>CM077346.1:71905282-73177615 GCA_039655645.1 Ammopiptanthus mongolicus | reverse complement strand
TTGTTATAGCCCAGAGCCAGGAGTAGTTCATGACTGTTTTTCACGCTTCATGAGAGGTTGTCGCCTTTATGTCAACCATCCATCACCTTTTCATTCCTTTTAACCAATGGATTAATTTCCTATGACTCTTGGTTAATAACCTATCACCATTTCCTTTTATGGAAAAAGCAAATCTATCTAGTTTTGGTTAATCTCATCAACTTTTGATTTGGTGTCAACACCTATGTACTTGAGTCAATCCTAACCATCTATTTCTTTACACTAATTCCCATCAACACTTAACGAAAAATTTGGTCATAAGCTCCTAAAGGCCACACGACCATATATACTACCCCAAAAACACCTTAACATTTTCACTTTTACTCATCCAAAGATCAAACACACCATCTTCTAAGTTTTTCAAATTCTCTCTTCTCTCTCTAAGCTCTCACATTCGGCTATCACCCATAAACAACCATCCAAACTTCATCTTTTAATTCTAAGACCATAGCTTTGTTAGTCTTGGTCTCTAGAACAACTTTGGTGAAGAGAGTTTCTTGATTGGAGGAAGTCTGTTCTTGGACCTTAAGAACACCAACTTTATTCATCAAGTGTTCTTCACTAAGTAAGTTTCTAATCTTGCTTTTCTATCTATTTCTCTCCATAAGATCATGAAACAACTTCTTCTAGTTCATGATTTTTTTGAAACAAGTTTCATAACTTTGTGTTCTTACACTATGTAGGTTCGGCCTTGTCATTATTATTGGTGCTTGGAGTTTTGATCATCCTGAAGATCTTTATTAAGGTAATGGGGTGAGTGAGCCACATCACACCACATTGGTGGTTGTGAAAATGGTTTATGGGTTTGGTTTGGGGAAAACCCTAAACCAAGGGTTTTGCTACTTTGTCTATTCGGTTCTCTATAAGAACAATGTTGTAATAATTATTTATTGCTTGATTTGTGATTATTGATGTGTTTGAATGATTGAAAATGGATTTTATGTGTTGGAAAACCCTAATCTAGGGTTCCTCCATTTATTTGTTGAAAAGAGTTTATGAAAATGTGATTTTAGGATCTGACCTTGTGTGAGTCATTTCTGTTTTTCACTCAACTTAGACCTCGGATATCAAAACTTGTTTTTGATCCTAAAACGAGACATCTTGGGCTTCATTTTGGGCACAAGTTTCGTTTAGTTTCATGAACATTTGACCCTTGAAAATTTGTTTCAATTTAAGCATAAAATTCTGTTTTGTATTCTGACCACAATGATGTTTTTCATAAAAATGTATTAATGTGTTACTATTTTGTAAAAAAAGTATCATATCCAAAAAGTAGACATCCTAAGCTTTCATATGAGTCCTCATTTTCTCAAATCCGAGTTCGTTTGGTCAATCAAATGTTTGTCACAATTTTGTGTTTGAATGCGGAAACATTCTGTACACGAGTTTGATGTTGATTTTTGGAATTGGATGTTATGTTGTTGTTAATCTTAAGATGTTGATGATCATAATTGATTGTGGAATAATTTTGTGAAACAAAATCTTCACATACACCAAATATACAATTCGGCCAAATCTTAAAGAAATAAGAAGTTGAACTTCAAACTTTGAAACTTAAGTGATTTTAGAACTCTTAAGTAATTTATTGAACAATGAAACAAGTATTTTTAAAAACAATTGAGAAAAATCATATTGGCCTTCGGCCATGAGTAGGTTTTAAACATAAAAACCAACTTTGATTTTCAATTAATGCAATGTTTTGAACATTAAAAATGTGTTTTTAATCAAGTAGGATTCATAGATAAAAAGGAAGAAAACTTATCCTTTACATTCTAAGTGTTTTCATCACTCATTTTCAAGTTTATGCATAAACGATTTCGAGTTAAAGTGATTTGGACTTAAGAAGATTTCTCTTCTTTAGTTAGAACAAAAGAGTTTTAAATTCCAACTTCCAACTTAAGTTTAAATAAAGTCACAAAGCTTTTTGAAAATAATGTTTGCAAAGTATAAGACTTTGAATAAAAGGTACTAAGGCACTTTGCCAAAATACCAAACAAATGAGTTTATGTAGTCACCTTTTTATAAAGAGTTTATACACTCATCTGTTTTCAACTAAAGCAATGGTACATTCAAATTAAATATTTGAATGAATTACGGTATTTGAAAAGGAAAAGCTTTTAAGTCACCATAAGTGTCTAATACACTTATGATGGGGTCTCATAAAGTTAAAAGATGTTTTTAGCTTAAATGAAATTGAATTTGTCAAACAAAATACTAATGAGTTTTGAACTCAAAACCAAGGATTTTCCCTAAGGGGGCGTTTGGTAAGGGGATTGTTTTTAGTTTCCCAGGAATCACAACTTCGGAATCCTAGTTTCCCAAGTTTGGTATGTTTTTTTTAAAAAGCACATTCCCTGGAAACCAACATTCCCGGGATTTTTTTTTTTTTTGCCTATTTCCCCCAAAAAAAATTCCCATGGGCCGGGAGGAGTGGGAATCTTAGTTTCCAATGACCATGAAAAGTTTTAATTAATTAAAAATATCAAAATGTCCCAAAAACCTAATTTCGCTATTCTCCCTCCTACCTTTCTGTTCTCCTCTTTGCCTCTACCGTCACTTCTCCACCATCATTTACCTGATAAATTCATTTTCCTTGATCATATAGCTCCACCTAAGCAAGAAAACCACTTCAACAATCACAAGGTCGACTAGAAAGATTGTCCATGAGAAATAGATATTTTTTAGCTTTGTGAGTCTGTTTGTTTCTCCAATTTTCGATCCCAAGGTTATGATGTGCCGTGCGACTCTTGTTTAGGGGGATGGGAAGGAGAAGGTGTCACCACCGTAAAGCACAATCATAAAAGCCAGTGGGTGGAAGCTTCAAGGAGCAATTTTCATGGTTCATTTCTCTTCTGATGTCTCTCCCTATAATGATTGGGGAAACCTAGAATTCCAAAAACTGAAAGCAAACCCTTTTTAGTATTTTGTTGGGGTATTTTTGAGAATTACACTCATATTTCCAAGAAACTTGTATATGAACCAAACATGGAATAAAATATTCTCAACTAAAATTTCTAGGAATGTTTAAGACCAACCAAACATATTTTTGACATTCCCAGCAATCATCATTCCCGGGAATCATGATTCCCAAGAACAAAACAAAGTCCTCCTACCAAACGCCCCCTAAGTGTAAAACCTAAGTTGAGTAATTAACTTAAAGTGAAAGAAAGAGATAAACAAGACCATATGTTATACCATTGATGATTCATTCATCAATCGATTCATAAGACTTAAGTGAATCAAGATGTATTTCATTACTTGAAAGATAAGTACCCTCTAACTTAGAAAGGATATAAGACTTAACTAGAGGATTCTCAATCCTTATTCATATGCCATTTAGGACTTGCGAAATATATCATAAGACACAAACACAAACATGCAACATTTTGGTTTGGAACAGTAGTTCGATGACAGGCCGGTGAATCGGACCTTAGAACAACGTCTAACTGTATAGTCTTGTGATGACTCGATCCCGGAGGGATCACGAGATATATCCAGTGGATAAAAGTTTAAATCACTTAAAATGTGTGAAGTTCCTAAGGAAGAGAACCTTGGTGAATCTTGAAGTTATCCGGTGGACAAATGTTATAAAACACTTTAATGGTGAAAGACCTATATGAGAAGATTCATGTGGAATCATGAGGTTTATTTGGTGGATAGACTGATAACTCTCAGAAATGATAGTTATCCATGCTCATTTAACTTGAGTTTTGTTAGTTCTTGGGTATTTTATCTTTATGTTTTCAATGTTTAAGCTTTGTTTAGTGTAAAGTTTGTCTGATCATAGGGTTGCATGAGTTCGAGCATTTTAGTCTTTTTTTAGGGTTGTTTTTATGTTAATGTGTTTGCCTTTTGTACATAGCAGGTTTGGTTGTTTTGAACGTAAAGTTGGAAGCAGTGCTCTAGGCAAGCTTTAGCATTCTTAGCCGTGAGCTGACACAAGAAAAGGACAGGCACCCAAGAAACTCTTTCACCTGATGAGGTGTCCTTTATTTAGAGGCTAGGTCCCCACACGAGGTCTTGGAGTTTAGTGCCACGCATCCTTGAAATTTGGGCCAATCATTCGTGTACTGATTTTTAGCCCAAAAACGAAGAGAGGGAAAAGGGGTCTTTGACCCAAAAAGAAAAATACCCTAAAAGGGGGACACCAAGTACCCTAGAACATCATCTTCCATTCCATCCATCTGAGGAGTATAGCAGAGCTGCGTCCCATTTCTCTATCTCTCCACCATCTCCCATTTTGTAATGGTTTTCTTCCACATTTTCTATTTTGTTTGTAAGCTCATTATGAGCTAAAGTCGCTGTAGCTATGGGTTGTTAACTTGTAATGGATTTCTAGTGAAGTTATGTGATAATTCTTGCTTGGCATTTTCTGTAAATCTGAGCTTGATTTCAATTTTCTTAAGTCTGATCATCTTAATTAAAACCTTAGCTCACAAATGCTTAAAAGAGACATGTGTTGCTGAATTTGTTTTACAGATAAAAGCTATATCTTCAACTGAAAGGTTGTTTGATTTTGAGTAGTTTAGACATAAATGCTTAACTCTTAGGTTAGCTGGAACGAACTAAAACAGGGGATAACATAACTAATATGAACCTAGACATAGGAGCGTTTAGTGAACTTTTCTTTTGATTGCTGAAAAGCAAACCTTTATTTCCTAGAGCCAGATGCTAGAGCACTTTGAGTCTCATAACTGATCTAGTTTGAAATTACAAGGGACACATACCCGTAGCTGTTTTACCCATATCTGTTGCTATAACCTTTTCGTTATTTCCTTTGTTTTATGCTATATCTTTTCTGGACACTATCACACACAAAATATTTGTCACCCTTGTTAATCTTAGCATACAGAATCATTGGTTTAAATTTGGAAGCAAAAACACCTTATAATCCTCATGGGACGATCTTTCTTACTACTTTATTACTTGTTTCATGACTGTGTATACTTGCACATCATATTTTTAATCAACAAGTTTTTGGCACCGTTGCAGGGGATTAGTAACGGTGTTTAGTTCCAAGTTTTAAAATGATTGTTCTATAGTTAGGATAACTGATTTGTGAAGTGCTTGCTGTAGCATCAGGTACTTAAAACTGTATGCACAGACAGACCTCACCTGAATTTAGCCTTGATCCAGAAATTGAAAGAACTTTCAGAAGGTTGAATAGAGAGAACCAAGGCTTCTTTGAGTTAGGGAGGTTACTTTCTAAACCTCATCCCTCACCTGAAAGTTCTCACACTTCATCAGAAATGGCTGAGGATGAACAGATGGACAACATGGCTCTAGCAAATTTTATTTGTTTATTGTTTTGAAAGAAAGGAAAGGAGCCTCGTTAAAACCTTTCGGTGCAAAACCCTCCTTAGGGATAAAAACACCTAGAAGGAAAAAGAGTACTCCCCCTTAAATTTATTAAATAAAAGGCAAAAAGAAATACAAAGAAAGATGGGGGGCTTAATACCAAACCCATGAAAAACATCAGCTAACCCTAAAACTAGGAAGAAACTTCCTATTTCTATCAAAATCTTCCCTTATAAAATATGGGATTACATCCATTGAAAAGAACTAATAGAAAAACAAAGAGAGGCCAGATTATCTGCACATGAATTCCCTTCACGAAAAATATGAGAGTAAGTAAACGTTATCCTACTAGTTAGCTCCAAACAATGCATCCATCTATTCCTCAATCTCCAAGGAACAATATTAACATTTTTAAAAGCCATGATCACCAAACTAGACTCTAACCAGAAATTGCACCAACCATTCCTGAAAGCTATTTTAATTGCACTCATTGCCCCATGCAGTTCAGCTTGGAAAGCATTGCCAAATCCAGCATTAGCAGCAAAACAGCCTAAGAAAGCTGCACTCCTATCCCGAAAAATACCATCACAGGTAGCCAAGCTTGGATTCCCACGGGCAACCCCATTTGTATTTCCTTGAATAGTGTAACAGTTAGAAGGATGCCACATTACCTCCTTAACAAGCTGAGCAGGCTTTGGATGAGCATCAACTTTGAATTTCTTCAATAATACTATGTCTGCAATCGAGTTATTCATTTTACCAGAGCTTAAGTTTCCAGTAAGAGTAATGAGAGAAACAATTTGATGAATAACTGAATCAATAGAAGTCTTTTTGTCCTTAAACCGAATCTGATTCCTACACAACCATATTGAAGAAAGAACATAGGTGATACCAGACACTATTACATCTCAAATTTGTTCACTCCAAGGTTTAAAACAGATTGACATCAGACCTTGAAAACTAGCAGTGTCAATAGGATAACCAAAACAACCAGCTAGCCACTGCCAAAGCATGGCTTTATCAAATGACAGAGCTAGCTTTATACGGAGCTATGCCTTGTTCGATCCCCAAACCATGAATTCAAGCATCATGGTACCTGATATTGCTGCTACTCATTGCCCCATGCAGTTCAAGCCTGTGATGTTCCAGATGTTGCAAGCCATGGGGCAATTTAGTGGAGCTGCCACTGAAGACCCTAACCTTCATTTGAAGCAATTTATGAACGTGGCTAGCAACTTCAGAAACCAAGGATGTACTGATGACTCCTTCAAGTTGAGGCTGCTTCCATTCTCTCTAAGTGGAAAAGCCAAGAACTGGTTCAATCCCCTGGAGCCGAATTCCATTGATACTTGGAATGAATTGAATGGCAGAGAAATTCTTGAACAAAATTTTCCCACCAAAGAAGAATGCCAAGTTAAGAAATGATATAACATCCTTCAAGTAGCTTGATGATGAAACACTGTTTGAGGCATGGGAAAGGTTCAAGGACTTATTGAAGAAGTGCCCTCATCACAGTATTTCAGTGTGTATTCAGATGGAACATTTTTATAATGGAGTGCTGCCAGCTGCAAGAATGATGCTAGATGCTTCAGCTGGAGGAACCTTATTGACTAAATCTTATGATGAAGCCTATGAACTTATTAAAATTATTGCTGCTAACAGTTATCAGTGGCCTACTACTAGGCTAACCTCTGGGAAAAGCTCAACTGTTTCTGCAGCAGGAATGCATGATGCAACTACCATCTCAGCTCAGGTGGCGTCCTTAACAAATATGGTGGAAAACATGGCTATGGGTAATCAAACCATCTCTCAGAGTCAAGCGCCAATGAGTGAACCTGGGGGAAATGAGCAAAAATTATTCCAGACTAATGTTGTATCATGTGTATTTTGTGGAGGGGATCACTTGTTTGAAAATTGCTCTGGTAACCCTGCATCAGCAAATTATTTGGGGAACTACAATAGAAGTAGCAGTTCAGGGTGGAAGCATCCAAATTTTCAGTGGAGTAACAATAACCACACGCTGCAACCTAAGAGTTCTAACATAAATTATCCCCCCAGAAATACCACTGCACCAACTGGATTCATGACACAGCAAGCATCAAAGCAACAGCAATTTCCACAGCAATAACAAACCCCACCAACTAGTCAAGAGATGTCTTTAGAGGCTGTGTTGAAAGCCTTTATGTCAGAAATAAAGGCCCAAATACAGAACCAAGGGGTCTCTATGAGAAATTTGGAGACACAAGTGGGGCAGTTAGCTCAAGCATTGAATTCTAGACAAAATGGATCCTTGTCAGCTTCTATTGAAACTCCGAATACCTCTTGTTCAAATGGTAAGGAATAGTGCAAAGCCATTCACTTGAGGAGTGGCACTGAGGTACCTGCCGTGGGGGAAAAGAAGAAAAGAGTTGAATCTGAACCACATGAGGTTGAGGAAATGGAAAAGAAAAAAGCCAATGTTGAAAATCCTGGGATTGTTACTAATACCGAGTCTTTTCTATAGCTGGCCCCAGAAAGACTTCCTCCTCCTTTTCCTCAAAGGTTGAGGAAGGTACATCAAGACAAGCAGTTTGGGAAGTTTATGGAGATCCTAAAACAACTGCACACTAATATCCTATTGGTTGATGCCTTGTAACAAATGCCAAACTATACAAAGTTCATGAAAGATGTCTTGACCAAGAGAAAAAGATTAGGAGAGTTTGAGACTTTTGTTATGACAATGGAGAGCAGTATGATGCTCCAAACTAAAGTCCCTCCTAAGATGAAAGACCCTGGAAGTTTCACCATTTCATGCTCTATTGGAGACAACTACTATGGTAAAGCATTATGTGATCTTGGGGCAAGCATAAACCTCATGCCCATGTCCATTTTTAAGCAATTGGATATTGGGGATGCTCGACCCACTACTGTGACCCCACAACTAGCTGACAGGTCCATAGCTTACCCGGAGGGAAAAATTGAAGATGTACTAATTAAAGTGGATAAATTTGTATTCCCGGTGGATTTCAGTATTCTGGATTTTGAAATAGATAGAGATGTGCCAATCATTCTTGGAAGACCTTTTCTGGCCACGGGTAGAACTTTGATTGACGTGCAAAAGGGTGAGTTGACTATGAGGGTTAATGATCAGCAGGTGACTTTCAATGTGTTTAGTGCCTTGAGATACCCTGATGAATGTATAGAAGAATATAACTTTGTGCAAACAATTGACTCAATGGTGCAAAATCAGTTTTTGAAAGAACACAATGCCTTGATTAATGTTGTAGCACAAGATGCAAGTTCTGACTCATCTGATGAAGAGAGTAATGATGTGACTGAAAGAAAGATGGTACAACCCGCATGGATCAGTTTTGAGTCTCTCGATGTTACTGATGAAACTTTCAAGAACAACGTACCTTCTATAGCGAAACCCCCTATTCTAGAGCTGAAACAGTTGCCACAACACTTGAAATATGTATACTTCAGAGAAGCTGAAACTTTACCTGTGATCATTTCTTCCTTGGTGACTTCTGTCCAAGAGGTGAGTTTGATAGCCGCACTGAAAAGGCATAAGAGGGCAATAGGTTGGCATCTGGATGGCATTAAAGGTATTAGTCCAACCTTATGCATGCACATAATTTTGTTAGAGCAAGATGCAAAGAACAGTATTGAAGCACAAAGAAGGTTGAATCCTGTAATGAAAGAGGTGGTGAAGAAAGATATCATCAAGTGGTTGGATGCAGGCATCATTTACCCCATTTCTGATAGAGTCTGGGTCAGCCCTGTACAATGTGTCCCAAAGAAAGGAGGTGTGACTGTGATCTCTAACGAGAAAAACGAACTGATACCTACCAGGACTGTCACGGGATGGCGTATCTGCATGGACTACAGGAAACTAAACAAGGCCACCGGAAAGGATCATTTTCCACTGCCCTTCATTGATCAGATGTTTGATAGTGTAGCAGGGAACGAGTTTTATTGTTTCTTGGATGGGCATTCAGGGTACAACCAGATTGTTGTAGCATCTGAAGACCAGGAAAAGACCACATTCACTGTCCCTATGGCACTTTTGCCTTTAGGGGAATGCCATTTGGGCTGTGTAATGCTCCTGCCACCTTCCAAGGATGCATGATGGCCATTTTCTAAGTTTATTGAAAAATCAATGGAGATTTTTATGGATGACTTCTCAGTTTTTGGGGAGACATTACATGGCTGTTTCAGTCAACTGGAACAGGTATTGGACAGATGTGAAGAGATTAATATGGTTCTCAATTGGGAGAAATGCCATTTCAATGTCAAAGAGGGAATTGTTCTTGGTCACAAAATTTCAAAGAAAGGGATGGAGGTAGACAAGGCAAAGGTTGAAGTTATTGAAAAGTTGTCACCACCTAATTTTGTTAAGGGCATTAGAAGTTTCCTTGGTCATGCGGGCTTTTATAGAAGGTTTATCAAGGACTTCTCCAAAATTTCCAAACCATTATTCCAGCCTCTTGGACATGATAAACCATTTGAGTTCAACCCTGAATGCCTACAAGCATTTCAAATTCTCAAAAAGGCCCTGATAACTGCACCTGTCATCACTGCTCCAGACTGGTCTAAGCCGTTTGAATTGATGTGTGATGCTAGTGATTATGCTATGAGAACAGCCTTAGGACATATGTATGAGACGATATTTCATTCCATTTACTATGCAAGCAAGACTCTAATTGAGGCACAACAGAATTATACCAGTACTGAAAAGGAGCTACTAGCTGTTGTGTTCGTGTTTGACAAATTTAGGCCTTACCTAGTAGGGACTAAAGTGATAGTGTACACAGATCATGCAACCATCAAATATTTGATTGCCAAGAAAGATGCAAAACCTCCATTGATCAAATGGGTCTTGCTATTGCAGGAATTAAATTTAGAAATTAGAGATAAAAAAAAGGGTTGAGAACCAGGTTGCAGATCACTAGTCAAGACTGCTTGAGGGTAATGAAGACATAAACAAGTCTGAAATTCTAGCACAGTTTCCGGATGGGTATTTAATTGCATTGGAAGAAACTGAGACCCCGTGGTATGCTGACTTGGTAAATTACTTGGCCAGCAAGGTTGTTCCTCCTGACATGAGCTCCCACAAAGGAAAAGATTTTTTCAGCAGGAAAGGTAGTTTTATTGGGATGAGCCCTATCTTACAAGCAGTGTGCTGACCAAATATTTAGGAGGTGTGTAGCTGAAAGTGAAATACCAGATATTCTCCAGCATTGTCATTCTTCTCCTTACGGAGGACATTTTGGAGGAATGAGAATAGCCTCTAAAGTTCTTTAGGCTGGCTACTTTTGGCCATCACTCTTCAAAGATGCCCACAACTATACCAAGAACTGTGATAGATGCCAGAGAGTGGGAGGTATATCTACCAGAAGTGAGATGCCCCTCAATTCCATCTTAGAAGTTGAGTTGTTCGATGTGTGGGGCATAGACTTTATGGGACCTTTTCCCCCTTCGTTTGGTAACCTTTACATCCTGGTAGCAGTTGACTATGTGTCGAAACAGGTAGAAGCTGTAACATTTCCCACTTAATGACGCCAAGGCTGAGATAGCCGATTGCCCCATTAAAGAACCTACGATATTAACTAACCTTAACCATATTATAAATGTTAGCGCGCTTTATCAACACAATGAAGTGAAACGGAAAGGATTAAAAGCGGAAACGACACGAAGCTAAAGCACGTGTAACATCCTAAAAAAATGAAAATAAATAGAGATTATAATATGAGGATTATTATAGAGTTTTGGGAGGTTTAAATATATGTTTTAAGCCTTTGAAGTAAATAAAAGTAATTAAAAATAATTAAAAGCGGTTAAGAGTGATTTTCTAAGGGAAATTCACTTCCTGGCGCATGAGCACGCCCGTGCTCATATGTGTGCCCTGACTCATTTGAGTACGCCCTTACTCGGAGCACGCCCATGTCGGAAAATGGACAATTTTAACGTTGATTGGCACGGCCGTGCCAATCGCGAGCACGCTCGTGCTCTATGTCAGGATGCGTTAAAAAAAGGTTTAAAAATAAGGGACCAGTGCAACACTATATATATACCATCTGATAACACCCCAGTGCGGCTAGAAACCCTTTTTGCACCCTAAAACACCATAGTAACGGCTGTGGAGCATCCTCATGCTTGGGAGATGGGGTGACAACAAACAATGAGTTTGGAAGGAGAACCACAACAACAAGAAGATGTAGAAGAAGAAGGAGAAGGAGAAGGAGATTCAAGGTTGAGGAAGGCGACATTTAGGATTCGCCATGGGGTACGCTTGGAGATTCTTGGAGGTCTTCAAGAGGTGAGTAGAAATACTCTTTCTCACCCTTTCCATGATGCAAATTGATTTGGGGTTTGGGTTATGTTTTTGGAAAATAATCCTGTGTTTGGTCAAATCCTGATGTTACAAATTTGGGGGTTTTCCTTTTAAGGTATTTCTGCTGTCAATTAAATGTCTATTATTGAGATTGATGCTATGATATGAATGATTAGTACAAGATTTGGTTGATTGACATGTTGTATATGACTATATGATGATATTGGGGTTTATGGCATGATTCAATAATTGTAAATGTGATGATTGCTGTTTGGTGCAATACCGCCTATGATAGGGATATCGAAAGTAATACTACCAATGATTTGGGGTGTCGAAATATGAAATACCGCCATAATGGGGTATCGAAAGCAACATCGGCACACGTTGGGATGTCGAAATGAGTAATACCACCAATGTATAATGGTTGGTATCGAAATGAGTAATGTCACTAAAGAGAAGGTGACACCGAAATACCTTCATGAGTATGGTAGGCAATGGGACGCCATTGTTATGTGCAGTTTGAAAGTCATATGACATATGAGAATATTTGAGATTATGTGATTTATTTGGAATTATTTGGCCTATGATATGTGATGATTTTATGATGATTGATTGGTGTTCATGCTACTTTATAAGTATTATTATTTTTATATCATAAACTATGTATTTTGAAAATAGCGGGTACCATGGACAGTTTTTCCGGTTACCACACCGGCCGAAAACAATGCTTTTGTGAAAACCTTTTAAACTGTATTTCTGTTAGCTGAGATTTTATATCTCATTAGTAGTAATGTTTTCAGAGCCTAAGGACGACCCTGTTGAGCTGCCAGACGTTTTAAAGACTATCTCTTTAGTTTTAGAGCTTGGTTAGTATTAAATGGCATATGGTAGTAGGACCCTTATTATTGTTTAGTTATTTTCTTATGGGAGATGTTATATACGCCCGTTTTTGAGGCTTTGAAACTTATTATTTAATTTTGGTTTTTGCATTAATGTAAACAATTATTTTGGATTATTATTATATTTTCAACATTTATTTAAGAAAATTTTTATTTACCTTGTTATATTTAAATTAATTATTTTGGGTTACTAATGTAACAAAGGACGTTACATTTTTGGTATCAGAGCAGTTCAATCCTAAATTGGACTGTGGTTATTGGGTTTTTCAAAAATCAAAACTTGGGCGCATAGGATGCTTGTTAGAGTTGTAGATGCTGCATACTATGCTTTGGGATATTGAGACTGGCCAACTCAGTGTTTCATTGGTAGTGAGTAGATTTATGACGATTACTAGGTGAGGGACGAATGATCCGCTTGTAACAGCTATGGATCGTGTGACCATAGATGTCCAAGAGTAGACATAGACTCTCTGTCATATGAGGGGATATGGGGTGGTAGCACCCCAAGAACCTCAATACGCGGGGTTACCATTTTTCGGAGGACGATCTGCTATCTTTCCGGGACAGCTCAGATCCTGTAGAAGCTAGAGAAGCCGAAGAGAAATTGTGCTTATAACAAGAGGTTATCATATTGTATGATTCTGGAGCAACCCATTCTTCCATATTTCTTAGTTGTGTCAAAAATCTGTCCTTGTATTTTTCTAAGATGCCTTTTGAATTACGTATTTCTACTCTTTCGAATGATGAAATTGTCACCTCTATTGTTTGTTTAAATAGTTCCCTGTGCATCAAGACATGTCTTATAATGTCAATTTTGTTTGGTTGTCTATGTCTGCAATAAATGTCATTCTTGGTATGTTTTGGTTATCTGAAATCATGTTGTCATAAACTATTCTGATAAAACTGTTTCTGTCAGATCACAACCTATGTCTATTTGAGTTCTCTGTTTCTGAACCTTCTGGCATCAATTGTCCATCGTAATAAGTGCTCAGGCATACATACTTCTCTTTTCTGCTAAGATAGAGGTTGAAAGTGATGTAGTGACACTACCTGTTGTTTGTTAGTTTATAGATGTGTTCCCTAAAGAGGTCTCTACCTCACATCAAATATGGGAGTTGAGTGTAACATAGATCTATTGCCTGAAAGTGGACCAGTGTCAGTAGCGCCTTATGAAATGACATGTTTAGAGTTAAGTGAGCCTAAGAAACAATTAGAGGAGTCGTTAGAAAATGAGTTTTTACACGTGAATTTGTCTATTATTAAACAAAAAAAAAAAACTTGAAATTTGAAGGTTGTTAATTCTTAACATTATATTCTTAAAATATATTTTTTTATCTTTTGATGAATTTGTTTGGTAGATGTATATTCCTTGTATTTTATAATAAAATAAAATAAATAGTTTTACTTTTATTTATGGTTTTGTGTGCATATTCTTCATGATAGCGAAATTACCAAAGAAAATCTCACTTGATTCGAATTCACGTTTTTAACTTCCTTTTGCTTCAATGAGTTTTCAATTTATAAATGGAAATATGCTTTTGTGTCGGTGTTTGTTTTTTTTTTAAGTAAAACCATATTGATTTGGAATTAAATTTTCTTACCCCGTTGCATTATTTCACCATCCATTCGGAATTGCTGTTGTTTTTATTATTATTATTATTTGAATCTAATTCATTATTACTTGATTATAGTGTACATCAAATTCCACTTTATTTATTGTTAAGAAATATGTTTGATTTTGTGATAAGTTTTAAGTGCTTCTAGTGGGGGGAAAAATGATGATGGGAGTATGAACCTATGTGTGGACATTAGATAATCGAACAAAATAACCATTAAAGATACATATCTTTTTCCTAGGATAAATGACCTTAGATCATTTTAGTAGAGTGGCGTTTAATTCAAGTAAAGTAGATGCAGTGATAGGATGAGAGCAACCTAAGAAGTGACAGGTGTAAGAAGTTCCTGGAATTAAAAGCGTATTATATGAAGTTATAAATGGGTTCTCTAGCCTATCCTTACTTCTGATCAAGTTGACTAGGAAAGGAAAATATCTTATATGGAATAAAATCGAAGTTTTTAATGATCATAAGAGCCTTAAATAATTGTTAGAAAAAAAATAGAATTAAAAATAAGGCAAGGAAGGTGGATGAAATTTCTTAAGGACTGTGAATTTGAGTTGAAGTACAGTTTAGGAAAAGCCAATGTAGTGGTAGAGGCTCTAAATAGAAAATCCTTGCATATTAGTGCTACAGATGAATATCTTAGATGAGTTTATGGACATGAATTTCAATGTAACATTAAATGCTTTAAGCTTGAAATTGAATAGGTTGGAATTTGTAATGACCTTAGAAAACAGATTAACCGAGAGCAGTTTTAGACTAGGAATTGCAATCTCTTTAGAATCAAGAGAATTATGTGATGATGGTCTATTGTTGTTTAAAAATAGGATCGTTGTTTCTAAGGAGGGGAGTCTTAGAAAAAAATATGTTAGGAGAAACACATAGGGGAAAGTTTACCATATATCCATGAATAATCAAGATGTAACGGGAACTTAAGAAAATTATTTGTGTATGGTAATAAAAATGGATGTTGTATTAAAGAAGTTGTACTTATTTGCTCAAATTCTATAATTATATTGTATTGTCGTCATATATACTTTCTTTGAGAATCTTTTCCCTTGAAATTTCAGATTACTTCTCAAGTGACCAAATATTAATCGCAAATAATATACTCTTTGGATTTGTTTCCCATATAGGTTAATGGCTTATCAAATCTTAACAAACTTACATTTCTTGTCAAAAAAAGGGTGAAAAATGTTATTTCTTATTTGTATTTGCTTACTCAAAAATCAAATGAAATTGATTTCTTAGTTCTACTATGGTATTTATTGATAAAGTTTGTTTGGAAAGTTGTATCTGCTCAATGACTGCACAGTTTTATTGCAAGTTAACTAATGGACTAGATAAAAACTTAGTATGTGGACGTCTCAACTGTTTCTCATTTCTTTCTTTGTTTTATTTTATTTTTTTATCTATTTATAAATAAAAAAAAATCCTCTATGCTGTATGTTAGTTTGTTAATTCAGTTAGTTAAAGTTGGTTGGAATAGTGATAACCGAATTGTGTAAGTGTTAGTGAGTAGTTTTAGCCAATGTGGGACTAAGACTGCTTTGTATAAATACATGTGATGTGAATAAATAAAAGCGTGTGTGATGTGATTTAGTGATATTGTTTTTGCGATGATTCTCTCTATATACTTCATCTTCATTCTACCTACAATCTATCTTCTTTCTTTCTTGATTCTTACTGTGAGTGTATTGTATTGTGTGAGTGTGAGTGCTTCTTGGTTCCAACATTGTAAACAATATAATAGTTTTGGTGTGAAATATAAGATCTACATATGAAAGGTATAAAACTTTAATTTAATTTCTGTCGTGAATTGTTATGAATCTTTTCTAAGAATGCTTATAATGATGGAAAGCAAGTGAATATATTATGATTTTAGTCTGTAAATGTTATCATTTTTTTTCTTTAAAATTATGTTTATATTCAAGGTGCCATGACTTGTAGACTTAATATGTGGTGAAATAGTTGATGACTATATGTATATTGATGGTGTGATTATGATATATAGGTTCCCTTTATGTTAGTAAGTAGTAGGTGAGGAGATCTTGCTAGAACCGGATTTAATCCAAGAGACCACAGTTAGGATTTAGAGGGGAAAGATGCGCACTGCGCGGATTAGGTAAAGGGTGTTGTGCCGACTAGAAAAGAGAGCCTTTAGAGTTTGAGGAAGGGGAACATGCATTCCTAAGAGTCATTCCTAAGTTTGTGATGGGGAAGTCAATGTTAGTCAGAAAACCAATTCCTTGTTCTTGGGTCATTTTCAAATTCTAAAAAAGTGTAGTCGGGCCTATTGTTTACCAATTGGCTATTTCAATGTCATTGTCAATCTTCATGACGTCTTCCGTATTTCTAAGCTCCAGAAATACGTACCAGATGTTTCATATGTGATGGCTCCTGAGTCAATACAATTGAGGGCTAACTTAATCTTTAAGCCAGGCCTAGTCAGATCATCGATAAGAGCACTAAGACTCTGCGGAACAAGACAATTCCTTTGGTGAAGGTGATTTGGGAAGGATTAACTCCTGAGGAAGTTGCTTGGGAACTTGAGGAGGATATCATGCGCTGTATCCAGATCTTATCAGTCAAGATACTTTAAACGTTTTGCTCTGTGCATACGTAAAGTTTTGAACGAGCATGTATGAGGTTAATTTCGGGGACGAAATTCTTAAAGGAGCGTAGAAATGTAACATCCTAAAAAAATAAAAATAAATAGAGATTATAATATGAGGATTATTATAGAGTTTTAGGAGGTTTAGAATATATGTTTTAAGCCTTTGAAGTAAATAAAAGTGATTAAAAATAATTAAAAGTGGTTAAGACTGATTTTCTAAGGGAAATTCACTTCCTGACGCATGAGTAAGCCCGTGCTCATGTGCGCACCCTGACTCGTTTGAGTACGCCCTTACTCGAACGAGCACGGCTGTGCTAATAGTTAGCACGCCCGTGTTGGAAAATGGACAATTTTGACGCTGATTGGCACGACCGTGCCAACCAGGATGTGTTAAAAATAGGTTTAAAAATAGGGAGCCAGTGCAACACTATATATATACCATCTTATAACACCCTAGTGCGGCTAGAAACCCTTTTTGCACCCTAAAACATCTTAGTAACGGTTGTGGAGCATCCTCATGCTTGGGAGATGGGGTGACAACAAACAATGAGTTTGGAATGAGAACCACAACAACAAGAAGAGGTAGAAGAAGAATATGAAGGAGAAGGAGAAGGAGAAGGAGATTCAAGGTTAAGGAAGGCGACATTTAGGATTCGCCATGGGGTACGCTTGGAGATTCTTGGAGGTCTTCAAGAGGTGAGTAGAAATACTCTTTCTCACCCTTTCAATAGTGCAAATTGATTTGGAGTTTGAGACAACCCCTCCTCGGAGGTCCTATTCAGTAACCCGAACTTATATCCTCGTCGTTATAGCGAAGCGTGATCATATAAAATGCGGAAAATATTAAAAATAACCAACATTGATACCACAACCATATATATCATACATATATAAAAGTACTGGCTCCCTCCGTAGAGCCTACAACAACACTAACTATATCAGATTATACAACTGAAAGCATGATAGTAAAGTAAAATACATCAGTACATGAGACTTCCTCTCCTCACTCCCAAAATACATATGCTCACAAAAAGAGAAGAGACTCACCGGCCATAGCTCCTACGACTACTACCCCCGACACAGCTCTAACGGGGATAACGAGAACTCCCCACAAATGCTCGCTATCTCCGGCGATAAGTCTGCAATGCCTCATACTCGGTCTCGCTCTCAGACATCACAATCCGGCGGCGACGATACTCCCTCAACCTCCTTTCAGCACAATGACGTCGGCCTCGAGCCACATAACCAGTCCTAGAGGATGCGTGAGATCTCCAACCAGCATCTGAGTCATGATGATACTCCCATGGCCTGTTCCACAGCCTATCCAGCAATAGCCTCTGTGCGATACGGAAGTCTCCTACTAAGTAACTCCTGGAGGATCCCCAAGCTCTGAAATATACGGTGGTCGGACCCGTATAAACTACTCGTCGCTGAGAGTAATCAATCTCCCAGTAACAATCATCGTCCTCGTATAGTAACTCAAAATCTCCCAATACTGGGATCCGAGGCTCTCCCGCCAGCATCAGGCTCAACAGGTGTGCCATCGATCTCCTCTGGCAACTCCTCGACAGAATCTTCTCGTGCAATCGAGAATAAAATACAACATGGAGAATACGAGAGATAAGAAACAGCAATACATCATAAATAGGGAAGCAGCTATAAAATAAGCTATACTGATAGCAACATAGAACAACACAACAGTATCAAGCAATCATCTCCCAAGCCATTCTCTCTTAGCTACTGTCTCTCACACTCATGCATCTAACAACTATATGGATGCGATCACGGCGCAACATCCTTAACAGATCAAGATGTCTTATTCATCACTGTGCTAGCCCCCGTAATGCAAGGTTCGGCCAACAGCCCGTAGGCTCAACTCAACTCATGGGTACGACATATTCCCCAGCCCGCAGGCCAGGTTAGAATATTCGCCCGTCGGCAACAACATATCCCCCCACCCGCAGGCCAAGTCGAGACATTCGCCTGTCAACAACTGATAGGTACGATCATCTCCCCGCAGGCAAGATCAATCGTCCATACGCCAACACAGTGATGAATAACAACGATGCAACATGAATCTCACCGACTCATCTCGGGATCAGCAACTTAGTGTCTCAACCGCGACTTGTACACAACTACCACCAACTTTATCCAGCATAACTGGGTATCAACTTTATATATATCAAGATGAGTATATCAACAGGATCTCTAGGTTGAGCACTACCACATACATATATCCTCAAAATCCTCGCCACATGATCATCTCCCAAATTATCATAAATTACTGCCTATCTCTACTCATACAACAATAATCACAAATAACATATCATAGGCAATCATAATCATGCTCAACAATCATATTTATCATTAGTAAGTATTCAAGTAACCCAAAACATGTTACTAAGCATACATGCACATCAATAGATATTATCTTAAGCATACCAATACACAAGCATACAACCTTAACATATCATAAAATCAACCTATCGGCGATAAACCTACAATGCCTAAAACTACATTGGTACCACAACTGAGTAGTCACCAATGTGAGTTAGGTGTTGTCGGTTACTCGACCACTAGTAGGGTTTAGGTCGCCTTACGCGTATCAATATATATTTTTTTATTCTTGCCTCCCCGACGATATTGTGGTTCTTTCTCCCACCTGATAGCAAGTAGCAACAATCATGAATACGATGAACACTTTGAGCTCCTGCCCCTAGCCTCACAGCCGCAGCCTCCTATTCCTCCAAGGGGTTCCGAATGCAACTCCGAAACTTGCCCTAATCACGGGAACAACACGTAGACTATAGCATTAACCCTAATACGAAGTTATAATCGTGAATAGAAGCTTAAACCATAGAAGCACATCGTATAGCAATAATGTAAGTAGATACGGAACCTCGGCTTACCCTTGACGGATCAAAGAAGTAAACCGGTAGAATTGAAGTAGAAGAAGAGCTGATCACGAAAACACCAACGGAACTGTGATCGGATCAACGAACGAATCACGAACTTGGATCACAACTCTCAACGTCAACTCTGCCTTCTCAGTCTCGAGCTCTCTGTAAGAGATGAAGAAGTGAAAACTTCTTCTCGGTGAAAAATGGCAACTATATATAGGAAAAGATTTCCATGTCCACGCTTTAGTGTTGGAATTCTCCACGCTTTAGCGTTCCAGCGCTTGAGCATTGGCTTCCCCCACAATTGAGCGTTGACGTTTCCACATTGCCAAGGCACCGTCCATCACGTGCCAGCCGCGACGCGTAACCGACACGTGTCACTTTACGTCCCATCACTGCCAGTCAACTGGTCAGAGTGGCCACGCTTGAGCGTCCACCCTTCTCCACGCTTGAGCGTTCTCTTGCTCCACGCTTGAGCATTCTACTCAGAGTTACGCACTCTTCATCCTTCTCTAGTCCAATTTAGCCCTAACTCTCATTATCCTTCCTACGCACATTAATCAGTCAACCATACATTCATGAATTAATTAAGGTGGTGAAAATAAGGATGTTATAGGGTTTGGGTTATGTTTTCAAAATATGTTTTTGGAAAATAATCTTGTGTTTGGTCAAATCCTGATTTTACAAATTTGGGGGTTTTCATTCTAAGGTATTTCGGCTGTTAATTAAATGTGTATTATTGAGATTGATGCTATGATATGAATGATTAGTACATGATTTGGTTGATTGACATGTTGTATTTGACTATATGATGATATTGGGGTTTATGGCATGATTCAGTAACTATAAATGTGATGATTGCTGTTTGCTGCAATACCGCCTATGATAGGGGTATCGAAAGTAACACTGCCAATGATTTGGGGTGTCGAAATATGAAATACCGCCATAATGGGGTATCGAAAGCAACATCACCACACGTTGGGATGTCGAAATGAGTAATACCACCAGTGTACAATGGTTGGTTTTGAAATTAGGAATGTCACTAAAGAGAAGGTGACATCGAAATACCTTCATGGGTAAGGTAGGCAATGGGACGCCATTGTTATGTGCAGTTTGAAAATCATATGACATATGAGGATATTTGATATTATGTGATTTATTTGGAATTATTTGGCCTATGATATGTGATGATTTTATGATGATTGATCGGTGTTCATGCTACTTTATAAGTATTATTATTTTTATATCATAAATTATGTATTTTGAAAATAGCGAGTACCATCAGTTTTTCCGGTTACTACACCGGCTGAGAACAATGCTTTTGTGAAAAGATTTTAAACTGTATTTCTGTTCACTGGGATTTTATATCTCACTAGTAATATTGTTTTCAGAGCCTGAGGACGACCCTGTTGAGCTGCCAGACATATTGAAGACTATCTCTTTATTTTTAGAGCTTGGTTAATATTAAATGGCATATGCCAGTAGGACCCTTATTATTGTTTAGTTATTTTCTTATGCGAGATGTTATAGACGTCCGATTTTGAGGCTTTAAAACTTATTATTTAATTTCGGTTTTTGAATTAATGTAAACAATTATTTTTTATTATTATTATATCAAGTATTCATTCAACATTTATTTAAGAAAATTTTTATTTACCTTGTTTTATTTAAATTAATTATTTTGGGTTGCTAATGTAACGAAGGGCGTTACAGCATGCATACAACAAAGTTACGCAGCTAAGAATACTAAAGAAATATATACATGCAGCAGTTGCCCTATTAGTAGGGCTACAGTAATATATACATGTGAAGTACATAAGAAGTGGACATAACACAAAAAAGTACATCAAAGTATAGAAACACTCATGCTAACAACATTCACCACCCCACTCAAAATGCATCAAAATCCTCACAGCACACTCCTAGCACGGACGCACCGGCGACATTCCGTCATCGACGATGGTGATGTCCCGAACTACCCTGTCCCCCATCATATATGCGCTTGTAGATCCGCAAGGGCACATACTCTAATGAGGGACTCGAATTCTCCTCTGGTGCAGAAACTCAAAGCCTCTCGAGGCTGGGGTTCGTGGCTCGTCCACCGGCATCAGGCTCGTAAGGGGTACCATCCAACTCCTCAGCAAAATGTTTCCTCCACAAGGTCTTCCCACAAAATAAAGAATACACAGAGAAAAAGACAAGGAGAAAAGAAGCATGCATATCATCAAACATGGGAGAGGGGCGGCAGTATAACATGTAAACATGTAGCATGCATAACATACAACAATCAACACTCAAAACAAACATCTCCCGAGTCATACAGCACAACCATCTCAAAATTTATTCTCTCAGATCAAACCTCTATGAGGGATACTAATCCTTATATGCATGTCAGCCGATTTCATCACGTCCCCAGTTGGACATCCCCATCGAGATCAATAACGTCCCCAATTGGACATCCCCGTCGAGATCAATAAAGTCCCCACTTGGACATCCCCGTAAGGATCGGTAACGTCCCCACTTAGACATCCCCAATTGGACATCCCGCCTCGGGATCGATGGTACACATCTCACCCCCATTTGGGTATCTCCCATTAGGATCAAGTATGCTATGATATGCAACAAACATCCATCGCAGGTTGATACCAGAACCTTACGCCTAAGCACTCGGCCACAGCCACGATGCATTGCATCCACGTCAACATCAATATCAACATCATTACGACGCCTCGCGTCCACGAGCCACAACTCCACAGTCAGAACCACGACGGTATCAACCCGTTCAACACATCAACCTCACCATACTCTCGTCAACATCAACATCAACCAATAAACCACAATAACATCATCATAGCAATAAGCATACTAATACACATATCATCATATAGGTAGATAAACAAATAATCACATAGTCAAAGTAGCATGCATACCACATCAACCTCAACAACACCGTCGTCTAGCCTAGGGTATTAATTTAGCGGTGATAGCCCAAAGATACCTACACCTAGGGTCTAGCTAGATACTTTTTCCAGGGCTCAACCTCTAATAGGTTTTAAGGTTCCCCTACACATGTATACATTCTATACTGCGTTTGCCTTCCCGATGATAATAGTTCTTTCTCCCCACCTGAAAGATCGCACAACCGCGACCAACACAACCACCACCCCGCGGCCAAGCTCTCCACCACCACCTCTAGCACCTGCGGCTGCCTTGCTCTCACGAGCACTGTCACGACCTCAACCTTGCCCTAATTACGGGAACAACATGTAAACAATCATCGTTAACCCTAGGGCAATACCAAAACCAAAGAGATTCAAGGGGAAAAGTTCGAAGAACACGAGGAACACGAAGAACGTGAAGTCAACGTGTTCGGGATTCGACCTCACCTTCGAGAAATCAAGAAATCAAATGATGAATCTTGAAGTACTCGAAGCCATGATCGTAGTGGTGTAATCAGAATCACGATCCGAGGCTCCAAACTCCTCCTATCTCAACTTTCTTTCTCTAGGAATCCTTTCTCTCTCTCTTTACATTCTCTGGACTTGAAAAACTCCAAGTTTTTGTCCCAAACAAAATGAGAGAAGAAAACTTAAGTGGTGCTGTCAGGCTGTCCACGCTTGAGTGTGGGAAAACTCCACACTTCACCGTGGGCACGCTCTGAGGTGGGAAAACTCCACGCTTGAGCGTGTAACATCCCAAGAATTAAATAAAAGTATAAGAGACTTAAACCTTAGCAAATAAAAATTAATAAAGTGTTAGGGAGGCCTAGAATAGTTGACTTTGAACCTTAAGGGTAGTGAGTTGACCAAAAGAAGAAAAGAGAGAAGTTTTACGTTGAAATCTGTCACAATAGAGTCGGCACGCCCGTGCTCACATTCGTCATGCCTGTGCTGAATAGAGCACGGTCTGAGCCGCGCCGTGCTAACTATTAGCACGGCCGTGTCAGAAAATGGATAAATTTGACGTTATTTGGCACGCCCGTGCTAATGTTGGCACGCCCATGCCAAAAGGGAGCAGTCTGAGCCGCATCGTGCTACCTATTAGCACGCCCTTGTCAGAAACCACACGAATTTTGACAATGATTGGCACGGCCGTGCCAATCGAATTGTGGTTCTTTCTCCCACCTGATAGTAAATGTAACACAATCACGAAATCACAAGCCTCCACGCTCCCCTCTACCACCGTGGCCTAGCTTCCCCAACGGGTCCCGAACGCAACTTTGAAACTTGCCCTAATCACGGGAAGAACACGTAGACTATAGTATTAACCCTAGAACGAAGCTAAAATGTGAATAGAAGTTAGAAACAATAGAAGAACATTGTAAAATTACAATGTAGGTAGATACAGAACCTCGGCTTACTCTCGACGAATCAAAGAAATAAACCGGTAGAATTGAAGTGGAAGTCGAGCTGATCACGAATACACGAACAAAATCGAAATCGGATGAAAGAACTAAGCACGAACTTCAATCAAATCTTCAACCATAACTCTAGATTACTCTCTCACGAGCTCTCTGTAAGTGTTTAAAACTTGTAAAATTCGTCCAAGTGAAAATGAACAAGTATTTATAGAGGTAACTCTCAACTAAAAACGCTTAAGCGTTCTGAATCTCCACGCTTTAACATTCCAACGCTTGAGCGTTGACTTCTCCCATGCTTGAGCGTTGATGTTTCCCCACACGAAGGCACCACCCCTCACGTTCCAGCTCCAACATGACTGACACGTGTCACTTTACGTCCTATCACTTCCAGTTGCTTGGTCAAGGTGGCCACACTTTAGCGTCCCTAACTCTCCACACTAAAACGTTAGCACGCTAGAGCGTTTTGCCAAGATTCATGTGTTCCTCACTCTTCTCTTCTCCAATTTAACCTCACTCTCAATATACCTCCTAAGCATACATCCAAGCATAATAATTCTAATTACCAACCCTAAACACATATACATTAATCAAGGTTATGAAAATGAGGATGTTATACTAAGTTTGGATCACTCTTGACCTTATGATAAAGTCTTAAAGATATTAGGGGGCGTTTGTTTCAGGGTATGAAATTACATACCCGGGAATATGATTCCCGGGAATACTATTACCAGAAATGTTATTTCTGGGTATTCTGTAAAACATGTTTGGTTACCCATTAAAATTTCTGAGAATGTTTATTGAAATTCTTGGGAATAAGTTGATAGTTTGTTTGGTTCATGATTATATTCCTAGGAATAGATGTTGAAATTATCAAAAGACCCTTATTATATAAAATATTATTTAAATATTAATTTTTGAATGTAATTGCTAAAATATAAAATAAAAAATGAAAATTAAGCTAATTATTATACATACAATACACCAAGGACTGATATAAGCAATACACCAAAGACTGACATATGACATTAGGCTAGATGACTACGTCAACCACCTTTGCAACCTTGGATTAGCGAGGAAGAAAAATTGATTTATTAATGATATAAGACAGAAACATCAAGTAGCTGTGTTGTTAAGTCATTTTCAAAGAGACCTTGACCTAGTAAAATTCAAAACTGGAACATGATTCTCTAATATATTATACAAATTATTTGTGTTATGTTTTCTAATACTTGAAGGAAAAAGGGCATTCCATTAAACTGACTTTTGCAAGACTGTCCTAGAAAAGTAAGAAGTGAATCTTGGATAGGATTAGACAAACAAATAAACTCCTTTTTCTCTGTTTGAAAAGTCCTACACAACATGATCTACTCTTGTTCAGTATGCACTTTACAAAGGCCATTTCCTCACCAAAACCTAACCAATATAAGAAGAAACCCAAATTTTGTATCACACCCCATCCAAAACAGCAGTAAAATCGCAGCAGCAAAACACCAAGAAGGGCCATTACAAATTTACAGTCCTTTACCACTTCTGCCTTGAGAAAGAGCTACATCAGCCATGAAAACACATCCACCAAACACATGTAACCAAAAACCTGATACATAATATCATCCCTTGGTAATAAGCCTTGGTCCAATTTGAAGGAAATCTAAAGCCACCTTCAATGAAGATGCAATGCAGTGTCCAACTATATGAATGAAAAAAGTGCTACTTATCCAAACATCAGTCAAATAAACTAGCAAAACATGGTATAATTTGTGCTGAAATTTTTGACCAAAACTGATCCTTATTGTAACAAAAGCACCACCAGTCAAGATTCAAAAGGTTTGTTATAATTCAGGACAAACATAGATGTCCAAAAAGGACACCTTCCAGCAACCTTTCACAGCTGAGATAAGAATAATCCCCATGTCATTCTTTTCCAATCTGAAGTATTATAAGAAGAGAGTTGGACTTCTCTGCCATGGTCTAGAAAGAAGTCGTGATGCCTCTCCCAATTAACTCGGCAGTAGCTAAACGCAGTAGGCAATAAAAAATGCACAACATGTTTGAGATAGACAAAGCAACTGATTTTCTCTTCCTCACAAGTGTTTCCCTCATTTATTTTCTCACCCTCACAAGTGTTTCTCTCGCTCTTTACTGCAGCCTCATAAATCTTCTGATATCACAAGAAGCTACCAACCATAATCTCCAACCTGCACAACCATGAAAAGAGAAAAACTGCCCTTGTGTCACTAGATGAAAGTTTACTCTTGCGTGACTAGAACGCAGGAACCGAGCTCAGTTCTGGCTGGGTCTAAGCAGAGCAAGACTGGAGAAACTCACCTCGGTGTGATGAAGAAATTATGATTTGAAATACATGAGGCATATGTCGTTGATAGTGGGATGAATGGTGTAATGGATTCTGAGTGGAAAAAAGAACGTGGGAACTGGTAGGGGTACAAATGGGTTTTTAACAAATAAAAGACATTCCCACCATCAGGGAATGAAACATACCCACCACCCCACCATGGGAATCAAAACTCTATCAAGGTGGGTAAAAGTTTTTCCTGGATATAATTTATTCCAGAATATTATTTAAAAACCTTGTACCAAACATGGGTATAAGTATTCCCACCCTCATATTCCCAGGAATAATTTTTGATACCTTGAAATAAACGTCCCCTTAAAGAACCTTTTTAGAGTCTTTTAAGCCACATATTGCAATTACCAATTGTGTGTATAATTTTCGTGTTTGCTTTCTATGTTGAGTTGTATGCAAACCCAAAAGAGTGTCAAGGTTAAAAGGTCAGAAGATGGGATAAGGTAGATGACTGAAGATAACATAATAAGAACCTAAATATCAAGTAGACAAATACATATCCAACCATAATTTAAGTCAATACATGTAATTCAATTACTACTCCTAGCTAATAAGTTATATTGTTATAAGACATAGTACAATCAAAATTCTGTAGTGTCATAAATGCTGGAAACCATTAAAACCAACACATTACCATCTCTCATTCTCATACTTCGACAAATTAGGTAGAAATACTAAATAATACCAAACCAAAAACTACATGAAACAGTATCATACATGAACATATGCACTAAAGGGGACAAACAAAAGAGTTTCCTTCTAAGAAGCTCATGTCATTGTTTATAGGAAAATCTAACAGGAGCTGCAAAGCAGTGTCAGACGAGTCTCCTAAGTCATTAGTGCTAGATGAATCAGACCCACGAATCACACCTTCAGCACATGACTTGGAGCTCCTCCACTCCATCTCTTCTTTCAAATTACTTGATGTGTTTGGGGATCCTAATGGGTTGGAGGCCAACTCCACAGTAATGGGAGAAACTGATTCACATTTGTTGGAAGATGATCCTGCAGAAATGGGACTATGGCAGCAGCTACTTTTGTTATCTGATTTGTGAACATTACGAAATGCCTCTCCAATTTCAGAGTTCCATATGTGGAGAAAGAAGTCATAATCTGTTTTGCAAAAGGAAGGATTTTTTATGAACAGTGGTGACTCACTTGAGAGTCTGGCCTCTGCTTCAAGCCTTGCACTCTCCCACTGAGCCATGTGACGTGTAGAAACAGGTACATGTGCCTTGTCAATGGGGTAATGACATGAGGCCACTGGCTGGTAGGTTTTGGGGTTAAGTCCCATGCTTTTTAGACGCTTCTTCAAGTGAGTGTTCCATAAGTTCTTTATCTCATTATCTGTTCTTCCCGGTAACTGAGAGGCAATAGCAACCCATCTGAAAATATATAGTTACATATTAATACATACAAATGCACTGCAAATAAAAATTCAAACAAAGAAGCGTGAAATTATTCTAAGCAGAATAATATACCCAACAGTGTAGATTTGGATTTGGATTTCTCCTTTTGTTATCTGATGTTTCCTCTTATGTTGTGAGAGAGAAAAATATAAAACCAAATTTAAAATGTATTATAAAGATAATCTACCTGGACAAAATCAATTTCCACATCAAATGTTATATTTGGTATTACTCTCAAAAGTATATAAACATATACCTAAGCAGAGATCTAGAATGTCTTTCAGATTTACAGAATGAGTGGATCTTGTGAAAGCATAAAAATAAAAGCAAGGAATTTTGAGGAAACAAAAAGCTTAATAATCAGATTTATATTCACCATTTGTTGTATCTTGTTTCTATGGATATGTAGGGAGCACTAAACACCATAAATCAATACTTTCTTGGGACTTGTTTATATCAAATAATAAGTCTAAGCAGGGTTTGAGAGGCAGAAGATAAAGGAATATACTTCTCAAAAGTGGATGCGGATATACTTCTCTAACAAAGGAAAGTGTAAGTTGAAAACATGCTAGCTCAATCATTTACCTATTCCCTAGGATGCCATGAAGCTGTATGACTAGTTTTTCTTCCTCAAGAGTAAAGGGGCCACGTTTAATGTCAGGTCTGAGATAGTTAGTCCACCTAAGTCGGCAACTCTTACCACAACGAAGAAGACCTGAAAGGGAAAAAATATCATGTAATCCTTGAAAACACGAAGGTCTGTCATGTGTATCAAGTTGAAAAGCAAAATAAATGATCAAGTGCCCTTTTATTGTATGATGACAATAGTTAGAAGGAAAATCAAGAACAAAACTGTGTGCAGAAAAACTCCAAATGAAGGAGTAATATTTTGGCAGTTGGCTAGGTTTATCTGCAACAGAGATATGCTTAAAATTAACCTGAAGTTTTGGTTAGGATACAAACAAAACAGAGAGCAACAAAAAATCATAACCTAACATTGAACGATAATTGGTTAACATAATATATTACTCCATGTACGGCACTAAATTTGCCTACTACTTCAAATTACTTTCCCTTTTATATTCCTGCCTTTTACTTTAAAGAACATGAAAAATAAGAGTAGGAAAAAAGGAGTCAATGTGTTACTGAAGCAGCAAACTACCTTGAATGTAAACACAGTCAAAGATAAGAACCTTCTATACCCTTTAAACCAATACTGTTCTAAACTTCTAATAGCCCAGTGGGCAAAGACATAAAAATCATCCAAGACATATATATATATATGTAAACAAGCATTACAACCGATTTCGAAGTAAAGTAAGAGAGTGCTCTATGTAAAACTGGATATTTAACGCCAAAAAAAGAGCTATTCAAGAAATATGCTCCAAATCATTAGAAAGGCAGGTACAAAAGTGATTATTGAAGTATAGTTTTAACATTCAATTACTAAGCCAAGTACCACCGTAAGAGTAAAAACCTGTCAACTTGGGGAGAGAACGCCAGCTTCCATGACCACCATTCTTTTTTATATAGTTAGCAAGAATTTCATCCTCTTCAGGTGTCCAGGGTCCTTTCTTCAAACCCTTCTTATCACAACAAGGTGTCCTTCCCATTCCTATGCCACCCACCACAGCACATTAACAAAGTAAGACCACAAGAAAAGTAGTTAAAGTCCACACCTTTAGACAAATCCTCTCTGTATTTCTAACACTAAAAGAACACCACAGAAGACACTTGAATCCTCAAAGCAAGAGGAGCATAAATAGGGAAGGACTTAGATGTTGAAAAAGTGGGGATGATCTTTATCTGTGGGAATTCGAGGTGACATTATTATTGGATGTGGGCTTGCAAGGACTATCAGCGAGTTTCAAGCTGGCTTTAGCAATAAATTTTTGTGCTGTAGCATTGAGAAGTTGCATCATCATTGAGACAAAGAACTTGCACAAACCTTGAAGGAGAGTTTAATAATGGGTGTGCATTTTTTTGGTTTTCATTTTGCACATAATTGGGATGAGAGAGAAAAGGAGGTCAGTGAAGATGATGGTGACAGCATTAATGGCACATACAGCGAAAAAAGCGAATGCATTAATGACGGATTCTCTTCCACAAGTCAGTGTAGGATTGAACACCAACACACACAGTTACGGGGTAGAAAGTGAACATTAATGGAGGGTGTCATTAATGGCATGAAAGGTAGCGACACTAGGATATGAATTTTTTTTTTTTTTCCTTAAGTTATTATTGACATGTAATTATAAAGACTAATCACATGAGTTATTGAATGATATCAAAGAACTGATCTCTTTTAAATATATTTTTTTTCATATATAAGAGTTAGGGATTGAATCTCTAATTATTTTTTTAAGTGATCGAAACTTGTTATTATTCGAATCAACCTCATGTCCGCAAATAAATACTTGTTTTACAACAAGAAATTAAAATCCTCTTTCTTGCAAACAAGAAAAAAATAAAATATAAAAAGTAATTTTTTCCCGTTATTAGAGTTTAGGGTGGATCAAAGAGCTAAGCCACTCAAGCTTTTGTTTTAGATCTCAAAGAAAATTACTTATACTACAAAGAAAACATTCACTAGTTCAGAAATCACTTTTAACAATCGATTAAACATGAATTTTAATATTAGTTATTGAAACGACTTTAATTCAGGGGATGTTAACATCGGTTCTGCCCATCGATTTTGTAAACAACCGATCTCAAAAGTAAATTTTGTTTAAAATGACTTGATACATAATTCCTTTCCCTCCCGTGCAGATCAATCAGTACATTATCATCCAGAATTCAGTACACAACACAAGTCCAGAATTCTATAAACTTCCCATACATTAACTCGACAATTACACATACAATACAAGTCAAGAATAACTAAACTTACATGCACAATACATACAGTACTTATATGCAGAATCTAGCTACATTATAAACTCAACAAGTACAAGTGCAGAATTCATATATAACACAAGTGCAGAATTCCATTGAATATCCAAAGAATCTAAATCTAAAATATAAATCATCCATAAACCCTAAGTGTCTAATTCTATATTATGCTCTGCAGTATACTCAAAAAAAAAGTTTAAAAAACGCTCTCTCAAGTCTTTCATTTCCTCTTTAGCGAGTGGAGTCTGATCGTCGAAAGACTGCACAAGTTCAAATAAAGTCAACATTAACTCATCAACAAAAACAAAATATAATTTAACTTGTTAAAAAGACTATATTAATTACCTGAGTCCATCCGCCAGTAATAGTCGCGGAGACAACGTTCAACGTATGTCTCATTACGTAGTATCCGCATTCCCAGCCGCCGGCTTGTTTATGAAACTACAAATGAATCTGAAATTGAACATCAAGTAAACTTATATAATAATAATTACTATTATAATTTTTTTTGTAAGAATTAATAAACTACTTATGCGTGGGACAATCCATTCAGGCTTTCGTTTTTACTTCGATGGGCTAATTTTGCCATCTGCTCAAGTCATACTACTTGCAACCATAGCTCTATGATGAAAAAATATTCATGTCAATTATGTTCATGTAATAAAATAAAATCAATTTGTATTACAAATTAAATTAAAGCTTACATGTCAAATGTGTCCTTCAATTCAGATGTCGGAGTATAGTTCAACAAGCATAAGAAGACGATGCGATGCTGGCTAGGATGAAGTATCAGTAACTGTCAATGACCGTTCCTTAGTATCGATGTTAGATAAATCTCTTTCTTGGTTTGACCCGGTACCTTTAGGATGTATGTCTTCATAGCATCCCCATTAATGCAGTAATTCCCCTGAATTACGCTTGGGTCTAAGAATCCATAAACACCCTGGTTGCCTCTTTAAATACTAAAGCGATGCAGATACCTAAGATATTGAAATAATATAATGTTAATTACCTAAAATATTTAAATAAATTATAATATTGAAATACCTAAGATACATGACAAAATGTACTTACGTGCACCACATACTAAGAATTGTATTGGCTAGCCAATTACCTGGCAGGCATAGGTCACCCATATCCTTTGCGGAGAAAAAATAGCTTGGCAAGTCACATGTGCTTTCATGTTCCAAAAGAATAGCAAACTCTTTATCTAGCATATAATGTCTCAAGATATTACATAGAAATAGATAATTAAATAAAATAATTATCCAATCATAGCATCAGAAACTAAGATAAATTAAAATCCATTGTTTAAATAAAAAAACCTCATAAATATGAATTAGTAAAAACCTCATAACTCTTTTACAATTGATTATGCCTCAAAACACGAGCGTCTAATAAATCGAAAAATAAATAAATAAAAAAATTAGAACTAATATCTTCAAGATCCCAAGACTTCTTGAAATCGTTGCGTCATCTCTAACATCACTTGTGAACTCTGAAAGACAACACCACTAATGAGATTTATAATTCCAGTAAGCAAACATAGTTCTAAAAGGTTTTCGAAAAGATGTTGCCTACACCCGACGCGATAACCGGAGAAACAACCATGGTAGACTGCCAATTTCAAAATAATATAATATCGAAGTATTTTTAATAATAACATAAATAAGTCATAGCATATACAATAACATCAACAACCCAAACATGTGAATGCAATCACATATCATTACCATCTCCATGTAGGAGGCCTGTAACACCCTGTTTTTTTTTTTTTTTTATTAATTAATCAGTATTTTTGTTTTTGTATTTTATTGGAGGGTCTAGAGAGCGAAATAAAATAAACTAAGATCATAGTCAAGCTCTATGATATCATAGAAAGCTATAGTTAAATTTTGGGTCGAAAACTAAAACGGAGCTCGGTCTGCGTTTTTCATTGACAGTAGTGTTTTACTACTATCAAGACCTAATTTGGACCCGTGAATGAGACAGTTAGTCTTAGAATCACGTTTCCTACATTTTCGAAAAAATGGGTCTTGACCTTCAAAAATAAAAATAATAAAATATTCGGACGAATACTCGAATCGGGCGACAATTGGAGCTGTAAAGGGATTTACTGAGACCCGCTAACGGATAAACTGATGTCACATCAAGTCATATCACCTTGGGAAGTGTGCCACGACTCGACACTGTCATAATGACAAACGAAATATCTAGACGCGAAAAGACCAAAATGCCCCTGATCTTTTTCCTAAAGGACATTTGTGTCCATAAGATATCTAAAAAAATTGGAAAATTTTGTCCCTCCCTCACCCATTATTTCGGATGACTCTTTCTTCTCTCCCCCTCCATCTTCTTCCCCCATTTCTCCTTTTTCTTCATTTCTTTTCCTCCATTTTTCTCAAGCTTCGACAATGATTTTCAAGAAACTTTGTGAAGCAAAGTTGATCACCTCATCCTCATCTAAGAGGTATAGACTTCTCTCTTGAGCTCTCAATCTTCATTTTTCTCCATTGAAAGTTCATGGTTTCAAGATTGTTCTTCAAACTTCAAAAATCTCTACAAAATTGTAGAAAAATCCTTTTAACGTCAAACCAATTTCTATGATCTAGTTTCATCCTCTAATTTCATAATCCAAGAGCATGAAATCAAATAATATTCCTAGCCTACTTTTCTTGGAGGAACCGAACCTATGCATTTTGGGGAAAAATGGGTTTTGCTCAATTTGTGTAAAATGATTCTTGATTTCACCTATTTCATTCCCTAATCATGTAATCCAAGTGATTAGGAAGCCAAATCAAACTCTCACCTATTTTTAGAGGTGATGGCCGAAACCCTATGTTTTTTGTTGAAGGGGTTTTGGTTCAATTCTTTGGCAATTGATCATGGATTATATCTTAGGTATGCATAAGGATCATTGATCCAAGAGTTGGTAGAATTTCGACACCCCTAACCTATTTAATTAAATAGGGGCAGTACCCTAACCATATGGATTAGGAAAGTTTTTAATTAAACGGTATTGATTTCTGGTTGTGTTTTGTTGTAAAGGATCCGACGGTGTTCGAGCGTTCGACAGCACGGACGAGCGACAGTTATTGAGCTGCAGTCGGAGCTGCACCAGGAACATCACTAAGGTGGGGAGAAAGAACTTTATCGTCGGAAAGGCAAGCTTAGTATAGAATATATATATATATCTGTGTGTGTGTGTGTAGGGGAACCCTTAAACCTTACTAGAGGTTGAGCCCTGGATAAAGTGCCTGTACACTAGGTGTAGGTACTTTTGGGCTATGACCACTAAGTTGATAATATGGATGATGTGATTGATTGAGGTTGATGTGTTGAACTGTTTATTTTGATTATCTGTTGGTTTATTGTGTTGAGCTGTTTGTGTGATTTACTGTTGTCTGGCTTTATGATGATATCTGTACTGGTAAAATTATTATTGTAATATTCTATTGTGTTTTGGCTGGTTGAGTGTTGATGAGAGTATGGTGAGTGAGGATGTTGTTCGGGTTGATACCGCCGTGGTCCCGACCATGGAGTTGTGGCTTGTAGACGCAACACATCGTGATGTTGATGTTGATGTTGATGATGATGTTGATGTTGATGTGGATGCGGTGCGTCGTGGTCGTGGTCGAGTGCGTATGTGTGAGGTCCCGGTATCAACCTGCGATGGATGATTGTTCCATATCATAGCATTTCATACTACAGCATATTTGTCCCAAAGGAGGATGTCCAATTGGGGATGTCCATTGGGGCACGTGATGTGATGTTTTTCCGACGGGGATGTCCAATTGGGGACGTGATGTATCGGCCGACATGCATATAGGGAAGTCAGCATATACATAGGGATTAGTATCCCTCTTATAGGTTTATCTGAAAGAATGACTTTTGAGATGGTTATGGTGTATGACTTAAGATATGGGTGATGTTGTATTGTATATTTTATCTGTGTTGTGTGATGCATGTATATATGCTGTACTGATGCCCCCCTCCCATATTGATGATATATGTTTCTTATCTCCCATTATTTTCTGTATGTGTACTTTTATTTTATGGGAAGACCCCATGGAGGAACCGCTTGCTGAGGAACTGGATAACATTCCGTATGAGCCCGATGCCGGTGGACGAGCCCAGGATCCTAACCTAGAGGGGTTGGGAAGTTATTGTGGTTAGCCAGAGAATGATCTTTCGGCCTATTTTCCTATTTTCCTATTTTTATTTTGGTTTGTATCAATATACTCTGTATGTATTACGTTAATACTGTAGCCCTACTGATGGGGCAAATGATGTATGTACGTATTTATTTATATTTGTAAAGCTGTGTACTCTGAATCGATGCATGCCTTGATTTTGTTTGCTTCCGCGTTTAATTTTTCCGCTTCGCTTCGTATCAATAAGGCGTGCTACGATTATTATACGATTAAGGTTAGTTAATGTCTTAAGTTCTCCAATGGGACGGCGGGTCGTCTCATTTATTGGTATCAGAGGAGTTTGATTCTAATATCGGACTGTGTGGTTTAGGAAGTATACTAGCATTGACAGTTATATCCACATTGGGTACTAACTGTGTTAGAAAAAGGGTAGCGTGTCCGATGCGCAAGTTATCGAGTGTGATAACTGTTTTATTCATGAGGCATACGATATGTATATATGTTGATTGATATTGTATGTCATATGGATTGAAACTAACGCTTCCTTTACCAGGAAAGAATGGCCAGAGGACGCGGTAGAGGAAGGGAAGCACTAGTTGGAACCGGGGCCCCCGACAGTAGTGGGGATACCTCGGGAATCGGGAGTAGTGGAGATCAGAATGAGGCGATGAGGGCCATGAGGGATTTGGTCGCTGCAATGCTGCAACAAACATAGCAGAATGCTCAGTTTATGCAGCGACAGGAAGAGAAGGATGCTAGACAACAGCAGAATCAAGCCAGACGAGGTGAAGTGGTAAACACCGGCCTAAATGGCTTCATGAAGGGGAATCCTCCCCAATTCCATGGGGAGTACAATCCGGAAGCTGCTAAGTTATGGCTGCAAAAAATCGCGAAAGTCTTCGTCTCTATCCAATGCAGAGAGGATAGGAAAGTCATTTATGCTGCCTTCATGCTAGTCGGGGCAGCTGAAGCATGGTGGAAAAACAAACAGAGACTGCTAGAGGCTGAAGGAAGACTGCTGACCTGGGAGGTATTCCATGAGAGCTTCTTGGAAAAATATTTCCCAAGAAGTGTCCGCCAAGAAAAATAGAAAGAGTTCCTGAACCTAAAGTAGGACCAAAAGTCGGTGGGGGAATATGCCATGAGGTTCGAGGCACTGCTGAAATTCTCCCAATTTTACCAAGTGTACCCGGATGAAGACTGGGTGTGCAGAATGTTCGAGGACGGACTAAGGCCCGAACTGAAGAGGGCTATGCTACCATTGAGCGTCCGATTATTCCCCGAGCTAGTGGAAAAATGCACTGTACTGGAAGGTCACGATCAAGAGAGAATTACACAAACTCCAGCAACAAGCGGTGGACCGGCCAGGAGCTTTGGTCAGAAAGGCCGAGGAGGGAAGTTCCAACCGAGGGAGAAACCTTACAGTCGCCCGAATTAAAAACCAACAAGTTATGGAAAGGGGAATGCCAGTCAAGGGCAACCAGGGTTTTCCAACTGCTTTCGATGTGGCAAGCCGCATCAAGTGAAGGATTGTGCTCAGGCCCGAAATGTCACTTATTTCTGTTGTGGCACATGGGGCCACTATGCCAACGAGTGCTGAACGGGGGATGCTGGTAAAGGTCAAGTTCAACAGCAAGTCGGAAGAACTCAGAATACTGGGACTGGACAACAAGTGGTGGGCCAGCAGAATAGGCTGCAGACGACAGGAAGAGTGTTCGCCGTGAGAGGGTCTGAAGCCTCTCAATGTCCCGATCTAATACAAGGTAAGTGCCTAGTTGTAGGGGGACTCTTATCTGTTTTATTTGACTCGGGGGCTACACATACCTTTATTTCTTTAACGTGTGTGGATCATTTGAATTTGCCTGTTTCAACCTTACCATATGATTTGACTGTTTCTATACCTACGGGTGATTCCATGACAACCTTGTATATCTGTTTAAAATGCCCGGTTGTCTTAGAGAACCGATCTTTTCTTGTAGACCTAATCTGTCTGCCTATGCAACTGATTGATATCATATTACGCATGGACTGGCTTTCGGCCAACCATGTAATACTAGACTGTTCAAATAAAACCCTCTGCTTGTCCGAGCAATCTGGATCATTGCCTGCCAGTGATTGTGTGTCGGGAGGTGTACAATCAGGAGAGTGCATGGTGCTGTTTTCTTTGGAAGCTGAGGAGACTCCAAGTCTTGATGCTTTGTCGGTGGTGCGTGAGTTTCCAGATATTTTCTCGGATGATGTGCCAGGACTACCACCAAAGAGGGAGATAGAGTTCGCGATCGATCTTGCACCTAGAGCCAGACCGATTTCGATAGCACCCCATCGAATGTCCTTAACACAGTTGACAAAGATGAAGAAGCAATTGGACGACATGCTGCAGAAGCAGTTTATCAGACCGAGTGTTTTACCCTGGGGAGCACCTGTGCTATTCGCCAAGAAGAAGGACGGCAGTTCAAGGTTGTGTGTGGACTATAGACAGCTCAACAAGGTGACGATCAAGAATAAATACCCATTGCCAAGGATTGATGATCTTATGGTCCAGTTGAGGGGAGTAACGGTATTTTCTAAGATTGATCTGAGATCCGGTTATCATCATATAAGGGTGAAGGAAGATGATATACCGAAGACGGCTTTCAGGAGTCGGTATGGACACTACGAGTATCTAGTTATGCCTTTTGGTGTGACTAATGCTCCTGCAGTGTTCATGGACTATATGAATAGAATCTTCAGACTTTATCGATGACATCCTTATCTACTCCTTAGACAAGGAAGAGCATCAAGAGCATTTGAGGGTTGTACTTCAAGTTCTTAAGGACAAATAACTTTATGCCAAGTTGTCTAAGTGCAAGTTCTGGCTGGAGGAGGTACAATTCCTTGGACATGTGATCGACAAAGATGGTATAGCAGTAGATTCTGCAAAAGTAGAAGCTGTGGTTAAGTGGAAAAGCCCTAAGACGGTAAGCGAGGTCAGAAGCTTTCTAGGGCTAGCAAGGTACTATAGGAGGTTTATCGAGGAATTCTCAAAGATTGTGTTACCTCTGACGCAATTAACGAGGAAAGGAAAAACGTATGAATGGACAGAAGAGGGTGAGGCTAGTTTCCAAGAGCTGAAAATGAGGCTAACTACTTCTCCGGTACTAGTCTTGCCAGATCCATCAACGTCGTTCGATGTGTACTGTGACGCATCGTATCAAGGTTTGGGTTATGTGCTCATGCAAGAGAGGAAAGTGGTAGCCTATGCTTCCAGACAACTAAAAGTACACAAACAGAATTACCCAACCCATGACCTAGAGTTGGTTGCAATAGTGTTTGCATTGAAGATATGGAGACACTATCTCTATGGCGCTAAATTCAGTGTGTTTAGCGACCATAAAAGTTTGAAGTATCTGTTCGATCAAAAGGAGTTGAACATATGGCAGAAGAGATGGATGGAATTCATAAAAGATTATGAATTTGATCTACAGTGCCACCCAGGAAAGGTCAACGTGGTGGCGGATGCATTGAATCGGAAATCTTTGCATATGTCCGCTATGATGGTGAAAGAACTGGAACTGCTGTAACAGTTCAGGAGTCTAAATCTAGACGTGGAGTTATTCAGAGATAAGATACGTTTAGGGATGGTCACTATCACTAGCGACTTTCTGAACTTGATTTGGAAAAAGCAAGGAGAATATCAGTACCTACAGGAAAGGAACCAGATGGTAGAAGAAGGAAATACTTCAGAGTTCAAGAAAGGTACTGATGGAATCTTGAAATTTGGAGACAGGATATGTGTGCCTAAGGGTAGTGAAGTTAGGAACATAATCTTGGAAGAAGAACACAAGAGCAAGCTGAGTTTTCATCCCGGATCTACAAAGATGTACCAGGACCTAAAAGAAATGTTTTGGTGTGGCCTGAGATGAAGAAGGAAGTAGCGGAATATGTCCAATACTGTCTGGTGTGTCAAAAGGCGAAGATTGAACACTAGAAACTAGCACGGTTATTGCAATCACTGGACGTCCCAGAATGGAAATGGGATAGCATTGCAATGGATTTTGTTTCTGGGCTACCAAGGACGCAAAAGAGGTGCGATGCAATTTGGGTCATCGTTGACGGGCTTAAGAAATGTACTCATTTTTTGCCAATCAACCAAAGATATTCTTTGGAAAGATTAACCCAGATTTACATCAAGGAAGTGGTGAGATTGCATGGAGTACCTTCGAGTATCATTTCGAGCAGGGATCCGAGATTTACTTCTAGGTTTTGGCGGAGTTTAAATTGGGCTTTGGGAACTAAACTCAGAATGAGTTCAGCTTATCATCCACAAACGGATGGTCAGTCTGAAAGGACGATTCAATCGTTGGAGGATCTTTTAAGAGCATGTGTTTTGGAAAACACAAGAAGTTGGGACGAATTCCTTCCACTGATTGAATTCACGTACAACAATAGTTTTCTCTCGAGTATTGGCATGGCACCATACGAGGCACTGTATGGGCGAAAGTGCAAAACACCACTCTGTTGGTATGAAACCGGGGAGAATCAGTTGATAGGCCCGGAACTAGTATAGCGAACACGGAACAAGTTAAGAAAATTCGGGAAAGGATGAAAGTCGCACGGGATCGGCAGGGCAATCAAATCCAAAAAGCTTACACCTAGATTCATTGGACCATTTCAAATTCTTCGCCGAATTGGTCCAGTTGCCTACCAAATTGCCTTACCTCCTAACCTATCCAATATTCATAATGTATTCCATGTATCCCAACTCAGAAAATACCATCCCGATCCATCACACGTGATAGAGCCTGAATCAATCTAGTTAAGGGAAAACTTAGAATACGAAGCATTGCCTGTACGGATTGAAGACATGAGGGTGAAAGAACTCCACGGGAAGCAAATTCCCTTAGTCAAGGTCATATGGGATGCTACAACGGAGATGCCACCTAGGAACGTGAAGAGGACATGCAGCAGCAATATCCACATTTATTCTATGGTATGTCGAATTTCGAGGACGAAATTCTTTTTAAGGGGGTAGTAATGTAACACCTCGTTTTTTTATTAACAAATCAGTATTTTTGTATTTGTATTTTATTGGAGAGTCTAGAGAGCGAAATAAAATAAACTAAGACCATAATCAAGCTCCACAATATCGTAGGAAGTTATGGTTAAATTTTGGGTCGAAAACTCAGACGGAGCCCGATCTGCGTTTTTCATTGACAGTAGTGTTTTACTACTATCAAGACCTAATTTGGACCCCTGAACGAGACAGTTAGTCTTAGAATCATGTTTCCTACATTTTCGAAAAAATGGGTCTTGACCTTTAAAAATAAAAATGATAATAAAATATTCGGACGAATACTCGAATCGGGAGACGATTGGAGTTGCAATGGGATTTAACGGGACCTGCTAACGGATAAACATGATGTCACATCAAGTCACATCACCTCGGAAAGCATGCCATGACTCGACACTGTCATAATGACAAACGAAAATATCTGGACGCGAAAAGACCAAAATGCCTCTGGTCTTTTTCCTAAAGGACATTTGTGTCCCTAAAATATCTAAAAAAATTGGACAATTTTGTCCTTTCCTCACCCATTAGTTCGGCTGACTCTCTTTCTTATCTCCCCCTCCCTCTTCTTCTTCTTCCTTCCTTTTCTTCTTCTTCCTCCATTTGTCCTTTTTCTTCATTTCTTTTCCTCAATTTTTCTCAAGCTTCCACAAGGATTTTCAAGAAACTTTGTTAAACAAAGTTGATCACCTCATCCTTCTCTATCATCTAAGAGGTATAAACTCTCTTGAACTCTCAATCTTCATTTTTCTCCATTGAAAGTTCATGGTTTCAAGATTGTTCTTCAAACTTCAAAAATCTCTAGAAAATTGTAGAAAAATCCTTTTAATGTCAAACCAATTTCTATGATCTAGTTTCTTTCTCTAATTTCATAATCCAAGAGCATGAAATCAAATAATCTTCCTAGCCTATTTTTCTAGGAGGAACCGACCTATACATTTTGGGGGGAAATGGGTTTTGTTCAATTTGTTTGAAATGATTCTTGATTTCACTTATTTCATTCCCTAATCATGTAATCCAAGTGATTAGGAAGCCAAATCAAACTCTCACCTATTTTTAGAGGTGATGGCCGAAACCCTATGTTTTTTGTTGAAGAGGTTTTGGTTCAATTCTTTGACAATTGATCATGGATTATGTCTTAGGTATGCTTAAGGATCATTGATCCAAGAGTTGGTAGAATTTCGACACCCCTAACATATTTAATTAAATAGGGGCAGTGTAACACCCCGATTTTCAATTTTCTTTTAATTAATCAGTATTTATGTAATTGTATTTTATTGGAGGGTCTAGAAAGTGAAATAAATTAAACCGAGACATAGTCAAGCTCTGCGCTATCTTAGGAAGCTATGGTTAAATTTTGGTCGAAAACTCAGGCGGAGCCCAGTCTACATTTTACACTGACAATGTGATTTTACTGCTCGGACTACCTAATTTTGACTCGTGAACGAAACAATTAGGTTTTAAATAAAATTGCGAACAATATCGGAGATTTTGAAAAATTTCAAAAATGCCAAAGTTCTCACGACTTTCTGGGACGAAATAATAAATCGCGTAACAGAGCCAAAAACGGATGAACATGAAGTCACATCGCCTAGGAAGGCATGCCTTTGACTCATTACTGTCATCATTGTTTTTCCAGAAAATATCTAGATATTTAAGAAATTAGAAAATATATGAACGCGAAAAGGCCAAAATGCCCCTGGTCTTTTTCCTACAGGACGTTTACGTCCCTAAGATATCTAAAAACTTTATGAGCCACTTACTCTCTCTCTCTCTCTCCCCCCCATTCTCTTCTTCTTCTTCCTCCATTTTTCTTCAACTTCCTCAAGGATTTTCAACCAAATTTGTGAAGCAAAGTTGATCCTCTCATTCTCCCCTATCACCTAAGAGGTATAGATTTCATCCTTGAGCTCTCAATCTTCATTTTTCTTCATTGAAAGTTCATAGTTCAAGTTTATGCTTTAAACTTCAAAAATCCATAGAAAATTGTAGAAATATCCTTTTAATGCCAAACCAATTTCTACAATCTAGTTTCATCCTCTACTATCATAATCCAAGAGTATGAAATCAAATAAGCTTCCTAGACTATTTAATTTGGAGGAACCGAACCCTAACAATTTGGGGGGAAAATGGCTTTTGTTTAATTTTTGTGAAATGATTCTTGATTTCACTTCCTTCCGTCCATGATCACGCAATCTAAGTGATTAGGAATCCAAATCAAACTCTAATATATTTTTCTACTTGGATGGCCGAAACCCTATGTTTTTGGTTTAAGGGGTTTTGATTCAAATGTTTGATAATTGATCATGGATTATGTCTTAGGTATGCTTAAGGATCATTGATCCAAGAGTTGGTAGAATTTCAACATCCCTAGCCTAATTAATTAAATAGGGGCAGTAACTAATCCTAAGGATTAGGGAGTTTATGATTTAACTGTATAAATTTCTGGTTGTGTTTTGTTATATAGAATCTGACGGGACTCGGACGTTCAACCGCGCACCCGATTGACAGTTGTGGAGCCGGAGTCGGAATCTCTCGGGAACATCACTAAGGTGGGGGAAGTAACCACAATATCGTCGGGGAGGCAAGCTTTAAATAATATATATTGATATGCGTAGGGCAACCCAAACCCTACTAGAGGTTGTTTGACCGTTAGGTTGATTTTACTGTATATTGAGGATGTATGCTCTGTGATTGGATATTTAATATGATATATGTGATATATGTTATGCTTATTATATGCTTATGATTAATTAAACATGATTTATCTGTAAGTTGATTTTGCTGTTGAATCTGTTGTTGGTTGTGATTTATGTACTGTTGTGACTGCTGATGTCTGATTAGAGCTAGGCGGGAGATGATTGTGTGGTGAGAAAGTCGAGGATATATGTATATGTTATAGTGCTCAACCTAGAGATGCCGTTGATATGTTTATGTTGTGATATAAAGTTGTTACCCGGTTAAGCCGGATGAAAGTTGGTTGTGGTTGCTTACAAGTCGTGGTTGAGGCACTAAATATTGATTCTGAGATGAGTCAGTGAGATTTATTCATCATTGTGTTGGCATACGGGCGATTCCGATCTTACCTGCGGGGAGATGATCATATCGATTAGTTTGGCGTAGGGGCGATTCCGATCTTACTTGTGGGGAGATGATCGTACCAACTAGTCGAATTGTAGACGAACGGACAAATGTCTCGACCTAGCCTGCGGGCGGGGGAATATGTCGTTACCGAAAGTTGAGTTGTTAACGGACGGGCGAATGTTTCGACCTAGCCTGCAGGCGGGGGAGCATGTCGTTACCGTAAGTTCCGTTATTGACGGGCGAATATTCCGACCTGGCTTGCGGGCGAGGGAATATGTCGTACCCATGAGACGATTTGGGCCTGCGGGGATTTTGACCGAACCCTGCCTTATGGGGGGTGGCATAGTGATGACTGAGACACCTTGATCTGTTGGGGAGTCGCGTCGTGATTGCATCCATATAGTCGTTCGTTGCATGAGTGTGAGAGACAGTAGTTAAGACAAAATTATTTGGGAGTTGTATGATTGTCACTGTTGTGATTCAGAGTGTTGCTATCTATATACATTATTTTATATAGCTGTTTTTCCCAGTTATGACATATTACTGTTTCTTATCCCCTATCTTTTCTATGTCATATTCTCTTTATTCTCGACTGTACGAGAAGATCCTGTTGAGGATTTGTCAGAGGAGATTGATGGTATACCCGTAGAACTAGATGCTGGCGGGAGAGCCCTGGATCCCGGTGCTGGAGGACTTTAGACATCGAGGGTTGGTTGTTGTAGTTGTTATGGCCAGTATGGGAGATGGAGTCATCTGTATTTTTATTTCCGCTGCTATGCTTTTAATTTTTATTTGCTGAATACTTTGAATTATATTTGGTATCAGTTGTTGTAGGCTCCACTGAGGGAGCCAATACTCTTACTTATGTATAAGTCGTTTATGGTATCAGTATTGAATGTTTTAAATATTTTCGCAATTTTGTACTATCACGCTATATTCGCACCCGCACCAGGTATAAGCTCAACTCCTAGGCTCAAAGGCCTTAACTTACTTATGCAAAACGATGTCAATGCTTACACATAAAAGCAAATGCGATAATTCTCTATCCATCGGATAAACTTCATGATTCCACATGAATCTATTCATTAAGAATTTCTCACACGATTTCAAGTGTATTAATTATCTTTTATCCATCAAATAAATCTCGTGATCCCTCCGGGATTGAGTCATCACAAGACCAATATAGATAGGCGATGTTCTCGGGTCCGACCCTCCGGCCCGTCATCGAACTACTGTCTTAAAACAAAACGTTTCATGTTTGTGTTCATGTCTTATGATATTGCTACTCGAGTCCTAATTTCACTATGAAATAGGATTGATAGATCCCATCGTTAATTTCTTAGATCTTTTCTAAGTTACAAGGTTACTTGTTCCTCAAGTAACTAAACAATTCTTGGTTCATATAAGTCTTATGAATCTTTTGATGAATGAATCATCAAGAGTATAGTTCATGGTCTTGTTCCACCATAATTTATAATTTATTATCCCACTCTTTTACTCTAAGCTAGGAAATTACTTGACCTAGGGTTTATAACTTAGGAAAACCTTTAGTTTTGAGTGGATAACTCCTTTGTGTCTTTTACTAAAAACTCATACGCTTTTAAGTTGGGACACTTTTAACTTTATAAAACTTCACCACGAGTATATAAAATACTTATGATGATTTGAAGAGCTTTTCATTTCAAAACTCATTTCATTCAAATGTTACTCTAAATTTATAAGTTTTGGTTGAATGATAGATAAGTACGTAAACTCGTTTGTTTTATATTTAGCAAGTGCCTTAGTATTTTTACCCAAGGTCTTAACCTTTGTAACATAGTTTCAAAATACTTTACTTATACTTGCTTCTATAAGTTGGACGTTTTCAAAACTCTTTCGCCTTAAATTTAAGAAATTGAGGTCTTCTTAAGTGAAGTTTGTTAACTTAAATCATTTATACCTAGCTTAAGGTTAAACATCGAAAACACTTAGAATAGTTTGAAAAGGGTTTTTCTTTCACAATCATCCTTTGAATAAAAGGGTACCATCACTTAGGTACATCGATACCAAAACTACAAATAAATTCTTTAGAAGCTAATAACAAGAGGGTTTGTTTACCAAAAAAAAATAACAAGAGGCCATGGTGAGATTGGAATGATTTCTTCGAGCATACCAAGAGAACTGATATTTGGAATCTAGAAACTAGGACTAGAATGACTATTCCATTCATTCATTGGACACTTCCCTGGTTAAAATATCAAAGACAAGAAAAAAATGATTCTTTTCTTTTGTGTAGCCATTGTAAACGTGTGATCTAGAAGTTTAAGACATTGGTGTGTTCCTAAATGTAAAATTTAAAAGTATCAAGATTTGAGTGTTTACAAGAGAGGGGAGGGGTAATATGCTGGTACATGTTTATGTCAGTAGCTGTTCAAAGTATTTTTCTTTACATTTCAACGTATCTCAGTTGTGTTCCAATAATTGGAACGTTAAAGTATATAAAGGAAGTATCCAAATTAAAATCGATCGATTTATACATACTTTTGAAACTAAGTTCCTTGAGATTTGCATCTACTAATTGTATCTTTTAGAATGATTGAAATTAAACGGAAACATGCAACTCATATTTGTATAAGCTAACACTAGAAAGAACATGTGTTTCTTTACACAGGTTGCACTTTGAAGCTACTGGTGTCAGTGCTTACATCAAGAAATATCATGATTTTAAATTGCGGTTGCGGTCGTTGTTGCAATTATGGTGCATTATCGCAATTACCAATAACTGCGAAAAAATGTGGTCGCGATATGATTACAATGACTACCAAAATTGCAATATTGCAGCCACAATTGTGATTGTGAACCGACTATAAGCCTCTCCCGTTTGCAGGCTGGACCTGGTCTTTGAGATTTATGAGTGACGAAGGAACCGATAGTCATTTTTCATAGTTTGGTTCAAAAGAAAACATAAATGGAATTATGCTTTAGATGCATTCAAATAAGCCAATGAACTGATTAGCTTTTTTTTTTTTTATTTTATAAAACTGATTAGCTATTTATCATTTTTCTCTGATGGATGCTAGATGGTTTCATTGAATATTTTAGGCATTTTGCATGCTCCTTTATTTGGCTTTGTTCGTCATTTGTTGGCTTGGGGATATTGTTTAAATTGCTTATAATTTAGAAATTGAGATTCATAAATATCTTGCTGCCACTCATTTGGATGAAGAATGTATGATTCTTGGGTTTGAGGCACATTTGTGTTAGCAATGAATGGATTCTATACTTTAGTAGATTGAGCATGTAACACCCCATTTTTCTCAATCTTTTTAATTAATCAGTATTTAAGTAATTGTATTTTATTGGAGGGACTAGAAAATGAAATAAATTATTCTGAGATCATAGTCACGCTCTATTTTATCGTAGGAAGCTATGGTTAAATTTTGGTCGAAAACTCAGACGGAGCCCGGTCTGCATTTTACACTAACAGTATTATTTTACAGTTCAGACGATATAATTTTGAGTTGTGAGCGAAACATTTAGGCTTTAAATAAAATTACGAACGATATCGGCGATTTTGAAAATTTTCAAAATAAATAAGTTTTCACGACTTTCTTGGGAGCGAAATACTAAATCGTGAAAGTAACAGGACTAAAAACGGATGAACATGAAGTCACATCACCTAGGAGGGCGTGCCTGTGACTCATTACTGTCATCATTTCTTTTCTGGAAAATATCTAGATATTTATGAAATTAGAAAATATATGAACGCGAAAAGACCAAAATGCCTCTGGTTTTTTTCCTAAAGGACGTTTACATCCCTAAAATATCTTATTTTTGATGACCTCACCCCACTCTCTCTCCTCATTTTCAAGCTCTCGCTCTCCTCTCTCACCTCCACTTTCTTCTTCTTCTTCCTCCATTTTTCTTCTTTTCTTCATTTCTTCATCTCCATTTTTCTTCAACTTCCTCAAGGATTTTCAAGAAAGTTTGTGAAGCAAAGTTGATCCTCTCATCCTCCTTTATCACCTAGCAGGTATATATTTCATCCTTGATCTCTCAATCTTCATTTTTCTCCATTGATTTTCATAGTTTTAAGTTTTAAGATCCAAACTTCAAAAATCTATGGAAAATTATAGAAAAATCATTTTAATGCCAAACCAATTTCTATGAGCTAGTATCATCCTCTAATATCATAATCCAAGAGCTTGAAATCAAATAAGCTCTCTAGTCTATTTATCTTTTAGGGGTTGAATGTATGAAGTTTTGGGGGGGGGGGAATGGGTTTTTGTTCAATGTTCTTGATTTCACCTATTTCCTTCCTTAATCATGCAATCCAGGTGATTAGGAAGCCAAATCAAACTCTCATCTATTTTTCATGGTGATGGCCGAAACCCTATTTTTTTGGTCTAAGGGGTTTTGGTTCAAATCTTTGAAATTGATCGTGGATTATGTGTTGTGTATACTTAAGGATCATTGATCCAAGAGTTAGGAATTTTAGACATCTCTAGCCTATTTTAAAAATAGGGGCAGCAGCCTATTCCTAAGGAATTAGGGAGTTTTTAATTTAACTGTACTGATTTCTGTTTGTGTTTTGTTGTATAGAATCAGACATGACTCGAACATCCGACCACACACTCGACTAACCGTTGCAGAGTCGTAGCCGAAGCTGCACATGATCATTACTAAGGTGAGGAGAAAGAACCGATATCGTCGGGAAGGCAAGCTTAGTATAGAGTATATATATCTGTGTAGGGGAACCCTTAAACCTTACTAGAGGTTGAGCCCTGGATAAAGTGTCTGGACCTTGGGTGAAGGTACTTTTGGGCTATCACCACTAAGTTGATATTATGGATGATGAAATTGATTGAGGTTGATGTGTTGATTTGTTTAATTGATTATCTGTTTACCTGTTGTGTTAAACTGTTGGAGTGATTTATTGTTATCTGGCTTTATAGTGATGTTTATACTGGATAAATTATTGTTGTAATGTTATTGTGATTTGACTGGTGGTTGAGCGTTGATGAGATTATGGTGAGTGAGTGATGTTGTTCGGGTTGATATCGTTGTGGTCCCGAATGTGGAGCTGTGGCTCGTAGACGCACCGCGTCGTGATGCTGATGCTGATGTTGATGTTGATGTTGATGATGATGTGATGTTGATGTTGATGTTGATGATTGAGGTTGATGTTGATGTGATGCGATGTGTCGTGGTCGTAGACGAGTGCTTAGGCATGAGGTCCCGATATCAACATGCGATGGATGTTGTTGCATTTTCATATCATTTCATACCACAGCATTTTGTCCCAAAGGGGGATGTCCAATTGGGGACGTGATGTATCGGCTGAAATGAATATAGGGAAGTCAGCATATACATAGGGATTAGTATCCCTCTTATAGGCTTATTTGAGAGAATGATATTTGAGATGATTGTGATGGGTGACTTAAGATATGGGTGATGTTATGTTTTATATGTTATCTGTGTTGTGTGATATATATATATATATGTTGTACAGATGCCCCTCTCCTATATTTGATGATATATGTTTCTTATCTCCCGCTATTTTCTGTATGTGTTGCTCTTATTTTATTGGAAGACCTCGAGGAGGAACCTGTCGTTGAGGAGTTGGACGGCATTCCTTACGAGCCTGATGCCGGAGGACGTGCCACGGACCCTAACCTCGAGAGGTTGGGCAATGATCGTGATTAGCCAAAGAGTTGTCTCCCGGCCTACTTTTCATACTTTTATTTCGGCTTGTACTAATATACTTTGTACATACTACTTATACTATAGCCCTACTGATAGGGCGATGATGTATGTGATATATTTCTTTATGTTTTAAAGCTGTGTACTCTGAGGCGTTGCGTGCCGTAAATTGTTTTGCTTTCGTGCTCAATTTTCTGCTTCGTTTCGTATTAATAAGGTGCGCCAACGTTTAATAAGCGATTAAGGTTAGTTAATATCTTAGGTTCTACTGATGGGGCAGCGGGTCGTCTCAGAGCATGTTGGCTGATTTTTCCCTTTATAAGAACTCATATTTTTTAGCAATCATAAGCTGCTTGTATTATCCTTCTTTGTCAGATTTAAGCTTCAAAGTTACTGAGTTGTTGTCATCCGCAGAATTATTTTGTTTAACTGAAGTTATTCTTTTAGCATTAATGTTTATTGCATGACTACTATGAACTTTGCACAGGTTGCTGGACCGTCTGGCCAGATGACTTGGATCAGAGGCGGTCCAAAAGGGTTGGATGCCAGCAATATTATGGCAGCTATTGATAATAGGTTAATTGTTCTCTTTTTGAACTTACATTCATGTATGGTCTAGAAGCTGATTGAAGGATTGCATTGTCTAATTGATGATAAAGGCAAGGTCTTGGCTCTAAGAAGAGAATATTGATAGCTATAAAAGGAGATACACATGACTACTTTGGTTCCTTTGCAACAAGTTAGCATGAAACCCATAAGTGAGACAACCCCTTCCTAGGAGGTCCCATTGGTGACCCCACTTATAATTATTAGCGTTATAGCGTAGCGTAGTAGTATAAAATTTGCGGAAACATCAAAACATACAATACACACTGATACCATAATAAAAGTATGCATACGTAATAGTATTGGCTCCATCAGTAGAGCCTACAACATTGATACCAAATATAAAGACTTCAGAGTATGCAGTAAATATAAACTGAAAGCATAGCAGCGGAAATGAAGATACAGACGACTCAGTCTCCTGTACTGGCCATAACAACTACAACTACCAACCCCCGATGTCTGCGGTCCTCCAGCACCAGGATCCAGGGCTTTCCCGCCAGCATCTGGTTCTACGGGTATGCCATCAATCTCCTCTGGCAAATCCTCAACGGGATCTTCTCGTACAGTCGAGAGTAAAGAAAATATGACATAGAAAATACAGGGGATAAGAAACAGTAATATGTCATACATGGGAAAAATAGGGATATAAATAATGTATATAGATAGTAACACACCAAATCACAACAGTGACAACCAAACAACTTCCGAATAATTTTTTCCTTAACCACTGTCTCTCATACTCATGCAACTAACGACTATATGGACGTGATCACGACGCGACATCCCCAACGGATCAAGGTGTCCCAATCATCACTATGCCACCCCCATAAAGGTAGGGTTTGATCTAAAGCCCGCAGGCCCAAATCGTCTCATGGATACGACATATTCCCCCGCCCGCAGGCCAGGTCGGAATATTCGCCCGTCAACAACGAAACTTACGGTAACGACATGTTCCCCCACCCGCAGGCTAGGTCGGAGCATTCGCCTGTTCGTTAACAACTCAACTTCCGATAACGACATATCCCCCCGCCCGCAGGCTAGGTCGAGATATGCGCCCGTCCGTCTACAATTCGACTAAGGGTACGACCACCTCCCCACAGGTAAGATCGAAATTGCCCCTACGCCAAATTAATCGGTACGACCATCTCCCCGCAGGTAAGATCGAAATCGCCCGTATGCCAACACAGTGATGAATAACAACTATGCAACATGAATCTCACTGACTCATCTCAGGATCAACACTTAGTGCCTCAACCACGACTTATATACAACCACGACCAACTTTCATCCGGTTCAACCGGGCATCAACTCACATCACAACAACAACAGATCAACTATATCACTAGGTTGAGCACTACGACATATATATATATATATATATATATATATATATATATATATATATATATATATATATATATATATATATATAACCTCAACTTTCTCACCACACATTCATCACCCGATTTATCAGAAATCAATGCCTAGTTCTACTCAGACATCAGCAGTCACAACAAACATCAACAACAGTCAGAATATATATTCAACAACAAAATCAACTTCCAAATAAATAACATTTAATCAACTATAGCATATAATAGACATCATACACATATCACATATAATATACCAAATATCCAACCACGGCATAGACAACCTCAATATGTAGTAAAATCAACCTAACGGTCAAACGACCTCTAGTAGGGTTTGGGTCGCCCTACGCATATCAATATATATATTATTTAAAGCTTGCCTCCCCGACGATATTTTGGTTCTTTCCCCCACCTTTGTGATTTTCCCGAGAGATTCCGAATGCGGCTCCGTAGCAGTCAATCAAGTACGCGATCGAGCGTTCGAGTCCTGTTGGATTCTATACAGTAAAACACAACCAGAAATTAAAATAATGAAACCATAAAGTACCTAATCTCTAGGATTAGCTACTGCCCTTAATTAATTAAATAGGCTAGGGATATTGAAATTCTACCAACTCTTGGATCAATGACCCTTAAGCATACCTAATACATAATCAATGATAAATTATCAAAGATTTGAACCAAAATCCCTTAAACCCACAAGGTAGGGTTTAATAGGTGAAAGTTTGATTTGGCCTCCTAATCACTTAGATTACATGATTAAGGGATGAAATAGGTGAAATCAAGAATAAGGAACAAAAACTCCATTTCCCCCTAAAATAACCCATTCGGCCTTCCCTAGAAAAATAGGCTAGAGATTTTATTTCATTTCAAGCTCTTGGATTATGATAGTAGGGGATGATACTAGCTCATAGGAATTTGTTTGGCCTCAAAATGATTTTTCTACAATTTTCTAGAGATTTTTTGAAGTTTAGATCTAGAAATTGAAATTCATGAAAATAAAGATTGAGAGCTCAAGGATGAAATCTATACCTTCTAGGTGATAGAGGAGGATGAAAATGGAGGAGGAAGAAGGAAGAAGAAAGAAGAAGAAGAAAAGCAGCAGCAGCAGCCAGCCAGCGGTTGAGGGAAGAAAAAGGTGAGTGGGTGAGAGAATTAGATATTTAGGAAGACTTAAGGGTTAAGAAAGGTAAAGAGGGCAATTAGTAAAAACTAACCAAGGGCAATTTGGTCAATTCATGTCCCGATAAATTTGAAAATTCTCACGACATTTGTAGGAGTCCCCAAATGGTTTATCATAGCCCTGGTATGAAAATCATTGGCTCAAGGTTCTCGGAAAACCCTAAGACAGCTCGAATCGTCACCTAGAACGATTATCGGCTCGAATATAATATATTATTTTCATTTTCGAACGTCAGGATGAATTTTTTCAAAAATATAGGAAACGTGATTCTAAGACTAACTGTCTCGTTCACGGGTCCAAATTAGGTCTCGATAGTAGTAAAGCACTACTATCAAGGAAAAACACAGACCGGGCTCCGTCTGAGTTTTTGACCCAAAACTTAACCATAGCTTCCTACGATAGCGTAGAGCGTGACTATGGCCTCGGAATAATTTATTTAATTTTTTAGACCCTCTAATAAAATAAAATTACTTAAATACTAGTTAAATAAAAAGATTAAGAAAATCGGAGTGTTATATTACTACCCCCTTAAAAAGAATTTCGTCCCGAAATTCGACGTACCTTTTTAAAATAGGGTCGGATATTGCTGTTGTATGTCCTCTTCGCGTTCCCAGGTAGCATCCCCGGTAACTTCATCCCTTATGATCTTGACCAATGGAATATGTTTACCTCGGGGTTCCTTTATCCTTCTATCTGCGATCCTAACAGGTAGAGCTTCATACTCAAGGTTATCTCTTAATTGTATTGACTCTGGTTCTAAGATGTGTGATGGATCGGGATAGTACTTTCTCAACTGAGAGATATGAAAAACGTCATGAAGGTTGGATAAGTTTGGGGGCAAATCGATATGATAGGCCACAGGACCAATTCGGCGAAGAATTTGAAAAGCTCCAATGAACCTAGGAGTAAGCTTTCAAGATTTTATTGCCATGCCAATTCCAGTTCTCGGAGTCACTCTCAGAAAAACATGGTCTCCTTCCTGGAATTCTAAAGGTCTTCTCCTTTTATCGCTGTAACTTTTCTGCCTGTCCTGTGCGATTTTCATCTTTTCCCGCATCCTCTTGATTTGTTCCGTCATTTGCTGTACCAACGCCGGTCCTAGTACTTGACTTTCTCCATTCTCATACCAACACAAAGGTGTTCTACACTTCCTGCCATATAATTCTTCGTAAGGTGCCATACCTATACTTGAATGAAAACTATTGTTATAGGTGAACTCAATCAATGGTAAGAACTCCTCCCAACTTCCCGTGTGATCCAAAACATAAGCTCTTAAGAGATCTTCCAGCGATTGAATCGTTCGTTCCGACTGACCATCCATCTGAGGATGATAAGCAGAACTCAACCTTAACTTAGTTCCCAAAGCCTCATGTAATCGCTTCCAGAATCTAGATGTAAATCTAGGGTCTCTATCGGAAACGATACTAGAAGGCACTCTGTGCAACCTGACTACTTCCTTGATGTAGATTTGGGTTAACCTCTCCAACGTATAACTTTCGCCAATAGGTAGGAAGTGAGCACACTTCGTTAATGATAAGTTAGAATTTATCTAGTTTTTAACTGGTTTCAAATAGGTTTTATTACTGGTTTATTTTTATTTATGTTTGGTTTTTATTACCCTTTTGTTTATATTTTGATTTGTAGGAAAAGGAGTTTATGAGTTGATGAATTTGATGCAAAAAGAAGGAATTACGGCCCCCCAGTGTTTACCATTACGGCCGAAATTCATGGGAAGCTGTTGGAAGGACATGTGAAGAAACAGAACGAATTACGGCCCCCCAGTGTTTCCCATTATGGCCGTAATTCGTGGAGATAGAGCTGAAAAGTCACAGATTGGGGATTATGGCCCCCAGTGTTGCGCGTTATGGCCATATTTCTGGCAGCATTTTGTAACAGTTTGTAATAATGGCTGAATCTGTTACTCTTTCTTAATGGGTCTTAAAGGGGTTGTAATGGCACTTGAATGGGGTAGAACTAGGCTATAAATGGTGGCTTTCAGACCACGAAATGCATCTCCTTCCTCTCCTTTTTTCTTGAGCAAAACTTACGTTCTTTTGTAGTTTTTCTTCATGTATGTTCAACAACTTTTCTATGGCTTTAAGCTTTGAATGAATTCCAGTTTCTCTTTCCCTTTTTAATCTTCATCCTTTACTTATTTTAAGTTCTGAATGTTGAATTTACATTGTCTTGTTTACATTCCAAACATGTGTGAGTAGTTTCTTTTATCTTAGGATTGGTTACATTCCAATGATGAATTATTGCTAAGTCTGATTTCCTTTCCTTAGAAGTTATGAGCATTTTTCTATTCTTAATTTAGTCTTGTGTTTTACTTTCTCAGCAATCATAACCAATATGATTGTATGAAATCTTAGATATCTTATTAAGCACTGAAAAGTGAAAATTCGATATTGGAAATACAAGATTAAACAAGGGAATCAATTCATGAAAATAGAATTTGTTTTCTTGAGGCTGAGAAATAATTGTTCTTAATGAGTTTTATCATTCATTCTACCATGAAAATAGGTGGATTCTATGTTTGAAATATGTTATTTTACTTTGAAAGAAGACAATAATCACATTTGATTATTTGGCCTTTAAGAATCCATTGTTCATACTAAAGGGAAAGAGACAAGGAGTTAGCTTAAAAGTAATTTTCATTGGAAGAATATCAATCCCAAGAGTCTTTTATATTCTGAATTAAACTCAATTAATTTTCCAATAACAACCAATATCATTCTAAATTAATTCCTTTAGCTAATCATCTTATTGAGAGAAATTGGTACTCAATTCTAAGTCCTTGTGGGAACGATATTTTACTACGCGATAAAACCATGCACTTGCGGGCCTATCAAGTTTTTGGCGCCGTTGCCGGGGACTTAAGTCATTGATATTGATTTTTCTCTCTATATCGGTTAGACTAAATTTTATTTTTTTCCTGTATTTTGTTTCTGTTATCATCTTCTTTGTTTTCTGCTAATTTTTCAGTGAATGCGAAGAGTCCGAAGTGTTGGTGATCTTGTTGAACCAGTGCCTGAGATAGAAAGGTTCTTCCATAGGAGAAGAAGAGAACAACGCAAGGCGAGGACTGAAACAGGAGAGTCCAGCATGGCTGAAGATACAAGGTCTTTGAAGGAGTTTGCTTCCCCTAATACCACGGGGTTGCAATCTAGCATCACTCGCCCGACAGTGGAGGCAAACAACTTCGAGTTGAAGCCTTCTTTACTGTCCATGGTGCAACAAAACCAGCTTGGAGGTGCTCCAACAGATGATCCAAATCTCCATTTGTCTATGTTCTTGGAGTTTTGTGACACTCTAAAGATGAATGGCGTCACTGCGGATGCCATAAGACTGAGGCTTTTCCCTTTTTCCTTGAGGGATAGAGCAAGAGCTTGGCTACACTCACTTCCCAACGGTTCCATAACTACATGGGATCAATTGTCTCAAGTGTTCCTTTCCAAGTACTTTCCTCCGAGCAAAACTGCACAACTCAGAAATCAAATAACAACTTTTGCTCAAAAGGATGGAGAGTCTCTCTATGAGGCATGGGAACGTTTCAAGGAATTGTTGAGGCTTTGTCCTCATCATGGGCTGGAAAAATGGTTAATAGTGCATACCTTCTACAATGGGCTAAACTACAACACCAGGATGACAGTGGATGCAGCAGCAGGAGGTGCTTTGATGAATAAAAACACCACAGAAGCTTATGCTCTCATTGAGGATATGGCACAAAATCACTACCAATGGTCAAGTGATCGTGCTCCTCAAAAGAAAGGCGGCAGGTATGATGTTGATGCTATAGACCATTTAGCTGCTAAAGTTGATGCTTTGTTTCAAAAATTTGATAAAATGAGTGTGAATGCTGTTACTCCTAATGTTGCAACTTGTGAAATTTGTGGTGTTGTTGGTCATACTGTTGTTGAATGTCAATTTGGGAATTCATCTAGTGGGGGGTCTAATAATGAGCAAGCTAACTTTGTTAACAATTTTAATCAAAAAGGGGATCCATTTTCTAATACTTACAATCAAGGGTGGAGGAATCATCCCAATTTTTCCTATAAAAATCCTCCACTAAATCCCGTTCCCCAAGCTACTTCTAAGCCCCCTGGTTTTCAAGGACAAAGAGGTTTTAATCCTCCTCAAAAATCCAATTTGGAAAATTTGCTGGAAAATTTTGTTTTGACTCAAAGCAAGCAAAATGAGGAGTTTAAAACTCAAAACCAAGTGGTGGGTGAGGCTATTAAGCAGTTAGCATCTAAGGTAGACTCTTTGACCACCCATAATAAGATGCTAGAGACCCAAATCACCCAAATAGCCCAACATGTTGGTTCTTCCTCTAGGCCACCCGGTACATTTCCAGGACAACCAGAACCTAATCCTAAGGCAAATGTGAGTGCTGTCATTTTGAGAAGTGGGAAGCAACTAGAGGACCCTAAGGGTAGGGAAAAGAAAGAAGATGGGAGAGAAAGGAAAGAAGAGGACCAACCATTACCCGAGGGTGATGAAAGGAAAGGGGATGATGAAAAAGAAACACCCTATGCTGCTCCAGCACCATATAAGCCACCTGTACCCTTTCCTCAAAGATTGGTTAAGGCTAAAAATGAGAAGCAATTTAGGAAGTTTCTGGATGTTTTGAATAAGTTGTATATAAATGTTCCCTTCACTGAAGCTTTGTCTCAAATGCCATCATATGCTAAATTTTTGAAAGAAATCTTGTCTAATAAAAGAAAGTTTGATGACAATGAGACAGTAGCTTTGACTGAAGAATGTAGTGCTATAATTCAAAACAAATTGCCTCAAAAGCTCAAGGATCCAGGTAGTTTTACTATTCCATGTGTTATTGGTGATATGAGTTTTGACCATGCTTTATGTGATCTTGGGGCTAGTGTTAGCCTCATGCCTTTGTCAATTTGCAAAAGGCTTGAGATGGGTGACTTGAAACCCACAAAATTGTCATTACAATTAGCTGACCGCTCGGTCAAATACCCAATTGGAATATTGGAGGATGTGCCTATCAAGGTAGGTGAGTTTTTCATTCCAGCTGATTTTGTTATTTTGGAAATGGAAGAGGATGCAAAAATCCCCCTCATTCTTGGGAGACCTTTCCTTACTACAGCAGGAGCTGTCATTGATGTTAAAAATGGGAAACTCTCTTTGAATGTGGGGGATGAGAAGGTAGAATTCAATTTACCCAATGCAATGAAATGTCCTTCTCTTGAGAATTCTTGTTACAGGCTAGATTTGATTGACCATTGTATTGAGGAAAGTCCTCCTGGAAATTTTTCCAATGATGCATTGGAGGACTGTTTAGTAGGGAGTAATGGTAAAGGGGATGAAAATCAAGAGGCTGTTGAATATGCAAATTTTCTGGATGCCAACCCTTTTTCTTCAAAATTCAAGGTTGAAGAACTCAAGGCTGAGCCCAAAGGTGCTCAGTTAAAAGAAGCTCCATAGGTAGAACTCAAGCCCCTTCCTTCAAATCTCAGGTATGAGTTTCTAGGGCCCAATTCTACGTTTCCAGTCATTGTGAATGCTAAGTTGAATGATAAGGAAACTGAAAAATTGCTTGACATTCTTAGAAAACATCAAAAAGCAATTGGGTACACTATAGAGGATATTAAGGGATTAATCCATCTATTTGTATGCATCGAATTCTATTGGAAGATGACTATAAGCCCTCCATTGAACATCAAAGAAGGTTGAATCCTAATATGAAAGAAGTTGTGAAAAAAGAGGTGCTTAAGTTATTAGATGCAGGGGTGATCTACCCTATTTCAGATAGCAAGTGGGTTAGTCCGGTTCAAGTTGTTCCTAAGAAAGGGGGTTTGACTGTTGTTCGGAATGATAAGGATGAGCAAATAGCTACTAGGACAGTCATGGGTTGGAGGATGTGTATTGATTATAGGAAGTTGAATAAGGCAACCCGAAAGGATCATTTTCCCCTTCCCTTTATAGACCAAATGTTAGAAAGGTTAGCAAAGCATTCGCATTTCTGTTGCTTGGATGGTTATTCCGGATTTTTTCAAATTCCTATTCATCCTAGTGACCAGGAGAAAACTACTTTTACTTGTCCTTATGGCACTTTTGCCTATAGGAGAATGCCTTTTGGCTTGTGCAATGCTCCTGCTACCTTTCAACGTTGTAAGATGTCTATATTCTCTGATTTCACTGAAAATATTATGGAAGTATTCATGGATGATTTCTCTGTATATGGTTCAACTTTTGATGATTGTTTGAATAATCTTGTCAAAGTGCTTAAAAGATGTGAACAGGTCAATCTTGTCCTTAATTGGGAGAAATGCCACTTCATGGTGAGAGAAGGGATAGTCCTTGGGCATTTGGTATCTGACCGTGGTATTGAGGTAGATAAGGTTAAAATTGAGATTATAGAAAAAATGCCTCCTCCTACTTCTGTTAAAGAAGTGCGGAGTTTCTTGGGACATGCCGGTTTTTACCGTCGTTTTATAAAAGATTTTTCTAAGATCTCAAAGCCTTTGACTAATTTGCTCCTTAAGGATGTACCTTTTGCGTTTGATGATCTTTGTCATGAGGCATTTTGCAGGTTAAAAGAAGCTTTAATTTCAGCTCCAATTATGCAGCCACCCGATTGGAGTCTTCCATTCGAAGTCATGTGTGATGCAAGCGATTTTGCTGTTGGTGCAGTGTTGGGGCAGAGGAAAGACAAAAAGATTCATGCCATCTACTATGCAAGCAGAACCTTGGATGAGGCTCAAATTAATTATGCCACAACAGAAAAAGAGTTGTTGGCAGTTGTGTTTGCCATTGACAAATTCAGGCCATACTTGGTGGGATCAAAAATAATTGTCTATTCAGATCATGCAGCCATCAAGTACCTCTTGAGCAAGAAAGATGCTAAACCAAGATTGATTCGGTGGATACTCTTGCTTCAAGAGTTTGACATTGAAATACGGGACAAAAAGGGGTCGGAGAATGTTGTGGCTGATCACCTTTCAAGGTTGAGGCAAGAAGCTAATGAGAAGAGTGGAGATGAGCTGCCCTTTGATGATTCTTTTCCAGATGACCAGCTGTTTGCAATTTCAAAGGTGGAGGTACCATGGTATGCAGACTATGTGAATTACCTTGCATGTGGCATCCTGCCCCCAGAATTGAAATACCAACAAAAGAAAAAGTTCTTTTCTGATCTCAAGTATTATTATTGGGATGAGCCCTTACTCTTTCGAAGAGGTGCAGATGGCATTTTCAGGCGGTGTATCCCAGAAAATGAGGTTGAAAGTATCATATTCCATTGTCATTCTTCTGCATATGGAGGGCATGCTGGCTCATCCAAGACTGCTGCAAAAATACTTCAAGCAGGCTTCTATTGGCCTTCTCTTTTCAAGGATGTGCAGCAATTTGTGCTTCAGTGTGACCGATGCCAACGCACTGGCAATATTTCAAGAAGGAATGAGATGCCTCTGAATAGCATACTTGAGGTGGAAATTTTTGATGTATGGGGAGTAGATTTCATGGGACCTTTCCCATCATCTCTTGGTAACAAATATATCCTTGTGGTCGTCGATTATGTGTCTAAATGGGTTGAAGCTGTAGCTGCCCCAACAAATGATGCCAGGATAGTGATCAAGCTTTTCAAAAGAACCATCTTCCCTCGGTTTGGAGTGCCAAGAGTTGTGATTAGTGACGGTGGATCGCATTTCATTGCCAAGCAGTTTGAAGCTTTGTTGAAGAAGTTCGGGGTGACACACAAGATTGCCTTACCATATCACCCTCAAACAAGCGGTTAAGTGGAGGTGTCCAACCGAGAAATCAAGGTCATTCTAGAAAAGACGATTTCAACGTCAAGAAAAGATTGGGCTTTGAAACTAGATGATGCGCTTTGGGCATACCGTACAGCCTACAAGACTCCCATTGGAATGACTCCTTTTAAATTGATCTATGGGAAGTCCTGTCATCTTCCGGTGGAGCTTGAGCATAAAGCCTATTGGGCAATTAAGACTCTAAATTTTGATTTGAAGGCTGCTGGCGAAAGAAGAAAACTCCAACTTAGTGAGCTTGAAGAGTTAAGATTGGATGCTTATGAGAATGCAAGAATCTATAAGGAGAGAACCAAGAGATGGCATGATAAGCATATCATTAGAAGAGAGTTCAAGGAAGGTGACCTTGTGTTGCTTTTCAATTCTAGACTCAAGCTCTTTCCAGGCAAACTTCGATCCAGGTGGTCCGGGCCATTCCAAGTTCGCAAAGCCTTTCCATTTGGAGCTGTGGAAGTTTGGAGTGAAGCTACAGGTGATTTTAAGGTAAATGGACAGAGATTGAAGCATTATGCAGCTGGAGATCCAATAGAGAAGGGAATGAGCTTCACCCTTCAAGCACCACAATGAACAAAAAGAAAAGGGGTCGAGCTAATGACCATAAACAAGCACTTCTTGGGAGGCAACCCAAGTTTTTAATTTGTTTCTTGTAATTTTCTTTGTAGCTAGGTGTTGGTTGTGGAAGTTTAAAAAAAAAAAAAAAAATGAGAAACAGAGTGTATTACGGCCCCCCAGTAATATGAATTACGGCCGTAATACTCCCAGAAAAAAAAAAAAAAAGGGGAGTGAGGAAACAGAGTGTATTACGGCCAGGCCGTAATTCCAGTTACGGCCGTAATTCGGCCTCTGCGGGTTTCTAAAACCCAAATCCCTAATTTCTTCTTTTCTTTCTCTTCTCCCACCCGCCTCCTCCTTCTAACTCCCCCATTTCTTTCTCTTCTCCACACCTCTAATCTCTCTCCATCCCTCGAATCTCTCCCTTCTTTCACCATTTTCACTAAACCCATTCTAATTCCTTCATCTTCTTTCAATCTCCTCCAATATCCCTGCATATCTCCACTGTTTTTAGCAGGTGCGAATTCTATCCTCCTCTAACTTCATCGATGGCTCCAAAGAGGGCAAGAACAAGCAAGGGTTCAAGATAAAGGCACTCCTTTGAGACCAGGTGTGGCAATTGCTTCGTTTGCATATGAGTGGAGGACCCAAGCAAAGGTGCTGGGAATCTACGCCTAACAATGATAGGACAAAGAGTAATAATTTAAGTCTCGCTCAATGTTCTGATGCCTTGAACCATCTGATATTGCTATGCACTAGGTTTCAACGAGTAGTATGTTGAAATTGTGAAAATTGTGTCATTGGATATCCTCAAAGAACTTTGCATTAGTGTGGTTGAAACAACGAATTTCCACGTATGGCCTTTTATTGTGATTTGCTTGCGGACAAGCAAAGATCTAAGCATGGGGAAGTTTGATAAGTTAGAATTTATTTAGTTTTTTACTGATTTCAAATAGGTTTTATTAGTGGTTTATTTTTATTTATGTTTGGTTTTTATTACCCTTTTGTTTATATTTTGATTTGTAGGAAAAGGAGTTTATGAGTTGATGAATTTGCTGCAAAAAGAAGGAATTACGCCCCCCAGTGTTTACCATTACGGCCGAAATTCATGGGCAGCTGTTGGAAGGACATGTGAAGAAACAGAACGAATTACGGCCCCCCAGTGTTTCCCATTATGGCCGTAATTCGTGGAGATAGAGCTGAAAAGTCACAGATTGGGGATTATGGCCCCCCAGTGTTGCGCGTTATGGCCATATTTCTGGCAGCATTTTGTAACAGTTTGTAATAATGGCTGAATCTGTTACTCTTTCTTAATGGGTCTTAAAGGGGTTGTAATGGCACTTGAATGGGGTAGAACTAGGCTATAAATGGTGGCTTTCAGACCACGAAATGCATCTCCTTCCTCTCCTTTTTTCTTGAGCAAAACTTATGTTCTTTTGTAGTTTTTCTTCATGTATGTTCAACAACTTTTCTATGGCTTTAAGCTTTGAATGAATTCCAGTTTCTCTTTCCCTTTTTAATCTTCATCCTTTACTTATTTTAAGTTCTGAATGTTGAATTTACATTGTCTTGTTTACATTCCAAACATGTGTGAGTAGTTTCTTTTATCTTAGGATTGGTTACATTCCAATGATGAATTATTGCTAAGTCTGATTTCCTTTCCTTAGAAGTTATGAGCATTTTTCTATTCTTAATTTAGTCTTGTGTTTTACTTTCTCAGCAATCATAACCAATATGATTGTATGAAATCTTAGATATCTTATTAAGCACTGAAAAGTGAAAATTCGATATTGGAAATACAAGATTAAACAAGGGAATCAATTCATGAAAATAGAATTTGTTTTCTTGAGGCTGAGAAATAATTGTTCTTAATGAGTTTTATCATTCATTCTACCATGAAAATAGGTGGATTCTATGTTTGCAATATGTTATTGTACTTTTAAAGAAGACAATAATCACATTTGATTATTTGGCCTTTAAGAATCCATTGTTCATACTAAAGGGAAAGAGACAAGGAATTAGCTTAAAAGTAATTTTCATTGGAAGAATATCAATCCCAAGAGTCTTTTATATTCTGAATTAAACTCAATTAATTTTCCAATAACAACCAATATCATTCTAAATTAATTCCTTTAGCTAATCATCTTATTGAGAGAAATTGGTACTCAATTCTAAGTCCTTGTGGGAACGATATTTTACTACGCGATAAAACCGTGCACTTGCGGGCCTATCAAGTTTTTGGCGCCGTGGCCTCTGCGGGTTTCTAAAACCCAAATCCCTAAAAAAAAAAAAAAAATGAGAAACAGAGTGTATTACGGCCCCCCAGTAATATGAATTACGGCCGTAATACTCCCAAAAAAAAAAAAAAAGGGAGTGAGGACACAGAGTGTATTACGGCCAGGCCGTAATTCCAGTTACGGCCGTAATTCGGCCTCTGCAGGTTTCTAAAACCCAAATCCCTAATTTCTTCTTTTCTTTCTCTTCTCCCACCCGCCTCCTCCTTCTAACTCCCCCATTTCTTTCTCTTCTCCACACCTCTAATCTCTCTCCATCCCTCGAATCTCTCCCTTCTTTCACCATTTTCACTAAACCCATTCTAATTCCTTCATCTTCTTTCAATCTCCTCCAATATCCCTGCATATCTCCACTGTTTTTAGCAGGTGCGAATTCTTTTGGAGCATCCTCCTCTAACTTCATCGATGGCTCCAAATAGGGCAAGAACAAGCAAGGGTTCAACTTCCAGAGGTGAGTCTACCCAGAATCCTAGAGGACCCAGAGGCAATCTTGCTTCTAATCCCTATGGTATTGAATTTAGAGATAATGAGCACAGGGATAGGTACAATATGCTTGTTAAGAGAAAGATGTTTGCAACTAGGTCTGTTGATGATGGTGCATTACAAACCCTAGGATTGCTTGATGATGTTAGGTGGATGTTTGATAGGGTGGGCTGGAACTATTTTATGTCTCTGAAATGTCCCACTTATGTGAAGTTAACTTTGGAATTTTTGAGCTCTGTTGAAACCCAAGTCATTACAGGGAGAGAGTGTGCGAAGGGTAGGATAGCATTTAGGCTGTTTAACAATGAACATGTTTTGACCTTGTCTGAGTTTAATGCCGTGTACCATTTGCCTGAGGGGGGTGCTAGGAGATTGCCAAGAGATTTTCGTGATAATATTTTTTGGGATCAAATCACCAGTAAAATTACTTATCAGGCTGCTCTAGCTAAGGCTTCTCACATTCATAACCCATGTTTTAAGTATGTCCAAAGGTTAATGGCTAATACATTGTTTGGTAGGGGGGAAAGTGTGGGAGTGGCTAGACAATCTGAGCTTTATTTTTTGTGGGCAATGATGGAAAATTTTCATGTTGGTACTGGTGCTTATTTGGCAAGGCAATTTGAGCGTGTTGCTAAGGCTAGCAAAGGGGACATTGTCATTGGTGGATTAATCACTCCCTTAGCAATTGCCCTTAACTATGCTAATCAAATCAGTGAGCTGGCTGAATTGCAGGGAAATACCAGGATTGATCTGGAAGCTTGTTTGGCGATAAAAATGATTACCAAGCTGAATGATGTTTATCATTTGATACTACCGGATGGTTCGACAGTGCCATTGCCGAACCCAGTCAGAACCACTGTGAGGAATAGAGCCAATTGGAAATTCGTAGGAGTCCTTGATGAACCGGAAGAGCCATACTTGCAACTCCCTCTTCCTCCTGAGCCTGACAGTCCATCTACACCTCATCACCATTCTGAGAATCCTGACTTGATGGCTAGGATGGCAGCCATGGAGGAAGAACAACAAAGGCAAGGTCATGTTTTGGATAGTATGAATACCATGATGTCAGCTATGTATAAATGGCATATTTCTCAAGGCCATTTTCCTCCACTTCCATAGCTTGACAGTGCAAGAAAAGCAGAGGCACTACTGACGGTGACCTCTAGATAGGGGAGTATTGCTTTTCTCTCCCTTTTGTTTTATTTTGTTTCTTTCTTCTTGCATATGTCTGTGTCAGTCTTCTAGCTTTTATCTTTCTCCCCATGTGCAGTCTTTGTTGTGAAAATTTTCTTGAATTGGTCTCCTTGGAAATCTTTGTTTTCTGGCACTACTTGGTTAATTGATTGGTATCCAATGAGCACAATTGTGAATGTTGAAAGCTTTACTACTTGTTGGGGCCATACATACACAACCTAGATGGGTTTTGGCATTAGGATACTTGGGAAGAACCTTGACAATATCTAACTAACTTTAATTTTTGGTTCCCTTGCTGACACTCACTGCATTTTGGTTACTGGAGAAATGTCTGTGTTGAGCTGAAAAAAAAAAAAAAATGCTAAAAAGATATAACTCAACACCCCTTTGAGGTCATAGGTTACTAGGGAAATACTCTTTGTACCCTTTTGAGACTGATTGGCTACTGGGAAACAAAGGCACTCCTTTGAGACCAAGTGTGGCAATTGCTTCGTTTGCATATGAGTGGAGGACCCAAGCAAAGGTGCTGGGAATCTACGCCTAAAAATGACAGGACAAAGAGTAATAATTTAGGTCTCGCTCAATGTTCTGATGCCTTGAACCATCTGATATTGCTATGCACTAGGTTTCACTGAGTAGTACGTTGAAATTGTGAAAATTGTGTCATTGGATATCCTCAAAGAACTTTGCATTAGTGTGGTTGAAACAACGAATTTCCAAGTCTGGCCTTTTGTTGTGATTTGCTTGAGGACAAGCAAAGATCTAAGCATGGGGGAGTTTGATAAGTTAGAATTTATTTAGTTTTTTACTGATTTCAAATAGGTTTTATTAGTGGTTTATTTTTATTTATGTTTGGTTTTTATTACCCTTTTGTTTATATTTTGATTTGTAGGAAAAGGAGTTTATGAGTTGATGAATTTGCTGCAAAAAGAAGGAATTACGGCCCCCCAGTGTTTACCATTACGGCCGAAATTCATGGGCAGCTGTTGGAAGGACATGTGAAGAAACAGAACGAATTACGGCCCCCCAGTGTTTCCCATTATGGCCGTAATTCGTGGAGATAGAGCTGAAAAGTCACAGATTGGGGATTATGGCCCCCCAGTGTTGCGCGTTATGGCCATATTTCTGGCAGCATTTTGTAACAGTTTGTAATAATGGCTGAATCTGTTACTCTTTCTTAATGGGTCTTAAAGGGGTTGTAATGGCACTTGAATGGGGTAGAACTAGGCTATAAATGGTGTCTTTCAGACCACGAAATGCATCTCCTTCCTCTCCTTTTTTCTTGAGCAAAACTTATGTTCTTTTGTAGTTTTTCTTCATGTATGTTCAACAACTTTTCTATGGCTTTAAGCTTTGAATGAATTCCAGTTTCTCTTTCCCTTTTTAATCTTCATCCTTTACTTATTTTAAGTTCTGAATGTTGAATTTACATTGTCTTGTTTACATTCCAAACATGTGTGAGTAGTTTCTTTTATCTTAGGATTGGTTACATTCCAATGATGAATTATTGCTAAGTCTGATTTCCTTTCCTTAGAAGTTATGAGCATTTTTCTATTCTTAATTTAATCTTGTGTTTTACTTTCTCAGCAATCATAACCAATATGATTGTATGAAATCTTAGATATCTTATTAAGCACTGAAAAGTGAAAATTCGATATTGGAAATACAAGATTAAACAAGGGAATCAATTCATGAAAATAGAATTTGTTTTCTTGAGGCTGAGAAATAATTGTTCTTAATGAGTTTTATCATTCATTCTACCATGAAAATAGGTGGATTCTATGTTTGCAATATGTTATTGTACTTTGAAAGAAGACAATAATCACATTTGATTATTTGGCCTTTAAGAATCCATTGTTCATACTAAAGGGAAAGAGACAAGGAATTAGCTTAAAAGTAATTTTCATTGGAAGAATATCAATCCCAAGAGTCTTTTATATTCTGAATTAAACTCAATTAATCTTCCAATAACAACCAATATCATTCTAAATTAATTCCTTTAGCTAATCATCTTATTGAGAGAAATTGGTACTCAATTCTAAGTCCTTGTGGGAACGATATTTTACTACGCGATAAAACCGTGCACTCAAAAACTTGATAGGCCCGCAAGTGCACGGTTTTATCGCGTAGTAAAATATCGTTCCCACAAGGACTTAGAATTGAGTACCAATTTCTCTCAATAAGATGATTAGCTAAAGGAATTAATTTAGAATGATATTGGTTGTTATTGGAAAATTAATTGAGTTTAATTCAGAATATAAAAGACTCTTGGGATTGATATTCTTCCAATGAAAATTACTTTTAAGCTAATTCCTTGTCTCTTTCCCTTTAGTATGAACAATGGATTTTTAAAGGCCAAATAATCAAATGTGATTATTGTCTTCTTTCAAAGTACAATAACATATTTCAAACATAGAATCCACCTATTTTCATGGTAGAATGAATGATAAAACTCATTAAGAACAATTATTTCTCAGCCTCAAGAAAACAAATTCTATTTTCATGAATTGATTCCCTTGTTTAATCTTGTATTTCCAATATCGAATTTTCACTTTTCAGTGCTTAATAAGATATCTAAGATTTCATACAATCATATTGGTTATGATTGCTGAGAAAGTAAAACACAAGACTAAATTAAGAATAGAAAAATGCTCATAACTTCTAAGGAAAGGAAATCAGACTTAGCAATAATTCATCATTGGAATGTAACCAATCCTAAGATAAAAGAAACTACTCACACATGTTTGGAATGTAAACAAGACAATGTAAATTCAACATTCAGAACTTAAAATAAGTAAAGGATGAAGATTAAAAAGGGAAAGAGAAACTGGAATTCATTCAAAGCTTAAAGCCATAGAAAAGTTGTTGAACATACATGAAGAAAAACTACAAAAGAACATAAGTTTTGCTCAAGAAAAAAGGAGAGGAAGGAGATGCATTTCGTGGTCTGAAAGCCACCATTTATAGCCTAGTTCTACCCCATTCAAGTGCCATTACAACCCCTTTAAGACCCATTAAGAAAGAGTAACAGATTCAGCCATTATTACAAACTGTTACAAAATGCTGCCAGAAATATGGCCATAACGCGCAACACTGGGGGGCCATAATCCCCAATCTGTGACTTTTCAGCTCTATCTCCACGAATTACGGCCATAATGGGAAACACTGGGGGGCCGTAATTCGTTCTGTTTCTTCACATGTCCTTCCAACAGCTGCCCATGAATTTCGGCCGTAATGGTAAACACTGGGGGGCCATAATTCCTTCTTTTTGCAGCAAATTCATCAACTCATAAACTCCTTTTCCTACAAATCAAAATATAAACAAAAGGGTAATAAAAACCAAACATAAATAAAAATAAACCACTAATAAAACCTATTTGAAATCAGTAAAAAACTAAATAAATTCTAACTTATCAAACTCCCCCATGCTTAGATCTTTGCTTGTCCTCAAGCAAATCACAACAAAAGGCCAGACTTGGAAATTCGTTGTTTCAACCACACTAATGCAAAGTTCTTTGAGGATATCCAATGACACAATTTTCACAATTTCAACGTACTACTCAGTGAAACCTAGTGCATAGCAATATCAGATGGTTCAAGGCATCAGAACATTGAGCGAGACCTAAATTATTACTCTTTGTCCTGTCATTTTTAGGCGTAGATTCCCAGCACCTTTGCTTGGGTCCTCCACTCATATGCAAACGAAGCAATTGCCACACTTGGTCTCAAAGGAGTGCCTTTGTTTCCCAGTAGCCAATCAGTCTCAAAAGGGTACAAAGAGTATTTCCCTAGTAACCTATGACCTCAAAGGGGTGTTGAGCTATATCTTTTTAGCATTTTTTTTTTTTTCAGCTCAACACAGACATTTCTCCAGTAACCAAAATGCAGTGAGTGTCAGCAAGGGAACCAAAAATTAAAGTTAGTTAGATATTGTCAAGGTTCTTCCCAAGTATCCTAATGCCAAAACCCATCTAGGTTGTGTATGTATGGCCCCAACAAGTAGTAAAGCTTTCAACATTCACAATTGTGCTCATTGGATACCAATCAATTAACCAAGTAGTGCCAGAAAACAAAGATTTCCAAGGAGACCAATTCAAGAAAATTTTCACAACAAAGACTGCACATGGGGAGAAAGATAAAAGCTAGAAGACTGACACAGACATATGCAAGAAGAAAGAAACAAAATAAAACAAAAGGGAGAGAAAAGCAATACTCCCCTATCTAGAGGTCACCGTCAGTAGTGCCTCTGCTTTTCTTGCACTGTCAAGCTATGGAAGTGGAGGAAAATGGCCTTGAGAAATATGCCATTTATACATAGCTGACATCATGGTATTCATACTATCCAAAACATGACCTTGCCTTTGTTGTTCTTCCTCCATGGCTGCCATCCTAGCCATCAAGTCAGGATTCTCAGAATGGTGATGAGGTGTAGATGGACTGTCAGGCTCAGGAGGAAGAGGGAGTTGCAAGTATGGCTCTTCCGGTTCATCAAGGACTCCTACGAATTTCCAATTGGCTCTATTCCTCACAGTGGTTCTGACTGGGTTCGGCAATGGCACTGTCGAACCATCCGGTAGTATCAAATGATAAACATCATTCAGCTTGGTAATCATTTTTATCGCCAAACAAGCTTCCAGATCAATCCTGGTATTTCCCTGCAATTCAGCCAGCTCACTGATTTGATTAGCATAGTTAAGGGCAATTGCTAGGGGAGTGATTAATCCACCAATGACAATGTCCCCTTTGCTAGCCTTAGCAACACGCTCAAATTGCCTTGCCAAATAAGCACCAGTATCAACATGAAAATTTTCCATCATTGCCCACAAAAAATAAAGCTCAGATTGTCTAGCCACTCCCACACTTTCCCCCCTACCAAACAATGTATTAGCCATTAACCTTTGGACATACTTAAAACATGGGTTATGAATGTGAGAAGCCTTAGCTAGAGCAGCCTGATAAGTAATTTTACTGGTGATTTGATCCCAAAAAATATTATCACGAAAATCTCTTGGCAATCTCCTAGCATCCCCCTCAGGCAAATGGTACACGGCATTAAACTCAGACAAGGTCAAAACATGTTCATTGTTAAACAGCCTAAATGCTATCCTACCCTTCGCACACTCTCTCCCTGTAATGACTTGGGTTTCAACAGAGCTCAAAAATTCCAAAGTTAACTTCACATAAGTGGGACATTTCAGAGACATAAAATAGTTCCAGCCCACCCTATCAAACATCCACCTAACATCATCAAGCAATCCTAGGGTTTGTAATGCACCATCATCAACATACCTAGTTGCAAACATCTTTCTCTTAACAAGCATATTGTACCTATCCCTGTGCTCATTATCTCTAAATTCAATACCATAGGGATTAGGAGCAAGATTACCTCTGGGTCTTCTAGGATTCTGGGTAGACTCACCTCTGGAAGTTGAACCCTTGCTTGTTCTTGCCCTCTTTGGAGCCATCGATGAAGTTAGAGGAGGATGCTCCAAAAGAATTCGCACCTGCTAAAAACAGTGGAGATATGCAGGGATATTGGAGGAGATTGAAAGAAGATGAAGGAATTAGAATGGGTTTAGTGAAAATGGTGAAAGAATGGAGAGATTCGAGGGATGGAGAGAGATTAGAGGTGTGGAGAAGAGAAAGAAATGGGGGAGTTAGAAGGAGGAGGCGGGTGGGAGAAGAGAAAGAAAAGAAGAAATTAGGGATTTGGGTTTTAGAAACCCGCAGAGGCCGAATTACGGCCGTAACTGGAATTACGGCCTGGCCGTAACACACTCTGTTTCCTCACTCCCTTTTTTTTTTTTTCATTGTGGTGCTTGAAGGGTGAAGCTCATTCCCTTCTCTATTGGATCTCCAGCTGCATAATGCTTCAATCTCAGTCCATTTACCTTAAAATCACCTGTAGCTTCACTCCAAACTTCCACAGCTCCAAATGGAAAGGCTGTACGAACTTGGAATGGCCCGGACCACCTGGACCGAAGTTTGCCTGGAAAGAGGTTGAGTCTAGAATTGAAAAGCAACACAAGGTCACCTTCCTTGAACTCTCTTCTAATGATATGCTTATCATGCCATCTCTTGGTTCTCTCCTTATAGATTCTTGCATTCTCATAAGCATCCAATCTTAACTCTTCAAGCTCCAAAGAGGGCAAGAACAAGCAAGGGTCCAAAAGAGGGCCTATTCACGATTACCCAAATGGCATCATGCCTCTTGTTAGTCCTTGGCAAACCAACCACGAATTCCATAGATATTCCATCCCATTTCCATTCTGGGATATCTAAAGATTGTAGCAGTCCTGCTGGCTTTTGGTGTTCTATCTTCGCCTTCTGACACACCAAGCAAGCCAACACATACTCGGCTATCTCCTTCTTCATTCCGGGCCACCAAAACATTTTCTTTAAGTCTTGGTACATCTTGGTAGCTCCTGGATGAAAACTCAACCTACTCTTATGCCCTTCCTCTAAGATCATTCTTCTTAGTTCTATATCCATTGGCACACAAATCCTATCACCATACCTCAAGACTCCATCTTGATTCATCCAAAACTCAGAAGTTCTGCCTTCCGTCACTTGTTCCTTTACTTTCTGAAGATACTGATCAACCTCCCGCTTCTCTTTGATTGTCTTCAAAAAGTCGCTCGTTATTGTGACCATTCCTAGGTGTATCTTATCCCTAGATAATTCCATGCCTAGATTCAAATCTCTAAACTGTTCAACCAGTTTCAGTTCTTTCACTATCATAGCAGATACGTGTAAGGATTTCCTACTTAACGCATCCGCTACTACATTCGCTTTTCCTGGATGGTATTATAGATCGAATTCATAATCCTTTATGAATTCCATCCATATCCTTTGCCTCATATTTAACTCTTTCTGATCAAATAGATACCTTAAGCTCTTATGGTCACTATACACTATAAACTTAGCTCCATATAAATAGTGTCGCCATATCTTTAAAGCAAACATTATGGCCGCTAGCTCCAAATCATGAGTCGGATAATTTCTCCCATGAGTTCTTAGCTGCCGCGAAGCATATGCTACCACTCTCCGGTCTTGCATTAAGACACAACCCAGTCCTTGGTATGACGCATCACAGTACACATCAAACTGTCCTGAAGAATTCGGTAACGTCAATACTGGTGACGTAGTCAGCCTCCTTTTCAGATCTTGAAAACTCTTCTCACATTTATCCGTCCAATCAAAGGATATTCCCATCCTTGTTAACTGCGTCATTGGCAACGCGATCTTCGAGAATCCTTCGATGAACCTTCGGTAATAGCCAGCTAAGCCCAGAAAACTCCATATTTCACTCACCGACTTAGGGCTTTCCCATTGCACTATAGCTTCAACCTTTGCTGGGTCTACAGCTATCCCATCACGATCAATCACATGACCTAAGAATTGTACTTCTTCTAACCAGAATTCACACTTGGACAACTTTGCATAAAGTTGTCGGTCCTTTAACACTTGAAGCACAATCCTAAGATGTTCCTGATGTTCTTCTCGATCAAAGGAATAAATAAGAATGTCATCGATAAACACAATAACAAACTTATCTAAGAACGGTCGGAAAATCCAGTTCATGTAATCCATGAATACTGCTGGAGCATTAGTTACACCAAAAGGCATAACCAGGTACTCATAGTGTCCATATCGGCTCCTAAACACCATCTTCCGAATATCCTCCCTCTTGACTCGAATCTGGTGATAACCAGATCTTAAGTCAATCTTCGAAAATATTACCGCTCCTTTCAACTGGTTCATCAAATCGTCAATCCTAGGCAACGGATACTTATTCTTAACTCTCGCCTTGTTCAGGTGTCGATAATCCACGCACAGCCTCGAACTTCCGTCCTTCTTTTTGACGAACAGCATCGGTGCTCCCCAAGGTGAGGCACTCGGTCTTATAAACTCCTTATCCAACATGTCATCCCATTGCTTTTTCAGCTCCACTAACTCCGCTGGAGCCATTCGATAAGGTGCTATCGAAATCGGTCCAGTTCCCAGTACCAGATCTATAGCGAACTCTATTTCTCCCTTCGGTGGTAAACCCGGAACGTCATCAGGGAAAATTTCCTGAAATTCCCGCACTACAGGCAATGAATCCAATGTAGGAGATTCCTTAGCTTCCACAGAGAGTATCAACACATGTCTCTGAGATTTACTACCTAGCTTACTATCCTTGGCAGGCATTAATCTAGATTGCTCAGGAAAAGATAAGGTCTTTTTAGAACAGTCTAACACTACATGATTAGCCGAAAGCCAATCCATGCCTAAATATCAAGTTGATGCATAGGTAAGCAAATGAGATCAACAGAAAAAGCTCGATTCTCAATGACAATAAGATAATTTAAACAGACAGTTATGGTTGTCAAAGAATTATTGGTAGGAGTAGAAACAGCTAAGTCACGGGGAAGTAAAGAGATAGGCAACTTCAAATGATCCACACACTCTTGGGATATGAAAGAATGAGTAGCTCCCGAGTCAAACAATACAGATAAGAGTTTACCTGACACTAGGCACATACCTTGGATCATATCAGGGGATTGGGAGGATTCATCTCCTCGTATGATAAACAACCTTCCGGTGGCTTGTGGTCTTGCTGCTTGCTGTCCAGTTCCTTGAGTCCAGGTCACTAGACCCTGCCCGCCTGTATTGTACCTCGCTCCTTGTGTACATTCTGGCGTTATGTGACCCATTTGGCCACATCGGAAACACTGGCGAGTCTCCTTTATCGAACAGTCCCGAATTGTATGTGTTCCTCCACACTTGAAGCAGCCACTTGGTTGGAGTTGTCCTTCAGTCTGTCTTGCGGCCTGACGGTCATAAGACCTCCGTCCCGTCTGGAATCTTCTCTTTCCGCCTCGACTTCTCTGGTCAAACCTCCGAGTAGGTCCTCCAGTTCTGCCTTGCTGCAGCGCTCGCTTCTTGTCAATGTTCTCGATGACAGAACACCTCTGCAGCATCTCAGGCAGTCGGGTGATGTTCAGTGGTGCAATCACCCGTTGAAATTCATATTTCAGGTCGTCCTCAAAGCGCCTGCAAACCCATTCTTCATCAGGGAACCTCTGGTAAAATTCAGAAAATTTGAGCAGCGCCTCAAATCTTGCAGAGTACTCCCCAACAGACATGGTCCCTTGCTTCAAACCCATAAACTCTTTCTCTTTTTCTCTTCTCATCATCCTGGGGAAATACTTCTCCAGAAAGCATTCCCGAAACAGTCCCTAGTTGATGAGTCTGTCTTCAGCTTCAAGCATCCTCTGCTTGCCCTTCCACCACAGCTCTACACCTCCTATCAGCATGAAGGATGCATATGTTACCTTTCTGTCCTCACGGCAGTGAATCGCCGTAAAGATTTTCTCCAGTTCTTGTATCCAGAGTTCAGCTCCCTCTGGGTTGAAGTCGCCAATGAACTGCGGCGGCTTCCCCTTCAAAAAAGTATTCAGCCCGGAGTCTTCCCTCACAACTTCACCTTGTTGATTTTGTCTCTGCTGTTGTTGCATGGTCAACTGTAGCAGTTGAGCGTTCTGTTGCGTTTGGTGCAGCATTGCCGTTGCCAGCTCCCTAACTGTCCTCAGGGTTTCAGTTGATTCTATCCCATCGATAGCGTGGGAACTTGCTTCTTAACCAATTCCGAGTTCAGCGACACTCGCTGTGGCCCTTCCGCCACGTCCTCTAGGTCATCCGCGAACCATTCTTTCCTGGTGAAGAAAAATATTAGCTTTGGTTCATAAGTTTTTTTCTTTTTTTTTTTTGCCAGAAAAGGCTAGAAAGAAAAGGAGAAAACAAGGGAAAAGACACTCGCCCCGCGACACGATGATCGCCTCGCGAGCCAGAGGATCAGTCCCAGCAGAAAAATATAATCCCTTGGCCTAGCGAAGCGAAACAATGCTTGCCTCGCGATCCAGAGGATCAGACCGAGTAGTAAGTACAGTCCCTCGGCATCGCGACGCGACAAAAATCTCGCCACGCGAGACAGAAGGCTAGACTGATCAATAAGGTAGAGCCTCTCGGCCTCGCGACGCGAACCAACTCTCCCCTCGCGAGCCAGAAGGTATGTCCGAGGAATAAAATGCAGCCTTTCTGACTCGCCTCGCGAGACAGAAAGCCAGGCATATACATCATATGTCTTAAAGCAATTATTACACTCGATAACCTGCACATCGGACGCTCTACCCAACTTCTAAGAATAGTCAATACCCAATGTGGGTTCAACTAGACACGGCCAGAAATCACAACCTAACCCAAGCAGTCCTTGATTAAGAATCAAACTGCTTTGATACCATAAAAAGAGACAACCCCTTTCAAGGAGGTCCCATTGGTGACCCCACTTATAATTATTAGCGTTATAGCGTAGCGTAGTAGTATAAAATTTGCGGAAACATCAAAACATACAATACATACTGATACCATAATAAAAGTATACATACGTCATAGTATTGGCTCCATCAGTAGAGCCTACAACATTGATACCAAATATAAAGACTTCAGAGTATGCAGTAAATAAAAAATGAAAGCATAGCAGCGGAAATGAAGATACAGACGACTCAGTCTCCCGTACTGGCCATAACAACTACAACTACCAACCCCCGATGTCTACGGTCCTCCAGCACCGGGATCCAGGGCTCTCCCGCCAGCATCTGGTTCTACGGGTATGCCATCAATCTCCTCTGGCAAATCCTCAACGGGATCTTCTCGTACAGTCCAAAGTAAAGAGAATATGACATAGAAAATACAGGGGATAAGAAACAGTAATATGTCATACATGGGAAAAACAGGGATATAAATAATGTATATAGATAGCAACACACCAAATCACAATGGTGACAACCAAACAACTTCCGAATAATTTTTCCCTTAACCACTGTCTCTCATACTCATGCAACTAACGACTATATGGACACGATCACGACGCGACATCCCCAACGGATCAAGGTGTCCCAATCATCACTATGCCACCCCCATAAAGGTAGGGTTCGATCTAAAGCCCGCAGGCCCAAATCGTCTCATGGATACGACATATTCCCCCCACCCCGCAGGCCAGGTCGGAATATTCGTCCGTCAACAACGCAACTTACAATAAGGACATGCTCCCCCGCTCGCAGGCTAGGTCGGAGCATTCGCCCGTTCGTTAACAACTCAACTTCCGGTAACGACATATTCTCCCGCCCGCAGGCTAGGTCGAGATATGCGCCCGTCCATCTACAATTCGACTAAGGGTACGACCACCTCCCTGCAGGTAAGATCGAAATCGCTCCTACGCCAAACTAATCGGCACGACCATCTCCCCGCAGGTAAGATCGAAATCGCCCGTATGCCAACACAGTGATGAATAACAACAATGCAACATGAATCTCACTGACTCATCTCAGGATCAACACTTAGTGCCTCAACCACGACTTATATACAACCATGACCAACTTTCATCCGGTTCAACCGGGCATCCACTCACATCACAACAACAACAGATCAACTATATCACTAGGTTGAGCACTGCGACATATATATATATATACCTCGACTTTCTCACCACACATTCATCACCCGATTTATCATAAATCAATGCCTAGTTCTACTCAGACATCAGCAGTCATAATAGACATCAACAACAGTCAGAATATATATTCAGCAATAAAATCAACTTCCAAATAAATAACATTTAATCAACTATAGCATATAATAGACATCATACACATATCACATATAATATACCAAATATCCAACCACAGCACAGACAACCTCAATATGCAGTAAAATCAACCTAACGGTCAAACGACCTCTAGTAGGGTTTGGGTCGCCCTACGCATATCAATATATATATTATTTAAAGCTTGCCTCCCCGACGATATTGTGGTTCTTTCCTCCACCTTTGTGATTTCCCCGAGAGATTCCGAATACGGCTCCGCAGTAGTCAATCGAGTGCGCGATCGAGCGTTCGAGTCCTGTCGGATTCTATATAGTAAAACACAACCAGAAATTAAAATAATGAAACCATAAACTACCTAATCTCTAGGATTAGCTACTGCCCTTAATTAATTAAATAGGCTAGGGATATTGAAATTCTACCAACTCTTGGATCAATGACCCTTAAGCATACCTAATGCATAATCAATGATCAATTGTCAAAGATTTGAACCAAAATCCCTTAAATCCACAAGGTAGGGTTTCGGCCATCACCATGAAAAATAAGTGAAAGTTTGATTTGGCCTCCTAATCACTTGGATTACATGATTAAGGGATGAAATAGGTGAAATCAAGAATAAAGAACAAAAACCCCATTTCCCCCTAAAATAACCCATTCGGCCTTCCCTAGAAAAATAGGCTAGAGATTTTATTTCATTACAAGCTCTTGAATTATGATAGTAGGGGATGATACTAGCTCATAAGAATTGGTTTGGCCTCAAAATGATTTTTCTACAATTTTCTAGAGATTTTTTGAAGTTTAGATCTAGAAATTGAAATTCATGAAAATAAAGATTGAGAGCTCAAGGATGAAATCTATACCTTCTAGGTGATAGAGGAGGATGAGAGGAGCAACTTTGCTTCACAAACCTTCTTGAAAAAGCTTGAGGAAGCTTGAGAAAAATGAGGTTGAAAATGGAGGAAGAAGGAAGAAGGAAGAAGAAAGAAGAAGAAGAAAAGCAGCCGCAGCAGCCAGCCAGCGGTTGAGGAGGGAAGAAAAAGGTGAGTGGGTGAGAGAATTAGATATTTAGGAAGACTTAAGGGTTAAGAAAGGTAAAGAGGGCAATTAGTAAAAACTAACCAAGGGCAATTTGGTCAATTCACGTCCCGATAAATTTGAAAATTCTCACGACATTTGTAGGAGTCCCCAAATGGTTTATTATAGTCCTGGTATGAAAATCATTGGCTCAAGGTTTTTGGAAAACCCTAAGACAGCTCGAATCGTCTCCTAGAACGATTATCGGCTCGAATATAATATATTATTTTCATTTTCGAACGTCAGGATGAATTTTTTCGAAAATATAGGAAACGTGATTCTAAGACTAACTGTCTCGTTCACGGGTCCAAATTAGGTCTCGATAGTAGTAAAGCACTACTATCAAGGAAAAACGTAGACCGGACTCCGTCTGAGTTTTCGACCCAAAATTTAACCATAGCTTCCCACGATAGCGTAGAGCGTGACTATGGCCTCGGAATAATTTATTTAATTTTCTAGACCGTCTAATAAAATAAAATTACTTAAATACTAGTTAAATAAAAAGATTAAGAAAATCGGGGTGTTACAACAAGTTTGTTTGAGGTAGATGCAGTTAGGCACAAATAGTTAATTTTTTTTCTTTTGCAAAATTAGAGATACATTCTCTTGATGTCACAGGCGTCATAAGGATATATGCCATTTTGTGTTTCTCATTCTTTGCCTTTGTTCTACCTTTTCTCTATTAACTTTGCTGCATCCTTTTTTTTTTTTGTCACAAAATAAAAAAAATAAAAAAGATAATCCCGGTTCTGGATGGAATATTATTTGTATGCTTAAATCGGCAAATCAAATATTTTAGACGTATTAATCATTTGCACAATTATTTTGTCCTTATAATCTTATACTACAACCTCCTTCTCCCCGGATGAATCAGAGATATTAACTTGATGTACATGTAGAATTGAACTTCACTCTAAATGGATTAAATGAATTGTCAAAGTTAACTATGGTTTAATTTATTATATTTAACTGAACCTAAGCTCCATTTTAGTTTTTTTCGTTAATGGAATTTTTCTCATGAAGTGGTTTTGTGGTTTGTGTCCATTTTTCAAGACCATTGAGAAGTGTAGTGTCCCGTTTGTGGTTGGTGCCTTCCATTGCAGCTTAGACAATTTCTTTCTATGGTTGCCTAGGCTTAAATTTGAAATATATTTTTTAAAAATTACTTTAGTTACATAAACGACATAGGTTAGTGGATCTTACCTATTTTTATATTAATATTCATAATTAATTCTTCATACAAATATTATCTTTTATTATTATGTCACTTGTTGTCAATTTATTCTCAATTTAATAATAAAATTTTAAAACAAAATTGCAATCACGCACTTCATAATCTAGTTAAGCATTACGTCAACAACCATATTAGCACCAAGCTGAGTTGGCACGACATGTCATCAAACAAGCGTGGATCAGGATCGGTCGCGGCTTTATTTGCAGTGAAACTTCACGGGCTGATAGAATGTCCGATGATGGTTCTGATAGTGCTAGTGGTGACAAAAAGGATGTGATCAAAAGGTAGTGAACCAAAGATGATGGTGGGGAAACCATGGGCACCAAAAGTGACAGCAGAGAACTAGTGAAGATGGTGAAGAACCAGTGGAGATACGGAGAGTCATGGATAGGAATAATCAATCTTTGGTTTTTAGTTTTTGAAAATTATTATATAAATTAATTTAAAAAACTAATTTAAGAAGAGAATTAAAAAAAAATCTGTTTGGTAATTTTATTTTCTAAAACTGTTTTAGAGATGAAAAATAAAAAAACTTGTTTTCAAAATATATTTTGAAAATTAAAAAATAGAAAACTTGTTTGATACATATTTTCAAAATGGGATCAATTGCGAGTTTTTTTTTTTTAATATCTCATTATTATTTTTATATTCCTATCTACCACATCTTTTTAATTAAGTACCATTGAATAATATGTTGACAGAAAGGGATATATTTTTATAAAAGTCATATATAATTCACTTTCTAAATTAACATATATTATAACAACTTAATTAATAAAGTAAAAGTAATTAAAACAACGTTTGAATACGGTGATAAAGTGATATATAATTCACCACTAAAGAAACATATATAAAGCAACATGTAGTGAAAAAGTCAAATGAGATTAAAAAAAAGAAGTCAAATTGGTTCAAACTAGTTGTTATGTTGTGCCCACATCATATCTCTAATACGATTGTTATAAGTTGTCATTTCAGCTATACCTTCGTCAGATAACCTTAACAAGTTGTCATCATTGGAGCTTGTTCCCTCGATGCTTGGACCTTCATTCACACCCTCAAGTTCTCCAGGATCTATTTCTTCGTATATCTCAAATAATTTGTCATGTAAATTTCACTTGCGTATGTAATTGTGAATAGCACAACATGTTATTACTATAAATCGTTGTCTAGAAGGTTTATAAGAAGGCATCAACCATTCACTTTTGTTTTTTACAGTCTCCTGGCAACCATTCACTTTTTTTTTACCATCGCATTTACTTTTGTTTTCCCCACCATCATCAGTTCTAAAGAGGTTTGTGTAATATTTATATTCAGCAAATGGATTCAGTGATTTTGAGATTCGATGTCTTTAGACATTTTCTCTCTTATTTGACACTCTCTCATCTTATCTCATTTTTCTGTCTCATCTTTCTCTCTCCAAAAATTGCCTGAAGATACCAAAATTACCAAATCTCAAAGTCAGTGAATCCAAATCTATATACTTTAAGATTTTGTGTAACTGACCTTGGCCAATGAATTTTTATGTATGCCACTATAAAAACTGTGACATATCCTGGAAAAAGTAGAAAAAAGAAATTGAATATGGAAGTTAAAACAAATTGAGGTACAACTACCGGTAATATGTCAGCTCTGTATTGGGCTATTTGTTGGAAGGCAAGCTGGGAGAGATGAAAATATTAAAGGGGAAACATTTCGGGTCTGATGCTCTCACGCGGACTGAGATCCTCTCCGGTGATCGGTGAGGTTCAGTATAAAAGAAAAAGAAGTATGAAATAAAATAATATTATTTTATTTTATATCTCTTCCTCTCTTATATTGGAACTCTCGGTGACGGGAGAGGAAAGAAACCCCTCTCACGCACAGTCATGTTATCGGAAAGAAATAAAATAAGAGTAAAGATTTAAATTGATATTCGATAAAAAATTATCATGATATTTTGATCCTTGAAAAATAAAAAATATATTTGATCCTCAAGAATATAAAATGCAGGTCAACATGGTCTCTGCTAAGGTCCCTAAAAGTTATCCTAAAAAGGATCAATTTGATCCGTATTTTATATTTTTGATGATCAAATTAATATTTTTCATTTTTCGGGATCAAAATGTCACCACGTTTTTTTTGTCAATGATTAATTTGGATCTTTTATTAAAGAGAAGAGTGTCTGCGGTTCAGTTTTGTATTGTTTAATATTTACAACTTTGTCATTATTGAAAACAACCCCTTCTCTGTATTTTTACTTGTTTCAAAATAGAAACTTAAAACACAGAACAAAAACAACCCTGTTGTGTTCTCTAAATCATGTTTTAAAAATGATAAAACTGTTACTGTTTTTAAAATTAATTATCAAAAACATCTAATACCAATCAAGTTTTTTTGTGTTTTAGTTTTTGAACACAAAAAGTTGTTTTTAAAAACAGAAATCTAACGGGTCCTTAGTAAAGTTTTTTGTATTGTTGAATTTTTGAATAATCATATACAAGCATTTTTTTTTTAACTGCGAAGTATCTATCACTGTTAATAGTTTTTATAATATGGGTTCTTTCCTCCCAATCATGTTTTCTCCATATACAAGAGTTAGGATTCGAATCACTGATCACTTGCTTAAAGTATTGAAGTCCCATACCTATTTATAACCTTACCATTATATACTTGCTTAATACAAGTGCAGTACAAAGTACAAAATACACCGGATCCCAAAATTTATATACAATCCGATACAATAATGACTAATAATTACATACGCTAACATAAACAGAAGGAACAGTATCAATGCTACCGCCTCTTAATTTGTTATTCAACAGGTATGCATGTTCATGATAGTCTAAATATTTTATATCGGAGATGCAGGCTCGTTAGAAACGATAAGCTGAGATTTATGAGAAGGAGATAGACCGCAAGAAAAAAAATCTAAATAAGCAAATATTAGCAATGCAAAGTCCACTTAAGTTGTCAACTTCTAATAAGATGATTCCTTTTAATGGATACACATAATTTGGACTATGCATTCTGGATATAACTCTTAAAACATAAGAAAATCTTTTTTCTTTTTTTTTGGCCATTTATATATGAAATCCTGGAACTCCCACTATATTTGACAAACTTAGCTGCCAGAATAGCAAATGAAAAAGACAGTTGGAATGGTTAATTTTTTTTTTTTATTTGCATCGAGTTATTCCCACTGTTGAAATGGTCAGAGACCAACCTGTTTTCACTCCAAACAATCAGTTTGTATCCACAAATTACAGCATTAATTTCCCATCTTTCCCTCAGTATTTTGAGGTCTCCAATCACTTGTCAACCATTTACCAATGCTATCAAATCCGTTATAATCTGATATAAATTACTTTGCTTAGACATATCAAAGACTTTGTTCAATCCCCATTTGTCTGATGTACAAGGTAATGAGTGCTGTTATCTCTTGTTGAACTTCTCTTTAATCCTCAGATCTTGGATTAAAGGAAAAACTTGGACAAAAGCAAGAAAGATCCTGAGCCTTGTCTTGAATCATTCTAGAGAAAGGAAAAAGCAAAATGTCATTCACGGGAACTTTGGATAAATGCAAGGCTTGTGATAAGACTGTTTATGTAGTCGACTTGTTAACTCTTGAAGGTATACCTTACCATAAACACTGCTTCAAATGCAGTCACTGCAAGGGATATCTTACGGTATGGTTCTTGAATACCCTATGTTGTTGTTGTTCTGGTCATATTTTTTAAACTAAATTTGTTTCCTTCATATGTTTCTTTCAATTGTGTCATTCTAAGAGTTATTATGATTGAATTTAGCATTCAACAGTTCGTCTTTTCTAGCCTAATGAGCCCTTTAGGAATATTACCTCTCATCTCTCCACCCCACCAAACACCTCAGATGTAATGGCATCAGAATCATACAGAATAGAAGCATGCAATTCTTTAGCTAATTACACACATACCCCTTATCACAAATAAAGCAAAACGGGGAATATGCATAAGCATCTAGCTCATTATTGAATTCCATACATTACTAATTTTCCAGCATCTTAGATTCCTAGTGCCAGAATTTAAAATTTGCAAAGAAATCATTACGTTAAGCTAGTAGTTTGATATGATTTGATTCATCAAAAGAAGAAATTAATGCAGTTTAAATTTATGCTTAATTTGGGTGCCACTGCCAATGATGCCATTTTATGTCTGTCAGATGAGCACCTACTCCTCAATGGATGGTGTTCTTTATTGCAAGCCACACTTTGAACAGCTTTTCAAGGAATCTGGTAATTTCAGCAAGAACTTTCATACAGGTAAGATGTAGACCATCATCTGTTCAGTTCTTTATTTTCTATTTTTGTTCAATCGCAGTCTCATTAAGTTCAAATTGATTTGAACTGTCACTTTCTGTTTATTAACTATCTATGTTTTTTTCATGACTAAAAATGTGGCAGCAAAGTCTTCTGATAAACAAAATGATCTGGTATGTTCACTATCCTACCTAAGCATGCGTGTTACCAATGCCCTTCAAACTTGAGGAGCATTGTCCTTGAGAACTACATTCTGTCTACTTAAATTATTATTATTGTTATTATTAACCTTACTTCTAATAAGCGTAATGTATAATGAAGCAATATATTTTTATTCATGCAAATATTCTTGTGTACTCTTTCTAACATGTCAGATAAAATGATCTTAACTTACAGAATAGGACTCCGAGTAGACTCTCCTCTATGTTCAGTGGAACTCTAGACAAATGCTCGGTTTGCTCAAAAACAGTCTATCCTCTGGAAAAGGTTTGTAAATCTAAGATGTTGATCATACACGAATATACATAAAACAGAAGGCACGCTTCTATGAGCAAACTCAATTTGATTGTATGATGGACAATTTAAAATGACACGAAGGGATAAGAATTAATTTTTCATTTCAACCTTAAACACTTTTACAATCTCATTGTAAACTGATTACATATCACCAGGATTATAAATTTGATTGAACCGAACTAATTATACAATTTTCGATTATAGATGACACTGGAAGGGGAATGCTACCACAAGAATTGCTTTAGGTGTGCTCATGCAGGTTGCCATCTCACACATTCCTCTTATGCTGCCCTAGATGGTGTCCTCTATTGCAGGCATCATTTTGCACAGCTTTTCATGGAGAAGGGAAACTACAACCATGTACTACAGGCAGCTGCTGCACACAAGAAGAATTCTACTACTCCTCCTCCTGAACCAGCAGATGATGAGCCGTCAAAGCCAGAATCTGAGGAACAGAAAGAAGAAAACTCTTGAATGAAACATAGGAAACATGAATTGCTTCCTCCCTTTCTCAGAGCTCCTAAAGGTCTTTTGTTGAGGGTTGGCACACTCTTGTCCGGTTGAATTTCACTGTCCAACATATGATCACGAATTAGTTTAACTCTAAGCTAATTTGAGAGGTTTATTTATGTATTCAAACGACAAGAATTGTTAAATGCAATATTTCTATTATTCCTTTTGTTGGATATCACTACCATGTAATAACTTGATAGTCAGTCAGATAATTTAATATTTTCCACAAATTTTGCTACCTATTTACACTTCAAAACATTGTAGTCAGACACAGAAAAAACACAAGTCAATTAGGAGATGATACTCTATTTGGATAATGGCATAATTATGAGGAGAGTAGCCAGCATATATGGTTTCAAGGACTCAGGATTCAGAAAAACCTCCATAGTTTGCTCGAAGGAGAACAAAAAATGCATTGAATGGCAGAATTTTGATACTATGCAGTAGTCTAGGAGAGGAGTAGGTCTTCAGTTTATATCAAATTTCTCCACCCATGAGAAGTAGGGAGTTTTAGCTCATGAATAAAACATTAGAATGCAATGGAGCTATACTATTGAAATTCAATTAGATGTGCCTCATTTTCCCTTTAAAAGTTTGAACTTTGTCCATTAATGTGAAACACTTTATTTTTAAAGAGAGCTATTCTATTTAGTATGAGAGGAAAGTCACATATTGCTCCTTGGGTCGGCTGGAATCTTGCTTTTAAGTCAGTGACTCGTCCACGACACAATCATTCTTTATTCTTATTCCTTTATTTGCTTTCCACACTTTTTTACCATTCGGGAAAGACGAATGTGGTGACAGATGCATTAAGTAGAAAATCCTTGCGTCTGCAATGATGGTAAAAGAGTTGGGGTTAAAGTAATAATTTGATCCCTATACATGATACGGATTCTTCATTTAGTCCCTATACGTAAAAATATTGGAAATGAGTCTCTATATCTGTAAACGTTAACAAATTCGGTCCCTATATGTGCAAAGGTTAGCAAATTCGTCCCTGCTGTCAACAAATTGGTCCTTATACGTGATACAAATTTTTGATTTGATCCCTAAACCTGAAAAAAAAAAATTAAATCGGTCCTTATATGTGCAATCAATAGTAATTTTGTCTCTATCGTCTATCAAGGAGCTCGAACCCAACTAAAAATTATTTTCGTGTTGAATATTTTCTATATATTATATCAATCTATTTCTTCTATTGAGACTAAAAATGGTATAATTTGGTCCGTAAATGGTTTTATATTCTGAAAGTTATCCAAGTTGATTCTCAATAAAAGAAATAAATTGATATAATATATAAAAAATAATCAATGCGAAAAGAATCTTTAGTTGGGTCCGAGCTCCTTGACAGACGATAGGGACAAAATTATTATCGATTGCACATATAGGGACCAATTTTTTTTTTTTTTCAGGTTTAGTGACCAAATCAAAAATTTACGTCATATATAAGGACAAATTTGCTGATGGCAGGGACGAATTTGCTAACGTTTGCACGTGTAGGGACCGAATTTGCTAACGTTTACACATGTAGGGACTCATTTTCAATTTTTTTACGTATAGGGACTAAATGAAGAATCTATGTCACGTACCGGGACCAAATTATTACTTTAACCAAGAGTTGGAGTTGATTGAACAGTTTAGGGATTTAAACCTAGGTGGAGTTATCTGGAAATAAGATGTACCTGTGAATATATGCCTTGACGGGAATATGTGAGTTTTGATGAATGACAAAAGAAAAATCCCAAAAGGAATAGATTGCAAAAAGCGGAAGAGTTTCACAAATGATCAAGTCTTTCAAGAACGGGTTATGAGAATTTTATTATTTATACTAGTAAGGTACCCGTGCATTCGCACGGGTCACTTTTGTTTTTACGCATGATCAAAACAATCTGTTCTTAAATAATCTATTCTATTATATACTAATAAGTTTATCTATACTAAATTTATGTATACTAACAATTGCATGCAAAATAAAAAAACCGCATCAACAATACATCAAATTTTCAGTTCCTAAAAAATTACATGTGCTCTGTATATTAAAAACAACAAAAAATTGATATGTACTCAAATACAAATACAATGAAGCTATATTGGCAAACTTTGTCCAAGCCGTAACATACTTCTCGGGTCTATATATCTTCATGACAATGCTTTCTGGATGCATATATCCAAGCCAAAACATTTCCTCTGTAGACTTGAAAATGCATGGAATATTACCATGTATAACAAACAATAATTTCCTGCCATACATATCAGATATATTTTTGTCACTACTAAGGGAAAAAACATTTCATAACTACATATAAGTTGCGCCTGTGTTGACTTTTGGAGAAGACTGGATCAGTTTTGATTCTTAACTCATATTTAGTTCATAATCCTCAAAAAACAATAAATAAAATCCATTATAAAAAATGAAAATATTAGAATAAGTGTGACAAAAAATTTAATGGTTTTTCATCTTCAAGGATCCGGATTCCCTGCATTAATAAAAACACACATTTACACGCATTAAACAATCTCAATCATTGATTGAAGATCAAACGGTTCACATTATACCTTTACAAAATCTATTTTATACACTATTTATTACTATGCAGTAACTGCGTCATGCAGTTACTGCATCATGACGCAGTTACTGCATCAAATCCAACTCCCAAGTTTTATCTAAAACATCACTTTCCTAAAATAACATCATTAAAAAAATTAGAGCAATGTCAATTTCATAGTTAAAAATATACCCAAATTCAATTAGATTAGAGTACTTAGTTTATGTCTTTGTATAAGAATACTTACCCAAATCCTTCGCTGAACATGTATGCACATAGAGATAAAAGAAAAATTCATGTGCACAATGAAAGGAGCTTCTAGTATTTTATATCTTTTTCTTTTCCTTTTTGGTTGTATCTATAAAAATTAAGCAGCAAAAGACCAAAGCATTATGTACAGAAGTCAACGGGGTACAGTTTACAGCAATTAGCATTAGAGATGCTACACTTAGATAAAGTATTTGTCCCATTATGCAGAATATGAGAAACAGGATGTAAATTCCATAAGTAAACTACCTAGAACCATATTGATACAGATCTCAGAGCTCCTTGATAATGTTATGTCTCAATTTTATTTCTTTGGGGGATAAATGAGCATATTTTATAGACAAAAAAATATTTTATATAGCCCTTTTAAAAATATTTTACCCCTAACATGTTCACTCACCAAACTTTTCAGTTTCGAGCCCTCTGGAGCTTGTTCATCACTTAGAATACCAAAAGTTGTAAACTTAATATGTTTTTTCTAGTAATTCCTATATTTTTTTCTCTTTTATCAGTACTGTTACTATTTTTTTTTCTCCTTGTGCCGCTATAGCCTTTCTTGGGGTGGTCACTATGATGCCATTAACTACTGAAGTTTAACATTCTTAGGAAAAATAAAAGGTATCATAAATTAAAAGATATCGCAAATATTAAAATAAATGACACGCTAATTCAATGATATTACTAAAATGATATGCTTTAACATCTTCAAGTTAATTAAGGAGGTGTTCTATCCTTTGCTGCAACGCAATACAAGGAATATGTCTGTACCAATCAAGTGATGAATGTGCCAGAACTGTTAGCATTTACCTTTACATACAGCAGCAATACAGGGAAAAGGAAGCCATAAACTTGGTTATATACCTTTTTTGACTTCTTGGAAGTAAAAGGAAGAGGACATGCATACTCAAAGCTGCATCATATTTAAATGTTTGTTAATGCAGAAGTGGTCTAGTAATGAAGAACTGCAATCCTTGTTAATGCTTTGATCTAATAAATGATGAGAAAAAAGAATTTTGATGAAAGAATAATACATAGAGCTCCAATTACAGAAGTTAGCATAAAAGGAATGGAAAAAAAAAAGTGAAAAGAGAAGAAGGGGAATAGAAATTTAAGATGAGGAGCGACCATTTTTTTATCACTCTTCTTGTTGGAGCAAGTTACTACTGCACTGAAAGAGAAATGATTAGCATATTTAAGCTTTAATTTTTCAAAGATAGTTTTGGGTGTTCTTTGTATTGACTTCGATATTTTTTACATTATTAAATTATTAATTATTAATGCAATTAGTTTTTTCTTCGAAATGTGCAGTTTTAGATGCATTTTTTATTATAATTTATATAGCCCAGAAATCAAAAAGAAATGTTCATGAAAGTATTTTCTCAGATAACCATGTGTTAAATTAGTAGGAATATCGATAATTCTTATATGCTTGTTCACCATACAAAACTGAAGCTTCATCTGTTGTAATTAATCATATAGTTTATCTCATGTTACTATCTAAGAAGATTTTGATAAGGAAAGGACTTACATGAAAAGGTATACCGGGTGGGCTATTTGGACACTTTGCTGATGTTGCTAGCCGTGGGAAAAGTATAGAATGGTCTTCAATCGAACCTTGTAGCACTTTATTGTCTTGGTTTTCATTGAACAAAATTTTTGTTACCTTCATAATGCCTTCCACTGAAAAAACATGTGAATGTGTAAGATAGACAGAGACAAAAAAAAAATAGAAACTCACCAACATTCCAAAGTTGGAGCAGAGGTGGAGAAGAAAATGCAAAACTTGTTCTTCATTTAAACTCACCATTCCCCAAAATCAACCCACACAATGGTAACAAAATGCATTAGGATCTTCAATCACACCTACAATCTGCGAGGTTGGTCTCTCTTCTTTCTATGGTTGCACCTGCTGAAGAAAACATAAGAATTAGAAAACCCATTTTGAATGGAAGATGTTTCTTCCAAGTCAATTATCAGATTCTTCAGCAGCTTCAAACGAAACTTGCCTCGGAGAAAATGAGAATTAATGTCTTAGAGAAAAGGAGTTTGGCTTAGAGAAAATGACAATGCCTTGGAGAACAGGAGCTCGCCTTAATAGCTATATACTCTGCACAAATAACTCTCCAGTCCATGAGTAGCTATACTTTGCACTATACATATGAATCAACTTAGCCAGAGCCAAACTCCATCATACAACATAAATATAATTCAATTAAATGCGTACCAAGTTTGACATGTTTGAGGCAAATTCATAACTCTTGGCAAATCAGAAAATCGGAGGGTAGCAGAAGGGATTCAATAGTTATTTTAGCACCACAATAATTTATTTTCAAGCATTCTTCAGCAAACTCATATGTTCGAGGCAAGGGTGTGGTGTAAAAAAAATGCTAACATAGCACCATAATAATTTATTTTCAAGCATTCTTCAAATATATACATTTGCATACTCAAACTATAAATGACTCAAAATAAAATTATGAAAAGACAATTATTTCTTGGTCTAGGCCTAAGACATGAATTATTCAAGAGATTGAAGAACCAAGAGAGATGAAAGAATAGGATAAAAGGTTACAGAAATACCACTGGAACATTCTTCTATCTTAGTTCCATACCTGACAATAAAAGTCATGGCCTCAGGTGTTACCAACTCTGCTGCCATTATTAAGTCTCCTTCATTTTCTCTAACCTAGTCATCTACTATCACCACCATCTGAAACACTAATGTCAGTTAACAACATATCGTTGAGTCAATGGTGATGCAAAACAAAAAAAATAGAGTAACAGGTAAATTGGACATCAAGCCAATTAGGCATATCATGAATAAATTAGTTTTCAATAAAACTTTTTAAAAAATAAGGATTTACTATCCATTATTGTTTCAAGACTCATAGCATCCATTAGTAACCCGAGGAAAAGGTAACAGCAAGAATATCTTGCTACGCTCGTGAGACATTTGTGATTGCATAATGTATCCTTTTACACCTGATCAGTTAAAGGGACAAATGCCTGTGAAACCAACGTTCACGGGTCTTCTGCTGTTCTGATCTTGTAATTGCATAACATACGTTGGTCCCATGTTATTATGTTATAATTGCAAAATGAAAAAATATATATAAATGGATTTGCAGGTGAAGCTTGGTCTTCCTTATTTGGATATCATATAAGGTTGCCCAGGGATAATTCTCCTTTGCCAATTGCAGCATATCAGGTTTTTCTCGGCTTCATTCTAGCACTCAAGCAAAATGTTTCTAATAAAAAAATTGATCAACTATTCAATTCAACCAATGATTGCTGCACTAAGTAAACTATAGGACTGACAGAAATCTAACAATAGTGGACAAAATCATACTTTAACATCTGGCTGGGACACATTTTACATGGTTATCTTAACAATTAATGTTCTTATGCAGCAAATTTAACTATCATGAATTCAATCAACTAAAATTCAATGGGCAGACAGCCCTCACAATGAATTCCAAATATCGCAAAATAAATGGCTTAATTAATATTGTCAGCTATAGAAATAAATAAAGAAGCTATAATAACATCACCTCCTAAACAAATTGGGCATTCATCCTCCTCTTCTGCCAATTTTATAGATTCTCCCAACTTTGAAAGTTCAATTTCAGAATCCTTTGCCGAGTCAAGTTCTAAATCAGTATGAACTTTGCATTCTGATTCCTTCATCTCTTCTAACTTAGATGATGTAATCATAAATTTAAAAATGGTTAGTATAGGCAAAGAAAGACGAATGATGTAAGACTATGAAACTAAAAACTTCAAGATAAAACGGGATCTCACTCAATTCATAGAAAGAAATTTTTCTTTTAAAGCAAATCAACTCTGACAATTTACATTTCAGATAGACATTGATCTCACTCCATCTCAATTGTTTCTTGTACTATGATCCCATCAAAATAAATACATCCATCAAACAATCACAAAATTCTCAATCATGTACTGACAATGCATACTATTAGAGAATCAAGAGAATATTGCATCAGCCTTATTATGTGGAAAGCATTAATGGATGATATTTTTCAGCGGTGAAGCATCTAATGGCCAAGTAAATATGTTCACATCTATTTATTTTTCATTGTATATGTATATTATATTACTACAATTAACAAAAATCTGAAGCCAACTATGTACAATGAGAGAAATGTTATTAAGAAACTTGCAAAAGCAGAAAATACCTCCCATGGTAACACTCCAAATCTCTTCAACACAAAAGAACTTCCATAATGTGATGATAGACAACCGATTTCCATAGACAAACTTAGAAAGGTCTAGACCAAACAAATGCGACCAAACAAATTAAGCATCTTCTTCAGAGATGCCTGTAAGAAATCCAAAGCAAATTTATTCAGCTATAAGTAGGAATCTAGATGCCTAAAATATAAATTAGATTAAGTCAAGGTATGGAGATAATATATAGCCAATAGTATAATGATGTTCTGTATATCATCGCAACAGGTTAGACAATACATAAATTAGGGCGAGTTTGAAACATCATCAACTGATTTTCAACCCATATTTGTACTCAAAATTAAAACAATATATTTTTTACCAGTTGATGGTTGTGCTCCCTGATGCTGCCTGCATTGAAAACTCATGGAAGAGTGATGAGTATTAGGCACCATGGTAGGAAAAATTGGAAATTGAAAAGAAACTCACCTCTCCAAGCGGTGCTTCCGAATAAAGCCAAGCAGAACAGTGAAGAACAGCGACGAAGCAGCAGGTCTGGAGCTTGAAGTGTGTTGGAGAACTGTACCTGAAGTAAACCAAAAGCAAGAAAAAAAAAAGTAAAGTAACAACAGGGGAGATGCAGAAACGTGAAGAGAGTTTTTGTGTGAGTAGAAATGTGAGTTAAAAAAAAAAAAAATAGGAATGTAGAAGCTTCTTGAAATGAAACCAAGCCCAAAACATGAGTGTACCTTTATGAGGTGTGAGAAAGAGATGAATGATCGGGAACATAAAGATGAAAAGCAATGTTAAATTGAAATTGAAATGGGAGGGGAAAAAAATAAGAATCGAGAAGGTTCTATTATAAAGCGGGAAAAAATTAACTGAGCGGGTCAAATTGGTCCTCCATCAAAAATAATGATGACATTTTAATTTTTTAAAAATAAAAAATATCAATTTTGATTCTTAAAAATATAAAATATGGATTAAAATAATTTTTAAAAGGGACTAAAATATCCCTAAAAATTATTTTAAAAATGATCAATTTAATTCGTAATTTATATTTTTAAGAATCAAATTGATATTTTCTTTTTTTTAGGGATCAAAATATCACCGTAATTTTTTATTAAAAATCAATTCAGACATTTAATCTTATCTTAATACTACAACACGGAACCAGCATAAAAAATAAAAAAGTTGAACTAAAAAGAAGCTTTTTTAATTTTTCATAATTATCAAAATGAAATGAAAGAGAGAATACATCTGATGACTGAAAAAATGGGCGGGAAAATTTTTATTATGGAGTTGACACGTGGCAAGGAAGGAGTTGATTTTCTTATATAGTAAATTGATTGTGTGTTTTAGATCATATTGTAAATGGTAGGTAAAACTCTCAATCTAAAATCAATCACACACACCCATGAAATAAGTAATAAAAATAAACTTAATAGGCGTCAAGCTCTTTTAATTGAAAAATCAATCAATAGCCATTAAGTTTAAAATCAGCTGTTTTAAACGAGGATAATCGACTATGGTTTTCAGATAATCGATTATCATTTATCTGAAAACTGATTTTACAAACAGAGGAGTAGTAATCGATTAGCATAATAGATTATACAATCATGCGTGAAAATGAGCTACTTACAGAGAACCAATAATCGATTATCATAATCGATTATGTGGCAACTGCCTTCCAGCGCCTTTTGAATTAAATGAGATAATCGATTATTGGTTGGTGAATAATCGATTATGATGCGATGGAAACTACAAATTTCTGTTGGGCTTAACCTAATTCCTATGGGCTTAAGTTTTTCCTCTATAAATAGGAATGTCTTGGCAGTATTACAAACACGCTCTCTAATCCTAATTGTGTCAATACTCTGCTAAAACTATTACTCATCACTCTCTCTACTTTACACTTTGATAATTTTATTCTGAGAGATTTATACTCCATATAAGAGAGATTGTACTGTGCTTCAATTTGTAGTTTTCATCTGCACTATTTGAGTGCTACATTTCTTCTAAAAATTGTTATTTCTTTGATTGGGTGTGAATCCCATAGTATTGAAAGAGAGGGTCATCTCTTGTTTTTGAGGCTCTTGCACAAAGGGAGGAGATATCCCATTATTTGTGTGGAGGGTGCTCTTGGTTGTAAATGTTTTTAGATGAACTTGATTTAAAAGCTAGTTATTGAGTGAAATCCCTTGGTGGTTGACCTTGGGGACTGGACGTAGGCTACTGGGATATTTGGTAGCCGAACCAGGATAAAACTGTGTGTCTTATTCTTTTCCTTATCTTTTATTATCGCAGTTTATTTTAGGCCTTTTACATTCTGCAATTTAATTTTATTGAAATTTATTTTATTGCACCGTAATTTCAAGTCATTTATCCTTCAAGTGCTTTGTTGTGTAAAAGTTTTCAAAAATTCACATTTCACACAATTCACCCCCCTCTTGTGTCTGGAGTCACTTGTTAACAGTACCTAGGAATGGTCACAGTGAAGAGTGACTTTTTGAAGGTAATCAAGGAAAAGGAAGAGGTATATCAGTATCTTTAGAAGACGAAGGAAACGATAAATAGGAACAAGACTTTTGAGTTTAGGAAAGGTACAGATGGAATCTTAAGATATGGTGATAGGATCTGTGTGCCTGAGCACATAGAGCTTAGGAAGATCTTGGAAGAAGCACACAAGAGTACGTTGAGTTTTCATTCGGAAGCTACAAATATGTATCAGGACTTGAAGAAGATGTTTTAGTGGCCTGATATGAAGAAGGATGTAGCAGAATAGGTGCTAGCTTCCTTGGTCTGTCAAAAATCTAAGGTAGAACATCAAAAGCCTGCAACGTTGTTGCAAACCTTGGATATCCCATAATGGAAATGAGATAGTATAGCCATGGATTTTATGGTTGGTTTACCAAGGACTCCAAAGAGATACGATGCAATTTGGGTAATCGTCGATAGGTTGATGAAGAGTGCTCACTTCTTGCCTATTGGTGGAAGTTATACTTTGGAAAGGTTGACCCTAATATATATCAAAGAGGTGGTGAGGTTGCATGGAGTACTGCCTTCTAGTATTGTTTCAGATAGAGATCCTAGATTTACATCTAGATTCTGGAAACAATTACGTAATGTCTTGGGAACTAAGTTGAGGTTAAGTTCTGCTTATCATCCTTAAAAGGATGGTCAGTCGGAACGAACGATTCAATCTTTGGAAGATCTTTTAAGATCTTGTGTTTTGAAGCACACAGGAAATTGGGATGAGTTCTTGCCTTTAATTGAGTTCACCTACAATAACAGTTTCCACTCAAGTATAAAGGTGGCACTCTATGAAGCGTTCTATGGGAGGAAGTGCAGGACTCCGTTGTGTTGATATTAGGTAGGAGAGAGTCAAGTGTTGGGACCGGAAGTGGTTCAACAGATGACCGAACAGGTCAAGAAGATAAGGGAAAAGACGAAAGCGGCACAGGATAGGCAAAAGAGCTACAATGATAAGAAGAGAAGGCCCTTAGAATTCAGGGCAAGACAAAGGACAGCGTGAATGCTTGTCTCGATGTGGTTCACCTACATTGTATTGATGTGATGCATGTGGAGAAAAATGTGTGTGATAGTGTAATCAGAACGCTTCCCAACATTCAGGGCAAGACAAAGGACGGCGTGAATGCTCGTCTCGATCCCGTTGAGCTGGGTATATGAGAGCAGTTACCTCCCGTTAATGAGGATGGTAAGCGGATATATTTGCCTCCAGCATGTCATACTTTGTCAAAAAAAAGAGAGACAAAGTTTTTGTGAGTGCCTTTAGGGCATCAAAGTGCCATATGGTTACTCTTCAAATGTCAAGAGGCTTGTCTCAAGTGATCTCAAATTAGTTGGCTTAAAGTCTCATGATTGCCACATCTTGATGCAGCAACTATTGCTAGTGGCTATTCGTGGTATTGCTCCTAAAAATGTTAGACATGCCATAACTAGGTTATGCTCATTCTTCAATGCTATATGTAGCAAAGTCATTGACCCCAATAAGTTGAATGAGTTGGAAGTTGAGGCTTCTATAATCTTGTGCCAATTGGAGATGTATTTCCCTCCTTCATTTTTCGACATCATGGTTCACTTAATTGTTCATTTAGTGAGGGAGATTAGATTATGCGGCCCCGTTTTTTTGAGGTGGATGTACTTAGTTGAGCGATACATGAAGATCTTGAAAATGTATGTGAAGAATCCACATCGTCCCGAAACATCTATTGTTCAAAGGTATGTTGCAGAAGAAGCTATTGAGTTTTGTTCAGACTACCTTCCTAAAACGGATGCTATAGGGATTCCTAAGCCTCGTCATGATGAGAGAAGATGTGAAGGTCAGGGTACACATGGTGTAATGATAATGAAAAAGGGTTGGGAGGAAGTGCTTCAAGCACATTTGTATATATTGAATAACAATGAAGAAGTTCAACCTTACTTATGTGATCACAAAAGAAAAGTCAAGGAAAGAAACCCTCGAATGAACGAAAAGTGGTTGTTGAATATGCATAACAAGACTTTCTTAACATGGTTTAAAGAAGAAATTTTGAAGGATGATAGCACTGCTTCTAATACATTAAAATGGCTAGCACGTGAGCCTAGCTTTAATGTCATATGTTGGAGCGGATACGACATTAATAACTTTTCCTTTTATACAAAGGAACAAGATAACAAGAGTACCATGCAAAATAGTGGGGTTATGATCGTGGCTGAGTCCATGCCCTTCGTTAGTTCAAAAGATACAAATCCCGTCATGGCACCGATACCTTACTTTGGTCATTAAAGAGATTTGAGTGATCGATTACACTAAGTTTACGGTGGCTATTTTTAAATGTAAGTGGGTTGATAATAAAAGGGGTTTACAAACCGATGAATATGGATTTACAATGGTAGACCTTGGCAAGGTAGGTCATATGAAAGAGCCTTTCATTATGGCTTCCCAAGCAAGACAAGTTTTTTATATTAATGATCCTTCTAACAAAAGGTTGTTAGTGGTTCTCCAAGGAAAAAGCATGCATAATGGTAGTGATGAAAATCAAGATTCAACTCTTGATATTTCTGAGACTCATTCTTTCTCAACACACATGCCTACTTTCATTGAGGAAAATGAGGTGAACGATGTACATGCCACTGGTGATGATCATCATGAAGGTATATTGATCTAGCTAAATTAAACTTGACCATATATAGTGTAAGTTATGTTTATCCATAGTATGAGTTTTGTTTTTTTATCCATGTTAATATAGATTTATTTTTATTTATCCATGCATGTTAAACTAACCTAATTTATTATTTTTTTGTCTAAATAGGCATACACATGGCTAATTCAGCAAACATCCCTCATTCCCAGGGTGGGGCGGTCGCGACTACGCCAGCTGACAGTGTAAGTTTTATTTATACTTATAATGCTAATTAAGTAGGCTTATATTTTTGTTTATCCATGTTAAACTAACCTATTTTATTATTTTTTTGTCTAAACAGACATCACACAGGGCTGATTCAGCAGGGTCGGCTATTCGGCCTTCCAAAAAAGGGTGTAGAAAAGCTACAAGTTTGAAAGTTTTGGCCAGATATAGGATTAATGGTCAGAGGCTTTTAAACAACAGACGTTAAAAGTATCATTTTAACGTCTGTTTTATAAAACACAGACGTTAAAAGTATATCCCTTTCGCTACAGAATTCTTCAAATTTAACATACCACTCATTCTTTTAACGTCTGTTTTATAAACAACAAATGTTAAAAGCTTCAACTTTAACATCGGTTAAAGCAACCGACGTTAAAAATCACACCTTTAACGTCGTCTGGATTAACATTTAGGCTTTAACCGACGTTAAAAGCCACTTTTAACAAACGTTAAAAGTGCTTCCTACACTAGTGTATATAAAACTATATAGTTCATGTAAACCGAATGTGACTTTTATTTGCATTATAAAGAAACCAAACCATTTATGTTTTGTTACCAGTAGATGTGAAAAACCATGGTTAAAACTCTTAAATTTGTTTAGGTATTGACCTTCTTCTTTTTCCTTTTTTTTCTTCTTTCAAATGCTAGTAAGCAAGCCCTTCTCGTCCTTTTGATTTTCTTATTTCATTACCTTTACATATACGATTCCATTCCCTTTTAATAAAAATTTTTATTTTGCATTGTATCACAGAACCTTGCTACTTTGTGAAATGCTACACTCATGATGAATGTATTTCTCTTTGCAATGGTGTAGCGACATGCAACAATCATAAATGTTATTGTTGGCTTTTAGTAAGTTGAATAATAATTTTACATTAATTTTGCACTCGTAAATTAATTCGTTTGTCATAGAGTTTTTGCTCTTAAGATTTATCTCATTATTTGTATTATATACATCTAACAATTCAATTTCTATCACAGACTTAAAGCAGTATTATATTATTATATGCAAGTTATATGATCTTTGTTCGCCTCTGAAAGATATGAAGAACAGCAACCTGACTGAACATGTACAATTAACTTCATCAATTTAGAGATCCAGTATGATTAAGAAACAATATTTGAAGTGGTCACTTTGTTCAAAATAAATTTGTATAATGTATGACAAATGAAGATGATGCTTAATGAAGGAAAATAAATTTGCATGACATGAATTCACACTTAAATATATGACAAATGAAGATGAGAAAATGACCATTTTTATGTATGATTATACATTAGGTTTATTTATTTTAAGATGCATCTAAATTATAACGACAGTTTGAGAGAGAAAAATATATACTAAAATTGGATACCAAATGTAATATAGAACGAGTTCTCCAATTACGGACACTCAAATATTACAACATGAATATTGCTTGGAAAGCCGTTATATAATGACCATATAATTTGTACACTAAGTTTAGAGGCTATATTATAGTAATTTAAATCCAAAATGAAATTACCAATCTGGAGTTATGAGAGTTGGTAACGTGACTCTCCCCTAAAGAAAAGAACGTGAATTCGATTCCTGAAAACTTTTAACTTTAGGCAACACTAATCTTGGCGACAGTTGAAAAACCATTCCTAAAACATGGAATAGGCAACATTTTTGTGTCGGTGCACATTATTATTTATATTTTATATCTCCTTTAAAAGTTGAATAAAAAACTGTTGTTTATTTATATTAGGCTACAGTTTTGAAATCGTGGATATATGAGAGACAACAGTTTTTACGATGTTGACACTTTAGGCAACAGTTTTATTTTTTAAAATATTTTCATTTTTCATTTTCATTTTTTCATTTGCCGCTAACCCCCAAACCCCGCGTAACCCACAAGTCCCACGAACCCCTTTTCCCTTATCACTCTGAACGTGGCGCTCCCTTTTCCCTTCTTCACAACACAACTGAGCTATGAAATTTGGAACAATTTCTTCACGGCAGAGCCAATTGAACCAATCTTAATCAAGTCGTTGTTCTGCTGTTGCCGCCCTAATCTCTTCCACGGAGTCGCTGTTGCCAATTTCGAAGCAAAGCTGTTCAGGTATGCTTGATGCAAACAATTGTAAAATAGTATCATAAATGTTAAAGGCACGATAGTTAGTATCTCACAAATCGTAAACGAATTGCGATTACAAACGAGTCTTAAAGCCGTCACTACAGAACTCTGTTTGAATTGAAATGGAGACAGTCGCACCTAGATTTGTGCAACTTGATTGTGAGATTTGTGCTTCAGAGTTTTCTGATATAGTATCCTTCATTACTGAAATTTATTTGTGCATTCTCTGTTCTGAAGAGTGTGCAACTCTATGATTAGTCACAATATTATGAAAATACTGAACTCAGTATACTTTGTGAGGATGACAAGGTAAGTTGGGTATTATATTATGCTTTGGCCTATAATTTGTGATGCTTTTTCCGCTATCAACTTGTGTTCGTGTTTAGAAGACGTACCAGTTGCAGAAAGGTTATTGCATGTTCATGTTTAGTTTGCTTTTGGTTCTTAACTATCTGATCAAGTATCTTTAGATGATTAGACGACTCAAAATCATATAAAGATTTCAAGTTCTTAGATAATTTTGGTTGTCAATTTTTTAGTATTGGGTAGTTGAAAATATCTTGTATTTGCTAACTAGTCTATCTTTTAGGATGCATGCAAAACCATTTTCTTCCTCAACAGTGCTTATGCCAGCGTAGATGGTTCATGTTGCGTCATTAAGTTACATGAAGTAGATAATTTGTTACTGGTACAAATAAATATATAGTGACCCTGGATTATATTGAATGACATGTTACAACCACAACTCTCAAAGCACTAACTTTATTTACACGGATCAAGAAGGAGAATTTGGATTCATCTTACATACTCCAATACTATATATCAAGAATTAACATTTTGAATATCTCTAATAGAGATTGGCTTGTCCTACTCTGAGTCTTTTTTGTTTCAAGCTCTTATTCTGTATTACTTGTAAGACAACTTGAATGACTCATCATCAATGGCATGTTACTTAGTGTTCATTAACTTAAGTCAATTATATGATCTATAAATTTGATGCCAATTGTGTTTAAATTTATATCAGACAAGTGACATTAAAACAAACAAATGCTTGTGGACTCCTATATATATGTGGTCTATTGTATAGTTGAAATTCACTCCAAGATCAACACAATGATCCATGAAATCTCAGTTTTGCACAGCATAACCATATAAATTGTTTCACATTTATATCCCCAACCACCAACATTGCTGCAGGCCGCATGATTTTATTCAAATTGTAGCTTGAGCAGGATACATGATTACATGGTAATTTAAATATTTATTTGTACCAACAATACATAATTTGTTAAAATGATTTAAATAAATTTTAGCTCTAGTTATCTGTTACTGTATGCTGCACTTCTTAATTTGGTATTGTGTTTTTCTTGTTAGAAAATGAACAAAGCAAGCTTAAAGCAAGACAAGGGTGAAAGTGTTACTTTCAATTTCAAGGGAAATATATGATCAAGCGTTGAATTGCTTAAGAAGTTTAAAATCAAACGTGAGAAGTTGGTAGGAAATGCTGAATGAACTAACATAACTATGATCGAAGTTCAAGGATCCAAACACAAGCCTATGTTTTCAATTGCTACCCAAAACGTTTAACTTCAATGAAGAGGCTTTGGATAATATAATGGGAGCTGCTTTAGGCAATGAAAGTAGTGCATCACCACATTCTTCTACATCAATCCATGTTCCAAATTATGAAAAGGTATAACCATATTTACCAAAACTTTCTTTGTGTAATTTAATTGGTCAGCTATTAATATTATTCTGTTCCCATGAGTTGAGAAAGCAACTGATACTGCTGATTTTCCCCTGTTTTATAGAATATAATAGAATGATAAAGCTTAACTGGAAACATATTTCAAATACAGTGACTGTAATGCAGAGAATGAGTAAAAAGGGCAGTGGGGGTTAATTTGATTGTGGCATTCTGCTTTCTATGTTTTTGTATGCTTCTAGTCAGATACGTGAATAAAGGACTTAAAAAAAGTAGCCAGATACTATGAGAGTTGGCAGAAACAATCATAGTCTTGTCATGAAGCATCTAACTTTGTGTTAGATTAGTATTAATATTAGTATTTGTTAGTTTACAAAAAATTGGTCCGGGGTCAATGGATCATGTAATCATCATTAATCATTCCTTAGCATTTCATTATCAGTAGCTTGGCAGTGAATGGCCTCAAATATTGCCATAGATATTAGATGGACATACTGATTGATGCATGGTGCTTCTTACCAGCATTTCATTGGTGCTAAATTTAAACCCCTATATGCCTGCAACTGCATGTATAGCAATACACTGCATGCAGGCTAATGACCCAAAATAACTGCTTGAAGAGGTTTCCTTTGCAAAACACAAACCTCCCACTGGGCCCCTGATAATAAACCTGCTTAAGTAAAGTACTGCAAAGTGCAAACCAATTATTATTAAAATTTGTGACCTGAGTTTTTATTGTTAAAAACAAATATAGGCCTGTTATCCTTTTTTTTTTTTTCATTAAGTGCTCTTCGAGTGTTGAATTGCATTGGAAAAGTTGTGTTATATCTTGAAGTTATACTAATTCTTAGACTAGTTAAATAGGCAGTTAACTAGTTGAATTTCTTTATAGGAATGAGATATAACATGGACTCACAGTTAATAATCAGTTTCTTTATAGGAATGAGACTAGTCAAAGTCAAATGACAAGCTTGTTTTGTTTCTGCCAACTCTCATAGCATTGAGACTGCTTGTTTTGCTTTGACAAATGCAATAGCATGCTTGAGACTTGTTTCCTTGGCCTTCTGATTGGTGTTGGATATTCTGCTCCGTTATATTCTACTTGTTACCTATTTCCTTGCCATTCTTCTTGAAACTTGTTTCCTTGGCATTCCTTGTAATTGTGGCATTCTACTTGTTTGTTGCTTGTTGTCATGGTTTTGTTATTTGATATAAAATGGTGGAGAATACCCATCATTTTTATTGGTTCGTTACTTAGCAATGATGCTTGAAACTTGTTTCCTTGGTATCATTAGGGAACCGAGAGACTAGGTAAGCTTATTATAATGGATCTTGTTATATTACTGAGAGGAAAAAATAAAGCTAGAGACATCCCCCTTATCACGAGCTCATTGAAGCAAGTGCAATAGCATGTTCCCATTTTCTCCTCATTTCATTATCTAATTGAACTATATAACTCATCTTCTAACTTAAATATCTTTTGTCATATGTGCAGCAAGATTTTCTTGGTGAGGAAGAACAGCAACAAGACATAGAAGGGGATTGATGTTATTAACATGCATTGATGCATATAATTTTCATGGATGTTTTTTCTTTTAGATTTTAGAAGAAAACTATTATGTTAATTAACTTTACCACTTGAATTTAATTTAGTCTTCTATATTTTGGAATTATAAATGACAGACTTGTGACAAATTGATGCAATTATATATGCTGATGTGTTATGGATACATATATTGCAGTGTTATAATAGTATTTCAATGTACATAGTGGTTTCACTAATGTTAGCATAATATATATATATATATATATTGAATATTTAACTGTTTTTTTTATATAAGCGCTTTTTATGTTAACCGTCTCAAAGTTAAATATTAACCGTTTTTTATATTATCCGCTAATAGTTAAATAAGTGTTGCCTATGTTATATAATGTTCTCTAGCGACAGTTTTGAAATCATTCCCTATACTATCTACCAATAGTTAAACAAATGTTCTCTATATTACTTGCCAACATTTAAATAACTGTGGCTGAAACGTCTTGCAACAGTTAAGAAACTGTTGCCTAATCAGAAACAATGAAAACTGTTGTCAATGCGTGGTCCAAAAAACCGTGGCCTATTCCCCCAATTTAGGCAACGGTTATTCATATACTGTGGCCTTAAGTGAAAAACCGTTGCCTTTGAGAATAGGCAACGGCCACCTAGAGAACGCTTATATAACCATTGCCAAACCGTTGCCTAAAGCTTAGGCAACAGTTTTCATACTTCTAGGAACGGTTTTTTGTTGTTGCCTAAAGTAGAAAATGCTGTAGCCGTTGGGAGGCAGCCTAATCCCGTGTCTAAAAAATCGGATGTTCGTTGTTGGGATTAGTCTCATAGCCGGTACAAAGGGCCCAAGCTGTGGGGACACCCCGGTAGACCTACTAGGGAGCCAAAGGCCCAAATTATAGTAGGTTCCAAACCAAATAAAAAAATAAAAAAATAAATCCAAAATGAAATTGACTATGTCATTGTTAGGTGTCACATATGGATGACAATGGGTAGGGTCTGAATAGGATACGGTAGTACTCATCCACATACCAGCATTTAAAAAAAAAAATACATGGACCTAGACCCAGATCCACACTTGCGTGGGTAGCAACTTTAATACACGTATCCATTGACCGCAATTCAATTCACTAAAAAATTAATAAGCAAAAAAAGAACACTACAACTATTACTCAATTGAAAAACTATTCAAAGATCATCCAAACCTAATCATAAAACATTATGAACGAAACTATTTAACTACATTAAAATACAACATAATAAGATTATTAAATACAACGCATAATATTATGTTTGAACATTGAGTAAATGTCACAATAAACTTCCAAAACAACTAAATCATAAACTTGCAAGGTACTTTTTATGGGGTTTAGGTTTCTTTTTAATAGTATTGTTCATACTAATTCATAATTTTAGGTTTAGGTTACTTTTTATTTTTAATTTAATATTATATATGAGTGTGTGCGTGGGTATGGGGCGGGATGGATACTAAAGTACTCATACCCACACTCATTCCCATTAAATTTTGCGAATAATTACCTATACTCATACTCATTAAGCGGGTAATTATCCTACACATCATGGATCAATTTTACAGGTACCTAACGGGTCGGTTACCCATTGTCACCCCTAGTGTCACATGTAGAACCAATATAACTAAATAAAATCTATTAATTGATCAACACATACCGCAGTGCCATACGAGAGGAGGTGAGACGGGAGGTCCTTCCACACGTTATTGCGGGCGGATGTTAGACGGGAGGTTCTTCCGCAGATTATGGCCAACCTTAGACGGGAGGTTTATCCTCAGATGGTGGCGGAGTTTAGACAACATATGTCATCTATGAGTCTTTCCCAACAAACTCCGGGTGTCCAACCTTCTGCTAATGTGAGCACAAAGGGGAGCTATGATGATACACGTGTCAGCTGAGGAGCATGAGCATGAGGATAATATAGATGGGGAGAACGAGGATCTTCGTCAGCTACATGAGGATGAGGATGATGCACATGCACCAAAGGTATTAATTCATAATGTTTTATGTCTTTCAATTTGAATAACTTAATTAACTGATGTTTACTAATGTTTTATTGTTGTGTAGGATGTTGAGAAAGCTGGTCCACCTGAGATTTCTCCGTTATTACAACTGGCTAGAGTGGCGATGAAATATATGACGGAAGATTTATTTCTGCCTTTGGAGCACGATGGTAGCGAGGGATTAAATGGGCTTTTTCTAATCGCTGGGAAAGCTATGGTCGATTTATACATGGATAAATGGCTTTGCGTTAACGTTCTACAATTATGGTGCACGTAAGTACTTTTATTTGTAAATCAGTTTTATAATTAATAAGTATCAATCGTTTATAATTAACATTAACTTATTTCTTTATCTTATAGGGCTATGCATCGCTTAAGTGTCTCAAATGACACCAGCCACTTGTATGGATACCTGGACCCTAGCAGGATTCTGGGTAAGGTTATGAATGCGGGAGTGAGGACATACATCATGCAAACGATTCGTAACAGCCAAAAGGAATGTTATCTAGCCCTATTCCTCGACAAGGATCATTGGCAGTTAGTGATTCTTTGCCCTCGCCGGAATGAAATCGCCTTCTTGTGTTCATTGCACCATACCCCATCTACAGTTCTTAAGGAAGTAGTTGATATGTAAGCAAGCTTCTTTCACTCTTAATTTGTAATATTACATTTTTTTATCTATATGTATTAATATTTGATGTATCAATATTGTTTATTTATCGCAGAGCTATGCATGCATGTAATAGCTTGGAAGGTAAAAGTAGGGTCAAGAGTAAAAAGCCTCAATGGATTTGCCCATGTGTAAGTAGTTAATCTAAGATTCAATTAGAGGTTATATATATAATAGTAGTTATATAACTTTATATTAATTTATTGTTTATCATTTGTCGTCTCATCGACATAGTGGCGGTTGGGAGTATGGATATTATGTCATGAGACATATGTTCACTATTGTCTCTGCGAGTATTACTTCTCAATGGGCGGATGTAATTATTAATAGAATTTTTAAGTACAAGAGTTAGTTAAATTATTATGTTTGTTTTATTACTTGATGAGCAAAATGTTTAATTTAATTTTCTTATGTTATATGAACTTGCAGATTTTCAACAATCCGGCTCCGCTATCTAATGATGATATTCAGGACATCAAGGAAAAATGGGCAAGCTTCTTTGTTGGCTATTGTAAAGATCATAATGTAGCTTAGATGTATTTAATTAGTTTGACATTCATATAGGTTTCGTAGGAATCATATATATAGCTTAATTAGATGTATTTAGTTTTGACACTTTGTTACCATGTTTGTATATATATCTTTATTAACACTGATTATATATATATATATATATATATATATATATATATATATATATATATATATATATATATATATATATATATATATGTTAACGTTTGGTTTAGTATATCTGTTAGTGCTGTTGGATTGGATCTGGCTGGTAGTATCAAATTGAATGAAATAATTAGGAAAGGGAAGAAAGGAAAAAAGAAGAGATTATTAAAAAAAACACACACACTTTCTACTACGGTTATGGTCACCACCGTAGTAGAAAGTGACTTTCTGGATGTCTTTCTTCATCCGGAAATCCACTTTCTACTACGGTGGTGACCATAACCGTAGTAGAAAGTCTACTACGGTTGTGTCTCACAACCGTCGTAGAAAGTCACATTCTGGATGACTTTCTTCTTTCAAAAAGTCCCTTGCTACTACGGTGTTGACCATAACCTTAGTAGAAATTTAAATCTCACAACTGTCGTAGAAAGTCACATTCTAGATGACTTTTTTCGTCCAAAAAGTCACTTTCTATTACGGTGTTGACCATAACCGTAGTAGAAATTTAACTTTCCACTACGGTTCACCAACCGTAGTGGAAAGTTCTCACTTTCTACAACGCATCTTTCTACTACGCTTGTCCAACCGTAGTAGAAAGTCAAAACCAACCGTAGTAGAAAGTGCATTCTGCAGTAGTGAGTGATGGGTTTTCACCATCAAAATCATTTTTCCATCAAATCAAATATATGATAAGCATAGAATAAGCACAAAAATAAAGTTACTAAGCTATTACAACTTCAATCACAAATATTTCTTCATAATAAAGTGAAGAACACAAATGAGTCATGACCATTAAAAACTTATAAGCTAGTTTCATCTACCATAAGGTGTGATGTAGACATTCTTACCCTTACCTTAGTTGATGAACTACTTCTCAAACTTTTTGGAGGAACAAAGGTGATGACTTCCAAACCTTGAACCTTTAAGGAAGATAGAAGCCATTTATAAGAAGTGAGTTTTGAAAATCATGATAGAAAAAGTGTTGATTTTTCATTAACTCCAAGAACAAATGTTGTAGAGAATGAGTATGTGAACACTTACTCTTGAAGAAGGATATTAAAAAGGTGGTGTCTTGAAAGTTGGTCCAAAAATGAAGTTGCTCCTCTGACAAAACTTTCTTCACCAAAGTTGTAGGGCTTGAGGAGGTGAAGACAATGATGTATTTTGTTTAAGGAGAAGAAAAGAGATGTGTAGAGGGAGAGAGAGAAACCGTGGATCGGAGAGAGAGTTTAGAGAGAGAAAGCCATTGTTGTGTTAGAGAGAAGGAAGAGAAAAGTTGCAGAAGACGAAGTTGATATATGAAAAAGTTTTGAAGAGAGTGAGAGGGGGTGTCAAATATGGGTAAGCGAGAGAGAAGAGATGAGACAAAAGTTTTAAGCTCCTAGTCTTAAGCTCAAAGTGGTAAATGTCATAAACTTGATCATAAGGCATAAAGCACATTACCACATTGGTGATTAATTTAGATTTTTTGCTTTAAGTTTGATAATGACATTTTTGTTGGTGGAAATTTGAATTTGATGATGACTCTATGTCTCGGGCCCGGGTTGAACTCCCGAAATCACGCAAACCAAGAAAATATTATTTCACCGGTTCGCGACGAAATCATCGATGAAGATTTACTGCGTCTTCAGAATCTTGGTTTGGATCTTAATTCTATGACTTAAGGTTCTGGGCCAAATATCTCCCGGCCTCGGGTCCAAATTCTAAAACTTCACAGACCCAATTAAAATAATAATAATTTTACCGATCTGTGACCAAAATACATATGTAACTCAAACAATGTTTTATGTTTTTGAATGAGTTACGAATTCCCTATTGAATTCTATTCATTATCTTTCATTTATTAATTTAATTTAACCGAATTAGGGTTATCAGACAATTTATTCACAACAAAATCACTAAAAGACAGAAAAACTATATATAAGGATTTTCGGGGTGTTACATATAGCAACCAAAAAGCAATTACCGACAAACAGTGCTAGGGAAACCTTGAACTGGACAAGAGGCATGGATGATATTCTTATCGATGCTTTCATGCACGAATATGAAAAAGGTAACAAAGTTAGTGGTGCCTTCACTACCACTGCATATGAAAACATCTTGAATGAGCTGAGTGCATGATTTGGGAAGAAAATTGACAAGGAGAAGGTAAAAAATCATCGGAAAACATTGAAAAAAAACTTTTCAGATGTTTACGATATTTTTAAAAATGGAATGAGTGGGTTTGCCTGGAACCAATCTACTCATTTATGGGATCCTGAACCAAAAGTTTGGGATGCTTATATTCAAGTAACATTTCTTAAATCTTGCATTTTCTAATATATCGTTATTGAATAATTTGCTAACTTCTGTGAAACTTACCTTTTTTCAGTCAAAACCTAAAGCAGTATTTTGGAAAAATACCCTAATTCCAAATTATGAGAAAATGGTGAAACTTTATGGGAATGATTGAGCCACTAGAGAGGAAGCTGAGACTGCCTCTAAGATGAGAAAATGAGGACATTCAGCCACGAAGCAAGACTTGTTTAAATCTATTGGTGACCTCGATAACCGCATCTCTCGGAATGAGGTAACTTTGGAGAACTTCATTTCTCAGGCTGATGATGGTAATGATAACTCGTTTAATTTCTCACCTCATGAAATGCATTCACAAGATCCTTCTCCTACGGCAAGTGTTGTGGTGTAAATAGTGATATGTGCAAGTGTACACAATCGTAACAAGTAATAAGGAGTAAGTAAAGATCGTTCCCACGAGGATTTGAATGAGCTAGCAACACCAACTATAAGCTAGAACTACTAATTGACAAGTGTTAAGAAACCAAGCAATCAAAGTTTAGAGGTAATCAATTATTTTGCAAGAACTAAAACTGTTTGTGGATAAGGTAAAGTTGCAAGAGAAAAGGCAAATGAAGAGTGTTAACAATTTATAAAAACAGCTAGGGAGGCTAATCCTTTGTAATCTCTACTACAGGGCAATTTATGCTTCATAATGCTACAACATTTAGTCCAGGAACAAGATTTGCTATCCAGCAGTAACAACTGAGTTTCATTAAATGTTCCTTATTCCTAAGCTCAAATTAAATCTACTCAGCTCTTGGTTTAGTACGTCCAGCTACTTAAGGCCATGATAGTCTATTCCTAGCACAATCAACTCCAATTAATTTTCCAATTAACTGAATTAAACCTTATCTTCTAGACAAGTCCACTTGATCAGCTTTTCCAAGCTTAACAAATAAGTGTTCTAGTTGAGATGATCAGACTCAACCAAAAATGGAGTGAGGCACAGAATAGAAGAAAATGCAATGCATATATTAACATAAGTCACCCAGAAGTGTTGATTACAAGTTCATAGCTCCTAGCTTAAGAGATTTAGCTCATGATGAGCATAAACACAACAAACGAAATTAAAGATAAAGATAATGCCATTAATGGATAAAAGCTACAAAGGAAAATATTAAAGAAAGCAAGATTTCAGTTGTACTGTGTACAAGAGAGAGAAATGACCTAGCAGCCTCCTGACCTCTTTCTATATAACCACAGAGGATGTCCCCCAAATAGGGTTTTTTCTTACAAAGTACCCTCTCTCCTCACTTTTTGGGCTTTTTAGTAATATTAGCACAAAAGTTACATCCTTGGCCCATTTCCCTAAGTACAAAAAACTATTAATCTCTCTCTTCAGCTTTGGGACACGCCCTCATTGATTTATATCAGTACAAAGAAATTTGCTGAGCTGGCATTTCTTTTGTCTTGTAGTGGTTCTCTAATCAAACATTGTAGCATTCTAGAGCATTTTTGTTCCTGCTAACTTCTATTTTCCATCTGATTTCCTGATCACACAAACACAACTTTCCTTAAGCATATGTTTTCAGTAAATTCATCTGTCAAACAGATTAAAGACTTGCATCAATTAAGTAAAGATGGACATAATAACTCTTAGGCTTAATTGCACTTTTGGTCCCTCAGGTATCACGATTGTTCGATTTTGGTCCCCCGGGTTTTAATTGCGCCAATTGGGTCCTCCAAGTATCACGATTGTGCAATTTTGGTCCCCCACATTTCAATTGCGCCAATTGGGTCCACCACATATCATGATTGTGCAATTTTGGTCCCCAAGTATCACGATTGTGCAATTTTGGTCCTTCAAGTATCACGATTGTGCAACTTTTAACATCAATAGCCTACGAAGCACATGTGCGACTGATTTGATACTTAATGAGACTAGATTGGCAGCTTACATGTCATTCTTATGTGATACTTAATGATGTGCATTTGACCATTAAATTATGTAAGATGTCAATGATGTCTTATAAGAATGTCCCGTAAACTGTCAAGTTGATTTCACTAAGTGTCAACGTGTCCTACGTAGGCTACTGACGTTAAAAATTGCACTATTGTGATACTTGGGGGACCAAAATTGAACAATCGTGATACCTAGGGGACCCAATTCGCGCAATTAAAAATTGGGGGACCAAAATTGCACAATCGTGATACTTGAGGGATCCAATTGGCGCAATTAAAACCTGGGGGACCAAAATCGAACAATCGTGATACCTGAGGGACCAAAAGTGCAATTAAGCCTAACTCTTATTTCTAAGAGTTATCACACCCCCAAACTTGAATCATTGCTTATCCTCAAGTGATGAAATGAATAGAAGACGTAACAAAACAGCCTACTAGAACGCCCAAAATCAAGAAATGACAGAAATCAGACCAGCTTTCACAATTCTCCAAAACAACCTCAGACAAACATAACATACAACACCTTTGAGTTCATCAAACCTTTGATCACAAGAATCTAGTTCCAAGTGTGTGTATGCAGCCCTATTACCCAAGATGAGCTCTCTCAAGTAATCCTTAATACTCAAATCAACCTCACATCAAAAAACTGACTAGACTTCCCTTAATTCCTTGAATCATGGGGATAAAGAGCACTAGATGATACAACACAGGGGGGAAATTTATTTGCAAACATGGTAGTAGATAATTCCCTAGTAGCCTACATGATCTCAAAGAGTGCCCCCTTATTGGTAACAGGCATTTCCCTAGTAATCCATTTGCCTCAAAAGGGTACCTTTATGTGCACTACCTTTATATATATATATATATATATATATATATATATATATATATATATATATATATATATATATATTTATATATATATAAAGATAAAACCCCCAAACTTATATTTTGCCTAGTGCTTTGTCTCACCCACTAATTGTCAAATTAAGATCACTTTTAATCAAATCCAGATGTTTGGCCTTACCTTTTTCTAGGAAAACTCTAATCACTATCTTAAACTAAATGCAAGTGTAAGGAACAGGTTTCATTTTTTCAAATTTTCATTAAACCAAAGGTTTTCACACCTTCAAGCACTTAATCCTCACAGGCTGCATATGGGGAAAAGGAAATGATCACTAATTTCATTCATTGCTTTTCAAAAAGTGGCCCCTACCTAAACTCCTCCCCCAACAATTTGTGGCAATGTCCCCACTACCAACAAATAGTGAAAAAGGGTACAAATGGGGGCAGAGACAAAGGGTGCACCATGCAATTTGTGAACAAAACAACACACGACTAACACGAAACGTCCTAATTACAAACTATCAACAGAAATAGGAAACAGAGAAAACAGAGAGATAGAGAAAATCCTGGTCATTAGATGCTGCAGCATCGGGGAATTGTTTTTTACAGTTGGGCTAAACGAGAGCTACTCCTTCTTTTGCCAGCTTGAGCCATTTGCTTCAAAGTGAGTTTGCTTGATCCTGGGATTTCCATGGGGATAGTGATGTCATCAGCTCCCTCCTTTTCACCAGCTTTTTGCTTGTCTTGAGGGGGAGTCTTGGAGGACTTGATAGCCCTTGTTGACCCAGCACTGCCTAAGATAGGCGTATTGTCTTCAGTGTCCTTAGTTGACAGATACTTGGAGTTCTCAGATGCTCTAAGCTTTTTCCTTCGGAGTGGGGAGCTACATGCTTGACTCTTCCCTTTTTAGAAGGAGGTGTTTCCACAGGTTCTTCATCCACTTTCCTCTTTCCTTTTCCTAAACCAGGTGGTTGAGCTGAGGGTGGAGGTGAGTTTCTAGGTGGGGCAGGTGGTGACCAATCGGAGCTGATTTCATTATTGTTGACTGAATGAGAGTTGGGGCTTGAGTTTGGATTAAGTTCATCAGTAGCAGACTTGGGGGCTTCAAAGGGGTCAAGAATCTCTTCAGGGAATTGCGGACAAGGCAGAGCCTTCTTAAAACTGTTTAGCTCAAAAGTCCTTTTCTGCCATTTGAAGAAATCATTGAAGAAGCTCCAAAACAGTTTCTGTTGTTGCATATGATGCTGCAGCATTCTAGTATAGATATCCATTTTCTTTGCCAACCCCTCTTGCTAATCCTGCTGCACAGAGGGTCGTGATGGAGCTGCTACAGATTTGGAGGAAGATGTTGTAAACCTTTTGATTGCAGCAAGATCCAGAGCAACTTTGTTGGAAAGGGAGTTACTCCACTGCTCAAACAGAGATCAGTAATTAAGGAGGCTAAGAAAAGACGCCCTTTTGGTTTTAAAGCACATGCAATGATTTCTTTTTCAACCAGTTTGCCTACATTCACCTTCTTGCCCTTTAAAATGCAGAATAGGAGAACCAACCTCTCCTTATCAACTATTTCCAGATGGGCAGTGGGTAACATTTTGTGCCTAGGCACATGATACCACACTTTGGCAAGAGGCTTCAAGTCAGGCCTTGCAAACTTCCAGTTGTTATCCTGAGTAAGCCATTTAGCACCTTCTACCGTGAGCTCTTTCATCATATCATTCAGTGCAGACTTTGCCACCTCTTCCAACTTAGCCATGTATTCATCCTCAACTTCACCCAAACCCCAACGCTTATTAAGAGTGGCAGCCGAAAAGGATACACGAGTACCCCTCACCATTGCATATTTATGTTGAGGTGAGGTTAGGTTTGCATAGAACTCTCTCACTAATGGCACAATGGGTCTCTGAGATGAGCAACAAACTTCTTCCAGTTGTGGGCATCAATAATGTGAGCAACTTCTTCCGTCAGTCCATAATGAGTGTCAGAAGTAAGGAAGAATCCTTTTTCTAGATGGAAACCCCTCTTTGAAATTTCATTGTCAAATCGAACCCTAGCCTCATCATCCACAAAGGTGGGAGCTTCTTCATCAGAGGTTTCTGAGATGGGGACAGCAGGGACCTTCTTAACAGCTCGTACCTTGACTCTCCCCATGACTGTTCAGTGATTTGGTCTTTTATGGTGTTTGGGAAGATGGGGTCAGCGAGAAAGGTAAAGTGGTTGTGGTGGGGAATGAATATGGAAAAAGAACAAGGGAAAGTGGTGCTTTAATAGAGGTGAGACATAGTGGGGATATATGAGTGGTTGGGAAGATGGGGTTAGAATAAATGGGTCTAGGAAAGAGAAATGTTTTCGTTGGACCACTGCTTTCCCCTCTTTATAAAAATCTTCTCAGCTGCAATTGTCCTACTTCAAACTTTTTCTGCTTAAACCTTTAGTTGGACGAAATGGGCCCCAAACTTGCCCCACTGCATTGGGCTCAAAAATCTCATGAACCACCCCCTTTTCCCCAGCTCAAGACTTTGAAAACATCTGCATCACATTTCTGTTAATAGTATTTATTTACATGGTAAAAAAAGAAACTGAATAAGAGAAATTTAACAAAAAGAAAAGAAAATATTAAGAGTTGGGTTGCCTCCCAAAAGCGCTTGGTTTAAAGTCTTCAGCCTGACTTTCAGCTTGTAGGACTCAGGGATCAGTGCGCTGGATAGTGGCCTTCATCCTTGTGCAAGGCTCACCCCAGTATTGTTTTACTCGTTGTCCATTAACCTTGAACTCTCTGCCAGAACTTTCATCTAACAAATCCACAGCTCCATGGGAGTATACTTTCACCAGTTTGAGTGGCCCTGACCATCTTGATTTAAGTTTCTCAGGGAACAACCTTAATCTGGAATTAAACAACAATACTTGCATGCCCTCCACCAGTTCCCTTGGCTGAATTTTTTAATCATGCCAAGCTTTGGTTTTGCTCTTATACATTTCAGCATTCTAATAGGCAAAAAGCCTAAATTCTTCCAATTCATTAAGTTGCAGGAGCCTTGCTGTCCCAGCTGCTTGTGCATCAAAATTGAGCTTCTTGGTTGCCCAAAAAGCCTTATATTGTAGCTCAATTGGTAAATGGCAAGCCTTGCCATAGACCAATCTGTAGGGTGACATGCCAATAGGAGTCTTGAATGCAATTCTGTAAGCCCAAAGGGCATCATCCAGGTGTAAGGACCAATCCTTCCTAGAAGGATTGACCACTTTCTCCCGGATTCTTTTGATTTCTCTGTTAGACACTTCAACCTGACCACTTGTTTGTGGGTGGTAGGCAGTGGCTACCTTATGCTTGACACCATATTTTTCCAACAAGTTGGCAAACAGCTTGTTACAGAAATGTGAGCCTTCATCACTGATTATGGCTCGAGGAGTACCAAACCTGGTAAAGATATTCTTGTGCAAGAACTTGGTAACTACCTTTGCATCATTAGAGGGTAATGCCACTGCCTCCACCCACTTAGACACATAATCCACTTCTACTAAGATGTATGCATTCGCATAAGAGATAGGGAAAGGACCCATAAAGTTAATACCCCAAACATCAAATAATTCAATCTCCAGGATAGCATTCAATGGCATTTCTTGCTTGCTAGAGATGTTACTAACTCTCTGACGTCTATCTCAGCCTTTTGCAAATTCTTCGGCATCTTTGAACAATGTGGGCCAAAAATAACCAGATTGTAAGACCTTGGTGGCAGTCTTTTCCCCCCAAAATGGCCTCCATAAGGGGCAGCATGGCATTGATTTAGGATTTCAATTGTCTCATCCTCAGCAACACATATCCTCAATATCTGATCTGGGCATTTCTTATATAAGTAAGGCTCATCCCAATAGAAATATTTGGCTTGAAGGAAGAATCTCTTTCTCTTTTGAGAACTCATTTCCACTGGGATGACCCCACTTACCAAGAAATTCACCATATCAGCATACCAAGGTGCTGCAGCATCTTCTATTAATAATAATTGTTCATCAGGAAAACACTCCTCAAATGTCTTTTTTAGTAAACATTTTCGCAATAGTTAAGAGTATCATCATTCATAAACTCAAACCTCAAATCCAATTAAATTAAATATATTGTCATAAAACGTTTACAAGTTTCGCATAAATAATAAATAGTTTAAATAAGTTATCCCCTAGCCCGATGTCACATGGATCAGAGCTAAACAAAAACCCATAAAGAAATAAATAACATGATCCAAAGCCTAAAGAACAACATCAAAATGAAAACAACTCCTAATAGAGCATGCACAACTCCACGTAAGCTCCAATGCGTTACTTCTCAATCACTTGAAATCATCTGTACAAATCATACATTATACAAGAAGAGACACAAATACAAAGGGGTGAGAAGACATACTCATATACATATGTTACGGAAGTAAAATGGCAATTAAGGCGAGTGCATGCACACAAATGTACATATATACGTATACATACATAAACATATAAATACTACACACCCACAAATATGACATAATCATCTTTGTAATTCCAGTCAAATCATTTCATAACATTTAACATATCATTTCATTATATTTTGTAAACATGTCGCATTACAATCAGAAGCAACAAGGTCCCCTTGGACTCATACAACACACATATTTGAGTACCCACAAACAGGCTCTCTAGGGGCTGGGTCTCATCCACGGGCTCTTAGCTGCTGGATCCCATCTCGGGCCATTTCATGGCTGGGTCCATAAACGGGCCATTCAAAGCTGAATCCCATCTCGGGCCATGCAGAGCTGGGCGTCACACAAGCAATCACAAATGAGTACCCATCACGAGCTCCTTAGAGCTGGGTCTCACACAACATCCACAAATGAATGCCCATCACGGGCTCCTTAGAGCTGGGTCTCACACATAAACAATACATCACATTTCAATATAGTCACAATCATAGTTCACATACATTCATCCTTAATTATAACTCAATATGCACATATTATAATTCCAAACCAATAGTTATATAATTCATGATCAAAACATTATCATAATAACATTAACAACACTATACCACTTATAGTAACACATACATATTTATAACATCATTATAGCAATACATACACGTCTTCATGATATCATAATCATATAATTGATTAATACTATCTTCATAGCACACAATCATCTAAGCCATTGCTCCAACAATGGTATCAACAAATCACTCAAGGCACAAGGGGATCATGGGAATCCCCAATCCCCTCAATCCCATTCTCACGTTCCCATATGATATGATCATCTTCCCCCCCATACCTAGTATGACGAAACAAAATCCAAGGAAGAAGAGAGTGCGAGATTCGTTCTTGGTTCCGTCTCAGGGCTCAAGCACTTGATCACAATACAACAGAACGACAGGAATAGATTCAATTCCTAATCCAATAGAAATTAAAGGAAAAAGGATGAACTTTAGGGTTGGTTATCTTATCTCGATCACAAACTAGAAGATTCAAACTAAAACAAAGGAGAGGAAGAGTTGCCTTGACCTTGGTTCAATACACTTGCTGTATGATAATGCCAAATAGAACCCAAAAAACGTTCATGATCAGTCCCCAAATCAAGAAAACTCAAGGAGAATTGGAGAAGATACAAGGGTACACGAATTTACCTCAACCCTAACCTATTAAGGTCAACAAGAACAAGGAAGAATGGCTGCACAAAGGTTTCGTATCAGCTGCGGTTATTTTCCAACGAAAACGGGTAAAACGGTTTACATTCTTGATGAATTTCAAAGGGATTAAGAGTGAGCCCTAAGAGATTGAGAAAGGATGTTTTCGGAGGTTTAGAGGCTGCTAACTAGGGTTTATTTCGTGCTTAAAGGGTTATAAAAAGTTTTAGGATGAAAGGGGCCGAAATAAGGATTTAAAACCCGTTTCTGCAGAAAAATGCAGTCATAATCGATTAACTGTTCTGACTCGACATTCAGCGTTCTCGATTACCATAATCGATTATCATAATCGATTATCGATTATGGCTTCTCTGACCCTCATAATCGATTATGACTACTCTTACTTGTAGATAATTCTCTAAGCTTTCCAACGCATCCAAGATCGCCTCAATCGGACATCTAGAACTCAAGATACGTCCAAAATCGTAAAACAGGTTTCGTGACCCTTTCTAAAGATTAAACTACCCAAAACATACACTTAAACATCCAATATGGAACTAGGGACATAGATCACCATTTGAAAACATATATAAACACATTGATACACATATAAACAAAAATTGGGGTGTTACAATTCCACCCCCTTATAAAAATTTCGTCCTTGAAATTTCTACTAGTTATCTATCAAACATATACAAGCCAGCAAGTAAGATAACAAATAGGTTTCAAATCGCACAAAGCATTAAAACAAGGTCAAACAATTCAAACCACTTAACAGAGTTCATACAGAGAAACACATCAGACACACAATGCACAGCCTGAAGGTAAGACCGAGCATTTAACAACTCAACCTCACAGTCCGGTTAGGACCTAACCTGGCTTTGATACCACTAAATGTGACACCCTTAACCCCCAACATAGATTTATTATATAAATATTGATGTGCGAAAAAATTCTTTGCGGAATAAAGATACGAGTTCTATCATTAATAAACTTTTTCGCAATAGTTAAGAGTATCACCATTCATAAACTCAAACCTCAAATCCAATTAAATTAAATATATTGTCATAAAAAGTTTACAAGTTTCGCATAAATAATAAATAGTTTAAATAAGATAATCCCCTAGCCCGATGTCATATGGATCAAAGCTAAACTAAAACCCATAAAGAAATAAATAACATGATCCAAAGCCTAAAGAACAACATCAAAATGAAAACAACTCCTAATAGAGCATCCACAACTCCACGTAAGCTCCAATGTGTTACTCCTCAATCACTTGAGAATCATCTGTACAAATCATACATTATACAAGAAGAGACACAAATACAAAGGGGTGAGAAGACATACTCATATACATATGTTATGGAAGTAAAATGGCAATTAAGGCAAGTGCATACACAAAAATGTACATATATACGTATACATACATAAGCATATAAATACTACACACCCACAAATATGACATAATCATCTTCGTAATTCAAGTCAAATCATTTCATAACATTTAACATATCATTTCATTATATTTTGTAAATATGTCGCATTACAATCACAAGCAACAATGTCCCCTTGGACTCATACAACACACATATTTGAGTACCCATAAACAGGCTCTCTAGGGGCTGGGTCTCATCCACGGGCTCTTAGCGGTTGGATCCCATCTCGGGCCATTTCATGGCTGGGTCCATAAACGGGTCATTCAAAGCTGAGTCCCATCTCGGGCCTTGCAGAGCTGGGCATCACACAAGCAATCACAAATGAGTACCCATCACAGGCTCCTTAGGGACATAGATCATCATATGAAAACATATATAAACACATTGATACACATATAAACAAAAATTGGGGTGTTTCAAGCAGCAAGGGCAAGACTGCAAGTAGTGTGATCGCAAGCGGCAAGATCACAAGCTACGGGAAGGGTGTTTACCGTGAGAGGAGTTAAGTCCTCTCGATCTCCCGATCTCATTTAGGGTATGTGATTAGTGTGGGGTAAACTGTTGTCCGTGTTGTTTGGCTCTGGAGCCACTCATTCATTCGTGTCTCTTGAAAGTGTGAAACACTTGAAATTGTTTGTGTCTTTACTTCCATATAATCTGACTGTTTCTACTCCTACAAATGACTCTTTGACTACCATGTCTGTTTGCTTAAAATGTCCAATCATTGTAGAGAATAGGTCTTTTCTTGTTGATATAGTTTGTTTGCCTATGCAACAATTAGATTTTATCTTAGGTATGGATTGGCTCTCAGCCAACCATATACTGTTAGACTGCGCTAGAAAGACCTTAGTATTCCCCAAGCAACCTAGTTTGATGCCTGCCAATAGTAAGAATCTTCAAGGAGGTAATGGATCTCAGGAATACGTGATGTTGTTCTCCGCGGAGGTGAAAGAGGCTGCTAAAACAAGTTCTTTGCCTGTGGTGAGAGAATTTCCGGAGGTATTTCCAGAAGTTGTTCCGAGATTGCCACCTGAGAGGGGAATCGAATATGCAATAGACCTAGTACTTGGAACCGGACCAATCTCAATAGCACCATATAGAATATCGCCGGCAGAGCTAGCGGAATTGAAAAAGCAACTAGATGATATGATGGGAAAAGAATTCATCAAGCCAAGCATTTCGCCATGGGTAGCACATATTCTGCTTGTTAAGAAGAAGGATGGGAGTTCGAGATTGTGTGTTGACTACTGACAGCTGAACAAGGTGACTATCAAGAACAAGTATCATTTGCCATGAATAGACGACCTGATGGATCAATTGAAGGGAGCAGCCATATTTTCAAAGATTGACTTGAGATCTGGCCACCATCAAATCAGAGTCAAGAAGGAGGATATCCAAAGACGGCGTTTAGGACTCAGTATGGACATTATGAGTACCTAGTTATGCCTTTCGGCGTAACCAATGCTCCAGCAGTGTTTATGGACTACAAGAATAGAATTTTCCGACCGTTTCTGGATAAGTTCGTTGTGGTATTCATTGATGATATCCTCATCTACTCATCAGACCGAGAGGAGCATGAGGTACATCTCTAGATTGTGCTCCAAGTATTGAAGGACAAACAACTGTACGCAAAGCTATCGAAGTGTGAATTCTGGCTAGAGGAGGTATAGTTTTTGGGGCATGTGATCAATAGAGAAGGTATAGCAGTGGATCCGACAAAGGTAGAGGCAGTAGTCCAGTGGGAAAGTCCAAAGACAGTCAGTGAAGTAAGAAGTTTTCTTGGATTGGCTGGATACTACAGACGGTTCATAGAAGGCTTCTCAAAGATTGCCTACCTATGACGCAATTAGCGAGGAAAGGCAAGACATTTGAGTGGACAGCGGAATGTCAAGCCAGTTTTCAGGAGTTGAAGAAGAGGTTGACCACGTCGCCAGTGCTGGTATTGCCAGACCCTTTGTGGCAGTTCGAGGTTTATTGTGATACATCCTATCAAGGTATGGGATGTGTACTTATGCAAGAACGGAGAGTCATGGCTTACGCTTCAAGACAGTTGAGGATGCATGAAAGGAACTATCCAACTTACGACTTGGAGTTAGCAGCGATAGTATTCGCTCTGAAGATATGGAGGCACTATCTATACGGGGCCAAGTTTAGTGTCTATAGTGACCATAAAAGCCTTAGATATCTATTTGACCAGAAGGAGCTCAACATGAGGTAGAAGAGGTGGATGGAATTCATCAAGGACTACGAGTTCGAGCTGCATTATCATCCAGGAAAGGCTAATGTGGTAGTAGATGCCCTGAGTAGAAAGTTGCTGCATGTATCTGCCATGATGATAAAAGATCTAGAGTTGGTGGAGCAATTCCGAGATTTGAATCTGGCCGGAGAATGGTTTGAAGGTACGATGTGACTGGGAAGACTCACTATCTCCAGTGATTTTCTTGAGACAGTTAAGGGGAAGCAAGAGGCGGATCAGTATCTTCAGAAAATGAAGGACTTGATTCTTAATCAGCGAACCTCAGAGTTTAAGGTGGATGCAGATGGAATCATTAGATTCAGAGGCAGAATCAGTATACCAGATGATGAGGAAATCCAGCGGATGATCTTGGAGGAAGCGCACAAAAGTAAGTTATGTTTCCATCCAGGTGCCACAAAGATGTACCAAGATCTGAAGAAGATGTTCTGGTGGCCTGGGATGAAGAAAAGAGTTGCAGAATATGTGTTGTCATGTTTGACATGTCAGAAGGCGAAGATTGAGCACCAGAAGCCTGGAGGATTACTACAGTCACTGGATATCCCTGAGTGGAAGTGGATTACCAAGGACTCAAAAGAGGCATGACACGATATTGGTAATCATCGATAGGCTAAAGAAATTTGCCCATTTCCTGCCTATTGGTGAAGGTTATACACTGGAGAAGTTGACACAGATCTACATCAGAGAAATAATGAGGTTACACGGAGTCCCTACAAGCATCATATCCGACAGAGACCCAAGGTTCACATCAATATTCTGGAAGCAGCTACACAGTGCATTGGGAAATAAACTGAAGTTAAGCTCAACTTACCATCCTCAGACAGATGGCCAGTCAAAGAGGACGATCCAATCATTAGAGGATTTGTTGAGAGCCTGTGTACTTGAACACATGGGGAGTTGGGATGATGGCTTACCTCTGATAGAGTTCACATAAAACAACAGTTTTCACACGAGTATCGGTATGGCACAGTTCAAAGCTCTGTATGGAATGAAATGTCGAACACCGTTGTGCTGGTATGAAACGGGAGAAAGTCATGTACTAGGGCCAGACATGATTCAGCAGACAACGGAACAAGTGAAGATGATCCGGGAAAAGAGGAAGGCAGCTCAGGACAGATAGAAGAGTTACAATGACAAGAGGAGGAGACCTCTAGAGTTTCAAGAAGGAGACCATGTTTTTCTGAGGGTCACACCTAGAACAGGTATTGCAGAGCTATCAAGTCTAGGAAGCTTACTCCAAGGTTGATTGGGTCATTTCAAATTCTTCGTCGAATTGGTCCAGTAGCCTATCATGTTGCCTTACCTCCAAATCTGTCCAACATTCACGATGTCTTCCATGTGCCACAACTCTGAAAGTACTACCCCGATCCTTCTCATGTCATCGAACCTGAGTCCATACAGTTGAAAGAAAACCTAAAGTATGAAGCCTTACCAGTGAGAATCGCGGATCGAAGAGTTAAGGAACTTCGTGGTAAACACATTCCCCTAGTGAAAGTAGTTTGGGATGAAATTATAGGAGATGCAACTTGGGAGAAAGAAGCTGATATGCAAGAGCAATACCCACATCTATTCTAAGGTATGCTAAATTTCGGGGACAAAATTTCTTTTAAGGGGCTGGTAATGTAACATCCCGTTTTCTTGATTAGTGTATGGGACATTAATTAAGCATACTTGAGGGCTTAATTAGGTTCCTTATGTATTGAGGAAGCCATGGTTCAAATTTGGGACAATTTGGCCTTCGAATGGGTCCAGAAAGTGGAAAAACGTGAAGGAACGGAGTAAATCAACGTCCAACGTTTAGATGTGAAGCAACCCCACGCTCAAACGTTGAGCGTTGACGTCAGAGCGTGGGTAGTTGCACGTCAAAGCGTGGAAGGGGGTACGCGTGGGGGTGCACGTGTCAGCACTCACATGACGCGTGGCAGAGACGTGACAATCAGCGTCCCACGCTGAAGCATGGAGTTTTTCCACGCAGAGCGTGCCAACACTGAAGCGTGGAGTGTTCCCACGCTCGAGCGTGGACAAGCTGACAGCACCACTCAAGTTTTCCTTTTCCTTCTTCTTGGGACGAAATTCTCATAATTTCTCCTAAGTCCAAAAGCTAGAGAGAGAGGGAGAGGGAATTCTAGAGAGAGAAAGTGATCCCGGGGAAGATTGAGGCATCGGATCATGATTCCGACTAAACCATTGTGATCAGGGCTTCGAGTACTACAAGTTCCACGGATTGGTTTCTCAATTTTTCGAAGGTAAGCTCGAATCTCTAACACGTCGACCTTCGTGTTCTTCGAGCTTCTCCCTTGAATATTCTTGGTTTTGGTATTGCCCAAGGGTTAACAATGTTGTTCATACGTTGTTTCCGTGATTAGGGCAAAGTTTGAGGGATCACGCTAGGACTGGTTCTTAGAGCTTAAAGCTGCGAGGAAACAGCCCCAATCTTGGTGAGTTTTCTCCTCCAATTTCGTGGCTTTACCTTTAGTCCATTGATTCGGACCCTAGGATCGTTTGTTGTCATTTTCGTTATCGTTTTTGAATTTCTGGCTGTTTCTGGACCCCGTGCATGTGCTTGGGGCATTGTTGACCCAATGTGCATGTTGGGGATATCTTAGGCAGTGTTGAGGAGCTGTGCGTGGAGTTCGTCGAAAGGCTTGCGAGTTTACCGGTGGTAGAACTGAAGCTGAGAGTTGCATGGGAATACGAGCAAGCTGCTTAGGTGGGGGAAAGAATTGCACTCGTCGGGGAGGCAAGAGTAGAGTAGAATATATTAATATGCGTAGGGGATCCTAAACCCTACTAGTGGCTGAGTGACCGACAACACCTAAGTCCACATTGGCGATTACCAGAATAGGGCACCAATGTAGACTTAGGCATTGTAGGTTTATCACCATAGGTTGATACTATGTTGATCGAGGTTATATGTTTAACATGCTTATCTGTCTGCTATGATGTTTGTGTGGATACGTGCTCTGCTATGCTAGTGACAACATGCTTTACTGTCTTAATGAGTGATGTTGTGATAAAATGTTTATTTTACTTCATTCGATGATATGTTGATAATGTGTTGTGAGATAATATGATACTGCATATGTGACTGTTGGTATGCTTAGAGCTAGGTGATGATCATTGTGAATTGGATGATGTGTGGGACAAGATCATTTGGTGGTGATAAGCTATTGCACTCAACCTGGTGAAATGATTGAGGACTATGGATAGTCGTGAACACTCTGCTTGGTAGGGAGTGTTGATGTTCAATGTGTCACGTGATGAGGTTGAGTTGCTAAGCGATTGATCGGAATGAGTCGTGAGGATTCATGCTAGATTGCATCGTGTGGTGATGTCACAGCCGCGTAGATCTGGGATTATGCGAGGTCAAACCGGAACTACAGATAGATGCTTGGTGGGTCTATTGTGAGCTTCTGAGATCTCTGATGCGCCTTCCGACACCGGGACAACTATTCCTATTGGGAATGGGGAATAGTGTCACCTGCTTGGTAGGTGGTGAGCATCCTGCTTGGCAGGGGATATAATGTACCCGTGGGTGTAACGGAACTTGCTGCTCGGATGACGTTTGACTTTCATCCTGCTTGGTAGGGGATGAGTATCCTGCTTGGTAGGGGATACGTTGTGACATAGGAATTTGGCCGCTTCTTCATGTTAGGTCTAGGTGCATGAGAGTGTGAGATGTGTAGTTAAGATCAATAAACCCGAAGATGGTTGTTGGTGATGAATGTGTGTGTGGTTGTGCTATTAATGTATCTGCTTTACCTTTATCCCTATTTATGGTGAGATGAAGTTCTTATCCCCTGTTTTCTCTATACTGTATGTTTTCTTAAAATGGTAAGAAGAACTGGTAGCAGAGCTAGACGACTAAGAGCTGGAAGGAACTCCATACGAGCACGACGCTGGTGGCAGGGCCGTAGACCCCAATCTTGGAAGATTCTGAGTGGTGGCGTAATAGATACAGGCAAGGAGTATCCGTTCTCCAGACCAAAGCAAAGGGTGTGTTCGTGTACTTAGTGTTTATGGCCAGTGAGTCTGTCTTTTGATGTATTTTGGGCGAGGGGAGGAAGTCATCTGTATATATTTAATACCATGCTTTCTTTTTGGAAGTTTGTGCACTCTGATAGTGATGTATATATGTACAGTATGTGCGTATGTTTAAAGTTTTAAATATCCTCTTATGTGTAATAAGCATGCTAAAGATTATAACGTAATCAGGATTAGTTAACTGGGTTCTTTAATGAGGCAAGAGGACGTCTCATCACCCAGAAGTGTTGATTACAAGTTCATAGCTCCTAGCTTAAGAGATTTAGCTGTTGATGAGCATAAAAACAGCAAACGAAAGTAAAGATAAAGATAAATTCATTAATAGATAAAAGCTACAAAGGAAAATATTAAAAAAAGTAAGGTTTTGGCTGTACTGTGTACAAGAGAGAGAGATGATCTAGCAGCCTCCTGACCTCTTTCTATATAACCACAAAGAATGTCCCCCAAATAGGGTTTTTTCTTACAAAGTACCCTCTCTCCTCACTTTTTGGGCCTTTAAGTAATATTAGCACAAAAGTTACATCCTTGGCCCATTTCCCTAAGTACAAAAAACTATTAATCTCTCTCTTCAGCTGTGGGACACGCCCTCATTGATTTATATCATTATAAAGAAGTTTGCTGAGCTAGCATGTCTTTTGTCTTGTAGTGGTTCTCTAATCAAACGATGTAGCATTCCATAGCATTTTTGTTCCTGCTAACTTCTATTTTCCATCTGATTTCCTGATCACACAAACACAACTTTCCTTAAACATATGTTTTCAGCAAATTCATCTGTCAAACAGATTGAAGACTTTCATCAATTAAGTAAAGAAGGACATAATAACTCTTATTTCTAAGAGTTATCACACCCCCAAACTTGAATCATTGCTTGTCCTCAAGTGATGAAATGAACAGAAGACACAACAAAACAGCCTACTGGAACGCCCAAAATCAAGAAATGGCAGAAATCAGATCAGCTTCCACAATTCTCCAAAACAACCTCAGAGAAACACAACAAACAACACCTTTGAGTTCAGCAAACCTTTGATCACAAGAATCTAGTTCCAAGTATGTGTGCAGCCCTATTAACCAAGATGAGCTTTCTCAAGTAATCCTTAATACTCAGATCAACCTCACATCAGAAAACTAACTAAACTTCCCTTAATTCCTTGAATCATGGGGATAAATAGCACTAGATGATACAACACAGGGGGAAATTTATTTGCAAACATGGTAGTAGATAATTCCCGAGTAGCCTACATGATCTCAAAGGGGTGCCCCCTTACTGGTAACAGGCATTTTCCCAATAATCCATCAGCCTCAAAGGGGTACCTTTATGTGCACAACCTTTATATATATATATAACCCCCAAGCTTATATTTTGCCTAGTGCTTTGTCTCACCCACTAATTGTCAAATTAAGGTCACTTTTAATCAAATCCAGATGTTTGGCCTTACCTTTTTCTAGGAAAACACTCAATCACTATCTTAAACTAAGGGCAAGTGTAAGGAACAGATTTCAGTTTTTCAAACTTTCACTAAACCAAAGGTTTTCACACCTTCAAGCACTTAATCTTCACAGGCTGCATATGAAGAAAAAGAAAAGATCACTAATTTCATTCATTGTTTTTCAAAAATAGGTCCCCACCTAAACTCCTCCCCCAACAATTTATGGTTGTGTCCTCACTACCAACAAATAGTGAAAAAGGGTACAAATTTGCTCAGGGAATGACAAGGTCTTTTTAGAACAGTCTAACACTACATGGTTAGCCGAAAGCCATTCCATGCCTAAAATTATATCAAGTTGTTGCATAGGTAAACAAATAAGGTCAATAATAAAAGTTCTATTTTCAACAACAATAGGACATTTCAAACAATTGGTCATGGTAGTCAATGAATTACTGGTAGGAGTAGAAACAATTAAGTCATGAGGAAGTAAAGAAACAGGTAATTTCAAATGATCCACACACTCTTGGGATATGAACGAATGCGTAGCTCCCGAGTAAAACAGTACTTATAGGAGTTTACTTGATACTAGGCACATACCTTGTAAAAGATCAGGGGATTGAGAGGGTTTAGCTCCTATTATGGTAAACACTCTTCCGGTGGCTTGCGGTCTCACCTCCTGCTGTTTAACTCCTTGGGCTCCAATCATTGGGCCACGCCTGCCTGTGTTGTACCTTGCTCTTTCTGAACATTCTGGAGCTATGTGACCCACCTGGCCACATCGAAAACATTGGCGAGTCTCCCTCACCGGACAATCTCGAATTGGATGTGATCCTCCATACCTAAAGCATCCTCTTTGTTGTAGTTGTCCTTCAGCTGGTCTTGTTGTTTGACGGTCATAAGGTTTCCGCCCTGTATGGAACATTCCTTTTCCTCCTCGACCTTTCTGATCGAATCTCCGAGTAGGTCCTCCGGTTCTACCTTGTTGTAATTCTTTTTTCTTATCGATGTTCTCAATGACCGAACATCTTTCCAACATTTCAGGTAATCGGGTGATGTTCAGTGGTGCAATCACCCTCTGCAAATCATACTTCACGCCGTCCTCAAAACGCCTACACACCCACTCTTCATCAAGGAACCTCTGGTAAAATTCAGAAAATTTGAGTAACGCCTCAAACCTTGCAGCGTACTCACCAACAGACATGGTTCCTTGTCTCAGACCCATGAACTCGTTCTCTTTTTCTCTTCTCATCATTCTGGGGAAATACTTCTCCAGAAAGCATTCCTGAAACAGTCCCCAGTTAATTACTCTTCCTTCTGCTTCAAGCATTCTCTGCTTGCCTTTCCACCATAGCTCTGCACCTCCCATCAGCATGAACGATGCATAGGTCAGCTTCTTGTCCTCACGATAGTGCATTGCCGCGCAGATTTTCTCAAATTCCTGTATCCACAGTTCAGCTCCCTCTGGATTGAAGTCACCATTGAACTGCGGCGGCTTCCCTTTTAGAAAAGTATTTAGTCCAGTGTCTTCCGTCTCCACTCCACCCCGCTGATTCTGTCTTTGTTGCTGTTGCATGGCTACCTGCAACAGTCGAGCGTTCTGCTGCGTCTGTTGCAGCATTGCCGTTGCCAACTCCCTAACTGTCCTTAGGGTTTCAGTTGACTCTGTCCCATCACCAACGTGGGAATTTCCCTCGTTACCATTTCTAAGTTCAGCGGCACTCTCTGTGGCCCTTTCGTCACGTCCCCTAACTCGTCCGCGAGCCATTTAATTTCCACTGGAAGAAATTATCAGCTCACATTTGTAAGACATACAAGACCATACTATCATATGCATGCATCATATGCCTCACAAATGCTCGAAACAGTTACCTCTTATGATAACTCGTGTATCAGACACTCTACCCAACTTCTAAGCATAGTTAATACCCAATGCGGGTTCAACTAGACACGACCAGAAATCACAACTTAACCCAAGAAGTCCTTGATTAAGAATCAAACTGCTCTGATACCATAAAATGAGATAGCCCCTCCTCGGAGGTCCCATTTAGTAACCCGAACTCATATTCTTAACGTTGCAGCGTAGCGTGATTAAATAAAAATGCGAAAATATTAAAACAACCAACACAGATACCATGACTATATATAACATACATATAAAAGTATTGGCTCCATCAGTAGAGCCTACAACAACTGATACCAACTACAAACCCTCAAAGTACGCAACATATATAAACTGAAAGCATGGCAACAAAATAAAATACATGCGACTTCCTCTCCTGGTCCCAAAAATACATTTCGCTCAAACCCGTGTACTGGCCATAACAATACTAAGACTGTCTACCCAACCACGACCGTAACGAGGGTAACGAGAGCTCCCAACCGAAGCTCTAACGTCTACGGTGGGCCTACAACGCCTCGTACAGCAACTCAAAATCTCTCATCATTGGGGTCTAGTGCTCTCCCGCCAGCATCAAGCTCAACAGGTGTGCCATCAATCTCCTCGGGCAACTCCTCAACAGGATCTTCTCATGCGATCGAGAATAGATAAAATACAACATAGAATAATACAGGAGATAAGAAATAGCAATACATTATGAGCCTGTTTGGTAAGGTGTTCCAACGAGCTTATAGCGGATAGCTTATAGCAAATGAGAAAGTAGCCATGTTTGGTAAGCGCCTCTGTCACGAGCTTATAGCGTTTTTTCACGAGCTTATAGCGTTTTTTCCAGACGCTACTTGAAGTAGCGTTTGAGCTTATAGCTTATAACGTTTCATTTTTCTTTCCACTTTTATCCTTATTATCTTCATTTAATTCTACCTTTATTCTCTTCTCTCTCTTTTATGTAAAATCATTAATGAAGATGTACTTTTATGTCATTTTATATTTTTCAGCTAGTTCAACCGTTAGTTTTACCAAACACTTCCATAGAAAATAAGCTAGCTTATCCGCTATCCGCTATCAACTACCTTATCCGCTATTCGCTATAAGCTATCCGCTATCAGCTAGCTTATCTGCTAACAGCTAATTTTACCAAACAGGCTCTATAAATAGGGAAACAACTATAAAATAAGCTATATAGATAGCAACATACAACGACACAACAGTATCAAGCAATCATCTCCCAAGTCCTGCTCTCTTAGCTGCTGTTTCTCACACTCATGCAACTAACGACTATATGGGCGCGATCACGACGCGACATCTCCAACAGATCAAGATGTCCCGTTCATTGTAACACCCCGACTTTTCACTATTTTATAAATCAGTGAGTTGTATAATTAAGTTTATATTTTATTTGAGGTTTTAGAAAATGAAATAAAATAAATCGAGACCGTATTCATGGTCAACGCTATCGTACGAAGCTACGATTAAATTTTCAGCTGAAAACTCAAACGGAGCCCGGTCTGCGTTTTTTCACTGAAAGTAAGATTTTACTGCTCATGAGACCTAATTTTAACTCCTGAACGAGACAGTTAGGCTTAGAATTGAATTTCCTACATTTTTTATAAATTTGAAAAAAATTAGTTTCTACGCTTTATTCGGGCGAAATCTCAAATCGGGTGACGTACGGAGATGGATACGGATTTATCGGGACCCGCTAACGGATAAACTTGATATCACATCAAGTCAAATCACATGAGAAATCGTGCCAGAGTCATGATGAGTTTTGAAAATATCTGGACGCGAAAAAAACCAAAATGCCCCTAAACTTTTCTTAAATGACATTTTAGTCCTTGAAGGAAAAGACTAAAATGCCCTTAAGTGACCAATTTTTGGACCCTTTAGTCCCCCATTTCCCACACACAAGTCAACCCAAAGAGAGCTTCACCACTTCATTTTCTCACTTCATCTTCTTCCTTAGACTTTCTCCATTTTTCTCTAAGAGGAAAGCTTGAGTTTTGTGAGGAAAAAGTGTGATTCTTGACTAATCTTCATCATTCAAGAGGTAAGATCACTTCTATGATCCTTAAACCTCATGAATCTCTTCCTATTTCAAGCTTGAAATCCTTGATTCCATAGGTTTCAACTTCATGAACCAAATTTCAAAAACTCCTAGAAAATTGTAGAAAAATCCTTTTAATGTGAAACCAATTTCTTTGAACAAGTTTTATCACCTTCTACCTCTATCCAAGAGTATGTGATCAAACACTAATCCTAGCCTATTTTATTTAGAGAGGCCGAACCCTAGAAAAAATTGGGGGAAAATGGGTTTTTCCAATTTTTGTTCTTGAACACTTGATTCCATCCTTTCCTTTCCTATGGTCATGGAATCCAAGTAATGGAAAACCAAATGAAACTCCTAGCCTTTTTTCAAAATTTTGGCCAAACCTTAGACCAATTTGGGGGGGGGGGGGAGGAATTTATGTTTTGATGTTGTTATTTTGTATTAATTGTTGTTGAGAATTGAATTGTGGTTGATTGTGTTAGGCGATGCGGACGAAAACGGGACCGGAGCCGAAAACAATTCGGGAGTCGAGTTAGAACCCTAAAGAGGTAAAGGGAGGTATATCATAATAAGTTTGATAGTCTCATGGTGTTTTGATTGTTAGATGTGTTACTGTTGAATTGAGATATATATATATGTATATATATCCTGGATTGGTTGAGAGCTATGTGTTGTATATGATGGTTATTTGAATGTGAATGGTGGCATGGATGCCTTGACTGAGATATATTGGTAATGTTGAATATATATATATATCCTAGACTGGTTAAGAGCATAGCACTGGCTATGGCTCGATAAAGAAGATTAAAATAATCGGAGTTTTGAAACGGATTCTGTAAAGAAAAGAGTTTTTCCCGGAAAATAATTTTCTTGGAAAGGAATGTCTTAGTTCAGGATATTGAAATTGAGTTTTGTTTTCCCAAAACTGTTTTGTGAAAATAAGACCGAAAGAAAAACGGTGATTTCCTTTTTAACCTTGAGATGTATGCAAACCTAGTGATCGAGATGTCAGGCTAGTGTTTTGTGGATTGAGCATTCGGACTTCGTGTCCTGTGTTTTGAATGAACGGGCTTTATGTCCTTTAAAACGAGTCGTGAGCTAAATGCCTTGACATGAAAGAATGAACGAAAAAGAAAACAGAAATTTTCTGTGTACATGCATGAAATGGTAGACGTGCCATTTGAAAACGAGATACAACTCAAGTAGTTGAGAATATGAGTCAGTTAAGACCACTAGGTCTATCTGTGTTCGAGACTCCACAAGTGGCCGGAGGCATCGCGACCCCGTGCAGTGGTAATCGGTTGCCCAACATGGATAAACTCAATCAGAGACTGGACTATTCATGATATGGTTGTGACGTGGTACCCCTGAACAATTGGAGTTTGGACCTAAATTGAGAGGCCGACTCATAAGAACAATTGTTTTATGGGAGTATTCGCGTCCTATCGCTCAATGAAGGGAAGTAGGAATCTCCGGAGAACATGAATTAGAAAGATGATATTGGAGTCTCATGCATTATTACAACTCATGATAGTGTTTGAGATATTATGTTATATGAATATCTGTTATTATAACTGTATTTATATGTGGATGTATCTATTGTTTGTCGCTTGTGCGGCTATCGTGATAAACTTGTAAAATGAGTATCTCACCTTTGCCTGTACATGTTAGGCACTTTGTTGTGTTTTTGGATACTTGTATAGATGATGCTCCGAGGTCCCCGCGGACACGGGAGGACTCAGACGACGAAGTCTTTTGAAGAAATAGAAAGGTAGGGTCCCTCCGAATTCCTCTAGGAATCGAAGCTGACTTTGGGGTTGTTCCCAATGACTACTTTTAGCTTGACCAGCATAGGAGTTTTAATTTTTGAGACAGTCATATATTATCTGTTGCATGTATGTTGAACATATGTTCTTAAGTCTGTAATATGATATACTAGACATGAACTTATTTTATGAGTTTAAGCTATATTTCTAAGGAACTTATATGCCAGGCATAATTACGTCATGACTATATTGTTATGGATATTGAACGTTGATGTGTATTACAAGGATTATTCCTTTGTCTTGAGTTTGGATTACTTGATGTATGAAGATAATTTTTAGACCCACGTTTTCGAACGTAGTTAATTAATTAAAGTATTTTCCGAAAGCAACCACCGTTTTCATTTTGTTTATAATTTCCGCAATCGAGTTCGAGTATGTGGCGCCGAGGGGGCGTTACATTCATCACTATGCCACCCCCCGTAATATAGGGTTCAGCCAACAGACCTTAGGGTCAACTCATGGGTACGACATATTCCCCCGCCCGCAGTCCAGGTCGGAACATTCGCCCCTCGGTAACAACATATCCCCCCTCCCCCGCAGGCCAGGTTGGGACATTCGTCCGTTAACAACTCAACTTGTGGGTACGATCATCTCCCCGCAGGCAAGATCGATCGACTATATGCCAACACAGTGATGAACAACAACGATGCAATATGAACCTTACCGACTCATCTCGGGATCAACAACTTAGTGTCGCAACCACAACTTGTGCACAACTACAACCAACTTTCTCCGGCTTAACCGGGTATCAACTTTATGTATCGACATAATTATTTCAACAGAGTCTCTAGGTTGAGCACTACAACATATATATCCTCAAATCCCTCACCACATGTTCATCTCCCAACTTATCAGAAATTACTGCCTATCTCTACTCATACAACAGTAATCACAACATCATATCATAAGCAACTATAATCATATTCAATAATCATGTTTATCATATATACCCATGTAAGCATATCAACTCATCAACTCATAGGTAAATATTCAAGTAATCCTATGCATGTTACTAGGCACAACATACATATTACCTATGTCATATTAAGCATACTAATACACAGCATACAACCTCGATATATCATAAAATCAACCTATCGGTCACTCGACCACTAGTAGGATTTAGGTCGCCCTACGCATATCAATATAAATTATTTTATTCTTGCCTCCCCAACGATATTGCGTTTCTTTCCCCTACCGGAATAGTTTTCTCGTGTGCTTCCTCGTGCAACTCTGATTGCGGCTCCGCAACTGGCAACCGTACACGCTTTAGAATAATCAAACACCGTTTGATCCTTCACAACAAATCACAACCAGAAATTAATACAATCCAACAAAACCCATCTAGTTCATATGAACTATGGTTTGGCCTTCACTAGCTCATTAGGCCAAGGATGTTAAAATTTTACTAACTCTTGGATTAATGATCCTTAAGCATGATAAAGACATAATCCTCAATCACTTGTCAAAGATTTGAACCAAAGCCCATTCAATCAACAAGGTTAGGGTTCGATCTTCTTGAGGAAAATAGGCTAGAGATGTGTAAATATTTCTAACTCTTGGATGAATGATCCTCAAGTATACACATCACTAAATCAAGTTCCATTATCCAAAAACTTGAAGCAAAACTCTTAACTTTCCAAAAGCTAGGTTTCGGCCCCCATTAGAAACAAATAGCTAGACATGTTATTTGATTACATGCTCTTGGATAGTGATAAAGGATGATGAGACTAGATCATAGAAATTGATTTCACATTAGAAGGATTTTTCTGTGATTTTCTAGAGATTTTTGAAGATTGAACTTGGAAACTTTGAACACATTGATCATGGATTGAAGAACAAGAAATAAGTGAAGAACATGAAGCTCATGGATCAAAGAGAGTAATCATACCTCTTGAGTGATGAAAATGGGCAAAGATCCAACACTTTCTTCACCAAATTTTGTTAAGTTTCAATATGAGAAAATGAGAGAAAGTTGAAAAGAAAGGATGAAGTTATAAGAAAATGGGTAATTTGCCTCATGAATGGTGATGCTAGGCGTGGAGAAGGAGGGACCAAAGGGTCCAAAAATTGTTCACTTAAGAGCAAAATAGTCATTTCACTTAGGGACAAAAATGGAATTGAGATAAAAGGTTAAGGACATTTTGGTCTTTTCACCTCCAAAGTCACCAAAATATCTAGATATTTTGTTGGATGTCATGATGATGATGATGAGTCACATGGCACGAGCGTAGTTCCATCAGTTCCTAGGGGCAAAACGGTCTTTTCTCAGTGTGAACGCGTTTCAGATATTTTCGTTTTCATCATGACTTGGGTGAGTCACTGGCACGCCTTCCTAAGTGAGTTGACCTGATGTGACTTCAAGTTTATCCGTTAGCGGGTCTCGATAAATCCATATTCAGCTCCGTTAATTACCCGATTTAAGATTTCACCCGAAGTAAAGTGTAAGAACTTATTTTTTTTTTTAAATTTTCAAAATTGCCGACATTGTTGGAATTCGATTTAAAACCTAACTGCCTCGTTCCCGAGTCAAAATTAGGTTTTCTGATCAGTAATATCTTATTGTCAATGAAAACGTAGATTGAGTTCCGTCTGAATTTTCACCCAAAATTTAACCGTAGCTCTCTCCGATAATGTAGAGTACAACTATGGTCTTGTTTTATTTAAATTAATTTTCTAAAACCTCGGATAAAATATAAACTCATTTATATAAATTACCGATATTAAAAGCAGTGAAAATCGAGGTGTTACATGTAGCATTCCAGAGCAATTTTGTTCCTGCTAACTTCTATTTTCCATCTGATTTCATGATCACACAAACACAACTTTCCTTAAACATATGCTTTCAATAAATTCATCTGTCAAACAGATTAAAGACCTGCATCAATTAAGTAAAGAAGGACATAATAACTCTTATTTCTAAGAGTTATCAGTAAGTACTAGATGTAAAAGGAAGTAATCCAAAGTGGCTGGTTACAAAGAGAAAAACATTGATGTAGATGAACTAAAAGGGGCAATGGATGAGGTTGCAGAGGCATTAAGAGATGGGAATGCTGCAATAAGTGAAGGGACAACTACAATTAGAGAAGAAATGCCATTATGAGAGAACATCACAACTCCAAGCTGCAACCAATTTGAGGGGAAGAAGTTTGGAATTTAATCAAAGAATGCGGGTGTGATGCAAACACATTGCCTCATATTTTCTGCTCTCTAATGAAAGATCTTGACAAACTCCGAACAATTCTTCAATGTTCGGTTGAAGCATGCAAGACGGTGAACATGCAAATGGTCTTTGGCTCCTTGGATCCGCCTTCATATTGATGATGCTTTTGATTGGTGACTTAAGTTTATTGAACATTTTGTCATATTTTGTTGTTACTGAGTTTAATTAGTATTGTGAGAAAGCAATCAACTTTTGGTTACCCTTTTATGGTATTGTTATTTGGAGTTAATGTACTTTGTAATATTTTGTTGTTACTGGGTTTAATTAGTTTTATGAGAAGGCAATTTGGTAACACTTTTATGGTTAATTACTGACTGTGATTGATGAAATGGAAGATCATAATTTTGCAACTTCTAAATTATGCAGTATTTATTTTGACTGCTAAATTATGCAGTTATCATATCTTCCTTTGGAGTATCATTTATTAAGTTCACTAGCTTTGCTTGATTTGTTGATTTCTTTGGCTTGGCGAATGCATTAGACGTGAATGTTGTATGTATATCACTGTAGAATACACTAGACGTGAATGTATTTGTATTTGCACTTTCCTCCACTATAAAAGTTACATAAAATTTCATGTGTATATATTTGGTTCTTTTCGAAAAAAAAGTTATCAAATTAAGTTATGTAATGTTTTTTCTTTCTTCCAAGTGGACATACAACGCTTGTGAAACGTGCATAATAACATGCAAGTGAACAACCACCAGAACAAGAGAATGATATATGCATATGAAACGTACAGTATAAAAAATCTCAGTCTATGGTGAAAACGTTTAAAAGTAAATTATGGGATTGTACTGTATGATACGAGATTGACGTAATTTTTAAAATGATACAACTACATAAAAATAAATTAATTTTAAAATTCCTTCCTTACCCTTGTGAACCAAACTAGAAGAGTTATTTTCCCTCTCCTCCCCTCCTCTAACCAAACAGAACAGCTAATTAAAATCCCTCGCCTCCCTTCCCCCCTTCATTAAAATCTCCCTCCTCCCCTCCTTTGAACCAAACAAACCCTTAGGATAAAAAACTTATTTCAAACACTTGGAAACTCAACACTCCTCACACATAATTCGCCTGAGCATCACACTGGTTCAAAATCTAATTGGTTTCAAAATGCTCTAACAGTTTTTTCAAATAAGCTTCAAACTTTTAGTTTCTCTAAAAACAATCTTTTCCTCATAAAAAACAATTATTTTGCAATTTAATCAATTTACTCAAACATACCAACTGCTACTAAAAAACAAATTTTACAGTGAAAAAACACCCTCTCAGATACGAAGTAAATCTTTATGTTCCCTGGTAATGGAAGACAGTTCTATGACAAAAATCACATGAGATTATATGTCATAATTGATGCTCCTAAACCACAAGAACATCTAGCCCAATGCCAATATCTTCAAATAGGATATAAATTACACCATTACCAATCACGAACATGAAACCTTCAAATTAAAATTTCCTCACAGCTACAAAAGTATGAGTACAACCCCAAGTCAGTCTTGGGTGGATAGGCGAGATTTATCGATGGCAAAAGTCAGCTGGCTTCTACTCTGTTGTTGCTAATTCCCATTCTGTCATTACTGCTAAAAGAAAATTAGATGATTCACGATGAATCTAAATATATACAGTCCCAGTGTATATTAAATAAATCGTCACCCACGCATTAAATCAATGTCAACATGGGAATTACGCATATCCAACGGACGTGATGCTGGCCAAGGACTTAAAGTTGAGGTTGGAGTAAGATTTTGATTTGGTGAAATGCTATTCAGTGCAACTGGATTATGAACTGCCTGATGATCCGACTCCGCAGCAACTTCTGCAACTTCTGAGCCTTCCTTTTTGTTATTTGTCTTTGATTCACCCCACAGAAAACTCCCAACTATCACCTATGGTCCTGACTAATTCAGTCAAGCAATCCAAAAGAAAACTAGGGTAGGGGGTGGGAGTGGATCTAAAATCACAAACCTTTCAAATTCAGTAAGTAGCTGGAATTTTTTTATTTTCATGTGTGGGAATGAGAAATATGATTTCGAGATATAATAAATATCATTGAAGCACTAAAAATGCCATTACCTGAACGGGACTTGATGCAATAAGCACTCCCCCAACTCCTCCACCAATGACACGACCATCAGGACTAGCAAGGGAAACACTTAGTCCACCAGTTCGATTGCGTGAGCCACCACTATCAGTGAGCAAGTAAGAGCCTGACAAGCACAATATCTCAAAACGCCCCTATCAAAGCCAGAAGTCCACCAATAATCAATTACACACATGAATATATAAATAACCTTATAATGACAGAGTTGTAAAGGAAACAGATAAAAACAAAAACAGAAGAAAGTACCCAATATTACAAAGGTCAAGTGGAAATTATGCTTTTGATAAGGAGGGCTAACAATTACAGATATTTCCCATTCCTAATATGTGAATAAAGCTAGGATAAACGAAAAATTTGCAGTCAGCATTCTCCCTTTGAGATTTAGTAAACATCGACCAGAAAAGCATGGTGACTCAGCCAAAATGACTCGAGGGAAAAAAGATTCTTTTGTTTCCGTAGGATGAAAGTTTAAAATACATTTGTTCAACATTGTATGCATATAAGTATATAGATATAAAAAAAGGGGCAATTTGGTGCTATAAAGCTTCCGCTATGCGAAGGGTCCAAGGAAGGGTCGGACCCACTATGTGGGTCTATAGTATGCCGCCTTACTTTGCATTTGCAAAAGGCTGATTTCATGACTCGAACCCCTGAGCTCCTTATCACATGGCAACAACTTTAACCATTGCGCCAAGGCTCCCTTCGACCTATATAGACATATACTAAGGAATTTCTTAATAAATTGTTTGTCCGACAAATTTCAAGTTTGAACTATACAATTCAGTTTCAGTGTGAAAGAGCTACAACGCATGTTTGGAGGTTCAAATATAAAAAAGTAGCCAAAAAACAGTCTTAATTTGCAGTTAATGCCAGTCTAAACTTTCATGCATGAATCGAATTCTTAAGGCATTCTTCCAGCATAACAAATGCATTTTTGAAATTAAACAATCCTAGTACCTCCATAAAGGATTGCCATTTGATTATGTGGATGCGTTGTGTACACATAAATGTGGGTATATGAATATTTAGTTAATTTCAATCGTATATGAACCTCAGTGTATACATATGTACATGTAAGTAACACTAAGAAAGTGCCAAACCTCATACGTGACATTGCCACCTGAAGTTGAAGGCTGACGAAGTGTGACAGTAGAAACAGCACCATTGGCTGACAAAATGCATACAGCTCTAGGCCCCTGCTGAGAAAATGCCATAATTTTTGTTGCAATGTCCTAGGAAAAAAATTGAATGAGTAATTTTCGAATATTTGCATAAATGCCAGAACATATTGCACAAACTTAAAAGGATCATGATTTAAAATCATTAAAATAAAAGAGTTGATGGAGCAAATTATGTCCCCAAATGAAATTCAGGGCAGCACTTTTACTTTACTACCATAGACATCAGTATCATCATAATGCTTGGTTTTGGCTTAACCAAGTCAATTTTTCCTTTTCAAGAGAAAAAAAAAAAGTATAAATATGAAAATCTGTTTAGTATTTAATACTATTAGTTTTATCATTAAGTAAATCCTCAATTTGATCTCTGAAATTGTAAAGTCGTATCAACTTGGTTCCTGACATTTTCGAAATTTCAAAAACATCCTTGAAGTTATCAAAAGTTAATCAATACAGTCCCTCCGTCAGGGACAAAACAGATATGAACCTTATAATTTCAGAGACCAAATTGACTATAGGAACCAAATTGATACAACCTTACAATTTCAAGGACCAAATTGAAGATTTACTCTTTTATCATTATTCCAAAAGAGAAATTGTACACACTGCCTCCTTTCTCAACCTATAGATACAATACTGTGGCTGCCAATATAAATAAACAGATTTATTACAAAGGTCTTCATGAATAAACAAGAGAACAGAAATACTGATGAAAATTCATAAGGTAATATTTGTTTACATATGTTAAAATATTAGGATTCTTTTCCATTTAGGCGTATTATCATGTTAGTGGTGTTATTAGGCTAGGCTTGTACTCTTCGTACTAAACCAGTGCCTCACCAAGAATAATTAGCGATTATCACACATTGTATTGTATACCAACACATCATCACATTATCATAATATCATTCAGAGTCTTAAAACAAAAAAAATAATATCATTTAGAGTTATATTTCACTCTTCTCTCTTTTGCACATATTTTCCCTACAATATTAATAACATATACTACCAAATCAGACAGATCGATTCAATTTCATAAAAAGTTGTGACATACTTCTCCACTTGCAATGTTGATGAAATGAGTCGTGAATCCCATCCCAGCCGAACCCGACTGATATTCACCTGGAAATAATTAACCACTCAAACCATCAAAAGCATAAAAACATATTTAAATCCTCTTTAGTGAATCAACCTTTACGGACAGATCCAAGCTGGGCCTTAATAGATATTTATTAGGTTAAAGAGTGAAATACAGAACCCAGCAAACTTATGTGCATGTTTGCCAAATATAAATGTCACCAAAATTAAATACAAAAAAGTGGAATTCAAGCTCATTTCAGGTTAGATAAGTTGTAATCTTCATCAGAAAGAATCTAAATAAGGAATATGAAGCATACAGTCCTTAGGATTCCAGTAGCTCATACTTAATCATCACAACGGTAGGAAGAAATACAAATCTAAACATCTTGCCAGCCATGCTAAGAGTTTCTTCATTTCACAAATTACTTCTCGGGGAAATTCTTGTTATTTAACATGTATATTTTTCCCTTGCAACTTTTCTTATAACAAGTGTACAACCTTAAGAGTTTCAGTATTTTATCCCATGGTCAAACTATTACATATTGTGGTGCACATTTCAATATTGATGGAAAAATAAAATGTTAATACCCAACTTCTTACTATATATACTGTATACTTGGTTAGGAACTACTAAATTGTCAATATTGGATAATGTGTTTTCCAAATAGCTTGCTTACTATATTCTGGTGCATTAATTAGTGAATTAGTTAGGGAATGGTTATTTCCTGTCAATAATTCTACAAAATCGTGGAAATGCATAGTGGTACATAGAGATGAAGTTTTAAATCATGGTCGTCCAATTTAATTCTAATCAAACTTACTCTTGAAAGAGAGAAACAGAGGCATGAGATGCTGAAACCGTGTGTCATAATACACAGCGGATGTTTTAATATATAGACATTTAGTCATGAATACAAGAATCCCAATTATTCTAATTACAATAAATACATGATGCTAACCGATACTAATTGACAGCTATACATTAATTATAATATTCTAATACTCCCCCTCAAGCTAGAGAGTATGGATCATATGCACCCAGTTTGTTACATAATATGAATCCAATTTGTTACATAGATAACTAATACGAGGATCTCTCAGAGATTTCGTGAAGGCATCTGCTAGCTAATCATTGGAGTTGACAAAGCTCGTGGTGATGCCCTAATCCCTGACAAAATGACAACCTACCTTAATATGTTTGGTCCTCTCATGAAAAACAGGATTAGAAGCAACATGCAATGCTGCTTGATTATCGTAGATTAGCATCATTTACATAGTCTCTTCAAATTGAAGTTCTTTGAGTAACTGTTTTAACTAAATGAGTTCGCAAGTCACTAATGTCATGGCCCTGTATTCGGCTTCTGCACTAGATCTTGCAACTTAATTTTGTTTCATACTTTTCCAGGATATCAGGTTTTCTTGAATAAGTACACAATACCCAGAAGTGGATTGTCTATCAATGGGGGAGCCTACCAAATTGACATCTGAGTAACCAACTATCTAAGTATATCCTTTGTGTTCATAAATAAGACCTTTTCCTGGAGCACCTTTGATGTATTTCAGAATCCGTATCACAGCATCCTAATGATCCTGAGAAAAAGAATTTAAGAATTGGCTTACCACACTAACTGCAAAGAAATGTCTGGACGAGTGACTGTGAGGTAGTTAAATGTCTGACGATGATAACTCAAAGCAATATAATGGGGAGACGAGTTACGAATAGAAAGTATACCTTTACGAAGAGCAATGGGAAGGTCGGGATCAAGCATCGGGGCCAAATCTGATAGAGGAACTGGTGCCAGGGAGGAGTCCATCATTGCCTCAACAGCAGGAGGAGCATTAGGGACGAGCACCAAGGTAGGTGTGGGCGACGGTGATAAGTCTGGAGTGGCCAAGCAATTGGGGGATCAACAGGCGGAGTCGCCGGTGAGTCAGACTCGAGAGGTACAATAGTCGAAGGAACAGGAACGACTAGAGAATGCTGCTTGGGAGGTGACGGAGTCGACTCAAAATAAGGAACAGACTCGAAAAAGGTAACAATGTCCAATATAAGGTAGTGTCGAAGAGTAGGAGAAAAGCAACGATAGCCTTTTTGGGTCCGATGATAACCAAGGAAGACACTTGAGTGATCAAGCCGAAAGTTTGTCAAGACCAGGAGCGAGATTTTGGACAAAACATGTGGACCCAAAGACACATGGCGGAAGTGAATGAAGAGGGATATGGGGAAAAAGGACCGAGTGAGGTACTTGGTCATCAAAGTCAGAGGAGGGCATGCAGTTTATAAGATAGCAAGCTGTCAAAACAGCATCCCCTCAGAACCGAAATGGAACATTGTCATGAAGAAGAAGGGTTCAAGTGGTTTCAATGATGTGCCGATTTTTGCATTCGCCAACCCCATTTTGTTGAGGTGAATGAGCACAGAACGTTTGGTGAAGAATGCCATTAGAAGCCACAAAAGTTTAAATTGTTGGGACAAATATTCTAGGGCATTATCACTACGTAAAGAGCGAATAGAGACACCGAACTGAGTTTTAATCTCTTGATAAAACTGCTGAAAAATAGAAAATAATTCAGACCTATTTTTCATTAAAAATAACCACATACACCTTGAAAATCATCATTAAAAGTGATAGTATTTGGACTCATAAGTAGAAACAGTACGAGAAGGACTCCATACATCTGAGTGAACTAAAGCAAAAGAGGTCGAAGCTCGTTTATTGACTCGAGCGAAAAACTAACTACGAGTGTGTTTCCCTAGTTGACACAACCCACAATGCAAACTCGATAACTTAGAGAGGCTAGACACCAATTTCTAGAGTTTGGGGAGACCAGGATGACCCAACTGAGCATGTGTGGTACGAGGAGAATTTGTGGCAGAGCAAACCTGGGAGGGAGTGGACGGCTAGTGAAGGCCATGAGACTCACATCCGGTGCCAATCGTTCGTCCCGAACTCCGGTCTTGCAGGATAACAGTGTCTTTAGTAAAGGTAATCAAACAATCATGAGAATGAGTTAAACGACTAACAGAAAGTAAATTAAAGAGACACCCGGGGACATAAAGGACATAATCAACTGACAAGGAAGGAAATGCATGGGCAGTACCAACCCATTGGGATTGAGTTTAGGAACCATTAGCTAAAGTGACAATAGGTAAATAACCCGATGTAGAAAGAGAGGAGAAAAGAGCCTTATTACTAGAGATATGGTCAGACGTACCAGAGTCAAGAACCCAAGGACCAAGGGAGGGTGACTGAGATATGCAAGCAGATAAATTCCCAGTATGTGCGACCAAAGCAGTGGATCCGGAGGACTGTCGATGCCCAAACCACCGGAGAAAATCTTCATAATTAGCCGAAGAGGCCTTAGGAGGATCCATGGTCTTTAGGAGGATCTATAGAACCAGAGGAAGCCATAAATCAGATATAAAAGGACCAAGAAACAAAACCACAAGATACTGGAAAACCCAAACGGCGCGCGCACAGCCCAATAGGCAATAAAGAGAAATGTAATAGTTAGTTAATTAGAAGGTATTAGTTAGTTAAGGGGAGAGGTTATAAATAGGGGAGAATAAGAATGAAGGGGGGATGGGGAGAATTATACTTTGTGAGAATTAAGCATAGGCTTGATTGTGAAAGGGGAAACCCTTGGAGGAGAATTACTCTCCTATTGTTCAGTTCTTGTTCATTCATTCAATAAAGATTCATTCTTTTTTTCTATATTCAGAACTTTGTTTTTAGGTTTCTAACAAATTGGTCTGACCTGCCGGATTCTTAAGGGGAGAGCCAGTGTGCCGGAGATGGAGGACAGATGGATGGCGCTGCCGAAGTTTACAGGAACAAATCCAGTTGGGTGGATCGTTAAAGCTGAAAAATTATTCGAGGTTCAAGAAATCCCTTCATTCAATAAGTTGCAGTGGGCATTCATGAGAATGGAGGATGGTGTGGTAATGCGATGGTTTCATCCTTGGAGCCAAGAGACCCAAGATCTAGTATGGGAGACATTTTCAACAACACTGATCAAGAAGTTCCAACCAGATTTAGGGGCTGTTCTTCAAGTTTCAGGAGATGAGAAGCAAGATAACAGAGGCGGTGTTGCTAAGGAGGAAGTTGAACCACCTTGTTCTTGGATGAAGAAGGTGGAATTACCCATTTTTGAAGGAAGTACAGAGACGAAAGCAGAAACGCACTAAGAAATGCAAGAACCCGATGGTGAGGAGGGGCTGACCCGGGGATAGAGCAAATTGAGGCCGAAAATATACAAGGTGAAATCAAGGCGAAAATAGAAGGTGGAGATGCAACTGTGCTTCCCTGTTTCCAAAACTCAGACTCGATAAAGGTGACGACGATAGAACTCCAGGAAATGATAGTCTCAAGGGAGCGAAAACCACCGCTATCACGGTTGTGCCCGGGTGACGTCATGATGCTGAATATGGCTTACCACCCATATCCTGTGGCTGGGCATGGGTAGCAGCTTCTTTCGAGGACCGGAAAGCATCAGAGTTGGAGAAGCTTGTTCCGCTCAAGGCCACCGCCTGCACCACCAGATCAGGGGGGGTAGTCTACAACCACTGGAAAAGAAAAGGCCGCTGCCGGAACCACCTGATGAACCGCCGGCCTCAAACTCACATGTAGCGACACTTGCAATGTTTATGGAGGAAGAGAGAAGGAGATGCTTGGGAGAAGTCCAGCCAGACCGCCGCTACGGCCACCGCCAGAACCACCTAACCCACCGTTGTCTTCAGCTTTGTCCTCATTGCTACCGACAGAATCGCAAGTACTGGAACCCCCTGATAAGCCGCTGTCAGAAATGCCATATTCGCCACGACCGTCGCTGCCGAAATCACCACCGTTGAAGCCGCCTCCATCGGAACCGCTGAACTTGAATATTCTCACAGCAGCCATCAGTATACACGCAACTAAGAAGGGAGCAGTGATTATGGTTGAAACTCACCACACCGTTATTGAGGAGCTTGGCACAAGGGCAGAAGTGGAAAACTGTAAAGTTGGTGTCCTTGTTGACCTAATGGGCCAAGCCCAAATTGGTTTTAGTCATCTGCTGCATAAAGAAAGAGCTGGACTATTGCAAATCAACCAACTGAGTTCATTTTTTAATCTAGTGGGCCAAGCCCAAGTCGGTGGAGATCAGTACTACATTTGTAAACTACAAATGGGCCTTCTTTGATCCTCAAGCGTATGGGTACCGTTGCATTTCAGCAAGGGAGATTTTTTTTTTTTCCATCCAGAATCAGGTTCTATACTTCTATTCCAACCTTGAGGACAAGGTTGTTTTTTGGGAGGGCAGTATTGTTGGGGCCCAGCTTAATAGGCAATAAAGAGAAATGTAATAGTGAGTTAGTTAGAAGATATTAGTTAGTTAAGTGGAGAGGTTATAAATAGGGGAGAATAAGAGTGAAGGGGGGATGGAGAGAATTATACATTGTGAGAATTAAGCATAGGCTTGATTGTGAAAGGGGAAACCCTTTATGAAGGGGAAACCCTTGGAGGAGAATTACTCTCCTATTGTTCAGTTATTGTTCATTCATTCAATAAAGATTCATTCTTTTCCTCTATATTCAGAACTTTGTTTTTAGGTTCCTAATAGCGTCAGTAGCAAACATGCTCTGATTGGGATGGCAGGAGCAACGTTGGAACCGCCGGAGGAAGTAGACCGTCAGCCCAGAAAAATCGTCCAGAATGGAGCAGCCACGTGCCGCCCCACGCCGGCAAAACGAGCTGCTTGCTTATTCGGAGACACGTGTGGGCAAGTGAGGAGGCGGTGGAGCTGGGTCTTGGGAGTTGGGCTGCGCAGGACGGTGCGGTTCTAATGGTGGTGTGGTCGGCTGGAATGGTCGCCGGAAAAGGTGGCGGTTGAAGGCGGGAGAGGACAAAAACAACCCAAAAAGGTGTCGGAATGAAGACACGGCAGTGGAGAAAGGGCAAACCGAAGGAGGAACACGGTTTGCCAAGAAAATTTCTCACCAGAGGACAGTGGGTCCACCGGGTAACCATGGCTTTAGGGTTACCTCTGTCTGGCTCTAGATACCATGTCGAAAGAGAGAAATAGAGGCATGAGATACTGAAACCGTGTGTCATAATACACAACGGATGTTTGAATATATAGACATTTAGTCATGAATACAAGAATCCTAATTATTCTAATAACAATAAATACATGATGCTAAGTGATACTAATTGACAGCTAGACATTAATTATAATATTCTAACACTTCCATTCACGTAAAGTTTAAAATAAAATATGCATCTCTCTCTTAGGGATCAGCAAAACTTAGATTTCAAGGAAATTAATATTCTATAGCATACTGCTGGGGAATGCAAAAGCAATTGTTCATTCAGGTCATTTTGATTTTAGCATGTCAACATCAAAATAAATAAATGAACTCAAAAAGAAAAGAAAAGAAAACTAGTAACCAAATAACACTTGGATAAGGATTTACACCCCCTTTTGACTCTCAAACTATAAAAATCTTAAACACAAACTAAAAGTTGCAACAGAGAGGTTTACCAAGAGAAGCCAATTGTTGCTTCTTCCCAGTCCCAGGTGGACGCCCTCTGCCCCGTTTCTGGCTTTGTGTCAAGGTTCCAGGGTGACTAGATGATGATGGAGAGAGTGCCAGTGACACGGTTCCATCAGACCCATATTTCCTAGGCCTTCCTCTCTTCCTTTTGACAGGTTCCCCAGATGGTGCCCCAGAAGGAGCACCCACATTGACACCATGAGATGAAATTGCTGAAGATTCTAATGGTAATGTGGATCCAATGGCACCACCACCAATGCTGGATTGAAATGGTATGTTGGGATTAGACATTGGACGAATACCAGGTGAAACATGTAACTCAGGTTGTGCTCCCGAACTAGCTATTCCTCTATGCTGCATATAGTAAGATGAAGACCCAGATAATGGCATTTGGTCCCCACGATCCATGCATTTACTTCAAAAGCCTTTAGAATCTTTCACAACAAACTTTGACCCCCTCAATATTCAATACGCCAAAACTTATCACCTAGCTCTGTTCTCAAGACAAATTTTCGAGGAAAAAAAATCCACATATCAGAATACTATAAAATCTATGAAATCCCACGAGCAATGACCAACAAAAAGTCAAAACATGATTAAATTATATCAGCTTTAACTATAGCTTGAGAAGAACAACCACAAGTCCTTCAAATGAAAAATAGGGAAGCTTCCAGCAGATTAAGTTTCACAATAATGGCACCATATTAAAATATACATGCAGAAAGAAAAGAAAAGGACCCAAGAGTAAAAGGCACACACACATGCAGAAGAGAACCATAAAGTAAATTATATATCAGAGAAAAAGGATGGAAAGCTAAGAAAGCATCCACACAAACAAAGGAATCAGTCTCCAATAGCAACATGTATGTGTTTAAGAGAAGACAAAAAAAAGAAGCTATTTTACAACTTACAGAACTATAACAAACAACAAAAAAAGGCTTCATGTTCAAGATAAAGACCAGATGAACATGATAAAGGTCCACTCTTAGGTAACATTTGGCATACCAACAGAATAAGATGGAACGGGATGTTCTATTATATTCTCTTTGCTTCCAAGTTCCACCTCTCTTAATGAAACCATAATGTTCCACTTTTTATTCTTATTAACTCTTAAAATATACCTACATAGATAGAACATACATGTTCTCAATTCTCATATGTCCTGTTCCTTCCAAACGCTACCTTATCAACACCCATTATAAACCTCAAACACCAAGCAATTTCAATCACAACCCCATATCCATTACAGATAAAGGTCAACCTTCGATGTCAACACCAAGAAAATCAAGAACCCAAAAAGGAAAATACTGTAAGTCAGTGCCGTAAAAGCTTCCAAACCCAGTTCTATAAAAGAACATGAAATGTCATAGGACACCCAAAGGAGCTCAACATCACATACAAAAAACGTCAGCCAGGAAGGTTTTAATATAGAAAGTTACAAACTTGGTTAATTGAGATGAAACTAGAACAAATTCAACACTCCAAATTCACCAAAACGATAATGCAGAAGTGCATACAGAGAGAGAAGGGAAAAGAAATAATAATACTGACATTTGCAGACAGGATCAAAAGGCTGTGGCGCAAATACATAGTTGCACCTGTGAAGAAATTGAAGCAAGTGATTGAGTTGAAAAATGTTCAACCGTTTCTTTTTTTCTTTTTCTTTTTTTTCTTTTTTTGCTTTGGGGAAATGAAGAATGGTGACAGGGTTACACAGACGAAGTGGAGAGAGAACCACCGTGTGAGTGCAAAGAAGCAAGCTTAGCAAAGCAATAACTACACAACAATGGAGAAAGGAAGGGTAAAATGAAATGGAAAACAAAGAATTAACAATAAATTAAATAATGATGTTTCTGTCTTTCTCTCTCTATCTCTCTTGCTGTGTCTCAGCGACACAAGTCCTTATCCGTTTGCATATTTTTCTAGGGCTGTGCTCTCTTTCTCTCTCTAGTAATAAAGAGCTTTCTAACTTTCTCTTTCCTGTTTGGGTTTGTTTAGACGACGATGACGTCATGGGAGGATTTTATAGTGTTAACTAGCTACAAGGCTACCGGTTAAATCGTTTCAAAAAAATAAAAAAAAAAAGCTACCGGTTAAAAAAACATAAAAATAAAAAAGAGTAACGACTTATTTTTGTCCCTCATAATTTACGCGGTATCAAAATTAGTTCCTGAAAAGAAAAAATACTCATCCGTTAGTCTTTGACAATTACAAAATAGGGACACGTTAGTCCCTCCACTGATGGCCGTTAGGTAAGCTCCGTCAATTTGATGACGTGGACCGTTAAGTTGTCACATGTTCGTTAATTTCCTCCACCGAGATTTTATTTTTTTTTAAAAAAATAGAAAAACCCTTTTACACATTTACCATCTTCTTCTTCTTCTTCCTTGCACCACCTTTACATTTGTTGAAACCAAACTTGAAGAACCCTAATTTCGTCACATCTGATTTAGCCTCAATCCCTTGTGTAAGAACCCTAATTTTGTCACATTTGATTTCGCTTCATTCCCTTACGCAAGAATCCTAATTTTGTCACATTTGATTTTGCCCCAATCCCTTTCGTAAGAACCCTAATTTCGTTAACTAAACAGTACTAAAGTGCAGAATTTCACTAAACCAAATTTTATTCCAAATTTCATTGAAATCCTTTCCAAAATACATTGTATTTAAGTAAAGTATATACTTTCCGATCACTAGTTACAAACAAAGAATGCCTCAGACAACAATTATAAAGCACAATGCACCAAACATGAACTAGAACATGCACCAAACATGAACCAGAACATGAACCAGTCCAGTAAAAATGCACTAAAAATAATCCCTGGCATTTTAATAATAACCCCTTCTAGTTCTTGACATTTTTTTTAATTGACCCACTTAAGTCCTTATTGTTAGATATTTTCTTTATTGATTCTTTATTCTTTATGCGGAAGCGTTAAATCTATAGGCATACATCCTAAAACACACAAACCATATAGCCTAAGATCAACATCATGCCAGATTACTAGGATTCGTTGTTTATGAATATACCTGGATCCATAGTGTTTCCTAACCTCAAGCGTTCTTCAGAGGATGAACTTGATCACCAAACCTTCACGAACGGAGGGTAGTAATCCTGAAACGCAGAGAGGGGAAGAGAAAAGAAAGACGGGTAATGAACACCCGTTGGCTTGTGGTTCTTCCTCAACCAGGACTCCTTATGCCTTAGTCGCTCTTCAGATGGAGAGAAGAGACGGTATGCGATGATGTTCGGTGTATTGGGGACCATAGCCTATATATAGGTTGATGGCCAATTAGGGTTCCCATTATTCCGAAATGGGCCATCAATGACATCCACTCATATTTAGCCCATATCAATTAACTAATTTCTTATCAAATCAGAAATTTAATTAGCCTTATCACTTAATTTGATCACATATCAATTAAGGCTCCTAATTGATAAATAGCTAATATAATTAATTGACGATATCTGCCCACATTATGACATTGGAATATAATTAAATACAGAATATTCCAACAATCTCCCACTTGGGCAATATATCGTAATAATTATATCAGAATTCTTTAGGCGCGCATCCGAATGCTATTTATCTTTAAATTTCCCCTTTACAATCTGGTCCACCTCATACATCAATAATGGGACCACCGCGGCTGTCGTCACTAACGTCTATTGTGACTAAACCCCGACGACCACCACATCAATGCACTTGATGACATAGATCGATATGGATGAGTGGCATGGAAATTTCATGCAATGTGATCTCTGAATCATGCCTATTTCCAACTGGTCCAACTTAAGTCTTTAGTGAGATCAATTTTGCAATTTTGCAAACCAAAGTCCTTAATGTGTAAATAAATTTTACACACAACAAGATACAAACAAGTTCATAATGAACTCATAAACATAACTTTATTTCTGCAGAAAATCCGAAATAACAAAAGGTTTGTATCTCAAATATAAAACACAAATAGAGACTCCCACTAAACTAAGGCATCCTCAGTGACAACACCCATATGAGCAACATGCTCATGAAAAAACCTTAGGTGTTAAGCCTTTAGTTAGTGGATCTGCTAGCATAGAATTTGTCTCTATGTGCTCCATAGAAAACTGTTTTTCCTGAACTCTTTCTTAACTACAAGATACTTGATGTCGATGAACTTCGACTTTTGTAGAACTTATGTTGTTGTTGAAGTACAATATGACTGACTTATTTGTCACAACATGACTTGAGTGGTATTTCAATATCTTTTACTAAATGCAACCAAGTGACAAAAAATTACTCCAGTCATATCCCATAGTCGGATGCCTACTATCTTGGCATCCTGTAAAATCGGAGTCATAATTTCTCATGATCTCTAAACTGTCAGATCTCCGATATGTGAGCATATGCCTTTTTGTTCTCTTTAAGTATCTCACATTCCTTATGGTTGCTTTTCCAATAATCCTTGAATTGCTCAAGTATCTGCCTAATAATCCTACTATGTACGCTATTTCCGGATGCGCACAAACTTGAGCATACATCAGACTTCCCACAGCCAAAGCATAGGGAATCTTTTGCATTTCCTGAATTTCCAGATTTTCATAGGGGCATTTAAGTGAGACTAAAATGTCTCCCCTAGTGACTGGGGTATCTCCTGGTTTACTATCTTTCATGTCGAACTTATCCAAAACTATATCGATATAGCTCTTTTGTGATAACCCAAAAGATATCTCGAGCATGATCTCTAAGTATCGAAATTCCTAAGACAAAAGAAGCGTCCCCAAGATCTTTCCCCACAAAATTCTTTGTCAGAAATTTCTTAGTTTCGCACTATAAGCCTATATCGTTCTTGGTTAGCATAATATCAACATATAATACCAGAAAAATGAACTTACTCCCACTGAACTTGTAATACCCACAGTTGTCCTCGATATTCATCTCGAAACCAAATGAGACAATCACTTGATGAGACTTGTGGTATCACTAACGAGACATCTTTTTTTTTTAGCCCATAGATAGATTCCGTCAATTTTCAAAACATCTTCTCTATGTCTTTTGACACAAAGTTTCCTGGTTTGCATTATATGCATTTGTTTCATCAATGTTGCCATTGAGAAACACCGTCTTGACATCCATCTTGTGAAGCTCCAAATTATAATAACCAACGTGAGCCATGATTGTCCTTGAAAGAGTCATTCAATGGTACTGAAGAGAATGTCTCTTTACAAGCAATCCTTTCTTTTGAGTTTAGCCTTTTGCCACTAGACAAACCTTATACCTCTCCATATTACCCTTTGAAACCTTCAGGTATCAGGATAAGTTTCAAACCTTAATGTCTAGCTAAAGCTTGTACTCATACCTTCAATCCACTTTTCCGAATAGAAACGTCATATGGTTTGATGGGAGTTGATTGAATCATCTTCCATAATACAACTTACCTTATGTTCCTAGAGAAATACTATATAATTATCCAAAATAGTATTCACTATTTCTTTAGTGGATCATGGCAAAAGGCATCGGCTCTTGATGCTCTAGTTCTTGAGGGTGTTGAGTTTGACCTTTAGGAATAATTTCCTTATCTTGAATGGGAAGAATAACAACAATATCCTCACAAGGATCCAAATTTGCTACACTAATAGCAACTGTATGAATTGGTTCAGGGATTAGAACCAATTCTTCCTCAAAGATATTGTCTCTAATCTTATCTCCCCCCAAACTCAATATCCTCAAAGAACTAGTCAGTTCCTGTCTCAAGGTTTCTTTAATTTGGGATTATCAAATTCATTTACCCTTTTGACCTTTCAGAGTATCAATAAGGTTGCTGCTCACTATTTGGGGAGCTCCAATTTCCTTTGCAAGACTCATAAGGTCTTGCCTTAGTTGGATGTTCCCATACTTGAAAGTGATTGATCGGTAACTTTAGTTGGTACTCTGTCAAGCATTTAAGCTTCAATCTTTATTGTTACTCTCATAGTGACTCTGGTAAGGTAGAATGACTAATCATACTCCTTACCATACCTTTAAGCGTCATTATTTGGACTTAACTGCATTCTTGATAGCCATATTCTGATATATTTAACTTTTAATGCATTTAATACAAACAATAAAATGTATAAGGCCAATGGAATCTAGGATTCCCTCATACAAGTTGCTCAACTCTATTCGTAGAGATGTGCTCTAAATGTTTGTGTCATTGTGCTCCTTAATTTTACTATCAACATTACGCTTAGTGTCGTACGATTCCTCACTCAATGTTTTGCCACAAGAGGTCTCAATACCAAGCAATTATAGTTTGTCCAGCCCATAGCTTAACTGGTTCCTACAATATTTGAATTTAAAAGACAAATTGAATCCATCGTTTCTAAATGAACAAAATTATCCTGATTTGTTCAATAAGAAACCAAAACCAAATTTCATCTAAATGATGACTAAACCAAAATGTCTTTTAATTTCAAATATTAGCCAGTAACAACAATCTAAAATGTCAATAGCCTTATCCTTTACTGACTTGGTCAAATCCAATATAGATGCATCTTTCAGCATCACTTGGCCTTCATCAGTTCATACATTCCTTTATAGGCATGCCAAACATGATATTTGGGACATTTCTTCTTTAGATACCCGATGTCCTTATAAAAGAAATAATTGTGACCCTAGTTATTTCTTTTGAGATGGGCCCTTAGCAGCTTTATCCTTAGTTTTCTTTTGTTAGCCCTTATCTTTAGAGATATTTATTAAATGAGCACTATTTGTCATCTCTTATTTCATTGTTTCCTTTCTTGCACACCTTATGAAATGAATCCATTCAGATATCATTTCTCTTTATAACAGCTATAAGCTGACTTAAACGGACTGAATTGTGCATGAAGGAATACTAAATACTAAATGCATGGGCAAGTCGTTAGACAGCCCACGTTTTAGCGCCTTAAGTTTATGAACAAGATTGGACACTCCTATAACGTGCTCCTTATATTTCCTTTTCTTTATGCTTAATGAAAATCTAGCTCTCCAATGAGTGCTTGTTTTCGTCTTTATTGCTTTCAGAAAGTATTTTTTAACTTCAGCAAGGAAATCTCAGGCATTAATTATGCCATCCAAAATAATTCCCCTAAAGGTCTCCGGAATATCGTCCTTTATGATCATAAGACTCGTGCAATTGGAGCGATCCCACTTCCTATACTCGATCCTCTCTTCAGAGAAATTGAATTTTGTGAGAGAAGGTGGTTTTCTCCATCCTTATGCAAGGTCAAGATCCCAGAACAATCTTATTGTTCTCCTTTCAATCCCAAAAATTAGTCAGAACTTTTGAGAATCAAAATTGAGTTAAATCAACAGATACATAAGCAATGTTAGCTTAAAGAGAACATAAGTACCATAAAGATACTCACCAAAATACCCCGTGCACCATTAATATTAAGTCTTTGGACAATAACATTAATTGTTAGTGGTATTTTATTGTAATGATCAAACACTGGTGATATTTTCTGTCAAATAACAACTATCTTTGGATACTTTGTTATTCACATGAAAAGAATCTTTATAATCACTATGTGTTTACCATCACAGGTGTGAATGCAACCCTGCCAAATATTAACCATCCTTTGGGCCGATTAATATCCGCATGGATGTACACTCACATAATCTTTAATATTTCTTTTGAATGATTTCCACTAGAGAGGTCACCTTGGTGACTTCATGCTTTAATTGACTCACTCAAAATCCAAATTGGCAAATTGAAGACCCAAACAAGATACCAAGCGCACCATCAATTCCCAATCTTCGGATTGTAAGAATTAATTGCTAGGGGTACTCTCAACGTAATGATCAAATATTGGTGATAAATCCTGTCAAATAATGGCCACCTTCGGGCATCCCATTATCCACATGGAAAATACTTTATAATCACCACACATTTACCATCACAAGTATGTAATTATCCGGCCAAGTTGTGCCTTCCTTCGGGCCGACAACAACTCGCATGAATAATTTCATACTACATCTTTTGTAAATCCAATTGAATCAAATTTACGCAACAGAGGTTACTTCGGCAATGTGTTGTTTCAACCAACTCAATCAAAATTACCAGACAATTTTAATAAAATGGGGGGTCTCATAATTTGCCATTTTCACACTAAAAAAAAAACATGAAAACCTGAATGTTTAGTGTGAAATTAACCCTTTTTTTTTTTTAAAAAAGATTATTTTAATATGTGAACTTTCCCAATAGGTGGCTCTATAGTTCTAACTTTGATCCTTAGAGTCTGGACCCATTTCGAAATATTGTCCACAACCATAGGTAAACTATTAGAAGTGACAATACCCTCGAAAGAAATCACTCTAAGTTAGGCCTTCGTGATAACCAAACAGGATGTACATCCAGAAGGCTACCACTACTCAACCTCTTCCCTATCTCAAGTTGCACTCAGGCCCGGGTATAGGGTCACACTCATAAGTGTGTGGAAAAAAAAAAAAGTGAAAAGGCCAATTCAAAAGCAAATAAAAACCAAATGATCCAAATATAAAGCCACTGAAACTGAAGTTGCAAGCATGAACTCAACGAAACATAAATATAGCCACTGAAACAAATAAAATATATCACTGATTGGGAAATAATTCAATGCTTGCAATATTCCTATCGCAATACCTTCTTCCAGAAAAGGACAAAATAGCAAACACCAAAGAACAACAAAAGCAAGGTGCCTCTGGATGAAGCCAAATACCATAAGCTATTATATATTCACGTTGCAATTTGTCGTACTGGTGCGCAGAGAAAAAAAAACAATATAAAGCCCCAAATTCTATAATTTAGGGTATATACAAATATAATATTTACAATTCCTTATAACCTAACAGTGATGACTGCTCTGATACCACTTGTTAGATATTTTCTTTATTGATTCTTTATTCTTTATGCGGAAGCGTTAAATCTATAGGCATACATCCTAAAACACACAAACCATATAGCCTAAGATCAACATCATGCCAGATTACTAGGATTCGTTGTTTATGAATATACCTGGATCCATAGTGTTTCCTAACCTCAAGCGTTCTTCAGAGGATGAACTTGATCACCAAACCTTCACGAACGGAGGGTAGTAATCCTGAAACGCAGAGAGGGGAAGAGAAAAGAAAGACGGGTAATGAACACCCGTTGGCTTGTGGTTCTTCCTCAACCAGGACTCCTTATGCCTTAGTCGCTCTTCAGATGGAGAAAAGAGACGGTATGCGATGATGTCCGGTGTATTGGGGACCATAGCCTATATATAGGTTGATGGCCAATTAGGGTTCCCATTATTCCGAAATGGGCCATCAATGACATCCACTCATATTTAGCCCATATCAATTAACTAATTTCTTATCAAATCAGAAATTTAATTAGCCTTATCACTTAATTTGATCACATATCAATTAAGGCTCCTAATTGATAAATAGCTAATATAATTAATTGACGATATCTGCCCACATTATGACATTGGAATATAATTAAATACAGAATATTCCAACACTTATGACTCTCTATCGTGGGATAACTTAGTCCCTACGTGATTAATTTCTACCAGGCAGAATGCATCACCTGTGTTACATTTTCTGTTGAAGGATGAGATTCTGATAGTAACACTTCTTCTTGAGTCCGGATATTCTTCACTCTAGTCCTCTTTTCAGGCCTTGGTTTAGCATGTCCAGGCCTAGCAGAGTACGTGTTGTTGATTGTTAAATAGCAAAACGAAAATAAGTAAACTCACGGTTGTTATTGATTATCGCAAAGAACGCCAAAAAATTTCCAGATTGAAGCGGTTAGGGATGGACCATTTGCTTGTTTGTCACGCTCAGGGGAAAAGAATATGAGTTTTTGCTCTGTGGGAGAAATGGTTCGTCCAGGGGAAGGGAATATTGGGGTTTAATTTGGGAGTGAAAAGACGTTGTTTCAATGTGTAAAGGGGTTTTTCTAAAAAAAATTGAAAAATAAAATCCAGGTGGAGTAAATTAATGGACAGGTGGTAACTTAACGGTTCACGTCATTAAACTGATGGAGCTCACCTAACGGCCATCAACGGAGGGACTAATGTGTCCCTATTTTGTAATTGTCAAGGACTAACGGATGAGTTTTTTTTTCTCAGGGACTAATTTGGGTACCACGTAAATTGTCAGGAACCAAAATGGGCCTTTACTCAATAAAAAATCATTGAGAAGTATAATTGTTAAACCTTCAATCTCCATATAAATTAACTATATATTAGATTTCTTACCCTGCACTCCCTCCGGTCCTTAATATAAGACAAAAGAGTCTTTTTCCTTGGTCCAATATATAAGAAAAAAATGATCAATTTTTATGATAAATTTCATTTCTATCTTTATTTATTGTAAAATTCATATTAAAGACACTCAATATTTTCCCATAGAAGTGGTTTGGTTTAGCTCACTAGTAATAACTAAGTTAGTTGAATTAGTATTAATTACATAATGATATTTGTGGAATAAAATTTAAAATGAATTGATTTCAATAATTTTCCTTGGTCTTGATGAATTATGATTTTGTCTCTTATATTGAGGACCGGATGATGTATCTTAAAATACTAGTTACCATTTGTTAAAAATAAAATATTATTACTATTGTAAATATGTATATTTTAACAGTCCCTTCCCTGGTATCCCCAATAATTTTGGGATAAAAGTAACCCTGCCTAACCAAAATGCGCAACCTCAATTAAATGAGTCATATTAGTGGATCAACTCAAATGATTCTCATCATCTGATTGGACCACCTAGGCAGGGTAAAGTTACCCTTGGGGTACCGTAGAATTCATCTATTTTAACATGTGATCTCATAATATATTTATCATATATTGAAATATTTTGAAGTATTCTTGGTAATATCTTTGGATTTATTCCGTATTTATATTTCTTGATTTGCTTTAGAATTAAGAGTATGTTATCTCTATAATAGAAGGTTAAAATACCATTTTGGTCCTTTAACTTTTAAAAGTTTCAATTTGGTCCCTTAACTTATCTCTGTTAACACAAGTTAATCCTCTCCGTCAATGACAAAAGCAAATGAGTTTCAAATTGATTCTTTAAATTGTTAACAAGTTTCAAATTGGTCCCGTAACTTTTAAATGCGTTTCAAATGGTCCTTTAAATTGTTAACACGTATAGCACTTTTGTCACTTTTGCTTATGTCATTGACGGAGAGGACTAACTTGTATTAACAGAGACAAGTTAAGGGACCAAATTAAAACTTTTAAAAGTTAAGGGACCAAATTGAAACTAAAAAATAAGTTAAGGGACCAAAATGATATTTTAGCCTAAATAGAACTAGTAGGTTTGTCATTGTACACACTTGATTAGATTATCACTACAAAGATTATAGCTAGTTCGTGAAGAACTAGCCTTTGAGTCCATATTTCTATTTTCTTCATTTATATATTTTCTTTTTTATTTACAATACGTTAGGCTCTACCCTGTGAGTGATGGCTTCATCGGTTTGGATGTTCTATTGAAAGAATCTATTTCTTCTTACTCTCACTCGGTTATCATGTTCTTTATTATAGTTTTATTTTTACGTAATTTTAGTATGAAAATATTTTAGTTTTTCGTACATAGAAATTTTATTGTCAACCTTGTGTGACTAACAAAACTATCATATATTTTTTATAGAATCTGTTACTTCTAATATATTTCGGGAGAATTTAATATTCAAACATCCCTATAGGATTGCTTGAAACTACGTTTTTTTTTTGTCATCATTTATTTTGTGGTATAGTTCCTGAAGAACTAGACCTTTAAATCTAAAAGATCTATTTGATCTTAGTATATTTTGAAACAAAGGAAAGTGAGAGAAAAATCATCTATTTTATGCCTATCAAATATGCTCCTGAAGTATCAAAAATGAGAAAATATTTTCAAGAATATTTTAAATTAAGTTTATGCATTATTTTGATTGAACTCAATAGCAGTATTGATGAAAAAACACAAAAGTCACCCAATGGATTGAACCTAATTCCCAGAGGTGAATGTTTCGTATTATAATTTTGGGTACAACAAAGGTTGTGGTTATGTAAAGGTACCTGTTGGAAACACAGGCAGAGGGGTTGAATTGTGTTTTTTAAATTCTCTAAAGCATTTCCACAAAGCAGATATCTTTTTGCAAAAGCTTGGATGTAAAAACACACGTAGGATGCAGAAAGCATAGATGGCAAACGATGGATGCACGCTAAAGTGTTTTCTTTTAAAAGCACTTGTTAAGAAAACAATGTCAATCTCAAATGTTAGTAATAAACAAACTAAAAGGCAGAGATAAGGGAAAGAAGATAACACAAAGATATTATCTTGGTTCCCTCTTTAACCGAAAGAGCTACGTCCAGTTCCTCTACTTGCGAGTTTTATCCACTATAACAAAAACTGTTACAAGTATTCAACATCTTTTCAGACACAAGTATTCTACCACCTCTTCAGTTAAACACCACGTATTCTTTTTTAGACAAGCATCTCCTGGCTTAACCAAGTTTTGGTTTGAAAAGAGTTTTAGATAAATCTAACTCACTATGTGTGAGGATTTGAAATTTAAGAGCAAAGCTCTAAAAAACAACTTACTCAGAGAGTGATATGAAAAATTTAGATCAGAGATAAGCTTGTGAGCTTTTTGTTTGCGTTGAGCTTTTGAGATTCAAGTTGCTTGAAGTTTGTTAGTTGTTCGTCACATGTTTTTTCAAAGACTTCAGTATATATAGGCTTCAAGACTTAAGCAATCTTGATCTTCAATGGTTGGCAAAAGAGCCGTCCTGATGGAACATCAAATGCATGAACTCGTTGAGTCTTGATAACTTGTAAGATGGCTTCTAAAAAGTAGAGTAGATTATCAGAGAGAACTCAAAGAGGAACTGACAGCTTTTCCTTGTACCCAAAAGTTGCATTTTGTCTTTCCTTCTCGAGTAGAGTCAACTGCTTGGGTCAATAACTGTAACACCCCAAAATCTGTATCTGCTGCTTTTCTGCCTTTTAGTTTGTATGATGTGAATAAATTGACCGATAACCTAATTCGACTAAATTAAATTAATAACTGGAAGTAGATGAGTAAGAATTCCTTGGAATTTGAAAATCAATTTAATTTCATAAAATACTGCATAAGATTTTATCTGCCGTTTGGTAAAGGATCCAGTAAAAATATTGTTCTTTTAATCGGGTCTGTAAAGTTTCGGGAATTGGATCTGAGGCAAGGAGATGTTCTAGCCCGGAGCCGGGAGTCATCATAAATTCAAGAGTCAACCCTAATCCCTAGAAGCGCAGTTAAGTTTTATCTGTTGTTTAGTCGCAAACCGACGAAAATATTATTACCTCGATTTGCGAAGCTTCAGGAGTTCAGTCCTAAAAGTCGGGGGAAATATTCGGGCTGAAGTCTGGAGAAAATATATGACTTATCTACACCATCTACATGTCATTATCAAGGTTAAAATAATTATCTAAGTTAATCACCATTACGGCACAAATGCTTTATGCCTTAATTCAAAAATTATGACACTTTCTCTTTAAGCATACAACTTGGAGACCAAAAAATTGTTCTCTTCTCCTCCCTTTTAGCATGCAAGCCGCCCCCTCTATCTCTCTCTCATTTTCATTTCAAACTCATTTTCATCTTCTTTGTAAAACGTTTCTCTTCCTTCTCTCTAGAAAGCTATGGCTTTCTCTCACTAAAACGTCTCTCTCTCTCACACACAGTTTTCTTTCTCTCTCTCTACCATCCAACTTCATTTCTTTAAACCAACTACACCAATGTAATCTAAACTTCAAGCTCTACATCTTTTGTGAAGAAAGTTTCTTCAAAGGAGCAAGTTGATTTTTGAAGAAAGTTGAAGAACTCATCTTCTCCAGTTATTTCTTCAAGGGTAAGTACTCATCATCCTATTTGGAGTTCACAAAAATCATCACTTTTTAGTGAGTGATTTTCGAACCTTGCCTCTTGAAAATGGCTTTTCTTTTTCTTCAAGGTTTCATTCTTTGAAGTCATCACCATTTCACTTCAAGAAAGTTGTGGAATATCATCTCTTAAGGTATGGGGAAGAAATGCCTAAATCATCACCTTATGGTGGATGAGAATAGTTTCTAAGTTATGTTGGTTGTCATGGTTCATTTGTGTTCTTCACTTTGTTATGAAGGACTACTGGTGATTGAAGTTGTAATAGATTAGTTGTTATGTTGTTGTACTTGTTTTATGTTTGCTACATGTTTGATGTGTTGGAAAAATAATTTTCATGATGAAAAACCATCACTTTGATGTTAGGTCAAAGTATGGAATTTTTTAGTTATGGTTGGTTAATGCTTAGAATATTATTGCTCATAATAATGTTGATATGTTATGCTTGGTTTGAAGTGAGTTGATGAACAAAATAGTCACCAAATGGTGATGCATGTATCTGGCCAAGCCTAGGAAATAGGGCTTGGAAATTATCCTTTGAAAACTAAAGTGATTTACATATTCAGTGATAGATTTAACTAATAATAGAATGAAGAAAAACATGTAACACTAATTTTAGTCTTAGATTGGGATTAGGTTCGGTTTTGTTGTCAAATTCCCACTTAGAAAATGTTTTGTTTTCATAATCATGGATTAAGTAATTTTAATGGAGTTAGTGTAATCATGTAAATCAAGTTTTCAATAAAAACTTCTCATTCCAAAGAATGAGTAAGGCCACGATTTTTACCTTGTTTTTAGAGTTTAAAAATGTGTTTGATACTTAATTTGTGACCTCGAGAAGGCGTGACCCTTAAAAATCAGGGAAAAAGAAGAGATCACGGCCTGGCCATGGTGGAAGCCATGGCCGTGACTGGGATTGAGTGCTTTATATGCTCCTCCCCCTCTTCTTTTGATGAACTTCAGTTTTGAAAGGATCAAATCCTAGTGAGATTTGTGATCATGCACTTCAATTAAGTGTTCACTAAAATGTATTTCAAACTCAATGGATGAAAGGTGACACCATGGTTTAGGCATTGGAACTGACCACACTAATTAGCTTGATAGTTTACTTAGTAGCTTTTCATTGCTTGACAGTTGTTGGCTCACAAGAGTTCTTTAGTTAATATTTAAGAGTTATGAAAAAAGAACTATACCTTTAGAACTCTTCTTTAATTATTTACTTCAAGTAGTTTACAAGAAATGATTTTATCAATGTAGAAGGAAATATGCCAATATTCCAATTAGAATAAAAGAAATGGATTTGATATTATAATAGGAAATATTTCTAAGTGGTATAAGAGAAATGAGTTATTTGAGTAGTATGGAAGAAAATGAACTTCAAAGTGAATTTGAAAGGATTTGGCAAAAGAATTCTATGTGTTCTGGAAACCAAATGTTTTATACCAAAGGCAAAGCTTTACACTAAATAAGTCAACGTTTGATTCGAAAGTCAAAGGTATCTTCAATTAAGTCTTCATTGCCTCAAAATACAAGACATGAATCTCAAGAATATATCATGAAGTGATATATATACCTTAGATGATTTTACATCATCAAAAAAGAATCCATAATACTTAATCATACAAAAAGTATTTTAGGTTACTTGATCGGCATACAACTACGTTTCGAGAAGGAAACAATGATAATAAAGATCGGATTTGAGAATCCACCTCTATAATATATTCAAGCATTTTGGAATACATGGATAGTTCAATATGGTGTTTGGATCTAAGAGTTTGGTACTATCTATTGCATATAGAAGGGATTTGAAAAGAAAATACACAAATACCAAAGCTTAAAAACATCAGGAACCAATGATTGAACAATGAGGTGTTTGGATCCAAAAGTTTGGGGACAATCATATAAGCCTCTAGAATGGCTTGAGTTGCCGGAGTAACCCCGAAGTTTATCCGGTTGATAAACTTGAACGCATTCGCCTAGTAGGCTTAACCATATTGCATAAAATTCGAGTCTAAGGCTTGCGTTCCTAGGAGGTTGAGCTTACACCTTGTGCGGGTGCGGATATTGGGTGACAGTCTTCAATGATCTTGGAGTGTCTAAGTTGGAAACTCCACGGATGTCCAGTTGGTAGCTCTTCTAAGTCGTGACATTCAATGCACTGCTTTGACACCTGCGACTAGATGCCAATATATCCACGATTTTGGAGTGTCATCATGAAAGCCTATGTTTACTAGTAACAAGGAATACTGGAAGCACATTTTGGCCCAAGGTTGGCGTTTTGATGAACATGTACTATTACCACTCCTTCTGATTGTCCCATTGTAGTTCCAAAGTAGGGTCAAAGTCTTATCAGTAGCATGTTTGGATTGCATCGGGGTTGTAACAATGCATGTATGGATTGCATCATGAACATTATACATATATGGTCGACTTATCTGTTATTTATTATTGGACTGACCCAGACTAGTTTATTATATTGTTTAACTGTTTATTTGGGAGTCGTGTTATTTCCCTTCATCCTATGTGTGTTGATTGACGGAATTCCTACATCCATAGTTCGATTGTTTCTGTTTTCTATTATGTATCGCTATAGACGACGATGTCGGAGCCCCTATTTTACATCCATGTTGAGTTTCTGGGTGGACCTGAGTGCTGGATACGGGACGAGGATACAGGACTGAGGGAGTATCGGGGTAATGTACCCCTCACTCCGAGGACTCGAGTTGACTGAAGGATTATCTTCGCCATTATTCCGCACCTCCACCTAGAGAGAATTCTGGGAAGCTCCAGGGACCGGAGTATCCTAAGGAGGATGACGCCTGATAGTTCCACCTCCTCCCACACGTCGGGTGTGCGATTGATTTGGACTGGAGCTACTGGATTAGTGCCACCTCCCGGGCCTTCTGTAGTGGGATCCCCTCCCTGTTTTCCACATGCTCGGGGTGGTGCTCGCATGATTACGACTGCCCAGAAAAGAGTAAGGCCGTGTCCACAGCCTTTTCTCTAGCCCCAGTCCTCATATGATCCCGAGGAGGGCAGAGATGAAGAAGATGAGGGCACTGAGAGTGACCCAAAAGAGGATCCCGCAGATCCTCCCTCTAGTTAGTGTGTCCCTTGGCCAGTTGTGTCAACAGTCAGTCTTATTATCTTTACCTACCCTTTTGTAGGGGCTATGACCCCACTATTTTGGATCTCGGTTTGTACCTGCTATTCGTCTGCCTATAAGTAGGTTTTATTTTATCAGTTGTACAAACCATGCACTATATTAGTTGTATGACAAATGCATGAGGTTATGTTCTTTGTTGTATGAGTTTTAATTCCACAATACCGACTAGTATGTGAAAAAGAAATTTTTAAACCGTAAATATTATAAACCCAAAGGATTTGTATATATACATTCCGCTATTTTCGGCTGTTTATTATTTATTCATTCATTATTCACCTTAAGTGATGCCATCTGGAAAAAGGGTGTTACAGGAACAGACATGACATTTAAGCGTTCAATGGTACTATGTTACAGAGGATATTTGTTCAACGAATATTGCCCTTTTACATGAAAGACAATAATTTAAAACTATTGCTTTTTTACAACTCATTGGAGTTGGGCATTAATCCATAGGATGGATTGGAATAAGGAGTCATTCACCCAACAGATCCAAGAATTACATAGGGATATAAATGGAAAGGAGTTTCCTACCTAAATAACTGAGTTATGGGAGATCAACTGATAAACCTCAATTCTGTGTATTTTATAGGGGGTATTTGAGGTGAATTTTGATGCATTTCATGATGATATTACAGTATTTCACCCGTTCTGGAGAAGTTTTGACAGAATTGACGTTTAGAGGCATTTTGATGAACTTATGAAGAAATATGAAGGTTTTTGAGCTAAAATGAAGAGAATATTGATGTTCTGAGCTCGAGCACGGCCATGCCAGGCATGAGCACGGCCATGCGTGCCTTTCAAGCCATCCATCCAAACAAAGCTTTAAAAGAATGACTTAAAGCTAACCTCTGAAGATTTAGTACGGCCGTGCCAAACAACAGCACGCCCGTGCCAAAGTGAAGCAAGGCCTAACTCAGAGAAGCAAGGGCTGACTGAAGCAAGCACGACCTTACAACTGAAGAGCACGGCCGTGAGAAGATTGAGCATGCTAGTACTGATTGTAACGCCCTTCTTTACATTAGTAACCCGAATAAAATGTTTAAATAAAGCCTTGTGAAATAATTTTTTTTCATAATTTAATACTTAATTTAATAATAATAATTTCAAATTAGTCTTTACTTCATAAAGTTCTCAAATCTGAAAATATAATTAATCCAAAAACTCTTGAAACAAGGCGCCAACTAAAAACCCAAACGTATAAAAATAAAATAACTAAGGTCTAGCCACATACGGCTCCAATACATTATAATACTAACCAATGCTATAGATATCACTAGAAAGTAACTCAAGTCTTCGAGCTTCCTCGATCTCAGGAATATCGTCTTCGTGCTCTGAAAATAATTCTACTAATGAGATGGGAATCCCAGTGAATAAAAAAAGTTATAAATTATTTTCACAAACAGTGTTATTCTCAGCCGACGCAGTAACTGAAAAACAACCATGACATCTGCTACTTTCGAAAATAATATAATTTTCTAAAATATCAATAATATAAATTATTCAGACCAACACACCACATAATTTAAATAGTATCATTTAACATTTAATTCATGCACCTATTCTACCAACCATAAACACACAACATATGACAATGGCGTCCCATTGCCCACCTCTCTTCGTAAGAGGTGTTTCGACATCCCATTCTTTGGTGATGTAACTAGCTTTTGATACCCCTTTCATAGGTGGTATAACTCATTTTCCGACATCCTATTTCTTGGCGATGTAACTATTTTCAATACCCATTTCTTAGGTGGTATAACTCATATTTCCGATATCTCAAATAATTAGCGATGTAACTATTTTCAATACCCTTTTCTTAGGCGGTATAACTCCTATTTCCGACATCCCAATTAATTGGCGATGTAACTAATTTCAATATCCCTTTCTTAGGCGGTATAACTCATATTTTCGACATCCCAATTAATTGGCGATGTAACTATTTTCAATACCCCTTTCTTATGTGGTACAACTCATATTTCGACATCCCAAATAATTGGCGATGTAACTAATTTTCGATACCCCATTCATAGGCGGTATAACTCAATCAACAAACATCATCATATATATATATATATATATATATATATATATATATATATATATATATATATATCAGTTAATTAATCATGCCAACACCACATATATTATCATACAATCCAATTATAGCATGTTAATCAACCAAACCATGTACAAACATATATATCATAGAACCATTCTTAATAATAAACACTTATATCATGGTAAGAAAGCTTTAAAGGAAAAACCCCCAATTTAGCAAATCAGGATTTGACCAAAACATGTATTTTTCATTGTAATCTCACTATAAAATCATTTGATAAATCAATCCCCTTTTCCCAAATTTGTAACACCCCAATTTTTACCGCTTTCTGAATTTCAATGGCAAAATTATAATTCTATGGACTTTCCTTTATGAAATATCAAGATATTTTGGAGAAGTAATCATGACTACTTTAGAAAAGTAATCATGACATGGATGACTCATGGTGGTGAGTCATGGTGAGTAATCATGATAGTGATGAGTCATGGTGATGACTCACCCACTGACTCATCACATTTAGGAAACTCGTTTCTCCACCAATGCTTAATTTTATCTCTACGTATCCACTTTTTGGATACAATACATATATTATTCTACTCTACATTACTAGTAGAGAATTTTGATTAATGTTTGGATTGAAGACTCAAACGAAACCCGGTCCACATACGAGTCTACGGGAACCGGTAACGAATAAGCTTCATGTCGCTTTCTGAGACACCTCAACATGACACCTCACCTTATTATCTACTTTGTAATCATTAAATAGGTGACTCACCTAAGTGAGTCACCCTAGTCATGATGGTGAGGGGTCAGTCACATAGATGACTCACCAGGTGAGTCACCCTAGTCATGATGGTGAGGGGTCAGTCACATAGATGACTCACCATAGTAATGATTAGGGTGTAGAAATTACAATTTTACCCCTAAGAGGAAATGCCTTTTTTACCCTCAAGTAATTTTTATACAGCCCTTACCCTTCCTTCACATAACCCCACGCCATTCATAGATATATATTCTATCTCGTATTTATTTCTCCTTCAGTTCATTCTTTAAGTTCAAGTGTTGAAGTTTCTAGTAGAAATTGTTCCTAGGGGAAGTTACTTTTCTACCCTTAAGTGATAATTATCATGTCCTTATCCTTTCTTTTTATATGGGCCACGAAATTTACTCCTCCATTCTCCTTCTCACATTTCATTCTTAACCTTTAAGTATTCAAGTTAATTTTTGACAGAATCCTACTTTTGTTCTTAAGGAAAATTATCCTTTCTAACCTTATGTCTACCTTATCCTTATCTTTTCTATCCTTATCCTTATCCTTTTTCTTCTATATATAACTTGCCTCACGCCACTCTCTTCCATTTCTTTCTTCCATTTTTCGTTCTCCCCCTTCTCCATTGTTCTCCACTTCAAAACTTAAGCTTCTACCTCCATTTTCTCTCCATTCTTCAAGGATTTTCAGCTTTGAGAAGCAAAGTTGTTCATCTTGATCTTCTCTATCATCTAAGAGGTAGAAATCTATTCTTTGAGCTCTTAATCTCTACTTCCATTCATTGAAACTCTATGTGTTCATAGTTGTTCTTGAACTTCAAAAATTCATGAAAATTTATAGAAAAATCATTTTGATGTCAAACCAATTTTGTTGATCTAAATTCATTGATTTCTATCATAATCCTAAGAGTTTATACTCATTAAAGCTCTCTAACTCCTCGGGTTATGGAGTGGCCGAATTCCCTATGTTATGGAATCATGAAGTTTTGTTTCAATATTTGCTAAAATAGTGTTGATTTGATCCTATTACACTTATATGCCTTTGAATCCTCAAAGAATTGAATCAAAAACCTTTCCTAGCCTTATGTACCTAAAGAGGGCCGAAATCTATGATGTGACGAATCTTGAGTTGTGTTTCAAAATTTTGAATTCCATGACTTACAGGAGTGTTATCTATGCTTAAGGATCATAGATCCAAGAGTTTGTACAATTTTAACACTTTTAGCATTTTTCTCTATCAAGGGGCCATTTTGTTTGATCATACTAATTGTGATTGTGTTTGTTGTGAAGGATTAGACCGTGTTACATCGTTCTAAAGTGTGCAAGGGTACCGGTGGAGGAACGGGGCTGCGGCTGTGAACAAGTGTTTGTTCGTGAGTACGTGAGAATTGCTACATTGCTATAAGGTGGGGAGAAAGAATCACACATCCATCGGGAAGGCAAGAGTAGAATAATGTATATTGATATGTGTAGGGGAAACCTAAACCCTATTGGAGATTGAGCCCTAACAAAGTGACTAGACCCTAGGTGTAGATATCTTTGGGCTATCACCACTAAGAGTACACCCTAGGCTAGATGACTATGACTGGATGGATGATTGATATATTTGATGTGATTGTGACTATGTGTCCTATGTGAGTTATGTGTTTTAAGTGTACGGTGACATGCTTGATAATATGAATTGTATGATGGTATATGTTTGAGTTGATATATTGAGATATTGAATATCATGTATGCATGTGTTATGATTGACATTAGTGATGATAATGTGGATAGTGAATGAAAGTGCCACAATGCATATGTGAGAAAAAATGATGGATATTGATAAGTGATGGATACAATGGTATCATGAATAAAGTGATTGAGACTTGAGATGAATATTGAGATATTAGTGGCACAAGTGATGGTTGACATGCATAGCATAATCATGGGCCAAGTGGCGAGCCGTGTGGTATGGGACACACGAAGTTAGTGTACCTGAGGGCGGATACGGAAGAGGGAAGGGACGATCTTGGTGATCTTGGGGATGTAATCGGGTTCGGGACTTATCACAAGAGACGGATAGGGTTGCTCCTATCGTGTCATGTTGCCTGCTGGAACCTGGTTATCCCGAATGGACCCTCAATCTTCCACGTCGCAGGTGGACTTTTCGAGGAGACCAAGATACCTCTCCCGAGAATTGGAGCTGGATGCACTCTTATTGGTCACGGTGAGCGAAAATGGCCCCTAGACAACTAACTATGGTTCTCGAGATTGAGAACGAGATTTGATATATCGGCCGACATGCATGTAGAAATGAGATACATGTAGCATAAATGTTGATCATGAGTGATATGATTGGGAGACGATTGTGTATATGTTTCTGTGATGTTCATGATATGATTAGGAGACGATTGTATATATGTTTCTGTGATGTTCATATATGTGATGTTGATATATGTTATTCTATGGTTTCTTTCCCATATATGATGTTTGTGTTAGGTCCTTATCTCTCTTTTATTTTTTTATGTATGTTTTCTCTTATGGCTCGTGGAAAAGACACTGCAGTTAAGGATCCTATCCCTGAGGAAGATGGCGTTCCTTATGACCCTGATGCTGACAGAACTCGTGGAATAGAGGATAGTTCATGGACTCCATATCATCCTTACTGATATGAGAGTTTTGCCAGTACAGTATATATGAGTGTTTTGAGAGTTTGACTTTTGATGTACTCTATGAGAGGACATAGTGATTTGTAGTATGACTGATTATGTATCTTTATTATTGTAAGTTAAAAGTCGTTGTGGTAAAGGAGCGCACTCTGACATATGTAAGTAAGGATAATGATATACATATGGATATGTTGCTAGCTATGGGTTGTTTATATTGTTATGAATCTTAAGTTTCAAAATGTTCGCATGTTTTCAGGATTAGATAATCAGGTCGTAATGGGATTATCCTACGTAAGTGGGATCGTCTCAAAATTCGTTTGCACCATGGAGGGGTAAGAAAAGGTTGTTTTTACTCACCTCTTGAAGACCTCCAAGAAGCTCCAAGCATTTGGTCACGAGCGCGTCAACAAGCTTCTCAAGAATCTCCCCCTTTCTTCCTCCTCTAGGCTCCATCTTCTCTAGAACCGTCTCCTCTACGCGCTTCAATTCTCAAGAGCAAGTAAAACTGTGTTTTAGGTTGCAAATAGGGTTTCTAGCCGCATTAGGGTGTTCTAATAGTGTATATATATAGTGTTGCACTATTCTCTGTTTAAAATCCTATTTTTTTAACGTGTCTGACAGAGAGCACGAGCGTGCTCTCGATTGGCACGGCTGTGCCAATCAGAGTCAAAGTTTGCGAGGTTTCTGGCACGGACGTGCTAACAGGTAGCACAATGCGGCTCAGACCATGCTCCCTTTTGGCATGGGCGCGCCAACATCAGCACGGGCGTGCCAAACAGTGTCAAATTTGTCCATTTTTCGACACGGCCGTGCTAACAGGTAGCACGACGCGGCTCAGACCGTGCTCCATTCAGCACGGTCGTGCCAAAGCTACAGTGACAGATTTCGACCTAAAACTTCTCTCTTTTCTTCTTTTGGTCAACTTACTACCCTTAAAATTCAAAGTCAACTATTTTAGGCCTCCCTAACACTTTATCAATTTTATTTTCTAAGATTAAAGTCTCTTTTATCTTTATTTAATTCTTGGGATGTTACACTGATGCTCGTGCACTATAACGTTGTTTTATGAAGTTGGTACGCTCGTACAGAATTGAGCACGGCCTGACATAATAAAGACCACGGCCGTGCTGACTGAAGAGCACGCCTGTGCTGGCTGCACAGAAGAGATTTCTGCATGTATCCCTCGTCACCGTTTTGACCATAACTTGCGCTATGGATGTCCGATTGAAGCGTTCTTTGTGGCTTTGGAAAGCTTATGAAAAGATCTAAGATTCTATAAAAGATGAAACAAATCACGGCCGTGCTCAATCACTTTCACTATGACACTATTTTACGAAAAGGGAGCACGGTCGTGCTAGCGGCGTTGATAGCAAATTTTAGGGCTTTTCTCCTATTTTTCTATAAATAGAGGCCCTCTGTACCAATCTCTTATCATCTTATGCTTGCATATTATACTATCCTCTTTGTAATAGCTTTCTAGTTTATAGCTTTTGTTAGTTTTGATTTCTAGAGTAGGATTTGCACTTGGGGGTTAAGTTGGAGACACTTCTTCTTCTAACTCTTCAGGATGTGTTTTCCATTATTGAACTTGGTTTTATCTGTTACTATGGGTAGCTAAATTCACCACTAGAGTTGTGATGGATTTTATATTAGTAGAAACCCTTTCGAATTCTATTCGATTTTAAAGTTGCGATTTAAATAGTGTTATTATATTGTTCTTCATCACATACTAGGATTGCGCATCCTTTGTATGCTCTTAATCAATTGATTGACATTTTGGATATCAAGTCCAATTAAATTGATAGATCTATAGGATAACCGGGGTTTAAATTATAGATTTGGGAAAACGTGATTTACTCATTTCAGTCGTTCAACATCTTTGCTCTTTATGCTTTCTAATCATTTAAACTCTTTACCTGACAACCATTGGGTTCATCTGGGGAAAAGAATATTGATTGCCTAACAAACAATTAATATTTTTCATAGAGGGATTGATATTGGAAAAGCAACTGCGAAATTGAATAGAACTAGGATTTGGGGGTATCGAAAGTACAAGTGAAACCACGACTCTAGGCTCTTTTACTCTTGATTTCTTAACTCTTGATTTCTCTTTCACTATCTTTCGCTACTGTTACATTATTATTTTATTATTATTAGTATTCGATTAGTCTAAATAGCACAAGGATTTCTCTATTCCAGTACTTACTTTATCACCTGCATGTCACAATTAATCTCTTAGGTACGATTTCTGGACTTCTGTCCTATATTACTTCTGCGATAGGGTACACTTGCCCTTAAGTGTGTTTTGGAAACAAGTTTTTGGCGCCGTTGCCGAGGATTAATTTGTGATATTTTGTGATATTGTGATATTGGAAGAAAGAAATTCTAGTTACTTTAGACATTTTTTTCTTTTATTTTTTTATCTCTCTCTGAATGCTAATGTTTTCCCAACAATGTACTTCTAGTTGATCTTATTTTGCAGTTGGGGAAGCAAGAAGAACCATGGATGAGAGGAGAACTCTTGGAGATTATTTCATGTCCATAATGGATCCAACAAGCAATCCTTGGATTAATTATGGGAGTGACTCCAACTGGGGCCGATATAATTATGCCTACGAGCAACCTTACTTGCAAAATCAGTGGTGAAGACAAGAAAAGCAAGAAATAGATTGGGACGAGATTATGGAGCGGAGCAATAATCGATTTAATGCTATAGAGACTCAACTCTCCAACCTATCTATGTTGGTGACTCAATTTGTCCAAAAACCATTGGCCCCTTAAGCTGATCTCAATCTGGAAGAAGAAGCCCAAGATGCCACTTTTAAGGATGCTATCAAAATGAATGAAGAGCTCGACGAGGAGCAGATCTATCAATTTTGGAAAAATATCGTTCCACTTATTGACGGATAGGCATCCATAGAAAAGGAAGAAACTCCTGCTAAAAAGAGTAAGTCTGATGGTGAGCACGGCCGTGTACCAGCTGAAGCACGGCCGTGCACCATTTCCAGTGAGTCAGAAAGCGTGTCAACAGAGATACACTACAATGTCCCTACACATATACGACCATACTTAACTTCCAATTCGCCAAAAAGTGTAAAAATCAACAATGAGCCAAAAAAGATTCTCTTAGCCATTGGTGACGCTGAAATTGATGTTAAAAAGGGGAAGATAACATTAAATAATGATACTAAAAAGGATGTTTTAAAAATATTAAATTCTACTAAAAATCTCTCTCACTATTTTTCTCCTTTTATTTTATCTTATTCTGCTAATAATGTGATTGTTTCTAACAACTTCGATTATGTAAGGACGTAGGAACCTATGAAAGAAAATCTTGTCTTGTAGGATCTGAACATATTGGTGGATGATGAGAAAGCAAAAATATCATCATCTTTTGAAACTCATCCACCAAGGGGAAAAAGGAAAAATAATATGAACCACATGATCAGAAAACTAAGAAGGTGCAGTGCCTTACAGGCTAAATTTGCACTTGGAGAGCCCTCTGATTGATCATCTTTGAGGTACCGTACTTCATGTTACTTTCATTGCATTAAGGACATTACATATGTAAAGTGTGGGAAGGAAAAATATAACATATTTTTGATGATATTGCTGCATCCAATTAATGGCTTTTCTCCCTTTTATGATAAAAATTAAGGAAACCCCTTACAAGTTTTTTTTTTTATAAACTGCTTCGATAGTCTCTTAATTTTTTTTTTGAAAAAGTTGGTCTTATGTAAATTAAAAATTAGCCGAAAAATCCCTTGATTGAAAATTTTTCATTAGACTTAGCTTCTAAATGTGTGACTTGGCCTTTTATGGGGATTAAATTGCAATGCTAAACTTATCTGATATTAACCTCTTTTCTTTGATAAGTGTGATTCTCCAGGTGAATATGTTCTGGAACTTGTACTAAGACCATCTTGAAGCGAATTTGATTTATATGCATCTGGAACTCTGGATGGGGCGCTCTTATTTGATTAAACACTTCTTCTAGTAGCCCAATTTGAGCTTTATGAAAATATCTTTTCTTTGGTCCCTATTCTGAAAAATTGAAGATTGTTTTTGGTGGCCCCTTAGAAGTATATTAATAGGAATGTGTTACTGTCATTCCTTTCTGAAAATAAAGGTGTTAGAAATAAGCTGGAAGTACAAGAAAAAGGCTTCTCTCTATTCAAAAAGATAAGAAAAAAGAAGAAAAATTGTTGAAAATAATGGGAAGAAGCAAGAAAAGAAAAAGGAAAAAAAAGGGCTTATAGCAAAGGAAAGGAAAGAAAGGAAAAGTTGAAGAAAAAGTAGTAGATCCTTAAAAATTTTGTGAAAAAGTGTCAATGCACCTTATGCTCTTTTATGCTTCAAGAGTTCATCACTTTGTTTTATTGGTTTAGCCCTTTGATTATCCATTTTCTTTCTCTATCATACCTGACATCAATGCCTTGGCCCCGTTACAACCATTCCTTCCTCTGCATGCATATGGATCATATTGTGGAGATTTGGTTAATGGACAAACCTATGGTAATATATTTATTTGAGAATCTTGAGTGCTTTAAATATTTTTGCCCAATACACTGAGAGATTCTGAGTGGAGCGAACTATGGTCTTTTAAAAAGTTTGATTTCAAGGAATTTAAAAGTTCTAATTGGATAATCTCTTGACTTTCTTTTGAAAATTATACTTGTTTTGATAGAATTGACGTTTAGAGGCAGTTTGATGAACTTATGAAGAAAGATGAAGGTTTTTGAGCTAAAATAAAGAGAATACTGATGTTCGGAGCTCAAGCACGGCCGTGCCAGGCATAAGCATGCCCGTGCAAGCCCTCCAAACCATCCATCCAAACAAAGCCTTACAAGAATGACTTAAAGCTGACCTCTGAAGATTTAGCACGGCCGTGCCAAGCACCATCACGCCCATGCCAAAGTCAAGCAAGGCCTGACTCAGAGAAGCAAGGGCTGAGTGAAGTGAACACGACCTTACAACTGAAGAGCACGGCCTTGCAGAAAATTGAGTATGCCCGTGCACTAGAACATTGTTTTACGAAGTTGGTACGCTCGAGCAGAATTGAGCACGACTTGACATAATAAAGAGCACGACCGTGCTGATTGATGAGCACGCCCATGCTGGCTGCATAGAAGAGGTTTTTGCATGTATCCCTAATCACCGCTTTGATCATAACTTGAGCTCTGGATGTCCTGTTGAGGTGTTCTTTGTGGCATTGGGAAGCTTACGAAAAGATCTAGAAGGCTATAAAAGGTGACATGAAGCAAGGCCGTGCTAAATTAAGCACAGTCGTGCTCAATCCCGTGCACTATGACGTTGTTTTACGAAAAGGGAGCACGACCGTGCTCAATTAAGCATGACCGTTCTGGCGGCGCTGCCAGCAAATTTTAGGATTTTTCTCCTATTTTTCCTATAAATAAAGGCCCTTTGTGCCAATCTCTTATCATCTTATGCTTGGATATTATACTATACTCTTTGTAATAGCTTTCTAGTTTATAGCTTTTGTTAGTTTTGATTTCTATAGTAGGATTTACACCTGGGGGTTAAGTTTTAGACACTTCTTCTAAATCTTCAGGATTCGTTTTCTATTGTTGAACTTGGCTTTATCTATTACTATGGGTAACTAAATTCACCACTGGAGTTGTGGTGGATCTTGTATTAGTAGAAACCTTTTTTTTTTTGCTATGTCTTAGCTTTAATTCGAATTCTATTTGGTTTCAAAGTTGCCATTTGAATAGTGTTATTCTATTGTTCTTCATCTCATACTAGGATTGCGCCCCCTTTGTATGCTCTCAATCAATATGAATGGTATAGACAAATCCTTGCCAATGCTGTTAAGCATGTTGAGAACTGCTGAACAAAATATTAGCAAAGGAAAGGGGAAGGCCATTATGATGGTCCAAGCTAGAAAGGGCAAGAAGCAGCCCAAGAAGCCAATGAAAAAGCAGAAAGGGAAAGGCAATGGAAATTCCAAGCCGGGAACTTCTAGCTTGAAGCCTAAGGGCGGGGGGTGGCTAAGGAAGGCACTTGCTTCCATTGCGGTCAGACCGGACATTGGAAGAAAAACTGCCAGAAATACCTGGAAGAGACCAAGAAGCATAAAGGAAGTGAGACTTCCGCTTCAGATATTTATGTTATTGAGGTTAATTTATCTACTTCAGCATCATGGGTATTGGATATTGGATGTGGTTTTCACATTTGTGCTAATGTGCAGGGACTGAGAAGTAGTAGAAGATTGACCAAGGGCAAAGTTGACCTACGAGTAGGGAATGGAGCAAAGGTTGTTGCGTTAGCTGTAGGGACTTATGTATTGAATTTTCCATTTGGGCTTATTTTAGAACTTCATAATTGTTATTTTGTCCTGGCTATTAGTAGAAACATTATTTCTATTTCTTGTTTGGACAAGAAAGGTTTTCATATTATGATAAAGGACAAATGTTGTTCTCTTTATTTGGATAATGTTTTCTTTGCTAGTGCACCTATGAGTAATGGACTTTATATCCTTGATCTCGATATGCCCATATATAACATAAATGCGAAAAAGATCAAACACAACGATTTGAATCCTTCATATCTTTGGCATTGTCATTTAGGCCATATAGGTGAGAAACACATATCCAAACTCCATAAGGATGGGCTCTTGGACTCTTTTGATTATGAAATCGTTTGACGTATGCGAATCTTGCTTGTTGGGGAAGATGACTAAGGCCCCATTCACTGGTCAAGTTTGGATTGGATCGGTTTGCTTCCTTAAAAAAATCCGATCCAACCCAATCCAATCAAATGCGGTTTGGATTGGATTGGATAATTTGGTTTTTACCGATACATCGTTACATAGTTATATTAAGTCGAAAACCAACATTAAACCTATATATACTAGAATTAATGTAGTTCTAGTTCCTAAGTACATGCATGAAACCTTCTAGTACATGAATAACTATTGATTCCTAGGTACATGAATAACTATACAAATTCCAATACATCTAGTATTTGAAAATTCCAACAAAAATATTAAAGAGAATGAGAGTGTTTGTTCATAAAAGTATGAACAACAATACATAATTATGAGTAGTACTATAATTTTAAAAATAATAGTATATGTATATAATAGGTCGGTTTGGATTGGATTGGATCGGTTTTCACTAGGTGATCCGAAATCGGATCCAATCCAATGAAAAAAAAACGGTTTTTGCGGTTTTCAGTTTTTTTGGTTTTCGGTTTTTGCGGTTTGAATTGGTTTGGATCGGTTGATGAGCACCCCTAAACCAAAGGATACTATTTCTACAATCCCTCTGTGGACAAAGTGTTTGTCGCTAGAATTGGAGTGTTCCTTGAGAAGGAATACATCTCCATAGGAGCCAGTGGGAGGAATGTAGAAATTCGAGAAATCCAAGTGCCACAAAGTATTGATCTGCCTGCTATGGAACAAGAACTGGTTCTGCAAGATGTTGTAGTTCAACCAACGTTTCATGTAACACATGAATTGCGTACGTCTTACAAGCCACGTCACCAACCTGAGGATATAGACTTCTCCTAACTCAGGAAGGGGATGTGCTGCTCATGGATCAAGATGAGCTTGTAATCTAGCAGGAGACCGTAATTGGCCTAGAATCTGATTAGTGGCTTAAGGTCATGGCATCTGAGATGGAGTCCATGTACATTAACTAGGTATGGACCTTGGTTGAGCCACCCGAAAGGGTAAAACCCTTACGGTGCAAGTGGGTCTTCAAGAATAAAACTGACATGAATGGTAAGGTGAATACCTTTAAGGCGCGACTGGTCACGAAAGGTTTCAAGCAAATTCATGGTGTTGACTATGACGAGTGTAACACCTCGTTTTCTATAACCGGTTGTAATCACTTTATCTTTTATGTTGTGCATGACCTTATGATATATATAAGAATGATTTCAATTATGGTTTTATATCCATGATGATTGTTGTGATAAAGTTTTTCTTTGTCATTTTGAGATGAAACTGGTAAAAGTTTTGTTTTAACCGGTATCAGATGATTTCTCGTTTCGCGTGTTGGAGGTCGAGAATCATGGAATTGAGTGTGATGTAATGTTGAATTACATTTTCTATTACCTTCTTGATTATTCCTAGTGAAGAGAATTAATTTTCATGAAATCAAAAAATTTACCAAAAGTAGTAAAAGTCGATTATACATTTTTGGTAAAAATCGTAAACACTTAATTCCTAACCAAATAGAAATTTAACCACCATGATTACACTACGGAATCTGGCCAAGATCCTTGGAAAATGGCAAAATCTTGTTTTTCCATGATTTTTGGAATAGTGGTTGAAGATCTTACCATAAGTAAAAAAAAGTGCTTTTACCATTTTTGGCAAATCTTGTCCTCACTTCCTAAAAACTTGACAACACATGTACTTGGATGCATCTTGACCCTCCATTTCTATGACAATTTTCCATCACCTTTTGAGTGATTTTTGGACTCCTAAAGGGCCATAGTATTCGGCCATATAGTGCTAAAATGCACTAAAATCCTTCATTACTCCATTTTGCTACACAAAGCTCCAAGTTTTCATTCGTCTTCTCCTTCTCCTAGGGCATTCGATTGTGATCTTAAGGTGAGCACACCTTCACCTTCTTCTTTTATTTCAACTTCATATTATGACTCTTTGATGCCTTCTAAACAACTTTCATCTTTTGAATTTCTTCTTTTGAAGTTGTTTACACTAAGTTACTAAAGGATCTTTCAAGGAGACTTCAAGCTTCTTGAACTTGTTGTGAGCCTTCCTTTTAAAGAAGTAAGTTACTAACTTAGTTTCCTTCATGACTTCACTCTAAGGAACACTTTGTCCTATCATGATCATGATGTTGAAAATCAAGTTTTTGAACTTGTTCATCCTTCTTCTAGGTCACGGTTTTGAGCTTGTGTTTGGTGACCAAGAATCTTTCTTTCTTCTCTTCAAAAAGAGCTTCAAGAGGTAATGGGTGAGTGAACCATATCACACCTTAATGGTGGTGGTAAAGGCCTCCTACTTTGTTGAAGGAAAACTCTAGATCTAGGGTTTCCTTTTTAAAGTTGCTTACTAATTTGTTGTTATGTTGTATATGTTGTTATGTTTGTATGGTGGTTGTGTTTATGTGTTGGTGTGGAAAATCATTTTGCCATGGTGAAAAACTATTTTTGGGTCCAAAGGCCTAAGGATAGAATTTTTGTATGATGAACATATTATGTTCTAAGATGCTTGATTAAGTGCTTATGTGTTAGAATGATTTTCTAGCTAATTGGTTGTTGTTGGATGACATATATCTTGTTGAATCTATGCATGTATGGTTCAGCCTTGTCACTTTAAAATGGGAAGCCAAAGCTTCTAGGTTCAAGATATGATTCAATGAACTTAAAATGGTTGCCATAAAACAAAACAAAAAAATGAATCCTATCCTACTTCTGTAGGGCATTTGGCCTTAGCATAGATAATAGGGTTAGGAACTTAAAATGTTGAAGTTAAGAGGTTTAATGTGTTGATACTAAGTTATAAGGGTTATATATATTAAAAAGGTTTCCAAAAAATCAAGTTTTGGATCCAAAGAACCAAGTGTTGTAAAATGAGTATTTTGGTTTCATATAAAAAGTATTTTAAGAATAGCAAGGTTTGATGTTGATCAACCACTTGTTCTAATATGTTGTATTAAGGAAAATTTTCCAAGAAGAAAGAGTTTTAGCCTAATGTATCTTCGTCCAAATGGTCATGTTTTCAGGTGCATCCAACCTCTAAAACTCAAGTTATAGCCCAATTATTGCTCTCTATTCAAACTCACGCAACAACACCTTTGGTCTCACTTTCAGCCCCTATTTGACCACTTTATCATTCAAATTGGATCTTGATTTCTGCATGAAAGTTGTAGATAGTTTTCTTAGCTTTCTTACAAAATTAAAATAACAATTTTTCAGTATCTACAGCCAAAGTTATGCTCAAAATACATAACCAATGTCAAGATGCCAACTATGCTGAAAAATGCAATTGGGCCTAATTTCTACCCAAAGTCATGAAATGCACCCAAAGCCTAACAATTGAGCATAAACGATGTTTAAAACACTAAATATGAGGGTTAATTGATATGTCAAATCTATGTACATCACAGATTCACATGCATGAACCTTTTGAAACTCGTCAGGACTGAGTGCACACATCAAGGAGTACCTTGCTTTCTGATTCTGATCCCACTTCGTCCATTCAGCGTCCGTCCACTCTTCTTTAGTTTTTTTAGATCCATTAGCATTGCAAACAACGTATGGACCATTCATGATTAGAGACCAAAGAGCTGAGTTTGTGCTCAATATGAATCCCTTGAACCTTTCCTTCTAATATAGTTAGTGAGTTCCATTATAGAACTGTGGTATCCTCATAGATGTACCTTCCCGCACTAGTAGACTTCCATTAGGCATTCCTTGTCCTGCCATTTCTGTTTTGAAGGATCTTTTCCTCTAACACTATTAGATGCTCAACCCAGAGGCTGAGCTCGGATACTAATTAAATTAAGCTGTTGAAACACAAGAAGAGGGGTTGAATTGTGTTTCTTAACTTTTTGTAAATCTTTTCGCAAAACGGATTTCCGCTAAGAAAAACTTAGATGCTGAAAATAAGGCTTTGGACGTAAAACACAGTTTAACGTAAAATGATGGACGCAAATTAAAAACGCTTTCTTTTAAACGTGATTAAGTAAAACAATTGCAATCCCTAACGTTAGCGATAAACAAATTAGGTGTAGAGATAAGAGAGAGAAGCACACAACGGATTTATCTTGGTTCACTCTTAACTAAAGAGTTACATCCATTCCCTTCTACGTTAAACTTTTAGCAACTTACAAGTATTCTCAACCTCATCAGGTAACAAGTATTCTCAACCTCTTCAGGTTTCTCAAGTATTCTTTTACAGACAAGTCTCTTTAGGCTCAACTCAAATTGTTTGAAAGAGTTTGAAATCAAATGATCTAACTCACTATGTGTGAGAATATGAAGATAAAGTACAACTCTGAAAAACTCTACGCAGAGAGTAAGTATGAAATATTTCTAGCTCAGAGATTTAATTGAATGCTTTGAATGAGTCTGTGATAGCTTTGTTCACGTATGAAACTTGTGTATAGGCGCTTATGCTTTCAATGGTAATATGTTCAGAGAACTTTTGTGTAAAGAAAACAATATTTGAATATTGCTTTTAACATTTTCAAGGTTATAAACGTTAGTCCAATACCATAATGTATAAGTTAAAAACCAATTGGACGTTGCACATGCGTGTTTAGATTGACTCGTTTGGACACACATTGTTTGCTTTAAGATAAGTTAAGATCACATTCCAGAGACAAAGTCCATTAATCATATATTAATATTACGATAGACTTTTTGATCTTAAGTCTTTTGACTTTCGTACTTGCGCACTTAAATCAGATTCATTAGTCTAACAAAACTCTTTGTTCATCTAATTTAATCATTTTGCTAACATCAAAACTTTGAAGGGTCATGATTCATAACTGCTCTGGTTCCAACAAGATCTAATCATATCAATAAGTTATAAATTAGAATAAACAAACTTATTCACAAGTTAAAATCAACCTTTTTATATTTAATCATATCAATATATTCCACACCTTCACTAAATATATTGATATATTTCAAGGTTTGCTACTATCGTAGGTAAAAAAAAAATAGATGCACATCCCTGAAATAAAATAGAGTTAAAAATATATAAAAATGATCTATCAATAATAATTGAGGAGTTTAATTGTTATATACTGACAGTGTAAAACATTTTTACACAGACATCCAATCATAAGTTGTCACATCAGTAAAAAAAATTGACTTTCATCCTAATTACCTTAAAAGTCATTCATATCATGATTGATAATTGATTGTTTGTGTAAAAATGTTTTACACTGTCAGTGCATAGCAATTAAATTCTTTATAGCATTTTTCTAATAAAAAATAAGTTAAAAATATAAAAATATACCTTGAAATTTTCAGGAATGTGCATTATTTTAATGAAGGGATGTGCATCTATTTCTTTTTGAATTACGGTACGTTCTAGCATACCTTCAAATGTGTCAATATATTTAATGAAGTTGTGGAATGTATTGATATGATTAGACAAAAAAATTGATTTTAACTTTTGAATAAGTTTGTTTGATTCTAATCTATAACTTTGTGATATGATTAGATCACTTATATATTTTTAACTATGTCTTAATTAAATTTTCAATTAATAACATTTATTCTAATATATATTTGAAATTTATATTGATATTTGAAGTTATGAAGAATTTTCATGCAGACTGGATGAGAGCAAAGCAGGTGGATAGTGTGCGACTTAATCCTATGCAACGTGAAGCACATGTCCAGTGGAAGGCTTCCCCACATGGTTTTCTAAAATGCAGTGTTGACGCTAGCTTCTCTAAGGAGCATAGCAGGACTACTTTTGGCATGTGTATTAGAGATGAGCATAAGCATTTTGTTCTGGCAAGGACAAATTGGATTCCTTTTTGCCTCCCAACTCTTGAGGGAGAAGGTACAGGTTTACTTAAGGCTATTCAATGGGTCCGTTGTTTGAACATGCAACAAGTGATTTTTGAAGTGGATTGCAAAGTAGTGGCTGATTCCTTTAATAGCACAAAGGAGGACAAATTTGAATTTGGAAACATTATTATAGCTTGTTCTGATTTTTTTACTTTGTTTACAAACTCGAGTGTGAGTTTTGTTAGGAGGCAAGCGAATAGTTTAGCTCATGGCTTTGAAAAATTGATACTATTCTTAGCTAGTCCCGTTGACTATCATTATGCACTCCTTTGTATTGCATCTTTGATTTTAAATGAAATGCAATAAGCCTTTGCTTTCAAAAAAAAAAAAAAAAAGTTTGTCTTTAGATTTGAAATATATCAATATATTCCACACCATCATTAAATATATTGCCATTTTTTTAGCAATTAAATATATTGCCATTAATATGCAAAGGCATCAGTGTAAGTTATAAAATATTATATATTATATAGAACTAAGTTATAAATGATATTATTATTAATATTATTATATTGTTACGTTTAATACAACAACAAACTTTAGCTACCCCAATTGGTATGGAGGGCCACTATCAATTGTAAGGTCCAGGCTTCAAATCCTCACTTTGTACAAAATAATTTGTACAAAATAATAATAAAATGCCCTAAATTTGTACCCCTATTTTTTAAGTGTCAAATTTGGTCATTTTGTCTAATGTCTATCAATTTTTTCAATGATCAACATAGAGAATCACTCCTCTAAGCGCACAGAACCTATAGCTGAAGTTCACCCTCATCTGGCTCTCCAATTCAATGTGATTCAATGATTCCTCTATATTATTTACTGGCTTTGTCCCTCCTTTTCGGGACCTTTTTTTTGTTCTACCACAGATCCTTTACCATAGAAGCTCAACCAAAGGTTTTGTAACATCCTGATTTTCTGTAACTCTAATAGAGTTGGTTAATCTTGACTAGGGCTTTGGTTGATTGATGAGTGAATTGTTTTGTGTTAGTTTAAGAGCTCGTTGGAAGCTTAGGCTTGAATATTGTTGGAAGTGCTTAAGGTGTAACACGAGAAACTGGGGAAGTCAGGAGTTTGGAAGGCTCTTCCCAACTGAGCAGCACGCTCAAGCATGGGGAGAGTGCACGCTCAAGTGTGCTGAGTGCGCGTGCCAGTTGTCCTGAGTTTTGATGCGCGTGGGACGCGTGTAGGACACGTGTCAAGCCAAGAAGAGGATGGAGTGGACGAGGCACCACGCTCAAGCGTGGGCATGTTCAAGCGTGCAAGATCTCCACGCCTAACCGTGGATACCAGAGCGAAGTTAGGTGTTTTCTGTAACATCCCTGTTTTCTGAAACCCAAATTAAGGTGGATAACCTCGATCGAGTGTTTGTGTGGTTGTGTGAATGTTTATTTGCTAGTTTGACACCTAGTTGGAATTTTAGGAATAGGCTTGAACAAGGTTAGAAGTGCTTAAGGTCTAACACGAGAAACTAGAGAAGTCAGAAGGCTGGAAGTCCTTTCCCAGCTAAGTTGGATGCTCAAGCGTGGGAAGACTCCACAATGAAGCGTAGCAATGCTTAGGCATGGGAGAGCTTGCATGCTTTAGTGTGTTGAGTGCGTGGTGCCAACTGCTCTGAGTTTGGACGCATGTGAGACACGTGTCAGGCCAGGGAGAAGGCGGACTGGACAAGGTTCCACGCTCAAGAGTGGAGAGAGCCCACGTTAGAGCGTGGGAACTCTCAAGCGTGCAAATGTTCCACGCTTAAGCATGGACAACTGATCAAGTTTAGGAGTTTCTTTTCTCTCCTTCACTTTTGCACGAATTTGGTTGAGTCTTGGAGCTTTAGAGCTGAGAGAGAGAACCAAAGGGTTAGAGAGAGAAAGCTTAGATTGAGGGGCTTCGGTGCTTCGGATCGAGATTCCAGCAACACGTTGTGATCGCGATGAAGTTTTCTACAACTTTGACGGATTAGTTTCTTGATTTGCTCAAGGTAAACTCGAATCCCTAACATGCGTTCTTCCCGTTCTTGGCATTCTTCGAGTCTTTACCTTCTTCTTTGATCTTTGAGCTTGCCCTAGGGCTAACACTGTTGTCTACGTGTTGTGCTCATGATTTGGGCAAAGTTCATGCTCGTGATTTTGCGTGTTGGAGGGGTCGAGGTCGCAGCTGTCCTTGGTGAGGGGCCGCGAGCCTGAAGAGGAAAGGGGGAGCGTGATCGTCGCGTTCGTGATTGCGTGGGTGTTCGTGCCACAACTATTCAGGTGGGGAGAAAGAGTTACACACGTCGGGGAGGCAAGAGTAGTTTATATAACTCTGTTACATGTTTTATGTTGTGTAAGGGAACACTAAACCCTACGTGAGATTGAGCCCTGACGAAGTAGCTAAACCCTCGGTTTGGCCTACTTCGGGCTAGCACCGTTGTGTTGATACCCTAGGTTAGTAGACTTGTGTTATTGACGTGATGTTGTATTGTTGCTCTATGAGTATCTGCGTATCTGCTAACTGTGGTATGTGATATATCTACATCATATGATGGCATACAAGATGTTTACTGCTTTATTGAGCATGCTGATAATGATGAACTGCTGTATGTATCTTGAAATGCGTGTATGCATGAGACTTGGAGGTTTAGTATGATTAGGGCTTTGATCCCGTGGTGGACGTTTGAACTGATAGTTGAGATTCGAGGTTATAGTTGGAGCTTGGAGCTCGTAAGTTATGATGGGAGCTTGGAGCTCAGATGGTTACACGTGGAGCTTGGGGCTCGTATGGTTACATTGGAGCTTGGAGCTCATATGGTTACAGTTGGAGCTTGGAGCTCGTGTTGCTAAGAGCAAGTTGCATTGTTGCTATATCAGCTCAAGAGAGATGGATGACATGCATAGCATATGCATATGATGCCAAGTGGTGAGCCGTGTGTCATGAGGCATGTGAGGTTGGTGCACCGAGTATGGGTGCGAAAAACGAAAGGGTAGGTCTGCGTGATCTTGGGGATATACTAGACACAAGTGTACCCACATGAGACTGGTATGGTAGCTCATATCATGTCGTGGCGGTCCTGGGCACGTCCTACTATCCCGACTGGACCTTGAGTCTTTCCAGTTGCCGGTGGATCTTTCGAGGAGGCCCAGATAACCCTTTCTATCGGGGATAGTTGAGCGGCAATGCACTCTTATGGGTCACGGCCAGCGGAACGAATTACCGGAACAAATCAACTTGTTATCCGTTGAGCAGACGTGATGTTGCCCTTAGTAAGGTGTTTAGTACCGGCCGGCATGCATAGAAAGAGTACGCGTTACATCTAGCTAGGGAACAACTGTGGTGTCAAAACATTGAGAGATGGTTGTGTTTGCTATATATTCTGCATTGAATCACCCCTACTTTTTATGTGTTGTATATCTTATCTCTCTATATTTTCCTTGTATGTGTATGTTCAATTTGCGAGCAGACGACGAGCCAGCAGATTCACAGGAAGTACCCGAGACTTCATCCGTTTATCACGGGGGCATCACGATGAGAGGGGATGGCTGGTGGACCACTCGATCATTTTGGTAGCATATACAGGAGCAGTCAGTATGATCTTCCAGAGCGGCACACCACCATATGTCGACATCAGAGGACCCTACCGCATGTACCAGTTTCTTCCCTTCCCTCGAATGTGGCATCCACCGAGACAAAGAGAGCAGGACTACTTGTGGACGACGCCACAGTCTTCAGCAGTATCTAGCAGGTGAGGCTTTGTTCGTCGAGGCAAGCGCAGGCGCACGGAGCAGTACCCTAGGGCATGTCCGAGGCGCCAGATTGTAGTGTCAAGTTCCTCATCCGAGTACGAGCCTATGCAGGTTTATAGGCGTACCCATGGAAAGGGGCAGGGTAGCTCGGGACATCCTCACCACTGATGGTGAGAGTCAGCCAGTGCGTCTCTAGGACTGTGTGGAGAGGCTTGATGTACCTTTGAGAGAGCTGGGGAGTGCTGGTGAGCGAGTTGTACAGTTTCATGTATGTAGTACAGTAGCCCTACTGATTGGGCAACCACCTGTATATTTTAATATTGCATGTACATATGTTTTATCTTTCCTGCCGTGCCTTACTCTGAAGCATGTGCGCGTTTATGTTATGAATGTTTGTACCCGTTGTTTTTAATAAGCGCGTAATTACATCATTAAGTTATAGTTAATATCTTTAAGTGAGGTTAAATGGGATTATCCTACGTAAATGGGATCGTCTCATTATGGTGGTATCAGAGCAGTTTGGTCCTATCCAGACTGTGGAAGTCAGGGACCAAAACTGCGGTTGTTAGGAAGTTGAACTGGCTAAGTTTGTCGTCTCTACAAGAGAGTACGACTGTGCCTAGAAGGGTAGAAGGAGTGCGGTCTATTGTTGTGATGTTTGGTATGAATGATAAGTAGATATATGTATTTACATTACTTATCATGTTTGAACTCTGAGCTAACGGTTGGTTGAATCAGGAACCAATGGCTCGAGGTAGAGGTAGAGGCGGAGGTAGGATCGGGCTGAATGGAGGCTATGAAGCTGAAGCTTCACATACTGGAAACAAAGCTGAATCTTTGGAGACCCTCAGGACTATGAGGGACATGGCTGCGGCAATGTTACAACAAACTCAGCAGAACGCCCAACTCATTCAACTGACTCATGAAAACCAACAGCAACAACAACAATAAAGGGATGTCAGAAATGAGGATGTTGGTCTGGATGCTTTCATGAGGCAGAAACCTCCTCAATTCAACGGGGACTACAATCTCGAGGGGGCAGAGCTGTGGGTACAAGAGTTGGAAAAGATCTTCTCTACCACGCATTGTGACAAAACTGGAACAAGTTTCCTATGCTTCTTCCATGCTGGTAGGAGGAGCATAAATGTGGTGGAAAGGAAAGCAGAGGTTGTTTGAAACTGAAGGAAGGCCAGTAACTTGGGATCTGTTGAGGGGTGCTTCCGACAGAAATATTCTCCTAGGATGATTAGGAGGGAAAAGGCAACATGACGATAAGGGAATATGTAGTAAGGTTCGAGGCATTGCTTAAGTTTTCTGAGTTCTATCAGTGGTATCCGGACGAGGAATGGATGTGCCACAGATTTGAGGACGGTCTGAAGTATGAGATTCAGAAAGCAATTGTACTTTTGGGGATTACCAGATTCCCTGACATGCTTGATCGGTGTTCAGCTATAGAGAACATCGAGAGAAGAAGAGAGACGACAACAAGAAGTGGAGGACCCATCCGCAGTAATCAGAAAGAAAGGGGTGGAAAGTTCCAAAGTACTCGAGGACCTTACCAGAGGCCAACACAGAAGGAAGGGGGTGCCGGGAGTCAGAGATCGAGTGTAACTCAGGGGTTGTAAGGGTGTTTCAAGTGCGGGGGACCACACATGGCACGGGACTGCAGGAACCAAGTGCCGGGGAGAGCAATGACTTGTTATGCGTGTGGAAAGCCGAGACACGTAGCAAAGGATTATAGGCATGGAAATGCGGGACCAATCGGGGTGACTGGGCAGACTGTGAGACCACAAGCTACGGGGAGGGTGTTTGCCATGAGGGGAGCTGAATCCTCTCGATGCCCAGATCTGATTCAAGGTAAGTGTTTGATTTCAGGCAAGCAATTATCTGTCTTGTTTAATTCGGGGGCTACCCACTCGTTTATTTCTATGGAATGCATGGATCATTTAGGGTTACCAGTTTCATCCTTACCGTATGACCTTACTGTATTCACGCCTACGGGTGATTCTTCGACTACCCTGTTTGTATGCTTAAAATGTCCTATCACAATAGAAAACAAACATTTCTTTGTAGACCTAGTCTGTTTGCCTATGCAGCAGATCGATGTTATCCTAGGCATGGATTGGCTTTTGGCCAACCATGTGGTACTTGACCGTGCAAACAAAACCCTTTGTTTTTCTGAGCTGTCTGGATTGATGCCTGCTAACGAAGTTATTCCAAAGGGTGTACAATCTAAAGAGTACGTGGTGCTGTTCTCCCATAGAAGCGAAGGAAACTCCGAGTGTGAGAGCGCTGCCTGTTGTGCAGGAATTTTCGGAGGTGTTTTCAGATGATGTTCTAGGGTTGCCGCCAGAGAGGGAGATCAGTTCGCCATAGATCTTGTACTAGGAACTGGACATATTTCGATAGCACCTTATCGAATGTCTCTAGTAGAGTTGGCAGAGTTGAAATAGCAGTTGGATGAGATGCTAGGCAAAGAGTTCATCAGACCTAGCGCATCACCATGGGGAGCTCCGATACTGTTCGTCAAGAAAAAGGACGGATGTTCAAGGTTATGTGTGGACTATCGTCAGCTGAACAAGGTGATGATAAAGAACAAGTACTCGTTGCCGACGATCGACGATTTGATGGACCATTTGAGGCGAGCAACTATGTTTTCAAAGATCGACCTATGATCTGGTTACCGTCAAATCAGGGTGAAGAGGGAGGATATACCGAAGACTGATTTTCGAAGTCAGTATGGGCACTACAAGTATTTGGTTATGCCTTTCGGTGTGAATAATACTCCACCTGTGTTCAGGGACTATATGAACAGGATATTCCGACTGTTCCTAGATAAGTTTGTTATCGTGTTTATCGTTGACATCCTTATTTACTCTCCGAGTAAAGAGGAAAACCAAGAGCATCTTGGAGTGGTGCTGCAAGTGCTAAAGAACAGGCAATTGTATGCAAAGCTGTCGAAGTGTGAGTTCTGGCCGGAAGAAGTGCATTTCTTAGGAGACGTGATCAACAAGGATGGAATCACGGTGTATCTTGCTAAGGTTGAAGCAGTGGTTAAGTGGGATAGCCCGAAGTCTGTGAGTGAGGTTCGCAGTTTTCTTGGTTTGGCCGGCTACTACAGGCGGTTCATCGAGGGATTCTCTAAAATTGAGTTGACTATGACGCAGTTGACGAGAAAGGGGAAAGCGTTTGAGAGGTCGGAAGCTTGTGAATAGAGTTTTCTAGAGCTGAAGCGGAGGTTGACCATGTCGCCGGTGTTGGTTTTGCCAGATTCGTTAGGACATTTTGGCTTGTACTGTGATGCGTCATATCAAGGATTGGGTTGTGTCCTCATGCAAGAGGGAAGAGTGGTGGCGTATGCCTCCAGGCAGTTAAGAGTGCATGAACGGAACTACCCGACTCACGATTATCGACCATATGAGCCTGAAGCATCTGTTCGACCAGAAGAAGTTGAATATAAGGCAAAGGAGGTGGATGGAATTCATAAAGTACTATGAATTCGACCTACAATACCATCCAGGCAAGGCGAATGTCGTAGCGGATGTGCTTAGTAGGAAGTCTCTACACGTATCTGCAATGGTGGTACGAAAGCTTGAGTTGTTAGAGCAGTTTAGAGATTTGAATCTGGATGTGGAAATCGTCAAGCATAAGATGAATGTTGGGATGATTGAGGTTACTAGCGATTTCCTGAATCTGCTTTGGAGAAGGCAAGTTGAGGATGTCTACCTTAAAGAGGTTAACCGATTGATCGAGGAAGGTGAAACTCCTAAGTTCAGAAGGGGTGCTGATGGTTTGATTAGGTATGGTAACTGAGTTTGTGTGCCTGCGGATAGTGAAGTTAAGAATATGATCTTAGAAGAAGCACACAAGAACAAGTTGAGCTTTCATCCAAGGGCTACCAAGATGTACCAGGATCTGAAGAAGCTGTTCTGGTGGCCGGGGATGAAGAAGGAAGTGGAAGTTTATGTCCTCTCTTTCTTGGTGTGTCAAAAGGCGAAAGTTGAACACCAGAAGCCAGCGGGATTGTCGCAATCACTGGTCGTCCTGGAGTGGTGGACTTTGTCTCTGGGTTACCGAGGACTCAGAAGAGGTATGATGCAATTTGGGTCATCATAGATAGGTTGACGAAATGTGCTCATTTCTTACCTATCAACCAGAACTATTCTCTGGAAAGATTGACTCAGATTTACATCAGGGAGGTAGTGAAGCTATATGGTGTGCCTTCGAGTATTATCTCGGACCGAGACCCGAGGTTTACTTCTAGGTTTTGGAGAAGTCTAAACGGAGCGTTGGGAACTAAGTTAAGGTTGCGTTCTGCTTATCATCCACAAACGGATGGTCAGTCAGAACGGATGATTCAATCGTTGGAAGACCTGCTAAGAGCATGTGTATTGGAACACACCGGAAGTTGGGACAAGTTTCTTCCTTTGATTGAGTTTACCTATAGCAAAAGTTACCACTCAAGTATCGGGATGGCGCCATATGAAGCTTTGTACGGGAGGAAGTGCAGGACTCCGTTGTGTTGGTTTGAGACTGGAGAGAATCAGTTGTTAGGTCCTGAGTTGGTGCAACAGATGACGGAACAGGTTAAGTTGATCCGGGAAAAGATGAAAGCCGCAAAGGATAGGCAGAAGAGCTATGCTGATAAGCAGAGGAGACCTTTGGAATTTCGGGAGGGCGATCATGTGTTTCTGAGAGCTACTCCAAGGACGGGCGTTGGCAGGGCAATTCGATCCAAAAAGCTTACACCCAGATTCATATGACCATTTCAGATTCTTCACCGAATTAGTCCAGTAGCTTACCAAATTGCCTTACTGCCTAATTTGTCAAATCTTCAAGACATCTTTCACGTCAGTCAACTTAGAAAGTACTGCCCTGGTCCATCGCATGTGTTAGAGCCCGAATCAATCCAGCTAAGAGAGAACCTTGAATACGAGGCTTTACCTGTTCGGGTAGTGGATAGAAGGATCGAGGAGCTTCGCGGCAAGCAGGTTCCCCTGGTGAGGGTCGAGTGGGACCCAGCAACCGGAGATTCAACGTGGGAACGAGAAACACAGATGCGCCAACAATATCCGTCGTTGTTTGCAGGTATGAACGGGAAATTTCATGGACAAAATTCTCTTTAAGGGGGTGGAAATGTAACATCCCTATTTTCCGAAACCCAAATTAAGGTGTATAACCTCGATCGGGTGTTTGTTTGGTTGTGTGAATGTTTATGTGCTAGTTTGACACCTAGTTGGAATTTTAGGAATAGGCTTGAACAAGGTTGGAAGTGCTTAAGGTGTAACATGAGAAACTGGAGAAGTCAGAAGGCTGGAAGTCCTTTCCCAGCTGAGTTGGACACTTAAGCATGGGAGGACTCCACACTGAAGCATTGCAATGCTTAGGCGTGGGAGAGCTTGCACGCTAAAGCGTGCAAGCGTGATGAGTGGGTGGTGCCAACTGTTCTAAGTTTCGATGCGTGTGAGACACGTGTCAGGCCAGGGAGAAGGCGGAGAGGATGAGGTTCCACGCTCAAGCATGGAGAAAGCCCACACTAGAGCGTGGGAACACTCAAATGTGCAGATGTTCCACGCTTCAGCATGGACAGCTGATCAAGTTTAGGAGTTTCTTTTCTCTCCTTCACTTTTGCACGAATTTGGTTGAGTCTTGGAGCTTCAAAGTTGAGAGAGAGAACCAGAGGGTTACAGAGAGAAAGCTTAGATTGAGAGGCTTCGAAGCTTTGGGTCGAGATTCCTGCAACACCGTTGTGATCGCGACGAAGTTTTCTACAAGTTTGGCCGATTAGTTTCTCCATTCGCTCACGGTAAACTCGAATCTCTAACACGCGTTCTTAGCGTTCTTCGAGTGTTTACCTTTTTCTTTGATCTTTGAGCTAGCCCTAGGGCTGATACCTTGTCTACGTGTTGTGCTCGTGATTAGGGCGAAGTTCATGCTCGTGATTTTGCATGTTGGCCTGGTCGAGGTCGCAGCTGTTCTTGGGCTGTTCTTGGTGAGGGGCCGCAAGCCTGAAGAGGAAGGGGAGCGTGATCATCGCATTCGTGATCGCGTGGGTATTCGTGCCACAACTGCTCAGGTGGGGAGAAAGAGTTACACACGTCGGGGAGGCAATAGTAGTTTATATAGCTCTATTACATGTTTTGTGTTGTGTACAGAAACCCTAAACCCTACGTGAGGTTGAGCCCTGACTAAGTGGCTAAACCCTCGGTTTAGCCTACTTCGGGCTACCACCGTTGTGTTGAAACACTAGGTTAGCAGACTTGTGTTGATTGATTGATGTATGTATTGTTGCTTTGTGAGTATCTGCGTACTGTTAACTGTGCTATATGATATATCCGCATGATATGATGGCATATGAGATGTTTACTGCTTTATTGAGTATGCTGATAATGATGAAATGCTATATATATCTTGAAATACGTGTATGCATGAGACTTGGAGGTTTAGTATGATTAGGGCTTTAACCCCGTGGTGGACGTTTGAGCTGATAGTTGAGATTCGAGGTTATAGTTGGAACTTGGAGCTCGTAAGTTATGATGGGAGCTTGGAGCTCAGATGGTTACAAGTGGAGCTTGGAGCTCGTATGGTTACAGTGGAGGTTGGAGCTCGTATGGTTACACTTGGAGCTTGGACCTCGTGTTGCTATAAGGAAGTTGCATGTGTTGCAATATCAGCTCAAGAGAGATGCATGAGATGCATAGCATATGCATGAGATGCATAGCATATGCATATGATGCCAAGTGGTGAGCCGTGTGCCATGAGGCATGTGAGGTTGGTGCACCGAGTGCGGGTGCGAAAAACGGAAGGCAAGGTCCGCGTGATCTTGGGGATATACTGGACACAGGTGTACCTACATGAGACTTGTATGGTATCTCTTATCGTGTGGTAGCGGTCCTGGGCACATCCGACTATCTCGACTGGACCATGAGTCTTTCCAGTTGTCGGTGGATCTTCCGAGGAGGCCCAGATAACCCTCTCTGTCGGGGATAGTTGAGCGGCGATGCACTCTTATGGGTTACGACGAGCGGAACGGATTACCGGAACACACCAACTTGTTGTCCATTGAGCAGACGTGATGTTGCCCTTAGTAGGGTGTTTAGTACCGGCCGGCATGCATAGAAAGAGTATGTGTTATATATAGCTAGGGAAAGACCGTGGTGTCAAGACATTGAGAGATGGTTGTGTTTGCTATATATTTTGCATTGCATCACCCCTATATTTGATGTGCTGTATATATAACATCCCAAAAATCCTATATCTGTTTATCTTAACTGTTTGTGTGAATAACTTGAATGAGAATACAATTCGACTAAGTTTAATCATAAGAATGGTTAATGATTGGAAATTCATATCTGGATTTCAATTATGAGCTTAATAATCATAAAATGTTGTTTTGAGCCTATTGTGTTGTTTTGAGTCGGAACAGTTAAAAATATTATTATTTTAATCGGGATCACTTTACCTTGGGATACGTGCCAAGCCGGGGAAGTTGTTCTGGCTTAGAGCCTGGAGTAGTTCATGACCGCATCTCACGCTTCATGAGACATTGTCAACCATCCATCACCTTTTCATTCCTTTAAACAATGGATCAACTTTTTGTGACTCTTGGTTAATAACCAATCAACCTTTCCTTTTATGGAGAATGCTAATTAACCTATTTATGGTTAATCTCTACTACATCATCCCTTTAAATTTTGACCATTGGATTACTTACACAATTTCCATCCATGTCATAAACACATCAACTAATTTTTGGACTCCATGATAATAGGCCATTCGGCCATGCACTTCCAAGGAACACTTAAAACACTTCTCATTTTCACTTACCAAGATCAAACTCTCTTCTTTCTCAAGTTTTTAATTTTCTCTCTTCTATCTCTAACCATTGTCTATTTGGTTCCTCCTAGTTCTTCACCATCCAAACTTCATCTTTTAATTCTAAGACCATAGTTTTGTTTGTCTTGGTCTCTAGAACAACTTTGGTGAAGAAAGTTTCTTGATTGGAGGAAGTTTGTTCTTGAACCTTCAAGGACACCATTATTTATTGCTTGATTTATGTTCATTGTGTGTTTGAATGGTTGAAAATAACTTTTATTTGAGGGAGAACCCTAACCTAGGGTTCCTCCATCTTTTTGTTGAGAAGAGTTTGTGAAAATGTGATTTTTGGATCTTACCTTGTGTGAGTCATTTCGATTTTTCTCTCAACCTAATCCTAAAACTATACATCTTGGGCTTCATTTTGAGCACAAATTTTGTGTGGCTTCGTAAATATTTGACCCTTGAAAACCTATTTCAATCTAAGAATAAAATTTTGTCTTAGATTTAGATCGCAGTGATCCATTTTGTGAAACTGTACTAACTCGGTTATTGTTTGTGAAAATAAATTTCATATTCAAACATTAGACATCCTAAGCTTTTATATGAGTTCTCATTTGCTCAAATCCGAGTTCGTTTGATCAATCAAATGTTTCTCACAAGTTGATGCTTGAAATGTTAAAAATTTTGTATACGGGTTTGATGTTGTATTTTTGGAATTGTTTCTATGTTTTTTTTAAGCAAAACAGCAAAAGGAGCCTCATTAAAACCTTTAGGTGCAAAACCCTCCTTAGGGATAAAAGCACCATAAAGGAAAGAGTACTCCTAATGCTTTTTTATTAATAAGAAAAGAAAAAAAAAATACAAAGAAACCATGGGGGGACATAAACCAAAACCCATGCAAAGAAAAATCATCTAAACCTATAAAAAGGAAGATAAGACCTATTACGAAAGAAATCTTCCCTAATGAAGAAAGGAATAGAATCCCACCAAACAAAGTTTTGTATAGAAAGTCCATGTGCTGCCAACCTATCGGCACATGAGTTACCCTCCCTAAAAATATGAGAAACGCGAAAATTCATGCTTTTTACAATTAGAAGGCAATTAAACCATCTATTCTGAAGCTTCCATGGCACAAGATTATGAGATTGAAATGCTGAAATCACCAGTTGGGAGTCATACTCTAGCCAAAGATATTTCCAACCCCTCAGACTTGCTTGCTCAATTGCCATCATAGCACCAATCAATTCTGCATGTAAAGAGAAAGTGACACCAAGATTTGCAGAGAAACAACCGAGGGCTGCTGCACTATAGTCTCTAAAAATACCCCCACAGGCAGACCAACCAGGAGCACCTTTAGAAGCACCATCCATATTGCATTTCATCCAATTACATATAGGAGGATACCACATAACTTCCTTAACAGAAGGAGCTCGAGAAGCATGGCCAAGAACCTTTAATTTCTTCAAAATAGTAAACTCCCTCATGGAAGAAGACATGGTGCCAGCAGACAAATTAGCAGCTAAAGAAACACTTGCCACTATGAAGTTAATAGCTGAATTAAAAGAAAGAATTGTTGCTATGTTATTATTCATGTTGATACATTGATGAATACTCTTGTTCATGATGGATGCTGGTGAAGCAAAATCTTCACATTAAACCTAGTATAAGATTCGGCCAAAGCATAAACAAAAAGGATTTCGAACTTCAATATTTGAAACTCAACGATTTTACAACTCTAAAAATGGAATCAATGAACGATGAACCAACGCAAAACAAAGAAATATTATTTAAATGAAACAAACCTTATATTCATTCAAGAGATTCTTAAAACAATGGAAATTTATTTTGATCTTGAGTTATGGCTTAAGTAAGCCAAATGATGTTTTGAAAATTAATGAATCAAATGTTCTCAAGAACAAACATCCTTGAGAAAAATCATATTAGCCTTCGGCCATGAGTAGGTTTTTAACATAAAACCAACCTTTGAATTTCAATACAATTTTTTTAACGTTAAAAATGTGTTTTGAATCAAGTAGGATTCATAGATAAAATGGGAGAAAACGTATCTTTTTACACTCTAAGAGTGATATAGTGATAAATGGATGGTTGTTAAAACCCCTTTGAAATTAGTCTAAGTGTTTTCACCACTTAATTTCAAGTTTATTTATAAGTGATTTCAAGTTAAAAGGAATTTCGACTTAACAAGGTTTCTCTTCTTTAGTTACCGCATAAGAGTTTTAAGCTCCAACTTTCAACATTAAGTCTAATTGAAGCTACAAAGTTTTTTGGAAATAATGCTTTCAAAGTACAAGATTTTGAATCAAAGGTACTAAGGCACTTTGCCAAGGTACAAAACAAATAAGTGTTTTATAATCACCTTCTTACAAAAGAGTTTTGAACTCAAAACTAAGGATTTTCCTAAGTTAAAACCCTAAGGCAAATAATTGACTTAGAGTGAAAGAAAGAGATAAGAAAGTGTAATGTGTTGTGGAACAAGACCGTATGTTACGCCATTGATGATTCACTCATCAATTGATTCATAAGACTTAATGAATCAAGATGTATTTCATTACTTGAAAGACAAGTACCCTCTAACTTAGAAAGGATCTAAGACTTAACTAGAGGATTCTCAATCCTTCTTAATCAGGCATTTAGGACTTGAGAAATATATCATAAGACACGAACACAAACATGAAACGTTTTGTTTGAAACAGTAGTTCGATGACAGACCGGTGATTCGGATCTAAGGAATTTGTTCAATTGTCTCAGTCTTGTGATGACTCGATCCCGGAGGGATCACGAGATTTATCCAGTGGATAAAAGTTTTATAATACTAAGACATTTATAGTTCCTAAGGAAGAGAACCTTAGTGAGCCTTAAGGTTTATCCGGTGGATAAACATTGCTTTATCGCATCTGCTTTGTGTAAGCATTGGCATTTCATTGCATGAGTTTGTAAGGCCTTGAGCCTAGGATTTGAGCTCAAACCTTGATGCGGGTGCGAATCTTACAGTGACGTTTTAAACAGTCTTGGAGGTATCAAGGTTGGCAAGGCTGACATGTGACCAGTTGGTAGCTCTTCTGTGTCGTGGCGAGTCCGAGCAATACATTGATATCATCGACTAGATGCCATACTTTTCATGTTTGGTGTAGAGCGTTTCCGTAAAAGCCAGATACGTGTACGTTACGAATGTTGTAGCATCTTGCCCAAGGCTGGCGTAGACGAAACATGTCCTCCCATTCACTCTCTCTGAAGTTTTGTTAGCTCCATGGAATAAGGGGGTCAAAGTTTTAACCTTGTGGCATATGGCATTGAGTCATGTACATTGCATTGCATTGCATGACTATTGATGGATACATTTACATGTTATACACTATTATCCTGTGTTGGTGATGTCTTATGCTGTTGATTGGATATTTTGAGATATTGAGATGTATAATATGCATGACTAGTATTTTATTGTATTGTGTGTCATACCGTTTTTACTTCTGCCATGTGTTGTGCTGATGAATGGGAATCTCACCTCATTACTTTGTATTGCAACGTTGTGTGCTTCTCTGGTTGTCTCCCGAGAAAGTCGTGTTACCGAGACTTCACCCGACGTTTTGGATGCACCTCTCTGTTGAGCCTCCCAGTGGTTCTGGCGTTTGGACATCTAGTCATGATGGGCTTCTATCAGAGTACATGGGAAGAGCCACACTCGCCATCAGCAAGGATCGCAGAGGAAGGGTTCTTAACCGCTTCACCGCTTGTCTTCATGTCTCTTGTTGTCAGGGTTGTAGTTGTAAGTGGAATGCTAGATGGAATTTTCCACCGATACGTTTAGTACCTTCTCCCTCTGTTAGGGATAGGCTGCTGGTTAGCAAAGTTGCTTCTAAGGTAACTCCTGCTATGTCTTTCATAGGAATACCAGCAGTAGTCCCTGCTAGGGTTCCTGTTAGTTCTCGTATGATGGGTCCTGGTTGGAAGGCGATGAGTGCAGAGACTAGGAGTGAGGTGATCTGCCTACACCCTCCTATCTCTTTCGCTTGTCTGTCCGAAAAAGGAGAAGTCAGAGGAAGTATTTAGCGGTTGATCCGAGGGATGTCTTCCTGTGTAGTATATTGTTGGCCAGTGTAGGGTGTCATAGAGTTTGTACCTTTCTTTTATCTTTTGTGGAGTTGTGTCTCCAAGTATCTTATGTTTAGGAGCTGCGTCTCCAATATTTTATGTTGAGTCTGTATCTTTTTGTTTTCTTTTTGTAGTCGCGTTGGGTTTTTATGTAAACATTTATGAACTTATATTATGAAATGTTTTTATCTACCTTACACGCATGAACGGTTACAAGTTTTATAATTATGTCTTGTGAAAAGGAAACATTTACCCCATCTTTTTTAAATGATTTTAATTAACCCATTTCTCGGCCTTATAGTTTTATAAAATGTTCGTTATGTGATGCCCCCGGAAAGGGTGTTACAGTATATCTTATCTCCTTATCTTTTCCTTGTATGTGTATGGACAATTCACGAGCAGACGACGAGCCAGCAGATCCACAGGATGGACTCGAGACTTCACCCATTTATCACGGGGGCACCACGGATGCCGGTGCTGAGGGATATTGAGATCATCTATCACGATGAGAGGGGATTGCGGGTGGACCCCTCGACCTTTTTGGTAGCATATACAAGACCAGTCAGTTTGATCTTCCGGAGCGGCACACCACCATACGTGGACATCATAGGACCCTACCGCGTGTACCATTTTCTTCGCTTCCCTCGGATGTGACGTCCACCGAGGCAGAGAGAGCAGGACTTCTTATGAGCGACGCCACAGTTTTCAACAGTATCTAGCAGGCGCGACTTTGTTCGTCGAGGCCAGCACATGCGCACAAAGCAATACCTCAAGGCATGTCAGAGGCGCCGGATTGTAGTGTCGAGTTCCTCATCTGAGTACGAGCCTATGCGGGTGTATAGGCGTACCCATGGAGAAGGGCAGGGTAGCTTGAGACATCCTCACCACTGATGGTGAGAGTCAACCAGTGTGTCTCTAGGACTGTGTGGAGAGGCTTGATGTACCTTTGAGAGCGGGCTGGGGAGTGCTGGTGAGCGTGTTTTGAGAGTTTCTTTTTGGAGGTTCTGATGTACATGTTTTTCTTTTCAGTATGGTTGTAGAGTTTCATGAATGTAGTATAGTAGCCCTACTGATGTGGCAACCACCTGTATATTTTAATATTGCATGTACATATGTTTTATCTTTCCTGTTGTGCCTTACTCTGATGCATATGCATGTTTATGTTCTGAATGTTTGTACCTGTTGTTTTTAATAAGCGCGTAATTACCTCGTTAAGTTATAGTTAACATCTTTAAGTGGGGTTAAATGGGATTATCCTACGTAAGTAGGGTCGTCTCATTTTCCTTCTTCCTCTTCATTCTTGCATGAAAACTTAAGAGATTTCAGAGCTTTTTTCGAGCTTTTAGAGAGAGAGACTGTGTTCTAGTGTGAGAAACTTAAGTTTTGAGGCGATCGAAGTGTCAGAACACTATTCTGGCTACAAGGTGGAGATCATGACAAAGGTTCCTACGAATTCGTTCGAATGATTTCTCGATTCGCCAAAGGTAAACTCGAATCCCTAACACGTGTTCTTCATGTTTCTTCGAGTTTCTACCTTACTCCTTTGATCTTTGAGCTTGCCCTAGGGCTAACACTATTGCATATGTGTTGTGTTCGTGATTAGGGCAAAGTTCGCGTTTGTGATTGCTCATGGATTTGAGCGTGAGGCTGCAGCTGTTGAAGGAGATTCGTGGCTGTTCTTGAGGCTCGTGACTAAGTTCTTGGTGAACCGGTGATTGCGTGGATTTTTGCGCCAAGTTTTCAGGTGGGGAGAAAGAGTACTGCTGTCGTCGAGAAAACAAGGGTAACGTAGTTGTGTTTTCTGCTATGTGTAGGGAAGCCCTCACCCTACTAGAGGTTGAGCTCTGATGAAGTACCTAAACCCTTGGTTTAGTTTACTTTGGGCTATCACCGCTAGGTTGAAACCCTAGGTTAGATAACTGTTGATCGAGGATGATCTGCTTTGCATGACTGCTGTAATGATGTGATGTGCTAACTGTTATCTGTATACGTGCCTACATGCTTACTGGGTATATGATATGCTATGCCTGTGCGCTGTATTGTTGTTGTCGTTATTGATATTGTATTCGTTGTTATACTGTTATGGCAGTGTGCCTAAGTGTAGTTGTTAAGTGGCTATGAGCCGTGTGTGCATGAGTTGATACCGTTGACGGTTGTGCTGCTAGGATGTGATGTGTTGTGTAACCTAGGGCCGTGGCTCATGATGTTGTGTGGCATCTGTTGTGGATCTACTGTTGAGCGTTAAGACGTGAGGGTCTGGTATCATCTCGCTGAGGATGTTTACTGCATATCATCTATTGCCAAGTGCCGAGGCCGTATGACATATTGTATGGGCCGCCAACGTCATGCAAGGTTAGTTGTACCTGAATGAGGGTACAGAGAGCGGAAGGGGCGGCCAAGTGAGTGGCCTTGGGGATGTTGCCGGTCTCGGGAATAATCTACAGTGACGGATGAGGTAGCTTCTATCTTGTCGTGATGCCCGATCCAGTCCGATTTTCCCGACTAATCCCTGAGCTTTCCAGGTTCTAGGCTAATGTTACGAGGCGACCAAGACACCCTAGTTTCGGGTTTCGGAAAGGGGATGCATTCTTATTGGTCACAGCTAGCGGTTCGGTTTCTTGGACAAGCTAACTCCTGTTCCGGTGAGGAACTCTGTGTTGTGAGATTTGGCCGACATGCTGCATGGGATTAGTATCCCGATCTAGAGGATTGATCTATGGGTGTGATTTATGGAGATAGATGCTTGTTGCATATGTAGACTCGAAGGATGCTTGGTTGTGTGAGATATCTGTTATATGTGCCATACCTGCTATATGTGTTATGGGTTTACTATTCTACTACTGCTATTCCGACTTTATGCACTGTATTCTTATCTCCCTGCTACTGTTTTCTTGTTGTTTTCTTTGTTCTTGGTTCGCGTGAAGACGAGGAGCCATCAGCTATAGACGATGGACCTGAGGACCGCACCCATTTATCACGTCAGCACCAAGGATATCGGTGTTGGGGCTGATTGAGATCATCTACCACGATGATAGAGGGTGGCATGTGGACCCTTCTACATTCCTGACAGTCTACATAGGATCGGTGAGTATACTGTTTAGAGGAGGGGCGTCACACAAGGAGGATGTTTTGGGACCCTACAGAGTCGTCCAGTTTCGACCCTTCACACGGATGTGGCAGTCGCCGAGACGCCACGAGCAGGACTACACTTGGGCTGAGCCAGGGACATCACATGCGTCCAGGCGGAGAGGCTTCGTTCTGCGAGGGCAGCGGAAAAGGATGGAGCAGTACTTGAGGACCTACCGGAGGCGTAGGATAGTGGTGTCCACTTCATCGTCTAAGTATGAGCCTTTGGTGCCTTATAGGTGTACTCATAGTGAGGGTCAGGGTAGTTTATGGCATCCACACCACTAATGGTGGGAGCCTGCTAGTTCGTCTACGCAGTGAGCTGAACGTTTTTCATGTATTTTGAGTGATGGGCGGGTAGTGCTGGCGAGTTGTGGGAGCTTTTTTTGTTTCTTTTGGATGTACATGTTTCTGATCCTTTCGGTTTTCATTGTACAGTTGTTTGTATATGTACAGTATTTAGCGCCCTGCTGCTAGGGCCATTTTTATACGTGGTTTATGTCCTAGTTTTTTTTTTTTGTCTGCGCTTTACTCTGATGTTTGATATGCTTTTTCTATATGCGTTGTTTGTTGGGGTTTCAAGATGGATAATTTTTAGAAACAAATTGCAAAAACCTCTTAAGCAGAAAAAACCCTTTAACTAAGGACCACGTATTGCACATGAATCACAAGGATATTGTGTTTACCTCTTGAAGCGTAGCTTTACCACGAACACTGTGAGCACGTTGATAACTCTTAGAAATAAGAGTTATTACTAGCTTTTTAACAAAATCATTGTCCCTGCTTTGAGTAATTTAGGAAAATAAAGTTTAGTTTTGATTGGATGAAATAATAATTGAGAGAATTGCCAAATGCTGACAAAGTTGTTAATTTTATAATTTGATAACTAAAAAGATGTTTGAAGTGTTGAGTAGGAAATCAGGTATTTGAGCTGAAAAGAGCTGCTCTGGAATTGCTATGGAATGCTGCAGCGTCTGCGAAGAGAATCACTAAAAGACTAAAGATTTTCCAGCTCATCACACCTTCACTACAGGACAAAGAACCTGCAGTGCTGTCCCAAACGAGGAAAGAGAAATGCAGACGTCAGCTGGATGTACTTAGGGATTGGGCTAAGGATTATTTTATTATTCTTGAATTTTGTAAAAGACCAAAAGTGCATGAGAGAGAAAGTAGGAAACCCTATTTGGGGAGCACTAGTACAAATAATGCGAGGTCAGCCTCCTTTTAGGTCAGCCTAGTACAGAGGACAGCAGCCGTCACTATTCTTCCTGGTCTTCTTTGTAAATAATTTACGTTTTGTTGAGTCTTTCCTTTATTATGTTTATTTTTGTCTTTAAGCTCATTATGAGCTCATTTCCCTTAGTTAGGATTCTATGAATTTGTAATTGACACATAAGGGTGATATATGCAATAGATGTTATTGGTTGTTGAGAGTCATTACTTGAGGGCAAGCAATGGTTCAAGTTTGGGGGTGTGATAACTCTTAGAAATAAGAGTTATTACTATCTTTTTAATAGAATCATTGTCCTTGTTTTGAGTAATTTAGGAAAATAAAGTTTTGTTTTGATTGGATGAAATAAAAATTGAGAGAATTGTCCAAATGCTGAAAAAGTTGTTAATTTTGTAATTTGATAACTAAAAAGATGATTGAAGTGTTAAGCAGGAAATCAGGTATTTGAGCTGAAAAGAGTTGCTTTGGAATTGCTATGGAATGCTGCAGCGTTTGCGAAGAGAATCGCTACAAGACTAAAGATTTGTCAGCTCAACACACCTACACTACAGGACAAAGAACCTGCAGCGCTATCCCAAATGAGTAAAGAGAAATGCAGACCTTAGCTGGATGTACTTCGGGATTGAGCCAAGGATTATTTTATTATTGCTAAATTCTGTAAAAGCCCAAAAGTGCATGTGAGAGAAAGTAGGAAACCCTATTTGGGGAGCACTAGTACAAATAGTGAGAGGTCAGCCTCCTTTTAGGTCAGCCTAGTACAGAGGACAGCAGCCGTCACTATTCTTCGTGGTCTTCTTTGTAAATAATTTACGTTATGTTGAGTCTTTCCTTTATTAAGTTTATTTTTGTCTTTAAGCTCATTATGAGCTCATTTCCCTTAGTTAGGATTCCATGAATTTGTAATTGATACATAAGGGTGATTTATGCAATAAATGTTATTGCTTGTTGAGTGTCATTACTTGAGGGCACGCAATGGTTCAAGTTTGGGGGTATGATAACTCTTAGAAATAAGAGTTATTACTATCTTTTTAATAGAATTATTGTCCTTGTTTTGAGTAATTTAGAAAAATAAAGTTTAGTTTTGATTGGATGAAATAAAAATTGAGAGAATTGTCTAAATGCTGAAAAAGTTGTTAATTTTGTAATTTGATAACTAAAAAGATGTTTGAAGTGTCGAGCAGGAAATCAGGTATTTGAGCTGAAAAGAGCTGCTCTGGAATTGCTATGGAATGTTGCAGCGTCTGCGAAGAGAATCACTACAAGACTAAAGATGTGCCAGCTCAACACACCTTCACTACAGGACAAAGAACCTGTAGCGCTATCCCAAACGAGGAAAGAGAAAGCAGACCTCAGCTGGATGTACTTCGGGATTGGGCCAAGGATTATTTTGTTATTGTTGAATTTTGTAAAAGCCCAAAAGTACATGTGAGAGAAAGTAGGAAACCCTATTTGGGGAGCACTAGTACAAATAGTGACAGGCGGGAATACTCACCACTATACTACAAATTCTAACTTAACCTTTTCTCCTTAGCTTGATAAAATAAAGAGTAATTTTAAGCATGTAAAATAATTGGAGTAATTGGGTATCAGAACAGTAAGTAATAAATGCAAGGAATTAATTATAGCTATAAATGGGTGTTCTAAAATAGAGGTAGAAACAGCTAGGATTCTAATCCTGTGTAATCTTAACTTTAGGGTAACTTATGTTTCCGGATGCTACAACATTTAGTCCAGGAATTAAGATTTGCTTTCCAATAGTAAAATTGAGTTCATTAAAAGCTTTTTATTCCTAAGTTTAAACTAATTTCCCTCAGTTGACAGATAAATACGTCCAGCTACTTAAAAACTTGAAGGCTATTCCTAGCTCATTCAACATAATTAATTTTCCAATTAATTATTTTATCCTTATCCTCTAAACAAGTTCACTAACTAAGTTTTTCCAAACTTAGCTAGCTAGTATCTTAGCTTAGTTGATCAATCCAAACTAAAATAAGCATTCATGCAGAGAAGAGGAAAATGAATAACATCTATTGCATAAATCACCCTTAAGCATCAATTACAAATTCATAGAATCCTAACTAAGGGAAATGAGCTCATAATGAGCTTAAAGACAAAAATAAACATAAGAAAGGAAAGACTCAACATAACGTAAATTATTTACAGAGAAGACCAGGAAGAATAGTGACGGCTGCTGTCCTCTGTACCAAGCTGACGTAAAAGGAGGCTGACCTCTCACTATTTGTACTAGTGCTTCCCAAATAGGGTTTCCTACTTTCTCTCTCATGCACTTTTTGGCTTTTACGAAATTCAACAATAATAAAATAATCCTTGGCCCGATCCCCAAGTACATCCAGTTGAGGTCTGCATTTCTCTTTCCTCGTTTGGGACAGTGCTGCAGGTTCTTTGTCCTGTCGTGAAGGTGTGTTGAGCTGGCAAATCTTTAGTCTTGTAGTGATTCTCTTCGCAGATGCTGCAGCATTCCATAGCAATTCCAGAGCAGCTCTTTTCAGCTCAAATACCTGACTTCCTGCTCAACACTTCAAACACCTTTTTAGTTATCAAATTACAAAATTAACAACTTTTTCAGCATTTGGACAATTCTCTCAATTATTATTTCATCCAATCAAAACTAAACTTTATTTTCCTAAATTACTCAAAATAAGGTCAATGATTCTATTAAAAATATAGTAATAACTCTTATTTCTAAGAGTTATCACAAAAAACTTGTTGTATAAAATAGTGATAATGGCAAGTGTACACGGTTAAACAAGTAATAAAGTGTGAATAAAGATCGTTCCCAAGAGGATTTAAATGATTTGAATACAAATTCTAGCTTAACCTTTTCTCCTTAGCTTCATAAAATAAAGAGTAACTTTAAGCATGTAAAATAATTTGAGTAATTGGGTATCAGGACAATAAGTAATAAATGCAAGGAATTAATTATAGCTATAAATGGGTGTTCTAAAATAGAGGTAGAAACAGCTAGGGTTCTAATCCTCTGTAATCTTAACTTCAGGGTAACTTATGCTTCAGGATGCTACAACATTTAGTCCATGAATTAATATCTGCTTTCCAGCAGTAAAACTGAGTTCATTAAAAGCTTCTTATTCTTAAGTTCAAATTAATTTCCCTCAGTTGACAGATAAATACGTCCAGCTACTTAAAGACTTAAAGGATATTCCTACCTCATTCAACACAATTAATTATTTTATCCTTATCCTCTAAACAAGTCCACTAACTAAGTTTTTCCAAACTTAGCTAGCTAGTATCTTAGCTTAGTGGATCAATCCAAACTAAAATAAGCATTCACGCAGAGAAGAGGAAAATGAATAACATCTATTGCATAAATCACCTTTAAGTATCAATTACAAATTCATAGAATCCTAACTAAGGGAAATTAGCTCATAGTGAGCTTAAAGACAAAAATAAACATAATAAAGGAAAGACTCAGCATAACGTAAATTAACTAAAGAAAAGACCAAGAAGAATAGTGATGGCCGCTGTCCTCTGTACCAAGCTGACCTAAAAAGAGGCTGACCTCTCACTATTTGTACTAGTGCTCCCCAAATAGGGTTTCCTACTTTCTCTCTCATGCACTTTTGGGCTTTTACTAAATTCAAAAATAATAAAATAATCCTTGGCCCAATCCCCAAGTACATCCAGCTGAGGTCTGCATTTCTCTTTCCTCGTTTGGGACAGAGCTGCAGGTTCTTTGTCTTGTAGTGAAAGTGTGCTGAGCTTGTAAATCTTTAGTCTTGTAGTGATTCTCTTCCCAGACGCTGCAGCATTGCATAGCAATTCCAAAGCAGCTCTTTTCAGCTCAAATACCTGATTTCCTGCTTAACACTTCAAACATCTTTTTAGTTATCAAATTACAAAATTAACAACTTTTTTGGCATTTGGACAATTCTCTTAATTATTATTTCATCCAATCAAAACTAAACTTTATTTTCCTAAATTACTCAAAACAAGGACAATGATTCTATTAAAAAATAGTAATAACTCTTATTTCTAAGAGTTATCACACGTCAGCAGCACTGGTAAATCTCGTACACTGTTACGGTGTGAATGGTAACTTGATCTACATAGCTACAGTGCAGCAGATCCGAGAAACACAATTGTTATCACCACAAAGGGATATGTTCTTCTATCACCAGTATTGCAAGGTAACAATACCTCTACTTAGTCCGCACGAGCAAACCGATGCCAGAGATAGCATAGTGCTAGCTATCAAGATTGGGAGAGGCGCGGCACACAGAGAGAGAAAAGAGGACACGACTATCTAGAGTGTATAGCTGCCGTTATGAGTGCTCTGTGTTGTGTGTCACTTAAGTGACGTGCACAGCTTACTAATAGTTGTCGCTCACTTAACCTAACCCAGTTGGGCTACTGCATGCTACGGGCCCAATGTTTAATTATTAATTAAATCATATTTAATTAATCAATTAAACTAATCCCATTTAATCATTAATTAAGTCATATTTAATTAATCAATCAAATTAATTCTCTAAATATTTGCTCTATGCGTGTTACCCTATAGGTTCTCAATTAATTGCCAATTATATTAATTATTATTAATCATATTAATATTTAATTAATATTATAAACAATGAGTGGCATCTGGCAATACATCATTGCTACCCAATTAATTAGAATATTAGTGATACAATTAAAACCATATTGTAACCCTATATAATGTGAAGTTAACGTCCTTTCGTCTCAATGTCTTAATTGAACATAAGGCATAAATGTGTCATCCTTGTTAAGTCCAATTATTTATTTCTTGATCTAGTAGTTGACGTACGATCATGTAGGCCTAATATATCATATTGTCCCACCTTAGTATGGCTATGCATTTCTTCATCGCATATCATCGAGAGGCCTATAGACATTACTCCTATTATGTAGGAGGGACAAGTCCTGTCTACATCACTCACATTCCGCAACATGTTTCATTCCAGACCTAATAGCTATCTTTATATTTATCCTGTTACAAACAACGTTAAATAATATCAAAGGCTACAACTACATATGTTAGGAATCGTAGTGACTTCAAGTCGAAGAACTACTTCACTATGGTCACCATTAGAATTGTTTATGACACTTACATAACTATTATGCAACGTTCTCATAGCGGGTCACTCTAGTATAAATATTCCACTAATATTTATACCTATGTGAAGACTTGATATCTTATATCTATGACTCGTGAGATGTGGTCATCAGTACACTCACATAATAGCCTCAATGTATTATTATTATCCTCATTAATAATAATACTTGACTATGGATATTTAAGAATAGTGTTCTATAATTTAATGGCATCTCACAATCAAGTCATAATTGACGTTCCATTAAATGAACTACTTATTCTAAGAACTTTATTATGCTATAAATATGATCATCAAATACAACATAATAAATAAATGCCTTATACCTATATCAAATATATGATCAAAGTGATGATATAAATGATTATCTATTCAAAATAGATTGGCCATTAGGGCTTACACAAACAATCTCCCACTAGCACTAGAGCCAATCAGGTATTAATATAACACTCATCGGTCTAGTGTGAGTGTCATGCTACCACCGAGCAAGAGACTCCAATAGTAGATCGTTCTGTATTGTCATTCTGCACATCTTCACATCTCCTCTATCGATCATCTATCTAATGAGATGGAAGCACCTAAGTATATGTTCGGATCACTGGTGAGATCAAGTTTCCTTAGCTTACGCGATTATTCCATCATCATCGCAATGAGGTCAATGGAGTTCGCAAAGTTAGGAACTACGATTAGTTCATAAATGAACTTCCTGATACAAACGACCTTAAAATACGTATTTAAGGCAACTACATCTATAGCTTTCTACACATCTTCATATCTCCTCTATCATTCATCCATCGAATGAGATGGAAGCACCTAAGTATATGTTCGGATCACTGGGGAGATCAAGTTTCCTTAGCTTAGGCGATTACTCCATCATCATCGCAACGAGATCGATGGAGTTCGCAAAGTTTGGAACTATGATTAGTTCATAAATGAACTTTCTGATCCAAACGGCCTCTAAATCTGTATTTAAGGCAACTATATAATCGACCTGTGTTATAAAATCAGCATCTGTCTCACGCTTGGAACCTTTTCAAGCTTACAGTGCCACTATTAAGGCAAAACAGAAAACCAGGCTGCGATCTAAAGTTATCCTTATCGGTTTGGAAGCTAGCATCAGTGTAACCCATTACAATGAGCTCTTCCTTACCATTTCAGATCAAGAATGAATCCTTAGTTCTTCTTAAGTACTTAAGGATATTCTTGACTTCGGTCCAATGACTTTCACTAGGATTGGATTGGTACCTTCTCATCATGCTCGAAGCATACGACATATTTGTTCGACTACATATCATGGCATGCGTAACAGATTCAATTGCCGAAGCATATGGAATCTTATTCATGCGTTCCCTCCACATCTGATGTAACAGGGACTGTCCCTTGGACAAGTGTATGCCACATAACATAGGCAAGATACCCTTTTTGGAATCATGCATATTTAAAGCGCCCAAACACTTTGTCAATTTATGTACCTTTGACTAACGCCTAACAATTTCAGCGATCTATCTCCATAGATCCTGATTCCTAATACATAGGACGTTTCGCCTAAGTCCTTCATTGAAAAATAATTCCATAACCACATCTTTACATTTTGTAGTGTGGGAATGTCATTTCCGATGAGTAGTATGTCATCCACATACAGCACAAGAAAAATAATTATGCCCCCACTAACCTTCTTGTACACACAAGGTTCATCGTCGTTCTTAATGAATTCAAATTGTCTTACAATTTAGATCAAAACGAAGATTCCAACTTCTGGAAGTTTTCTTTAATCCATAAATGGATGTTTACAACTTGCAAACCTTTCCAGAATTCTCTGAATTGACAAAACTCTCAGGTTGTGTCATGTACACATCCTCGAGAAGATTCCTGTTAAGGAATGTTGTTTTGACATTCATTTGTCAGATCTCAAAGTCATACTATGAAACAATAACAAGTACGATCCGAATCAATGCAACTGAACAGAAGGACGCATCATAGTCATACTATGAATTTGCTTGAAACCTTTTGCGATCAGTCGCGCCTTAGTCTTCTTGTTGAAGACCCACTTGCACCTTATGGGTTTTACCCTTTTCAGGTGACTCAACCAAGGTCCATACCCTGTTGGTGTACATGGATTCTACTTCGGATCCCATGGCTCCTAGCCACTTCTCAAAATCTAGGCCAATGACGGCCTCCTGGTAGGTCACAGGCTCATCATGATCCATGAGCGGTTCATCACCTTCTTGAGTTAGGAGTATTCCATATCTCTCAGGTTGATGATGTGTTCTATTTGACTTACGCGAGTCTTGTGTTACTTGAACTGGTGGTTGGACCACAACATCTTGTGGAACCGGTTCTTGTTCCATTGTAGCGGGTCAGTATTTTGTGGTGCTTGGATTTATCCAAGTTCTAAATTCCTCCCACTATCTTCCTTGGAGATGTGTTCCTTCTCAAGGAACACTCCAGTCCTCGCGACAAACATTTTGTCCTCGGAGGTGTTATAAAAATAGTGTCCGTTTGTTTCCTTAGGACACCCCACAAAGATACATTTGTCACACTTGGGTCTAAGCTTATTTTAAAGCTAAACGTTTCAATAAACTTGACACCCCAAATCTTAATGAAAGACATACTTGGTCGCATACCAGTCCATATCTCATATGGTGTCTTTTAGCCGTTTTAGATGGAACACGGTTAGGTGTGAAAGCTGTTGTATGTAAAACATATGCCCTGAAAGAGCCAGAGAAGTCTGATTGACTCATAATAAATCATACCATGTCCAACAAGGTGCGATTTCTCCTCTCGGACCCACCATTCCATTATGGTGTTCCAGGAGGAGTGAGTTGAGATATAATCTAACATTCATTCAGATAGTCATCAAACAATTGGCTCAAATACTTACCACCACGATCTGATCGTATGACCTAAGTACTTTTCCAAAATTAGTTCTCCACTTCGTTCTTGAATTCTTTGAACCTTTCAACGATTTCTGGCTTGTGTCATACACAAGTCCATCTTTACTAAAGTTATCAATAAATGAGACGACGTACGGAAACTTGCCTTTTAGCAAACTTGTTTAGAGGCCCTCATACATCACAATGTATCATGCCGAAAGATTACCAGTCCTTTCACCTTACTGGTGAATGGAGCTTAGTTATCTTTCCAAACAAGTAAGATACGTAGACCTCAAACAATTCATAATTGGATGAGTCCAAGAGTCCATATTAGTGGAGCTTGGAAATGTGTTTATTACTTATATGGTCTGAAAGATATTGCTAAATACATAGAGGGTCCAAATCACTTGGTTTGACCCTATTCGCATTTATGTTATAGATGGGCACATCGAGATCAAGGACACAAAGTCCATATCTCATATGAATACTAGAATAAAAGACATCAGTTGAATAAATGGAACAACAATTGTCCATTTGTTGCAACTTAAAATCCTTTCTTGTCTATACAAGATATAGAAATGATGTTTCTATTATTAACTGGAATAAAATAACAATTATTTACTTCCATTAATGCCCATAAGTTAAATTCAAACTCTTATAGTTAATGTAGCAACTTTTGCTTATTTCCACTTATAGCGTAGACATTTACCTAATGGTAAATTCAAACTCCTATAGTCAATGTAGCAACTTTTGCTTCATTTGCACTCATAGGGTAGACCTTTACCTTTTAGTCAACGTCCTAACTCCTACGATCCTTCACATTTATGTGAGATCCATATGCGGTATCCAATACCCATAATGTTGGAATAGATATGTTGACTTTTATAACAACTATGCCTAAACAGGAAGTCATGCTTCCTTTCTTGTCTTTATACTCTTTCTGGTACCTCTTATGCCTTGCTAGCTCTTGTTAGAGGATCATAAGGTGCATGATCATATCATACGCCTCTATGATTGCAAGCATGAGATATCGTACACCATTGGTGTAACACCCTGTTTTTCTTTTACACTATGCTTATATGTGTTAATATTTGCTTGTATATGTTGTATATATGTTGTTTATGATTGTTCTTAATGTCCAAGTTCATAGTTGGGGTAGTTTAGCCTTAAGGAATGGTCAATGCCTTTAAGTCCAAGAAACATGTTTTACGGTTTTGTTCATATCTTGAGTTCTAGACATCCGATTGAGGTGATCTTGGATGAGTTGGAAAGCTTAAAGAATTATCTACAAGTCTTATTTCACGTGTTAAGGCCAAATTCGGCTTCTAAAGTTTCGCGTCGCGAAGATACATTCGCCTCGCGAACCTGACAGCCAGATTATTGCAGCTCTCTGGTTCGCCTCGCGAAAGACTACTCGCCTCGCGAATCTGCGCGCACCAGAATCGTATTTTTGGGCTTCTAATCAGCCCATAATGACCCTAACTCATATTTATACCATAAGACTCGACCTAAACCTATTTTCTAAGTTGAATTACTCTTAGAAACTGCCTCTTCCTCTCCAAACAAGGATTTCTAAACCCTTTCCAAGGATTCTTGAAGGAGATTGCACCATTGTTCATCGTTCTTCGTCTCCTTCATTTGAAGAGCATCACTGCAGCATCACTGCCATCACAAGCCCTCTTCATAGTTGCTGCTCTTGAACCTTTTGGGGCTGTGATCGTGAAGTCAAGCGTCGTAAGATCGAGCATTCGTGTAGATGCAACCTTTTCCGGACCTTTTTCCTTCCTTTGTTTATTGTGATCGTCATACCAGGTATGGGGGAAGAAATAGATCATGAGTATGTGGGTTTTGGGATAGGTTAAGATGAAGGGGTTAACTCATGACCCCTATATGTTTGTCTATATGCATTGTAAATGCCTATGTATATGCTATGAGTGTAATTATGTGTATGTTATGTATATGCCATGTACATTCCTATGTGAATATTGTATAAATATATATGTTTATGGTTCTATGATTATGATTATAGGTATTTGTCTTGATGATATGATTGAAATATTATGATGTGCGATGAATAGTATGAATATAGATACGATATGCATTGATGAGATTTTATGATGTGCAATGATAATGATGACTTGATGATGATGTGCGTTACAATAAAGAAAATAGGATTAGTGAAAGAACATAGCTTAGGGACGTTTGGCACCCCATAATGAATGAGTTGTTATGAGAGGTGAGATTGATAATATTGGATTAGTTTTGGAAACCCATAGGGATGATTCTTGAGAGATGAGATGATAGGCATAGGGATAACTTAGAGAAATTCTTAAGATTCCCACATCTGTCATGATTCGCCTAGCGAATATCCATTCGCGAGGTGAGACAGAGAGACCATTCGTGGTCTGACGTGATTCGCCTAGCGGATTGTAATCCACGAGGCGAATGAGAGAATCAAATATTGGGGCTCTCGGGCTCGCCTCGCGAGCCAGGATTCGCCTAGCGAATCTGAGAACCTGTTTAAGAGCTCTCGGGCTCGCCTCGCGAGCCACGATTCGCCTAGCGAATTTGGGTTTCTCACCCAGATTCTGTTGTGAAGAAGAAATGAATAGGGTAATGGAAAAATGACTGTGAGATCACAATTCAAGGTTGATAGTATAGAAAAGAACGTTAATATTAATAATGACGATATGATAATATTGGCAATGTTGATAAAGGCAATACTGATGGTTAGCGCCTAGTTGTTTGATGATCATCGTTGATGGTCATTGTTGATAATCAATGTGATTGATTATGATGATAATATTGGCAATGTTGATAAAGGCAATAATGATGGTTAGCGCCCAATTGATTGATGATCATCGTTGATGGTCATTGTTGATAATCAATGTGATTGATTATGATGGTGGATGGTTGGACATGTGTTTGCATGTTGTTGAGCATAGCATGCATCATACGTTGACGTTGATATGTTGGGTGGAAAGCAAACGATGAATCGCGATAGTGGAGGCCACGATGGGTGTTATCCCGACCTTGCGGGTACGTTGGGTATGGAAGTTCCAGGTGACATGGGCTAGCTACCTATTGTCGGAGTGACCTAAAGAATAAGATTGAGTACCCTGACTAGCCACTATATGTTATCAGGATTAGTGAGAGTGTTCGGGGATGGCCCATGGTCTGTCATATCATCCACGTTGATAACCGGACATGTACTCCTAATCGTCTTTCCAGAGTTAGAGTTGTTGGCTATATGCATACGGAGTAGTGATGTTGCATTCGCATTGACATGCATCCTTGATATATATTGATTATATCTGTGTTGATTGATGTATGTTGTATGCCATCTTAATTACTATTCCATTCCGTTTACATATATTCATGATTGTGTTTCTTACCCCTCTCTTTGTTATTCTTGTGCATATGTTGTGGTATATGCAGAGGAGGGTGAGCATGCTGACGAGGAGTGATCCCAAGGAGATCTCTCTCAGTAGTTAGGATTTATGATTTATGTTATGCAATTTTATTCCGATGTATTATCGGTATATGTATACCAGCTCTGATATGTGACATCGGGACTTGGGTTATGTTTATTATTTATGTTTTCCGCAGTTTGTTTTTAAAGGATTTTGATTATTTCAGATTCCTATGTTTTACGTTATAGATGATGTGATGCACATTACCCTTGAGGATATGTTTTTATTTTAATTGTTATTTTTTTTTTAAAGACATGTATGATTTCAATCATGTTTTTTTTTATATGTGGGGTAGTGGGTGTCACAATTGGCATCGACTTGATGCTTCTATTAAGAATCCCTTTTGATCCTTATGGTATTAGCAACAAATTGCTTAAGAATTAGTTGCTTGAAAACATACAATTCTTTTTCTCGTACTTGAGAACATTCCTCAAAATTTGTACCAACCATAAAATTTATTCTAGATAACTCATCCTTCTCAAGGATATATCGCAACAATAAAATAAAAGTTGTTTTTGTAGCCATTGTTATTTAATGTAGAAACATACAGAATATAAATATCACGATGAAAACATATTTAATAGGTCTTTTATTAAATATACTCCCACTATTTTACTCAAATCAATGACTCTCATCATTGACTCAGAAAATCCTGTTGAAAGATTTTCTAGTGGGACCAAGATCCATATTTCACCTCGTTCTGAGTCAGCTGTGGCTAATTGCCCAGAACTCAGCTATTTAGGTAGGAAACTCCTTTCCAATTACATCCAATGTAATTTTTGGATCAGTTGGGTGATTAACTCCTTATTCTAATCCATCATATGGATTAATGCCCAACCCCATGCCTCTAAGCCATTTCAATCCTATTGAATATGCTTAGTTAATTTCAACTCTATGGTTGGTAGTAGGTTGTTTCACCTTTCGCGTCTCACCAGAATATATTAAGGGGCTCAGTTGTGGCATTACCCACACTTAAATGATTCTGGCCTTAACGAGTGCCACGCATTAGGAGGCATTTAATAACTTAATTTATTGAGGGAATTTAATTATTAAATGATCTCACCGGCTTGTTTATCATATAAACATCTCTCATAGCATACATGGCATACTAGCTTACATACATTCAATACATATTAAGCATACAATGACATTCATGTTATCATACAATTTAAATCAAAATTTAAATCATACATCTTATACATTTCATGCATCACATACATAAACATACAAGACATGTAAAAGTTATTATGATTATGGCTTCCTAATGTGCAATAATTAAAACTAATTATCACAATCTTTGACTCTCGAGCAAACTTCTAAAGTTCCTATCACTGACGTCATGATCTGGTGTTGCCTCCATGTCACCCCGAGCAATTTACAAAATTTAAAATAAAATAAATAAAGTAAATGTCACGACACGCATGCTGTATTTATAAAATAAATACAATAAATCACGACACGCAAGCCGTATTTACCAAATAAAATTAAACACCAAAACTAGGACCATAACCATATACCGCACATTTAATAAACAATTTATAAATATGCAAAAAAGGGATGAAATCACATTCTGTCCATCAGCACAGCCCATGCTACGCTAAGCATGCCCGTGCTAAAAACTCGTTGACGCTGTTTAACATGTGCACGGCTGTGCTGAAAATAGCACGGTCGTGCTCAAAGTTCGTTCGCGCTGTTTGAAAGTGGCATGGTCGTTCCAAACGGCGCACGGCCGTGCTTCGCGTTCACTAACGCAGGTTCAAACGTGCATGGCTGTGCCATAAGGAGCACGGTCGTGCTCCGCGCAGCAGTAGGATTCCAGAAGCGAATCCTCTTGAATATGGCAGGAGCACAACCAAGCAAATAAACATGTTTAAACAGATTTATATCATATAAAAATCTTACAAACATGTTTTTAAACATACAAATCATATTTAAAAGCAATAAGCATGTTATCATACAAAGGCAAATAATCCTAGGATACATGAAAAACTACGACCAATACTCTGACATCACTATTAGGGTTTCAAGAGGGATAATTTTTAAAAAAAAAATTAAAAAACTTCTTTAGCGAAAAAACCCCCTTAACTAAGGATCACATATTGCACATGAATCACAAGGATATTGTGTTTACCTCTTGAAGCGTAGCTTTACCATGAACACTGTGAGCACGTCAGCAGCACTGATAAATCTCGAACACTGCTACGGTGTGAATGACAACTTGATCTACACAACTCTAGTGCAGTAGATTCGAAGAACACTGCTGCTATCACCACAAAGGGAGAGGTTCTTCTATCACTAGTATTGCAAGGTAGCAATACCTCTACTCAGTTCGTGTGAGCAAACCGACGTCAGAGATAGCGGAGTGCTAGCTATCAGGATTAGGAGAGGCGCGACACACAGAGAGAGAAAAGGAGACGCTACTGTCTACAGTGTACAGCGGCCATTATGAGTACTTTGTGTTGTGTGTCACTTAAGTGACGTGCACAGCTTATTAATAGCTGTCACTCACTTAACCTAACCCAGTTACGCTACTGTACGCTACAGGCCCAATGTTTAATTATTAATTAAATATGATTTAATTAATCAATTAAACTAATCCCGTTTAATTATTAATTAAATCATATTTAATTAATCAATTAAATTAATTCTCTGAACATATGCTCTATGCGTGTGACCCTATAGGTTCTCAATTAATTGACAACAATATTAATTATTATTAATCATATTAATAATTAATTATTATTATAAACAATGAGCGGCTTCTAGCAATACATCATTACTACCCAATTAATTAGAATATTGGTGATACAATTAAAACCATATGGTAACCGTACATAATGTGAAGTCAACGTTCTTTCGTCTCAGTGTCTTAATTGAACACAAGGCATAAATGTGTCATTCTTGTTAAGTCCAATTATTTATTTCTTGATCTAGTAATTGGCGTACGATCATGTGGGCCCAATATCTCATATTGTCCCACCTTAGCATGACCATGCATTTCTACGTCGTATACCATCAAGAGGCCTATAGACGTTACTCCTGTTATGTAGGAGGGACAAATTCTATCTACATCACTCACGTTCCTCAACATGTTTCATTGCAGGCCCAATAACTATCTTTATAGTTATCCTATAATAGACAATGTTTAATAGTATCAAAGCCTAAAACTACATATATTAGGAATCGTAGTGACTTCAAGTCGAAGAACTACTTCACTATGGTTACCATGAGAATCGCTTATGACACTTACATAACTATTATGCAGCGTTCTCATAGTGAGTTACTCCGGTATAAATATTCCACTAATATATATACCTATGTGAAGATTTGATGTCTTATATCTATGACCCGTGAGATGTGATCATCAGTACACTCACATACTAGTCTCAATGTATTATTATTGTCTTTATTAATAATAATATTTGACTATGGATATTTAAGAATAGTGTCCTATAATTTAATGGCATCTCACGGTCAAGTCATACTTGACGTTCCATTAAATGAACTACCTATTCTAAGGACTTTATTATGTTATAAATATAATCATCAAATATAACATAATAAATAAATGTCTTATACATACATCAAATATATGATCAAAGTCATGATATAAATGATTATCTATTCAAAATAGATTGGCCACTAGGGCTTATACCAACAGTGTTTATTTTCTGTGCTTCCGCTACGTTTTTTGAATATCGCGCTAATGTTATAATATGGTTAAGGTATAGTTAATAATGTAAGGTTGGGACTAATGGGATTATCCTTCTGAGGAAGGAGGGTCGTGTCAGGTTTTATGCGCTTAGAGCAGTTGTTCATCCCCGTTAATCATTGAAAAATTGATGGACATTGGATGGATGGACTGAATTTGCAATATTAATTGATTCAGGTACTTGGAATCCTATGGATGAAGACATGGTCTCTCTGGATCCCATTGAATTTCATTCGGAAGAGGAACCTTATAAAGATCGTATTGATTCTTATCAAAGAAAGATAGGATTAACTGAGGCTGTTCAAAAGAGGGACCAAAGGTATTCCAAAAAAACTTTAGAGACAAAAATCGCACATGGCCAATAGTAGGAGGGCTAAAAGTGCAATTAAGCCAAAATAATATGGTTTCTGTAACGCCCTGGAAATTTTAAGCAAGTTAATAAAAATTTAAAATAATTAATTGGATATATTAGGAATAATTAAAGAAAACTTTTGATGCCAAAAAGTTTAATTTTTGGCTGGGTTCGGACTCCGCTGACAGTATAAACCCGATATTGTTAGGGAAGACTCCAGAGAATAAAAATTGGGACTTGACTAGATATATTGGGTTATAAATATTTTTAGGTGCTGGACAATATATCTGAAGTCCAAAACCGTGAAGAAACTAATACTGAGAAAATAATATTGTTTTAATTAATATCAGCTTTGTTTGTCCAAATCAACATTGGTTTCATTATAGTGCCAGATCTGGAGCTGGGAACTTAATCCTAATATCCTAACATTTTTCCTATCTCAATTCTAAACTTCAAATCCAAATTTGAATTCCATGCCCTCTTGGTGATCGGTTACTTGAACTTGTTATTTGGACCTTAAATGATATGGTTAGGGTTTATAAACCGTAACTTGAATACCTTTGAAACTTGAGGAGTTTGGTTGGAAATGGAGGTGTGAAAATGTTAAAGATTTGAAAACAATCATGGAAATGTTGAAAATCAAACAATATGGGGACCATAGAAAAAGGGAGCTAAAGCTCCAAAGTTTTGATACAATCACACTTACAAATGTATTGTTGTGTTGTGAGCACACTTAAGGGCAGTGTACCCTGTCGCCAAAGTAATATAAGACGGAAGTCCATATATCGTACCCAAGATATTAATTACGTAATATGCAAGTGATAAAGTAAGTACTCAAATAGAGAAATTCTTATGCTATTTAGACTAACGAAATAATAATAGTAATAAGATGTAAGCAGTAGCAAGATATGGCAAAAGAGAAATAAAGGGTTAAGAAATAAAGGGTAAAAAAGCCTAAAGTCATGGTTTCACTTGTACTTTCGATACCCCCAAATCCTAATTCTATTCAATTTCGCATTTGCTTTTCTAATATCAATCCCTCTACGAATACTATTAACTCTTCGTCAGGCAATCAATATTCTTTTCCCCAGATGAACCTAACGTTTGTCAGACAAAGATTTTAAATGATTAGAAAGCATAAAGAGCAAAGAGGTTGAATGACTGAAAGGAGTAAATCACGTTTGATCATGCTATAATTTAAACCTCAGTTATCCTATAGATCTACCAATGACTGAAAGGAGTAAATCACGTTTGTGCAATCCTAGCATGGGATGAAGAACAATAGAATAAAACTATTCAAATCGCAACTTTGAAACCAAATAGAATTCAAGTTAAAGCTAAGACATAGCAAAAAGGGTTTCTATAAATACAAGATCCACCACAACTCTAGTGGTGAATTTAGCTACCCATAATATTAGATAAAACCAAAGTCAACAAAAGGAAACACATCCTAAAAAATTAAGAGAAGAAGTGTCTCCAACTTAACCTCCAGGTGCAAATCCTACTCTACTAAACTACTGAAACTATAAACTATAGAAACCTATTACAAAAGATGATAGTATGATAGAATATCCAAGAATGGTACAGAGGGCCTCTATATATAGGAAAGTATGAGAAAAAGGCCCAAAATTAGGTCTTCAGCGCCGCCAGCATGGGCGTGCTCTTTATTCAGCACGGGCATGCTCCCTATATGTTAGGTCGTGCTCAGTTCTGCACTGTAACACCCCTATTTTCTTAATCTTTTAATTAATCAGTAATTTAGTAATTGTATTTTATTAGAGGGTCTAGAAAATTAAATAAATTATTCCGAGGCCATAGCCATGCTCTACGCTATCGTAGGAAGCTATGGTTAAATTTTGGTCAAAAACTCAGACGGAACCCGGTCTGCGTTTTACACTGACAGTATTATTTTATTGCTCAGACGACCTTATTTTGACTCATGAACGAAACCATTAGGCTTTAAATAAAATTGCGAATGATATCGGCAATTTTGAAAAAAGTGCAAAATAAATAGGTTATCACGACTTTCGTAGGCGAAATATTAAATCGCGTAAGAAACGAAGCTGTGTAGGGATTTAACGGGACCCGTTAACGGATAAACATGAAGTCACCTCACCTAGGAGTGACTCACCAGTGTCATCATTACTTTTCTGGAAAATATCTAGATATTTATGAAATTATAAAATATCTAAACGCGAAAAGACCAAAATGCCCTTGGTCTTTTTCCTAAAGGACGTTTACGTCCCTAAAATATCTAAGATTTTGATGACCTCTCTCTCTCTCTCTCTCTCTCTTATTTTCGTGCCTCTCTCTCTCTTCTCTCCCTTCACTTTCTTCTTCTTCTACCTTTCTTTCTTCTTCTCCATTTTTCTTTCCTTCCTTCACCTCCATTTTTCTCAAGCTTCTACAGGGATTTTCAAGCAAGTTTGTGAACCAAAGTTGATCCTCTCATCCTCCTCTATCACCTAGGAGGTATAGATTTCACTCTTGAGATCTCAATCTTTATTTTCTCCATTTATTTTCATGAATATCAATTTCTAGATCTAAAATTCAAAAAGCTCTAGAAAATTGTAGAAAAATCATTTTGAGACCAAACCAATTCCTATGATCTAGTATCATCCCCTACTATCATAATCCAAGAGCTTGTGATGAAATAAAATCTCTAGCCTATTTATCTTTTAAGGGCCGAATGGGTGAGTTTTTGGGGGAAAAATGGGTTTTTGTTCTTTGTTCTTGATTTCACCTATTTCATTCCTTAATCATGTAATCCAAGTGATTAGGAAGGTAAATCCATCTTCCACCTTTTTTTTTTGGGTGGTGGCCGAAACCCCAAATTTTTGATTTGAGGGAGTTTTGGTTCAAATCTTTGATAATTGATCATGGATTATGTCTTAGGTATGCTTAAGGATCATTGATCCAAGAGTTGGTAGAATTTCAACATCCCTAGCCTAATTAATTACATAGGGGCAGCAGCCTAGTCCTATGGTTAGGGGAGTTTTTGATTTAACCGTACTGACTTTCGATTGTGTTTTGTTGTATAGAATCGGACAGGACTCGAACATCCGACAGCGCACCTGACTGACAGCTGCGGAGTCATAGCCGGAGCTACACGAAGAAATCACTAAGGTGGGGAGAAAGAACTAATATCGTCGGGAAGGCAAGCTTAGTATAGAGTATATATATTTGTGTAGGGGAACCCTTAAACCCTACTAGAGGTTAAGCCCTGGATAAAGTGTCTGGACCCTAGGTGTAGGTACTTTTGGGCTATCACCACTAAGATGATATTATGGATGATGAAATTGAGGTTAATGTGTTGATTTGTTTAATTGATTATCTGTTTACCTGTTGTGTTAAGCTGTTGGAGTGATTTGTTGTTATCTGGCTTTGTAGTGATGTTTATACTAGATAAATTACCGTTGTAATGTTATTGTGTTTTGACTGGTGGTTGAGTGTTGATGAGAGTATGGTGAGCGTTGATGTTGTTCGGGTTGATATCGTTGTGGTCCCGACCGTGGAGCTGTGGCTCGTAGATGCAAGGCATCGTGATGCTGATGCTGATGCTGATGTGATGTTGATGTTGATGATTGATGTTGACGTTGATGTGATGCGATGTGTCATGGTCGTGGACGAGTGTTTAGGCGTGAGGTTTCGATATCAATCTGCGATGGATGTTTGTTGCATTTTCATAATATTTCATACCACAGCATTTGGTCCCAAAGGGAGATGTCCAATTGGGGACGTTACGTACAATCCCGAGGCGAGATATGGTGTGATGTGATGTGATGTAATCCCGACGGGGATGTCCAACTGGGGACGTGATGTATCGGCCGACATGCATATAGGAAAGACAGCATATACATAGGGACTAGTATCCCTCCTATAGGCTTATCTGAGAGAATGATGTTTGAGATGATTGTGATGGGTGACTTAAGAGATGGGTGATGTTGTGTTGTATATGTTATCTGTGTTGTGTGATATATATATATATATATATATATATATATATATATATATATATATGCTGTACTGATGCCCCTCTCCTATATTGATGATATATGTTTCTTATCTCCCGTTATTTTTCTGTATGTGTTGCTCTTATTTTATGGAAAGACCCCGAGGAGGAACCAGTTGCTGAAGAGCTGGACGGCATTCCTTACGAGCATGACGCTGGAGGACGTGCCACGGACCCTAGCCTCGAGAGGTTGGGCAATGATCGTGGCTAGCCGGAGAGCTGTCTCTTGGCTTAGTTATGTATTTTGATTTCAGTCTGTACTGATATACACTATATAGTACTTTATTACTATAGCCCCACTGATGGGGCAATGTTGTATGTGATATATTTCATTATATTTGAAGCAGTGTACTCTGAAGCGTAGCGTGCCGTTTATTGTTTTGCTTCCACGCTAAATTTCCCGCTTCGCTTCGTTTCAATAAGGCGCGCTAACGTTTATTATGCGATTAAGATTAGTTAATATCTTAGATTCTACTGATGAGACGGCGGGTCGTCTCATGCACGGGCATACAAACTTTGTAGAATCAGCGTCATAGTGCACGAGCATCAGTATGGGCGTGCTCAATCTTCTACATCGTCGTGCTTCCTATATGTAAGGGTGTGCTTGAACAAATCAGGCATTTCTTTTCTGAGTCATGCCTTGCTTCACTTTGGCACGGGCATGCTGGTGTTTGGAACGACTGTGCTTCATCTCCAGAGGTCAGCTTTAAGTCATTTTTGTAAGGGCATGTTTGGATGGTTGAGCAGAGAGGCTTGCACAGGCATGCTCTTGTTCGGCACGGTCGTACTTGAGCTCAAAACTTCAATATTTTCTTCATTTTAGCTCAGAAACTTCCATCTTTTATCAAATGTTCATCAAGCTGCCTCTAAACATCAATTCTATCAAAACTTAAGTAAAAGGGTGAAATATAATAATAATCATCATGAAATGCATCAAAATTCAACCCAAATACCCCTATAAAATGTATGGAATTAAGGTTTATCAAACTTCTCGCACTTGAGTATTGTTTCGCCTGAAGCAATTATCTGTCTTAAAAGAGTTTTCAAAATAATGTTCAGATTCAAATCAGGGGAATCCAAAACAAATAGAATTTTCAGAATTGCGATGATAGTCAAACAATTATATTTTTCAAAAGAAATCAAGAGATTACCCAATTAGAAACCTTAATTTCCTTAAAATCAAACTTTCCAAAAGACCATAGGTCACTCCACTCACAATCTATGGGTGTATTGGGAAAAGATATTTAAGCACTCAAGATTCTCAAAGTAAATACATTACCATAGGCTTGTCAAGCAGATGTGTGATGGAATCTACATCCATTAACAAAACTACATCAAGAGATTCTAAAGAAGTACAAAATGGATAGCTCAAAGATCATGAAAACTCCAATGCAAACTAATGCTAATCTAAGCAAAGATGATGAAGGTAAAAAGGTAGACCAAACTGTCTACAGAGGTATGATTTAATCTCTTCTTTACTTAACATCTAGCAGACCTGATATTCAATTTAGTGTCTGTATGTGTGCTAGATTCCAATCTGATCCCAAAGAATCTCATCTTAAGGCTGTTAAAAGAATCTTTAGATATTTGCTTGGAACCACTAATCTTGGTTTAATGTATTTTAGAACACAAGATTATAGATTAGTTGGTTTTTGTGATGCTGACCTTGCTGGAGATAGAATTGAAAGGAAAAGCACCAGTGGAGGATGTCACTTTATTGGAGCAAACTTAGTCTCATGGTCAAGCAAAAGACAGACGACTATTGCACTCTCAACTACAGAAGCAGAATATGTCTCTGTTGCAAGTTGTTGCTCACAGCTATTATGGGTAAAACATCAACTAGAAGATTACTCTATATTTGAGCATAATATACCTGTCTGGTGTGATAATTCTAGTGCTATTTGCTTAACTAAGAATGTAATGCCCTGATTTTTCAAGCTTTTGGGCTTTTCGTTTTATTTAAACAGTATTTATCTGTTTGTATTTATTTGGAGGGTTTAGAGAATGCAAAAAAATAATCCGAGACCATAGTCATGCTCTACGTTATCGTAGGAAGCTATGGTTAAATTTTGGTCGAAAACTCAGACGGAGCCCGGTCTGTGTTTTACACTGACAGTATGATTTTACTGCACAGACGACCTAATTTTGACTCGTGAACGAAACCGTTAGGTTTTATATTTTATTTCCAACAATATTGGTTCTTTTGAAAATTTTCAAAACAAATAAGTCGTTATACGTTATTTGGACGTAAAACCTAAATCGGGTGGACAACGGAGCTGAATACAAGATTTTCTTGGACCTGCTAACGGATAAGATGACATCATCATGACATCATCATCATGCCACGTGTCAAATCCCTATGGAGGACACGTGTCAATTTCTTGTGGTCTCGAATAAAATATAATATACCGAAAAATATCTGGACGCGAAATTACCAAAATACCCTTTTAGCAAATTACCCTTCTACCCTTCTATGTTCACTAAGCTTAAAATATCACCTTTTCACTCATTTCTTCTCCTCATCTCACGCAGCCCTCTCCCCCATTTTCACTCTTCTTCTCTTCTCACTTTCTCTCCATAAACTCACCATAAACCATTTCAAGCTTTCTAATTCAAGTAGAAACTTCAATCAAGGTGACTAGGAGAAGCTTCAAGCTTTGTTAATCTCCACTAATCAAGAGGTAAGCTTCACTTCTTTCCATCTAGAGACCTTGGATTCTCCATGGATTTTAATGATGTAAGGTTAGGATTTTAACTTCAAAAATTCATAACTAATTGTAGAAAAATCTTATGTTAATGAAACTAATTTCTATGAACTCATGAAGACCTCTAGATTCATTTTCTAAGAACATCACATGGCTGCCCTGTTTTTGTATCTTGAGGCCGAAACCCTAAGGTGGTGGGTGGATGAGATTTTGGTTCAAGTATTGGAAAATAACCATGGATTTTACCTTTCTATTGTTTAAATGTCTTAAATCCAAGAGCTTGAAACAAAATAAAAACCCTAGCCTATAGACCTAGAGTGAACCGAATCCATGCTACAAGGGAGGAGTATGATGTTGTTTCAATTTTTAATCTATGACAATTTCCTTTAATTCTAGATTACTCTATGATCATAAATCTAAGAGTATGTGAAATTTTGAGAATCCTAGCCATATGTTCTTACTCATGGCCGAAGCTAGGAGGGGGGATTAGGAGAGAATTTTTGTGTTTTAAAGTTATTGTATTGATTGATTGATTGTGTGTAGTTGCTGACAAGTAATCGGACAAGGAAACGGGAGAGTTCGTGGACCGATCGGACAACTTTGTACTTACCGGGAACTACAAGAGGTAAGGGGGGAAACCCCTGAGGGATTCTCCCGATGACTACATGTCATCATATTTGCTCTGTATGTGTGTAATTAAGTTGTGTGGTGGTTGATTTATTTACTTTCGGCAAATATTTGATTTGTTGATAATTGTTTATTAATGTGTGATGTAGTCGTTGGATATGCAATTTAACTGTATTATCTGCTGTAAAATCTGCTGTAACATTTATGATGTTGACTGTGATGTTGACTGTTGATTGGAAAGCCTGACAGTGGTCAGTGCTCAATTAACTAACGAAGATAAAAGCCTTGAAAAATCTTGAATTAAATGCCAAAGATTTATTTGGGAAACGTTGGGTATTTTCAACGACGCAAGTTTTCTAAAGAAAAAGTGGATCCAAAAGTAATTTATTAAGTTAGTAGGAAAAGTACGTTTTTGAACACTAAAACGATGTTTTAATTCCGAAAAGATTTACGAAAAACGTTTTCAAAAACAGTAATGCTGTTCTGGGACGACGTTTTTGGTCTCAGCTGTTTCCTTTCAAAAATTGATTTTTTTGGGAAAGGGACTTTCAATAAAAGTTAAGTTTTACCATAATTCGATGGTTTTTAAACCGTTTTCAAACAGAAAAGTTTTCTGTAAAACGAGTTTTCCCAACGGTGTAAAAACCGACAACTTGGATGAGTTGCGGAGTTTTCGTTTTGGATTTGTGTTTCACAGAACGAAAAACGGTGAAAAATGATGAAAACGTGAACCTAGCATACGAGACGTCGGGATGTTAGTGTTCTGTAAAAATAGCACGAAAGGTCGTGCAATGATGTTAAGGACTGTGTGTCCTATGGACTAATTGTCCTCCTCTTGTTATGAGGAAACGAAATTAAAGGTGAATACTGATTTCTATTACCACGGACCTTGGGCTGGTGCATCGGTCTAGGGCTCCGCGATTGAGCACTCGGACGTTCCGTCCTGTGTTAGAAGTTTTAAAACAGTGTAAATTGTGAATAGTCGGGAGCTTTGAGCTACGAAGACGAAAGAATGAACACAAAAGAAAAGTGGCAAGACTTGGAACGTTTTTCTCATGCATTTGTTTTTAGGCAGACGTGCCATCTGATTGGGGGACCTTGATGGCAGGGAACCCTGTGATGACTTTAAGTCACTGTGTAACATTGTGCCTTGATGGACAATGGTGTCATACAACTGATGAATATTGTGCCTTGAGTTGGACAATATCGTATGACCATTTACAGTTTATTCAGTACCGCTGAATGTAATTCCATGTAATCGCGTAATGTCATGGTGTTCATGTACTGCCGAATAAGCACTTAGGTGCCGGTCATTGTGCCTAGGGCCAATGTACCTTGAGCCTGATCAGCTCAGTTTTTACACAATGGTGTCCGGAGATTAAGTAAAGAATTAGATGATGAACATTGAAGTGTCATGCATCTCTTTTGAAAATAACAATGGCTGTCGGGTATGAGACCCTATGATACACTACTTGTTTATCAGTAGGAGTTTACACATGATAATTATTTATGCTTATGTGTTAATGATGTGATATACATGTTGTTATCGTGTGTGAATCCATATATTGGTATCTCACCCTTACATCTTCAGATGAATTCCAAGATGCCGCTGGAACATTCGGGGATCCATTCCCTGACGTTTGAATATGCGGAGGAGCATGACGCACGAGAAGTCATAGTGTTTTAGTAGTAAGACTAGCTATAGGATATGTCCTACTCTATTTTGAACAACATTAGTTAATTACTCTGGCTACTGACATCCACGACTGTTTTGGATGGCCGTATGTATAAGGCCTATGTATTCTATTGTGATATATTATTATGTATACCTTTCTTGATGTTTATTTCCGTACGTATTTACGTTACGTTGATATGTAGTAAGGTAAGTTAGAAGAAAAAAAAAATTTATCACGGATTTTCACAATAAGTTAAATACTTAGAAAATCTTATTTTCCGAAAGTAACTAGCAAAATTGAACTAAGTTTTATTTTCCGCAACGGGTAACCATGTGGTGCCCCAGAAGGGGGTGTCACAAAGAATCCCATACAACATTCTAAGGCTAAGCACGTAGAAATCAAACATCACTTCATAAGAGATTATGTTCAAAAAGGTGTATTTGATGTTAAGTTTGTTAAAACTGAAAATCAATGGGCTGATATCTTTACAAAACCATTAGCTGATGATAGGTTTAAGTTTATAAGAGACAACTTGAATATACATTGCTTTGCTGAATAACCTGTCTGATGAGTGTTTATGATACCCGTCTATGTTTAACCGTCTGACTCTTTGAATCATACTCTTTATTTGAAATATTTTCTTTTAAATGGTTATTATCTTTAATGCCATTTCTTTCTCTGAGGCAAAATGTGTACATGGCTATTTTTATTTTAAATCAATTTTTTTTAAACCTCCATCTTTTTGTTGCTTTCATATAAAATTACAACTGTCTTTGGTCTTTAAAAAGGAAATTTTTTTTTCTTTTAAAAGGTATTTCGTTCTTACGTTTTCAAATCTTTTTCTCTTCGTTTTTAAAACCATCAAAGAGGATGCATCTGCTCAAGGGGAGCAGTTGAAGAATCCTTTAGGCAAAACCAAAGGACAAACTTGCTTTTAACTCTTTTTGTTCTCTTAGTACCTTATTTGTAATTTTCTTTTTAAAAGTACCTTGTACACAGCCAATGATGGTTAACTACAAATTACCTCCTCTGTTTCTCCTTTTTGATTATGATAAAAGGGGAAGAAAGTTAAATGAAAAATGTTTTAATGTTACATTCTGATATGAACAAATGTTTATCTAAATATGATGTATCTTTTCTTTTCTCTCTGTCTATATTCTATTGCTTTTGATAATGTCAAAAGGGGGAGAAAATACTAAGATAAGACTAAGATAAAAAGTTAAATGCTTATCTGTACTGAGTATGTTATAATTATGGAACAATGTTTTTAATCTATCTGATCATATACATGACTGCTTTATGTGAATTTTCTTAAGTTCATTAAATCATTTAACATGTTTTGTCATCATAAAAAAGGGGGAGATTGTTGAGTCTCCAAATGTCTGATGTGTATTTACCTTAGTTTTGATGAGATTAAAACAGTTATTCAATGATTTAATTGAACCCGTCTGTGGTATTTAACTCGTCTACTTAGTGTGCAGATTAAAACATTAAGCGTCTATATGAACTGTTCACTCGTCTGAACTTAGATAAGTTCACCCGCCTAAACTAACTTAAGTTCACACGTCTGAACTAACTAAAGTTCACTCGTCTGAACTGAGATAAGTTCACTCGTCTGAACTAGCTAAGGTTCACTCGTCTGAACTAAGAGAAGTTCACCCGTCTAATAAAGTCTTCAACCGTCTGATCAAAGGAAGACTCACCCGTCTAAAAGACTTTGCAACTGACGTCATCTCTTTGTTAAAGAGTCAACCCGTCTAATGAAGCTACTCATCCGTCTAGTGACTAACGTTAAAGAATACATTGGATGAAAGCTGTCTTGACTCTGATAAGGAACTTCAACAAAGTGCTTTGCCTGAACCCAACTGCATCTTAAACCAAAGGGAAAGTCTTCCCTCTGCAAACAAAAATCACGTATAAAGACCTGCTGAGACCAAAGGTATATCAGAAGTCTGTATCACTCTTATGAGAGAGAATAAGCGAAGTTCCCTATGCTTTAATGGCTGATCAGAACGACTCTATTGCATTTATTGAAGATCTGCAAGAAGCCAAGCCTTCAGACTTTATGTCTAACGGCTTTAAAATCTTGAAGCCTGTTTAATGAAGAAGACTTCGAAGATTCAAGCAAACAAGAGAACGATCAAAGCAATCAAGAACATTTACTCTGTGCATTTATATCTTCATTCTTTCATTATTTATTCTTCAATCATTTGAAGTTATTACGCAGTCTTTTAGAACTTCACATTTAATACACTCGTCTGAGTGCTTGTGAAAGACTTGCAAAGTGTAATCTTTTTTACAACTTCTCTCAAACAAACCCGTCTGAGCTTGAAGAGGCTATTGTGCAAATAATACTTGTCTGTAGCCTGGAGAGGCTAGGTGTGAAAACAATACTCGTCTGGAGCCTGAAGAGGCTAGGTGTGAAAATAATACTTGTCTGTCCTGTAACCTAAATCAGTCATAGTGAGAAAACTTGGTGCTGCCAAGGACTGGACGTAGCCTCATTGTTAAGGGGTGAACCAGGATAAAACCTGCCGAGTGATCTCTCTTTCCCTTAACTTTTTAGTTTGATTATTTGTCTTAACTATCATCTAACTAAAGGGGTTTATAATTGTGTGTATCAAACCTTTTTTTATCTTGGATGATTGTGTGTTTTCTGTGAAAACCTTCAGACTAGTTATCAGTCTGATTGACCTGTCTGTGTTTACTCGTCTATCATAACCCGTTTGTGCTTGCAAAATTTTTTTTAAATTCCGCATAAATTTGTCAAACACCATTCAACCCCCCTTCTAGTGTTTGCATCTGTCTATTTCAGAAGCTTGTTTGAATTGTACTATTTTGGTTGAGGATAGGAGATTTTTAGTAAACTTGATCTGTTTGCGACTATCACAAATAGATGTGATCTTAGGAACGGATTGGTTATCTTCCAACCATATTCTACTAGATTATGCGAACAAAACTCTAGTTTTCCCCAACAGTGAGAATTCTAAATTCCTATCTGCCGAGCAAGTGCGAGCTTCTTTGAGGGAAGGCGCTTTAGGGTACATGATGTTGTTCTCCTGGGAAGTCGCGAAGGAGAAAGACCTACATTCTGTGCCTATTGTCAGCAAATTTCCTGAAGTCTTTCCGGAAGAGGTACCGGGAATACCACCCGTCAGAGATATCGAATTTGCGATAGATCTTGTCCCAGGATCTAGACCGATATCTATGGCACCATACCATATGTCGCCATCAGAACTGGAAAAGATGAAGAAGCAACCGGTGGAGTTACTAGGGAAAGAATTCATTTGACCTAGTGTATCATCATGGGGAGCTCCAGTCTTGTTAGTGAAAAAGAAAGACGGAACCTCGAGACTGTGTGTGGAATCCGTCAGCTGAACAAGGAGACCATCAAAAAAAAGTATCCTCTCCCGAGGATAGATGATTTGATGGATCAACTGCGAGGTGCATCAATTTTCTCGAAGATAGATCTGAGGTCAGGATATCACTAAATCCGTGTGAAGACGGAGGACATTCCAAAGACAGCGTTATCTCCAAGGAAGAAATGGCAGTGGACCCGTCGAAGTTGAAGCTGTTCTTAATTGGGAACGACCGAAGACTCCTACAGAAATTCGTAGCTTTGTGGGCTTAGTTAGTTACTATCGAGATTCATTGAGGGATTTTGCAAGATAGTAGGACCTCTCACTCAATTGACTAGGAAGGATCAAGCATTCGCATGGACTGAGTCATGCGAGGAAAATTTCAAGAGTTGAAGGAACAATTGACTAGTCCACCTATTATGATACTAAAAGAGACTTTTGAAGTATACTGTGCGGCTTCATACCAAGGTATAGGTTGTGTGTTGATGAAAAACCAAAAAGTAGTAGCCTATGATTCGAGGCAATTGAAGATTCATGAAAAGAACTACCCTACACACGATTTGAAACTTGCTGCAGTGGTATTTGCATTGAAGATATGGAGACATTTTATTTATGGAGCAACATTCAATGTCTTTAGCGATCACAAGAGTCTCAAATACATGTTTGACCAGAAAGAACTCAACATGTGACAGAGGAGATGGCTAGAATTTTTGAAGAACTACAACTTTAAGTTACAATATCACCCCGGGAAAGTGAACATGTGACACCCACAACCTCGCTTATGATAAACATAAAGTAATCATATATAAAAGAAGTTATAAATTAAAAACCAACGGTAGTAAGTACCACATGATCCAAAACATATAAAATCCTAAGTAATAACTGCGGAAAATGATAAGGTAGACGAAAAATCATTAGCAAAGACTTCTACAAAATCTTCTATTTTTGCATAGAAATAGATTCACTAAAAAAAAAAGAAGCTAAAAGATGTTAATCGCAAATGAGAGGATTTGTTATGTAGAAAAAGGAAGATAGATTCGTATTCACATACATAAAAATTATATAGGAACAAGAAAAATCTTGGATTACTTTTTGAAAAAGTAGAAATCGATTTTTTTGGAGTAATAAGACTATTCCAATTACAATACTCATAAAGAAACAACCTTAATAAATGAAAGAAAGGGGCATCTTTCACCCAGTATCGAAAGGTTTGAACCAAGATTTCCAGATGGGTAGGATAGGGTATTCGTACATCTGACACATAATTTAAATATGGAAATTTATCCTCGAAAAACGGAAAAATGGAATGAATCGATCGCAAATTATTATAATATTTTATGATTTCTGCCCCCTCTAAGGAGGAGCTTATTAATTGTAGGGAAAATGGAATTTCCACGACGATGGCAAAACCTTCTGATATTATTTGAGAATACAAATTCTTGTTATAACCCCAAAATTGATTTTTTTTAGAATCATTAGCAGAAATAATCAAATGATTCTGTTGATACATTCGAGGAATTAAATATTTTACAATCAGTAAACTAGATTTATTGTCATAATCTACATTTTTCGCAAAATGGATCTATTAAAATCATGACCATAAGCAAGTCCATAAATATACTCACGAAAAATAAGTGGGTATAGGAAGTCCTGTTGGCGAGATATATCTAGTTCTAAATCTACTTGATATTCCTCCATTTTTGAAATTCAATTTGGTCAAAGGATCAGGGATTCATTGATTCTCAAATGATACATAGTGCGATACAGTCAAAACAGGTATTATATATATATATATTCTAATTAGAATAAAAAATGAGTATGAATAGATACCTAAAAAACAAGTAAAACCCATCAACGGACTCTCTCTCCTCGCTTTTTCCATCTAATCTAATTGTTCTAGGATAACAAGCTAGCTAGAAACCCTTTATTTTCTCAGCCTAATCGCTCTTTTGATTTTGGAAAAAAAAATATCTTTATTAATATACTCTTTCTTCTACACATTTATCGTCATCCCATAATGGAGAATAGCTAATAGTTAGGACTCATAACAAAAATAAATCACAAAATAATCTATTCATGGCATAAGCTTTTCCCACATCAAGCACTAATCGATTTTTAACGTACAATTAGATGGGCTAATCATTCAAATTAAAAATGAAAGCTCGTTGCTTTTTGTTTCCCTATAATTGGAGCCACCAAGCTCTATCCCTTTATTAATTCAACCCAATTGCATTTTTTTTTCCTTTCGATCCAAGAATTCAAACAAAAATTTTGGCCGGATCCAATGATCCAATAAGAATTAATTTTTTTTATTTGCCATTGTATTGATACGACATGCTGCTTTTTCCATTCATTCCTTTTTGGATTAGTCGTGGTCTTACAAACTCTACCAATGGTATGGACGAACTAATTGCTTCATAGAAATTTGTAAAAAATTGAGTTGCGCTTAAAAGCCGAGTACTCTACCATTGAGTTAGCAACCCTAATAAAATTAATCAAATAGGATGTGTATATTCAATCACAATAAAAAAGCCTACGGAACGGTAACGTGAGTAAATCGATCGATTTATTCATGTTCGGATTATATTTGTTTGATACTCTGTTGTCAATATGAGTGTTGAAAAACGAATACAAAAGAATAAAATTGAGAAAACAGGCAAAACGGATTAAAATTAGAAAATGAAATCTTATCTTAACTTAATCTTAATATGATATTTCTATATATTTCTATATTATTAAATAGAAATTCTATTCTAAACTAAAAAAAAAATTATAGAAAAAAAACTTCTTAATAGTTCCCCCTGTTGTGTGAAATTCACATCGAAAAAAAAAAATAGTTGTTCTCCCTTAAGAATCGGAAGAACCCTTTTCGTAAAATATCGTCTGCTTAATAAGTTTCTATTCCAACACGAAAGGAAATAAGGGCAATATGCAGGACCAGGATGGGTAACAAAAGTTATGATATTTAGCTTGATCTATGATCCGAAACGAAACTACGGGATAGAAAAGAATACACCAATCCTAACGATCCATAGGATTCATTATGGATACAAGCCATCAAACCAAGACTTTTGATGTTATTTGACGCACAATAATTTCTATATGTCTATTATGGATGTGCACTCCCTGGGATCGATAAACCTTTTGGATTTTATTAACCAAAGAAATACAACTTCGCACTATAGTTAGCTCAGCACCAATCAAGAATCCCCAGGAAATGCCGAGAATTCTTGTTATACGCTCGTTCCAAGTGTCAACTTTCTTTTCTAGGTTCATCGATATTGAATCAATCGAACGCACTTCTAATACCTGTTCCACTTTTGGAAGACCCTGTGTTATATCACCAGATCTCGATTTTTCATATATAAATGTAACTAATATATCTCCTTCATAAAAGATTTCCCCATAGTGGCCATGAACAGTTGCTCCTGGAGTCACCAAATAAGGGTTAGCCGATCTTATCACTACAGAATCAATTTGAACAGTTAGAACTTGACCCGATTTTAGGTGTGGTCCATTTTTTGTTTGAGCTATACATACATTTTCACAAAGAAATTGCCCAAGGCTAATTATTGTAAATGTTTTTTCACAATAATTATGATGGAAAAAATGCCAATTCAAATGGAATGGATTTAAAACGATGTTACTGCATAGATCGGGCTTATAAATTCTCTCGTTTTCGTCCATTAAATAATATTTAAATACTTGAAAAGTTTCCTTTACTTTGTCAAGTTGCAAATTTGTAGTTATCGAGACCTGATTATGAGTTATTAAACAATAAAATGAATACAAATTTGCAACTTGAAGGGCTATTCCTAAAGGGCCTAACGAATTCTTAATTGGAATTAAAGGATCTCTTTTAATTTCATGAATTCCCTTTTTTATCCCATTGTGATATTTTACATCGTTGAATGGTCCCATTTGAAAACAATTAGCTGATGACAAAATTATCAAAGATCGGCATTTCTTATTTCTATTCAACAACATACGAATAGTTCCGTGATTTTTGCTAAGTAATTGTTGAAATTTTTCTTTGGACTAAATAGAATCAAATGGATTGATATTGGTCCGATCTGAATCATTATCCGAGATCAATCTTGAACCGGACGGATCATTCCTTTTTCTGATATCCCAAGTATGGGATTTTCCTAAGTCAATTCTAAGGAAATCTCCAATCAAATCATTTGTACTTACTTCAAGAAAAGAAGCGAGGGCCTTTTCTATAGAAGAACTTTTTTTGTCTTGATCCCAATTCAAGACTAAACAAGTCCGAACTAATTGAATGCTTGTGTCAGAAATTCCCCGAATTGATTTTCCATTTCCATAAAGAATATAATTAAGAACTTTCAGTTCCAAATTATCCCCTTCCTGGAACAGATCCTGGGGGAAAAGTTTTACTAAATTGATACCGTCCGCTATTTCATATAGAATTATGGGTCGAACAAAAACAAAATACTTTTTCTTGGTAGTTATGATCCATAGGACCAATGTCATTCCATTCTTTTTTATACGAAAGAGTGGTTCCAAGCTATATAAAAATTAAAACTAAACTATATATTTATTTAATATTTAATTTATATAATATAGAATCTAATAGAATATTTATTCGTTTTTTTTTAATATCTTTTTATTTATTATAAATACTTTTATTTTATTTGAATTGTTTGAATTGTATAATCATCAATTACTGACATTGGTAAACGGCCCAAAGCAATTTGATTATAATTCAATTCGTGACGATCATAAGTTGAAAGTTCATATTCTTCAGTCATCGATAAACAATTTGTTGCACAATACTCAACACAGTTACCACAAAATATACAGATTCCGAAATCAATACTGTAATTAAGCAATCGTTTCTTTCGAATATCAGTTTCCAATTTCCAATCAACAACAGGTAGATCTATAGGACACACATGAACACATACTTCATAAGCAATGCATTTATCAAATTCAAAATGGATTCGACCGCGAAAACGTTCCAATGTGATTAATTTTTCATAAGGATATTGAATAGTTACAGGTAAACGATTTGTGTGGAATAAAGTAATCATGAAACTTTGACCAATATGCCTTGCAGCTCGGATTGTTTGTTGACCATAATTCATGAACCCAGTTACCATAAGGAACATATCGTGGATGTACATGATGAATATTTTGTTTCTTTCTCTTGTTTGAGACAAGTTATGTTATGAATATCGAAGATCACAATCTTTTACAGTGAAAAAAGTTGAGACGAAGTTGTTAATAATATATTACCGAGAGAAATAGGTAAAAGAAACTTCCATCCAAGATTTAATAATGGGTCCATTCTTAGCCTAGGCAAAGTCCATCTTGTTGTGATAGAAACGAACAAGAACAAATAAGTTTTAGCTAGTGTAATAAAGATACCAATTGTAATTCCAAAAACTCCATATGCTTTATTTATTTCAAAAAACCCAGAAACAAATATGTATGGAATAGATATATTTGAACCGCCCAAGTAAAGAACTGTTACAAATAATGAAGAAATTAATAGGTTAAAATATGAAGCAACATAAAATAAACCAAATTTTATACCCGAACATTCGGTTTGATAACCCGCTACTAATTCTTCTTTCGCTTCTGGTAAATCAAAAGATAATCTTTCACATTCTGCTAAGGAAGAAATTAGAAAAACGATAAAACCTATAGGTTGACGCCAAAAATTCCACCCCCAAAAACCATAAAATACCCACGCTTTAGCACCAGGCACAACGGCCCCTGGTGCAACAACAAGCACCAGTTTGACTTAGGGGGGTGGTGATTTAGTGGCAGTGGGCGGCAAAGTTGCTTTGTTACCTATTCCATTAGGAACTGCCGATTTTTTAGTCCATCATATTCATGCATTTACAATTCATGTGACTGTATTGATACTCCTAAAAGGTGTTCTATTTGCTCGTAGCTCACGATGGAGACCGGATAAAGCAAATCTTGGTTTTCGTTTCCCGTGTGATGGACCTGGAAGAGGGGGGACATGCCAAGTATCCGCATGGGATCATGTCTTCTTAGGCCTATTCTGGATGTACAATGCAATTTCAGTAGTAATATTCCATTTCAATTGGAAAATGCAGTCAGATGTTTGGGGTAATATAAGCGATCAAGGGGTAGTAACTCATATCATAGGAGGAAACTTTGCGTAGAGTTCCATTACCATTAATGGGTGGCTCGCCGATTTCTTATGGGCGCAGGCATCCCAGGTAATTCAGTCTTATGGTTCTTCATTATCTGCATATGGTCTTTTCTTCTTGGGTGCCCATTTTGTATGGGCTTTTAGTTTAATGTTTCTATTCAGCGGGCATGGTTATTGGCAAGAACTTATTGAATCTATCGTTTGGGCTCATAATAAATTAAAAGTTGCTCCTGCTACTCAACCTAGAGCCTTGAGCATTGTACAGGGACGCGCTGTAGGAGTAACCCATTACCTTCTGGGTGGAATTGCCACAACATGGGCATTCTTCTTAGCAAGAATTATTGCAGTTGGATAATGGCTAGGAGGATTTGAAAAGCATTATGGCATTAAGATTTCCAAGGCTTAGCTCAGGACCCCACTACTCCTCGTATTTGGTTTGGTATTGCTACCGCACATGACTTCGAGAGTCATGATGATATTACTGAGGAACGTCTTTATCAAAATATTTTTGCTTCTCATTTCGGGCAATTAGCAATAATTTTTCTGTGGACTTCCGAGAATCTGTTTCATGTAGCTTGGCAAGGAAATTTTGAGGCTTGGGTACAGGATCTTGTACATGTAAGACCTATTGCTCATGCAATTTGGGATCCTCATTTTGGTCAACCGGCTGTAGAAGCTTTTACTCGAGGGGGTGCTCTTGGCCCAGTAAATATCGCCTATTCCGGTGTTTATCAGTGGTGGTATACAATCGGTTTACATACTAACGGGGATCTTTATACAGGAGCTCTTTTTCTATTATTTCTTTCTGCCATATCTTTAATAGCAAACTGGTTACACCTACAACTGAAATGGAAACCAAGCGTTTCGTGGTTTAAAAATGCCGAATCCCGCCTCAATCATTATTTGTCAGGACTATTCGGAGTCAGTTCCTTGGCTTGGACAGGGCATTTAGTCCATGTCACTATTCCGAGATCCAGGGGAGAATACGTTCGATGGAATAATTTCTTAGGTGTATTGCCACACCCCAAGGATTAGGTCCACTTTTTACAAGTCAGTGGAATCTTTATGCTCAAAACCCCGATTTATTCGCCATTTGAGGCGTTAATTTACCCACTAAAATATCGCCCGTCTCTACCCAAGATCCTAGGATCACAATTCCATTTTTGTCTAAATTTCGGAGTAAATGGGCTTCTAGGTGTGGAATTTCATTAGTGATTCTTTCAGGACCATGGCTTGTCAAATGAGTCTGAATTTCATATTTCCGTATGTGAAAAGAAGTATAAATATCGTCATAGACCAGACGCTCACTAATGAGTACATCATCTTTAGAATTGTAACCTTCCCAGGGCATATAAGCTACTAATATGTTTTTTCCCAAAGCGAGTTCGCCGCCAACTGTAGCAGCACCGTCCGCTAAAATTTGTCCCTTTTTAATGCATTTACCTCGCTGAACCTGGGGGTTTTTTGATGCATGCAAGTATTTTTGTTGGAACGGTGATATATAACTAATGGAATGCTTAGAGTATCTCCATTTCCCAATAAAATGATCTTGTCAGTATCGGTATAAATGATATTTCCCTCGTGTTCGGCTATAACGGGAACTCCTGAATCTAAGGCCACTTGGCGTTCCAATCCAGTTCCAACAATGTACTTTTCGGGCCGAGAAAGCGGAACTGCTTGACGTTGCATATTAGAACTCATTAAAGCTCGATTCGCATCATTATGCTTGATAAAAGGAATGAGGGAAGCTCCAATAGAAAAATATTGGAAGGGAAAAATATTTCGAAGATGAACCTGTTCCCATGCGATAGTCAGAAATTCTTGACGGTATCGAGCTGGAACAATCTGTTCCTCCCTAATTCCTTGATTCAGTGCCAAAGAGTTTCCTGTCGCTACCATATAATATTCATCTCTACTTGGTGATAAAAAAAGTATCCTTATTCTTTTTTATCTCTCAGAGATTTCAAAAAGGGGACTTTCGATAGACCCCCAATGACCAATCCTCGCATGAATTGCTAGGGATCCAATAAGTCCAACATTGATTCCTTCAGACGTGTCAATTGGACAAATGCGCCCATAGTGACTAGGATGGATATCTCGTATCCGAAAACTAGCAGTTCGCCCCGTCAATCCCCCAGGGCCCAAATAACTCAATTTTCTCCCATGAACTATTTGGGTCAATGGATTAGTTCGATCCAAAACTTGAGATAATGGGTGTAATCCAAAAAAAGATTCATAAGGGGTTGTTAATGGAGTTGAAGGCACCAAATTTCGAGGAGTAGGTATCAATTTATGCCTAATTGCTCCACATATAGTTCCTCTAACCATATTTTCTAAACGAACCAGAGCTAATCCAAATTGATCTTGTAAGAGATTTGCTACGGAACGAATCCGTTTATTTTTCAAATGATTCATATCATCAAGTGTACCCATTCCAAATTTCATTCCAATCAAATGATCCGCAGCTGTCAATATATCTAGCGGTAACAAAAATGTATTGTTCTGAGGTATATCAAGATTCAGCCTTCGGTTCATATTTTGTCGACCAATCCTTCCTAATTCACATCTTTGTTGAATGTTTTTTTTTTTTTTTTTGTAATTCCTTACATAAAGATTCAGAAAATACTGGATCTCCGCCAACACAAGCAAATTGTCGATAAAACTCCAAAATAGCATTTTCTTTTGACCCGGTTTTTTTTTCTCCTTATCATTAAGGAAAGATAAGAAAATTTCAGGGTAGTAAACACTCACGAGAATTTCGCTTAAATTCAAACCCATAGCTGATGATAGAACTAGAATAGATATTTTCTGTTTCCTACTCACACGAGCCCATATCCTTGCTTTTCTATCAATCTCTAATTCTAATCTTCCTCCCCAATCTGATATTATGGTGCCAGTATAGACCGAAATTCCGTTATGGTCCAATTCTGACCGGTAATAGATAGCAGGGCTTTGCAATATTTGATTGATTACAATTCTGTATATTCCATTTACTATAGAAGTTCCCAGGGAATTCATTAGAGGAATGTTTCCAATAAAAATAGTTTGTTCTTGGATATCTCTACCGCTTTTCCAAATTAATCCCGCGGATACATATAGTTCAGAGGAATATGTAAGTGATTCATATACAGCATCTTTTTCTTTTCTCAAGGGTTCTACCAATTGATATGTTTCCACAAATAATTGAAATTCAATTTCTTGATCTGTATCTTCAATTTTTGGAAACTTATAAAGTTCGTCTTTTAAGCCTCGATCAATGAACCTACAAAAATCCTTCAAATTGTATCTGATTCAACCCGGGTATTGTAGACATTTCCTCATTTTCACTCCCAAGCATTTTCAATTTCCCCATTTCTTTTATAGAAAATATCCCATGATTTGATTTGCTGTCAGTCTTCATCGAATTACATGAATAAATTTAGCAATAATGGAATTTCTGTTCTTTTTATTGAATCACATGAAATTTTACCTAACTCCGAGTATGAAATACCTATTTGAAAAGAGGAATAAATAGAATTTAAATTCTAAATGGAAACGAATTAAAAAACTCCAGAAGTCGAAGTCTAGGTGGAGTTTTTTAAAGAATATCAAACCAAAAAATTTCTTCCATTATTATGATATTACATATTCCAATTCGATTGGATACCAGAAAAAAATGAAGCATGATAGTTTCTTGAAAATTCCCTAGAGTATAGGTATTATATACGGCTAAAATACCCGATTAGATCCGATCCCCGTGTAGTTAGTGTAACAAATTCAATTTATGTTATGTTCTAGGGTTTACATATACTGACAGTTGTTGTTATAATTTAAATGTAAATGGAGGAGGATTTTTTTTTTTAATTTCAATAAAAAAGCAATGTTGATTAGTTATGTATCAATTGAGTTTTCTTAGTGAAATAAGAAAAAACCATTTTAGAGTAAAATTCAAGAATAATTCAGGAATTAATAGATTAAGTTAACTTAACGGTTCTGATTTGTCCTGAAATTTTGCCTTTTGTAACTGAAGGTGCACCTTTTTCAATTGAAAAAAAAGGGGGGGTATTCTCATATATTTTATATTTATTTGTATCGTTTTGGCGGCATGGCCGAGCGGTAAGGCGGGGGACTGCAAATCCCTTTTCCCCAGTTCAAATCTGGGCGTCGCCTGATCTCAACAAGAGAATTGAAATAGTTTATTCTATTTTGTTGATAGAAAACTTGAAAATTTTTCAAACAGAAGCAAGCCAAACAAGCGGGGGAAAAGGACTCTTGAGACTTGTTTGATGCTTAGAATTTAACATCGGAAGGTTTGGTTTGTTCTCTAAAAAATGGCTGTAAACCTTTTTTTTGTCTCGGATTCAAGGAAAGATTCTAGTAGTGAAAAGGAAGCGATAAATCTTAAAATGATAGTTCTTTCTTTCCCTCTACTACTACTGCAGTGTCCGTTTACTGACCCAGTCTTGAATTAGATTGGATAGAGGGATAGGTCGGACAGGAGGGAAATTCTAATCTAATCCCATTTTTAGCTGGGGAAGGGGCGGAAGAAACCTTGTATATAGACTCATGAAAGTATATCTCATGTATATGATCGCTCCTGCATTTATTTAATATTAGTTAGATTGAAAACTAATTGGCATTCTTCTTTTTTTAGTTAAATAATTATTCTATTCGGCAACCTCTAGTCAAAGAATTTACTAGGCTGTCTTGCGATTGTTTTAGAGAACGAATCGGGAGGCGGTAAGGATTAGATCAAATGGAAATAAGGGTATGAGTATGCAAAAAGAATCTGTCTTGATTCTATATTTTAATTTTTACTTAATGAAATGATGAAATGGGGGGTGGAAACAAAATCGAATAATTCTTTTTTATTTTTACATACTTTAATATACTCAGAGACATCCTGTGTTTTATTTTGTTTCCTTTTTTATATTTCTGCCCCCCCCCCCCAAAAAAAAAACAAAGAATGTTAATACTTCAATAATATTCGAATGGTTAATTTAGTTGATTGAAAGACCAAAAAGTCTAGTCTATCTAGGGAAGTTTAGGGGTGGGAACAGTCAAAATACATCTCAAATACATTATCAAATACATTACAAATAGAATCCGGCCCTTTTCTTTGTATTTTTTCTTTAATATGTTACTTTTTATTTTTAGCGGCCATATAATTGATGTTGATGTACACGTTACATAGTTCATGATGCAGAACTTTTTCAGTTCAGCCTATTGGCTCGGCTCATCCGAAAGAAGTATAATTAAAAAGAAGTATCATTCAAATTTGAGAATCTTAATGAATCCCTATCCTAATTTCTTTATTTATCCCATCCATAATAATATATGAATTGAGACCTCAATTATTTTCTTTGATTTTACTTCAATTACTTTGTTTGATCTATAAGACAATGTATAGATATTCCTTAAATATCTGGGGTTACAGAAATGCGGATTAGTTTCTTCTTTTTATCTTTTTGTGAGCATCTTGTATTTCATAAAATTGGGGAGCGATATAATCTTTACGCAAAGGCCATCCTATTCAACTTTCAAGCATTAAAATACGTTTCAGACGTGGATGATTATCATAAGAGATTCCCAACATATCATAAGATTCTCTTTCTTGAAAATCTGCACTTTTCCAAACCCAGAAAATAGAAGGAATTTCGGGATTTTTCCTTGAGACAAATACTTTTCTGCATACCTCTTCTGGTTGATCTAAACCATACTCTATTCTCGTAAGATGATACACACTAGCTAACATTCCTCCTGGTGCTACATCATAGGCACATTGGGAACGTAGATAATTGTAACCATATACATATAAAATGATAGCAATGGAATGCCAATCCTCGGGCTTTATTTGTAAAGTCTCTATTCCTTGGTAATCGAAACCCAAAGATCTATGAACTAGTCCATGTTTGACTAGCCAAGCAGACAAACGACCCTGCATTTTTTTATTTCTCTTGTATTTTTTGTATAAGATTTGTATAAATATTTTACATTTCCATTACAGTGAAATTTTTGGAGATTGACTTGCTATTCATTATTATTGTATTTTAGGCAAAAGGATCCTATCCTGTCTAATTCACTACTTTGTGGGAGGATACTGAACTCTTTTTTTTTTTTTTTTTGAAAATGTGTCAGAGGATATCTCTGAAGCAGATGGTGGTTGAAAGAATAATCCTTGATTATAATTGTCGGTATGAGTACTGCGTCCAACATGAAACTTGTGGTTGGTAGTAAAACACCTATTCTCTCGTTGAGACCTAATTTGATCTTCATAGATTTCTCGAGATATTTTCTTACTAAGTTTTGTTATAGCATCTATAATGGCCTCCGGTTTAGGTGGACAGCCTGGCAAATAGACATCCACAGGAATTAGCTTATCCACATCCCGAACAGTACTATAAGAATCGGTATTGAACATCCCCCCTATAATTGTACAGGCTCCCATAGCAATAACATATTTTGGTTCGGACATTTGCTCATATAATCGAACTAAAGAAGGAGTCATTTTCATAGTTACCGTACCCGCTGTTAAAATTAGGTCTGCCTGCCTAGGACTAAATCGTGGTACCAATCCATAACGATCAAAGTCGAATCATGATCCTATTAATGAAACAAATTCAATGAAGCAACAACCAAAAGGTCTGAGTGAACTAGAAAAGAAGAAAGTGCAGAAAATTTACCAGTTAAAAGTCTTGTTCTTTAAGTTTCTTTACTTTTCAGTCATTTACTTCTTGCATTTTCTTTATTGTTCTTGCACCTTCAACTTCTGCAAACTTACTGTTTTTTTTTTTTTTAACTTTTGTGCACGTTTAACTTCCAGTTTTATAAAGTTCTTTCATTAGTTCTTTCACTACTTTAAGTTCAAACATTTTAATACTTTTTTTTAATCGAAGAACTTTTCAAATAAGATTACCATATAACATACGTCAAAAAAACAGATTACCATATAACTTCAAAACCTTTTCGATTGAAATACATTATTTGTTGTTGGAAATACCAAATTTCCGGTTAAACAGGGGTGTCATTAGTTTACCTTAAAGATCAGCATTACAATAGAGTATCACTTATCACAAGATAAACGCAATAAACATAGTATTTGTACTGCCTACTGAGTTTTCCTTGAGTTCAAATGAGAAAGATTTGGGCGTACAAGACAAAGGTACAAGACCTCTTGGAAGAGGTAAATTTACGCGATGATATAAATAAATGCCCAACTTATATAAGTAGTGTCGTAGAAGATGAAAAGCTCCCAGGAACTTGGGAGCTCTGGTACCGGTTAATAGAACTGGATTAGAATTGAGGAGAAATTGTGGTATCATTGATAGATCAAAACCTCTGAGATAATGTTAGAGTGAAACTATGGTATAAAATAACAATGATAGAAAACAGAAAATGAATCCTCAAGTTCGAGAGACCTGAAACTCTCCCTCTCCTTTCTCTCTTCTAAATTCAGAAAGCCCTCTCATCCTCCTAACAGACTTATAACAACCACCTTACAGCTGGGAGCAACAAACTCCAGCTGTCCTAACTCTTAACCGTTTTACTCTGTTAATAACATCAAAGGGTTCAACTCCTCTATTCCCATCTCTATACCTCCTACCGTAGGCCCTTCTGGTTGGAGGCCTGCTAACACAATGCATCTTGTGACACTAGCTATGTAGTGAATTGTGAAAATTGTAAGCATAACTACATGAAATAATGGATGTCATTTTCAAAATTGGCACCACAAAGAAGGATTGGAAGTTCATACAGGAATTATAAATGTTGTTTACACATTCAATTAGACCTGTGCTGCGCTAATTGAACCTATTTAAACTTTCTATACTAACATTCTGTACACCTTGCAGTTGCACGCTGCCATTTCCTGCCGAAAAAAGTCTTAGTCTAACAAGAATTTGCCAGTTTAAGTGTGCAAGTATCATTACTCAAACATAACTTACAATTTTCTTGATGGCATTGGCACTGTTTGTAAAGCCACTCATGATAGCTGATAGTATCATTTATATTGACCACCACTAGTCATTCAACCAGTCCATTAGATTAGACATTTACAGGTTCAAATGGCTAAAAGAAAATCTTGACTCTGCATGATGTTCTTCTAATACAAGATGACAATAAATTTATGAAAGCTAATCCTTGTTGCTGTCGAATTTTTCTCTTTGATTTTCTTGAGATTCTTTCTTAGGTCCAAAAATATACTCTTTCACAGTGCTCTCTGCTGAAAGCAGTCGCTTCTTTATCTGCTATAAAGAAATTGTACCATTAGACACTAGTTAAAAAACCCCATAGCTTTCAATGAATCATCTTCGACAAATGAAAAAAGAAACAAAACAATCTAAACCAAAATTATAAAAGATAAAGAAGTAACTAACGCAACTATGAATATATAAATGAATTTGCGTAATTCTAAAAAATAAAGAAAGCAGCAACAAGGAACTAGTTTGCACTAGTTCTTATATAACTACAGTTTTCGCATTCCTGTTGTCATGTTTAGAACCCCTTTCTCCAGCTTCCCCCTAATCTTTACGGAAAACAATTTTGAAAGTGGCAACTAGAATATTGAAGTAACAATCAAAAAAGTAGTGACAGCATCCAAGGGGTTAATGTCCCCGATGGTCCATGGAACATTATCCCTTTGCATTTAGAGCAGATTTTCATCACAGGGTTGGTTGAAATTTTAGTTTGAGTTGAAGCCTCAACAAAAGGAGTGCTACAAGAATTGTGTCAAGGGCGACCCAAGATAGTAGGAGAGAAACGAAGCTAAAGTGGTCATTGCTTGAACTCAACCACTGAGACGTTCTTGCCATTGAAGCGGTAACTGCTAAGTTTACAGCCTTCTCAGCCAAGGTTGTCAAACTTGAGAGTCTACGCAAACTTGTGGAACTTCCGTAGACTTGACTTGTAAACTCGTAAGACATACACAACTGGAATACTTCTTTTATCTATGAAAAATGGAGGATTTTCCACTGAAACAGTGGATACTCTGGAAAACTAGAAGGAAATACAATAAAATGAAAGAAAAAATATCTCAATTCACAGAACTGAGGGCCCAAGCCACAATGGCTGAAATTCACTCTAAAATTCTGATCTAACTTCCCCCCCCTCTATAACTAACTTTGCCGGCTCCTATCCTTCTTTCTCTCTTCCATTTCAGTAACTCTTCTCATTCCTCTCCTCCATGTGTACCTTTCTTATTTCTAGTGTAAACCTTCCAAGTCCGAGGCCCATGACTAATTTGCTCTACCAATTGGCACATATACTCTTCCTGTGTGGACTCCTATCAGCTGTCCAACAAAGTTCATTGAATTTTACTTCAGGTGACTAATTTGAGGAAATTGACAATCTGAATACTACTTGCGAACGTATAACCTTTCTTATAGAAATGGAGACAGAGTTGTCAGTATGGCCAAAGGTACTATACAATAAAGAAGCCCTTACTCTGGCAATATTTTACTGTTCATAACTTTGCCACAGGAATGCAAGTCCAAGCAACTATGTTGGTTCATTTCTCTAGATGTAATTTTGCAAATTTACAAGAAAAATCTAATGCAAATGTTGTCATAGTGTTATATGACTACTGAGAAAAACCATAAGTATTTTTTTTTTTCTATATTACAGATAGCAACCTATCAGCTCCGGAAGTTGGTGCACCTGCTTAGTTTCTTCGCCCCAATTTATTTTCGAAAACAATTTATGTTTGGAGCATGTTTAAGTTTCAAGCACCATTTACTTTCTATGCACTTTAAGATTCAAAGTACCTTTACATGCAAGTTCACCTTTCCAGCACCTCTTCATCTTTCTTGCTACACTTTTAAGTTCACTTTTATGTTTTTGTCGAAATTATGTTTCCGCGCTTATAATTTTCACATGTAATTTTGGGACTTTGTTTTGTTTTAAGCTCTTTAGCTTTTCTAAAGCATTCGATTTAACCTTTAGGCGTTTTAGTAAGTCGGTGGATCAAGTTCAATGATTGACTGTGATTTGCATATTTAATCAATTTGCAAATAGAATGGAACCAACGGCACATCAGATGAATTAAACAACTAAATGTTTTGCAACTAGTAAAAAGCAACAGGGAAACAAACTCATCTTGGGATGGTAAAATTTAAATGACACAATCATAACAAACAAAAACCCACTAAGAAACTTCAAAATCAGAAAATCAAAGAATAAGAGGGGAAAACAATCAAACCCAATTCTTCAAAGGTTCTAAGTTTGTAAATATTGATGAGAATGAACAAAATAATAAAATAAAAGAGAGAGAGAGAGAGAGAGAGAGAGAGAGAGAGAGAGACTTACAGGATCAAGAACATTGGGTTCGGGGCCATAATCAGCAGTAAGAAGAAAATATGAAGCTGTTATAGTTGCTACCATGGTCACTCTTCTCACCACCTTGTCCGTTTGGGGATTCATCATATGTGTTTCTTGCAACAGTGATTGTGAATCTGCGATAATGTGGGGGATAGCGGAGATAGTCAAGATAGAAATAAGGAACATACAAGGTTATGGAAGAAGAAGGATTTTTCTGTAATTTTGATTTGTTGGGAGAATTATAGGAGGATATTATGAGTAAATCCCTAGTTTGATCCCTAAAATTGTAACGTCGTATCTATCTGGTCTCTAACATTAACAAATTTTAAAAAAAAAATCCTCGAAATTGTCACAAGTTAATCAATTTAGTCCTTCCGTTAAGATTGATTGAGGTTAAGGACTAAATTGATTAACTTTTGATAACTTTGAGGACGTTTTTGAAATTTTATTAATGTCAGAGACGGGATTGATACAATATTATAAATTCAGGAATCAAATTGAAAATTTAATGACGATATTGTCATATTTCCATTTTGTATCATGGATATAATATGGTTCAAATCCAACAGAAATTTGAATAGGTTCAAAATATATTATTTTTATAATTAGTTATAATAATCGAATATAATAGAATTAGTTGTATATTTAGATACGGCATAACTGAACTTTTGGTTCCCCGAGTATCAAAAGTGTGCAATTTTGGTCTCTCAGGTTCAAATTGCGTCAATTGGGTCCCTCAGATATCATAATTGTGTAATTTTGGTCCCCGAGATTCTAATTGCGCCAAATGAATTCCCAAAGTATCCCCTCTATTACAATAAGATCATTTTGTCACTGTATAGTTCAATTTTTAACGCTAGTAACTTACGTGAGACTGATTTGGCACATAATTAGACCAACTTGGCAGCTTTGTGATATTCCTATGTGGCATCGTTAATACTCTTACACTTTAATGGTCACGTGTACATCATAAAAGTGCCACACATGAATGCAATGTAAGCTATCAAACTGGCCTCATGAAGTGTCAAATCAATCTCACGTATGCCACATAGGCTATTGGTCTTAAAATTTGCACAATCGTGATATATAGGAAACCAAAATTGCACAATCGTGATACCTATGGGATTCAATTGGCGCAACTGGAATGTGGGGGACTAAAATTGCAGAATCATGATACCTGGGGGACCCAATTGGCACAATTGGAACCAGAGAGACAAAAATTGTACAATCATGATACCTCGGGGACTAAAAGTACAATTAAGCCTTTAGATATATTTATTTAAAACAAGGCTAAATTAGACTTTTTGTCTCTTATCTTATTTTCTTAGATTTGCTTTAGTCTCTTATGCTTTAAAAAAATCATATTGGTCCCTAAGTTTGAAACGTTAACAAAAGTGGTCCTTTCCATTAGACATGTTAGTAACTCTGATAACCTCTCTCCGATGTGGCAGTTAAATGATGATGTAGGCAGCTGAGATGTCACATCTGTCATGTGGTAGTGTAACACCCCATTTTCTTGTTTAATGTGTGGGGCATAAGTTAAGCATGCGTAAGGGCTTAATTTATGTTCCTTACATGTTGAGGAAGCTGTGGTCCAAGTTTGAGACAATTTGGCCTTGGAACGAGCTTAGAAAGTACGAAAATGTGGAAGAACTGGTCAAATCAATGCCCGATGTTTGGAAGTTGAGAAAGCCCATGCTCTAACATTGACCGTTGACGCTCGAGCGTGGGGTAGATGCACGATAAAGCATGGAAGGGTGTACGCGTGGTGGTATGCGTGTCAGTTTGCATGCACGTGTGGCAAGAGACGTGGCGACTGTAACATCCCCTCTTGGTGTCACAGTTCATATCCCAAATTTTCTTTTTCGGTTAATTATAACTTTTTCGAAAATACTCATTAAACTAGATGCGGAAATCTGATACCAATTGAAAACTTTAATAATAGCTGAAAAACAAATTCAAAATCATCATCTATAAAACACATTGAACTTCGCCATAAGGCGTACATCACTTCAATCTCTTAGTACATATAATACTGAGTCACGGTCAAAAGACTTGACTTAAACGTCAAAAATCTTAAGAGCTGGTCTAATAAAACTCAAAGAACAATAAAGCATACTACCTAGCATGCATCGCCCCAATGAGACTGGGCCTCGTCATCAACAATCCACCCGTCTTCGTCATCGGTACCAAGGACTCAGCTACAGGGTCCCGTAGTGACCCAGAGGACCGTTGTAAAATATTTGTACATGTATCCAAAAACACAACAGGGTAACCAACATGTACAGGCAAGGGTGAGATACTCGTTCACAAGTTTATTGTAATAGCCACACAAGTAAAGTAGCATACAATAATGCATCGATATACAACACAATCATACTATAGAATATCAATATTCAACATCATATCATAACAAGATAATCTCACTCTGTGGGATCACACCCATTCATCAAGATAAGTCAAAAGAATGCATGAGACTTCAATTCAACTGTCTAATTCATGTTCTCCGAAGATTCCTACTTCCCTTCATCGAGTGATAGGCCGCGAATACTCCCATAACACAATTGTTCTCATGACTCGGCCTCTCAATTTAGGTCCGAACTCCAATTGTTCAGGGGTACCACGTCACAACCATATCATGAATAGTCCCGTCTCTGATCGAGTTCATCCGTGTTTGCAACGCCTCCGGCCACTTGTGGAGTCTCGAACACGGGATGCCCCTATAGACCTAGCGGTCTTAACTAGCTCATATTCTCAACTACCTGAGTTGTAGCTCGTTTCAAATGGCACATCGGTCAACTCATACATGTATGCAAACGGTTTTCTGTTTTCTTTTTCGTTCATTCTTTCTTTTTCTATCAAGGCACACAGCTTATGACTGTTTTAAAGGATATATAGCCCGTTCGTTCAAAATTCAGGACGCGTAGTCCGAGTGCTCAATCCACTAAATACTAGGCCGACGTCGCGGACACTAGACTCGCATGTAGGACACTAAGTCTGTTCTTTTCAAAACACAGGACACGTAGTTCGAGTGCTCAATTCACAGAACACTAGCCCGACGTCTCAATCACTAGGTTCATGTGCTTTACATGCGTGAAGGGGTAATCACCAGTTTTATCAAATTTCATTTTCGTAGTTCAAATCTTGAAAACAAAACTCAGTATCTCTTTGGTATAAACCAAAACTCGTTTTCGCTCTAAAACTTGTTTTCCACAAAAACTTCTCTTTACAAACCATTCTCAAAGGCTCAAGTCCTAAAGATTCATTTTCAAAGGATTTTGGCTTTAAATGCCTTTTCTAAAAGGTTCCATCGTTTTAAAATATTTTTCTAAAGATTGTTATCAGAGCAAACTTTCATGAAGGAACTTTTTCGTTTTGGAAAGTCAAATACTTTCGGAAGGTTCTTTCTTTGACAAACTAGATATTTTTCAAGGCTTTCTTTCTTTGTATAACATGTTTAGAAAATAATGATAAAACAATTTTTCACTATTTTCCTCACTAACTCTCAATTTCTTAAGTCTTGTTCGAAATTCCTCTTGAGTTTTTAGCTTAGTGGTTTTTTAGTAAAATTGGTCATTATGTCCTTTAACTTAAAAGCTTCTCATATCTCAAACCAAAACATTTGCAAATCGTTGATTAAGACTTTTAGGTAGCTTAATCTTCATTATTGAGCTATAGCCAATGCTATATATATATATATATATATATATATATATATATATATATATATATATCAAATCTCAATTCAATATCACAAGTATATCTCATCCAAGGCATCAATGCCGCAATTCATTTTGAAACATCCAGGCATATACTTCATCAATTAAATCAAGTTCATACACAACATATAGTATATCTTCAAAGCACCAATCACATAATCACTAGACCAATCAAGCATATATGCCACATAATGCATCAACCAGGAAATCATCAACTTCACATCATGGTTCCAATCATCCAACAAAAATCCCATGAGGCTATCAAACTTATTAGAGTTAATCCCCTTTACCTCTTGAAGTTATCCTCCGAGGGAAAAGTCGTCCGATCGGTTCGCAAATTCTCCCGATTTCTCGTCCGAATACCCGACAACAACTACAAACACACAACCAATCCAATCATCAACATTTAACAACATAATTTCCCCTAATACCTTAGAAGCTAGGTTCGTCCATAGGGTCCCAAAAATAGCTAGGGATGTCTAAAAATTCCTATCTCTTGGTGGAAGGATCCCTAGGTAACCTTAACACCAACTCAAGTCTCCATTTTGAAACTTGAATCAAAATCTCATGTTTTCCCCAATTTGGTGGTTCAGACATCCTATGATTAAATAGGCTAGGGAAGTTTTTTTATCACATACTTTTGGATTCAAGGCCTTCTAAGTGTGATAGAACCTAATCACTAGTTCTTAGACACAAATTGGAACAAAACTCCATTGATTCAAAAAGAGGAGGATTAGGCCATCTATACCCATATGGGTTAGAGAGCTCCTTTGGTTACAAGCTCTTGGATTATGGAAGAGGATGATGCAACTAGCTCATAGAAAATGGTTTAACATTAAAAAGATTTTTCTATAATTTTCTAGAGATTTTTGAAGTTTGAACCTAGAACTTGAAATCTACTTGAATCATGGTTTTCAAACATGAATTAAGAGAAGATTCATGATATTTAAGGATCAAAGAAGTGATCTTACTTCTTGGAGTGATGAAAATGAGTAGAAATCCACACTTGATTCACCAAAAATGGTTAGAGATCAAGCTTGAAGATGGAGAGAAAGTTGAGAAGAAAATGGTGTTAGGATAAAAATGGTGGATAGGGGCTGCCTTGGCTGGTTTATGCGTGAGGGAGGGGAGGACATGAAGGTCCAAAATTTGTCCACTTAAGGGCAAAATGGTCTTTTCACCTTAGGACAAAAATGTCATTAAGAACAAGGTCGAGGGCATTTTGGTTATTTCTCGTCCAGATATTTTGAAAATCATCATGACACTTGGCATGCATTCCTAGATGATTTGACTTGATGTGACATCAGGATTATCCGTTAGCGGGTCCTGATAAATCCATATTCGGTTCCGTTTGTCACCCGATTTGAGATTTCGCCTGAATAAAGCGTAGGAACTGATTTTTTTTCAAATTTAACGAAAATATAGGAAATTCAATTATAAGCCTAACTGTCTCGTTCACGAGTCAAAATTAGGTCTCCTGAGCAGTAAAATCTTACTGTCAGTGAAAAACGCAAACCGGACTCCGTCTGAGTTTTTAGCCCAAAATTTAATCGTAGCTTCCTACGATAGCATTGAACATGAATATGATCTTGGTTTATTTTATTTCATTTTCTAAAGCCTCTAATAAAATACAAACTTAATTATACAACTTATTGATTTATGAAGGCAGTGGAAATCGGGGTGTTACAGCGACCAGCGCGCCATGCTCAAGCGTGGAGCACCAACACGCTTTAGCGTGCTTAGCTGGGTAGCACCACTTAAGCTTTTCCTGCTTTTTCTTTCTTGCACGAAAATCGTTTCTTTTCTTCTAAAACCAGTAGAGAGAGAGTCAAGGTTTCTTGAGAGAGAAAGTTGAAGTAGAGGAAGATCGAGGCGTCAGATCGTGTTTTCGACTATACTGTTGTGACCAGGGCTTCGATATTTTTGAATTCCGCCGATCAGTTTCTCGATTCCTCGAAGTTAAGCTCTAATCTCTAACACATCGACATTCGTGTTCTTCGAGCTTTTCTTCGAATCTTTCTTGGTTTTGAGTTGCCCTAAGGTTAACAATGTTGCTTGCATGTTATTCCCGTGATTAGGGCAAAAGTTCGAGAACGTGGTGGTGATTGTGTTGGTGAAGCAGCTGCAGCTGCAATTTGGTGGTGGAGAAAGAGAGGCCTGCGTGGTGGTGGTGGTGGTGGTGAGCTCGTGGTTGTCTTACCGATCGTTTTCAGGTGGGGAAAAAGAATGGATATCGTCGAGAAGGTAAGAGTAGTGTAGCATATTTACTTGTGTAGGGGAATATTAAACCCTACTAGAGGTTGAGCCCCGGATAAAGCACCTGAACCCCAGGTATAGGTATCTTTGGGGCTATCACCGCTAAGACAATACCCTACGTTAGACAATTTGTTGTTAAGGATGATTTTCCTATGCATGCTAAGTTGTTTACTTGACTAGTTGATTATCTGCTTATATGCTTAACTGTGCTATTGGCATGCTAACTATTTGAATGATGTTTGTCACACTCTTAAACCCAACATACATTTATTATATAAATATTAACTTGCGAAAAGATTCTTTGCGAAAAAAAAGATACTAGTTCTACCATTTATAAGCATTTTCGCAATAGGTAAGAGTATCACCATTTATAAACTCAAACCTCAAATCTAATTAAATTAAACATAATTGTCATAAAACGTTGACAAGTTTTGCATAAATAAAAAATAGTTTAAACAAGATAATCCCCTAGCCCGATTTCACATGGATCAGAGCTAAACCAAAAACTCATAAGAAAATAAATAACACGATCCAAAGCCTAAAGAATAACATCAAAGTGAAATCAACTCCTAATAGAGTATCCACAACTCCACGTAAGCTCCAATACGTTACTCCTCAATCACTTGAGAATCATCTGTACAAATCGTACATTATACAAGAAAAGACGCAAATATAAATGGGTGAGAAGACATACTCATATACAAATGTTATGGAAGTAAAACGGAAATTAAGGCGAGTGCATAATACATATACATACATAGTCATAGCACACATATATATTTAGACATACACTTGTATAGTACTACACACCCACATGCATAATACAATCATCATTGCATTCAAGTCAAATCTTTTCATAACAGTTTAACCTTCATCACATTATCTTCTTATATACATGTCACATCACAATCACAAGTAACAATGTCTCCACAACTCATACAACACACATAATTGAGCATCCACAAACAGGCTCTCTAGGGGGTGGGTCCTATAAACAGGCTCTTAGAGGCTGGATCCCATAAACAGGCCATTCCATGGCTGGGTCCATAAACAGGCCCTTCCGAGCTGAGTGCTATAAACAAGCCTTGTAGAGCTGGGTCTCACACAAACATTCACAAATGAGTATCCATAAACAGACTCCTTAGAGCTGGGTCTCACACCCATACAATACATCACATAACATGTTATTCATGATTAAAACTCGTCAAACATTATCACCAAAACATCTACAAACACTATATCACTCATAGTAAAACATACATTTTTATAACCTTTTACAGAAACATATATACTCCTTATGGTATTACATTCATTACTCATACAATGAATTCAATACAATAATTATAGCACATAATCATTCCAGCCATTGCTCCAACAAATCACTCAAGGCACAAGGGGATCATGGGCATCCCCAATCACCTCAATCCCATTCCAACATTCTCATATGATATGATCATCCTTCCCCCATACCTGGTATGATGATCACAATGAACAAAAGAAGAGAAAAGGTCCAGAAAAGTTGCGTCTCACAAATGCTCATTCTCACGACGCTTGATTTCACGATCACAACCCCAAAAGGATCAAGAGCAACAGTGAGGAAGAGGGTTTGTGATGGCAGCGATGCTCTTCAAGTGAAGACAATGAAGAACGATGAACAAAGGTGCAATCTTCTTCAAGAATCCATGGAAAGGGTTTAGGAATCCTTGTTTAGAGAGAGAGAGAGAGACAGTTTCTAAGAGTATTTCGTGTTAGAATATAGGTTTAGGTCGAGTCTTATGGTATAAATATGATTTAGGGTCATTATGGGTTGATTAGAAGCCCAAAAACACATTTCTGCTACGCCCCGATTCATGAGGCGAGTTAATTTGCGCGAGGCGAACCAGAGAGCTCCAAGAAGCTGTCTGCCAGATTTGCGAGGCAACGTTGCCTTCGCGAGGTAAACTGATAGAAGCCGAATTTGGCCTTGCCAACTGAAATAAGACTTTTAGATAATTATCTAAGCTTTTCAACGCATCCAAAATCGCCTCAATCGAACGTCTAGAACTCAAGATATAGACAAAACCACAAAATAGGTTTCTTGGACTCGGATGCATTGACCATTTTTAAAGGTTAAACTACCCAAACATTAACTCATACATCAAGAGTAAACATAACAAGCATATATGAATATATATCAGCAAGGATTAACATATTATAATCTAAGGGTAAAAATTGGGGTGTTACGATTTCACCTTCCTTATAAAAATTTTGTCCTTGAAATTTCTACTGGATGCAACAAGGTAACAAAAAAGTTTCAAATCAATCAATGCACCATAACAATGTGAAACAATTTACACCAGTTAACATAGTTCATACAGAGAAACACAATAGACACACCACGGACGGGTTGAAAGTCAGACCGAGCATCTAACAACTCAACCTCACAGTCAGGTTAGGACTGATCTGCTCTGATACCACTTAATGTGACACCCTTAGCCCCAACATACGTTTATTATATAAATATTAATTTGCGAAAAGATTCTTTGCGAAAAAAAAAGATACGAGTTCTACCATTAATAAACATTTTCGCAATACTTAAGAGTATCACCATTCATAAACTCTAACCTCAAATCCAAATAAATTAAACATATTTGTCATAAAACATTTACAAGTTTCGCATAAATAAAAAATAGTTTAAACAAGATAATCCCCTAGCCCGATGTCACATGGATCAGAGCTAAACCAAAAACTCATAAAGAAAATAAATAACACGATCCAAAGCCTAAAGAATAACATCAAAGTGAAATCAATTCTTAATAGAGCATCCACTACTCCACGTAAGCTCCAATGCGTTACTCCTCAATCACTTGAGAATCATCTGTGCAAATCGTACATTATATAAGAAAAGACACAAATATAAAGGGGTGAGAAGACATACTCATATACATATGTTATGGAAGTAAAATGGAAATTAAGGTGAGTGCATAACATTTATACATACATAGTCATAGCACACATATATTTAGACATACACATATATAGTACTGCACACCCACAAGCATAATATAATCATCATCGCATTCAACTCAAATCTTCTCATAACAATTTAACCTTCATCACATCATCTCCTTATATACATGTCACATCACAATCACAAGTAACAATGTCTCCATGACTCATACAACACACATAATTGAGTATGAGACGACCCGCCGTCCCATTAAAGAACCTATGATATTAACTAACCTTAACCGTATAATAAACGTTAGCGCGCTTTATACAACAGACGAAGCGAAGCAGAAAGGTAAAAGCAGAAACAAAAGAAAAGCACGCTTACATCAGAGTACACCACTATAAAACATAATATATATATATATATATATATATATATATATATATATATATATATATATATATATATATATATATATATACATACATGCATCAACTGCCTCATCAGTAGGGCTAGAGTAGTAATATACTTGCATATTACATCAAGCTGATCATAAACAAAAAAAGTATATCAAAGTAAAGAAACACTCATGCTAACAACACTCACCACCCCCACTCAAAATACATCAAATTCCTCACAGCACACTCCTAGCACAGACGCGCTGGCGAAAATCCCGTCACTGACGATGGCGATGTCCTAAACTAATCTAATGAGGAACTCGCATCCCCCCTCTAGTACAGAAACTCAAAGCTCTTCGAAACTGGGGTTAGTGACTCTTCCACCGGCATCAGGCTCATAGGGAATGCCATTCAACTCCTCAGCGAACGGTTCCTCCAAAGGGTCTTCCCACAGAGTAAAAGAAACATACATAGAAAAGATAGGGAGATGAGAAACAAGCATCATCAAACATGGAAGAGGGGTAGCAGTATAGCATATAAACATGTACCACACAGCAACAGGAAACATGCAACATTCCAACAGCCATCTCTCAAGTCACACGTCACATCCATCTCAAAGATTATTCTCTCAGAACAAACCTCTATGAGGGATACTAATCCCTATATGCATGTCTACCGATTTCATCACGTCCCCAGTTGGACATCCCCGTTGGGATCAATAACGTCCCCAATTGGACATCCCCGTCGGGATCAGTAAATCACGTCCCCACTTGGATATCCCCGTAAGGATCAATAAATCACGTTCCCACTTGGACATCCCCGTAAGGATCGATTACGTCCCCAATTGGACATCCGGCCTCGAGATCGGTGGTACACATCTCGCCCCCATTTGGGCATCCCCCATTGGGATCAAATATGCTATGATATGCAACAAACATTTATCACAGGTTGATACCGGAGCCTCACACCTAAGCACTCGGCGACAACCACGATGCATTGCATCCACATCACATCAACATCAACATCAATACGACGCCTTGCGTCCACGAGCCACAGCTCCACGGTTATAACCACAACGGTATCAACCCGTTCAACACATCCACCTCACCATACTCTCATCAACATCAACCAATCAACAATAATAACATCATCATAGCAATAAGCATGCTAATACACATATCATCATATAGGCAAATAAACAAATAATCACATAGGCAAAGTAGCATGCACACCAAATCAACCTCAACAAGAACATTATCTAGGCTAAGGTATTAACTTAGCGGTGATAGCCCCTAAGATACCTACACCTAGGGTTTAGGTACTTTGCCACGGGCTCAACCTCTAGTCGGATTTAAGTTTCCCCTACACATGTATACATTCTATACTACGCTTGCCTTCCCGAAGATAACAGTTCTTTCTCCCCACCTGAAGGATTCCACAACCGCGACCACGAACACAACCACAAACTCAACACCACCACCAACACAGCCACCACCTCCCGACCAAGCTCTCCACCACCACCTCTAGCAGCTGCGATTGTCTTGATCCCACGAGCACCATCACGACCTCAACTCTGCCTTAATTATGGGAACAACATGTAAACAATCATCGTTAACCCTAGGGCAATACCAAAGCCAAAGAGATTCAAGGGAAAATCTCGAAGAACATGAAGAACGCAAAGTCGAAGTGTTTGAGATTTGGGCTTACCTTCGAGAAATCGAGAAATCAATCGGTGAATCTTGAAGTACTCGAAGCCTTGATCACAGTGGTGTAGTCGGAATCATGATCCGATGTTCCAAACTTCTCCTCCTTAAATTTCTCTCTCTAGGAATCTTCTCACTCTCTCTCTACTGGTTTTGGGCTCAAGAGACAAAATGAATTAGTGCCAAGGGAAATGAGAGGAGAAAACTTAAGTGATGCTGTCAAGCTGTCCACGCTTGAGTGTGGGAAAACTCCAAGCTTCAGCGTGGGCATGCTCTGACGTGGGAAAATTCCACGCTTCAGCGTGGAGCCCTGATTGCCCCATCTTTACCACGCGTCACGTGCGTGTTGACACGTGCAACCCCACGCCTCCACTCTCCACGTTTTGACGTGCAACTACCCATGCTCGAGCATCAACGGTCAACGTTTGAGCGTGGGATTTCTCCACGTCTAAGCGTTAGACGCTGATCAGAACTGTTCTCTCACTTTTTTGCACGTTCTAAGTTCGTTCTAAGGTCAAATTGTCCCAAATTTGAACCATGGCTTCCTCAACACATAAGGAACATAATTAAGCCATTAAACATGCTTAATTAATGTTCGACACTTTAAACAAGAAAAAGGAGTGTTACATTACTAAACCCCTTAAAAAGAATTTCATCCTCAAAATTCCTCGTACCTTCAAAACAAGCTCGGGTACTGTTGTCGCATGTCCTCTTCTCTTTCCCATGTAGCATCTCCTGTTGTTGCATGTCATATGACCTTGACTAAGGGAATCTGCTTTCCGCGAAGTTTTTTCACCCTCTTGTCTTCAATCCGTACAGGCAACGCCTCATATTCTAAGTTCTCTCTTATCTGTATTGAATCAGGTTGTATCACGTGTGATGGATCGGGATAGTATTTTCTAAGTTGGGAAACGTGGAAAACATCGTGGATATTGAATAGGTAGAGAGGTAAAGCAATTTGGTAAGCAACTGGACCAATTCAACAAAGGATTGGAAATGGTCCAATGAATCTAGGGGTAAGCTTTCTGGATTTGATTGCCCTGCCAATTCCAGTCCTTGGAGTGACTCTCATAAAGACATAGTCGCCTTCCTAGAACTCCAAGGGTCTCCTACTCTAATCACTGTATATTTTCTGCCGATCTAGTGCGGCTTTCATCTTATCCCAAATCTTCTGCACTTGTTCCGTTGTTCGCTACACCATCTCTGGGCCTATCAACTGATTCTCCCCAACTTCATACCAACAGAGCGGTGTTCTGTACTATCTTCCATGCAGTGCCTCGTATGGCACCATGCCGATACTCGAGTGAAAACTATTGTTGTACGCAAATTCAATCAGTGGAAGGAAATCGTCCCAACTTCCCGTGTTTTCCAAAACACATGCTCTTAACAGATCCTCTAAAGATTGAATCGTTCTTTCAAACTGACCATCCATCTGCGGATGATAAGATGAACTCATCCTTAGCTTAGATCCCAAAGCACTGTTCAAACTTTGCCAAAACCTAGAAGTAAATCTCGGGTCTCGGTCTGAAATTATACTTGAAGGTACTCCATGCAACCTGACAACTTCCTTGATGTAAATCTGGGTTAATCTCTCCAAAGAATACCTCTGGTTGATCGGCAAGAAATGAGCACATTTCGTAAGCCTGTCAACGATTACCCAAATTACTTCACACTTCTTTCGCGTCCTTGGTAGTCCAGACACGAAGTCCATTGCAATATTATCCCATTTCCATTCTGGGACGTCCAGTGATTGCAGTAATCCTGCTGGCTTCTGGTGTTCAATCTTTGCCTTTTGACACACCAAACAGGATTAGACATACTCTACTACCTCCTTTTTCATCCTTGGCCACCAAAACATTCTCTTCAAGTCTTGGTACATCTTTGTAGCCCCTGGATGAAAGCTTAGCTTGCTCTTATGTGCATCTTCCAAGATAATCTTCCTAATCTCTCTATCCTCTAGCAAACATATCCTTTCTCCAAACCTTAGGATTCAATCAGTACCTCTCTTAAACTCTGAGGTCCTACCTTCTTCCACCATCTGGTTCATCTCCTGTAGGTATTGGTCTTCCCTTTGCTTCTTCCAGATCAAGTTCAGGAAATCACTGGTGATATTGACCATCCCTAAACTCATTTTATCTCTGGATAGCTCCACGTCCAGATTCAGATCTCTGAACTGTTCCAGCAGTTCCAGCTCCTTCACCATCATAGCAGACATGTGCAAAGATTTTCGACTCAATGCATATGCTACCACATTGGCCATTCCAGGGTGGTATTGTAGGTTGAATTCATAATCCTTTATGAATTCCATCCACCTCCTTTGCCTTTCAACTCCTTCCGGTCGAACAAATATCTTAAACTTTTGTGGTCACTAAACACACTGAATTTAGCGCCATAGAGACAGTGTCTCCATATCTTCAATGTAAACACTATTGTGGCCAACTCTAGGTCATGAGTTGCGTAATTCCGTTTCATGCACTCTTAACTGTCTGGAGGCATAAGCCACCACTTTCCTTTCTTGCATGAGTACGCAACCCAAGCCCTGATATGATGCGTCACAATATACATCAAACGGCGTCGATGGATTTGGTAAGACTAAAACCGGAGATGTTATTAGCCTCCTTTTCAGCTCTTGGAAATTAGCCTCACATTCTTTTGTCCATTCATACGCTTTCCCTTTTCTCGTCAATTGCGTCAAAGGTAACGCAATCTTCGAGAATCCCTCGATGAACCTCCGGTAGTATCCTGCTTGCCCAAGAAAACTTTGAATCTCACTTATCGTCTTAGGATTTTCCTACTTAACCACAGCTTCTACCTTCGCAGGATCTACTGCTATGCCATCCTTGTTGATCACATGTCTAAGGAATTGTACCTCTTCCAACCAGAACTCGCACTTAGACAACTTGGCATATAGTTGCCTATCCTTAAGAACTTTAAGTACAACTCTTAGGTGCTCTTGATGTTCTTCCTTGTCTGAGGAGTAGTTAAGGATGTCATTGATGAAAACAACGACAAACTTATCAAGGTACAGTCTAAAGATCCTGTTCATATAATCCATAAACACTGTCGGAGCATTTCACACCAAAAGGCATAACTGGGTACTCGTAGTGTCCGTGTCGACTCCTAAAAGCTATCTTCGGTAAATCATCTTCTTTCACCCTTATCTGATGATAATTGGATCTCAGATCTACCTTCAAGAACACCGTTGCTCCTCGTAACTGGTCCATAAGGTCATCGATCCTTGGCAACGGGTACTTGTTCTTGATGGTTACCTTATTAAGCTGTTGGTTGTCTACACACAACCTTGAACTACCATCCTTATTCTTGACGAACAACACTAGCGCTCCCCACAGTGAAACGCTTGGTCTTATAAACTACTTCGTTAGCATATCGTCCAGTTGCTTCTTTAGTTCTGGCAACTTTGTTGGAGACATTCGATAAGGTGCTATCGAAATCGGTCCGGCTCCAGGTACAAGATCGATTGCGAACTCTATCTCCCTCTTTGGTGGCAATCCTGGCACATCATCCGGGAAAACATCGGGGAACTCATGCACCACCGGCAAAGCATCCAGACTTGGAGTCTCCTTGGCTTCTAAAGAAAACAGCACCATGCACTCTCCTAATTGTACGCCTCTTGAAATACCATCACTAGCAGGTAATGATCCAGATTGCTCGGAAAAGCGGAGGGTTTTATTTGAACAATCTAGTACAACGTGGTTGGCCGAAAGCCAGTCCATGCCTAGGATAACATCAATTTGCTGCATAGGCAGATAGACTAGGTCTATAAGAAGAGATCAGATCTCTATAACAACTGGGCATTGTAAACAGACAAGTAGGATTGTTAGGGAATCACCCGTAGAGGCTTACATGATAGATCCCAAACTTTTGGATCCAACACCTCATTGGTTTATCATTGGTTCCCAATTTGTTCTTAAGCTTTGGTCTTTGTGTATTCTCTTTTCGATGCCCTTCTATAGGCTAATGGATAGTGCCAAACTTTTGGATCCAAACACCTCATTGGACTATCCATATTTCCCAAAATGCTTAAGTGTATTATGAAAGGTTGATTCTTCAAATCCAATCCTTTATCATCTTTGTTTCCTTCTTGAAACGTAGTTACTTGCCGAGCAAGCAACCAAAACTATTTTTTGTTCAATTAAGTCTTATGAACCCTTTTTCGATTATGTAAAATCATTTAAGGCATATATCAATACATGACATATTATTGAAGTTCATATCTTATCATTTGAGTCCAATAAGACCTAATTGAAATTAGCTTTGACTTTTGGTCAAAGGTTGACTTTTAGTGTAAAACTTTGACATTTAGCGAAAAATCATTTAATTTCAAAAATCAAGTGTAATCTTTTTGTGAAAACCATTCCAAAACACTTTGAAATCTTATTCCTCATAAGGACCTAATATAATCCATCCTTTTAGGATTATTTTAAAATATAACTTATTACACTAATTATATTCAATTCTTTTATTCTATTATGCTAACTATATTCATTTATTTTTTTTTCTATTACACTAGATGTATTCTTTTCCATTACTCCACTAAAATTAGCTCATATTAAAGTGTTAGAGATAACTTCTTCTAAGTTATATGAAATAAATAAATTATTGAAGAGTTCCAAAGTTATTATTCCTTTGTCCTAACCCTTAAATCTCAATAAAGAACTCTTGTGAACCAACAACTGTCAAGCTCAAATGGAAAAGCCATAAGCAAGTTTATCAAGCTAAAGCATGGACACTAGCACCGTCTAAACCATGGTGTCACCTTTCACTTATTGAGTTTGAAATACATTTTTGAAAAACACTTACATGAAGTATATGATCACAAATCTTAGTAAGATTTGATCCTTTCAATACTAGTTCAATTAAATAAATCAATAACTTGGTTAAATCATATGATCATGAGTTCAGTATCAAAAACATTTTGAAACCCAAAATTGAGCCATCAGGCTGTGACCTACCTCATCCTTTGGGATGCTAGGTTTTTCTTGAAAACTTGATTTTAGTTTATTATTACACTAACTCTATTTAAATTACTAAATCACATGATTAGAAAATCAAATTATTTTTTTATGTGGGGAATACCCTAAAAACCGAAATGCATATCCTCACATAGGGATTCATTTTATTCTTGATTTTTCTTAATTTCCATTATCCTTAGTTCCATCATTAAACATATAAAACACATTAGTTTTCAAAAAACAACTTCCTAACCCTAAAAATAAGCATATGGCCGAACCTACACATAGGGTTTTTGGGGGCCATTTGGTCATCAAATCATTCCAAATCAAGCACAATACAACATCAATATTATGAGCTATAATATTCTAAGCATTAAACAACCATATCTTAAAAAGTCCACACCTTGACCTGACATCAAAATGGTGGGTTTTCATCATGAAAATCATTTTTCCATCACAACAAGTATATGATAAGCATAAAGCAAACATAGAAAAAAATCACTAAGCTAGTACAACTTCCATCACAAATAATATTCACAAGAAAGTGAAGAACACAAATAAGCTATGACCATGAACACACTTAGGAACTAGTCCCATCCACCATAAGGTGTGATACAAACATTCTTACCTATACCTTAGTAAAAGTCCTAGTTTCACAAACTCTTTGAAGGTAGCATGGTGATGACCTCCAAGCTTGAACCTTTAAGGAAAATAGGAACCATTTTCATGGAGTGAGTGTCATGACCCAAATTTCACAGTTATGACCGATCGAAAGGGAAAGACTCCCTTTTCCTTTCACAGCCTCACAAGCATGCATAAATTAGTTTCATCCAAAGTAAACAGTTACATTTATTAGTTACGACAGCATAACAAATAGGTTTAATATATAGGAACACCAGAGTAACAACAACTCAAACAAAGTTACAAAGTCATGCTAAACTAAAACCAACATAAAACAATTGGTGCAACCCATCCCAAAAACTCTCAACTTGATATCCAAGGCTCCTGGTGACTTCGCATATACCTGCACCTGAAATGTTAAACGTGGGGTGAGTCCACTGACTTAGTGAGGGAGTTTCCCCTAAACACATACAGTCATGCATAATCAAATGCAAACAAAAATCACACATACATTCATGCATATCCAAAAGCATCATACTATCACAATACATAACAAAGCCACGATCATACCTAAGCAACAATTGACCTCTGTCCTCAAACTGGGTACTTGTGGAATGACTTGCACATAAATAGTTCTCATGATCTGATTGCCGCTCAGAAAAGTAAACATAACACATATATATAATCATTGAGTCTTTGGGTATCCTAGGAGGTGTTTTCGCTGGGTACCCGCTGCCACGATGGTTTTGATTTCCAACCCCGGAGTTACTGCACTCTCCGGCAAGCACCAACATCCCTCCTAACGCCTGGGGTATCTACGGGGTCCCCTCGTCCCCGACAGTGATATTTATATACCGGAGCCTCTCGCTCCCCGGTCGGCCTACCCAAAAATTCATAACCTTTCCTTGGCAATTCATTCCATCAAGTACTGTCCATAAGCTTTCAGCCACAACCACAAACATCACAATCATAACGTCATCCAATACTTACACCGTCATCAATTTATGATGCTAGAACTCACGATAGTAGAAATCAAATGAGCTTCATAAAAGACTATCCAAGGTCACACAACTCCATACAACATAAGTATATAGATAAATACACATAAGCCAACCCATTACATAACTCACCAATTAACAATACATATAATATAGAGTTCCAAGCATTTAAAATCAAACTAAGAGAATAAACATCAGAAAATGTAACACCCCCTCGAGGTGTCACAGTTCATAACCCAAATTCTTATTTATCGGTTGATTAAAAACCTTTTCAAAAATAATTATTAGATTTATTGTGAAAATTCTGATACCACTTAAAACATTAATAATAACAAAGGAAACAAATACAAACTCATCATTTATAAAACTCATTCACTTTGCCTTAAGGCGTACATCAAGTCACTTCCTTACTACACACCATACCGAGTCACGGTCAATGGACCTGACTTTAAATATCAAATCCTAAGAGCCGGTCTAACAAAACTCTATGCGCAAATAAGCATACTACCTAGCATGCATCACCCCAATAATACTGGGCTTCGTCATCAACAGTCCACCATCTTCGTCGTCAAACGCCAAGGAGCTCAGTTACAGGGTCCCGCAGTGACCAAGAGGACCGTTGGGGAATATCTATACATGTATTCAAAAAACACAACAAGGTGTCCAACATGTACAGGCAAGGGTGAGATACTCGTTCACAAGTTTATCATAATAGCTACATAAGTAAAGCAGCATACAAGTCATGCATCACAATGAAATAATTCTACTTTAAAAATGTCATACTCATTCATCAATGCAAGTCAAATGGATGCATGAGACTTCAACTTCGACCATGTACTCCGGAGATTTCTAATTTTTCCTTCCTCGAGCGATAGGCCGTAGTAACACCCGTAACACAATTGTTCTCATGAGTCGGCCTCTCTATTTAGGTCCGAACTCCAATTGTTCCAGGGTACCACGTCATAACCATATCCTGATTAGTCCAGTCCCTGATCGAGTTCATTCGTGCTGGGTCGCCGACTTACCACGACACGGGGTCGCGAGGCCACCGGACACTTGTGGAGTCTCAACACACAGAATGCCCCTAAAGACCTAGTGGTCTTAACCGGTTCCATTCTCAACTCGTAAGTTGTAGCTCGGTTCGTATGGCACGTCAGCCGACTCATGCATGTATGCAGGAGGTTTTCTGTTCTTCTTCTTTTTTTGTTCGTTCTTTAGTTTCTTTCATTCTTTCTTTTTCTATCAAGGCACATGGCTCATGATTCATTTAAAAGGACATATAGCCCGTTCAACTCAAATTTCAAGATGCGAAGCACTAGGCCGACGTCACGAACACTAGACTTGCATAGGACACTAAGTCCATTCTTTCTCTTTTCCAAAACACAAGACACGTAGTCCGAGTGTTCAATCCACGATGTACTAGGCCGACGTCGCGGACATTAGACTCGCATATAGGACACAAAGTCCGTTCATATCACAGTTGTTTAGCCCGACGTCTCGGTAACTAGGTTCATGTGCTTCACCTTCATGAAAGGAGTAATCACCAGTTTCATCAAAACCATTTTCGTAGTTCAAAACTCAGAAACAAAACATAGGTTCTCTTTAGTATAAACCAAAACTCTTTGTCGCACTTAAACCATTTTCCATAAAAACTTTTCTTTACAAAACATACTCCAAAGTTCAAGTTCTAAAGATGCATTTTCAAAGGATTTTGGCTTAAAAAGCCTTTTCTAAAGGTTCCACGTTTTTAAAAAGTTTTTCCAAAGATTGTTACCGGAGTAACTTTCATGAAGAGACATTTTCGTTTTTGGAACATCAAATATTTTTGGAAGATACTTTCTTGACAAACTAAATACTTTTCAAGGTTTTCTTTTCTTTGTTCAACATGTTTACAAATTAATGATAAAGCAACTTTTCACGATTTTCCTCACCAATACTCAACTTCCTATGTCTTATTCAAAATCATTTCAAGTTCTTAATCTTAGTGGCTTTTAAATAAAAACGACCATCATAACGTTTAGCTTAGAAGCTTTTCGTTCCTCAAAATCAAAACATTTCAACATGCTGATTAAGTCTTTTAGTTAGCTTAATCTTCGTTATTGAGCTATAGCCAGTGCTACGCTCTTAACCAGTCTAGGATGTATATATATATATATATATATATATATATATATATATATATATATATATATATATATATATATATATATATATATATATATATATCAATTCTCAATCAAGGCATCCATGCCACAATTCATATTCAAATATTCAGGCATATACTTCATAAAATAAATCAGGTGCGTACACCACATATAACATGTCGTCAAACATCAAACAAGCGTATAGATCACGTAATGCATCAACTAGGCAAAACATCAACTTCACATCATAGTTACAACATTCAACACGAAACTCATGAGGCTATCAAGCTTATTAGAGCTAAACTTCCCTTATCTCTTGAAGTTTCTCGGTTAGCGGAAAGTCGTCTGATCGGTCCACGGATTCTCCTGATCCCTCGTCCGAGTACCCGATAGCAACTGCAAACACAAACAATCTAAACATCAATAATTAACAACATAACTTTCTCTAATCCCCTAAGAGCTAGGTTTGGCCATAGGGTGCCAAAAATAGATAGGGATGTATAAAAATTCCTATCTCTTGGAGTAAGGATCCTTAAGTACCCTTAACACCAAATCAAGTCTCAATTTTGAAACTTGAATCAAAATCTTATGTTTTCCCCAAATTGGGGTTCGGCCACATAGTTATAAAACATGGCTAGAGAGCTTCAAAAGTTCTCATCTCTTGGATTCTATACCTACTAGGTGTGATAATACTAGAATCAAGCTTAGAATACCCAAAATCCAACCAAAACTCTACTCACCCAAAAAGGGGGTAGGTTCGGCCTTCATCATCCAATGGGGCTAAAGGGTTCCTTTGGTTCAAAGCTCTTGGATAGTGGAAGAGGATGATGCTACTAGCTCATAGAAATTGGTTTGACATCAAAAGGATTTTTTCTAGAATTTTCTAGGAATTTTTGAAGTTTAAGCTTCAAAACTTAACCCACCATGGACCATGAACTTGAAGAGATGAAAAGAAAGATTGAGAGAGTTGGAGGAGAGTTACTACCACCTTGATGTATTTCCTTGAAGAAAATTAGCTTGAATCACCCTAAAATCTTTAAGTTTCCATGATCAAAAAGTGAATAACTCTTGAAGAATAAGGAAGAAATGAAGAACAAAGTGGGAGGAGGAGAGAAAGAGTGAATGGCCGAATGGCCTATGAGTGTGAGTGAGGTGAGATTAATTTTTGTCTCAATGGCAAACTTGTTGTTAAGTTTAGGATGTTTTGGTAATTCCTAAAGATATCAAGGGCATTTTGGTAATTTTACCTCTAAAAACACTAAAAATATCTAGATATTTGTTAGAAGTAATGATGATGAGGATAAGTAATGATGATGATGATAAGGTGATGTGTCAGGTGGCACAAATGCAGTTCCATAAATTCCTAGGGGCAAAACGGTCTTTTCTCGCCCTAAATATCTCAGATATTTGTAGAATCGCAATGATGACGTTGGTGAGTCATGCTGGTGACTCCTCCTCTGACTCACCCTGCTCAGGTGACTCGTGTCCCTCATCTGGTGTCTGATTTTGTCCTCAGGCGTCCTTTCGCGATTCCGTCGATTTCTCGATTTAGGGTTTTCGCCCAAGAAAGTCGTGAGAACTTACTTATTTTGAAATTTATCAAAATCGCCGATATCGTTTGCAATTTTCTTTAAAACCTAACTATTTTGTTCACGAATGAAAATTAGATCGTCTGAGCAGTAAAATCATACTGTCAGTGTAAAAACGCAGACCGGGCTCCGTTTGAGTTTTTTGCCCGAAACTTAACAATGGCTTCCTATGGTTGTGTAGCACATTCCTATCTTCTCAGAATATTTTATTTCACTCTCTAGACCCTCCAATAAAATACAAACTTATAAATACTGATTAATTAGTATTAGAGAGTTTGGAAAAATCGGGGTGTTACATTACTACTAGTCTAAAAAAATTTCGTCCTCGAAATTTCGCGACTCAAAACTGGACAGGATCCTCTTGATCCCCAGGTTCCACATCTCATCCACCACACCATACTTTAACAAAACTCTCATCGCTTCTCGTCTATACTGCTGACAGGATGTTCGTAGTTGGATCACTACACTTACTCGCAACCAGTCCTTCGAAGATCGAAACGTTTTCTTGTTCGGCAATCAGTTGAACTTAGTCGCCACTCAATCCTCGAAGATTAAGGAAACAAATCTTTCAACAGAAGAAACTCTTAATAGAAGAAATTTTCTTGGTTCTACTCTCATAAGAAAGTATATAAAAGGATTTTATTTCTCGAAAATGAGTACAGTAATATCTAATATGTAAAAAGATCCTTTAGTAGGTTCGTGAGTGTAAAAATGCATAGCTAATACATGTTTACATCCATGACTCTAATAAAGTCCCTTTTTTCATAAGAACCTTCCACTAACTCAAGGAATCAAAAGGTAAACTGTCTGGTCAGAATCAGACTGGATCACAGTTACCAAGTGCAAAAGTGATTAGACTAAGTCTCATCAAGAAACTTCTAGCATCAAGAATTTGACTGTGTTACAACTCAAGAAATAGTCGTAACGAATCTTTCGATGGAATGACATAAAAATATCCAGGTCAAAGGTTACTATTAACCAATCCACCCAAATGTCTAATACATGGGAGTGTGAGTACAAATGCTCATTTGGGGTTGTATACCCTAAGAATTTGACCACCGTTGGGTCAAACTCATACTTATTTGACTTCACGACAACTCTTCTCGCGTAGGGTCCGTAACACTTGGCACAGAGTTTCCTCACGTTCCTCGCGACTCTTAGAGTAAACGAGAACATCGCCGATGATGACGAATCTTACAAGAACCAAACGAAATTCCACTTCATGCAATCCAATCCGGCCAGCTTCACAGGTTATATTCTACCTAAAAGATGGAGATCTGACTGAATTCTAGAAACTAGACCAATCGAGAACTCAACGTCCCTTTGCAATGCAAACTCGGAATATCCTCAAAAAATTTATGTCCGACACAATCCCAAAAGGGCTAACGACGTGTTGACATGAATACCAGTACCTTTCTCTAAACGTTAGTTCTGACAAGGCCTTAGCCTGATTAGAACTCAACAAAACGCACACCCTTGTGTGACGACACACATTGTTTCGTCAAGGAAACAATTTCAACACGGTCCTACTCTTTTGGAGGAATAAACTATCTCCTGAAACTTATCATTCGTCTTTCATTCATCCTTCGACTATCGAGAAAATGATTCCCTCTTTCACTGGCCTATTAGACCATCATTCTCTACTACCCATCCTTCACGAAAGACATATTTCCAGTCTCGCTTCTAAACATCACCTTAGTGATCAAGCACTTAAGCTGACATCCATCATTATGTCAAACACTTAAACTAGTTCTTATTTTGTTATTAAATGTCTCAATCTCACCAGCCGCTCTATCACACTCTAAATCCCAATAAGTTCACTTAAGAGTTCCAATATCAAAGCGAAAATCCAAACTCAATACCAAACTTAGTCCAAGTCCTCGAATTCTTTTAAAGCATTAAAACAAGGAGTCCATCATATTCGCCTCACGACTGGATGTTCGCCTCGCGAGCCAAAAGGCTAGCCCGAGCAGTAAAATACAGTTTCTCGGCCTCGCGATGCAAACCAATGCTCGCCTCGCGAGCTAGAAGGTCTGTCTGCGAAGTAAAACACAGTCTCTCGGTCTCGCCTCGCGAAACCAAGTCTCGCCTCACGAGTCAGGAGGCCAAACATATTCACACATGTCTTACCAGATAGTGGATGTTGCGACCGTGCCTAAACTCATCTGTCTTACTCATCTCTGCCGGTCACTATCTTAAGTTCTATCAGTCCATTGTTATTCTTTCCTCTACTGATACCAATCCTAAGGACACTCATCCTATAGCCAAATTCATACTTCAATTCCGGTTCACTCAGTCTCTGATCATTCGCAATCCTTGAAAGTTCATTCTTAGGTATTATGCAAATCCTTCACCATCACCAACATGGATTACAGTCTACCCATAAGGTGTAGCCCTTTCATTTGTTCTAATGGGACAATTATTCTATCAATCAAATTCACAACACCGGAGGCTCCAATCGTTTCTTAAAATACTATCAAAAGAACTTCACACCGTACCACAATTTCATTGATTTACCGGAATTCCGTTCCAATCTCTCAACCCCTTTAGAGCACATATCATTACCTTGCCATTCCTTTGGTCGCTTACTAGCTACCTATGTATCTACTCCGAAAACCTATTGGTATTCTTCTACCTGCCTAAGGTACGCTTGTTCCTTCGGCAACCGTTCCCAACATTCAAACTTCCTTTACCAATCAAGGAGTCTTTACTAGCTTGATAACTAAGAGTCTAACATCCTTGACTCATAAAGTAAAGGTCATATTCAAGCCTATTCGCTAGAACTGACTAAGGAGCTGTCTCAAAGCTTACCTTAGATATTAACTCTTAGTAACTCGGATAAAATTCCTCATAAAAGTCTTAACGCATCTCAAACATTGGATCCAACCAATCCAATTGGTTGTATTCCAAAAGAAACAAGTCATCACAGGCTGTTCTTACTCTTACTGCACTCTATCAAAACAAAACACAGAGTAAACAAAGCAAAAACATCATGAATCCATAACCTACACCCCAAAAGACATCGACCAGCTCTGATACCACTATTGTAACACCCCCTCGAGGTGTCACAGTTCATAACCCAAATTCTTATTTGTCGGTTGATTAAAAACCTTTTCAAAAATACTTATTAGATTTATTGCGAAAATTCTGATACCACTTAAAACATTAATAATAACAAAGGAAACAAATACAAACTCATCATTTATAAAACTCATTCACTTTGCCTTAAGGCGTACATCAAGTCACTTCCTTACTACACACCATAATGAGTCACGGTCAATGGACCTGACTTTAAATATCAAATCCTAAGAGCTGGTCTAACAAAACTCTAAGAGCAAATAAGCATACTACCTAGCATGCATCACCCCAATAATACTGGGCTTCGTCATCAACAGTCCACCGTCTTCGTCGTCAAACGCTAAGGAGCTCAGCTACAGGGTCCCACAGTGGCCAAGAGGATCGTTAGGGAATATCTGTACATGTATTCAAAAAACATAACAAGGTGTCCAACATGTATAGGCAAGGGTGAGGTACTCTTTCACAAGTTTATCATAATAGCCACATAAGTAAAGCAGCATACAAGTCATGCATCACAATGAAATAATTCTACTTTAAAAATGTCATACTCATTCATCAATGCAAGTCAAATGAATGCATGAGACTTCAACTTCGACCATGTACTCCGGAGATTTCTAATTTTCCCTTCCTCAAGCGATAGGCCGTAGTAACACCCGTAACAAAATTGTTCTCATGAGTCGGCTTCTCTATTTAGGTCTGAACTCCAATTGTTCCAGGGTACCACGTCATAACCATATCCTGAATAGTCCAGTCCCTGATCGAGTTCATTCGTGCTGGGTAGCCAACTTACCACGGCACGGGGTCGCGAGGCCACCGGCCACTTGTGGAGTCTCAACACACAAAATGCCCCTAAAGACCAGGTCTTAACCGGTTCCATTCTCAACTCGTAAGTTGTAGCTCGGTTCGTATGGCACGTCCGCCGACTCATGCATGTATGCAGGAGGTTTTCTGTTCTTCTTCTTCTTTTGTTCGTTCTTTTGTTTTTTTCATCCTTTCTTTTTCTGTCAAGGCACATGGCTCATTTAAAAGGACATATAGCCCGTTCAACTCAAATTTCAAGATGCGAAGCACTAGGCCGACATCACAGACACTAGACTTGCATAGGACACTAAGTCCATTCTTTATCTTTTCCAAAACACAGGACACGTAGTCCGAGTGTTCAATCCACGATGTACTAGGCCGACGTTGCGGACACTAGACTCGCATATAGGACACAAAGTCCATTCATGTCACAGAACTTTAGCCCGACGTCTCGGTTACTAGGTTCATGTGCTTCACTTCGTGAAAGGGGTAATCACCAGTTTCATCAAAACAATTTTCGTAGTTCAAAACTCAGAAACAAAACATAGGTTCTCTTTAGTATAAACCAAAACTCGTTTTCGCTCTAAAACCATTTTCCATAAAAACTTTTCTTTACAAAACATACTCCAAAGCTCAAGTTCTAAAGATGCATTTTCAAAGGATTTTGGCTTAAAAAGCCTTATCTAAAGGTTCCACGTTTTTAAAACGTTTTTCAAAAGATTGTTACCGGAGTAACTTTCATGAAGAGACATTTTCGTTTTTGGAACATCAAATATTTTTGGAAGATACTTTCTTGACAAACTAAATACTTTTCAAGGTTTTCTTTTCTTTGTTCAACATGTTTACAAATTAATGATAAAGCAACTTTTCACTATTTTCCTCACCAACACTCAACTTCCTATGTCTTATTCAAAATCATTTTAAGTTCTTAATCTTAGTGGCTTTTAAATAAAAACGACCATCATAACGTTTAGCTTAGAAGCTTTTCGTTCCTCAAAATCAAAACATTTCAACATGTTGATTAAGTCTTTTATTAGCTTAATCTTCGTTATTGAGCTATAGCCAGTGCTACGCTCTTAACCAGTCCAGGATCTAGATATATATATATATATATACATCAATTCTCAATCAAGGCATCCATGCCACAATTCATATTCTAATATTCAGGCATATATTTCATAAAATAAATCAAGTGCGTCCACCACATATAACATGTCTTCAAACATCAAACAAGCGTATAGATCACATAATGCATCAACTAGGCAAAACATCAACTTCACATCATAGTTACAACATTCAACACGAAACTCATGAGGCTATCAAGCTTATTAGAGCTAATCTTCCCTTACCTCTTGAAGTTTCTCGGTTAGCGGAAAGTCGCCCGATCGGTCCACGGATTCTCCTGATTCCTCGTTCGAGTACCCGACAGCAACTACAAACACAAACAATCTAAACATCAACAATTAACAACATAACTTTCTCTAATCCCTTAAGAGCTAGGTTCGGCCATAGGGTGCCAAAAATAGATAGGGATGTATAAAAATTCCTATCTCTTGGAGTAAGGATCCTTAAGTACCCTTAACACCAAATCAAGTCTCAATTTTGAAACTTGAATCAAAATCTCATGTTTTCCCCAAATTGGGGTTCGGCCACATAGTTATAAAACATGACTAGAGAGCTTCAAAAGTTCTCATCTCTTGGATTCTATACCTACTAGGTGTGATAATACTAGAATCAAGCTTAGAATACCCAAAATCCAACCAAAACTCTACTCACCCAAAAAGGGGGTAGGTTCGGCCTTCATCATCCAATGGGGCTAAAGGGTTCCTTTGGTTCAAAGCTCTTGGATAGTGGAAGAGGATGATGCTACTAGCTCATAGAAATTGGTTTGACATCAAAAGGATTTTTTCTAGAATTTTCTAGGAATTTTTGAAGTTTAAGCTTCAAAACTTAACCCACCAGGGACCATGAACTTGAAGGGATGAAAAGAGAGATCGAGAGAGTTGGAGGAGAGTTACTACCACCTTGATGTACTTCCTTGAAGAAAATTAGCTTGAATCACCCAAAAATCTCTAAGTTTCCATGATCAAAAAGTGAATAACTCTTGAAGAATAAGGAAGAAATGAAGAACAAAGTGGGAGGAGGAGAGAAAGAGTGAATGGACGAATGGCCTATGAGTGTGAGTGAGGTGAGATTAATTTTTGTCTCAATGGCAAACTTGTAGTTAAGTTTAGGACGTTTTGGTAATTCCTAAAAAGATCAAGGGCATTTTGGTAATTTTACCTCTAAAAACACTAAAAATATCTAGATATTTGTTAGAAGCAATGATGATGAGGATAAGTAATGATGATGATGATAAGGTGATGTGTCAGGTGGCACAAATGCAGTTCCATAAATTCCTAGGGGCAAAACGGTCTTTTCTCGCCCTAAATATCTCAGATATTTGTAGAATCGCAATGATGACGTTGGTGAGTCATGCTGGTGACTCCTCCTCTGACTCACCCTGCTCAGGTGACTCGTGTCCCTCATCTGGTGTCTGATTTTGTCCTCAGGCGTCCGTTCGCGATTCCGTCGATTTCCCGATTTAGGGTTTTCGCCCAAGAAAGTCGTGAGAACTTACTTATTTTGAAATTTATCAAAATCACCGATATCGTTCACATTTTTATTTAAAACCGAACTATTTCGTTCATGAATTAAAATTAGGTCGTCTGAGCAGTAAAATCATACTGTCAGTGTAAAAACGCAGACCAGGTTCCGTCTGCGTTTTTTGCCCAAAACTTAACCATGGCTTCCTATGGTTGTGTAGGACATTCCTATTTTCTCAGAATATTTTATTTCACTCTCCAGGCCCTCCAATAAAATACGAACTTATAAATACCGATTAATTAATATTACAGAGTTTGGAAAAATCGGGGTGTTACAGAAAACATCTAATAGACATATATATATATATATAAACCATCACTTCTTTACAATTTGTTTCATCATCACTAACATTATAACATAATATATATTTATATCAAATCCATTCCATTGTCAAATAGTGAACACAACATGTTCAGTAGCAGAGCATTATTGCATTTTAACATAGGCAGTCACAAGGAAGGACAAAAAGAAAGAAAGATCAAGGGTTCCTTCAATACCACAATTTATGCCCAAAATTACTTTCAACATCCAGCAACAAAGTCAATCACGTATGAATACAAATATGGCAGCATCGGCCAGAAAATTTCCAAGCAAAACGCAATACCCTTCCTTGCCAAACCGTCCAGGTCGCAATCAGAGACAGAGAACACTATCATATATAAATAACACCAATTACGTATATAGATTACATTTATTATTTCTCCAATCAAACCCATAAACAAAAAACATTTAGAACACCAAAAATCCCTCACCTCAGAAGATTCTTAACTTTAAGCTTTCAAGGAAACCAAGAGGGTGAAAAGAGAATTTGAGAGCTCCAAGCATCAACACCTCCCATTTTGCTTCTTCTTTTCTCCAAAACTCACTCTCCCTTTTCTATGCTCTAAACCTAACCCCCTTTTCTTATTTTGTGAGGAATGAAAGAAAAATATGGGAGGGAGGAATACCTCTCTTTATTTAAAGAAACAATCTAAGCTCTTGAACAATAATGCCCTTCATAAAAAAAAGCATTATGGGCAAGACAAAATTAAATTAACTTACTAGTCAAATTTTAATTAATATGCTAAGGATATGTCAAGTTAAGCATTACCCTATTGACGTCTTAATAGAAATAAAAAGTTAATTAGTAGACATAATAAAATAACTAAATTAGCATTTTTTTTACTGAATAAATTACCACTTAATGTAATATTTATTAGCATAACCATAATTATTAAAATATGCGGGTATGTCATTTATTTGAATCTTATAATTAAAATTACTAAAATGATCAAGTATTACAGTGAGTTTCGAAAATATCACTTAGAAAAAGTATGGATTTTTCATAAACTTCAAGAACAAAAGTTGAAGAAAATGAGTGTAGGAACCCTTACTCTGGAAGGAGGATGAAGAAAATGTGATATCTTGAAGTTGCTCCAACAATGAACTTGCTCCTTTCACAAAACTTTCTTCACCAATGTTGTAGAGCTTGAAGATGTGAAGACAATGATGTAATTTGTTTAAGGAGAAGAGAAGTGAAGTATAGATTTAGAGAGAGAAACTGTGAGAGAGAGAACTTAGAGAGAGAAAGCCATGGATGAGTTTTAGAGAGAAGGTGGAGGAATAATGAAGATGAAGTTGAAAGATGAAAAATGTGAGAGTGAGATGGAAGGGGAGGCTTTGGCCACTCTAAAGGGGGAGAGAGAAATGCATGAGACAATTTCATTTAAGGCTTATAGTCTTTAAGCTAAAAGGGGTAATTGTCATAACTTGGTTATAAGGCATAAAGCACATTACTAAAATGGTGATTAGTTTAGATATTTTGCTTTGACTATGATAATGACATTATTCTTAGAGGGTATTTGAATTTTGATGGCTTCATATTCCTGGGCCAAAATATGTCCCGGCCCCGGGTCGAGCTTCCGAAATCACGCTAAATGAGAAAATAATATTTTCACCGGTTCACGATGAAATCACAGGTAAAGATTTATTTCGCTCGTCATAATTTCGATTGGAATCCTAATTCTATAATTTATGACTTTGGTCTAGAATATCTCCCAGTCTTGACCCAATTCCCAAAATTTCATAGATCCAATTAAAATAATAATATTTTTATCGATCTGCGATCAAAACACAGTTATAACACAAATAGCATTTCATGACTTTTTATATGTGTTTTGAATTCTCTATTGAATTCTACTCATCATTTTTAAGTTATTAATTTACTTAACCAGATTAGGGTTTTTCACAGAATTTATTCACACAGATCTGCTAAAAGACAGATTGGATTTTGGGGTGTTACATCAAGTACTTTAAATAGGGCTCTATGCACTGCACTTTTGACTTTTTATTTCTTTGCAACAATACCTTTCTTCTTAGTTCCAGTGACAGTCTAAAATGTGTTTTCTATATCATCAATAAGTTTAATAAGTTGGAAAAACAGATTCATTACATTAGTATTGAAACAGAGTGAATAATATAAAACTTAGTGAGCTAATTATTACATCAGGTCCAACACAGTGAATGATATAAAACTTAGTGAGCTAGACCGATTTTAATTCACTCCCATATCTCTAAACAAATCACGTTAGATAGAGTATTACAAACATGTAATTACAATTTGATAGAATTAACAACCAGCCAAATTGTCAGGTAACAATCTACAAAAATTCTCTACACTAAACAAAACAAACCTGACAAAATCTGCAAATTTGAAACAAAGAATGGTTCAAGAACTCGAACTGAGGTGACAGTGAGATCTGAGCAATCCTTCAATAACTCTGCAAAGAAATCACAAAGAGAAAGAGAGAGAGAGAAAGAGAGACTGTGAGCAACTTGTGAACAAATTGAACAAGTAGAGAGAGAGAAATGAGATGAGAGACCTGACTGAGATTGAAGAACAACTTGGAAGAAGAGAAAATGTGAACAAATTGTGAACAAATCGGTGAGAAAATTTTGAACAAATCGGTGAGAAAAATTGAGCAAATCGGTGAGGAAAATTTCGAACAATTTGCGAAGTAGAGTGAGGTGAGGTGAGGTGAGTTGAAACAGTGTTTTGGAGAACTGAGAGAGTGATTTTGGGAAAGTGAAGTGGAAACAATTCAAACAAATGAAATAATGGTGGAATTGTCAATTATAATGATTTTTTAGTGGCTAATATTTTTTGTCACAACTTTTAAGTGAGGTAATGAAATAGTGGCAATTAGTTTATTGCCATTAAATAATTGCCACTAAAAACAAAATATGGTGTAATGTGATGTTGTCAAATGACATATCATTGTATTCGTAACATCCCGTTTTCTCAAATAAGGTTTTAGACCTAAGTTAAGTATGTCTGAAGGTTGTATAATGTTTCTTACGGCTTGTGGAAGCTATGGTCCAACTTTGAGGGAATTTGACCTTGGAATGAGCTCAGAAAGTGAAGAAACGTGAAAGAACAGGTCCGATCAACGTCCAACCCTTAGACGTGGAGAAACCCTGTAGCACCCTTTCCCGAGTGTCACATTCCTGAACAATTATAAGGCCGAAAATAATATTAATGCGGAAAATACGGCTTTAATTTTTTTGCTTTTCATAAAGATGGAATGAAATTAGTAAAGTAAATAATAATAAATAAACATAGGTTCACAATGCATTTCTAGGAATCATACAGAAGTAAAGTGCAGAAACACAAAAGTACAGAATACAGACGTAGGTCCAAGCCTAATTGAAAATAAGTACATAAGTAATTACTAGGAGACACAACTCCTCAAAAGGTACGACTGACAACTGGAAATAGCTTGGTCGAAACAAAACAACAAAAAGGAGTCCCCCTCTGGACTCAAGGTAGGCATTGAGCTGAGTCATCGTCACGCCCATTTTCTTAAGCAGAAATAGGAAACACAAGCAGAGAAGCGATACAGATATGGGTGAGATTCCCAATCATCAATACAGCAAAATAGCATAAGTAAAAATGGTACGACATGCAAGATAACAACTTCACCAACGTTGTAGAGCTTGAAGATATGAAGACAATGATGTAATTTGTTTAAGGGGAAGAGAAGTGAAGTGTGGATTTAGAGAGAAAAATCGTGAGAGAGAGAACTTAGAGAGAGAAAGCCACGGATGAGTTTTAGAGAGAAGGTGGAGGAATGATGAAGTTGAAGTTGAAAAATGAAAATATTAGAGTGAGATGGAGGGAGAGGCTTCGGCCACTCTAAAGGGGGAGAGAGAAATGCATGCGACAATTTCATTTAAGGCTTATAGTCTTTTAGCTAAAAGGGGTAATTGCCATAACTTGGTTATAAGGCATAACGCACATTACCTAAATGGTGATTAGTTTAGATATTTTGCTTTGACTATGATAATGACATTATTCTTAAAGGGAATTTGAATTTTGATGATGGCTTCATATTCCTGGGCTAAAAAATGTCCCGGCCCCGGGTCGGGCTTCCGAAATCACTCTAAACGAGATAATAATATTTTTCACCAGTTCGCGATGAAATCACAGGTAAAGATTTATTGACTCATCAGAATTTCGATTGGAATCCTAATTCTATAAGTTATGACTCTTGTCTAGAATATCTCCCAGCCTTGACCCAATTCCCAAAACTTCACAGACCCGATTAAAATAATAATATTTTTATCGGTCTGCGATCAAAACACAGTTATAACACAAATAGTATTTCATGATTTTTTATATGAGGTTTGAATTCTCTATTGAATTCTACTCATCATTTCTAAGTTATTAATTTACTTTAACCTGATTAGGGTTTTTCAGAGAATTTATTCACACAGATCTATTAAAAGACAGATATGGATTTTGGGATGTTACAACACTACCCCTCTAAAAAGATTTTCGTCCTCGAAAATTTACCTGGGAATAGATATGGATATTGTTCCCTCATTTTTTTCTTCAATTTCCAAGTCGTGTCTCCTGCTGTATTCCAATTAACCTTTACTAATTCGATCTCTTTCCCTTGCAGTTGCTTTGTCTTACTATCTTCAATCCTTAACAGTAACGTCTTGAAAGTCAAGTTATCTTTCAGCTGTACAGTATCTGGTTCTATAACATGGGTAGGATCAGATATGTACTTCCTTAGTTATGAGACGTGGAAAACATTGTAGAGATTTGACAGTAATGGCGGTAAGGCTATCTGGTACGCAACAGGGCCTACTCGGCAAAGAATCTGATAAGGTCCAGAAACTTTGAAGTATGTTTCTTAGATTTCAACACCCTACCAACTCCTGTTGTAGGTGTAACCCTTAGAAAAACATGATCACTTTCCTTGAACTCCAGAGTTCTATGCCTCTTGTCCGCGTAACTCTTCTGTCTACTCTGAGACGTTGTCATCTTGTCTTGTATCGCTTTCACCTTGTCCGTTGTTTGTTGCACAATGTTAGGTCCTAAGGTAGCACTTTCCCCATCTTGGTACCAACACAAAGGTGTTTAGCAACGCCTTCCACACAGGGCTTCATAAGGTGCCATCCTTATACTTGAATAAAAACTATTATTATAGGTGAATTCTATCAATGGTAATAGTTCATCCCAACTTCCAGTATGTTCCAAGACACATGGCCTTAACAAATCCACTAGTGACTGAATGGTCCTTTCAGATTGTCCATCAGTCTGTCGATGATAGGCAAAACTCATCCTGAGTTTGGTCCCTAATGACTCTTGCAGTCCTTGCCAGAACCTAGATGTGAATCTCAGGTCTCAGTCTGAAAGAATACTAGTTGGTACCCCGTGAAGTCTAACAATTTCCCCGATGTACAATCGCGTCAATCTTTCCATTGGATATTTGATGTTGATAGGTAAAAAGTGAGCTGATTTTGTCAGTCGGTCAACAATCACCCAAATTGCATCATGTCCCTTCGGTGTTCTTGGTAAACATGTAGCGAAATCCATTGAAATTTCGTCCCACTTCCATTCTGGAATGTTCAGAGGTTGTAACAATCACCCACTTTAGCCTTTTGGCAAGTCAAATAAGTCACGACATACTTCATTACGTCTCCTTTCAATCCTTGCCACCAATAGAGTTGCTTAAGATCTTGATACATCTTCGTGGCTCCCGGATGTATACTCAAACGACTCTTATGAGCTTCCTCTAGAATTAAATTCTTGAGTTCTGAGTTGTTGGTATGCAGATCCTCTTTCTAAACCTCAGAATCCAATCTATTCCTCCAGGAAATTCTGATTAAGCGCCCTTCTGCTTTAGTTCCAGCTCGTTCTGTAGGAATTCATCCTTTCCTTGCTCTTCCCTGATTTGATCCATCGGTCCATTTGACGCGATAGTAATGCCAACATAAAGTTTCTCATGAAAAATATTAACTGACAAGTTCATATCCCTGAATTTCTCTAACAATTCGTGTTCTTTCACTATCATTGCATATGCGTGTAATACTTTGCGACTCAAAGCTTTCGCTACCACGTTCTATAACACCCCAATTTTCGCTTGCTTGTTATAAAGTGTTGTTATGTATTATCTATAGTTGTTACGCTTGTTATAGATGTCTAGTTTCATGTTTGGGTAGCTTAGCCTTTAGAAAGGGTCAATCCGTTCGAGTCCAAGTAACCTGTTTTACGGTTTTGACCGTATCTTGAGTTCTAGATGTTCGATTGAGATGATCTTGGATGAGTTGAAAATCTTAGAGAATTATCTACAAGTCTTATTTCAGGTGTCAGGGCTAAATTCGGCTTCTATCGGTTCGTCTTGCGAATGCCAATTCACCTCGCGAATTTGGCAAACAACTTTTGGAGCTCTCTGGTTCACCTCACGAAAAGTGATTCGACTAGCGAGTCGACGCGCAGCAAAAACATGTTTCTGGGCTTCTAATCATCCCATAATGACCCTAACTCATATTTACACCCCATAGCTCGACCTAAACCCTAAAATTATCATTCTTAACTCCAGAAATACCCATCTTCTTTCTTTCTCTTGGGTTCTCAAGCTTTCAATCCTAGTTTTGAGTGTTCTTCTTCAAGAACACATCCCTTGGCATTTACTCTCGTGATTGGAGGATAAGCCGCTTCGTTGCAATTGATCTAAGGTAAAGAAAGCAGTCAATCCTATTTCTTTTTTTCCTTTTAATTCCTTGAATTGAATGTTGAACCATTCCTTTTCCGAATCAAACTCTAGTTATCGAGTGCCGGCGTTGTTAACGGTAGTCAAGCAGATTAGTTCTCCTAAGATATAATCAAGGTAATCTTGTAACCCTTGTGTTGATTCCATTCAATTCTTTGAATTGGGAATTAATCATCATTTTCTCTTGACGTTCTTACTCAAACTCGTTGAACTTGTTGGAAGGAGTCAAGTTGGACAAGTTTGGCTCTTAGGCAGGAATTGTCATACCAGGTATGGGGAGAAGGAATTAGTATGAACATATAGGTTTTGGGGTAGAGTAAGATGAGGGTTAACCCATGACCCCTTTTGTATGCTATATGCCTTAACTAATGTATGAATGCCTAATTGTTATTTTTTTTATATATGTATGATGATAGTTGTTCATATGTGGTTATATGATGTTGACATGATTTATATGAAATTGATGATGATATGCTGAATGTGCATTGATGATGATGATTTGATTGTGAGAGTTATGGCGAAATTAGGATTAATTAAAGGACATAGTTTTAGGACGTTTGACACCCCATAATGAATGAGTTATTATAAGAGGTGAGACCTTTGAATATTGGGTTAGTTGGAACACATAGGTATGATCCTTGAGGGATAGGATGATTGGCATGAGGAAAACATAGTAAATTATTAACGTCCCTGATCTATCACGATTCGCCTAGCGGATTGTAATCTGCGAGGCGAATGAGAGAACCAGAATTTTTGGGGCTCTCTACCTCGCCTCGCGAGCCAAGATTCGCCTAGCGAATCTGAGAACCTGTTTAGGAGCTCTCAGGCTCGCCTCACGAGCCATGATTCGCCTAGCGAATCTGGGTTTCTCACCCTGCTATTGTTGAGAAGAAGTAACTAATTAGGGGAAATGGTAATGGAGTGTGAGGTCATAATTGAAGATAATAATTCAGAAAAGAACGTTAATACTAATAATTACGATGTGTTATTATTAGCGACGTTGATAAAGGCGATGACAATGGTTAGTGCCTAGTTGTTTTGATGATCACTGTTGATAATCAATGCGATTGGTCATGATGGTGGATGGTTGGACATGTGTTGGCATGTTGTTGAGCATTGCATGCATTCATGACATAGAGTTGATAGTTGGGGGAAGTTACGATGACTAGGGAGTTCGTTCGAGAGTATGGCGAACTGGCCATCTGTGGTGATTCATTCGAGAGTCAGGTGAATCAAGCGCATCCATGGTGATTCATCCGAGAGTAAGGTGGATCGGCTATCCAAGGGGTTCATCCGAGAGTTTGGTGAACTGCTGGCATTGATGCTTATTGGCCAATGTGGATATGTAACTCTAAAATCGGCTTCCTAAGTTAGTTATTGGATCCACATTGCATATGGAGTAGTGGAGTAGCTCTGCATTGCATAGCATGTTTATCGATGTGATATGATATGATATGGTATGATGTAATTTTTTGTATGATGTACTATATGTTGTGTGATCATCTTGCTAATTGCTTTATTACCGTTTTTGTTTTTACATACAGTTTCTTACTCTTTGTCGTTGTTGTTTTCTTGCATGTGCCTTTGGTTTAAGCAGCCAGTTGAGGAGTGATCCCGAGGAGATCGCTTACTCTTAGTATACGTTTCAGTTTATGTTAGTTTGTTTTTCGATGTATTATCGGTAGTGCTTACCAACTCTGATATATGACATTGGGATTTAAGTTTGTTTTATGTATGTTTTTTCGCAGTTATTACTTATGGTTTTATACGTTTTGGATCATGTGGTACTTGCTACCTTTGGTTTTTAATTTATAACTTCTTTTATATATGATTACTTTATGTTTATCTTATGCGTGGTAGTGGGCGTCACATTTAGTGGTATCAGAGCCGGCCTATCCTTCTGGCCGGGGTATATGTCTGTTATGTTTTATTCTGTGTACTCTTATATGATTATCTATGCCTAGCATGGATGATGATATAGGATTATATGAACCTTAGTTTTTATCCTTGCTTAACTTTCTGTGTTAAGTGGTTCACTTTGGACGGTGTAGGAAGTTATGGTTGGTAGGAATAATCGTGCAATTGGTGATGCTCTGGCACTGTTGGCTAATGCCATTGCTCAGAACAACAACTCGAACTAGAATCATCATGGAGGAGCTGCTGAGTTTCAAGGTCTGGACAAGTTCCAGAGAAATAACCCGCCTTCATTCAAGGGAGTTTATGACCCTGAAGGTGCTCTCCTATGGATCCGCGAGCTCGAGAAGATCTTTTGGGCTATGGCATGCAACGATGCCCAGAAAGTCGCTTTTAGGACTTTCATGTTAGTGGAGGAAGCCGAGCACTAGTGGGAGAGTTATCGCCAGCGTATGGAAGCTGAAGGTACAACAGTTACTGGGGTAGCCTTGAAGGAGAGATTCTTGGGAAAGTATTTTCCAGTTGACATCTGTGACAAGGAGACGGAGTTCTTGGCTCTAAAGCAAGAAAACATGTCCGTTGGGGAGTATGCTGCAAGGTTCGAGGATCTTGCTCGTTACTCCACGCTCTATCAGTATGTGAATGATGACCACTCCTAGTGTGTGAAGTTTGAAGATGATCTACGCCCAGAGATCAAGCAAGCCATCAGCTACTAGGAGATTCTAGTCTTTCCAGTTCTTGTGAACAAGTGTAGGATCTTTGAAGACGCTTACAAATCCAGAGTTGCGCACCGCAAGAGTTCTAGTTCGCAAAGTAACAAGAAAACAACTGAGCAAGATAAAGAAGAACGACATTTGGCACCGGTAAGCCGTGATTTCAAGCAAGTCATCCAGAAGCCATAGTATGCTACGAGGTTAACCAGTGACGAAAGATTTTCTGCCCCTATGCCTAACAAGTGTGGCAAGTGTGGAAAGGGTCATCTCACTCGCGAGTGGTAGAAAATTGATGTCATCTGCTTCAAGTGTGGGAAGTTTGGCCACATCAGCCGTGATTGTGGTGGAGGAACAAAGTCAGAGCCGTAGAGTGCTAGCAAGAGTCAGAGTTCTCAGGCGAATTGACTGAAGGCAGGTGGGAGAGTCTTCACCCTCATTAGAGATGAAGACTCTCAATTTCCATATCTATTTCAAGGTAAGAGCCTCCTAAAAGGGACTCTTTCTTTTGTATTGCTTGGTTCGGATTCCTTGTCTCCTTTTCCTTCGTTTGCTTCACTTGTTTTGTGTTAGAAACCATAAGTTATTTGTTCCTTATCTTGATTATGATCTAGTTGTTGCTTCACCTGTAAGTAAGCCTGTTATCACTTCCCATGAACGTTTGATAAAGGTTGTTCTATTATCATTAATAATAGAAACTTCATAGTTGATCTTGTGTGAGTTTGTCTCTTATGCCCTTAGATGTTGTTTTTGTTATGGACTGGTTGTCTGCCAACCAAGTCCGAGCTTGTAGAAATATCGAGGGCGAAATTTTTATAAGGGGGTGGAATTGTAACATCTTAGTCTTTGCTTGCTTGTTATAAAGTGTTGTTATATGTTATCTCTAGTTGTTACACTGGTTATATATGTTTAGTTTTATGTTTGGGTAGTTTAGCCTCTAGAAAGGGTCAGTCCATTTAAGTCCAAGTAACATGTTTTACAGTTTTGGTCGTATCTTGAGTTCTAGATGTCCGATTGAGATGATCTTGGATGCATTGGAAAGCTTAGAGAATTATCTACAAGTATTATTTTGGTGTCAGGGCCAAATTCGGCTTCTATCTGTTCTCCTCACGAATGCCAATTCGCCTCGCGAATCTGGCATACAGCTTTTGGAGCTCTCTGGTTTGCCTCGCAAAAAGTGATTTGCCTAGCGAATCGACGCGCAGCAGAAATGTGTTTTTGGGATTAAAATTAGCCTATAATGACCCTAACTCATATTATACCCCTTAGCTCAACCTAAACCCTAAAATTATCATTCTTAACTCTAGAAATAGCCGTCTTCTCTCATTCTCTTGGGTTCTCATTGAATCCCTTGAGTGTTCTTCAAACCTCTCAACCTTTCAATCCTAGTTTTGAGTGTTCTTCTTCAAGAAAACATCCCTTGGTGTTTACTCTCGTGATTGGAGCATAATCCGTTTCGTTAGTATTGATCTAAGCTAAAGTAACCAATCCTATTTCTTTCTTTCCTTTTAATTCCTTGAATTGAATGTTGAACCATTCCTTTTCCGAATCAGACTCTAGTTATCGAGTGCCGGCGTTGTGAACCGAAGTCAAGCGGATTATTTCTCCTAAGATCTAATCGAGGTAATCTTGTAACCCTTGTCGTGATTCCCTTCAATTCTTAGAATTGGGAATTAATCATGCTCTTTTCTTAACGTTCTTACTCAAGCTTGTTGAACCCGTTGGAAGGAGTCAAGTTGGACCTTTGTTCAAGTTTGGCACTTAGGCAGGAATCGTCATACCATGTATGGGGAGAAGGAATTAGTATGAACATATAGGTTTTGGGGTAGCTTAAGATGAGGGTTAACCCATGACCCCTTTTGTGTGCTATATGCCTTAACTGATGTATGAATTCCTAATTGTTATTTTTGATATATGTATGATGATAGTTGTTCATATGTGGTTATATGATCTTGACATGATTTATATGAAATTGATGATGATATGTTGAATGTGCGTTGATGATGGCATGATAGTGATGATGATGATTTGATTGTGAGAGTTATGACGAAATTAAGATTAGTTAAAGGACATAGTTTTAGGATATTTGGCACCCGATAATGAATGAGTTATTATGAGAGGTGAGACCTTTGAATATTGGGTTAGTTGGAACACATAGGTATGATCCTTGAGGGATAGGATAATTGGCATGAGGGAAACATAGTAAATTATTAAGATCCCTGATCTGTCACGATTCGCCTAGCAAATAGGAATTCACAAGGCGAGACAGATAGACAATTCGTGGTCTGACGCGATTCGCCTAGCGGATTGTAATCCGTGAGGCGAATGAGAGAACCAGTATTTTTGGGGCTCTCTGCCTCGCCTCATGAGCCAAGATTTGCCTAGCAAATCTGAGAACCTGTTTAGGAGCTCTCGGGCTCGCCTCGCGAGCCACGATTCGCCTAACGAACTTGGGTTTCTGACCCAGCTACTGTTGAGAGGAAGTAGCTAATTAGGGGAATTATAAAAGGAGTGTGAGTTCATAAATGAAGATGCTAATTAAGAAAAGAGAGTTCATACTAATAATGACGATGTGTTATTATTAGTGATGTTGATAAAGGCGATGACAATGATTAGTGCCTAGTTGTTTTTATGATCATCTTTGATGGTCACTGTTGATAATCAATGTGATTGGTCATGATGGTGGATGGTTGGACATGTGTCTACATGTTGTTGATCATTGCATGCATTCATGACAGAGTTGATAGTTAGGGGAAGTTACGATGACTAGGAAGTTCGTCCGAGAGTACGGCGAACTGGCCACCCGTGGTGATTCATCTGAGAGTTAGGTGAATCAAGCGCATCCATGGTGATTCATCTGAGAGTAAAGTGGATCGGCTATCCAAGGGGTTCATCCGAGAGTTTTGTGAACTGCCGACGTTGGTGCTTATTGGCCAATGTGGATATGTAACTCCAAAATCATCTTCTTGAGGTATTTATTGTATCCACATTGCATATGGAGTAGTGGGGTAGCTTAGCATTGCATAGCATGTTTATCGATGTGATATGATATGATATGGTATGATTTAATTTCTTGTATGATTTACTATATGCTTTGTGATCATCTTGCTTACTGCTTTATTACCATTTATGTTTATACATATAGTTTCTTACTCCCCGTCGTTGATTTTTTCTTGCATGTGCCTTTGGTTTATGAAGAGGATGGTGAGCATCCAGTTGAGGAGTGATCCCGAGGAGATTGCTTACTCTTAGTACAGGTTTCAATTTATGTTAGTTTGTTTTCCGATGTATTATTGGTAGTGGTTACCAACTCTGCTATGTGACATCGAGATTTGAGTTTGTTTTATGTATGTTTTTCCGCAGTTATTACTTAGGATTTTATACGTTTTGGATCATTTGGTACTTGCTACCGTTGGTTTTTAATTTATAACTTCTTTTATATATGATTACTTTATGTTTATCATATGCGAGGTTGTGGGTGTCACATGTTCACTTTCCCGGGGTGATATTGTAACTTAAAGTCGTAGTTCTTCAAAAATTCTAGCCATCTCCTCTGTCTCATGTTGAGTTCTTTCTGGTCAAACATGTATTTGAGACTCTTGTGATCGCTAAACACATTGAATGTTGCTCCATAAATAAAATGTCTCCATATCTTCAATGCAAATACCACTGTAGCAAGTTTCAAATCGTGTGTAGGGTAGTTCTTTTCATGAATCTTCAATTGCCTCGAATCATAGGCTACTACTTTTTGGTTTTTCATCAACACACAACCTATACCTTGGTATGAAGCTGCATAGTATACTTCAAAAGTCTCTTTCGAGTCGGGTAGTATCATAATAGGTGAACTAGTCAATTGTTCCTTCAACTCTTAAAACTGTCCTCGCATGACTCAGTCCATGCGAATGCTTGATCCTTCCTAGTCAATTGAGTTAGAGGTCCTACTATCTTGGAAAATCCCTCAATAAATCTCGATAGTAACTAACTAAGCCCACAAAGCTACGAATTTCGATAGGAGTCTTCAGTCGTTCCCAATTAAGAACAACTTCAACTTTCGACGGGTCCACCGCTATTTCTTCCTTGGAGATAACGTGCCCTAAAAATTGAACTTCTTCCAGCCAAAACTCGCACTTTGACAATTTCGCGTACAACTCCTTCTCCTTCAGGATTTGTAAAACCAAACTTAGATGCTCTGCATGTTCTTCCCTACTTGGTGAGTAGATCAAGATGCCGTCAATGAAGACAACAACAAACTTGTCCAAGTACGGGCGAAATATCCTATTCATGTAGTCCATGAATATAGCCGGTGCGTTCATCACTCCAAAAGGCATCACAAGGTATTCGTAGTGTCTGTATCATGTTTAAAACGCTGTCTTTGGAATGTCCTCCGTCTTCACACGGATTTAGTGATATCCTGACCTCAGATCTATCTTCGAGAAAACTGATGCAACTCGCAGTTGATCCATCAAATCATCTATCCTCGGGAGAGGATACTTTTTTTTGATGGTCTCCTTGTTCAGCTGACGGAAATCCACACACAGTCTCGAGGTTCCGTCTTTCTATTTCACTAACAAGACTGGAGGTCCCCATGATGATACACTAGGTCAAATGAATTCTTTTCCTAGTAACTCCACCGGTTGCTTCTTCAGCTCTTCCAGTTCTGGTGGCGACATATGGTATGGTGCCATAGATATCGGTCCAGATCCTGGGACAAAATCTATCGCAAATTCGATATCTCTGACGGGTGGTATTCCCGGTACCTCTTCCGGAAAGACTTCAGGAAATTTGCTGACAATAGGCACAGAATGTAGGTCTTGCTCCTTCGCGACTTTCCAAGAAAACAACATCATGTACCCTAAAGCGCCTTCCCTCAAAGAAGCTCGCACTTGCTTGGCAGATAGGAATTTAGAATTCTCACTGTTGGGGAAAACTAGAGTTTTGTTCGCACAATCTAGTAGAATATGGTTGGAAGATAACCAATCCGTTCCTAAGATCACATCTATTTGTGACAGTCGCAAACAGATCAAGTTTACTAAAAATCTCCTGTCCTCAACCAAAATAGTACAATTCAAACAAGCCTCAACAGTTAAAATAGGTTCAGCAGTTGGGGTAGATATCATCAAGTCAAAAGGTAAAGATGACTTAGGCAATCCTAACGCCTCAACACGGTCATAAGCTATGAATGAATGGTTCGCACCCGAATCAAATAGCACGCTCAAAGGCTTACCCCCTATAAAGCATTGTCCTTGAATGAGATCCTCATTTTGTGTTGCTTCAGCTCCACTTACAGTGTAAACTATACCCCTCACCTTGGGTCTAGTAGCTTGCACATGGTTCACAGATGGCTCAAACTTTGGGTTCTTGCACTCCTTTGATATATGTCCAGGAGTGCCACACCTATAACAAATGATTCCTTTGATCGAACAGTCCTTAGTGAGGTGATTCTTCCCACACTTGAGGCACTTGATCTGAGCTTTCCTAGACGAATTGGAACTTCCATTGTTATTCCTAATACAACGTTGTTGCTGATCATGTGGTCTAGAGTATGGTTTCCACTATGACCGATTAGTGTTGCTGAAATTTCCTTTCTTGAATTTAGAAGGTCCAGAACTCTATGGTCGTTTATCTTGCTTTATCTCCAAGCTCTCGATCAGACGACATTTCTCCATGAAGTAGTTGGAAAACTTGGCCAACCCTTCAAATTTGGCTCCATACTCAACAACAGTCATGCTCCCTTGCCTCAAAGAAAGAAATTCCATTTCCTTCTCGAGCCTCGCACTCACAGGGAAATATTTCTCCAGAAATTTCCTATTCACAACTTGTTGCTCGTGCTCCATGACTCTTTGAGCTTTTTGCCACCAATAGTCAGTATCATCAATCAGAAGATAAGTTGCATAAACTACCTTATCTACCTCGGTGCATCACATTGCTCCGAATATCTTGTCGAGACTTTGAACCCATCGTTCAGCTGCCTCTGGGTTGAACTTTCCCTTGAATTGAGGTGGATTCCTCGTGAGGAATTCGTCCTAACCTCTTCCACCCTTTCCTCTCGTTGTGTCATTGCAGCAGCCATCTCTCGGATAGCATTAACAGCTATCTCCATACCTCTAGCAGCCATAACTTTCCTACAACATCCGGATAATTAGTCCGAACTGAAAAATGCAAACAATCACTCAATACCATCCCCTTACGTTGATGCCAACACAGAATTAGTCAGAAAAACACACAGCACAAACAGACAGACCTAACACACAAACCCCTAAAGACTCGGCCAGCTCTGATACCAAGAATGTGACACCCTTTTTCAGGAGGGCGTCACATGAGTGCGGAAAATAAATAATAAATAATAACCGGCCGAAAATATCGGATTATAATTATATCCTTATATCCGTTGGTTTTATAAAATTGACGATTTGAAAATTTCGTTTTATAATCAAGTCGGTAAATGCGGAATTTAGACAACATGCAAAAGTCATAAACATTCATACCGAATTAACACCTCCATAGCACATTGTCATAATACCAAATGAAAGACAATAAAATAAAGTGCAGAAATAGTCATAGGTTCTTCAAAATATTGGGGTCACAGCCCCTACAGACATACTAACAAAATAAGTAAATAAGACAGGATCCTGACACGACTGCTGTCACACTGACTAAGAGGAATGCTACTCGGAGGGAGGATCTGAGGGGTCCTCTTCAGTGTCACTTTCAGTGACCTCTTCTTCTTCTTCATCATTACTACCACTATCTCCCTCATCATATGAAGGCAGAAGCCAAACAAAGGGACGCGGGCATGGTCTCACCCGTTTCCGGGGAGTAGTAACCACACGTGCCCCACGCCTCTGACGTGGAAACCCGAGAGGGTGGCCTAAAACTACATGCTCCTGAGGAGGCGCCGCTCCAGCTGCTTTAGCCCTAATCAATCTAACACCTGGCATGTGTGAAGAAGTAGAGCTATCTGGTGGTCTCCCATGTTGAGTACTCCTCGTACCACGGCCTCCAATAATATTCTCACGACGGAGATACAGAGTAATAGCAAAAATGATCCTTCAGTCTACCTGAGTCCGTAAGGTCAAAGTCACGCGGCCGTGATATTTTCATATCCCAATAGTCTCGTCCTGAATCCAACAGTCGGGTCCTCCAAGAAACTCAACATGGATGTGAAAGAGGGGATCCGACATCGTCGTCTAGTATATCATATACAAGAGAAATAGTACAGGCGAAACAATGGGGTAAGAACCTCATTATCAACACACATAAGATGAATATATATATATATATATATCATAATACCAATTTCCATACAATTCCAATAATAGAGTTAGGTAAACAATATATAAGGGCATAATATGCAAGAATGCAATGAAATATGCACAATGAGACCTTGGTGCAATCCAACATGCAACCCCAAGACTCTAACCGTACTCCAGAGCTATAGAGGGACAATCGGAAGGAATAGTAATAGTACATGTTCATCAAAGCGCCAGCCTTTGGAAAAATGTGCTTTCAAACATATTTGTTGCTAGCACTAACAGGCTTTCATGATGACACCTAAAACCATGGATATACTGGTGTCCAGTTGCAAATGTCGAAGTAGTGCACAGAATGCCACGACACAAAGGAGCTACCGATTGATCACTTGTGGAGTTTCCAACTTTGACATTGCCAAGACCATTGAAGATTGACACCCTAATATCCACACCTGCACTAGGGGTAAGCTCAACTTCCTAGGCACTAAAGGCCTTAGACATAATGTGGATGCAATATGGTTAAGCCTACACGGTGTGTGCGTTCGCATTTTTCAATCGGATAAACTTCGCTAACATTCTGGAACCCAAGCCATTGGAGAGGCTTACATGATAGATCCCAAAATTTTGGATCCAACACCTCATTGGTTCCCAGTTTGCTCTTAAGCTTTGGTCTTTGTGTGTTCTCTTTTCGATGCCCTTCTATAAGCTATTGGATAGTGCCAAACTTTTGGATCCAAACACCTCATTCGACTATCCATGTTTCCCAAAATGCTTAAGTGTATTATGAAAGGTGGATTCTTCAAATCCAATCCTTTACCATCTTTGTTTCCTTCTTGAAACGTAGTTACTTGCCGAGCAAGCAACCAAAATCGTTCTTTGTTCAATTAAGTCTTATGAACCCTTTTTCGATGATGTAAAATCATCTAAGGCATATATCAATACATTACATATTATTGAAGTTCATATCTAATCATTTGAGTCCAATAGGACCTAATTAAAATTAGTTTTGACTTTTGGCCAAAGGCCGACTTTTGGTCAAACGTTCACTTTTAGTGTAAAACTTTGACTTTAAGCGAAAAATCATTTAATTTCAAAAATCAAGTGTAATCCTTTTGTGAAAACCATTCCAAAACACTTTGAAATCGTATTCCTCATAAGGAACTAATATAATCCATCCTTTTAGAATTATTTTAAAATATAACTTATTACGCTAATTATATTCATTTCTTTTATTCTATTACACTAGATGTATTCTTTTCCTTTACTCCACTAAAATTAGCTCATATTAAAGTGGTGAGATAACTTCTTCTAAGTTATATGAAATAAATAAATCGTTGAAGAGTTCCAAAGGTATTATTCCTTTGTCCTAACCCTTAAATCTCAATAAAGAGCTCTTGTGAGCCAACAACTGTCAAGCCCTATCGGAAAAGCCATAAGCAAGTTTATCAAGCTAAAGCATGGACACTTGCACCGCCTAAACCATGGTGTCACCTTTCACTTATTGAGTTTGAAATACAGTTTTGAAAAACACTTACTTGAAGTGTATGATCACAAATCATATGATCATGAGTTAAGTATCAAAAACATTTTGAAACCTTAAATTGAGCCATAAGGCCGTGACCTACCTTATCCTTTGGGATGCTAGGTTTTTCTTGAAAACTTGATTTTAGTTTATTACACTAACTCTATTTAAATTACTATATCACATGATTAGAAAATCAAATCATTTTTCTATGTGAGGAATACCCTAAAAATCGAAATGCATATCATCGCATAGGGATTCATTTTATTCTTGAGTTTTATTAATTTCCATCATCCCTTTTTTTTAAGCAAAATAGCATGCAAAAGCATCATAATAGAGCAAGACAACCCAACTATGTTGGCTTCCCAAGCTCTACCTATCATTAGCTTCTTTTGGTGTGTTTTCCAAATGTTATTCTTGGTTGGATCTAATCCCTGATTTTATTAGGATAGACTTTTTCCGTAATAGGTTTGGGCTATCAATTTTAGATTCAAATAATATCTTTCTTGGGTTTGGTTTTACCCCCCAAGTCCTTGTATTTTTTATTTTTTTTATTTTTATCAATTTCCATCATCCTTAGTTCCATCATTAAACATATAAACATGTTAGTTTTCAAAGAACAACTTCCTAATCCTAAAAATAAGCATATGGCCGAACCTACACATAGGGTTTTTGGGGGCCATTTGTTCATCAAATCATTCCAAATCAAGCACTATACAACATCAATATTATGAGCTATAATATTCTAAACATTAAACAACCATAACTTAAAAACTCCACACCTTGACCTAACATCAATGTGGTGGGTTTTCATCTTGAAAATCATTTTTTAATTACAACAAGTATATGATAAGCATAAAGCAAACATAGAAAAAAATCACTAAGCTATTACAACTTCCATCACAAATAATCTTCACAACAATGTGAAGAACCCAAATAAGCTATGACCATGAACATACTTAGGAACTAGTCCCATCCACCATAAGGTGTGATATAGACATTCTTACCCATCCATACCTTAGTTGAAGTCCTAGTTTCACAAACTCTTTGAAGGTAGAATGGTGATGACCTCCAAGCTTGAACCTTTAAGGAAAGTAGGAACCATTTTCATGGAGTGAGTTTCGAAAATCTCACTTAGAAAAAGTATGGATTTTTCATGAACTTCAAGAACAAAAATTGAAGAGAATGAGTGCAGGAACACTTACTCCTGAAGGACGATAAGGAAAAGGTAATGTCTTGAAGTTGCTCCAACAATGAACTTGCTCCTTTCACAAAACTTTCTTCACCAATGTTGTAGAGCTTGAAGATGTGAAGATGTAATTTGTTTAAGGAAAAGAGAAGTGAAGTGTGGGTTTAGAGAGAGAAATCACGAGAGAGAAAACTTAGAGAGGGAAAGCCATGGATGAGTTTTAGAGAGAAGGTGGAGGAATGATGAAGATGAAGTTGAAAAATGAAAATGTGAGAGTGAGATGGAGGGGGAGGCTTCGGCCACTCTAAAAGGAGAGAGAGAAATGCATGAGACAATTTCATTTAAGGCTTCTAGTCTTTAAGCTAAAAGGGGTAATTGCAACAATCACTTTCTTCTTAGTTCCAATGACAGTCTAAAACGTGTTTTCTATATCAGCAATAAGTTTAATAAGTTGGAAAAATAGATTCATTACATTAGTATTGAAACAGAGTGAATAATATAAAACTTAGTGAGCTAATTATTACAGCAGGTCCAAAACAGTGAATAATATAAAACTTAGTGAGCTAGACCGATTTTAATTCACTCCCAAATCTTTAAACAAATCATGTTAGATAAAGTATTTCAAACATGTAATTACAATTTGATAGAATTAACAACTAGCCAAATTGTCAGGTAAAAAATCCACAAAAATTCTCTACACTAAACAAAACAAACCTGACAAGTTCTGCAAATTTGAAACAAAGAATGGTTCAAGAACTCGAACTGAGGTGACAATGAGATCTGAGCAATCCTTCAACAACTTGGCAAAGAAATCACAAAGAGAGAGAGAGAGAGAATGTGTGTGTGTGAACAACTCATGAACAAATCGAACAAGTAGAGGGAGAGAGGACATGAGAGACCCGACTGAGATTGAAGAACAACTTGCGAAGAAGAGAGAAAATGTGCACAAATTGTGAACAAATCGGTGGAAAAAAAAATGAGCAAATCGGTGAGGAAAATTTCGAACAATTTGCGAAGTAGAGTGAGGTGAAGTGAGGTGAGTTGAAACGGTGTTTTGGAGAAATGAGAGAGTGATTTTGGGAAAGTGAAGTGGAAACAATTCAAACAAATGAAGTAATGGTGGAATTGTCAATTATAATGATTTTTTAGTGGCTAATATTTTTTGTCACAACTTTTAAGTGAGGTAATGAAATAGTGGCAATTAGTTTATTGCCATTAAATAATTGCCACTAAAAACAAAATATGGTGTAATGTGATGTTGTCAAACGACATATCATTGTATTTGTAACATCTCGTTTTCTCAAATAAGGTTTTAGACCTAAGTTAATTATGTTTGAAGTTAGTATAATGTTCCTTACGGCTTGTGGAAGCTATGGTCCAAATTTGAGGGAATTTGGCTGTGGAATGAGCTCAGAAAATGAAAAAACGTGAAAGAACAGGTCTGATCAGCGTCCAACCCTTAGACATGGAGAAACCCTGTAGCACCCTCTCCTGAGTGTCATATTCCCAAACAAAAGGTTGGAAATAATATTAATGCGGAAAATACGGGTTTAATTATTTCTTTTCATAAAGATGGAATGATATTAGTAAAGTAAGTAATAATAAATAAACATAAGTTCAACATGCATTTCTAGGAATCATACAGAAGTAAAGTGCAGAAATAGAAAAGTACAGAATACAGATTTAAGTCCAAGCCTAACTGAAAATAAGTACATAAGTAATTACTAGGAGACACGGCTCCTCAAAAGTATGACTGAAAACTGGACACAGCCTGGCCAAAACAAAACAACAAAAAGGAGTCCCCCTCTGGACTCAAGGTAGGCATTGAGCTGAGTCGTCGTCACGCTCATCTTCTCAAGCAGAAATAGGAAACCCAAGCAGAGAAGCGATACAAATATCGGTGAGATTCCTGATCATCAACACAGAAAAATAGTATAAGTAAAAACGGTACGACACGCAAGATAACAGCATACCAATCATGCATACCATACATCTCAATATATCATATTATTCAATCATCAGAAAAGGACATCACCAAAATAGGATAATGATGTATAATAGGTGAACGTAATCATCAACAGCCATGCAATGCGATGTACATGACTCAATGCCATAAACCACAAGGGTAAAACTCTGAACCTACTCCATGGAGCTAACAAAACATCAGAGAGAGTGAATGGGAGGACATGTTCCGTGTACGCCAGCCATGGACAAGATGCTACAACATTTGTAACGTGCATGTATCTGGCTTTACGGAAACACTCTACACCAAACATGAAAAGTATGACATCTAGTCGAGGATATCAGCGTATTGCTCGGAGTCACCACAACACTGAAGAGCTATCGACTAGTCACATGTCAGCCTTTCCAACCCTGATACCTCCAAGACTATTTAAAACGTCATCGTAAGATTCGCATCAACATCAAGGTGCAAGCTCAACTCCTAGGCTCAAGGCCTTACACACTCAAGCAATATAATGTCAATGCTTACACAAAGCATATGCAATAAAGCAATGTCTATCCACCAGATAAACCTCATGATTCTCTAAGGTTCTCTTCCTTAGGAACTATATACGTTGTTAAAGTTTTAAAACTTTTACCCGTCGGGTAAATCTCGTGATCCCACTGGGATCGAGTCATCACAAGACTAAAATAGTTGAATGACATCCTTGGATCCAAATCACCGCTCCGTCATCGAACTACTGTTTCCACCCAAAACGTTTCATGTTTGCGTTGGTGTCTTATGTATTTATATCTCAAGTCCTAAGTGTTATGAAGACGGATTGAGAATCCTCTTAGATAAGTCTTTGATCCTTTTTAAGTTAGAGATTCCTTGAGTTTCAATTTATGAAATAAGTCTTGATTCACTTAAGTCTTATGAAATCAATGATGAACTAAGTCATCAATGGTATAGTGTATGGTCTTGTTCCACCATATCCTATACTTGATTATCTATTTTATTTCCTCTATGTTAATTACTTAACTTAGGTTTTTCGTGCGTAAAACTTTACAATTGAGTTGAAAACTCTTGATTTAAAGAATTTTTAAACCAAAACCTTTCTAAATTGGAAACTCATTTGATTTATACAAACTTGATTACTTACTTGAAGAAAAAAGATTCAATTAATTTGAAAGGAGTTTTCCTTTCTAATTTAGTGTAGAATCGTGATTTAAGTTAGCGTAAAAGAAATAGAATTTCATTTAGTTTTCAAACTATGATTCAATTAAATCAAAACGTTGTGATCAAGTTCTCATTATAATTTTGAAGGTTGGATATGAAATTGATTTGGTTTTGAAATGAATGTAACATCATACTAAACCTAAGGTACTTAACATTAATCTTACTTTCATGAAATTACTTTTACCATTCTATTTTCAAAACACTTATTTAATTGGTTAAACTATGATTAAAGTAAAACACATTTTTACCTTAGTTACAAATGCTAAGCGCCGAAACCCTAGTTGATCTTTGGATCAAAACCACTTCTTGTTTGTTTTTGAAACACAAGTTACTAAAACACTTATTAGCTTTCAAAAACATTGAAGTTCAAGAACAAGTTCATGTTCCTTTTTTTGTTTGTTTGATGGCCGAACCCTACTACTAACAAGGATGTGAAGATTTTGCTTCACCAACATGTTAAGTAAAGCTCAAAATACTCACAATAATATGATGAACAAGAATCACACATCATTCAACCACAAACAAGCATACAAATCCTTACTTGATCTGGAGATCAAAGTGTGGTTTTCAACATACAAGAAAACAATTTTCCAACCAAGCATATATCACCACAATTTGTACAAGAAAACATTTTAGTGAAGATGTTTTAGTGAAAGAAACTTCAATTTCCTTATACCACAAAGAGTTCGAACCTATAGGGAAAGAAAATGTAAGATCTTGAACTTGTTTTCATGAAAATGCAGAACTAGAAGATGATTACTCAAGGTAATAAGTAAGGAAATGAAAAGAAAAAGGTTTCAGAAGCTCACCAACACAAGAACCGCTTGAAGGTTAGCTTGATGTTCTTGGTGCTCAAGAACACACTTCACTAAAACAAGAAACTTCCTTCACCTAAGTTGATCCTTAGATTAAGGCAAGGTGAAGTATGGTTTTGGAATTGAAAAAGGAAATTTGGTTGATGATCTAGAGGGAATCGCCGAATGTATAAATGAAGAGAGAGAAGAGAGGATTTTTTAAAACTTGAGTGAAAGGTGTGTTTGATCTTTGGAAGAGTAAAAGCGATAATGGATAGGTGTTTTTGGTGTGTTATGGCCGAATGGCCTTATGAGTTTGTGACCAAAATCTTGGATAAAGTGATGGAAATATGTGTAAGGAAATGGAGGGCTAAGATGGAGGAAGGTACATTTATGTTGCTTCAATAGTAAAAGGTGGTGAGATTAACCAAATCTGGGTAGTTTAGCTTTTTCTATAAAAGGAAAGTTGACAAAGTTAGAAGGTTGTCATGAATTTGACAAAAAGGTGTCCTCGCCTCTTGAAACGTTAAAAGTAGTCAATAGCTTCTCCCGACTCTGGGCCAAAGTAACTTCCCAGCCTCGGGCCAGATTACTCCCTGGCCCTGGCACGCTTTCCAAGGTAAAGCGATCCCGATTAAAATAATAATATTTTTACCGATTTCGACTCCAAAAAATATAACAGGCTCAAAACAATATCTTATGGTCATTAAGCTCATAATTGAAATTCAAATATGAATTTCCAATTATTAACAATTTTTATTATTATTATTAATTAGATTGTGTTATCAGTCAAGATGTGTGATATTCACACAAACAGATAAAAAGACAGATAAAGGATTTTTGGAATGTTACAACATTACCATCCAAAAAGAAATTTCGTCCTCGAAATTTACCTTAGAAGAGATGCAGAAACTGTTCCCTCATCCTATCCTCCAACTCTCATGTGGCATCACCTGAAGTTTCGTTCTAGATAACATTGACCAAGGATGTCTCATTCCCTCGTAGTTGCTTTACTGTTCTATCTTCAATCTTGACAAGTAGTGTTTCATAGGTCAAGTTATCCTTTAGCTGTACTGAATCAGGTTTTATGACATGACTGGGATCCGGAATATATTTTTGCAATTGAGAAATATGAAAGACATTATGAAGGTTGGATAGAAAAGGTGGTAAAGCTATTTGGTAAGCTATCGGACCTATCCGACGAAGAATTTGATAAGGTCTGATGAATTTCGGAGTGAGTTTTCTGGACTTAAGGACCCTGCCAACCCCAGTCGTTGGAGTGACTCTCAAGAACACGTGATCACCTTCTTCAAACTCAAGGGGCCTACTTCTTTTATTTGCATAACTTTTCTGTCAACTCTGAGTTGCTTTCATCTTTTCTGGAATCAGTTTCACATTCTCAGTTGTTTGCTGCACTAGGTCAGGTCATAAAGAAGCACTTTCTCCATCCTGATACCAACACAAAGGTGTTTTGCACCATCTTCTGTATAAAGCTTCATAGGGTGCCATCCCTATACTAGAATGATAACTGTTATTGTAGGTGAACTCTATCAACGATAGGAAACTCTCCCAACTCTCGACATGTTCTAACACACATGCCCTTAACATATCCTCGAAAGATTGTATCATCCTTTCTGACTGACCCTCTGTTTGGGATGATAAGCCAAACTCAACCTTAGCTTTGTTCCCAAGGCTTCATGCAAACTTTGCCAAAATTGCAAAGTAAATCGTGGGTCTCTATCTAATGTGATGCTTGGAGGTACCCCATGTAGTCTCACAATCTCACTGATATAAATTTGAGTCATTTTCTCCATGGAATACTTGATATTGATATATAGGAAGTGAGCTGACTTCGTGAGCCTATCAACTATCACCTAAATGGAATCATACCCCTTACGTGTCCTTGGTAAACACGTCACAAAATCCATTACTGTGTCATCCCATTTCCACTCTGGGATATCCAACGAAAGTAACATCCCCACTAGCCTTTGATGTTCAACCTTTGCTTTCTGACACACTAAGCAAGACGCCACATAGTCAACCACATCTCGTTTCATGCCTTGCCACCAAAACAACCGCTTCAGGTCTTGGTAGATCTTGGATGCATACTCAACTTGCTCCTATGAGCTTTGTCCAAAATTAACCTCCTTAGCTTTGGGTTATTTGGTACACATACCCGTTCTCCTCGCCTCAGAATTCCATCTGCTTCTTGTACTTAGACGTCATCTCTCTCTTAAGATTTCCTCGCTCTTTTTCTAGATATTGATCATACACTTGCTTTTCTCGAATCTGATCCATCAAATCATTCAACACTGTAACCATGCCCACACAAAGCCTTCCTGGCATACTGACCACTGACAGATGCATATCTCTGAACTGTTCTAACAACTCATGTTCTTTAACCATCACTTCAGACACATCTAACACTTTCCTACTCTGAGCATCTGCTACCACGTTAGCCTTCCCAGGATGATATTGTAACTGGAAGTCATAGTCTTTCAAAAATTCCAGCCATCATCTCTGCCTCATGTTGAGCTCTTTCTGATCAAACAGGTACTTCAGACTCTTATGATCACTGAAGACATTGAACGTCCAACCATACAAGTAGTGCCTCCAAATCTTCAACGCAAAGACCACCGCTGCTAACTCCAGATCATGCTTAGGTAGGGGTGGGAATAGGGCAGGCCGCTCGTCAGGGGCCTATGGCCTGACCTGGACTGGCCTATTTAATAAAAAGGTCAGGCCTAGGCTTTTCAAAAAGCATTTTTACTTAATTAGGTCAGGCTTAGGCTTACAAAAAAGCCTTTTAAGCCTGATAGGCAGGCTCATTTATAAATAAATATTATTATTCTTTATAAAATAATAAAATATAAAATATAGTATATATATAAAATCTATAATAATATATAATAATATAATAATAATATAATATACAATATTATTTTTTAATAGAATATGTATAAAATATAAAATATATAGTTTATAATATTAATTTTATAACAAAATAATAATAGGCTTTTTAACCAAACTAAGAGATGTGGGACTAATTCCCAATGAAGCAATGGTAAATATGCTCTATTTTTTCTGTCTTGGGGTGTTTTTACATGCGTTAATTATTCTGGCAATGTTTGCTTGTCAGCACACTATTCTGCCGGACCAAAAATGGACATTGTATTAGATGAAGATGGACAACAAACAGGATTTCTTGCTTGCACTGTTGAAGAATATACAGACGCCATTTTGAGAGTAATAAGGATGTCAGAGATAGAGATACTTGAGATGGCTGCTGTAGCAAGGAGGTTTTCTGAGCAGAGGTTTTATGATGACTTCAAAGCTGCACTACGTCCTATTCTCTATCATATTTCTAGATGGTGGTCTACCAACTAATCAGCATCATTGTAACTTAAAGTGGAGAGTTCCTTCGTTGTTCTCTTTTTTGCTAGCCTAACTATGTAAGAAAATAGACCAAGAATTTTGTTACTGAAATAGTTATGCTTTTGTTTTCCCTAGAATTTCTTAGTTGATTTTCATTCCCTTATATCAAATGGTAGATAGTTCTACTTTTACAGAGGTTTTATGATGCCTTTAGGATAAAAAGCTTGTACCATTTCTATACTTTCACGTGATTTATGCATAATTAGATATAAAATACTGCAATTAGGGGTGAAAATAGGCTAGGATGTTAGTCATAATATGGGTTGGAGGATGAGATTTAAGAAGGTGGAAGAGCTTAATAGGTTGGACCACATGAAAGTTAGTCCCACATCACTCAAAGTATAGAGGTGAAGCAACTTGACATTCTATAAATATAGAGCAAACATGTGATCAACATACTTACCTGGATGAGTGTTTAAGAAGGCCCATGGGGTGCTCCACATGATGCATCCTTGTGAAAGGCCTTTTATTATTTTTATTTTGCCTATTTAAAGACTTTTTGTACTAGTATGTTACCTTTTATTATCTATTTAGAGATAGGTCTATTGCCTTATTCAAAGGCCTTAACTTAAAATAGGCTTTTAGGCCAGACCAGGCTTCTAAATAGGCTTGGCCAGGCCTTAAAAATTAGCCTATATCAGGCTAATAGGCCAAGCTCAAGCCTTCAGATTGGAACACAAGTCAGGCCTATTTATGTCAGAGCCTAGCCTATTCCCACCCCTATGGGTAGGATAGTTCTTTTCGTGCACTTTCAACTGCCTTGAACCATAAGCTACCACCTTCCGATTCTGCATCAGTACACAGCCTAACCCCTGGTATGAAGCATCACAGTACACTTCAAAAGGTTCACTCGGGTCTGGTAACACTAACACTGGAGAAGTAGTCAGCCTCTTCTTCAACTTCTGAAAACTCTTCTCACAAGCTTCAGTCCATTCAAAAGCTTTATCCTTTCTTATCAACTGGGTAAGGGGTCCTACAATCTTAGAAAATCCTTCAATGAACCTCCGATAATACTCATCCAAGCCCACAAAATTGCGTATTTCGGTCACTATTGTTGGCCTATCCCACTCATGAACTGCTTCAACTTTTGACGGATCCACAACAGTCCCATCCTTTGAAATCACGTGACCCAAAAATTGCACTTCATCGGGCCAAAACTCACCCTTGGATAGCTTCGCATACAACTGTTTCTCCTTCAGAACCCAAAGAACCACACTAAGATGTTCAGCGTGTTCTTCCTGATCTCGAGAATAGATGAGTATGTCATCTATGAAGACAACTACAAACTTATCTAGGTAGGGAAGAAATATCCTATTCATATCGTCCATGAATATGGCTGGAGCATTCGTCACCCCAAAAGGCATCACAAGGTACTCGTAATGCCCATAGCGTGTTCGAAACACTGTCTTTGGTATATCCTCTGCCTTCACAGGAATCTGGTGATAACCTGATCGCAAATCGATCTTGGAGAAAATTGTCCCTCCCTTCAACTGATCCATTAGGTCATCTATCCTCGGGAGAGGATACTTGTTCTTAATAGTAACATTGTTCAACAGGCGATAATCCACACATAAGCGAGAAATTCCATCTTTGTTCTTCACTAACCGCACAGAAGCTCCCCAAGGCGATACACTGTTCTAACAAACTGTTTCCCCAACAGATCCACCAACTGTTCCTTCAAGGTTTCTAACTCTGTAGGTGCCATGAGATACGGTGCCATAGACACGGGTATTGTTCCTGGTATAAAGTCATCGAAAACTCGATGTCCCGAACTGGCGGCAGACTTGGTACATCGTCAGGAAAGACTTCCAGAAAGTCGTTCATGACAGGTACATGCTTTAAGACTAGCTCGCTCTTGACGTCCAAAGAAGATAGCAACATGTATCCTTGAGCTCCTTCTCTCAAAGAAGCCTATACTTGGTTGGCAGTCAAAAATCCAGAATTCTCAGAACTAGGAAAGATTAGGGTTTTGTTTGCACAGTCTAACAGGATATGGTCAGAAGATAACCAATCCATCCCTAAGATTACATCCATTTGCGAAAAAGGCAAACAGATCAAGTCAATCAAAAACTTTCTATCTTCTATAGTAATAGAACAATTCAAACAAAGTTTAGCAATTATAACAAGCTTTGTAGTTGGTGTAGAAATCACTAAGTGAAAAGGTAAAGAAGACACAGATAATCCCAAAGGGATCACACAGTCATAGGCAATAAAGGAATGCGTTGCACCTGAATCAAACAGTACAGTCAAAGTTTTACCTTCCATGACACACTGATCTTGGATCAAGTCCTCATTATGAGAAGCCTCGGCACCACTCACAGTATAAAACTCTGCCTTTCACCCTAGGCCTTGCAGCTTGCACATTGTTGACAGACGGTTCTGATTTGGGTTGCACACAGTCTCGGGAGATATGCCTCGGTTTCCCACACCTGAAGCATATAATCCCCTTGATTGAGCAGTCTCTTGAGGCATGATTCTTTCCACACTTCAAACACTTCGTTGGGGAGTTCCCAGACTAACTAAAACCCCACTGCTTCCTCTCACAGAACGTTGTTGTTGATCCTGCTGCTTCAGATAGGGCCTCCACCAAGATTTGTTGTCACGACCGCTGCTGCCTTTGTGGAACTTAGTCGGTCTAGACTTTGTGCGCGCTTGTCCTTGGTAGGCTCTAAGCTTTTGATCAAACGGCACTTCTCCATCAGCTTAGGAGATACAGATATCTCCAGAGGAACAACAACCCTTTTCAACTCGAGCCTCAGACCCTCTTCGAACATCCTGCATTCCCACTCTTCTCTTGGGTTGTCTAGAAAGTAGTTTGAGAACTTTGCCAAACTCTCAAACTTGGCCCCGTACTCAGCTACAGACATTCCTCCTTCTTGCAGCTGGAGGAACTCCATCTCCTTCTCGTTCATCGCACTTGCAAGAAAGTATTTCTCCACAAACTTCCCTTTAAATACATTCTAGTCTATAACTTGCTAGTCATGTATCAGCACCTGGCGCGCTCCTTCCCACCAGTTTTCAACATCTTCCACTAGTATATAAGTCGCGTAGGTCACTTTGTGTTTCTTGGTACACTTCATAGCTCCAAAGATCTTCTCCAAAGTCTGGATCCAACGCTCAGCTTGCTCAGAATCAAACTCATCCTTGAACTGAGGTGGGTTCCTATGGAGGAATTCATCCAGTCCTTTACCCCAACAACTCTCTCATCTCATTGGACCATCGCAGTAGCCATCTCTCGTATGGCTTTCACAAGCAGCATTCAGGTTTTGAGCAGCCATCGCTACCTGCAAAACCGGAATTGTCAAGCCCAAGGGACCCCAACATAACCAAAATGAACAACATTATCTTCCTTGCGGAGATAATAATAGAGAAACATGTAGAGAACACACAGCACAAACAAGACAGACCAAAAACCACAAACCCAAAAGACTCGACCAACGCTAATACCATATAATGTAACACCATTTCCCAAATGTCACATTCCCAAACAATTATAAGGTCGAAAATAATATTATTGCGAAAAATATGGGTTTTTTTTCCCCTTTTCGTAAAGATGGAATGAAATTAGTAAAGTAGGTAATAATAAATAAACTTAGGTTCACCTTGCATTTCTAGGAATCATACAGAAGTAAAGTGCAGAAATAGAAAAGTATAGAATACAGACGTAGGTCCAAGCCTAACTGAAAATAAGTATATAAGTAAGTACAAGGAGACGCAGCTCCTCAAAAGGTACGACTGACAACTGGACACTTCCTGGCCAAAACAAAACAACAAAAAAGAGTCCCCCTCTGGACTCAAGGTAGGCGTTGAGCTGAGTCATCGTCGCGCCCATCTTCTCAAGCAGAAACAGGAAACACAAGCAGAGAAGAGATATAGATATGGGTGAGATTCCCAGTCAACAACACAGCAAAACAGCAGCAGTAAAAATGATACGTCACGCAAGATAACAACATACCAATCATGCATACCATACATCTCAATATATCATATTATTCAATCAACAACATATGACATCACCAAAATAGGATAATGATGTATAACAGGTCAACGTAATCATCAACAGCCATGCAAAGCGATGTACATGACTCAATGCCAAAGGGCACAAGGGTAAAACTCTGATCCCGACTCCATGGAGCGAACAAAACGTCGGAGAGAGTGAATGGGAGGACATGTTCCGTGTACGCTAGCCATGGACAAGATGCTACAACATTCGTAACGTGCACGTATCTGGATTTTACGGAAACACTCTACACCAAAAATGAAAAGTACAACATCAGGTCGAGGATATCAGTGTATTGCTCGGTGTAACATCCCAAAATTCTTATATCTATCTTTTAACTGTCGTGTGAATAACTTGATTGAGAACACAGTCTGATTAATAATAATCGTAAAAATAGTTAATAATTGGAAATTCATATTTAAATTTCAATTATGAGCTTAATGATCATAAGATATTGTTTTGAGCTTGTTATGTTGTTTTGAGTAGGAACCGGTAAAAATATTATTATCGGGATCGCTTTACCTTAGGAAGCGTGCCAGGGCCGGGAGTGATCAGGCCCGGGATCAGGAGTGATCGGGTCCGGGACTGGGAGGTTACTCTAGCCCAAAGTCGGGAGAAGTTTATGTCTACTTATCACGTTGCACGGGGAGAAGTCACTTTTTTGTCAATTCATGAGAACCTTTCAACTTTATCAACTTTTCCTTTTATGGAAAAAGCTAAACTACCTAGTTTTGGTTAATCTCTACTTTTGCTATAGAAGCAACACATGTGTACCTTCCTCTATCTTAACCCTTCAATTTCTTACACCAATTTCCTTCACACACTAACCAAGATTACCTTGATTAATCATCTTCTAATTCTTTATTTTCATGAAAACAAGTTCAAGATCTCACCTTTTCTCTACTCTAGGTTCGGCCACTTCTTTGTTTTGAGGGCTTGGAGTTTCTTTTCACTGAAACCTCTTCAGTAAAGGTACGTGGGAGTAAACCTCATCACACCAAAATTAGTGGAAGATGAAATTGGTTGTTTATGTTTTGTTTGGGTGAAACCCTAGCTTGGGTTCACTACTTTGTTGGTGAAGTTCTCTATGAGAACATGTTTGTAAGAAGGTTCCTATGCTTATCATGTGTTTATGATGATATATGCTTGGTTGGAAAAATGTTTTCATGTATGTTGAAAAACCATACTTTGATCTTTAGATCAAGTAAGGATTTTTATGTTTGTTTATGGCTGAATGATGCATGATTATTGTGAGTATTTTGAGCTATTACTTAACAAGTTAGTGAAGCAAAATCTTCATATCCATGGATGTATAGCATTCGGCCATTAAGCATACAAAAGGAAGAACATGAGCTTGTTCTTGAACTTCAATGTTTTTGAAAGCTAATAAGTGTTTTAGTAACTTATATTTCAAAACCAAACAAGAAGTGGTTTTGATCCAAAGATCAACTAGGGTTTCGGCCCTTTTGTGCTTTTAACTAAGGTGAAAATGTGTTTTACTTTAGTCACAATTTAATCAATTAAATAAGTTCTTCAAAATAAAATGATGAAATTGATTTCATGAAATTAAAATAAATATGAAGTTACCTTAGGTTTAATATGATGTCACGTTCTTTTTAAAACTAAGTTGGCATTCAGCCTTCAAAGTATAATGAGGACTTTGTCCTAAAGTTTTGATTTAATTGAATCATAGTTTGAAAACTAAGTGGAATTCCATTTATTTTACGCTAACTTATATCACGATTTTACACTAAGTAGAAAGGAAACCCCTTTTCAAAAATTAATTGAATCGCTTTACTCCAAGTGAGTAGTTCTTGCAAATCAAATGAGTTTTCATTTAGAAAGGTTTTGGTTTACAAAGTCTTTAACAAAGAGTTTTCAACTCAATTGTAAAGTATTACGCACGAAAAACCTGAGTTAAGTAATTAACTTAGAGGAAAAGGAAATAGATAACTAAGTATGGGATATGGTGGAACAAGACCATACACTATACCATTGATGACTTAGTTCATCATTGACTTCATAAGACTTAAGTGAATCAAGACTCACAAATTGAAACTCAAGGAATCTCTAACTTAGAAAGAATCAAAGACTTATCTAAGAGGATTCACAATCCTTATTCGTAATACTTAGGACTTGAGATATAAATTCATAAGACACCAAAGCAAACGTGAAACATTTTAGGTTGAAACAGTAGTTCGATGACAAACCGATGATTCGGATTCAAGAAAGTCGTTCAACTATTTTACTCTTTTGATGACTCGATCCCGGAGGGATCACGAGATTTACCCAATGGTTAAAAGTTTTACAACAACGATAACGTGACTAGTTCCTAAGGAAGAGATCCGCATATAGGACATTTGGAACGCCCGTGCTGACGGCGCAGAAGATCTAATTCAAGGCCCAGTCCATAATTTTTGTTATAAATAGAGGCCCTTTGTGCCACTTTAGACATCATCTTTTGCTTCTTCACATCTTTTTATCTTTGAACTCTTTTATTCTTAGTTTTAGCTTTCTAGTTTATATCTTTTGTAGTCTTGATTTCTAGAGTAGGATTTGACAACTGGAAATTAAGTTGGAGACAACTTCTCCCTCTTCAATTATCCAGGATGCATTTTCCAATTTTGAACTTGGTTTTCTCTATTGCTATGAGTAGCTAAATTCACCACTAGAGTTGTAATGCATCTTGTGTTAGTAGAAACCCTTTTTGCTATGTCTTAACTTTAATTCAATTCTATTTGTTTCAAGGTTGTAATTTGAATCATGTTATTCTGTTGTTCTTCATCCCATACTAGGATTGCGCATCCTTTGTACGCTCTTAATCAATTAATTGACATTTTGGCTATCAAGCCCAATTAAATTTGTAGGCCTATAGGATAACCGGGGTTTAACATCTAGATTTGAGAAAACGTGATTTACTCCTTTCAATCATTCAACCTCTTTACGCTTTATGCTTTCTAATCATTTAAATTTTTTGCCTAACAACCATTGGGTTCATCTGGGGAAAAGAATATTAATTTCTTGACAAGCAATTAATAGTTTTCGTAGAGGAATTCGAAAAGTAACTGCGAAATTGAATAGAATTAGGATTTAGGGGTATTGAAAGCACAAGTGAAACCACAGCTCTAGGCTCTTTACTCTTGATTTCTAAACTTTCTTTTTATTCTTCTTTTATTACCTTTTACCATTGCTCTATTATTATTTATTTATTTTGTAGTTCTTGATTAGTCTGAATAGCATGAGGATTTCCCTATTCCAGTACTTGCTTTATCACGTAGTTATCAAAATTTATCTCTTGGGTGCGATATCTGGACTTCCGTCCTATATTACTTCTGCAACAGGGTACACTGCCCTTAAGTGTGTTTTGAACGCAACAAATTTTTGGCGCCATTGCCGAGGATTAATTTTTGATATTTTGTGATTTAGTAATATTAGAAGAAAAGAAATAATAGTTAATTTAGACATTTATTTTTCTTTTTATTCTCTCTCTTTGTATGCTAATGCGTTCTCAAGGTCCTGATCTAGTTTTTGACACGAAAGTTGAAAGGAATTTTCACAGGTTGCAGAGGGAAGCAAGAGAGGAGAACACCATTGGGGAAAGAATGACGTTGCTGGACTACTTTACCCCCTTTGCTGAGGTGACGGATAACATCACCAACCCTGCGATGGATGCCAACGACTTTGAGATCAAGCCTACTTGGTCTCTATGATAAAAAATTCTGGATTATTTGGGGGGTTGCCAACTGAGGACCCCAACTGCCATCTGAAGAAATTCCTCAGGATCACAGATCTTATCAAGTACAATAGAGCTTCAACAGATGCAATCAGACTCAGATTGTTCCCATTCTCATTGTCCGACAAAGCAAATCAATGACTTTACTCTTTGCCATCTGGTTCTATGACTACTTGAGATCAATTAACACGCCAATTTTTGGCCAGGTGCTTTCCACCTTCTAAATCTGCTAAATTTAGAGTCGATATTTTGAACTTTGTGCAATATGACCAGGAATCTCTCTATGAGGCATGGGAGCGATATCAGGATTCGATCTAAAGGTGTTCATGCCATGGTTTCACAGTCCCCATTCTGGTGCAGATGTTCTATAATGGACTTTTCACAAACAAACAGGTCCAATATAGACGCTGCCTGTGGGGGCTTAAGTTTAAAGAAAACACCTGAAGAAGCCCAAGCCTTGATCCAGGAGATGGCATCCAATCACTACCAGTGGCTGCTCCGGGACAGACAGACCATCAAGAAGCCAATCGATGTGTATGAGGTAAATGCCACAGAGGCGATGGAAACCAAGGTCGACGCTCTAACAAAATAGATAGAAACACTGATGCAAGCTCAAGCACAGATTATGACACAAGCCAATGCACCAGTATCTCCATTCCCATGCAACCATTGCGGTTTGACAAGTCATGAAATCAAGAATTGCCAAGTAAGGAATAATAGCATGCAAACTAATGAATTTTTTAGAACTACTATGAAACTATATGTTAAACCACTTCCTGATGAAGATGAACATCTCTCAAAAGAATATGGGGTAGTTCAAATTAATTAGGCCTTCTAAATTTTTTTTCCAGAAATTTAAATTGGCACGGCCGTGCTAACTGGGGCACGGCCATGCTGAATGTAGAGTTCAGTATTTCAAAACATATGAACAACACGACCTGTTCTTGGAACAACACGGTCGTGCTAGTGCCCGTGCTAATAAAAAATTCCAGAAATATGAGCAACACGACCTGTTCTTGGTACAGCACGGCCGTGTTATAGCCCATGCCATAAGCAGAACTCAATATAGCTCAGAAATCAAAGCCCACAACATGCAAAGACTCTGTACCAAAACTAAACTAACATTTCCTAATATCAATCATCACTAAAAACTCATAAATCAGCAGCCAAACATGCATAAAATCAAAAGGGAATAAAACTACCCTAAACCTAGCCTAACCTAACACCAAATCATACAAATTAAAGAGAAATAAATGAGATTTTTACCTTGGAGGAGTGAATAAGCAGGGAAGGGAGAAACAAGTTTGAGGAATATGCGCAGTTAGGGGAGCACATGGTGAGCAAGGGCAGCGCTCTGCCTGTGGGCTACTCCCCTTTTTATTCTAAATGGTCGCGTGAGTGGCATGGTCGTGCCAATAGGGAGCACGACCGTACTATCCTATTTTTCTAGATTTTAAATTTCAGTTAAAAAAATAGGGAACATTTTTTTTTTATTTTTCAAAACTTCTCACACGTATTTCTCTCTCCAGAAAATTTTTAACTTTTCAGAATAAAAAGAAAACATAAAATAAAATAAAATACAAGTTGCCTCCTGCGTAGCACTTGTTTTACGTCACGAGCCTGACAACCTGTTTAGAGCACTAATCATGGTGGTTTGGGGGAGACCTTGAAGACAACTTCTTCACCCTTGTGCCTTAAGGTTAAGGTGCCTTGTTTGACCTCAATTTTAGCATCACTGGTGGCCAGGAATGGTCATCCCAAGATAATTGGGACCTCCTCATCCTCCTTCATTTCCAAAATCACAAAGTCCAGGGGGTATGTGAATCTCCCCACCCTCACTAGCACGTCTTTTATTGTTCCTCGAGGGTAGGTAATGGATCTGTCAGCTAACTGCATAAGACTTTAGTGCTCTGCAGTTCCTGTAAACCAAGTCTTTTTGACACAGAATAAGGCATTAGATTTATACTAGCAGCTAGATCACATAATGCTTGATCAAAATGAGCATTCTCAATGGAGCAGGGAACAGTAAAACTCCACGGTTCTTTTATTTTATGAGCTAATTTATTCAGAATAACAGCAGAGCATTCCTCATTAATTTGAACTACCCCATATTCTTTTGAGAGATGCTTCTCTTCATCAGGAGGTGGTTTAACATATAGTTTCATATTAGTTCTCAAAAATTCATCAATTTGCATGCTATTATTCCCAGTTGGAAGAGTTGGAAGAGAAATTTGTACCTCATTAGTGACTGTTACCTGATTCTGCTTACTGGGCAGATGGCACGGCCATGCTAGAGGTGTTGCATGGTTGTGCTCCTCTTCTGACTTGCCTTCTTCAGTAGTATTGTTTTCTACCATTGAAGTAGGGTTCCCTCTTTTTGCCTACTGAAGAGAGATTGCATTGACGTGCTCCCTTACGTTTGGCTCAGTCTGGGTAGGCAATGTTCCTTAAGGCCTTTTTGAGAGCAAAGTGGTAAAAGCAGATATCTATGACTGAATGTCTTGAAACTTGCTATCAGTTTCCTTTATGTATTCTGCTAGCAATTCACGAAGATCGGGCTTCCTATTCTCTAGTCTTGAGCCTTAGTTCTGCAAGTGGGGTGGTCTGTAGGCGTTTGAATTTGAACGTTGACCATTCTGCTGACTTCCCGAGGAGTAATTGGAACGAGCCCTCCAACCAGGATTGTAAGAATTATTTTGTTTTTGATTGGCATTACTCATGAATTTGGCTTCCTCAACTGGTGGAGCAAAAGAATTCCCTAGTTGGCAATCCCTGCTTTCATGACTTTGTCAGACCGCAATGGTTACATGGGAATGGAGCTACTGGTGCATTGGCTTGTCTCATAATCTGTGCTTGAGCTTCCATCAGTGTTTCTATCTGTTTTGTTAGAGCGTTGACCTTGGTTTCCATCGCCTCTGTGGCATTTACCTCATACACATCGATTGGCTTCTTGATGGTCTGTCTGTCCCGGAGCGGCCACTGGTAGTGATTGGATGCCATCTCCTGGATCAAGGCTTTGGCTTCTCAGGTGTTTTTTTTAAAATTAAGCCCCCACAGGCAGCGTCTATACTGGACCTATTTGTTTGTGAAAAGTCCATTATAGAACATCTGCACCAGAATGGGGACTGTGAAACCATGGCATGAACACCTCTAGATCGAATCCTGATATCGCTCCCATGCCTCATAGAGAGATTCCTGGTCATATTGCACAAAGTTCAAAATATCGACTCTAAATTTAGCAGATTTAAAAGGTGGAAAGCACCTGGCCAAAAATTGGCGTGTTAATTGATCCCATGTAGTGATAGAACCAGATGGCAAAGAGGAAAGTCATTGATTTGCTTTGTCGGACACTGAGAATGGGAACAATCTGAGTCTGATTGCATCTGTTGAAGCTCTATTGCACTTGATAAGTGATCCTGAGGAATTTTTTTCAGATGGCAGTTGGGGTCCTCAGTTGGCAACCCCCCAAATAATCCAGAATTTTGGATCATAGAGACCAAAGCAGGCTTGATCTCAAAGTTGTTGGCATCCACCGCAGGATTGGTGATGTTTTCCGTCACCTCAACAAAGGGGGTAAAGTAGTCCAGCAACGTCATTCTTTCCCCAATGGTGTTCTCCTCTCTTGCTTCCCTCCGCAACCTGTGAAAATTCCTTTCAACTTCCGTGTCAAAAACTAGATCAGGACCTTGAGAACGCATTAGCATACAAAGAGAGAGAATAAAAAGAAAAATAAATGTCTAAATTAACTAGAATTTATTTTCTTCCAATATTACTAAAATCACAAAATATCAAAAATTAATCATCGGCAACGGCGCCAAAAACTTGTTGCGCTCAAAACACACTTAAGGGCAGTGTACCTTATCGCAGAAGTAATATAGGGCGGAAGTCCAGATATCGTACCCAAGAGATTAATTTTGATAACTAAGTGATAAAGCAAGTACTGGAATAGGGAAATCCTTATGCTATTCAGACTAATCAAGAACTAGAAAATAAATAAATAATAATAGAGCAATGGTAAAAGGTAATAAAAGAAGAATAAAAAGAAAGTTTAGAAATCAAGAGTAAAGAGCCTAGAGCCGTGGTTTCACTTGTGCTTTCAATACCCCCTAAATCCTAATTCTATTCAATTTCGCAGTTGCTTTTCGAATATCAATTCCTCTACGAAAACTATTAATTGCTTGTCAGGCAATTAATATTCTTTTTCCCAGATGAACCCAATGGTTGTTAGGAAAAGAGTTTAAATGATTAGAAAGCATAAAGCGTAAAAAGGTTGAATGATTGAAAGAGTAAATCACGTTTTCTCAAATCTATATGTTAAACCCCGATTATCCTATAGGCCTACAAATTTAATTGGGCTTGATAGCCAAAATTTCAATTAATTGATTAAGAGCGTACAAAGGGTGCACAATCCTAGTATAGGATGAAGAACAACAGAATAACATTATTCAAATTGCAACCTTGAAACCAAATAGAATTGAATTAAAGCTAAGACATAGCAAAAAAGGGTTTCTACTAACACAAGATCCATCACAGCTCTAGTGGTGAATTTAGCTACTCATAGTGATAGAGAAAACCAAGTTCAACATTGGAAATCGCATCCCGGATAATTGAAGAGGGAGAAGTTGTCTCCAACTTGATTTCCAGGTGTCAAATCCTACTCTAGAAATCAATACTACAAAAGATATAAACTAGAAAGCTAAAACTAAAAATAAAAGAGTTCGAAGATAAAAAGATGTGAAGAAGCAAAAGATGATCTCTAAAGTGGCACAAAAGGCCTCTATTGATAACAAGAATTATGGACTGGGCCTTGAATTAGGTCTTCTGTGTCGTCAGCACGTTGCGGACACTAGACTCGCATATAGGACACTAAATGTCATTTCTACACCTACTGCAAAGCCTGTTATAACTACTTAAGTTTGCTGAATTGTTCTATTTCTGTAGAAGATAGGACATTCTTTATTGATTTGATCTGTTTGCCTCTTTCGAAAATGAATGTAATCTTAGGAATGTATTGGTTATCTTCTAACCATATTCTGTTAGACTGTGCAAACAAAACCTTAATCTTTCCTAATTTTGAGAATTCTGGATTTTTGACTGCTAACCAAGTAAAGGCTTCTTTGAGAGAAGGAGCTCAAGGATACATGTTGCTATCTTGTTTGGAAGTCAACAGCGAGCTAGTCTTAGAGCATGTACCTGTCGTGAACGAGTTTCCGAAAGTCTCTCCTGAAGGTGTACCAGGTTTGCCGCCAGTTCGGGACATCGAGTTTTCGATTGATCTTATACCAGGAACAAGACCCGTGTCTATGGCACCGTATCATTTGGCACCTGCAGAGTTGGAAACCTTGAAGGAATAGTTGGTGGATCTGTTGGGGAAGCAATATGTTAGACCCAGTGTGTCGCCTTTGGGGAGCTCTAGTGCTGTTAGTGAAAAAGAAGGATGGAAATTCTCGCTTGTGTGTGGATTATCACCAGTTGAACAAGGTTACTATTAAGAACAAGTATCCTCTCCCGAGGATAGATAACTTGATGGATCAGTTGAGGGGAGCGATAGTTTTCTTCAAGATCGATCTGCGATCGGGTTATCACCAGATTCGTGTGAAGGCGAAGAATGAACCAAAGACAGCGTATCGAACATGCTATGGGCACTACGAGTACCTTTTGATGCCTTTTGGGGTGACGAATGATCCAACCATATTCATGGACTATATGAACAAGATCTTTCGTCCCTGCCTAGATAAGTTTGTCGTTGTCTTCATAGATGACATACTCATCTATTCCCGAGATCAGAAGGAACATGTTGAACATCTTAGTGCGATTCTTCGGATTCTGAAGGAGAAACAGTTGTATGCGAAGCTATCTAAGTGTGAGTTTTGGCTCGACAAAGTGCAGTTTTTGGGTCACGTGATTTTAAAGGAAGGAATTGCAGTGGATCCGTCAAAGTTGAAGCAATTCTCGAATGAGAGATACCCACAACAGTGACTGAGATACGCAGTTTTGTGGGCTTGGCTGGGTATTATTGGAGCTTCATCGAGGGATTTTCTAAGATCGTAGGACCCCTTACCCAATTGACAAGAAAGTGCAAAGCTTTTGAATGGATTGAAGCCTGTGAGCAGAGTTTTCAAGAGTTGAAGAAGAGGCTGACTACTTCACCAGTGTTGATGTTACCAGACCCAAGTGAAACTTTTGAAGTGTACTGTGACGCCTCATACCATGGGTTAGGCTGTGTCCTGATGCGGAATCGGAAAGTGGTAGCTTATGCTTCGAGGCAGTTGAAAGTGCATGAAAAGAACTACCCTACCCATGATCTGAAGTTAGCAGCGGTGGTCTTTGTGTTGAAGATTTGGAGGCACTACTTGTACGGTTCAACATTCAATGTCTTCACTGATCATAAGAGTTTGAAGTACCTGGTCGATCAGAAAGAACTCAACATGAGGCAGAGACAGTGGCTAGAATTTCTGAAGGACTTTGACTTCCATTTACAGTATCATCCGGGGAAGGCTAATGTGGTAGCAGATGCTCTGAGTAAGAATGCGTTACATGTGTCTGCAATGATGGTTAAGGAACATGAGTTGTTGGAACAGATCAGAGATATGCATCTGTCAGTGGTCAGTATGCCAAGAAATTTTTGTGTAGGCATGGTTACAGTGTCATGCGATCCGATGGATCGGATTCGGGAAAAACAAGTGTATGATCAGTACCTAGCAAAAGAGCGAGAGATTCTAAAGAAAGGGATGATGTCTAAGTACAGAGAAGGAACAGATGGAATTCTGATACGAGGAGAACGGGTTTGAGTGCCAAACAACCCAGAACTAAAAAGGTTAATTCTTGATGAAGCTCATAGGATCAAGTTGAGTATGCATCCAAGATCTACCAAGATGTACCAAGACCTGAAGCGGTTGTTTTGGTGGCAAGGCATGAAACGATATGTGGTTGACTATGTGGTATCTTGCTTGGTATGTCAGAAAGAAAAGGTTGAACATCAAAGGCCAGTAGAAATGTTACTTCCGTTGGATATCCCAGAGTGGAAATGGGATGACATAGCAATGGATTTTGTGACGTGTTTGCCAAGGACACCTAAGGGGTGTGATTCCATTTGGGTGATAGTTGATAGGCTTACGAAGTCAGCTCAATTCCTACCTATCAATATCAAGTATTCCATGGAGAAACTAACTCGAATTTATATCAGTGAGATTGTGAGACGACATGGGGTACCTTCAAGCATCATATCAGATAGAGGCCTTGGGAACGAAGTTACGGCTGAGTTCGGCTTACCATCCCCAAACAGATGGATAATCAGAGAGGACGATACAATCTTTAGAGGATTTGTTGAGGGCGTGTGTGTTGGAACATGCCGGGTGTTGGGAGAGTTTTCTACCGTTGATAGAGTTTACCTACAATAACAATTATCATTCAACTATAGGGATGGCACCTTATGAAGCTTTATACGGACGACGGTGTAGAACACCTTTATGTTGGTATCAGGATGGAGAAAATGCTTCGTTAGGACTTGAACTAGTGCAACAAATAACTGAGAAGGTGAAACTGATTCAAGAAAAGATGAGGACAACTCAGAGCCGACCAAAAAGTTATGCGGATAAAAGACGTAGGCCCCTTGACTTCGAAGAAAGTGATCATGTGTTTTTGAGAGTCACTCCAACGACTGGGGTTGGCAGGGTCCTTAAGTCCAGAAAAATCACTCCAAAAATCATTGGACCTTATCAAATTCTTCGTCAAATAGGTCTAGTATCTTTCCAAATAGCTTTACCATCCTTTCTATCCAACCTTCATAATGGTTTTCATGTTTCGCAATTGCGAAAATATATTCTGGATCCCAGTCATGTCATAAAGCCTAATTAAGTATAGCTAAAGGATAACCTGACTTAAGAAACACAACCTGTCAAGATTGAAGACAGAAGAGTAAAGCAACTACGAGGGAAGGAGATATCCTTGGTCAACGTTATCTGGAACGAGCCTTCAGGTGATGCCACCTGGGAGTTGGAAGATAGGATGAGGGAACAGTTTCCACATCTTTTCTAAGGTAAATTTTGTAACACCCCGATTTTCAAGTTTTTCCTAATTAAATAGTATTTATGAACTTGTATTTTATTCGAGGTCTTAGAAAAGGAAACAAAATAAACTGAGACCATATTCATGCTCAACGTTATCGTACGAAGCTACGATTAAGTTTTGAGCTGAAAACTCAAACGGAGCCCGGTCTGCGTTTTTACACTGACAGTATGATTTTACTGCTCAGGAGACCTCAGATGGACTCGAGAACGAGGCAGTAAGTCTTAGAATTCAATTCTCCTCGTTTTGGTTAAATTTCAAAAAAAATCATTTCCTGACCTTCGTTCGAGCGAAATCCTCAATCGAGTGACGAACGGAGCCACGTATGGACTTACCGGGACCCGACAACGGATAATCTTGATACCACATCATGTCAAAACATTTGGGAGAGCATGCCAAAGTCATCATGACGATCAGAAAAATCGGGACGCGAAATGACCAAAATACCCCTAACTTAACCTTTTTAACCTTTTACCATTTTACCCTTGAACCAAATGACCTTTTTACCCTTCATGAGTTATTTAGAAGGCTGAACAGACCTTCTCCAGCCCCCATTTCACGCAGCTCAGCCCCTTTGAAGAGCCAAGAACACTTCATCTTCCTTAGAGAAAAAACCTCCATTGATTCTTGAGAAATCCTTGAAATCTTGTGTGAAAACCTTGAATCTTTGATCAATCTTCATCCATTCTTAGGTAAGATCACTTCTATGATCTCCTAGCTTCTTGAATCTATCTCAATCTCAAGATCAAAATCTTGTTTCTTGAAAATCCATTTTATGATCCAAAACTTTGAAAATTCATAGGAAATTGTAGAAAAATCCTTTTAATGGGAAACCAATTTCTTTGAACTCACTTCATCATCCTCTACCTAAAACCAAGAGCTCATGATCCAATTCTCATTCTAGCTCTTAATCCCCAAAGTGGCCGAACCCTATGTTCTTGAGTGAATAGTATTTTTTATCAAATTTTTGATTTCTAACTCTTGATTCCATCCTTAGCTTTCCTATTGTCCTTGAATCCAAGTGATGGAAAACCAAATCAATTTCTAACCCCTTTTGCCCAAAATGGCCGAGACCTTCATGTTTGAAAACCGTGAGTTTTGTTTCATATTTTAAGTCATGGACTTGTAGTAGTGTTAACCAAGTTCATGAACCAACCATCCAAAAGTTTGGAACCAAATGAGATCCCTAGTCTTTTTATCTCTCATGGCCGAACCTTATACCTTTTAGGGGAAGGAAAAATTGTGTTTTGATGTTGTAATTTAATGTTGCTTTGTTGTTTGAATTGTATTATGTTTGTTTGTTTTAGGCGACACGGACGAAACTGAAGCCGGAGCCGAGAATCGTTCGAGTTTGGACTAAGCATCTTAGTGAGGTAAAAGGAGGTAGTTCATTTAAGTTTGGTAGCTTCATAGTGGTTGTTTGATATATGTTATGTGATGGCTTTGATTTATGATTTGGAGTTAAGTTTGAATGAGTTATGAAGTTGTTTACTTAATGAAGCATACTTGAGTAATCATTGATGATTTGTGGCATTGATGCCTTGGATGATATTTTGTTGTGATATTGAACTGTTGATACCTATATATTTATATATATACTGGATGAGCATAGGACTGGCTATGTCTCGATAATTATTAAAATACTCGAAAAATGAATTCAAAGTTTTGAAAAACGAGTTTTGAAAACAAAAAGGTGTTTTTGGGAAACGTGTTGCTTTTTCAAGAAAAGTTATCTTGCTTTTTGAAAAAGTGATGTCCTTTTGAAAAGAAAAAGTGGTTTTCTGGAAATTCGTGCAAAACGAGTTTTGTTTCAGAAAAACGTTTTAAAAAGGCGTGAAACCTTAGAAAACGGGTTTTGTTTTCAAGAAAGTGTTTTTCCTCGGAAAATGTTCTCTTTGATCAAGAAATGTTTTATTTCAAGGACAATAAAAGTTTTTTGTTTTCCAAAGTTGTTTTGAGAAAGTTTGACCAAAAGGAAAATGACGGATCCTTTGAGATGAACCCAAACCTAGTGACCGAGACGTCGGGCTAGTGTTTTGTGGATTGAGCACTCGGACTTCGTGTCCTGTGTTTTTTATTTGAACGGGCTTAATGTCCTTTTGAAACGAGTCGTGGGCTTTATGCCTCGACAATTGAAAGAATGAACGAAAAAGAAACCAGAAAACTTTCTGTGTACATGCATGAACAGACAGACGTGCCATTTGAAACTGAGCTACAACTTATGTAGTTGTGAATGGATCTGGTTAAGACCACTAGGTCTATAGGGACATTCTGTGTGTCGAGACTCCACAAGTGGCTGGTGGCCTCACGACCCCGTGCCATGGTAAGTCGACTACCCAGCACGAATGAACTAGATCAGGGACTGGACTATTCATGATATGGTGAGACATAGTACCCTGGAACAATTGGAGTTCGGACCTAAATTGAGAGGCTGACTCATGAGGACAATTGTGTTACGGGTGTTACTGCGGCCTATCGCTCGATGTTGGGAAGTTAGAATCTCCGTAGTACATGAATTAGAAAGATGATATTGAAGTCTCATGCATTATTATAACTCATGATAGTGTTTAAGATATTATATTGTGTTATATATATAACTGTTATTATCACTGTATTTATCTGTGGATGTTGATATTGTTGTTTGTCGCCTGTGCGGCTATCATGATAAACTTTTATATGAGTATCTCACATTTGTCTATACATGTTGGACACCCTGTTGTGCTTTTGGAATACATGTACAGATGTTGATCATAGGTCCCTGCGGACATGTGAGGACTCGGATGACGGAGCCTTTTGCAGAAATCGACTTTGGGTTGTATCTTAATGGCTACTCTTAGCCGACCAGCTTAGGAGTCTTTCTTTTTGTAGCAGTGTTATATTACTTACTGCACGTATATGGAATTTATGTTCTTAAGTTTGTAATAGGATATATATTAGACCTTAACCTATGTTATGTTTATGTTTTATGTACCTTAATTATTAATGCGTGTTATGGAGTTTATTTCTTCGTCTTGAGTTTGTTTTGCCCATGCATGCAGAAAATTTTTAGAAACTGCGTTGTTGAACATAGCTAAATAATTATATTATTTTCCGAAAGCAACCAGCATTTTATTGTCTTGATATTTTTCCGCATTTGAGTTCAGGTTCGTAGCACCCGCAAGGGGGTGTTACAAATTTCAAGGATGAAATTTCTTTTTTTGGAAGGTAGTATTGTAACATCCAAAAAATCTTATATCTGTCTTTTAACTGTTGTGTAAATAACTTGAATTGAGAACACAATCTGATTAATAATAATCGTAAAATAGTTAATAATTGGAAATTCATATTTGAATTTCAATTATGAGCTTAATGATTATAAAATATTGTTTTGAGCCTGTTATGTTATTTTTGAGTAGGAACCGGTAAAAATTATTATCAGAACCGCTTTACCTTGAGAAGCGTGCCAGGGTCGGGAGTGATCAAGCCCGGGACTGAGAGGTTACTCTGGCCCAGAGTCGGGAGAAGTTTATGTTTGCTTATCACGTTTCACGAGGAGATGTCACCTTTTTGTCAATTCATGACAACCTTTCAACTTTGTCAACTTTTCCTTTTATGGAAAAAGTTAAACTACCTAGTTTTGGTTAATCTCTACAACTTTTGCTATGGAAGCAACACATGTGTACCTTCTTCCATCTTAACCCTTCGTTTTCTCACACCAATTTCCATCACACACTAACCAAGATTTTGGTCATAACACAATAGGCCATTCGGCCATTAAACTTCATAAACACTCCGCCATTTTCATTTTAAAGGATCAAACACACCATTTCTTATGTTTTTGAAAAATTCCCTCTTCTCTCTCTTCACCATACATTCGGCCATCACCCTTAAATCACCAACCAAATTTCTTTCTTCACTAAGATCATACTTCACCTTGCCTTGGCCTAAGGATCAACTTTGGTGAAGGAAGTTTCTTGATTTGGAGAAGTTTGTTCTTCAACCTCAAGAACATCATCCAAACCTTGAAGTTGTTCTTGTGTTGGTGAGCTTCTAAGCTCCTTTTCTCTTCATTTCCTTACTTATTACCTTGACTAATCATCCCCTAGTTCTTCATTTTCATGAAAACAAGTTCAAGATCTCAATTTTTCTCTCCTCTAGGTTCGGCCACCTCTTTGTTTTGAGGGTTTGGAGTTTCCTTTCACTTAAACCTATTCACTAAAGGTACGTGGGAGTGAACCTCATCACACCAAAATTGGTGAAAGATGAAAATAGTTGTTTATGTTTTGTTTGGGTGAAACCCTAGCTTGGGTTCACTACTTTGTTGGTGAAGTTCTCTATGAGAACATGTTTGTAATAAGGTTCCTATGCTTATCATGTGTTTATTATGATGATATATACTTGGTTGGAAAAATGTTTTCATGTAGGTTGAAAAACCATACTTTGATCTCTATATCAAGTAAGGAGTTTTATGCTTGTTTATGGTTGAATGATGCATGATTATTGTGAGTATTTTGAGTTATTGCTAAACAATTTAGTGAAGCAAAATCTTCATATCCTTAGATGTATAGCATTCAGACATTAAGCGTACAAAAGGAAGAACATGAGCTTGTTCTTGAAGTTCAATGTTTTTGAAAGCTAATAAGTGTTTTAGTAACTCATATTTCAAAAACAAACAAGAAGTTGTTTTGATCCAAAGATCAACTAGGGTTTCGGCCCTTTTGTGTTTTTAACTAAGGTGAAAATGTGCTTTATTTTAGTCATAGTTTAATCAATTAAATAAATGTTTCAAAATAAAATAATGAAAGTGATTTCATGAAATTAAAATTAATATGAAGTTACCTTAGGTTTAATATGATGTCACGTTCTTTTTAAAACTAAGTTGGCATTCAACCTTCAAAGTATAATGAGGACTTTGTCCTAAAGTTTTGATTTAATTGAATCATAATTTAAAAACTACGTGGAATTCCATTTATTTTACGCTAACTTAGATCACGGTTTTACACTAAGTAGAAAGGAAACCCCTTTTCAAAAATTAATTGAATCGCTTTACTCCAAGTGAGTAGCTAAGTTCTTGCAAATAAAAGGAGTTTTCATTTAGAAAGGTTTTGGTTTACAAAGTCTTTAACAAAGAGTTTTCAACTCAATCGTAAAGTGTTACGCACGAAAAAGCTAAGTTAAGTAATTAACTTAGAGGAAAAGGAAAGAGATAACTAAGTAAAGGATATGGTGGAACAAGACCATACACTATACCATTGATGACTTAGTTCATCAATGACTTCATAAGACTTAAGTGAATCAAGACTTTACAAATTGAAACTCAAGGAATCTCTAACTTAGAAAGGATCAAAGACTTATCTAAGAGGATTCTCAATCTTTCTTCATAACACTTAGGACCTGAGATAGAAATTCATAAGGCACCAACGCAAACATGAAACGTTCAGGGTGGAAACAATAGTTCGATGACGAACCAGTGATTCGAATTCAAGAATTTCATTCAACTATTTTAGTCTTGTGATGACTCGATCCCGGAGGGATCACGTGATTTACACGGTGGGTAAAAGTTTTATAACATTGATAACGTGACTAATTCCTAAGGAAGAGACCCTTAGAGAATTTTGAGGTTTATCCAGTTGATAGACTTTGCTTTATCGCATCTGTTTTGTGTAAGCATCGGCATTATGTTGCATGAGTCTGTAAGGCCTTGAGCCTAGGAATTGAGCTTACACCTTGATGCGGGTGCGAATCTTACTATGACGTTTTAAATAGTCTTGGAGGTATCAGGGTTGGAAAGGCTGACATGTGACCAGTTGGTAGTTCTTCTGTGTCGTGGCGACTCCGAGCAATACACTGATATCCTCGACTAGGTGCCGTACTTTTCATGTTTGGTGTAGAGTGTTTCCGTAAAAGCTCGATACTTACACGTTACGAATGTTGTATCATCTTGCCTAAGGCTGGCGTACACGAAACATGTCCTCCCATTCACTCTCTCCGAAGTTTTGTTAGCTCCATGGAGTAGGGGTCAGAGTTTTACCCTTGTGGCATATGGCATTGAGTCATGTACATCGCATTGCATTGCAGGACTGTTGATGATTACATTTCGTTGTTATACATCATTATCCTGTTTTTGGAGATGTCTTATGCTGCTAATTGATTAATATGATGTTTTGAGATGTATGGGATACATGATTGGTATGTTGTTACCTGGTGTGTCGTCCTCTTTACGTCTGCTGTTTTGTTGTGTTGATGATTGGGAATCTCACCCATATCTGTATCTCTTCTCTGCTTGTGTTGTTATTTCTGCTTGAAAAGATGGGCGCGATGACAACTCAGCTCAACGTGCACCTTGAGTCCGTAGAGGGACTCCCTTTGTTGTTTTGTGTTGGCCAGGCTGTGTCCAGTTGCCAATTGTACCTTTTGGGGAGCTGTGACACCTAGTACTTATTTATGTATTTAATTTTCCAGTTAGGCTTGGACCTATGTTTGTATTTCGTACTTTTCTATTTCTGCATTTTACTTCAGTATGAATTCTAGAAATGTATGGTGAACCTAAGTTTATTTATTATTACTCATTTGACAAACCTCATTTCATCCTGACAAAAAGAAAAAAAGAAAGAAAACCCGTATTTTCCACATTCTATTTTTAAAACACTTATTTAATTAGTTAAACTATGATCAAAGTAAAACACATTTTTACCTTAATTACAAACACTAAAGGCTGAAACCCTAGTTGATCTTTGGATCAAAACCATTTCTTGTTTGTTTATGAAACATAAGTCACTAAAATACTTATTAGCTTTCAAAAACATTGAAGTTCAAGAACAAATTCATGTTCCTCCTTTTGTTTGCTTGATGGCCGAAACCTACTACTAACAAGGATGTGAAGATTTTGCTTCACCAACGTGTTACGTAATAGCTCAAAATACTCACAATAATATGATCAACAATAATCATACATCATTCAACCATAAACAAGCATAAAAATCCTTACTTGATATAGAGATCAAAGTACGGTTTTCTACATACATGAAAACATTTTTCCAACCAAGCATATATCATCACAAACACATAATAAGCATTGAAACCTTATTACAAACAAGTTCTCATAGAGAACTTCACCAACAAAATAGTGAACCCAAGCTAGGGTTTCACCCACACCAACCATAAAACAACGATTTTTATCCTCTACCAATTTTGGTGTGATGAGGTTCACTCCCACATACCTTTAGTGAAGAGGTTTTAGTGAAAGAAACTTCAAGTTCTTAAACCACAAAGAGGCCGAACCTATAGGGAAAGAAAGGTAAGATCTTGAACTTGTTTTTATGAAAATGAAGAACTAAAAGATGATTACTCAAGGTAATAAGTAAGGAAATGAAAAGAAAAAGGTTTTAGAAACTCACCAACACAAGAACCACTTGAAGGTTAGCTTAATGTTCTTGGTGCTCAAGAACAAACTTCACCAAAACAAGAAACTTCCTTCACCAAAGTTGATCCTTAGATCAAGACAAGGTGAAGTATGGTTTTAGAATTGAAAAAGGAAATTTGGTTGATGATCTAGAGGATATGGCCGAATGTATGAATGAAAAGAGAGATGAGAGGATTTTTTAAAACTTGAGTGAAAGGTGTGTTTGATCTTTGGAAGAGTAAAAATGGTAATGGACAGGTGTTTTTGGTGTGTTATGGCCGAATGGCCTTATGAGTTTATGACCAAAATCTTGGTTAAAGTTGATGGAAATATGTGTAAGGAAATGGAGGGTTAAGATGGAGGAAGGTACATATGTGTTGCTTCCATAGTAAAAGGTGATGAGATTAACCAAATCTAGGTAGTTTAGCTTTTTCTATGAAAGGAAAGTTGACAAAGTTGAAAGGTTATCATGAATTTGACAAAAAGGTGACATCGCCTCGTGAAACGTGAAAAACAGTCATAAGCTTCTCCCGACTCTGGGCCAGAGTAACTTCTTGGCCCCGAGCCGATTACTCCTTGTCCCTGGCACGCTTCCCAAGGTAAAGCGGTTCTGATTAAAATAATAATATTTTTACGGGTTCCTACTCGAAACAACATAACAGGCTCAAAGCAATATCTTATGGTCATTAAGCTCTTAATTGAAATTCAAATATAAATTTCCAGTTATTAACTATTTTTATGATTATTATTAATCAGATTGTGTTCTTAGTCAAGTTATTCACACAAACAGATAAAAAGACAAATATATGATTTTTGGGATGTTACAAACCCCACACTTAAATGTTGACCGTTGACGCTCGAGCGTGGGTATGTGCACTTTAGAGTGTGGAAGGGGGTCCGTGTGAAGGTGTATGTGTCACCGCGCGTTAGACGCATGGCAAAGACGTGGCGATCACTGTGCCACCCCCAAGCGTGGAGAAAGCCCACACTCGAGCGTGGAGATTCTGCACGCTCAAGCATGCTCAGGCTAAGAGCAAGCACTTAAGTTTTCTTTTCTATTTTTCCTTGGGATGAAACTTATGTGTTTTTCCAGAACCAGAGAGTCTAGAGAGAGAGAGTAAGAGGATTCTAGAGAGAGGAAGTTAATCCCGGGGAAGATCGAGGCATCGAGTCGTGATTCCAACTACATCGCTGTGATCGGGGCTTTGAGTACTACGAGTTTCACCGATTGGTTTCTCAATTCCTCGAAGGTAAGCTCAAATCTCTAACACGTCGACCTTTACGGTCTTCGCGTTCTTCGTGTTCTTCGAGCTTTTCCTCGAATCTTTCTTGGTTTTGAGTTGCCCTAGGGTTAATAATAATGCATACATGTTGGTCCCATGATTAGGGCAAAGTTCGAGGATGCGGTGGTGCTCGGGGTGGAGGAAGGAATCGCGGCTGAGAATTGGTGGTTGTGGTAGCTGCTAGCTGGTGGTCGTGGTTGTGTTCATCGCGTTCGTGAGATTGAGGGTTAACGCTGTCCGTTGGTATAGAAGCGTACAGGGACAAATTACCAGGTGAGGAGGAAGAAACCTCAAGTATTGGGGAAAAGTAGGCATAGAGTATAACTATTAGCATGTGCAGGGCTCTTTAAACCCTACTAGTGGTTGTGATGACAACCAAATGGTGTGGTTGCCTTTTAACGATGTTATGGTTCAATTCTAAGTATGATAACTTCGTGCTCTTTGTATAGGAACAAAATGAAACAACATAAAAGAGAAGAAAAATAAGAAAATAGAAAGAAAGAGATGGTGTAGGCGCCACAAACCAAGAAGGTTTGATAAGCCAAGTGATGTTCGCCACAAGAACCTTGGATTCTTGATAAGAACTTAGCTTGGTTCATCCAAGAACCTAGGAGAAATAATTCTCACAAATGGAATTAATCCAAATTCAACATCCAAGTTGTCATTCATGTTGTTTGGGGCGTAATACATATAGCACATGGCTGCCCAATTTTGATTTACATTGTATTCCCCCACATTCCATAACCCCCAACTAATGACTCACATAATTCAACAACTAAAGACTCACTTATTTCTCAAATTAACTCAGCCACTAAAAACAAAACAATTCAGCCCCTAAGAGTTCATCATGCACACCTACCACTTGACCTTCATGGGTGGTTACACTTTGTTTGTTAAATTAAAAGTGTAAGACTCAAACAATTGAAGGCAGCCCATCAAGCACTCATAACTCACCATCAAGCATTTGAATTCAGCCCCAAGACACTCAATGTCACGCCTACTCTCCCTTCATGATGGGTGGTTACACTTTGCTTTACAAATTAAAAGTGTAACACCCATAACTTACAATTTATTGACTCAACTTAATGAGGAGTTTCTTATAGCATGCAAGCTAAAGATTCCCTCCCCAAGACTCTCTAATTTCGTGTAAGACTATGAAGGAATCCAATTGTAACATTTAAACAAATTGGACCCACATACACTTATTGAAAAATAAAAGAAAAACCACTAAAATTGAAATCTTCTTCATGTCATGCGCCCAACATTATGAATCTTCTAGTTGGATGATGCAAGATACCAACTTGGGCTCAATGTCTTCATGACTTGCACTTGGCCTTGTGTCCATTAAAAGATCCATTTGGTTTAGAACTTCTTGGGCTTTCTTAACTCTTGCTTTTGCCATAGGCTCAACAAGTCTTTGTAGTGCTTCTTTGTCCATGTTCCTTAGTGGGCTCATATCAGGTTGAGTAACCGACAACACCTAACTCACATTGGGGACTACTGGATTGTGGTACTAATGTAGTTTTAGACATTGTAGGTTTATCGCCGATAGGATAATATACGATATTTGTTGATCGGGGATGTATGTCTACTTGTTGTGATTGATAACATGTTTAAATGATGTCATATGTGATAATATGCTAAGTGAGATGCTCTGGTATGCTTGTTGTGATAACATAGTTAGTTGCTATTTTGGTATGCCTTAGATAAAGAGATCTTTTATTCTATGTGTTGTTGATGTGATTGTGATGGTCCTGATCTTGGTTGAATTTGGAGATGATTGGTGTGTTGCTAGATTGATAGAATAGTTGATGGTATCTGACAAGTAGAATAAGGAAGTTGATCTGAGTTAAAGGTGGCTCTCATAGTTGGAGAGTGACATCCTCGCAATTGGAGGATGTGGACCTTTAAGACCTTAGTTAAGATGTTGTTAAGACGTTGTTAAGGTGATGGATTCATAATCATAGCATTTGCATTGTTGTGGTGAAAAGCTGTGTACAACTGCAACAACAGTTTGAGTGGTTGTCACACGAGATTGGTTTTCGAGGTAGACACTTCGGGGCGACCAAGACGGCTGAACTCACAGTTGGAGGGATGCAGGTGTTTTTGTTGGTGTAAGCCCTAGAGGCCATTAGTTCTCTTTGAGATTTACATTTGTATCATGACTTTGAATTACATATATATATATATATATATATATATATATATATATATATATATATATATATATATATATATATATATATATATATATATATATATATATGAGGCATTTCATTTTATACTATTAATTGTTTAAACGAAGTGAAGTCCTTAGAATAGTTATTTCAGTTCAATAGAACATTAAGTGCATGACTTGATCGTGAGACCCTATTGAACATTAAACTACTGTCCTTAAAGTATTCGTAGTCAAGTATTATTGTTAATTAGGACGACAATAATACATCGAGACTATTATATGGGTAGACTGATGACCACATCACGGGTCATGGATATGAGATATCAAGTCTTCACATTGGTATAAATATTAGAGTAATATTTATACTGGATTGACCCACTATAAGAACGTTACATAATAGTTATGTAAGTGTCATGAGTGCTTCTCATGGTAACCAAAGTGAAGTAGTCCTTCGACTTGAAGTCACTACGATTCCTACATGAGGACTTGTAGGCTTTAATTCTACCAAACGTTATCCGTAACAAGATGATCATAAAGATAGTTGTTGGGCCTACAATGAATCATGTTGAGGGATGTGAGTGATGTTGATACGATTCATCCCTCCTACATAAGATGAGTAATGTCATGGGCCTCTCGATAGAATGAGACGTGAAAGTCCATGGCCATGCTACATTCGGCCGGTATGAGATATTGGGCCCATTTGTGATTACACGTCTACTCGGGAATTGACAAATAAATAATTGAACTAAACAAGGATGACACATATTATACCTTGTGTTCAATTAAGACATATGGATGAAGGGACATTTATTACCCAGTAATTTTGGTTACAATAAGGTATATATCGTATCAACGATATTCTCACTAATTGGGTAACAATGATGTATTGCTAGATGTCGCTCATGATTTATAATATTAAATGTGATTTAATATTATTGCCAATTTATGGAGAACCTATAGGGTCACACGCATAGAGCAAATAATCGGAAAATGAATTATGTTATTAAATATGATTTAATAATATTAATCAGAGATTTGGCCTATAGCGTACAAGCTCATTGGGGAAAGGGTAAGTGGGTGACAACTTATAAGGTTGTGCATGTCACTTAAGCGTTACGTGACTATTGCGCATAACCTAGCAGCCGTCACACCACCTCCTTGGCAAGCGCGCCCCCATCGCCAGCTAGCACGATGCTTTCTCCGACAGTGATTTATTCGCGTGGACTATGTAGAGGTGCTGCTTCATTGCGGTACTGGTGCTAGCGTTCATCCTCCTCTTCAGAGCAGTGTTCGTAGTGCTCGTGATCCAGTGAGAAGAACTGTTCCTCCCTTCGCAGTGTTCGCGGTAAAGCTTCGCTACAAGAGGTAAACACTACAATCATGAGTCATGACCATTCGCATGGATTTTTTGGTGGGAATTTTTCGGTTGTGTTATAGTTTTTAAATACGCAAATTCCCAACAGTGGTGTCAGAGCCGCTTGCGAAACCATGATTCTTTTGTGTGTTTATATGTTATAGCATGTTTTGTTTTGAAAAGATATAATAACCGATTATGGTGGTACAGTAATCGAATATGGTACTACAATAGTCATTTTCTGATGAGTCAGAATAGCAGTAATCGATTATGGTAATCGATTATGAGGATATCAGAAGCGTCGTTTTGAGTGGTTTGTGAAATCACTTAATAATAATAATATTAATAATTATAAATATTATGGTATGTTATTATTAAATTGTTATTAAGTATTTGATTGTGTATGGTGAATGGTTATGGCCATTCTTTGGTTATTTTGAAATACGGCCTGCGTGTCGTGCCTTTCTCTTAATTTCCACATGTACATTCTTTTCTCACCTTATTCCCCTTGAATGTAAAAGAGGTTTCTTCCAATTGTAATGTAATGGCGGAGACAAGAAGACGACTTCAGAACAGGACAACTTGGTAGGTGATCATGTTTGGGGAAGCTTGTACGCTACTAAGGTTTTTAGATTAGATTCTCTCATTGGCTTGGGAGAATCAATGCGTTAGGGGCCATAACCATGTCACATTTGTTATATGCTATATATGTATGAGATGCATGTTAGTATATAGCAGGTTAAACAGTTTAACTTATGGTGAGATCAAAATTTATTAATAAATCCCTCAAAAAGGAAATTTTAAGTCACGTTTGAATATACCGTCCAATGCATGACACTCGTCAAGACTAATATCGATTGAGCGTAGGTCTGTCAAAGCAGAGTACCTTTGTCTATACTAGTAAGACGCGATGGGATAAATGTAACATCCAATTGTCAACCATTAGGTCTGACTTAACCAAGCTAACTTCAATAGGATTGAAAAGGGTGCATTAATCCATAAGATGGATTAGAATAACAGTTATTCACCCAAATGATCCAAGAATTACATGATATGTAATTGGAAAGAATTTCCTACCTAAATAGCCAAGTTCTGAGCAATCAGCCAAAGCTGACGCAAAATGAATTAAAATATGGATCTTGGTCCCACTAGAAAATCTTCCAACGGGATTTTCCAAGTCAATGGTGAAGGTCATTGATTTGAGTAAAATAGTGGGAGGCGTATTTACTAAAACTACCTTATTAAATATGCTTATGCATGATGCTTATATTCTGTATATTTCTGTTGTAGATAACCATGTCGGCAAACCATACGTCAAATAACCTATCACTGCGATCTGTCCTTAAGAAGGACAAGTTGTCCAGAACGAATTTCCTGGACTGGTACAAGAACCTGAGGATTGTCCTCAGGCATGAAAAGAAGTTGTATGTTCTTGAAGAACAAATCCCTGAGGAGCCACCGGTTACGAATGCTTCTAAGGCTGAGAAAGATGCTTATAAGAAGCATCAGGATGATGCTTTAGATGTCGGTTGCTTCATGCTTGCTACCATGACCTCTGAGCTTCAGAAGCAACATGAGACCATAGAGGCGTACGATATGATCGTGCATCTCAAAATGCTCTATCAAGGGAAGTAAGGCATGAGCGGTTCGAGGTTTCCAGAACCGTTTTCAATTCTAAACTGGCAGAGGGAGCCCCGTGAGCCCTCATGTAGTTCAATTGATTGGGTACATTGAGAATCTTGAAAGGTTGGGTTTTCCCTTGGGCCAAGAGTTGGCCACTGACGTAGTTCTGGAATCATTGCCTGAGAGCTATAGTCAGTTTGTCATGAACTACAATATGCATGATCTTGACAAACCGTTGCCAGAATTGTTGCGCATGTTGAGAACAGCTAAACAAAATATTAATAAAGGAAAGGGGAAGGCCATCATGATGGTCCAAGCTGGAAAAGGCAAGAAGCAGCCGATGAAACCCATGGATAAGCAAACGGGCAAAGGCAAGGGCTTCCAAAAGTCCAAACCCAGCACTTCTGTCTTAAAGCCTACAGGTGGAGTTGCTAAGGAGGGCTCTTGCTTTCACTGCGGTCAGATTGGACAATGGAAGAGGAACTGCCCCAAATACCTGGAAGAGAGAATGAAAAAGGGAAGCGAGACTTCCACCTCAGGTATATATGTTATAGAAGTCAATTTATCTACTTCTGCATCATGGTATTAGATACTGGATGTGGATCTCATATTTGTACAAATATGAAGGATCCAAAAGGGAGTAGACCATTGGCAAAAGGCAAAGTTGACCTACGAGTTGGCAATGGAGCAAAAGTTATTGCTTTAGCTGTAGGAACCTATGTACTGACATTGCCTACTAGGCTTATTATTCAGTTGGAGAACTGTTATTTTGTGCCTACTATTAGCAGGAATATTATTTTTGTTTCTTGTTTGGACAAGAGTGGTTTTCATTTTATAATAAAGGACAAATGTTGTTCTATTTATTGAAATGAAATTTTCTATGCTAGTGCACAAATGTATAATGGACTCTATGTCATTGATCTTGATATGCCTATTTATAAAGTTAATACCAAGGTCAAACCGAATGAGTTGAACCCGACTTACCTTTGGCATTGTCACTTGGGCCACATAAATGAGAAGCGCATTTCCAAACTCCATAAAGATGGACTAATGGACTCTTTTGATTATGAATCATATGAGATATGCGAGCCTTGTTTATTGGGACAGATGGCTAAAACCCCATTCACTGGTAATAGTAAAAGGGCAAGTGATCTTTTGGGCCTTATACATAGTGATGTATGTGGACCCCTAAACACATCGGCTAGAGGTGGTTTTCAATACTTCATCACTTTCACTGATGACTTCAGTAGGTATGGGTTTGTGTATCTAATGAAACATAAATCCGAATCCTTTGAAAAGTTCAAGGAATTCAAGAATGAAGTACGAAACCAACTGGGCAAGAATATTAAAGCACTTCGATCAGATCTAGGTGGTGAATATTTAAGCCTGGAGTTTGATGATCATCTAAAAGAGTGTGGGATATTATCTCAATTCACTCCTCCTGGAACACCACATTGGAATGGTGTATCTGAAAGGAGGAATCAGACCATATTAGATATGGTTTGATCCATGATGAGTCTTGCAGACCTTCCAAACTCCTTCCGAGGACATGCTTTCTTAACAGCAGCTTTTACACTTAACCGTGTTCCATCTAAGACGGTTGAAAGACACCATATGAGATATGGAATGGTAGACAACCCAGTATGTCAAGAGCAATGAACCTATGATGGAACAGGAGCAACCTCCACAAGATGTTATGGAACAACAATCTGCTCCAGTAGCACAAGACTCGCATAGGTCGAACAGGATACATCACCAACCTAAGAGATATGGATTTCTCATGACTCAACAAGGTGATGTTTTACTCATGGATCAAGATGAGCCTGTGACTTACCAGGAAGCCATCACTGGCTCAGAATCTGAGAAATGGCTAGAGGGCATGAGATCTTAAATGGATTCCATGTTCACTAATCAAGTTTGGAACTTGGTTGAACCATCAGAAGTGGTAAAACCCATAGGTTGCAAGTGGGTTTTCAAAAAGAAAACTTACATGGATGGTAATGTACATACCTACAAAGCACAATTGGTTGCTAAGTGTTTCAAACAAATTCACAACATAGATTATGATGAAACCTTTTCACCGGTTGCAATGCTTAAATCCGTTCGGATCTTGCTTGCTATTATAGCACACCAGGATTATGAAATCTGGCAAATGGATGTCAAGACTGCTTTCCTTAATGGAAATCTACTCGAGGATGTGTACATGACACAACTTGAGGGTTTTGACACTCTAAAGAGTGCTAAAAAGGTGTTCAAATTACAACGATCCATTTATGGATTGAAGCAAGTTTCCAGAAGCTGGAATCTTCGTTTTGATGATGATGTAAGAGAATTTGGATTCATCAAAAATGAAGATGAACCTTGTGTCTACAAGAAGGTTAGTGAAAGCATTGTTGTCTTTCTAGTACTGTATGTGGATGACATTCTACTTATTGGAAATGACATCCCTACCCTACACAATGTAAAGACATGGTTAGGGAATTGCTTATCTATGAAAGACTTAGGCGAGGCTACCTATGTGCTAGGTATCAGAATCTATAGAGATAGATCATCGAGACTGCTCATCCTAAGTCAGAGTATATACATAGACAAGGTGTTAAATCGGTTTAACATGCATGAATCCAAGTAAGGACTCTAGCCTATGTCACATGGTATATGCCTTTCAAAGGCACAATCCCCTTCCAATCATGAAGAGAGGGAACACATGAGTAAGATTTTGTATGCATCTATGAGACAGCCCCTCCTCAGAGGTCCCATTTAGTAACCCGAACTCATACTCTTAATGTTATAGCGTAGCGTGATTATAATAAATGCGGAAATATTAAAACAACCAACACTGATACCACAACCATACATAACATGTATATATGTATAAAAGTACTGGCTCTCTCAGTAGAGCCTACAATAACCAATCTCGGCTGTTAGAGTACACAACTAACAAAATGTACAAACGAAAGCATGGAAACAAAGGGAAAATACATCAGACTTCCTCTTCTGGCTCCAAAATACATTTCACTCAATCCATGTACTGCCCATAACAAAACTAAGACTACTTCCCCCGACACAACTCTAACGGGGATAACGGGAACTCTCCACAGATGCTTGCTGCCTCCGGCGATAAGTCTGCAGCGCCTCGTACTACGTCTTACTCTCTGACATCACAATTCGACGATGAAGGTACTCTCTCATCCTCCTCTCAGCACGACGATGTCGGACTCAAGCCACAAAACCAATCCTAGAGGATGCATGAGATCTCCATCCAACATCTAAGTCATGATGATACTCCCATGGCCTGTTCCACCGCCTCTCCGACGGTAGCCTCTGTACGATACGGAAGTCTCCTACTAATTAGCTCCTAGACGATCCCCAAGATCTAAAGTATACGGTGGTCGGGCCCGTATATACCACTCGTTGCTGAGAGTAATCAATCTGCCAATAACGGTCATCGTTCTCGTACAGCAACTCAAAGTCTCCCAACACAGGGATTCGGGGCTCTCCCACCAGCATCAAGCTCAGCAAGTGTGCCATTAATCTTCTCTGGCAAATCCTCAGCAGAATCTTCTCACGCGATCAAGAATAAAATACAACATAGCGAAAGTACGGGAGATAAGAAACAGCAACACATCATAAATATGGAAATAACTAAAAAATAAGCTATAGTGATAGCAACATACAACAGCACAACAATATCAAGCAATCATCTCCCAAGCCATTCTCTCTTAGCTACTGTTTCTCACACTCAAGCATCTAGCAACTATATGGACGTGATCACGACCCGACATCCCCAACAGATCAAGATGTCGTGTTCATCACTATGCCACCCCCCGTAATGCAGGGTTCGGCCAACAACCCTCTTGCTCAACTCATAGGTACGACATGTTCCCCTGCCCGCAGGCCAGGTCGGAATATTCGCCCGTCAACAACTCAACTTTACGGCAACGACATATCCCCCCGCCCGCAGGCAAGGTTGGGATATTCGCCTGTTCACAACTAACAGGGACGATCATCTCCTCGCAGGCAGGATCAATCATCCATACGCCAACACAGTGATGAACAACCGCGATGCAACATGAACCTCACCGACTCATCTCGGGATCAATAATTTAGTGCCTCAACCGCAACTTTTACACAACTACGACCAATGTTTGCCGGCATAACCGGGTATCAACTTTGTTTCTCAACATGAATATCAACAAGATCTCTAGGTTGGGCACTAGAACATACATACATACATATATACATATATATATATATATCCTCGAAATCCTCACCACATGATCATCTCGCAAATTATTAGGAATTACTGCCTATCTCTACTCATACAATAGTGATCACAAATATCATATCATAAGCAATTATAATCATGTTAAATAATCATGTTCATCATATCTACTCATAGGCATATACTCAAGTAACCCTAAACATGTTAGTAAGCATACATGCATATCAACAGGTATCATTTTAAGCATACCAACACATAAGCAGACAACCTCGACATATCATAAAATCAGCCTATCGGCGATAAACCTACAATGCCTAAAACTACATCGATACCACCAACTAGTAGTCGCCAATGTGAGCTAGGTGTTGTTGGTTACTCGACCACTAGTAGGGTTTAGGACGCCCTATACATATCAATATATATTATTTTATTCTTGCCTCCCCGACGATATTGTGGTTCTTTCTCCCATCTGATACTACACATAGCAACAATCACGAACTCAACGAGCTCCACGAACTCTCCAAACTTCCCTCACAACCACAGCCTCCCTCTCCCAAAAGATCACGAATGCAACTTCCAACCTTGCCCTAATCACAGAAACAACACGTAGACTATAGCATTAACCCTAATACGAAGCCAAAAACGTGAATAGAAGCTAGAAATAAAGGAAAAACATTGTATGACTACAATGTAGGTTGATACGGAACCTTGGCTTACCCTTGACAAATCACGAAAGCAAACCGGTAGAATTTTAGTAGATGGAGAGCTGATCACGAATACACGAACGGAATTGGAATCGGATTAACGAACGAAGCACAAACGGGATCAACAACTTCAAAGTCTCTCTGTTCCTTATCTCGATCTTTCTGTATGAATGGCGAAAACGTGAAAACTCCTACTCGGTGAAAATGAAGAAGTATATAGAGGGAAAGATTCTCCTGTCCACGCTTTATGTCAGATCACTACCAGTCAACTGGTCAGAGTGGCTATGCTTGAGCGTCCACCCTGCTCCACGCTAGAGCGTTACAACGCTTGAGCGTTCCCTTTCTCCATGCTTGAGCGTTCTGCTCTAGATTACATACTCTTGATCGTTCTCTTTTCCAATTCAACCCCAACTCTTAATCTACCTTCTAATCACATTATCAATTCGAATGTACATTCATGTGTTTAATTAAGGTGATGAAAATGAGGATGTTACAATCTGCAATCGGATCTATAATGTATGCCATGTTATGTACTCGACCAGATGTCTCGTATGCTTTAAGCATAACGAGCAGGTACCAGTTTGATCCCTGTGAGAGTCACTGGACTGTTATCAAGAATATCCTCAAGTACTTAAGAGGAACAGAGGATACATTCTTGATCTATGGAGGTGAGGAAGATCTCGTTGTAAATGGTTACACCGATGCTAGCTTCCAAACCCATAAGGATTATTCTAGATCGCAGTCTGGTTTTGTGCTTTGCCTGAATGGTGGCACTGTGAGCTGGAAGAGTTCAAAGCAGAAGACAGTTGTGGATTCTACCACAAAGGCTGAGTATATTGGTGCCTCCAATGCAGCAAAGGAGGCCGTTTAGATCAGGAAGTTCATTACTGAGCTTGGTATTGTTCCTAGCATTGTGGATCCCATTGATCTCTATTGTGATAATAATGGAGCCATTGCTAAAGCCAAGGAACCTAGATCTCACCAGCGATCCAAACATATACTTAGGCGCTTCCATCTCATTCGAGAGATTATCGATAGAGGAGATGTGAAGATATATGGAGTACTAACACTTGACAATATCGCTGACCCGCTTACGAAACCTGTAACACCCATTCCCGAGTGTCACATTCCCAAACGATTATAAGGCCGCAAATAATATTAATGCGGAAAATATGGGTTTTCTTTTCTTTTTTTTTTCTTTTCGCAATGATGGAATAATGGGATTAGTAAAGTAAGTAATAATAAATGAACTTAGGTTCACCATGCATTTCTAGAAGTCGTACCGAATTAAAGTACAGAAATAGAAATAATACTGTATACAGACATAGGTCCAAACCTAACTGATAATAAGTACATAAATAAGTACTAGGAGTCACAGCTCCTTAAAAGGTACAACTGACAATTTGACACAGCCTGGCCAAGACAAAACAGCATAAGGAGTCCCGCTCCGAACTCAAGATAGACGTTGAGCTGAGTCATCATTGCGCCCATCTTCTCAAGCAGAAACAACAATACAAGCAAAGAAAATATACAAATATGGGTGAGATTCCCAATCATCAACATAGCAAAATAGCAGAAGTAAAAACGAGACGACACACCCAGTAACAACATACTCAACATGCATACCAAAAATCTCAATACATCATGTTAATCAATTAGCAGCATAATACATCTTTAAAAACAGAATAGTGATGTACAACAAGTAAATGTAATCACCAACAGCCATGCAATACAATGAAATGTACATGACTTAATGCCATAAGCAACAAGGGTAAAACTCTGACCCCTACTCCATGGAGCTAACGAAACGTCGGAGAGAGTGAATGGGAGAACATGTTCCGTGTATGTCAGCCATAGGCAAGATGCTAAAACTTTCGTAACGTGCACGTATCTAGCTTTACGGAAACACTCTACCCCAAACATGAAAAGTACGACATCTAGTCTAGGATATCAGTGTATTGCTCGGATTCGCCACAACCAGAAGAGCTACCAACTGGTCAATGTCAGCCTTTCCAACCCTAATAACTCCAAGACCATTTAAGACGTCACCGTAGTATTCGCACCAGCATCTAGGTGTAAGCTCAATTCCTAGGCTCCAGGCCTTACAAACTCTTGCAATGAAATACCAATACTTACACAAAGCAGATGCGATAAAGTAATGTCTGTCCACCGGATAAACCTCAAGGTTCACTAAAGTTCTATTCCTTAGGAACTATACGCGTATTTTTATTATAAAACTTTTATCCACCGGATAAATCTCGTGATCCCTCCGGGATCGAGTCATCACAAGACTGAAACAATAGAATGACTTTCTTGGATTCGAATCACCGGTTCGTCATTGAACTACTGTTTCAAAACCCAAAACGTTTCATGTTTGTGTTTGTGTCCTATGAATTACATCTCAGGTCCTAAGTGTTATGGAGAAGGATTGAGAATCCTCTTAGATAAGTCTTTGATCCTTTCTAAGATATTAATTCCTTGAGTTCCAAGTAATAAAATAAGTATTGATTCACTTAAGTCTTATGAATGAATTGATGAACTAAATCATCAATGATATAGTGCATGGTCTTGTTCCACCATATACTATACTTAATTATCTCTTTTCTTTTGCTCTAAGTTCATTACTTAACTTAGGTTTTCATGCGTAAAACTTTACAATTTGAGTTGAAAACTCTCAATTTAAGACTTTGCGAACCAAAACCTTTCTAATTGAAAACTCATTTGATTTAAAAGAATTTTGTTACTTGCTTGAAGTAAAGTACCTTAACTAATTTGAAAAGGGTTTTTCCTTACTAACTTAGTGTAAAACCATGATCTAAGTTAGCGTAAAAGAAAATGGAAATTCATTTAGTTTTCGAACTATGATTCATTTAAATCTAAACTTTAGGACGAAAGTCCTCTTTGTACTTAGAAGATTGAATGTTAACTTGGTTTTTAAAAAGAATGTGACTTCTTACTAAACCTAAGGTAACTTCATCTTAATTTTACTTTCATGAAATCACTTTCATCATTTTATTCTTAAAACACTTATTTAATCGAACAAACTTTGACTAAAGTAAAACACATTTTCACCTTAGTTAAAAACACTTGAGGGCCTAACCCTTAGTTGATTCTTGGATCAAAGTCACTTTTTGTTTGTTTTTGAAATACAAGTTACTAAAACACTTATTAGCTTTAAAAAACATTGAAGTTCAAGAACAAAATCATGTTCTTCTTTTTCTCATAGTCATGGCCGAATACTCCCACACATGGGATGTGAAGATTTTACTTCACTAACTTGTCAAGTAATAGCTTAAAATGATCACAATATTATGATGGACAGTAATCATACATCATTCAACCATAAACAAGCATAAAAATCCTTACTTGATCTAGAGATCAAAGTATGGTTTTCAACATACATGAAAACATTTTTTCATCCAAGCATACATCATCATAAACATATACTAAGCATGGAAACATTATTACAATCATGTCCTCAAAGAGAACTTCACCAATAAAGTAGTGAACCCAAGCAAAAAGGTTTCACCCAAACCAAGCATAAACAACCATTTTCATCTTCCACCAATTTTAGTGTGATGAGGTTCACTCCCCATACCTTTAGTGAAGAGGTGTTAGTGAAAGGAAACTCCAAGCTCCTTAAAGAAAAGGACGGCCAAATCCTATAGGAGAAAAAAGGTGAGATCTTTAACTTGTTTTCATGAAAATGAAGAACTAGAAGATGATTACTCAAGGTAATAAGTAAGGAAATGAAGAGAAAAAGGATTTAGAAGCTCACCAACTTAAGAACAACTTCAAGGTTTTGGATGGTGTTCTTGGTGCTCAAGAACACACTTCACCGAAACAAGAAATTTCCTTCACCAAAGTTGATCCTTGGATCAAGACACGATGAAGTATGGTTTTAGAATTGAACAAAGAAGTTTGGTTGGTGACTTTGAGTGAAGAAACGAATGGGTGAAGAAGAGAGAGAAGAGAGGATTTTTCAAAAACTTAAGAAATGAAAGCTTTGATCTTTAGAAGAAGTAAAAATGAAGTTGGTTAGTGTTTTTTGGATTTGATGGCCGAATGGCCCATTGGCTTTAGGACCAAAATATTGGTTAAAGTGTGATGGAAATGAAGGGCCAAGATCTAATGGAAGTGCATAGGTGTTGCATCCATAACAAAGTTGTAGAGATTAAACAAATGTAGGTAGTTTAGCTTTTTCCATGAAAGAAAAGTTGACAAAGTGAAAGTTGTCATGAATTGACAAAAAGATGATTGTCCACACTCTACTTTACTGTAGAGAGTTACGGTTAAATTTTAGGTTGAAATTCAAACGAAACCCAGTCTGTGTTTTCCACTGACAGTAAAATTTTACTGATCAGAAAACCTAATTTTAACTCGTGAACGAAACGGTTAGGTTTTATATTGAATTCCCGACGACTTTGGTTATTTCAAAACTTTTCACTAAAAGTGAAATAATATATTTATTCGGGCAAAATATGAAATCGAGAAATCGACTGAGTCGAAAACGGACGTCCAGAGACAAAACCGGACACCGGACGAGAGACACAGGTTACCTGAGTGCGATGAGTCAGTGGGTGAGTCACCACCATGACTCACCACAAGTCATGATTACTTCTCTAAAATATCTAGATATTTATGATGGAAAAGACCATTTTGCCCTTAGCCTTTTTGTGAAATACCATTTTTGTCCTTATGTGATTTTACTCTTTTGTCCCTAAGAACTAATGAAATCACACTTTTGCCCTTATGACTCACCATTGTCATGATTGGATTTCTAAAATGTCTAAGATATTTATGATTGAAAAGACCATTTTGCCCCTAGGAACTAATGGAATTCCATTCTTGTCCTAGGGCCTCATCATTTGTCATGATGGCTTCTTAGAAAATATCTAAGGTTCCTTGTGCAACACCTTTCCCGAGTATCACATTCCCAAACGATTATAAGGCCGAAAATAATATTAATGCGGAAAATACGATTTTGTTTTCTTTTTCTTGTCACAAAGATGTAAAGGGATTAGTAAAGGTAAGTAATAATAACTGAACTTAGGTTCACCATGCATTTCTAGAAGTCATACTGAATTAAAATACAGAAACAGAAATAGTACTGTATACAGACATAGGTTCAAAGCATAACTAACCACAAGAATATAATAAGTACTAGGAGTCACAGCTCCCAAAAAGTACAACAGACACTGGACACAGCCTGCCCAAAAACTAAACAGCAAAAGGAGTCCCCCTCCGGACTCAAAGTAAATGGTGAACTGAATCGTCGACACGTCTATCTGCTTAGGCAGCAATAGCAATACCAGCAGAGAAAAGATATAAAAATATGGGTGAGATCTCGATCATCAACACAACAAAGTAGCAGAAGTAAAAACGGGATGACTCACCAGGTAACAACGTACCCAACATGCTTACCATAAATCTCAATATAAATCATGTTGAACAATTAGCAGCATAGTATAAGGCATTCTTAAAAATAGAACAACGATGTACAACAAATAAATGTAATCATCAACAGTCATGCAATGCAATGCAACGTACATGACTCAATGCCATATGCCACAAGGGTAAAACTCTGACCCCTACTCCATGGAGCTAACAAAGCATCGGAGAGAGTGAATGGGAGGACATGTTCCGATTATTGCCAGCTATGAGAAAGATGCTACAACATTCGTAACATGCACGTATCAAGCTTTACGGAAATACTCTCAACCAAACATGAAAAGTACGGCATCTAGTAGAGGATATCAGTGTATTTCACGGATTCGCCGCGACACAGAAGAATCACCAACTGGTCTCATGTCAGCCCTTCCAACCCTTATGCCTCCAATGACCATTTAAGATCGTCACCGTAAGATTTGCACCCGCATCTAGGTGTAAGCTCAACTCCTAGGCTCAAGGCCATACAACTCATGCAATGAAATGCCAATGCTTACACAAAGCAGATGCGAATAAAGCAATGTTTATCCACTGGATAAACCTCAAGGTTCACTAAGGTTCTCTTCCTTAGAAACTATACGCGACTTTGTGTTATAAAACATTTATCCACCGGATAAATCTCGTGATCCCTTCGAGATCGAGTCATTACAAGATTGAAACAATTGAACGATTGACCTGGATCCGAATCACCGGTCTGTCATCGAACTACTATTTCAAAACCCAAAACGTTTCGTGTTTGTGTTCGTGTCTTATGAATTATGTCTCAAGTCCTAAGTATTATGAATAAGGATTGAGAATCTTCTTAGATAAGTCTTTGATCCTTTCTAAGATATTATCTCCTTGATTTTCCATTAATGAAATAAGTGTGGATTCACTTAAGTCTTATGAAGTCATTGATGAACTAAGTCATCAATGGTATAGCACATGGTCTTGTTCCACCACATACCATACTTAATTATCTTATCTTTAACTCTAAGTTAATTACTTTAACTTAGGTTTTTCATGTGTAAAACTTTTACGATTTGAGTTGAAAACTCTGTTTGTAAACTAAAAACCTTTGTAATTAAAACTCATTTAATTTGACATAACTTGGTTACTTGCTTGAAGCAATGTACCTTAACTAAGTTGAAAAGAGTTTTCGTTACTAACCTATTGTAAAACCATGTTCTAAGTTAGTGTAAAAGAAAATATAATTCTCATCTAATCTTCTAACTATGATTGATTCTAAACAAACTTAAAGACAAGGTCCTCTTTATGGTTGAAAATGGAACTTTATCTTAGTTCGAATATAAGGGTGATATCTCATTAAAACTATGTTAACTTTCATGAAATCACTTCATTATTTATCTTCTTAAAACACTTAGTTAATCATCTAACTATGGCTGAAGTAAAAAGGCATTTTTTTCACTTTGGTGAAAACTTGAATGTTGAAACTTTATTTCATCTTTGGATCAAATCACTTAGTTTTTCTTTGAAACATAAGTTATTAAAAACACTTTTCTTACTTCAAAACTTTGAATGTTCAAGTGTTGGAACCAAAACAGTAATGGCTAATCACCCCTAAAAGTTTTAATGATTAACAAAATTATTATATGTTTATTGAATTCACTCGAAGTCAAGTGTATGCTAATCCATAAGATCAAAAAACCTTTGTATGTTTCTGACTTCAGACAGTTCTCCAAAATCAAAGTTTCATCTAGCTCTTAAAGGACAAAAAGCTCACTACAATATCTTCGTCCAAAGAAACTTCATGATTCGTCCAAATAATCTTTTGGACTATAGTGGTAAAGGTTTACGTACAAAACATGATCATATAGTATTGTACGTCCAATTGTCTACACTGTTTTTGCGCCCGACTGTTTATACATATTGTGCGTCCAATTGTCTACACTACTTGTGCATCCAACTGTCTATATAAATTGTGCGTCCAACTTTTTATATATATACCAGTGCGTCCACTAACTTCATTTTTCAAATGACGTGGCTCTCTTTTTGAAAAGTCTTAATTGGTTATAAGAAAAATATCCTTTTCACATAAGACAAAAGAAGGTACAAACGTCGTACAAAGCAAACCACGTAGAGCAAAGAATCACATAGAGCAAAACGCTTGTCGGCCATAAAAGCATAATCAGTCTGCTACAATTCAAGCTGCTACTATCTCCTCATTCTGAAAGGACAATTACACAACGGAGAACAACTGGCGAATGATATGCCTAACGGATATTTGAATGTGTCTAAACAGAAAAGTTTCCCACTATTTTGAAATCAAAAGGTCAGACAAAACTATAAGAAGACCCTCTTCTGAAGAAACAAAATAGAGAACACACAAGCAAGAAAATATTCAAGAGAGAATTCATTGTGAAAACAAAAAGCCTCAAAGCTTTCATTCTCTAGAAATTTGATCTGTAAACCTTCTCATTCTTTCATTGTAAAGTTGCAAACAGATGTTAAAGAGCTGTATCGTGTAATACTCTCACTGTAGTGAGTTTGTAAAAAGCTCAGAAAAACCCCTCTCAAATCTTAGGATTTATTGAGCCTGAAGAGGGTTTTCTTTAAAAGAATACTTGTAGCCTGGAGAGATGTAGAATACTTGGAGTTGTAGTCGTGGAGAGACTTGGAAACAACTTGTGAAAAGTGCTAAGAGTTTTAGTGGAAAAACCTTCTCAGGGAAGGGACTGGACGTAGCTCTTTGATTTGAAAGAGTGAACCAGGATATATCTTTGTATGAATCTCTCTATCCCTATCTTGTTAAGTTTTATTTATTACTAACTTGGGGATTGAAAACAAAGTATCTTAAACGCTTGTAATCGTTTTGGTGTGTTCTTTCATCTCGCCTGTCTTAAACATTTGCTCGAAAAAGGTTTTCGAAAATCGGTTAAGAAACACAATTCAGCCCCCTTTTTTGTGTTTCCCTGTTTCATTTTCAGTTGGTATCAGAGCTCAGCCTCTGGGTCGAGCATTTAGCCGTGCTTGAGGAAAAGATCCAAAGCTCGATGGCAGGACAAGGGATGCCCAGTGGGAGTCAACCTGTTCTTGAAGCTACCTCCTTGACTAGATCGCCATTTTTTAATGGCACTCACTACCTCTATTGGAAAGAAAGATTCAAAGGATTCATCTTAAGTACCAGCTCTGCGCTCTAGCCATTGATCATGAACGGTCCTCACATCGTCAACAATCTAGATGACACTAAGAAAGATGAATCTCAGTGGACTGATGATGAGAGAAGAAGGATGGAGCAGAACTACAAAGCTAGATATACTCTGATGTGTGCTCTTAGTCCAGACGAGTTCCAAAAGATTCATACATGTGAATCAGCAAAACAAATCTGGGATACTCTATCCAATGTTCATGAAGGAACATCCAAAGTAAAGGACTCAAAGATCATTATTCTTATGAGTCAATATGAAATGTTCATAATGGAAAATGGAGAAACCATCGTTGATATGATAGGTCGTTTCCAAACTATACTACAAAAGAAAATGTTACGAAGATCCTGAGGAGTTTCCATAAGGAATGGAGACCACTCATCACTGTAATCACACAAGCCAAGGATTTGTCAACCTTGACCTTAGATGATCTTGTGGGAACTCTTCAAGTTCATAAGCAGGAGCTTAACCATGACAACCTTACAAAGAAAGGCAAGACTATTGCCTTAAAGAGTAAAAAATCCAGCAGCTCAAAAGATCACAAAGCTAATGATTCCAGCGATGAAAATGATCAAGATGAAGAAGAAGAATCTGATGATGAGCTGTCTCTCATATCAAAGAAACTTGAACGTGTTTTGAAAAAGAAAAACATGAGAAGAAGACCATTTACAAAGAAAAACGTCAAAGACCATGGTGAAACCAAGGATAAAAATCTAATGGTTTGCTAAGAGTGCAACCAGGTCGCTTCAAGGCTGAATACCCTCAGCTGAAAGTTAAGAAAAAGTTCTTCAAAAAGAAAAGCAAGAATCTCATGGCAACATGGGAAGATCTTGACTCCTCTGAAGAAGAGGAAAACGAAGAAGAAGCAAACCTATGTCTCTGGTCTGAAAATCATCTCTCTGAAGATTCTTCTGAAGAAGAGGAACAACCTACCTCTTCAATCATCTCGTATCCTGAGTCTGAGTCATTAAGAGAATTCAGTAGCCTCTCTATAAACAGACCTCCTATGTTCTATATAAATGGTGACTATGCCATATGAATAGAACTATTCATGAGATTCAACTTGGAGCAAAATGTTGATGACCTATGGAGAACTTACACCGATGATAACTTTTGTCCTACTACTGTTATCAATGGTGAACGCATAGTTAAACCAAGAGCTGAATGTTCTGAAGAAGAAGAAAGAAGAGCGAGAATCAATGCTAGAGCTGTCTACACTCTTACATGTGCGTTGGACGCAAGAATTGTCAACATGGTGATATATTGTGATATTGCAAAAAGAGTGCTTGACATGCTAGATGCCCTTTTTATGAGAAGGAGACCTGCTTGTTCTGAAGGACCACCTATTTATCAATCATCAAAATCAGAATATGAAGCTTGGAAAGAAAACTTCAGATCCTTTGTAGTAACCCAAGGATCAGAGGAACACTGGAAAACTCTCATTGATGAAACCTTATGTCCCATCATCATCATCAATGGAGAATACACGGTGAAACATCTAGATCTCTGCACCTTTGAGGAAAGAAGAAGAGTTGATCTTGACTGTGAGGCAAGGGCCTTCCTATTTTGGAGTATACACGGAGCAAGAAGAGATGTCCTGGCTGAAGAGACAACTGCTTGGGGAATGATGAACCTAATGGATATTCTTGAGAGATCTCCGCCTGCATCCCCAACAGCAGATATGTGCCTCATGGCAAGTATTTCCTCTGAGACAGAAATAGAAGAAGATGAGGTAAATACATCTGACTATTCTGAAGATGCATATGAAGAGCTATTAAATGAATCATGCACTATTTATTTTGAATATAAAGCTCTTAAAAGAAAATTTGACAAAGTCAAAATTGAGAATGGAGAACTAAGAGATGAGATAATCAGCCTAACTAAAATCTCACTAAGTCCAGTACATCCTGTGAAGTTGAGAAACTTGAGCATCAAGTTACTTACTTAACTGATAGTCTATCTAAATACACCGATGGATCTAAGAATCTTAATTTAATTCTTAGATATAGATCTCCTTATAATAAATCTGGCATTGGATATGAAAAAGAAAATCCAAAAATTTCTGAGACAAAAAGAGTAATATATTGTTCTATTTGTGGTAAAAATGGACACTCTGCGTCCAGATGCTTACACAAAAGAAAAGCTAGAACTTATAAGTTACCTGCAACTAATCAAAAAGAACCCAAATCTATCTGGGTACCTAAAAGTAAAATAATCTCTGTTGCAGACTAGCTTAACAACAGAAAGAAAACACCAATCATGGTACCTGGACAGTAGATGCTCACGACACATGACGGGAGAAAGGTCTATGTTCCTAGACCTAAAGCCAAAGTCTGAAGGATCAGTTGTTTTCAGTGGCAATCAAAAGGGAAAGATTGTAGGTATTGGTAAGATTGGTAAGAATAACTCTCCCTCTATAAATAATGTGCTGTTAGTTGAAGGATTAAAACACAATCTGCTTAGCATAAGTCAATTGTGTGACAGCGGGTTTGTAGTGTCTTTCAACAAAGATAAATGTATAGTCAAATATATTGATGAGTCCACTCTATTTACTGGTAAGAGGCAAAACAATGTATACAAAATTGACTTGGAGGACCTCTCTAATCAAAATGTATCATGTCTAATGTCTGTGAATGATGAGCAATGGATTTAGCACAAGAAACTTGGTCATGCAAGCCTGAGAGTAATCTCAAAGCTGCAAAAGCATAACCTCGTAAGAGGATTACCAAAGCTGGCCTATAAATCGGATGCTCTCTGTGATGCCTGTCAAAAGGGGAAACAAGTTAAAAATTCTTTTAATTCAAAGAATATTGTTTCAACATCCAAACCTTTAGAATTGCTACATTTAAATTTGTTTGGTCCAACTAGGACTGCCTCCCTAAGTGGAAAGAAATATGGACTTGTATTATTGATGATTATTCTAGATGGACATGGGTAATGTTCCTAGCTCACAAAGACGAGTCTTTTGAGGTATTCTCAATATTCTGCAAAAGGATTCAGAATGAGAAAGGTATATGTATCAATTCAATCCGAAGTGATCATGGAGGAGAGTTTGAGAATGTAAACTTCCAACTATTCTGTGAAGAAAATGGTATTCTTCATAATTTCTCTGCCCCCTAGAACACCTCAACAAAATGGGGTCGTTGAGAGAAAGAATAGGTCTCTTCAAGAGATGGCAAGAACATTACTCAATGATAACTCTGTCTCTAAGAACTTTTGGGCCGAGGCTATTAACACAGCATGCTATATTCAAAATAGAGTATACATAAGAACAATACTGAAAAAGACTCCATATGAATTGTGGAAAGGACAAAAACCCAACATATCATATTTTCATACTTTTGGATGTGCCTGCTTTATATTAAACACTAAAGACAATCTAGGAAAATTTGATGCCAAAGTTGATAATGGTATTTTCTTAGGATACTCTGAAACATCTAAAGCTTTCAGAATTTATAATTGTAGATCATTAATTGTCGAAGAATCTATTCATGTTAAATTTGATGACAAGAAGTGTGATAAGATATTATCAGAGCTGAACGAATCATTTGCAGATCCTGAACTGAATGATCATCATCTAACCAACAATGGAAAGGAAATTTTCGAAGAAGTCAAAGCTATTGATCACAACCTTCATTTGTCTAGTGATAGCCAGAAGACTTGGCAATTCAAAGTTTACCACCTTGAAGATCAAATTCTTGGTCAACCCAGTGACAAAGTAAGAACAAGGTCAACCTTCAGAAATCAAGCTGACTCAGCTTCCATCCTTGAGTTAGAACCAAAAACTGTGGATGAAGCTCTCTCGAACAATGGATGGATCTTGGCTATGCAAGAAGAACTCAATCAGTTCGAGAGAAACAAAGTTTGGACCTTAGTTCAAGAACCTAAAGATAAATCCATTATTGGAACAAAGTGGGTATTTAGAAATAACATAGATGAAAATGGAAAGGTTGTGAGAAAGAAATCAAAGTTTGTAGCACAAGGTTATTCTCAAGAAGAAGGTATTGATTACACTGAAACCTTTGCTCCTGTTGCTAGAATAAAAGCTATACGTATCTTATTATCTTTTGCTGCTCATCATAACATAACCTTATATCAAATGGATGTTAAAAGTGCTTTTCTAAATGGATTAATTAACGAAGAAGTCTACGTAATGCAACCCCCTGGGTTTGAAGATCATTCCCATCCTGAGTATGTATATAAGCTTTTGAAAGCTTTATATGGACTCAAAAAAGCTCCTAGAGCTTGGTATGAGAAACTCAGCTCCTTCCTCATGAAAAATGGCTTTAGTATGGGAAAGGTTGACACTAATTTGTGTAAGAAAACTAATAAAGATAATTTTATAATAATTCAAATCTATGTTGATGACATTATTTTTGGATCTACTAATGATTCTCTTTGTAAGGAATTTTATGATCTTATGACAAAAGAATTCGAAATGAGCATGATGGGAGAGCTCAAATTCTTTCTGGGTCTACAAGTTAGACAAACCTCAAAGGGTGTGTACATTCACCAGACCAAGTACACTAAAGATCTCCTGAAGAAATTTCAAATGGATGATAGCAAGCCAATGAGTACACCTATGCACCCAATGTCCATTCTGACCAAAGACAACAAAGATAAAATGGTAGATCAAAAGGTTTACAGAGGTATGATCGGATCTCTCCTATATCTCACTGTGTCCAGACCAGATATAATGTTTAGTGCATGTCTTTGTGCACGTTTTCAAGCTGATCCATGTGAAAATCATTTAACTGCTGTCAAAAGAATTTTTAGATATTTAAAAGGTACTTCTAATCTGGGTTTATTTTATGAGAAAACAAATGAGTACAGATTAATGGGATATTGTGATGCTGACTATGCTGGAGATAGAATTGAACGAAAAAGTACAAGTGGTGGCTGTCATTATCTTGGAACTAATCTCATCTCATGGTCCAATTAAAGACAAAGTACCATAGGCTTATCAACTGCTGAAGCTGAATATATCTCTGTGACTAGTTGTTGCTCACAGCTTTTATGGATTAAACACCAACTGGAAGATTACAACATCCATGAAAGTAAGATTCCAATTTATTGTGATAATACTGCTGCAATTAATTTATCGAAAAATCCTATATTGCATTCAAGGGCTAAGCATATAGAAATCAAACATCATTTTATCAGAGATTACATTCAAAAAGGTGTGTTTGATGTAAAATTTGTTGATACTGACCATCAGTGGGCAGATATCTTCACAAAACCTCTTGCAGAGGATAGATTTTCTTTCATAAGAAAACAACTCAACATGCTCTGTGTTGAATGACCTTGCGTCCAATAAATGCTTGTGCCTAAGAAAAGCGTGCATATAAAATGGTTGCGTCCATTTACTGCTTTCTATCAGCTTACGTCATTACTTTGTGATATTTATTATTTGGCATAAATGTTTTTCTTTTAAAAACTCTTTATCTGTCCTCCACATAATTTCTATGCTGAGTCAGCACTCTCGGGTCACGTCAAACGGCGTGCGTCTGGTACTTCACTCTTAATTAGCCCCCCTTGGTAACCGCTTGTCATCATGGTTCTTTAACCACTATTATTTTCTCTGACATTTCGGTTACTTTACTCTTCTCTATATTAACCTCAACCCGTGAGCTTGAACCTCACTAAAGGTCCTCTTCTTTGAAATCTCCTTTTCCTCTTTTACTCTCAACTATTCATCTTCACTCTCTTCTGAAAAATGGGAAGAAATCTTCGTTCAGCTAAAGAAGGAAGCAGCATTCCTCAAGAGACCATTTCACCGCTAGGTCATCCAACTCGCGAAATTCCAGACAACTGCTAACATTGAGCACCAGATCGACTTGAATCTGCTAGCCAGATTGGGAGCAGATGTCAGAATCTAAATCATTGGAGCTGGATGGGATCACTACTTCATCAACTATCGAGAACTCTATCCAAGACTTCTCACTGAGTTTTGGAAGACCGCTCACCTGGAAAAGGAAGGACACATTTCTAGGTATGTCTTGGGGACACAAAAGGTTGATGTCTCCAAAGTGACTATAGCATCTGCTATAGGATGTTTATCTCTCGATGCCACCTTTTTCAAAACTTGGTACAACAAGTTTGGAGGAAAAGACAACGTCTTCAACTTCCTCAGAAATCCTAAAGCTCAGCCAAATGCTCTCTTTCGTGCTGCTATCATGAAAGACGAAGCAAGGTTCTTAATCAGATCTTGAACAAAGCTGTTCTTCATAAAGCTGGGTCTAAAAACTCTATCTCTGAGGTGCATTCTTTTCTGCTTACCCATCTGCTTCATGGTATAAATGTCAATCTTCCCTCTCTTCTCTTTGATTGGTTCAAAGAAAACTGCATTGATTTTGTTTCTGTTAAAACCATCACGTATGCAATCCTTCTCTCCCGAATCTTTGAAAATCAAGGGATTTATTGAATGCTAAACAAAGTTCATCCTAGCATAAGAACCTCCTATCAAACCATAAGTTGCCCTGTGTTTGGAAAAGCGAACCTCTCCAAAATGCAACTCAAATCCGTGTTGGCCTTTGAGCAAGCTCAGTCCACTACTGCTCAAACTTAACGCATGGAAGCTCTTAAAAGCCGACAAAGAAGGAAGAATCAAACTCAAAATGTTGTCAATCCTCCTCGTGTCTCCTCTGATTCATCCACTCTGGAGAGATTGTTTGAACAATATCAGGCTAAGTCTCAAAACCTTTTTGAAGAATTTGAGGAAAAGTCGAACCTGGAGTTTGCTTCGATGATAGAAGGTATCGTTTACACCATTCATGTAGAACAGTTTATCAACCTCAATGGTGTGGTTGTTCCTTTTGTTGAAGAGATTCATGGTCCTTTGCTTCAAGCTAACTTAGGCTCAAAGCAGCAGACTCATGTATCCTCTCAAGCTGGTCTAGAAGCTGGCTCAACCTAGATACAGAAAGAGGAAGCTTCTGGTTGACGAAGACGACGAAGAAGATGATGAGGATGATGTTCCGATTGCCCTCCTTCTTGCTAAGAAAACTAAGGTATATCCATCACCCTCAACGTTGCCCAACCCTTCTGTTTCTTCTGTACCCTGCACTCCCTCTGAAGAACCATCTTCTACTCCTCACCCCAATCTTAACTTGTCTACGTCCATCCCTCCTCCACCTAAACCAATGCGAATCAAGATCGTAGCCCAACAGCCACCTAGACCCAAAATCCTCATCCCAGATTCCTCAACCTCCACTCCCTCCCCACAACAACATGGTTCCCCACCCCCATCTTCACCTCTCTCACCCATCAACCTATCCTCAAATGAACACAGAGGATCTCAAGATGCTCCACCCTTTATCCCTCTATCACAAGTCCCGGAATCGTCTTCTCCTTCTCCTGTTCTTCTGCTTCCATGGTACTCTTATGAAGACGCTACATCTTTAGAGATTCCAATGGATAATTCTCCTGATTCATTGCCTGCACCTGAGACTATTGTGCTGAGTCTTCTGGTCCTCTCAACGATGCAAGCTGTGAAGCTGTTGCTGTTCCTGATTCACAAGCAGAAGCAAGCTCTGTTCAACACACTGAACTTCTTGATGCTAATTCCACTTTGTCTGGAAACACTGTGGAACTACATCTTGATGATGAAGATGTCAACTCTTCTGCAGCTGAAGAAGTCCACCATGCTCAAGCTTCGGCTCCCTCTCTACCTCCTGGTCTTTCTCCTGAAGTTGCGGACTACTTTGTAGATAGGATCTCAGTAAGGGTCACTCAAGAGTTGGATCGCAAAATGGATCAGATTTTCTATTACCTTCATCGCATCTTTCCTGACTTTCCTCCTCCACCTCCTTAGTCTCTTTTCCATTTCTTTTTGCTAACAATGATGTGCATCCTCCACTTCATTCCTTTTGTCTGATGACAAATAGGGGGAGCATATATGAAATGAAATGTGTAAAAGTTGTTTCGAATAGAATTTGAAAGTTTCGAAATAAATGTTCGTATATGTCTTGTTTTTATGCTTTCATAAACCTTATGCTCTGAATTATGTCTTCAATAATCTCAGGGGGCCTTTTATTCATAAGAACATAAGAAATACTGTTTATATTGTTTCAAAAACATACTTCATAACAATGTTTGTCATCATAAAAAAGGGAGAGATTGTTAGAACCAAAACAGTAATGGCTAATGACCCCTAAAAGTTTTAATGATTAAAAAATTATTATATGTTTATTGAATTCACTTGAAGTCAAGTGTATGCTAATCCATAAGTTCAAAAGACCTTTGTATGTTTCTGACTTCAGGCAGTTCTCCAAAATCAAAGTTTCATCTAGCACTTAAAGGATAAAAAGTTCACTGCAATATCTTTGTCCAAAGAAACTTTATGGTTCGTCCAAATAGTCTTTTGGACTACAGTGGTAAAGGTTTACGTACAAAACATGATCATATAGTATTGTACATCCAATTGTCTACATTGTTTTTTCGTCCAACTGTTTATACATATTGTGTGTCCAATTATCTATATTGTGCATCCAATTGTCTACACTACTTGTGCGTCCAACTGTCTATATAAATTGTGCGTCCAAATTTTTATATATATACTTGTGCGTCCACTAACTTCATTTTTCAGATGACGTGGCTCTCTTTTGAAAAGTCTTAATTGGTTATAAGAAAAATATCTTTTTCACATAAGACAAAAGAAGGTACAAACGTCGTACAAAGAAAACCACGTAGAGCAAAGAATCACGTAGATCAAAATGCTTGTCGGCCATAAAAGCATAATCAGTCTGCTACAATTCAAGCTGTTACTACCTCCTCATTCTGAAAGGACAATTACACAACGGAGAACAACTGGCGAATAATGTGCCTAACGGATATTTGAATGTGTCTAAACGGAAAAGTTTCCCACTATTTTGAAATCAGAAGGTCAGACAAAGCTATAAGAAGACCCTCTTCTGAAGAAGCAAAATAGAGAACACAGGAGCAAGAAAATATTCAAGAGAGAATTCATTGTGAAAACAAAAAGCCTCAAAGCTTTCACTCTCTAGAAATTTTATCTGTAAACCTTCTTATTCTTTCATCGTAAAGTTGCAAACAAATTGTTAAAGAGTTGTATCGTGTAATACTCTCACTGTAGTGAGTTTGTAAAAAGCTCAGAAAAACCCCTCTAAAATCTTAGGATTTGTTGAGCCTGAAGAGGCTTGTCTGTAAAAGAATACTTGTAGCTTGGACAGGTGTAGAATACTTGGAGTTGTAGTCGTGGAGAGACTTGGAAACAACTTGTGAAAAGTGCTAAGAGTTTTAGTGGAACAACCTTCTTAGGGAAGGGACTGGACGTAGCTCTTTGATTTGAAAGAGTGAACCCGGATATATCTTTGTGTGAATCTCTCTATCCATATCTTGTTGAGTTTTATTTATTACTAACTTGGGGATTGAAAACAAATTATCTTAAACGCTTGTAAGCGTTTTGGTGTGTTCTTTCATCTCGCCTGTCTTAAACGTTTACTTGAAAAAGGTTTTCGAAAATCGGTTAAGAAACACAATTCAACCCCCCCTTTTTGTGTTTACCTGTTTCACTTTCATCAAGAACAACACATGTTCTTCCATCTTTTTCTCACTAAGGCTGCAAGCCTACTCAAAATAAAAGTGAAGACTTTGCTTCACCAAAATGACAAGTCATAGCTCAAAATGCTCACAAAATTGTAACAAACAACAATCATACATCATTGCATCATAAACAAGCATAAAAATCCTTACTTGATCTAGAGATCAAAGTAGGTTTTTCATCGTACATAAAAATAATTTTCATCCAATCAATATCATCATAAACATATGCTAGAGCACACTAAAGCATAAACCATTATTACAAACTTTGTTCTCCAAGAGAAATTAACAAATAAAGTGATGAACCCAAACCAAAGGGTTTCACCCACACAATATAAAACAACCATTTTCACCTCCACCAACTTTGGTGTGATTAGGTTCACCCCCCATACCTGTTGATGAATAATCCTCCGGATCAAAGTCGACCGATCGGTTCGCAAATCTCCCGATTACTCGTCCGAATGCCTGTTACCAACTACAAACAACACAATCAATCAAACATTAACATCAAACAACACAAAAATCTCCTATCCTCACAAATATGGGGTTCGGTCCCTATTTAGAAAAATAATCTAGAGATGTCCTAAATTTCTAATCTCTTGGATGGATGATCCCTAGGTATACCTAACACTAAAACAAGTCTTATCACTCAAAACTTGAATAAAAAACTCAACCTTTTTCAACATAGGTGGTTCGGCCACTTCATACCCATATGGGTTAGAGAAATCTTTTGGTTACATGCTCTTAGATAGTGAAAGAGAATGATGAAACTAATTCATAGAAATTAATTTGGTATTAAAAGGATTTTTCTACACTTTTATATGAATTTTCAAAGTTTTGGATCAAAACTTGGATCTTCATGAATCAAGAGATTAAAGAGATGAAATAGAGAGATTAAGAGAGTTAAGATGGAGTTCATACCTCCTAGAATCAAAGACTAATAAGAAAAGAAACAACTTTTCACTAAAAACTTCAACTTTTCAAGATCAAAAGTTGGTTTTTGTTAAAGAACACATGAAGAACTTTGAAGAACATGAAGAACAAGTGAGAGAGAGTTGAGAGAGAGAATGACCGAGTGCCAAAATGAGAGAGTGAGTGATACAGATATTTTCATCCTATGGCAAACTTGTAAATAACCAAAGGACAATTTGATCATTTCCTTAAAAGACCGGGGGCATTTTGGCCATTTCACGTCCAAATATTTTGGAAAGTCATCATGAAAGTGGGCCACGAATTCAACTGATGTGACTTGGTGTGACATGAAGTTTATCCGTTAGAGGTCCCGTTAAATCCCTTCGCAGCTCCAAACGTCTCCCGGTTCGAGTATACGCCCGAATATAATATATTATTTTCAGTTTTAAACATCAGGACGGATTTTAACAAATTTGTAGATAATTAAATCCTGAGACTTACAGTCTCGTTCGCGAGTCAAAATTAGGTCTTGATAGTAGAAAAACACTACTATCCGTGAAAAACGCAGACCGGGCTCCGTTTGAGTTTTTGACCAAAACTTAACCATAGCTTCCTACGATAGCGTAGAGCATGACTATGGTCTCAGAATATTTTATTTCACTCACTAGACCCTCCAGTAAAATACAAACGTTTAAATACTGAATAATTATAAAACTTGAAAATCGGGGCGTTACACCTTAAGAAAAGACCAAAATACCTTTGGACTTTTTTATGAATTCCATTCATGTCCAATTAGTGTTTTGTCAACTATAGATTATCAGTTAGTGTTCGACTCAAAACAACATAGTAGGCTTAAAACAATATAGTATGATCATTAAGCTCATAATTTAAATTCAAATATGAATTTCCAATTATTAACTATTTTTACGATTATTATTAATCAGGTTGTGTTTTCAGTCAAGTTATTCACACAAACAGTTAAAAGACAGTTATAGGAATTATGGGATGCTACAAATCCTCTTGCTCAGTAGAAGCATGATGGACATACTAGGTCGATGGGCATTAGATTTATGCCTAATTGGCTCTAGGGCTAGGGGGAGATTGTTGGTGTAAGCCTTAGAGGCCATTAGTTCTCTTTGAGATTTACATTTGTATCATGACTTTGAATGTATATATATATGAGGCATTTCAGTTTATACTATTAATTGTTTAAACGAAGTAAAGTCCTTAGAATAGTTATTTCAGTTCAATAGAACATCAAGTGCATGACTTGATCGTGAGACCCTATTGAACATTAAAATACTATTCTTAAATTATCCGTAATCAAGTATTATTGTTAATTAGGACGACAATAATACATCGAGACTATTATTTGTGTAGACCGATGACCACATCTCACGGGTCATGGATATGAGGTATCAAGTCTTCACATAGGTATAAATAGTAGAGTAATATTTATAGTGGATTTGACCCACTATGAGAACGCTGCATAATAGTTATGTAAGTGTCATGAGTGCTTCTCATGGTAACCAAAGTGAAGTAGTCCTTCAACTTGAAGTCACTATGATTCCTACATGAGGACTTGTAGGCTTTAATGCTACCAAACGTTATCCGTAACAGGATGATCATAAAGATAGCTGTTGGGCCTACAATGAATCATGTTGAGGGATGTGAGTGATGTAGATAGGATTCGTCCCTCCTATATAACAGGAGTAATGTCATGGGCCTCTCGATAGAATGAGACATAAAAGTGCATGGCCATGCTACATTGGACCAGTATAAGATATTGGGCCCATTTGTGATTACACGTCTACACGGGAATTGAGAAATAAATAATTAAACTTAACAAGGATGACATATATTATGCCTTGTGTTCAATTAAGACATATGGACGATGGGAAATTTATTACACGATAATTTTGGTTACAATAAGGTATATATCGTATCACCGATATTCCCACTAATTGGGTAACAATGTTGTATTGCTAGATGCCGCTCATTGTTTATAATATTTAAGGTGATTTAATATTATTGCCAATTTATTGGAAACCTATAGGTTCACACGCATAGAGAAAATAATCGGAGAATGAATTAATTTATTAAATATGATTTAATAATATTAATCAGAGATTGAGCCTGTAGCGTACAAGCCCATTGGGGTTAGGGTAATTGGGCAACAACTTATAAGGCTGTGCACGTCACTTAAGCGTCATGTGACTACTGCGCATAACCTAACAGCCGTCACACCACCTCCTTGATAGGCATGCCCTCATCCCCCTGCCGTCAGCTAGCACGACGCTTTCTCTGATGGTGATTTGTTCACGTGGACTACGTAGAGATGTTGCTCCATTGCGATACTGGTGATAGCGTTCATCCTCCTCTTCCGAGCAGTGTTCGTAGTGCTCGTGATCAAGTGAGAAGAACTATTCTTTCCTTCGCAGTGTTCGTGGTAAAGCTTCGCTACAAGAGGTAAACACTACAATCATGAGTTATTACCATTCGCATGGATCTTTTGGTGGAATTTTTTCCGGTCCGTTATAGTTTTTAAATACGCAAATTCCCAACAGCTTTCTCTCAGTTGGAGAACTTTTTGGGTCTTCTAACAGTTGGAAGGGCTCGAGAAGGCAGTGCCCCTCCCAATTGGTGGAACCATTGTTGCACTGTCTTGGAAACTCAGGAGGCGATTACCTGAACACCGGGTATCCTTAAGTCTTCTGTAGTGTTTGTACCACGGGCAGTGGGGCGTCTTTTTGTGTATATTGTTTTTTACGCCATGACTTCTAGGCGGAACTCTGATGTGGTGTTTGAGTTACTATTTGCTTGTATGTTTTAAGTTTAAAATAAATTTCATGTTGTGTTTTTGGTATCAAGTCTAGTGAGGTTAAGTTTTGGGAGCGTCACATTAAGTGGTATCAGAGCAGTTCGGTTCTAACCTGACTGTGAAGTAATGTTGTTGTTATTGGCCGTGTCTAGTTGAACCTTCACAGGGAATTAACTATGTTTAGAAGTTGGGTAAAGTGTCGAACTCGTGAGTTACCTATTGTTTCTAGATTGAGAAACAATGATAACTGTCTCCGTTATTCATAAGATCTGTATCTACATGTTGATTGTATTACACGACTTATGAACATGAGCTAATGGATGCTCTTACTAGGAACCTATAGCTCGAAGGACGCGCGGTGAATGAAGTGATAGAGATGTGGATGTTGGTGGGTAGATCAATGGACCTCCTAGAGCTGGAGGAGGGGAATCTGAAGTCATGAGAACCCTAGGGGTTATGGCGACAGCTATGTTGCAGCAGTCGCAACAGAATACGCAACTGATGCAACAATAACAAGAGTTCCTGCAGAGAATGCAAAATCAAGGAAGAGAGCAAGGAGTGGTGGATGCAGGGTTGGTCGCGTTTATGAAAGGCAAGCCACCCAGTTTCGTGGAGAATATTACCCGCAAGGGGCAGAGCTGTGGATACAAGAGGTGGAAAAGATCTTTCTGGCCATGCATTGTAGGGAAGATCATAAAGTCACCTATGCGTCTTTTATGTTGGTGGGAGGAGCAGAGTCATGGTGGAAGAATCGACAGAAGATGCTGGAGGCGGATGGAAGGGTAATCACTTGGGAACTGTTCAGGACATGCTTTATGGAGAAGTATTTCCCTGAAACCCTTCGACACGAGAAGGAAAAGGAATTCCTCAGCCTGAAGCAAAGCAACCTATCAGTGGGCGAGTATGCTATGAAGTTTCAGTCCTTACTCTAATTCTCAAAGTTTTATCAACTGCGTCCGGATGAGAACTAGATATACAGAAGGTTTGAGGATGGACCGAGACACGAACTGCAAAGGGCAGTGGTACCCTTGGGAATTTCCCGGTTTCCTGAAATGCTTGAAAGATGTACCGCTCTGAAAAACCTTGACAAAAGAATAGAAGCTCGTCAACAGAAAAAGAACAAAGGACCAATAAAGAATCATCAAAAGGATATAGAGGAGAAACCTAAACAAGAGCATAAACTATACGATCGTCCTCGACCACAAGCTATGGTAATTGGAGAAGAAGGACAGAGGAGATTCAGGTGTTTTAGATGTGGAGGAGCACATTTGATCAGGGACTGTCGGGCAAGAGATTCGGTCTACTTCCGATGTGGAAAGTTAGGACATATAGCTCACGATTGCAGACAGAGGGCAGCAGCGAGACCTAATGATGGTGAAGAACAAGAAGTAAGAGTAGAGAGACTCCGAACAATGGGACGTGTGTTTGCGTTGCGAGGAGTTGGGATGTCTCAACCATGAGCAGAAGCTATAAGTTTGACTTTTGGAAATAGTTTGTAGCATCCTCTTTAGAATAACCTCTTTTGTTTTGGTGTATTGTAAGAACAATAGTTTTTGGAATGTTAAGTGTAATGATTGCATCGCAGTGTGTATATATATCTCAACCTGATGTAACGAGTGCATGATTTCAATGAAGTTTGAACAGTATGTTTGCTCAATCTTGGATGAAGTTAGTGTAATCTATACACCTATCTACTATCGAATTTCAAGATCTACTACCGAATTTCGAGGACAAAATTCTTTTTAAGTGGGTGGTAATGTAACATCCCATTTTCTCAAATAAGATTTTAGACCTAAGTTAAGTATGTTTGAAGGTTGGATAATGTTCTTTATGGCTTGAGGAAGCTATAGCCCAAATTTGGGTGAATTTGGCCTTGGAACGAACTCAGAAAGTGAAGAAACGTGAAAGAACTGGTCTGATCAGCGTCCAACGCATAGACGTGGAGAAACCCCATCCTCAAATGTTGATCGTTCATGCTCGAACGTGGGTAGATGCACGTCAGAGCGTGGAAGGGGGAATGTGTGGAGGTGCACGTGTCAAAGCGCGTCAGACGCGTGGCGAAGATGTGGTGATTAGCGCGCCACGTTTGAGCATGGAGAAAGCCCACGCTCAAGCGTGCCCACGCTCTTTTGGAACCAAAGTGGTTATGGTCCATAACTCCTTAAAATTTTGATGTTCAAAAAGAACTAAATTAGGCGAATAAACATTTTTAATGGTCTAACAAGTTTATCTTAAGTGTGCAGGATTTAATAGTCCAAAGACTTATCAGACCGTGAATGTTATCGCACCGTCCTTCGTTTTGCTAAAGAAGGTTAATGGACGAAGTCCATCTTGGACTAAGAATCTTTTCAATATCTTATCTAAGTCCAAAGACTCATCAGAGTAAAGTATACACTCTTTATATTTAAGATCGAATGTTCTTTGAAATAAACAGATGCAAACATTAGAAGGGGGTCGAATGGTGTTATTTATGCGTAATTAAGAAACTTGGGTGATAATAGACGAGTAAACTTAGACAGGTCAATCAGACTAATAATTCGTCTGAAAGTCTTCACAGAAAACATACAATCATGCAAGATGAAAAAAGGATTGATAAACGCAATTAAAAACCCCTTTAGTTAGATGATAGTTAAGATAAATAATCAAACTAAAGAGTTAAGGGAAAGAGAGAGATCACTCAGCAGGTTTATCCTGGTTCACCCCTTAACAATGAGGCTACGTCCAGTCCTTGGCAGCACCAAGTTTTCTCACTGTAACTGATTTAGGTTACAGGACAGACAAGTATTATTTTCACACCTAACCTCTTCAGGCTCCAGACGGGTATTGTTTGCACACCTAGCTTCTCCAGGCTCCAGACAAGTATTGTTTTTGCACACCTAGCCTCTTCAGGCTCCAGACAGGTTTGTTTGAGAGAAATTGTAAAATAAATTAAAATTTGCAAGTCTTTCAGAAGCACTCAGACGAGTGTATTAAATGTGAAGTTCTAAAAGACTGCGTAATAACTTCAAATGATTGAAGAATAAATAATGAAAGAATGAAGATATAAATGCACAAAGTAAATGCTCTTTGATTGCTTTGTTCGTTCTCTTCTCTTGTCTCTTTTCGTCTCTTGCTTGAATCTTCAAAGTCTCCTTCATTAAATAGGCTTCAATATTTTAAAGCTGTTAGACACAATGTTTGAAGGCTTGGCTTTTTGCAGATCTTCAATAAATGCAAAGAGTCGTTCTGATCAGCCAATAAAGCCTTGAGAACTTCGCTTGTTCTCTCTCATCAGAAGGGTGAAGACTTCTGATACACCTTTGGTCTTAGCAGGTCTTTATACTTGCTTTTTGCCATCAGAGGGAAGACTTTCCCTTTTGGTGTAAGATGCAGTTGTGTTCAGGCAAAGCACTTTGTTGAAATTCCTTTTCAGAGACGAGACAGCTTTCATCCAATATATTCTTCAACGTTAGTCACTAGACGGGTGAGTAACTTCATTAGACGGGTTGACTCTTAATAAAGAGAATGACGTCAGTTGCGTATTCTTTCAGACAGGTGAGTCTTCCTTTGATCAGACGGTTGATTTCTTCATTAGACGAGTTGAAGGGATTTCTTCAACGCTGGTCAACAGCCTGGTGAAGACTTCATTAGACGGGTGAACTTTTAATAGTTTAGAAGGGTGAACTTCTCCTAGTTCAGACGAGTGAACTTTCCATTGTTCAGACAAATGAACTTTTGCCTTAGATCCAGATGGGTGATAACAAGCTAGAACTCAGATCATATAGACACTTAATGTTTTAATCTGCACACTAAGTAGACGAGTTAAACACCACAGATGGGTTCAATTAAATCATTGAATAACTATTTTAATCTCATCAAAACTAAGGTAAATGCACATTAGACATTTTGGAGACTCAACAATCTCCCCCTTTTTGATGATGACAAAACATGTTGAATGATTTAATGAACTTAAGAAAAATTCACCTAAAGCAGTCATGTATATGTATCAGACAATTGTAACATGATCAGACAGATTTAAACATTGTTCCATTATTACAACATACTCAGACAGATAAGCATCAGACAGATAAGCATTAAAAGCATTGATCTTTTTATCTTAGTCTTATCTTAGTATTTTCTCCCCCTTTTGACATTATCAAAAGCAATAAAACATAGACAGAGAGAAAAGAAAAGATACATATTATTTATCATATTTCTATATCAGACGGATATCATATTTTCATATCAGACGGATATATTATTTATCATATTTCCATATCAGACGGATAAACAATTGTTCATATCAGCTTATAATATTTTTCATTTAACTTTCTCCCCCTTTTGTCATAATCAAAAAAGAGAGACAGAGGAGGTAATTGTATTTAACCATCATTGGCTGTGTACAAGGTAATTTAAAGAAAATTACAAATAAGTATTAAAAAGAACAAAAAGAGCTTCTACTCTAGCTTCTAAAACAGTTCTAGCTCTTCTTTCTGCAACAAGATCTTGGTGAGCAGCTTCTACCAAGTTCCTGAGTGATGTTACTTCAAAATGAAAAGCTTGAAGAAGTCGTCTGGGCACAGGAGTGTGATCAGCAAAGTCATCAGAATGCCAGGGAAGAGCACAAACAGGTGGTGCAGAAGGGATAGAGAAGGCTTCAGAAATCCGAGGAAAGAAGCGTAAGTGAAGATTTCTATAGAAGATAAAAGGTAGAAAGGTGATCTTATGAAAAGAATCATCAGAGGAGTGAGCCTCTGGAGGTGAGGGAAGGACAGAGGACAGAATAGAGCGAAGAGATGGAAGAAAAGATGCGGGTAAAGGTTCAGCACAGAATAAGGGATTAACAGATCAAGATATTCCATAAAGGAATACGATCCAGTAATTAGAATGAGACAAGGTCTAGAAAAGTTAGGAAGAATAACTACAGAGTTAGGATGGGTTATGTAAGGATCAGGGTGATGAAACATGATAACAATAGGTTCAAATAAACACAGATCTCTACAGATATTTGTAAAGTGAGATGGAGGAAGAGGTATGACAGTAAGGTTAGAGACACTTGCATACATTAAATGTTGCAAGTCAGACTTGAACAAAAAAAATGAACTGCCAACTGGTTTGTTAGGAGTTGATTCCCTTAAAACATGACACATATCAGACACAATGATGAAAGATGAAGAAAGAGATGAGTTATAGGAGTTTTCCTGAATAGCTGAAGCCAGATGTTCATCATGAGATGAGGAGGATGAGGGTGACTACTTGCCAAGAGTAGAGTTTTCTGACATTCTGAGCTTGATGCGTTTAGGAGCCACAAAGACAGCAGGTTGGCTAACATGAGGGGCTTCTATGGCAGCAGCTACAACAGGTATGCCAGATCTCTTCCTTTTAGGAATAATGCTAGGACAAAAAGCTGGTTGGTCCAAGGTTTGTCCTAAAGGCTTTGACAGTTGCTCCCCATGAGCATGTGCAGTCTCTTCACTAGAGACAATGTCACTCAGCATAGTTTGAGAAGGGGCAGTATCAGAATCCTCCACAACAAGAGCTTGCCTCTTGGGAGTCAGCTTCCTCCTTTTCAAGGTGAGAATAGGAGCATTTTCTTCTGACCCATTGGAAACATTTTTGTGACAAGAAGAAAGGCGCTTGCTTTGGCTTGCAAACTTTCCAGAGGGTTTCCAAATGTTTTCAGATGTAGAGGCCTCAGACTCATCGGTTGATTTAGCAGGAGTTTTACCCTTCTGATCCTCAGATGCTTGATTTGAAGAGATGGAGCAGGGGTTGAGAGCCTCATTAAAGAGATAGTCTGTTTGGCTAAAGGCCGAGCCATGTCCATAAAGGTGACTTCTTCAGGGACAAAGATTTTGATTCTAAAGAGCTTGGTCAGAAGCATGCCATAGGAATAGGTAGGAGAGCTAGGTCTCTTAATCAATGACATGAAATGTTTGAAAATGAGGTCATTGATGTCTACTTTGATTTTGTGAATGAGATGAAAGAGAGCAAATGTATCCATTTTAGAGATGTAGTCTCTAAAGCCCTTCCTAGGTAGCACACATTACTCGATTTTAGATTTGTAGGGTTAGGCTTACCAAAAAGAGCGATGTTGATGTCGCTCTGGCTTACTGAATCTGCCCAATTGTTTGCATAACCAGCACCATGTCTAGGGCATCCAGTTACCAGTTCCAGAGTGTTGAGGGAGAAGGAGAAGCGTTGGTTGGAAACACAAGCTTGAATCTCCGTGGGAAAGCCACTTGGAGAGTGAAGGATGACGGCGTTGGTCTAGAAATCAGTGACCAACTTGGGGATCACAAGCTCCTTCAAGTCAAAGAATGGAGTCCAGTTAGAGTAGTTGAGCTCTTCAAGCACATCTAAACCCAACCGACTTAGAACCGAAAGGTCAATAAGTTCCCATGGCATGATTTTGTGAACAGCTTCAACATCGAGGTTGTAACGCTTAGCAATGACAGCAGCAGAGAGTTGCTTTGGGGGTGCCATTACAGAGAAGTTAGGGTTAGAGAAGTTTGGGAGTCAAAGAGTGAGTGAAGAGGGAAGCAAACGAAACGAGAGTGAAATAAAGAAAGTGATTTTGAATACGGATGGAGATTTCAAAAAAGAACGGTTCAGATTTAAAATAAGACAAAAAACAGCCACGTACACATTTTGCCTCAGATAATGAAACGATACTTAAAAGAAAATAGCCATTTAAAAAGAATTTTAAAAGAAGAGCGAATGACTCATACGGTTAGACGATTAATTATAGACGGGTAATGTAAACACTCATCAGACAGGTTATTCAGCAAACCAATGTATATTCAAGTTGTCTCTTATAAACTTAAACCTATCCTCAACTAATGGTTTTGTAAAGATATCAGCCCATTGATTTTCAGTTTTAACAAACTTAACATCAAATACACCTTTTTGAACATAATCTCTTATGAAGTGATGTTTGATTTCTATGTGCTTAGCCTTAGAATGTTGTATGGGATTCTTAGTTAAGCAAATAGCACTTGAATTATCACAACAGACAGGTATATTATGCTCAAATATAGAGTAATATTCTAGTTGATGTTTTACCCATAATAGCTGTGAGCAGCAACTTGCAACAAAGACATATTCTGCTTCTGCAGTTGAGAGTGCGATAGTCGTCTGTCTTTTGCTTGACTAGGAGACTAAGTTTGCTCCAATGAAGTGACATCCTCCACTGGTGCTTTTCCTTTCAATTCTATCTCTAGCAAAGTCAGCATCACAAAAACCAACTAATATGTAATCTTGTGTTCTCAAATACATTAAACCAAGATTATTGGTTCCAAGCAAATATCTAAAGATTCTTCTAATAGCCTTAAGATGAGATTCTTTGGGAACAGATTGGAATCTAGCACACATACAGACACTAAATTGAATATTAGGTCTGCTAGATGTTAAATAAAGAAGAGATCCAATCATACCTCTGTAGACAGTTGGGTCTACATTTTTACCTTCCTCATCTTTGCTTAAATTAGCATTGGTTTGCATGGGAGTTTTCATAACCATTGAGCTATCCATTTTGTACTTCTTTAGAATCTCCTTGATGTACTTTTGTTGATGGATGTAGATACCATCACTCGTCTGCTTGATTTGCAGTCCAAGGAAGAACTTCAATTCTCCCATCATGCTTATTTCAAATTCTGCTTGCATTAACTTAGAGAATTCTTTGCACAATTTTTCATTAGTAGCTCCAAAAATAATATCATCAACATATATTTGAACTACTATGAAGTTATCTTTTGAGCATTTCTTAAATAAAGTTGTATCAACTTTTCCTCTTATAAAGCCATTATTCATAAGAAAAGAACTAAGTCTATCATAGCATGCTCTAGGCGCTTGTTTTAAACCATATAAAGCTTTTTAAAGTTTGAAAAGATGATCTGGTTTTTCATTATCTTCAAAACCAGGAGGTTTTTAACATAAACTTCTTCTTCAATTATTCCATTTAAAAAAGCACTTTTTACATCCATTTGAAATAAAGTAATTTGATGTTGTGCAGCATATGACATGAGTATGCAAATAGCTTCTATTCTAGCTACAGGTGCAAAAGTCTCAGTATAGTCAATACCTTCATGTTGGTTGTAGCCTTGAGCTATTAACCTTGCTTTATTTCTGACGACTTTGCCATCTTCATCTAGCTTGTTTCTGAAAACCCATCTTGTTCTAATAACAGACTTGTCTGTTGGTCTGGGAACAAGTTTCCAGACATCATTCCTTTTGAACTGATTAAGTTCCTCTTGCATAGAAAGAATCCAGCTTTCATCTTCAAGAGCTTCCTCAATATGCTTTGGTTCAATTTCAGATAAAAAAGCCATATTGCATGACTCTCTTAAGACAGATCTGGTTCTAACACCTTCAGAAGGACTTCCAATGATAAGATCTTCAGGATGATGAGCTTTGAATTACCAGTCTCTTCTGATATCATCATTCTGATGTTGATTTGACTGATGACTCGTCTGCTCCACTTGTCTGACAGATTCCTCAGCAGATTTAGTTTTTGATATGTCTGGCTGTTGACTCGTCTGCTAGGTAAGCTCAAGTCCTGCAAGATCATCTTCTAGATCTGATAGTTCCTTATCAGTCTTTAGATTATCATTGAATTTTACATGAATGGATTCCTCAACAACAGAGGTTCTAGAGTTAAAAACTTTATATGCCTTAGACACTTCAGAATATCCAATGAAGATAGCTTTGTCTACCTTGGAATCAAACTTTCCCAGTTGATCCTTGGCATTTAGGATGAAGCATTCACATCCAAATGCATGAAAATAAGATATGTTGGGTTTTCTACCTTTCCACAATTCATAAGGAGTCTTCTTTAGGATAGACCTTAAAAGTATTCTATTTTGCACATAACATGCAGTGTTTACTACTTCAGCCCAGAAGTACTTAGGGAGATTATTTTCATTGAGCATTGATCTAGCCATCTCTTGCAGAGATCTATTTTTTCTCTCAACCACTCCATTTTGCTGTGGAGTTCTAGGTGTAGAGAAGTTGTGAGAGATTCCATTCTCTTCATAGAACAGTTTGAATTGCTCATTTTCAAATTCTCCCCTATGATCACTTCTAAGGGTAGAAATACAGAAACCTTGCTCATTTTGTACTTTCTTACAGAATATAGAGAAGGCCTTAAAGGACTCATCCTTTTGGGTTAAGAAAAATACCCATGTAAATCTAGAATAGTCATCAACAATGACAAATCCATATTTCCTTCCAGCTAAACTGGCAACACTAACTGGTCCAAACAGATCCATGTGTAATAGCTGAAGAGGTCTAGAAGTTTATACAAGGTTTTTTGATTTGAAACATGATTTTACTTGTTTACCTCTCTGACATGCATCACATAAAACATCTTTCTTATAACTAATATCAGGCAATCCTCTCACAAGGTTATCCTTTTTCAATTTCGAAATAAGTTTCATACTAGCATGTCCTAGTTTCTTATGCCATAACCATCTTTCATCCTCTTTAGACATCAGACAGGTTACACTTTGATCTGAAGTTCAGTTAGCTCAATCTTATAAAGATTTTACTGTCTATTAGCTGAAAAGAGGGTCTTGCCACTCTTGTCTTTGACTATGCATTCATTCTTAGTGAAGGAGACATCAAATCCACTATAACATAATTGAATTATGCTAAGTAAATTGTGTCTTAGTCCTTCAACTATAAGCACATTTGAGATTGAAGCAAGAGGGGGTTTGCCACCAATTGTAGCAACACCAATTACTCTTCCTTTTTGGTTGCCTCCAAAGGCAACAAATCCACCATTTTTAGACTGGATGTCTTGGAACATAGACCTTTCTCCTATCATATGTCGCGAGCAACCACTGTCCAGGTACCAGCAGAGGCGTCTGCTTTGTTCTATTAAGGATATCTGCAACAGAAATTATTTTATCTTTAGGTACCCATATGTTTTTGTGTCCTTTTCTGTTAGTTCTAGGAGTCTGTGAAGACTTCCTCTTCTTCTTGTGAAAACACTTAGACATAACATGGCCAGCTTTTCCACAGAAGTTACAGACGGGTCTAATCCTAACTGGAGTGGGTTTAACATAGACAGTTGAAGATTTTGTTGATACTTTATGATCAGCTTGATAATCATATCCAATGCCTTCTTTGTTAAGAGAGTGTCTCTGACATCCTAGCAGTTTTGTTAGATTATCTCTGCCATTAACAAATCTAAAACGATCAGAAGTGAGCTCCTTCACTTTCTGTTGAAGTGTGAAAACTTCTTCAGAATGTGATGTTTCACTTGAGATCGAAGCTTCATCAGACTTTTCAGTCCTCAGCTGGCTATTCTCTTTGGCCGGCATCTCACACACTTGAGATTTTTGTTTATGCTCACTGAGGAGTTTAACATAATCTCTTTCGAGGGATTTGAAGGCTTAGATAAACCTTTGGATTCCTCTACCAGCTCATCATAAGCATCATGCAATTCCTCAAATTCAGAATGTACCTCAGTTTCAGGTTCTGAATCTATGTTGGCCATCAGACAGAGATTGGCTTCCTCTTCTGTCTCTTCTCCTTCAGAAGATGAACATTCAAGATCTTCCCATGTGGCCATCATTCCTTTCTTCTTCTTTCTGAAGAACTTCTTTTTGGAAGCTTTCTTCAAAATAGGGCATTCAGGTTTGATATGACTAGGCTTCTTGCACTCATCGCAGACAACAGGACTCTTGTCTGTTGATGTGGTTTCTTTATGGGATTTTCTAAAATGCTTCTCCTTTCTGAACTTCTTCTTTCTCTAGAGCTTTTTCATATTTCTGGTCATGAGAGAAGTCTCTTCATCACTGTCAGAATCCTCATTTTCAGACTCATCTATGTCACAGTCAGACTCGTCTACCCTTGAAGCTTTTAAGGCTTTAGCTGCTTTTAGATCAACCTTTAGAGCAATGGCTTTGCTCTTTTTGATTGACACATCTTCATTGAGTTCTAGCTCATGAACAGTAAGTGTGCCAAGTAGTTGGCTTGAGATATAGCGGTGACAAGAGGTCTCCACTGCCTTGGAAGACTTCTGAGAATCTTAGCAACTTTCTCAGCATTAGTATATATTTTACCAAGAGATTTCAAACTGTTAGTAATAGTTTGGAATCTACCAATCATTTGAGTAACAGATTCACCTTCATTCATGGTGAACAATTCAAATTTTCTAACAGGAATAGAAATTTTAGATTCTTTTACCTTTGCAGTTCCTTCATGTGTGACAGATAAGGAGTCCCACATTTCTTTAGCAAAATCACAAGTACATACCTTTTCAAACTCTTCTGGACTGAGAGCACAGATTATAGCATATCTGGCTTTATGGTTTAGATCCCATCTTGTCTTTTCTGTAGGTGTCCACTGAGCCTTAGGCTTGTCTGAGCCATCATTATTTTGAGGAGTGTAAGGACCATCAGTGATGACATCCCATGCATTAGAGTTTGTTGACAAGATGAACCAGTGAAACCTTTCTTTCCAGTAGTTTTAATTTGTACCATTGAAGAAGGGAGGTCTGGTCATGGAGCCTCCTTCAAGTTGGGGTTCCCACTTGAGCTTGCTCCAGAAATCATTGTCTATTCTTCAGGCTATTTTCTCTACACTGTTAGGTGATCAACCTAGAGGCTGAGCTTTGATACCAATTGAAATAGACAGATGCAAACACTAGAAAGGGGGTTGAATGCTGTTTGACAAATTTATGCGGAATAAAGAAACTTTTTCGCAAGCACAGACGGGTGATAATAGACGAGTAAACTTAGATAGGTCAATCAGACTAATAACTCGTCTGAAGGTTTTCACAGAAAACGCATAATCATGCAAGATGAAAAAAGGTTTGATAAATGCAATTAAAAACCCCTTTAGTTAGATGATAGTTAAGATAAATAATCAAACTAAAGAGTTAAGGGAAAGAGAGAGATCACTCAGTTTATCCTGGTTCACCCCTTAACAATGAGGCTACGTCCAGTCCTTGGAAGCACCAAGTTTTCTCACTATAACTGATTTAGGTTACAGGACAGACAAGTATTATTTTCATACCTAACCTCTACAGGCTCCAGACGAGTATTGTTTGCACACCTAGCCTCTTCAGGCTCCAGACGGGTTTGTTTGAGAGAAGTTGTAAAATAAATTACAATTTGCAAGTCTTTCACAAGCGCTCAGACGAGTGTATTAAATGTGAAGCTCTAAAAGACTGCGTAATAACTTCAAATGATTGAAGAATAAATAATGAAAGAATGAAGATATAAATGCACAGAGTAAATGCTCTTTGATTGCTTTGTTCGTTCTCTTCTCTTGTCTCTTTTCTTCTCTTGCTTGAATCTTCAAAGTCTCCTTCATTAAATAGGCTTCAATATTTTAAAGCCGTTAGACACAATGTTTGAAGGCTTGGCTTTTTACAGATCTTCAATAAATGCAAAAAGTCGTTCTGATCAGCCAATAAAGCCTTGAGAACTTCGCTTGTTCTCTCTCATCAGAAGGGTGAAGACTTCTGATACACCTTTGGTCTTAGCAGGTCTTTATACTTGCTTTTTGCCATCAGAGGGAAGACTTTCCCTTTTGGTGTAAGATGCAGTTGTTTTCAGGCAAAGCACTTTGTTGAAATTCCTTTTCAGAGACGAGACAGCTTTCATCCAATATATTCTTCAACGTTAGTCACCAGACGGGTGAGTAACTTCATTAGACGGGTTGACTCTTAATAAAGAGAATGACGTCAGTTGCGTAGTCTTTCAGACAGGCGAGTCTTCCTTTGATCAGACGGTTGATTTCTTCATTAGACGGATTGATGGGATTTCTTCAACGCTGGTCAACAGACTGGTGAAGACTTCATTTGACGGGTGAACTTTTAATAGTTCAGAAGGGTGAACTTCTCCTAGTTCAGACGAGTGAATTTTCCTAGTTCAGACGAGTGAACTTTTACTTAGTTCAGACGAGTGAACTTTCTATTGTTCAGACAAATGAACTTTTGCCTTAGATCCAGACGGGTGATAACATGCTAGAACTCAGATCATATAGACACTTAATGTTTTAATCTGCACACTGAGTATACGAGTTAAACACCACAGACGGGTTCAATTAAATCATTGAATAACTGTTTTAATCTCATCAAAACTAAGGTAAATGCACATCAGACATTTTGGAGACTCAACATTCTTTACTTTTACTGAAAGTCTTTCTTAGCGCGAAAATGTAAAAGGGTAATAAAGTTCAAATTATTATCTTTCAGGTAAAAAGGGAATATCCTTTAGACAAAAGTTCTCTGTTTCTTAGTACACTCGAACGGTTAAGCCAGTCTGCCCTTATCAAGCTGAAGTTGACTATCTCAAACAAGGAAAGACAAAAGACAACTTTCGGGTACAAAGGTGTAGAATATTTGTGCCTAAAAAGGTGTAGAATACTTGTTGTAACAAGGTTTTTGTTATAGTGGATAAATTTCTCACATAGAGGGGACTGGACGTAGCTTTTGGATTAAGAGTGAACCAAGATAAATATCTTGTGTTATCTTCTCTCCATCATGCTTGTCTTTAATCTTTTTATAACTAACTTTCGGGATTGAAATTGTTTTATTAATGTCCATTCTTACGAAAATGTTTTTAGCGTGCGTCCAAGCTTCAAGATTACACGCTCTCTATTTTGCTTATCCTTTTTGCGTCCAAAATATTACGAAAAGATATATTCTGGCGAAAAGAGTTCAAAAACTTATGAAACACAATTCAACCCCCTTCTTATGTTTCAAACAAGTTCCTTCAATTGGTATCAGAGCTCAGCCTCTGGGTTGAGCACTTTGCTGTGTTAGAGGAAAGATCCTTTCAAGCAGTGATGGCAGGTCAAGGTATGCCAAGTGGTAGTCAATCAGTTATGGAAGGCAGTTCCATGATTAGACCACCGATCTTCAACGGAACTCATTACTTCTACTAGAAGGAGAGGTTGAAGGGTGTCATTCTGAGCACAAACTCAGTTCTATGGTCCAGAATCACAAATTGTCCTAATGTTTGTCTCAATGCTGACGGTACTAACAAAGCTGAGGAAGAGTGGTCTGATGCTGAAAGAGGAAGGATGGAACAGAATCACAAAGCAAAATATGCTTTGATGTGTGTTGTAAGTCCCGATGAGTTTCAAAAGATTCATGCATGTGAATCTGCTAAACAAATCTGGGACACCCTGTCCAACCTTCACGAAGGGACTACTAAAGTCAAAGACTCTAAAATAATCATGTTGGTATGCCTATATGAATTATTTACTATGATTGAGGGAGAGTCCATCCTGGATATGATGGGTCATTTTCAGACTATCATAAACAATCTGAAGTCCCTTGGGAAAGTCTACACTACTAAAGAAAATGTGACTAAAATTCTTAGGAGTCTTCTTAAATAATGGAGGTCACTCGTTACTGCAATCACCCAGGCCAAAGACCTTTTAACTTTGACTATGGATGACTTGGTGGATACCTTACAGGTGCATGAACAAAAGCTGAATCTTGATAACCCCTCAAAGAAAAACAAATCTATTGCCTTGAAAGCTCAAAAGGCAAGTAGCTCAAAAGCCTTAAAGGCTGATGAGTCAAGTGATGATGCTGAACAGACGGAAAACGAATCATCAGACGATGATGAGTTGTCCTTTATCTCCAGAAAGATACAAAATATGTGGAGAAAGAAAAATGGCATGAAAAGAAAGCCATTTCAAAAGAAAAACTTTGAAGATCTTGGTGAGTCCAAGGAAAAAATTCAATGGTCTATTTCGAAAGCAAAAAGCTTGTCCACTTTAAAGCTTAGTATCCTTTGCTGAAGGACAAGAAAAAGTTCTTCATGAAAAAGAAGAAGAATTTCATGGCTACTTGAAGATCTTGAATCTTATGAGGAAGAGGAAGAAGCCAAGGAGGAAGCAAATCTCTGCCTCTGGTCAACTGAGCAAGGAGAAGACTCTTCAGATGATGAACAACCTGTTGTTCCTGAAGAAAGACCTCAGGAAGCTGCTCCTGAAAGAAGAAATATTTGAGACCTATATCTAAACATTCCATATGTCTTCAATGGAACAGACTATCCACGTTGGAGACACATGTTTGAAACATATGTCATAGCTCGAGACGGACTTGACCTTTGGGATGTGTTCATTGATGGTGATTATCGTCCAACTATAATCCTTGAGGACGGCTCAATAGCATCCAAGCCCGAAGCTGACTGGACAGACGACGAAGTCATGAGATATTCCTTAAATGCTCGTGCTAGTTGGTGTCTCATAAGTGCTCTGGACAAACCAAGAATGAAGATGGTGTTGCAATTTCAGACTGCAAAGGAAAAGCTGGCTATCTTAGATGTCTTTTACAGACCAAGGACCCCTTCTGTGTCCAATCTCTGCCTGATGGCCAACGATACTTCAGACAATGAGTCGGACGAATTAAGATGAGGTATCTAACTCTAACTCTTTGCAAGATGCATTTGATGAATTATTGAGTAATCCTTCTGTTTTACATCATGAGTACAAACAAATCAAGAAAAGATTTTCTCAAATAATCAAATAAAATGAATCTATGCATAAAGAAAAACAAAATCTTTTTGAAGAGAATAATAAGCTAAAAGCTGAGAATGTCAATCTAACTGATAAACTCAATTCTGAGTCCGATGCTCCTTTTGAGGTTGCAAGACTAAAGCAGGAAGTATCTGATCTAACAAAGAGCATATCTAAGTTAGTAGGAAGATCAGAAAAGCTTAGTTTGATACTGAGGTATACTAGATCACCTCATGATAAGTTTGGTTTAGGCTATGGACAAAAAGAAGCAAGAAGTTTCTCACAAAGTATCAAGATCTAAACCAACTCAGGTTTCTATGCTTTATCAACGTCCAAAAGAAACCAAACCATATGCATCCAATATATTGTAATATTTGATGTAAAACCAGTCATATCACATCTAAATGCATGCATAAAAAGAAAAATGTTATGCATGGACGAAGAACTCAAACTAATAAGAATGAACCCAAGTCCATCTGGGTACCTAAGAACATGACAATCCCTTTTGCATATCTGCTTAGCAACACAAAGGAAACCCCAATCGTGGTACTTGGATAGTAGATGCTCATGTCACATGACGGGAGAAAAGTCTATGTTCCAATACCTCCGCAGTAAGTCCGTTGGATGGGTTACCTTTGGAGGTAATTAGAAAGGGAATATATTCGGAATAGGTAAGATTGGTAAGCATCCCTTTCCTTCTATATATTGATAATGTTTTGTTAGTTGAAGGACTAAAACACAACTTACTTAGCATAAGCCAATTATGTGATATTGGGTCTGATGTTTCCTTTAATAAAGGTGAATATATGATCAAGAACCCTGATGGGTCCATCTTATTCACTACCAAGAGACAAAACAATCTTTACAAGATTAACTTGGGGTAACTATCTAATCAAAGTGCATCATGTCTAGTGTCCGTTGCGGATGAGCGATGGATTTGGCACAAAAGATTTTGAGATTAATCTCAAGACTGAATAAGCATAACCTCGTAAAAGGACTACCAAAAATTATGTACAGATCGGACGCTCTCTGTAACGCATGTCAAAAGGGAAAACAAGTCAAGAACTCTTTTGAATCCAAGAACATTGTTAGTACCTCAAGGCCACTAGAGTTGCTACACCTTGATTCTTAAAACACCTTTGCCTATGTTTGGTTTCACGGTCAAACCACGGCCCGAGGCAAAATCACCGTAAAAGTTATCTCTATTAGCTTCTAATTCACCGCACGTTGAAAGAGTATCCACCACCGTTCCAAACATAACATTTGGCTCATTTTCAAAACATCTTATGAAAATCAAAACATGTTCTTAGTTCAAAAACTCATAGAAACCCAATATTCATTCTCATTTCAAGTTCAAAAACCATCTAAATCTTTCACAAAACTCATGATCTTTGGATCATTCATGGATTCATCAAAACACTTTAGTTTTCAAAGTTTAAGTTGTCTCCCTCATTAACTCTCACATGGCCGAATGCTATCCTAAGGAGATGGTGAAGTTTCACTTCACCAAATCCCTTCAAAATCAAGTATGATGTACATTTAAGTATAATGAATAACAATGTAAGAAGCATATTCAAGAATCACATCAAAATCTTCTACTTTAACCAAAGTCATAGCTAGGGTTTTCACCATTCAAAAACCATTTTCAACATGTAAATATCATATCAAGCACACAAAGCATATAGATTAGATTATTACAAACCAACATCATGAAAATCAACCAACAAAACAGAGAACCCATTTTCACACATAAAGTTTCCAAGACTTACAAAACCATCTTCACCCACCAATATGGTGTCATGAAGGTTCAATCACTCATACCTTAAATGAAGCTCCCAAGAATAAGATCCAAGTGTAGCCTTCCTAGAAGAAGGATGGTGGAACCTACATAGACCAAAAACTCAAGGTTTTGAAACTTGTTTTTCAATAATCATGAGCTAAAAGGTGTTTGTAACATCCCGATTTTTCTCTGCTTTATATATATCAATAAAAGGAAAAATTAAGTATATATTTTGTTCAAGGACTTATAAAATGAAATAAAATAAACCGAGATCATATTCATGCTCAACGTTATCGTACGAAGCTTCGATTAAATTTTGAGCCGAAAACTCAAACGGAGCCCGGTCTGCGTTTTTACACTGACATTATGATTTTACTCCTCAGGAGACCTCAGATGGACCCATGAACAAGACAGTAAGTCTTAGAATTTAATTTCCTACGTTTTTGTTAACTTTCAAAAAAATCACTTCCTGACCTTCGCTCGAGCGAAATCTTGAATCGGGTGACGAACGGAGCTGCATATAAATTTATCGGTACCCGCTAACGGATAATCTTGATGCCAAATCATGTCAAATCACTTGGGAGAATATGCCAGAGTCTTCATGACATTCGGAAATATCTGGACGCGAAATGACCAAAATACCCCTAACCTTTTTCACTTTTACCTTTTTACCCTTGAACGAAATTATCTTTTTGCCCTTAAGTGACCCATTTTAAAGGCTGGTCAGCCCCTCATTCACGCCCCAAATCTAGACTTGAGAGTCTCCTTCACACACTTCATCTTCTTCCTTTGGAGAAACTCCATTTTCTTCTTAAGAAAAAGCTTGAATCCTTTGAGAAAAAGCTTGAATCTTTGCTCAATCTTCATCCTTTCTTTGGTAAGATCACTTCTATGATCTCGAAGCTTCATGAATCTCTTCCTATCTCAAGTTTAAATCTTGTTTTCATGAAAATCAAGTTTATGATCCAAAACTTCAAAAATTCATAGGAAATTGTAGAAAAATCCTTTTAATGGGAAACCAATTTCTTTGAGCTCACTTCATCATCCTCTACCTAACCCAAGAGCATATGATCAAACTCTCATCCTAGCCTATTTTTCCTAAAGTGGCCGAACCCTATAGTTCTTGGTGAATAGTGTTTTTGGTCAAATTTTTGATTTCTAACTCCTGATTCCATCCTTACCTTTCCTATTGTCCTTGAATCGAAGTGATGAAAAACCAAATCAATCCCTAGCCTAATTTTCCCTTTCATGGCCGAGACCTTCATGTGAAAAAAATCATGAGTCATCTTTCATATTTTTGGGTATTAAGACTTGTCTTAGTGTTAACCAAGTATATGAACCAACCATCCAAAAGTTTGGAACCAAATGAGACCCATAGCCTTTTTATCTTTTATTAGCCGAACCTTGGATATTTTTGAAGAAAGAAAAAATTTGTGTTTTGATGTTGTAATTTGATGTTGATTATTGTTTGAATTGAATTGTGATTAATTGTTTTAGGCGACGCGGACGAAATCAGAACGGAGCCGAGAATTGTTCGGGATTTAGTTGAGCAACTTAGAAAGGTAAAGGGAGGTAGTTCATTTGAGTTGGATAGCTTCATGGTATTTGATTTGTTATATGAGATGTGGTAGTGTTGATTGATGATTAAAAGTGTGTATATATATATATATATATATATATATATATGTATGTATATATATCCTGGATGAGCATAGGACTGACTATGACTCGATAAAAGAATTAAAATACTCGAAAACTGAAATCGGAATTTTGAAAACCGGATTTTGAAATCATAAAGGTTTTTTGGAAAACGTGTTACTTTTTCAAGAAAAGTTATCTTCCTTTTTGAAAAGTTATGTTCTTTTCAAAAGGAAAAAGTGGTTTTGAGGAAAGTTTTACAAAGCGAGTTTTGTTTTAGAAAGACGTTTTATAAAGACGTGGAACCTTTAGAAAACGGTTTTGTTCACGAAAAAGTGTTTTTCCCGGAAAATATTTCCTTTGGAAAAGAAATGTCTTTGTTCAAGAAAATGAAATTGAGTTTTGTTTTCCAAAGTTGTTTTGAAAAGAAAAACGAGGAATTTTTTGAAATGAACACAAACCTAGTGACCGAGACGTCGGACTAGTGTATTGTGGATTGAGCACTCAGACTTTGTGTCCTGCGTTTGGATTTGAATGGGCTCAATGTCCTTTAAAACGAGTCGTGGACTATATGCCTCGACAAATGAAAGAATGAACGAAAAAGAAAACAGAAAATTTTCTATATACATGCCTGAACCAGCAGACGTGCTATTTGAAAACGAGCTACAACTTACGTAGTTGAGAATTTAGCCAGTTAAGACCACTGGGTCTATAGGGGCATTCTGTGTTCGAAACTCCACAAGTGGCCGGTGGCATTGCAACCCCGTGCCGTGGTAAATCGGTTGCCAAACACAAATGAACTCAATCAGATACTGGACTATTCAGGATATGGTTATGACGCATTTCCCTGGAACAATTGGAGTTTCGGACCTCAATTGAAAGGCCGACTCATGAGAACAATTGTGTTACGGGTGTATTTGCGGCCTATCGCTCGATGAAGGGTAGTAGGAATCTTAGAAAGATGATATTGAAGTCTCATGCATTATTATAACTCATGATAGTGTTTGAGATATTGTTTCATATGAATAACTGTTATTATAACTCTATTTATGTGTGACTATAACTGTTATTTGTTGCTCGTGCGACTATCATGTTAAACTTATAAATGAGTATCTCGCATTTGCCTGTACATGTTGGACATCCTGTTGTGTTTTTGGAACACATGTACAGATGTTGATCATAGGTCCCCACGGACACGTGATGACTCGGATGATGGAGCCTTTTGAAGAAGTTGACTTTGGGGTTGTATCCCAATGGCTACTCTTTTAGCCTGACTAGCTTAGGAGTCTATCTTTTTGAAGCAGTCTTATATTTATTTACTGCATGAATGTTGACCAGGTCTTTAAGTCTGTAATATGATATATTATACTGAACTTACGTTCGATTATGTTTTTATGAATAGTGGATGTCGACATATGTGTTATAAGGGCTATCCCTTGTTTTGATTTGAATTGCTTATGACTGTAGAAAATTTTTAGAACTACGTTTTCGAACGTAGCTATTTAATTATATTATTTTCTGAAAGTAACCAGCGTTTTAATTTCCTGATGTTTTCCGTAATTGAGTTCGTGTATGTAGCACCCGAGGGGGGTGTTACAGTGTTGCTTCATGATTTAGTGAAAGGAAATGAAGAGAAAAGGGTTTAGAAACTCACTTTGTTGAAGAACACAAAGTTGATGTTCTTGAGTTCTTGAAGCTCAAGAACAAGATTACTCCATATCAAAAGCTTCCATCACCAAAGATGGAAAGGAGATCAAGGCAAGTAAAGCCATGATGTTGAAATGAAGAAACAAGTATATTTCGAAAATCACTCACCAACAAGGTGATTTTCGTGGCTCCAAAGAAGAAATAAGAAAGGAAATGGTAAACAAAATACTTACTCTTGAACTTGAGGATAAAAAGGTGACGTCTTGTTTGGAGACCCAAAAATGGAAGTCTTCAAATGGAAAAACTTCCAACATGAAAGTTGTAGATCTTGAAGAGGTGATCACAAATATGTGACTTGTTTTTGAAAAGGAGAGGAAAAGGGTGGAGAAGGGGTGGTGGCCGAACATGCCATGGAGGTGAGAAAAGGGAGAGTTTTTGAGTTTGGTTGCTTGGAGAAGATGAAGTGTGTTGGTGAGAGAAATGAAAAAAATGAAAGTGTGAGAGTGAAATAGGGAGATATTTTCGTGGCTTTCAAGTGGAGAAGAAGGAGGGAAATTTTTTGCTTGAATGGATGGTGATTAGAGTGTGTAAGAGAACATTACTTGATATGGTAGGGGACAAAAGTTGCTTTTCAAAGAGTAAAGTTGTCTACTCCCCAAATAAGGAAAAAGGTGGAGATATTTTGTATAAAGATGATGCTGACTTAATCTTGATTAAGAGGAGGATTAAGGTAATGAGTGATCATGAATTGCTCCCGACTGCGGACCAAAATATTTTCCCAGCCCCGGACCCTAAAACCAAAACTCAACAAGCCTGATCAAAATAATAATATTTTTACTTGCTCCATCACCAAACATTATAGAGGACTCAAACAATTATATTATGATTTATCAAACTCCGACTTCTCCTCAGGTCATTAGGATTCACAAATCACTGTGTGAATTCCTACTGTCTGCTAAAATGCAGTCCGGTTTCTATCTGATTTTTTAATTCGAATTCAGATGAATTCTCAATTATAAACATTTAACATTATTTATAATTGATTAGTTGCATTATCAAACAATTTATTCACAGATTTAATTATTAACATATACAAGATTTTCGGGGTGTTACATTGATTGAGAAGTGTGTTTCTCGATCAGAACAACAACCTCCTCAGCAGCCAGAAAGAGAATGGGATTAACAGGTTCAACACCAGCTTGGGCTTCCTTTTCTCGCTTGAGCCAGAGTTTCCTTATCTCATTAAGAGAAAGCTTAGATTCCATTGTTCCTGCGAAGGAAGATTGATTAGCAAAGATAAAAGTAAATTAAGGTGTAACAAATAAGATAGCGAATAACTATTAGACTTATGCCTAAAAAGCTTTTTGGGTTTTTCAAGAAGTGAGCAATTTCAAAATATCGGAGCAGCTAATAGGAGCGAGCTCGGAAAGGAAGTCAATGTCATCTCTTATGTTTTGTGACAAGCTGAAATAAGACACTGAAAACCGAGAAGGAGAACGAGTCCACTATAAGGGAAACCTTAGATCCTCTTTCTCGTTCAGAAAGAAAGCATACTTCCCAGTGGCAGACCTAACTTTAAAAAACTCGGTTTTGAAGTTGAATTAGTAAGAAGAAGTAAAAGGGGAAAAAGCCGGTTATTATGTCGGCCATTCAAAGATACCCAATGGGCTTGTTTACCTAGTTTCACAGAGAAGAAGTGAACAAATCTTGAGGTCGAGACATCCATCTTAACCAGGAACTGAGGACAACAAAGGCTCTTAAAAAGCCCAGCTATTTGGGTGAAGTTGAGTGGGAGCAACGTTCAAATAGACAATATTTGACATTGGAAAGGAGAAAAAGGGAGGGTAACTTTCAACTGGGAGAATTGGGTTTTATACAGGAACACAAAGGGAAGTTCAGGCTCTACAGATCTCATGAACACCCAATCAAACTCAGAGCAGGGGGAGCAGGAAAATCATCTTCTTGTTCAGGTGAAGAAAGTTTAATCGCCTTTCTCAGTTCGAGCATAGATTCCTCAGTTTGGTAACCGGAGAAAAACCCCACTACATCAGGGTGAACCCACTCGTAGCCAGGAACGGTAGGAATTGGAGGAGAAGGTAAAACAACAGGATTTTTGACATGGTTGTTAGACAGTTCTGAAAGATTATTTTCTACGTTAATTGAATTTGAACGAGCTGAAGTCACGGACAGAGAAAAGGAAGATGATGAAGAGTCTTTTAATATGAGAAATTCAGGGTTCGCGGTAGGGCTGTTGTTAAGTATGTGAGTAGAAGAAGGATTTTTGGGTGACTTAAAAGAGTTCATAATGAAATGCTAAAAGGAGCAAAGAAGGAGAGGGACGTGCTTGGGAAACGACTGAGAATGGAGTGAAATGAGAAGATTGTAGAGAGGTAAGGAGGATATTGAAGGTTTAAGATGGGGAAACAAGGAAGTAAAGAAACTATCTATAAATGAAGGTAATAATTAGGGGAAACGAAGCGGCCAAAGCACAATCGATGAAGCAAGTTGTCTTGTCATTAAAGAAGAAATCAATAAAAGGTAAATGTAGCTATGTAAAAGTAGCTGTATCGATGAAAGAAGTAAAACAGTAATCATGGCGCGGAAATAAAAAAAACATGATATCAAAGGCATGGAGCTCAAGACGCGTGAGTGATGTGGGATGGTTGAATGTTCGAATTTATTACAAGGAGAGAGAAAGGTAAAAGGAGAAAAGCGAAACCTTACAACTTTTCAAGGCCATGAATACTCGGTCAATGAAGCTCTTTAGCTTTTATAAAACTTAGAGCTTGGGGGACTTATGTATCATCCCGGAAGGTTGGGCCGAGATAAAACCTTTAGGAGACTCTTATTCTATTTCTAGAATTTGGGCAAAATAAAAGCTGTGAATATTCGACCAATAAAGCTCTTTCGCTTTGATAAAGCTTAGAGCTGGGGGGACTTGTGTACAGAAAGATTGGCCCGACATAAGGACTAGATTAGCTAATAGAGATGGGTCGGGTTAGGACTTAACAGCCCAAGTAGCCACCCAAGAAGCAACCCGAGCTATTAGACACATACTAGACAATGATTGAGGTCGGGAAGGGAGGAGTAACATGAAGCCACACGATCCCCACCACTCGGAGATGTGAAGACGTGCTACCAATATAACCATAAGCATGAACGATTGGAACACTTGTACTATGGGCGAGAATAGAGAAACTTAGACAATATAAATAAGAAGGGGAAGGGTACGTAGTGCCAAGCTATTGAATGTGCTCATTTCTATTTTTTTTTTTTTTTTGAGGAAAACAAACTTATTTCATTTCAATCATAATAGTGTCAGCAATACAAGTAGGAACATCAAAGTAATCACAGGGACTAGCTGACAACAAAGCTGCCTTTACTAATACATGAGCGCTATGTTTGCTTGCCACCTAATAAACTTTACTTTAAAGTTTGAATAACTAGAGAGCAGGCCTTTGCATTGAGCTATGATTGAGCCAAATTCAGTTAAGTTCACTTTATCACTCTGAAGTTCATCTAAAACCCCTTGAAAATCGGTTTCAAATATAGCAGTGTCCACATCCAACTCACAAGCCCATTTAATTGCATTGAGAAGGGCAAGTGTTTCACCTATTCCGACTTCTAACTTTGGCAATCTCCACAATGTCCTTGCACCCATAAAACTACCTTCATGATCACGCATACACATGCTAAGGGTTGTTACGTTTTGATCAATGAAGAAAGCTTCATCAGTGTTGATTTTAAGCATACCCAACGGAGGAGGGACCCAACCATCATTGCGATTTTGAGTCACATGAGATCTTGGTTCATTCCTTTTTTTCCTTGCCCACTCCCAACTAGCCAAAGTATCCTTTGCACGAAGGATAACTCGAAGTGTAGTATCATCAATGTCATCCCACAACTCATTATTACGCTTTTGCCATAGACTCCATATCAACATCACAAAATTCTTTCGTGCAGAAGGATCCAGCCTTATACAGGTAGCAAAAAATAAGTCCCCAAAGCTATCCATTGTATTTATTAGAGGATGAATTATATGCCATAAACCCACTTGCTCCCAACATTGTATATTTACTGCACAACCCATGAACAAATGCCAATAATTCTCAAGCCCTTGATTGCACAACACACAGCTGCTCGAGCAGTCTACCCCTCGGGATCGCAACTTCAGCCTTGTAGGAAGCACATCCCTACATGCCCGCCAAATAAACATCTTCACTTTTTGAGGAACTTGTAATTTCCAGATTTGGTTCCAATCTCCCTCCACTTTCAATGGGGCTGAAATGGACTCCATAAACATTCTATAACCATACTTGACAGAGTACACGCCTTTGTTGTTAAACTTCCACAGTAGCCTATCATCCTCTGCACATTCAATCAAGGGGGTAGATAATATATTCACTGCATCTTGTGGGTGAAAAAGAGACCTTACCAACCCTTCGTTCCACATTTTTCCAGTATGAGAAAATAGATCACTCACCACCATATCTTGCACCATCTGAGTGTGGATTGCAGGGAACAAAAGTGAAATTCCCCCTTGTATCCATGGTTCAGAACATACCTTTATTTGTTGGCCATTACCAATTTTCCACCTTAAACCTTCTCTCAACAAAACCTGGGAATTCTAGATGCTACGCCATGAAAAGCTTGGGTTATGACCAAGCATTGCTTCCAAAAATCTCTTTCTTGGAAAATATTTAGCTTTGAAGAGTCGTGAAACCATAGCTTCCGAGCTAGAAATAAATCTCCAACCTTGTTTCCCTAGCATTGCCAAGTTGAAAGTCCCAAGGCTTCTAAAACTGAGACCCCCATCTTCCTTTCTCACTGTCATTTTGTCCCACCTCATCCAATTAATACCACGGCTACCTATCTTGTTCGTGCCCCACCAAAAAGAGTTCATCATGCGTTCAATCTCTTCTCCTAATGAAGGGGGAGAAGGAAAACGCTCATACAATATGAAGGAATGGCCTGAATAACAGATTTTATTAACACCTCTCTACCAGCACTAGAAAATGACTTACCACTCCAAGAGTTCAACTTCTTCCATACATGGTCCTTTAAATAATTAAAGGTTGCTTTCTTACTTCTGCCAATCATTGAGGGAAGACCCAAATATTTTCGTGTACCAAGACAAACCTGAACTTCCAACAAATCTGAAAGAAACTCTCTCTGGTCCTCTTGAACGTTACGGCTAAAGAAAATTTCAGACTTGTTATAATTTATAGCCTGGCCGATGCATTTTCATATGTAGCAAGAATAGTCTTCATTACATTGCCCTCTCTGTCATTTGCACGAAAAAATAAAAAACTGTCATCTGCAAAGAAGCGATGGCTAACAATAAGGGCACCCCTACAAATCTTAATACCATGTAAATCACCACAAGCCTCAGCTCTTTTAATCAAAGCAGAAAGACCTTGAGCACAAATAATGAAAAGGTAAGGTGAGAGAGGATCACCCTGCCTAAGACCTCTTCCTGGCACAATGGGACCAACCACATCATTATTAACAACAACTGAGTAATTGACTAATGAAACACATAGCATAATCCAGTTTAACCACCTATCACTAAAGCCCATTTTCAACATCATGGCTTTAAGGAAACCCCAGTCAACACGATCATACGCCTTACTAATGTCAATTTTCAAAGCAACTTCCCCCTAGTACCTTTAGTTTTGCATTTCATATAATGGAGAATTTCAAAAGCAATCAGCACATTATCCAAAATGGATCTACCCTCCACAAAAGCAGATTGTTCCTCGGAAATGCATTTGGGCAAGACTTTTTTTAATCTATTGGCGAGGACTTTTGCAAGAATTTTATACAAAACATTACAAAGGGATATAGGGCGCATATCTCTCATAGAAGTCGAGTTCTCAATTTTAGGAATCAGAGAAATATTTGTATCATTAAGAGAGAATGGAAAGCTACCATCCTCTAGCCAGTGGCAACAAGCTGAGAAAACATCTTTCCCACAAAGGTTCCAGAAATGTTGATAGAAAGCTGGGTTGAGGCCATCAGGTCCCGGTGCTTTATGTGGATGCATCTGAAAAATAGCTACCTGAAACTCCTCTTCAGAAAAAGGAATAAGAAGCCCCTGATTATCCTCTTCGTTCACAACCCTTTGCACATGATCAGTTACAGGTGCATATATTCCCTGATGCTCCTGAAATAAGTCATTAAAATACTCTCTTACTATTTCACTAAGGTCCTCATGTGTAGTAACAGTTTCATCATTACTATTCCGGAGACTTTGAATGATATTCCTATGCTTTCGTTGTGTTGCTGCGGCATGGAAAAATTTTGTATTTGAATCACCATCTCTCAACCAAAAAGCCTTTGTCCTTTGTTTCCAATACACCTCTTCTTGGTCCAAAATAGAAAGCATTCTTTCCTTATGGTACTTAAACAGCTCCGCATCAAAGTTGTCATCATCAACCCTTATATCCTCCAAAGTTTGCTTACACCTAGATATCTCTTTTGTGAAGTTTGTGTGCAAGCTTTTGCTCCATTGGCTCAAATCACTACTACACCATTGGAGCTTAAGCATGATATTTTCCTCAACCCCAGGTCTCCAACTATCCGAAACCACATTATCCAACTCTTTTTCTTCTAACCATCCATTCTCAAATTTGAAGCTTTTTTTTTTTGGAAGGCATTAGTCTTCTCCTCTAAGCACAACAAAATTGGAGAGTGGTCCGATATAGGTGCTAAAAGATACTTCAAAATAACATTCGGGAACAACTGTAACCAAGACTCAGTTACCATAGCTCGATCATGACGTTCTTCCACAGCACGCTCTGATCCCAAACTCCTAACCCAGGTGAACGGGTAACCAACTAAGGGAATATCAATAAGTTGGCAAGCACTTATTGTTTCTCGAAAACCATTTAAGAGCCACGACGGCTGCTCTACGCTGCCCTTCTTATCTTCAGCCATTAACAAGTCATTGAAGTCCCCTATGACACACCAAGGTAGAGAGAAGACAAGGAAGCCAAAGTTCTAAGCATTTGCCACGATTCTTTTCTTCTATGCCTTTCCGGATAACCATAGAAACCCGTTAGTCTCCATGGTCCCTTAGTCTCATCCTCAATCTCAACATTAATGAAATTTCTTGAAAAATTTAGAATTTGGCACTTTATTGTATGCCTCCACAAAATCGCTATCCCACCACTACGCCCTTCTCTATCCACAGCAAAAGAGGAGTAAAAACCCAGCTTCACACGAATTTCCTCAATTTTATTTACATGCACCAAAGTTTCAAAAAGCAAAATAACATCCGGTTTATGAGACCGAATGAGGTCCTTCAGAACAGGAACTGCCCGTAGGTTACCCAGGCCTAGACAGTTCCAGCTTAAAAAATTCATGGTTCCTGGGAGGCCTGGGAGCCAGAACTGCCAATAAAAAATGCCCAGGCTCTGCCAATAAGGAGTGATATTGTTCTTGTAGTATCTTGGTTACCGGATATTTGCAGGAACACTTATTATAAATAATTTTTCTTATTTTTTTGTTACTTAACTCTGCTAAGTTAATAGTTATGATGAAGTTTAGAGTTTGGTGATATTTTATTCTAATAAGAGTGAAATTTTTTTTGAAACAAGAAAAAGGTTAAAATATACTTTTGGTCCCTTATCTTTCTTTTAGGTTTTAATTTGGTCCCTCCTTTATTTTTTTTTCTTTTCAAAATGGTCCTTTATTTTGCAAAGTTATACCAATATGGTCCTCTTTTATTTTTTGTTCCGAAATGATCCTTTATTTTACAAAAGTTAAACTCATGTGGTGTCTTTTGTGTTTCGATATGATCCCTCTTTTATTTGTTGTTCCGACATAATATCTTTTTTATTTTTTTCTTCTGAAATAATATCTTATTTTATAAAAGTTATATCACTATGGTCTATTTCGTATAATAATTTAAAAGAAAAAGATCATATTAAAATCTAAAATAAAAGTAAGAAACCATTTTATAACAAAAAATAAAAAGGTGATCTAATTAAAATCTAAAATAAAATCTAAAATAAAGATAAAAAATCTAACAGAATCGTTTAGTTTGGAAAAAAAAAAAAAAACAAACAGAGCCTAATTTCTTTTTTCCCCGTAAAATTACTGAAAGTCGACAAGAGGTTAAAAACCTTTGCTCCCCTCAGCCTGCAGCGAATCCAACTCCATATCAGATTTTCTGGTGGAGAATCAAGAACTGTCATCATCTATGGAAGAACCAAAAGCTCATGAACCTGCACCCCAATTCTCTAACCCACCAACAACTGCACAACAAACTCTACCTCCACAACCCCCTCCTCCTTCTACTACTCCTCTCCCTCCCACAACCAAGAAGAGGCCACTGGAATATGATTCCCTCTTCCAAAACTCCAATTATGTCAAGATTCGTGCCGTCGTTCGAGATCTTCGCCCACATTTTCTCGAGGTATACCTTTTTCCCATTAGCTAAAAATTGTGCTTTTCCTGGAATACCATTGTGAATGTAATTTTCGTATTTGTTTTTTGTTTTTTTTTTCTACTTGTCAGTATGTGTTTGCATTCAATTGGGAGCGCTCAAAACTGAGCTTGGAGGGTCCAAAGTTAAGTTTTGAATTTGTTTTCAATATTTTTGGCATATCTAAGAGTTAGTTGGCTATAACTGGGTTTGGAACCAAAACCTTAGTTGAAGAATAAGTAATCAAAACTCAGTTTGGGTCTGACCATAATACTCTTAGAAAATTAATTGTCGCCCCATCCTTTTTCAACATAAATAAGTTATAACCCACTTTTAATCAAAATTAATTTTGTAAAACCCAGTGAATTAAAACTCAGTTTTTCAAATGATTTTCCAAACATACCCTTAATTGTATGAACTGTGTTGAGAATCTTGCGTTTCCCTTTGTGCTGTTGTGTTGAAGGGCATGATTTTTTTTTTCTTTTTTTATGATTAGATTATTTGGTGAATTGTTTGTTCTTGAGACTAGTTGAAGTTATAGTTTTCAAATCTGTCGCTAAATTGGTTTGATAATTTTTTGTTTGCTGTTGTTTTGTTAATTTTAATGCTCTTTTTTTCCATAGTAGAGACTTTAAGCATGTCAAGTTTCACTTTGGTTATGCTTAGGGTTTCTGTTGTAGCCTTAGTTTCATAGGTCATTTATAAGGTGCTGAAAGTTGCGGTAATGTTTGACAAACACCAGATCTAACTTTATGGGATTATTATTCATCTACTATAGACAAATTACATTAAGATATATTTGGAGAAGGACAAATCTCCTTGGAAAGTATATGGGAATCCAAAAAATGTAGGAGGTTTTTAATTCATCATTGCAATCGAAAGTAGTTACAAAGAGTCATAACAAGCTCTGGAACTAGTAAGGTAGTTATGGATGAAGGATTTTTAGAACTTTGAAGAATTTAAAATACATGGAAATTAAAATGCAGTACTTCAAGTGCTATCATTTATAGAATATTTTGTTTGGATAGTTATTGAAACTGAAATCTAACACCTAAGCATTGACATTTTCTTGGGTAAAAGATAAGCTTTCGTTTAGAACCTATGGTCTGCAAAATTGCGGAACCATTTGAAAAATTGCAATTATGGAAAATCTCAAAATTGCAGCTATGGTTGCTAAGAAAATGGTGGAAAAAGAAGTATAAAGGGGAGTTTCTTGTGGGCAATCCATTACAGGAAGTCGTCAAACCATATCATACTCACTATTGTTCATGTGATGGGATTCGATTCATCATGATGAGCTGGGACTGATGTTGATGAGTGAGGATGATGAAGGGGGGTGGGTGGTCCAGATTGAATCAGAGGCCATGGCAGCCATAAGAAGAAGCAGCAGCAGAGGCCACGACAGCAGTGGTCCACACTGACACTGTCGCCATCGCCATTGTTGTCATTGTCAGTCGGTTGAGGTGAAAAATAGGGGTGGGATTTTCAGAATTCTACCTCTTGAGAAGGAATTTTAAATTCCTTATTTTCAGGAAGGGAATTTACAAAATGATCCCATTAAAGATCTAAACACAGCATTTCATCATTAAATTTTTTTTAATTCTTGCAAAAATTATACTCCCTCCACAGAATCCTTCATCCAGTGTTATTAAACTCGGATCGGACCGGTCGGTTAGATCGGAAACTGGACCTACGGCCAGTCCGATCATCATATCAAACTGCATGAGCCACTAAACCGGTGCTGACATCGTCGAACTGCGATCGAACGGGATTAAACCGCCTGACCTGGTCACGGTCTAAGTCTAACCACCCGAGTTGACCAATGCACACTGTCCAACCTGCGCTCGCGCCTCCTCGATGACCACACGTGCACGCTCCTCGATGCCACACGCGCACGCTGCTTTCCAGTTGCCACTCGCTGCAAACTCGAAATTTCCAAAAATTTGTAGTGATGAGGATCGATCCTGGGTCTTCAAGGGGAACGCTAAGTAGCTACTCTACACCGCTGCGCCACAGAGTTTTGTTGTTAAACTATTGACCAATATATTATATATACACAACTTAACTATAAATTTGATATATATCGGTTCATTTGGTTCAACCAGTGACCCACTGGTTCAACCAATGACATATTGACCCAGTGCCCTGACTGAGTCGATGACCGGTCCAGTTTTAATAACACTGCCTTCGTCCAAATACACACTTAGAGTAATCTCTTGCCTGCGTCTGTAGTGAATGAACTTATGGGTTGGACCTATCTAGGACCAAGGTGGGATACTTGTATTTTTAAACTCACTACTAGGTTGATATGGAAATTTGGGTGGGGTGTATTTTCTAGAAGCAGAGATAAGATAATTAATTGAGACAAAGGATACCCTTGAAAGTAAATGGTATATTTTGCAGGCCTTCCATGGTCCTGCTTTGCTAGAGACATTTCCTAAAATGAGTATAGTGGCAATAAAAATGGTTGGGTGATTGGTTGTGTAGCAATGTAATGACAAAATATATCAATATCTAGATTAGCATCAATTTAGTTAAAAAAGAACGCCAGCAATTACGTTGCAGGGGATTTTATGTCAGCTGGAATTCAGTAGACCTTATATTCCAATTCCTCCCACTTTTATTTTAGTTGACACACGCATAGGTCTCAATAATCTCCTTGAATGTTCCATCAAGTGTCTGCACCATTTCACTATGACTTATATTTATGTGAGTCAATCCTAAATCGGTGCATCTCTTTTGCCTCTTTTATTGTTTTGATAAAAAATAATTCATTAAGCAATTTAGTAAGTACAAAGATAAAGGATCTTGAGCCTAGTAATGACAAGAAATCTTTAAAGGAAAGAAAAATGAACATCAAAACAAAGAAAACCATTCCCTTTGCATAATGGACAGAAAGTCCCTTAAAATACCAATAAACTGAAACCCATAAAGAGGCCAAGAAACAAGCTTTTCACACAAAAGAAATGAAGGAAGAAACAACTGAGTAAAAAATTTGGTATTTGGTTCCATCCGAATGCATCAAACGGCAGCTAAAAGATTAGAATTCCAAAGTGTCTGGTTCTGCTTTCACCAGTAACACCATAAAATTAGGTAGAAAAGAAGACCTCCAAATTTGGTTGACAAGACTTTTTAGCCTCTTATGCCATTCCCTCTGCCTATCCAAGCAGAGCATATTTGTTATCTTACTATCCAAACCCTTGTCTCCTTTCTTTGTCTTTCTGCCCTTCCCGTGTTCACATGGTAACATTACATGCTTGGAAAATTGAAATTTGAAGGGAATGTATTTGATTATCATAATGCTTTTTTTCATTTCTTAATACCTTAACTCCTCCCCTATTTATGTGAGAAATTTTTTTTTTTTATAAAAGACTAATGGCGTGCAAAAGCATCACAATAGAGAAAGACATCCCAACTATGTTGGGACCCCCTCCTCCAACAATCATCTGCAGTACGCCAAAAATATATTATAAAATAGAAAAAGAATACAAAAAATGCATGGGGGACCAATGCCAATGCCCATGAGAAAAGAAGAATCAACTGAACCTATAATTTGGCAATCCTAATCTATTAAGGAAAATGTCTTCCCTAATAAAATTAGGAATAAGATCCCACCAAGTAAAATTACGACTAGTTACACCATACGCAGCCAATTTATCAGCGCAACTATTCCCCTCTCTATAAATACAAGATACTCTAACATGCATTGCACATAAGACTTGGCAATTTTTCCATCTGGTCCGGAGCTGCCAAGGCACAATAGAATTTGAGCATTAGGCTTGGCAATTTTTCCATCTGGTCCGGAGCTGCCAAGGCACAATACAATTTGAGCTGAATGCATCAACCATCAATTTAGAATCACACTGAAGCCAAAGATGATGCCACCCTCTCTGAAATGCAGTCTTAATGGCAATGATAGAAGCTATAAACTCTGCATGTAATGCTGGAAGAAGGCCAAGATAATGTGCAAAGCAACCAAGAATAGCTCCCTTTGAGTCTCTAAATATACCACCTGCAGCAGCATGACCAGGGGAACCCCTTGCTGCCCCATCCGTGTTGCACTTGAACCAACCACAGAGAGGAGGAAACCACATCACTTGTCTAATTTTCTGAGATTTACAGGAATGACTTTCCATAGAAAAGGCCTTAAGAATGCTGAACTCATCAACAGAGTTAGACATATAACCTTTCGAATAAGAACCTGAAAGATGTGTGTTAGCAATTATCAAAGAAATGGCATGGTCCTTGGATATAGTTTTGTTTTCAAATCTACACTGATAGCGGCAAAACCAGATTGTAGAGAAAACATTTATCACAGCTGCAAGAACTAAGTCTTTTATCGGACTACACCATCTTTTATCTCAAATGTATAGAATTGAATGGACAGATGATAAGTCAATTGAAACTTTCAGAATACCTTCTAACCAAAGCCAAAAATAATGAGCAAACTTGCAAGAAAGGACTGCATGACTTCAGGCAAGTACCAAGATTTGTCACATATGAAGTCCTTAACAGTTGCAGTTAAGGATTGATAAATTGAGGTACAACAGATTTTGAGTTAGAGAGCCATTTATCTTTCTAAAAATTAATTTGGGATCCATTACCAATAATCCAAGCTGAATTCTCAGAAACTGTTTGCATAAACCTTTAATACCAGGCCAGATAGAAGAACTAACAAAAGATGCAATAGGCCTGCCATTTCTAAAAAATCTGGCTCTCATCAGACCAGCCCAGAGTTCATTAGAGGCTGTGAAATCCCAAATGAGTTTTAGCATTGCAGCTGAATTCAGAGATCTAACAGACATATGACCAAGACCTCCCTCCTCTGCTGGACTACGTAACTTTTTCCAAGCTACTGTCACAACCTTCTTTACATGAATGTCCCCAGACCAAACAAAGTTCCTAATCCATCTATCTATAGATTTGAGAAGAGAAATAGGCCAAACATAAATGTGGAAGCTATAAAGGAGCATACCATTGATAATAGTATTAACCCGCTGCAATCACCCCATAATGGATAGAAGAGGGCCCTTCCAAGTTGCTAATTTAGTCTTAATTCTGTCAGCAATTGGCTGAAGATACGCTACTTTTGGGTTTACCTTTAAAAATAGGCACACCAAGGTAGTTGAAGGGAAGTTGACCCTGAGAAAATCCAAGAAGCTGTCGAATTTCATTCAACCTTCTATTAGACACAAAGCCTGCAAAGAATTTGCATTTTTCAATACTCAAGAGCTGACCTGAAATTTCACCATAAGACTTGAAAAGCAACAACAAATTATTGATATTTCTCTTGGTTCCCTTACAAAAAACCATAATGTCATCAACATATAGGATATGAGAAGGAGTTGTAAAGCTTCTAGGTCCTGCCAAAGGCTGCAAATGCTTATTTTCAATTAAAAGGGAAATACTTCTGCTTAGGACATCTTCTGCTAGACAAAAGAGAAGTGGAGATAAGGGATCTCCCTGCCTCACTCCTCTCTTGCACAAAAAGTAACCTGCAGAATGTTCATTAACTAGGAAAGAGAGCTTAGCAGAAGAGATAATGGTCTTCACCTAATTACAAAACTGACTATGAAAACCAAATGTTGAGAGCACCTCCAATCAAGAGTATCAAAAGCATTTTTAATGTCAAATTTAAGAGCCAAGTTACCACCAAAAGCTTTATTATCTAGCATATTAATCGCCTCTGATGCAATACATATGCAATCAGATATTTGCCTCCCTTTTTTAAAACCTCTATGTTGAGGAGGAATGATCTTTTGATGCAATCAGAGACAGTCTGTCTGCTAGGACCTTGGATATAATTTTAAATTGAAAATTAGCTAGAGCATATTAATCGCCTCTGATGCAATACATATGCAATAAGATATTTGCCTCCCTTTTTTAAAACCTCTTTGTTGAGGAGGAATGATCTTTGATGCAATCAAAGACAGTCTGTCTGCTAGGACCTTGGATATAATTTTAAATTGAAAATTAGCTAGAGCAATTGGCCGAAAATCTTCAATTCTCTCTGCCTCATAAAATTTGGGGATTAAGGCTACCAAATTAGAACTCATGCCAGGAAGAATCTAATTTTGATTGAAAAACTGCAGAAACTTATAAACATCTTCACCAACTATATCCCAAAATGTATGATAAAATGATCCCCCAAAACCATCAAGATCCGGGGCTCCTGCTCCATTTGTTGAGAAGACTGCAGATTTAACCTCCTCAAAAGATGGAATATTGGATAACATTGCATTGTCTTACTTTCTCAATAAGACCATTGTCCATACAACAGTTATTAGTTGCATAAAGAGATGAATAGTAATCAAGGACATGCTGTTCAATTTCAGAGAGAGACTCAAGAATATCATCACCTTTTCTCAGAATTGACATTTGCTTAGTTGCATTCCTAATCTTAGCAGTTCTGTGAAAGAAGGCTGTATCTATCCCCATTGCAAAACCAATTCAGATTTGTTTTCTGTTTCCATAAAGATTCTTCATAGGAAAGTGCCTCCTGCAGACCCCTTTGTGCCTTAACCTCTTGAGGATGCAGCAAGTCAGAAAAACCTGCAGTAGAAATCTGCTGCTGAATCTGATCCACTAGCTCCATAGCATTATCCACCCTTTGCTTGACATCACCAAAGACATTTTTGTTCCATATTTTAAACTCAGACTTGAGGTTCTTTAGCTTTTGTGACAGAACAAACATAGGACAGCCACTAATAGGAATGGAACAAGCTTCTTTTACTAACCTGAGACAATCATGATGATATGCCCACGTATTGAAATACTTAAAGGAAGAAGGATAGGACTTCCCACCTTTCTGAAGCAATAACAAAATAGGAAAGTGATCTGATTGAGACCTTGTGAGAGTGCAGCAAGACATGCTGCTCCAATAAGATAACCAAGCATCATTAACAATAGCTGTTCATATAAATCCCGTTTTCTTTGTTTATCGGTTATCTTGGGAGAATTTGGATCTTCTAAAGTGTTTATTGGACTTCGGAAAGCTGATAGGATTCATGGTCCAGGAAGGGGCCAAATGCTGAGTCATAGAGGTGAAGGGCCTAAAATATGGAGGGTTTATTCTAGAAGAAAGGAGTGGGGAGTGGGGAGTGGGCCAGAGAGTTAGTTTTGATGAGCTGGCTGGTTGTTAGGGAGATTTTGGAGGTGTCACGGGTCAGGTAGTTTTAAGGGCAGTGTGTGCATGGAAACATTCTCTGAGGAGCCATAAGCTCTGGTTCATTGTGTGAATTTCCTTGAATTGAATAATACTATTCAGTATTCCTTTTCTGTTCTTTAAAATTTCTATAATTTGTGCTTGTTTTCTGGTATCTTATGATAGAAGAACACTAGGAACAAGTACTGATATATGACTGTTATTTAGTAATATAGAAAAGGAAAGGATATGAGTCTCAACTCTTACAATGGTAAACCAGAGCTTACAGCTCCTCAGAGAAGATATTTCTCTGTATAAAACCACCCAATATTCCTAACATGCCTCCCCACTAGCCTCCCCCTCTCCTTATATGCTGCATGGCCTAACTAACTAGCCAAGTCAGCATGTAACTAATTCACACACCCTGTACCTTTCTGTTTCTTAAGAGTGTAGATCTTCCAGACCTTGGGCTTGCCATGGTTTGAGCCCAACAGCTGATCCATGCTTTGCTCAGCCCCACCACCTACATTCTCATTGTCCAGTGCTCTATCACTTCCTGCCTCTGGAAGAACAGCCTTGCCTCAAGGCTGAGATGGGAGATTGGCTGTGCAGATTCAGTTCACCCTCCCAAGTGGCATCCTCCACAGCTGAGCCTTTCCACTGCACTAAGTACTGTCTTCTTCTGCTGCCAGCCTGCACAATTTCTTACTTTCGACCCCATTCCAGTGGTAATTCTGCCTCACACGGCAATCCCTTAAGCTGCATTGGGCTGCCCTTTAACAAAAAGCTCATGGTCATCTCCCTGCAATCCATAATTACTTTTCCCAAGTCATTAAGCCAAGCCACCCCCAGAATAATGTCCAACCCCCACAAATCCCTAACATAGGCATCAATAATTTCAATATTACCAAATTGAATGCCTACATTATGACATTTACCTGTAGTTGTGACTTTGTAGCCATCACCCATTCGGATTCCCAGCTCACGGGTAGGAGTAATTGGTAAACCTAGAGCAGCCGCAACTTGGGGGTGAAATGAAATTGTGTGATGCACTGCTATCCACCCACACCAATACTGAAATCCCCTTCAATTTCCCTTCCAGTCTCATAGTTTTTGCTTCATTCAGCACCTCATTATCTATTCCACATAATTGTGTTGTCTTGCATTCAAATGTCTCTCCCTCCTCGAGCTCATCTACCTCAATGGCGAGAACCTCTGCTGTCTTAGTCGCGGCTTCATCATCTCCCAGAATGAGGAGTCTCAGCTGTTTCTCGAGACACTGATGCAGCGGGTGATATTTTGCCCCACGTCGGAAGCACTTTCCGCTAGCCTTCCGATTGGTCAACTCTCGGTATGCCAAGTGCTTGAGTTCCCTGCTTCGGTCGTTACTCCCCCTCCTTTCCTCTCTGAACGTTCGAGCCGCGGTAGGAGATGGAGTCCCTCTAGAGTGGGCTTCCCCAGTTGCGCCAAACCCATTAATCACACGATTTGGGCCTGATGGGTTCGGTGGCCCAATATTGGACCTGCTCATATGGGCCCCTGTTCTACCTAGGGGTGGCAAAATGGGTTGGGCCCGACGAGCCAACCCGTTTAACCCGCCTGGTGGGTTGGTTTGGGGTTCTCAACCCACCAACCCATTTTGTCCCGTCCTGCTTAACCCACCAAGAAGGCGGGGCGGGACGGGTTGGCTCGCCAACCCGTCTATTCTAAAAATATATATTTTAATTAAGTTTTTTACTATTTTAATAGTTTAGAAGCAGGGCGGGGCGGGTTGACCCGCCAACCCATTTTCGATTTTTATACATAATTTCTATATTTTATAATTTTTTTTATTTTTTTTAATGGATCAACCCGCCAACCCGCCAGTCCATCAACCTATTTTACTAGTTTTTTGTTTTTGGCGGGCCAACCTGCCAACCCACCACTAAACGGGGTGGGTTAGGAGGTCTAACCCATTTTATTCATGGGGGTCAACCCACCCCGTCCTGTTTTAGGCGGGTCAATGGCGGGTCGGGGCGGGTTGACCCGTTTTGCCATCCCTAGTTCTATCTCTCTTCCTCTCGAGCCTCCTCTGAAACCTCTTGAGAAGCTAACGGCACCGCCTTCCTGAAAACGAGACCCCATGACCCCTCTATAGTAAGCGGAATGCTATTATATTTTTATTCATCAGTCTAGGACTGGTGTATATGGAGAGAGTTTACAATAAAGCCTCTTCCTAAAATTAAGGAAGGAAATAAGAATAAAATCAAAGTAATAAAAGAGATAAAATAAAAAAGAATATTTTAGATTCTCCTACACTCTCCCTAAAGTTGGTGCATAGATATCTATCATGCCCAACTTGCCTATCAAATTTTCAAACACGGGTCTTGCTAGGCTCTTGGTCAAAATATCAGCCGTTTGTTGGTGGGAAGTCACAAAAGGCAGGCAGATAATTCCGGCATCCAAGTTCTCCTTTATGAAGTGGCGATCAATCTCGATGTGTTTGGTTTTATCATGTTGAACCGGATTGTGAGCTATGCTTATTGCTGCCTTGTTGACACAGTACAGTTTAAATGGAAGGTCAACCTTCATCTTGAGTTCCTCCAAGACTATGTAGATCCACAACCCTTCACAGATTCCTTGGGCCATTGCTCTAAATTCAGCCTCTGCACCATTTCTAGCAACCACTCCTTGTTTCTTGCTTCTCCAAGTTACCATATTCCCCCACACATGGGTACAATACCCTGAAGTGGATTTTCTGTCAGTGACTGATCCTGCCCAGTCTGCATCAGTAAAAATGGCAACATTCCTCTCACTGGTTTTTCTAAAGTATAGACCTTTCCCAGGATTGGTCTTCAAGTACCTTAGAATTCTGTAAACTGCCTCAAGATGTTCTTCGTATGGAGAGTGCATAAACTGACTTACAACACTCACTGAAAAAGCAATGTCGGGTCTGGTATGAGACAGGTAGATTAGTTTGCCAACTAATCTCTGGTATCTCCCAATATCAACAGGTATATCTCCTTTCTCCCAAAGTTTCACATTTGGGTCCATGGGAGTATCGACTGGTCTACAACCACTCATTCCAGTTTCCCCCAAAAGATCCAGAATGTACTTCCTCTGGGAGACCACAATACCTTTCTTTGATCGAGCAACCTCCATGCCAAGAAAATATCTCAATGCTCCGAAATCTTTGATTTCAAATTCTGTCGCTAAGTTTTCCTTCAATCTTCGCATTTCTAGTAAATTGTCCCCGGTAAGAACAATGTCATCAACATAGACAATTAGTGCAGCGATTTTCCCATTAGAGGAAAATTTTGTGAATAGGGTGTGGTCAGCTTGTTCTTGATTGTATCCTTGTTTCTTCATTGATTGGGTAAACCTTTCAAACCATGCTCTCGGAGACTGTTTGAGGCCATAGAGAGACTTCTTCAATTTACGCACATTTGACCCAAATTTTTCTTCAAAGCTAGGAGGGCCATCCATGTACACCTCTTCTTCTAGGTCACCATTGAGGAAGGCATTCTTCACATCCAGTTGGTGCAGAGGCCAATCTAAGTTGGCAGCAAGAGACGAGAGAATTCTGACAGTGTTTAATTTTGCAACAGGAGCAAACGTCTTGGAGTAGTTTATGCCATAGGTTTGAGTGAATCCTTTGGCCACCAAGCGTGCCTTATACCTTTCCACTGATCCATCTGAATTATACTTCACAGTGAAAACCCACTTCCAACCAACAGTGTTTTTCACAGCTGGTAGAGTCATAACATTCCAGGTATTGTTCTTCTCAAGTGCTCTCATTTCCTCAAGGACAGCTTCCTTCCACTTTGGAATTCTTAGAGCTTCTTGTACATCTTTTGGAACTTCTATACTAGACAACTGTGAGGTAAATGCAGCAAAAGAAAAAGACAAATTTGAATATGACATAAATTTAGACAAGGGATGCTTAGTACAAGATCTAATACCTTTCCTAAGCGCTATGGGCATGTTTAACTCAGATGGGGACTCATTATGACTATTAGGTTCAGATGGGGACTCACCTTTGTCAAAATCACTGGTTGGATCTTCCCTCGGTTCAGACTTATGGCAGTGTCAAAGAGTAGGTTCATCATTACTTTTTTTATGGTTCCTTTTCACATAGGACGTTCCCTTCCACTTCCGGTCACCATCTTTGAACCTGTTTTCTTCTTCATAAGAAACATTATGTTGTGGCATTACGTTTAGTTTTTCATTATCATTAATTTCCAAAGATTGTTTGTCAGGATTTTGATTTAGGGATGTAGACCCCGATTCAGTGGGAGCCTTACTCATGATGGGAGGAGGTCCAGGTAATGAATCTTGGTCCTTGCTATTGGTGCAGTAGTGCAAGTCTTAGAATCATGTGAAGTAAGGGTATTTTCAGATAAAATAATAGTTTCAAATGAATCTTCATGTGAATTCCCCCCTGAAGATGAATGTCCTTAAAAAAAGGTTGTTTTTCAAAGAAAGTGACATCCATGGTTACAAAAGTTCTATTGGATTTTGGATCAAAACACTTGTATCCCCTTTGGGTTGGTGAATATCCAATAAAAACACATTTTATAGCACGAGGTTCTAGCTTCCCAAGGTGCTTATGCTCATGAACAAAAGCTGTGGAACCAAATATCTTCAAAGGTAAATCGGCTGAAAGACGAGCCGTAGAAAAACATTCTTTAAAAATATGAAGGGGAGTTTGAAATTGTAACACTTTGGATGACATACGATTAATCAAATATGCAGCAGTTAAAACAGCTTCACCCCATAAATATTTGGGAACTTTGTTTCGAAGAGTTAAGCTCTAGCCACCTCTAGGAGATGTCTATTTTTTTTCTCTCCGCAATCCCATTCATTGGGGTGTATGAGCACAAGAACTTTGATGCACAATCCCGTAAGAAAAAAAATTCCCCAAAATTGTGTTAAAGTATTCCTTCCCATTATCACTTCTAAAGACTTGAATATTTTCCTGAAATTGATTTTGCACCATTTTAAAGAATTTTCTTACAGCTGGACCAGCCTCAGATTTTTCTTTTAACAAGTACACCCAACAAGTTCTAGTGTGATCATCAATAAAAGTGAGGAACCATTTTTTGTTGGTCAGTGTACGTGTTTTATTGGGACCCCAAACATCACTGTGAATTATAGAAAATGGTTTTGAAGGCTTATATGATTGCATAGGGAAAAAAGAGCGATGATGTTTCGCAAATTCACAGGTTTCACAATGAAACAAAGAAGGGTCTTTATTATAAAACAACTTAGGAAATAAATGTTTTAGTAACCTAAAACTTGGGTGACCTAACCGTAAATGCCATAACATAATATCATTGTTATTATTAGAAATGAAACTAGATTCAAAGCAAGAACCTATCGGTGGGGATTGTTGTTGTGATCCAAGTCCATCCGCAAAGTAGTAAAGTCCTCCATTCTCCTTAGCATTGCCAATCATCTTCCCCGAGTTCAAATCATGAAACACATAGTGAGAAGGAAAGAAATTAGTTTGACAGTTTTTATCCCGGGCTAACTTACTGACCGATAAAAGACTACATGACAAATTTGGGACATGAAGGACATCTTGGAGAGTTATCATCGTAGACAGGACAACGAACCCTTTCCCTGCAATGGCTGATAGGGAGCCATCTGCAATTTTTATTTTCTGGTTACCTGCACTAGGACTATAAGAAGAGAAGAAACTAGACTCTCCTGTCATATGATCAGTAGCATCTGAATCAATAATCCAAGTATGATTGACACTAAGAAGGGCAGTTTTAACAAAGTTACCTTTCTGGGCTATGGAGCAAGAAGGGGTTTGAGACTCGAGAAGTTTGTACAGTTGGTCTAATTGTTCCTTAGTGAAAGGAAGTGCGCTTGAAGGAGACTGCTTTTCTTGATCCGAGTTACTAGCCTGGAATGCACGACTGTCACCACCACCTTTCTTCTTCCAATGTGGAGGCTTGCCATGGAGCTTCCAACATGTCTCACGAGTATGCCATGGGCGCTTGCAATGATCACACCAATTATCAGATTTCTTGCCATCTCTCTTCCCATCTTCATTATAATTTCTACTAGCAAGCGCAGAGCCCTCCATTTCTGAAATTGGGGCTGCCTTACCCATCATAACTCCTTGTCCGGCCTCCTCTCTCCTTACTTCTGAAAAGGTTTCACGAATAGTGGGGAGTGGTGTCTTCCCTAGAATTCTGCCTCTTACTTCATCAAGTTCCTTATTCAGCCCAACAAGGAACATAAACACACGACCATTTTCTTGCCTTTTTATGAATAGGACACTATCTTCAGTACACTTCCAATTGTCTTCATAGCACAGATCCAATTCCTGCCGAGGAGTCATCCGTTCATTATAATAAGTAGTCACATCTCTGTTACCTTGTTTGGCATGCCATAGCTTGGATTTCAACTCAAAAATTTGAGAAGAATTCTGAATGTCAGAGTATGTGTCTTTAACAGCTTCCCAGACATCTTTTGTGGTTGGCAAGAACATGAAGGGCTTTCCAATTGTTGGCTTCATAGAATTAATTAACCAGGCAATTATTGAAGAATTTTCAGATTTCCAGAACCTGAAATTTGGATTGGCGTTTGTAGGTATCGGCATGTCTCCGGTAAGAAAACCATATTTTCCCTTGCTTTCTAGGATCAATCTCACAGTTTGGGACCATTCTGTGTAGTTTCTCCCATGAAGTCGTGGAACGTTGACATTGGAGGGAGTTAGAGAAACCCTCTTGGCCATTATGATTTCAGAACAAACCGCCGCCACTGCCAGCACCTGCACCGCCGTTGCCGGCGGCGGCTCCTCCTCCTGCACCTGCACCGTTGCCAGGGCCGCACCGCCACTACCTGGGCCGCCTCCTGCACCGCCACCTTCACCACCAGTCACACTACTGTCTGCATCATCGATGTGTGGTTGGGGTTGGGAGGCGCCTGTAAGGGCATGCTTCCATGAATTTGGACATGCCGTCATGAGGGAGGGGAAAAGAACCCTAATCCTAACCTAGAGCTGCTGATACTATATAGTAAGCGGAATGCTATTATATTTTTATTCATCAGTCTAGGACTGATATATATAGAGAGTTTACAATAAAGCCTCTTCCTAAAATTAAGGAAGGAAATAAGCATAAAATCAAAGTAATAAAAGAGATAAAAAAACAGAATATTTTAGATTCTCCTACACCCTCGCATCTCCGCCTCCATGTCGCAGGCCAACTTCATCGCCTGGCGAAGGCTTGGCGGGTTGAACGTTCCAATTGGAAGAGAGGAACAAAAGATATATTTTCTGAAGTGCTTGAGTTACATGAATCTATTAATTTACAATTGTCACTTCCTAAGTCAATTAATGTGGATGTTAGAACGTAGATGCATGAGTTTTATCAACTCTGGGACTTTCTTCCTTATTGCTCATTCTATGGTTTTGCTCAATTGGCACACCATAAGTTTTGCATCCAAGTTTCCCAGTTTCCTTGAGAAGGTCAAGAACATACTTAAATGAAGATACCTTGTTTAGAGTAGGCAACTTCTATTCCAAGGAAATATTTCAGTTTTCCAAGATCTTTCATTTCAAACTTAGTAGTCAGTTTCTCCTTTAGGAGCAGTTTTTCGGCTGCATCATCACCTGATATAATAATATCATCCACATATGCAAGAAGAACAGTAAGTCTCCCTTCATGTGAATGTTTAATAAAGAGGGTATGATCACCTTGGCTTTGTATATATCCCAGTGCCACCATAGTCTTGGTGAATCTCCCAAACCAAGCTCTTGGTGATTGCTTCAATCCATATAAGGTCTTTTTCAATTTACACACCACATTTCCCCCACGTGAAAAATCATATTCGGGAGGAACCTCCATGTAAACTTCTTCATCCAACTCTTCGTGAAGAATGGCATTCTTCACATCAAATTGATGAAGTTCCCACTAAAAGTGTGCAGCAAGGGAGAGAAGAATTCGAACAGTGTTCATTTTCGCCACCGGAGTGAATGTTTCTTCATAGTCCATAAGTTTAAGTGTATCCCTTTGCTACCAGTCTTGCTTTGTACATGTCTAGTGTGCCATCAGATCGGTATTTCACAGTGTATAATCCATCTGCACCCTACTGGCCTATTTTCTTTTGGTCTTTCAACTATTTCCCATGTTCTATTTCTTTCCAAGGCTTTCTTCTCCTCCTTCATAGCGTGAACCCAATTCTTATCCTTCAATGCTTCCTGTACTGTCTTAGGGATTCTGATAGAGTTAATGGTGTAATAAAACTCTGGTGCTGCAAGGAAAGATTTTTAAAGGAGACAAATTGGGAAATAGGGTATTTAGCACAAGACCTTTTCCCTTTTCTCAGTGCAATAGGCAAGTCATCATTTTCAAGGTCAGGTTCACAAGTATTTAATGGAATATGTAAAGAATCAGGTTCAGAAGTATGGAAATCAATATTACCATTACTCACCACGGGTTCGAACTCTTGGAGTCGAGGTTGGATTAATTCAGGTTGTTTTTTCCTTTTACAACTTTTTGGGCGAGCTGGCTCTAGTTTGAGCAATTCCTTCAGGTGGATGGTGAGCAGAAGGTGCTAATTCCTGTTTTTTAGAATACATATCAATGGATGGAAGCAAGGGTATGTTGCTATCTTGAGAAAAAATCTCATCTTCCAACAAATCATTATTGTTCTCCCCTTGAAGCTGAGAGGAAGCGAAGAATGACTGATTTTCTTGAAAAGTCACATTCATGGAGACAAAGAAATGGCGACTTGAAGGGTCATAACATTTATATCTCCTTTTATTAGGAGCATAACCAATGAAAATGCATTTAATAGCACGAGAGTCAAGTTTGCCCCGATGCTGACGATGAATATTGACAAAAACAGAACAATTAAAGACACGAGATTCAAGACTTTGCATAATAGGAACAATAGGAAAAATAGATTTCATGACATGAACAAGACTAACACCCCCAAGAACTTCATAAGGTATTCAATTTATTAGATAAGAAGCAATTAAAACACCTTCCCCCCAGTATGACATCGGAACTGACATTTGGAATAACAATGCCCTATTCATTTCAAGCAAGTGTCTATTTTGCCTTTCAGCAACCCCATTTTGTTGTGGAGTATCAACACATGTGAGTTCATGAATAATACCTCGTTCTTTAAGAAATGTAGAAAGACTTTGATTCACATATTCTCTACTATTATCAGACCTCAGGCGCTTAATAGTTTTTTCAAACTGAGTGTGAATCATATGATAAAACTGAGTGAATAATTTATAAACTTCAGATTTATCTTTCATTAGGAATAACCAAGTGACACGAGTACAATCATTAATGAACGACACAATCCATTTTGCACCAGAAATATTAGGAATGGTAGCAGGACCCCAAACATCAGTATTAATAAGAGAAAATGGTTCATCACTTTTATTACCACTTGAAGGAAAACTTATCCGATGGTGATTGGAAAATTCACAAACATTACAACGAAAATACTCAACTAATTCTTTCAAAAACAAAGAAGGAAACATTGATTTGAGCAAAGTAAATGGGGAGTGCCCAAGACGTTTATGTTGGAGCCAAATTTGGGAGGCACAAGACTTGTATTGATGACAAGAATGTTGTTACTTCACACCTGATCCACCTGAAGGTTGCATCTCAAGGTAGTACAACCCTCCTTGTTCCTTAGCAACTCCAATCGTCTTTTCCGTGACAAGGTCCTGGAATACACAATGAGAATGAAAAAAGGTTACATCACAATTAAGGTCTTTGGTAAGTTTATGTATAGAAAGAATGTTAGAAGAAAGTTTAGGAACATGAAGCACATCTTTCAAGTTTAAGGAAAGGCTAAGTTTAACATTACCAAAACCCACAATTGATGTATGAGAGCCATCGGCTACAATTATGTGATGACTACCAACGAGAATTTGATATGATGAAAAATGGGAAAAACAAAAGATCATATGATCGGTGGTACCAGAATCAAGAATCCAAGAATCCTCATGAATAGTCATAGGTTCTTACCATTTACAAAATGAGAAGAGAGTAGTGGGTGATAGCCGAGATGTTGGTAATCTCAGTGTTAACATGATGGCTGATTGTGGTGGCAACAACCAAGAGTGCAATGAAGGTGAGAAGTAGGAAACTCGCTGCAATGAAGGTAGCGGAAATGTCCTGCAATGTAGGCAAGGTCCACCAGTTATAAAGGCTGTAGCAACGGAAAAAAGAGACTCCCAGGGTCGGGAGCTTTGATACCAAATTGGAAGAGAGGAACAAAAGATATATTTTATGAATTGCTTGAGTTAATCCACACATCAAATGGTGTTTGCTTTTGTTGAAATAGAGAAAACAGAGGTATATGATACTGAAACCGTGTGTCAACTACACAGCGGAGACTCTATGATATAGACTATGAGTAAATCAAAATACAATCATGATAATAATGACTAATTAAAACAAAAGAAACAAACGATATCTGATAATCCTAATTACCTATAATTAGGAGATAATATACGATACTCTTAAGATATTATCAAATATTCTAACACTGCCCTTCAAGCTAAAGCGTACTAAGCTTTAAGTTGTTACACAGAAAAGATGAATTCCCCCTCAAATAAAAAAATACTAATCTCTAAGAAAATAATGGTTGAAAAGGCTACTCATGGATGCTAGAGAAGACGGAGATAGTTGCTGGCAAGCAATCAAGCAAGACAAAGTCTGAACTTCTCAAAAACGCATTTGGAAGCTTCAAACAACAATATTGGAGAACCAAAATATTTAAATTGAAACTAAGCTGGCAACTGCTTCCGGACAAAGACAAGGCCAGAGCATCTGGGACAAACAGCAAGGCCAGTGCATCGGGGACAAAGACGGGGCCGGTTCATTCAATTTATTTTTTAAAATCCCATTTTCTTCCTATGATTTGTTTGTTTCTAGGTTTAGGGACTAATTCCCATACTTGGTTTCTAGTAAATTGATTTAGTTCTTCGTTCATGGACATTAGCCAATGCTCAGCTAGTATGGCATCGTCTATTGACTTAGGTTCATATTGAGATACAAAAGCCATGAAGTTACATAACTCTCTTAGGGAGGACCTTGTAATCCCCTTTAGTGATATTTCCAAGAACATTGTCGATTGGATGATCTTTCATAAATCCCCATTCCTTGGGGAGATCTTGGTTAGGTTCTTCATTCCTTGATGTTTCTGGTGGCTCATGATTATTTGCTTTTGGCTGACCTTTGCTTTTGGTTGACCTTCACTTGAGCTGTGGGGAATATTTTCAATAAAATCTTGCCCATCTTTATGGGGGTTAGTTTCATCAAACACAACATGAATAGATTCTTCTATGGTCATAGATCTCTTATTATATACTCTATATGCTTTACTAGTTGATGCATAGCCTAAGAAGATGCCTTCATCCGCTTTAGGATCAAACTTGCCTAAATTGTCTTTTTCATTGTTTAATATAAAGCATTTACATCCAAAAACATGAAAATGAGATATGTTTGGTTTTCTACCTCTATATAACTCATAGGGAGTCTTTTTTATTATTTGTCTTATAAGTACCCTATTAGTTACATAGCAAGCGGTGTTGACCGCATTTGCCCAAAAATATATAGGTAGATTAGATTCATTTAACATGGTTCTCTCAAGTTCTTCTAAAGACCTATTTTTCCTCTCAACAACAGCATTTTTTTTTTGAGGGGTTCTAGGTGCAGGGAAATTATGATTTATATCATGTTGTTCACAAAAATTTGCGAAGTAGTGATTTTCAAATTCACTGCCAAGACCACTTCTTATGGATGCTATTTTCAATTCTTTTTTCATTTTGTACAAGTTTGGCTATGTTTTGAAAAGCATAGAAAGCATCATTCTTATATGTGGTAAAAGCAAAGTCCATGTATATCGCGAGTAATTATCAACTGTAACCAAAGCATAATAGTTACCACCCAAACTTTGTGTTCTTGAAGGTCCAAATAATTCCATGTGCAATAGTTATAAAGGTCTAATAGTGGAAACAACATTCTTAGATTTAAAACTTGTTTTAACTTGTTTCCCCTTTTGGCATGCATCACATAAGCCTTCCTTTTGAAATTTTATCTTAGGGAGTCCAATAACTTGGTCTTTAGAGATTAATTTGTTTAAGTGTTCCATGTGAATGTGACCTATTCTCCTATGCCACAACCAAGACTCATCATTTTTAGTCAACAAGCATTGACATCATTGATTTCATCTAAGTCTAGCATATCTATCTTATTTATCCTTTTACCACAATATTTAGTTTTGTTATCATGCATACTTTCAACCATACGACACTTATCATTAAAAACTACCCTATATCCTTTATCATATAGTTGGCTTATGCTTAGCAAATTATGATTCAAACCATCTACTGAAAGCACATTTTCAATTTGTGTAGACTCATTACCATTTTTACCTATACTAAGTATCTTACCCTTATTGTTGTTACCATAGGTTACATGACCGTTCTGTTTTGGGGATAGATAAGTGAATTTTGTGATGTTCCTAGTCATGTGCTTGGAGCACCCACTATCAAGATACCATTGAGTTTCTTGGGTCTTCAAGCATTCCTACAAAACAAGGTTAATATTTTAGGTACCCAATCTTGTTTTGGGTCCTTGAGAGTTAGTCATGGGTACTCTTTTGGGAACCTAATTCCTTTTTATAAAAAGAATAAAAAAAGATAGAGGAAAGAAGAAAAGATTACTCTGTTTTCTAAAGTAGTCGATTACATTGCCAAGACAGAGAGCATAAATCTCTGAAATGACAGGGGTAATCAATTACTAAAATGAAGTAGTCGATTACCTTGTTAAGTCAGAGAATTTGCTTTTTTGTGAAGGTCGAAGTAATTGATTACTATCCAGAAGTAGTCGATTACTTATTCAATTTTTTATCAAATTTATCATTTTTATTAGAACATACAACTAATTTACAAGAGCATGTATTTACATATTAGTAATGAAAAATAAGCACATAAACATGTAAATCATGTTTCAATTATCAATTTTGATTTTTAGGGACCCAAAATCCTTTGAATCCTCTTGATCAATTTTTCTTGGTGTTGTCTTAGGAATCCACATCATTTAGGTCTTTTAAGACCAATTCTCTTAATATAGCATGTAGGTGATATGTGTCCAGATTTGCAACATTAATGGCATGTAACTCTTGATTTTCTATTTGTACTAGATGATACAAAGATGGTTTTACTAATCTCCTTCTTATTGATAGGATTGTATCCAAGTCCCATTTTAATAAGAGGAGATTGTTGCTTACCAAGTAATTGATTCAAAGTCCTTCTACCATTAGTAAACCTAGCAAGAGAATTCTTTAGATCTAAGTTTTCTTTCGCTAGATGCATACACTTCTTACATTTTGAAGAACTAGGCTTGTCATTTTTAGCACAATTATGATATGTCATTGTGTCTAATTCTAGTTTCAAGTGCCTAGAGATGATTGACTTTTGCCTAGTTACGGTTCTAGCTAGTTCTATTGATTCTTCATGCACTTCTTGAAACGCAGGTGAATTGAGTACCCGACAACTTTCTATTGGTTCTAGCTAGTACTGATACCAATTGTTAGAATTAATGACACCACTACTCAAGAGGGGGGTGAATTGAGTACGTAGGATTGTCGACAACTTTCTCCCTTCTTTAACAAACGTTTGAAGATTTTTTTGAAAGAAATCTTTTTCAAAAAAAATAGAAAAGGTAGAATAGAAAATCAACAAAGTATCTAATTCAATTTATCAAAAACAACAAATCAAACAACTAAATTGAGTTATACAATATACCATACAATTTGCAAGCAATAAAGAGTAAGGGAAAGAGAGAATCACAAACAAGATTTATATTGGTTCGATCACAACCTTAGTGATCTACATCCAGTCCCCAAGTATCCTTGGGTATTTCCACTAACTTGAATAACCATTTATTACAAGCAAACAACTTCAATAAAGGAAATTATAACCTTTACCTTGATTGAATTTGAGTTACCTCCCTCAAACTTCAATCCTTACCTCTAAGGATAACCCACCTTAGAATCAAGCTTTTCTAAGGACACCCCACCTTAGGAATAGTTTGGATGCCTCACTAAACTCTTGATATTCTCTTTTCAAGGATGCCTCACCTTGTTGATCTTCAATTGAGATATGAAACTAATACACACTACTAATGCAGCACAATCAATTACAGAATTGAAACTATAATTTCGTAAGTAATGTAATTGTGAAAAGCTCAAAGTGTTTGTAAATTTGGCAGAGTAGCAGTAGGTTTTCAACATGTTATTTTCGTGTTAAAATATAGCCAATTTATAGGGAAAATGGTTTAGAAAGTGAAGCCTCATAATTTAAAAAACCGTTTTTGAATTTCTTGAAGTAGTCGATTACTTTCAGGAAGGTAACTGATTACTTCTTTCAAGAGGCTTCATTTTTCTTTAACGGACTTCAAGTAGTAGATTACTTTACCAATGTAATCGATTATTTTACTCAAACAAAGACTCAAGATTCAAGAGCACACGAAAGTAGTCGATTACTTTTACAAGTAGTCGATTACGAACTTGTAAAACAAAGTTCTAGCTTCTGGAACTATAAAGTAGTCGATGACTTCATTGAAGTAGTCGATTACTTTACTTGAAATATGTTTGAAATAAGTTTTCCACTTAAAAGATAATTCCAGAACTTTGTCTTATCAACTTAGAATCTTGAATAAAGATTTATAAACTTTTTTCAACTATTATACAAACACATAATAAACTTAATTACATACTTACAGACATTTACACAAATATCCTATTATCAACTACATCTCTTGTCTTTGAGTTTCTTCAATGCATTTGGGAACTCTTCAAAACTCATGGAGTGTTGTGTGACAAACTTCAAATACAACCCTTTAGATAACTCTTGCATATATGAGAACACGTTCCTTGTTTTCTAATCAATTGTTACCGCTTGTTCTTTATTTTCTGAAGTGCACCTTGCACTTCAGAGGATCCAGATCCCTCTTGGAAAACATGGCGTGCATAATTTTAATCAATTTGTTGGGATGAAGGATGCAGTTTCCAGGAACGCTGGTTTGCGTGGTTTCTCTACAGAAGTGTGCTGATTCTGAAATGAATACTTCTATTTCCAAATAAGAATTTTTTTCAGAAAAATGTGCATCTGCCCCGCTGGTTCAGCATAAATTTTGGAAATCCCTTATTTGTTTGCCTTTTTATTGTAGCAATTGGATCAAGAAGGCAAGAAGCATATTCTCTAATGGTTGCGTGCGCCTCTTATGTGGAAACATCAATGCTTATGAATTATGATAAACCGACGGTTATTGTAGCATTATGTATTGGCCATGTATTGTTCCATGTAGGTGGTAGCTAGTGTCTTTTCTTTGGTCCAAGTCAGGCATGAAAAACTTTAAAGTACCATTTTATGGAGTCATTATCTTTGAAGTTGGTAATATGAATTGAACTACTGAGACATGTTTCTAATAGTTCAGGTGGATTGAGTAATTCTAAGTACATCTCTTTCCCTTTATTTGGTTGTATAGGATGGCTTCTTTTGCTTGAAATACTATATGAAGTGCCTGACTATTTTTATCTGATCTTGAAGGTTCTCCGTACTCCTGACTTCCAAAATTGCAAGGCATCTCATGAAATTCGAGAACGTAAGTTCATCCAGACAAAACTATATTTATTGAGTGGTTGATCATGTAATCATAATGCAAATGGCATATATTAGTTACACTTCTGACTTAATGGAAATAGCTAATCAATTGACTATGTTTATTTATATTTGGGTTTGTCTTCTGAATATAAACAAATCTGTTTTGGCTGCTTTGGGTGTATCTTCTGATTGGCATAGAACCTTCTAAAGATGACACCATGTCTAAGATTTCTTCTAGTTTTAGATTAGATGGTGTAAAAGATATTGTATGTGTGGTTATGTGAAATATGCTTTTGACTTCAACTTGTAATTGCAGAGTTGAAGATTTTAATGAAGTTATACGATAATCTGAGAGCAGATATAGTTTCACCAGGAAAGTCTAAGAACATGCAAGACGGCCAGACTTCATCTGGCCAGAACTTGGATCACAAAACACTGCAAGAGCAGCAGCCTCAACATGTCAAGTCCCCAGAGCAGTTGCAAGTAGAGAAAGCATTTGCAAGGTCATCTGAAATCAAGCTTACCCCATCTGTTTCTGGGCTTCAGAGACTGCAGGCCGAAGATTGTCAGACACACGGGACATATGTAGTTGGAGGATCAGCTTTTGGCTGGAATTTCATCACCTATTCAGGCAACGAACCTGTCTATTATGGTAGGACAAAGGAACAATTTCGAGCAGTTAATGAACTGGGCAAGTCCCTGGCGCCAGGGCTGAATCAAGGAGTTTAAATTTGCAAACGTGACCCTCGCAACAGCTATTCATTGATGGTGGGTGCTAAAAATCCTTAACCATTAGTTTAGTGTAGAAGAGGTTTCCACAAACCATTTTTTTAAGTACTTCGCTTTAGTTTTTTTGCTGTATTTGGCATCTTTTTCATTTTAGCAAGAGACTGGGCACATGTACTGTGATACTTTTGCTATTAGTTGGATTTCATCTTTGCAAGCAAAAATCGTCTTTTTCGTCAAAAAGTGACTGAAGGAAAAGAAAGTTGCGTATCTCATGATTTTTTTTTTTAACAGTAAAATAAAAGAAGAAATTCATTAGTGTGTTCATATTCACAAAATATCGTTCGACAACCCATCTAGCCCAGCTATGGGGAAACAATATGGGTATCAAAGCAACAATATAATTTAACTTTTTGATGCATTTTGGCTTTATTTTTTATTTAATTTAATTTTCTTTTCTTTTGTTGTCTAGGGTTCACCACTGGGGTGGGTCTGAGAAGCCTACGAGAGCACCATGGGGTGGGGATGTAATAGGGAAATGGAGTGCATTGCGAAGATTTTCGCAAAACTCTGCTTTAACATATTTCACAACTAAACTGTCTCATTGATCTTTAATTCACAAAATTACGTGGTCGACTAGAAAATTATAGACTTGTAATATTTCACAATGTATACAAGAGTTGAAAATATTAGTGTTACTTGTCCAACATTATTAGTGGGACTATCTTAGTTCTGATGTGGCATAGTAATAGTACTTAATATTTAGGCAAAATTAGACTTTTGCTCTCTTATTTTAATTGTTTTTTTTTATTTGGTCCCCTAACTTTTTTATATGATATATAAGTCCTCTATGGCTTTGTCTAAGCTACACCTTTGAAAAATTGGTGCATGGATGCTCCTTTTTTTGTGGACTAATGGGAAAGCTTCAATTGTATACATATGGTCCTCAACTTTTGACCCAATAAAAGTGTATTCAACTTGTGTAGTATATAATGAATTCTCTGTATTTGCATATTGACATTATATATTGGTGTATTGTACCGTATATTTTTTTGTATGAATTATTTTGTTTAATTTTTTTTTCACTGGATATTACATATTTTGTAAGATTATAATATTAGTTTGTTTTATATTTTTTCACTGGTTATTACCTATTTTGTAATACAATAACATTAGTTTGTTTTTGTTAAAAAAATTAATTGTACCACATTGCCAATACGAGAATCTTAGAATACAATTATAGAACTCTTATTTGCTTTGACCAGTACAAGAAAACATGACAAACACTTAAGTCATGCTAGCATTTCCATTGGTCCAAAAGGCTTGGTCAAAATGGTGCATAGGTGCACCATTTTTTTAAAGGTGCACCGTAGCCTTTACCATGTTTACAAACGTCAACAACATTGGCCTAAACTTTGTCCAACACAGTTACGAACGGTCTTACATATCCATTAAGTGTCCACATGGCCATGACATAGTGCGTGACATGGCACCCAAATTAGTATTTGTGAATGCTTGTGTTACAGGACTATGATGTTTGATGATGAACATGATGATGAGCATAATGACAAGCAAAAAGTGCATGGACAAAAGGACATGACTCCAAGACCAAGTAAAGAGCTTCAAATGGTAAAAGTCTTAAAGGTCTTAGGTAGTTTAGTTCTTGTAAAGAATCTAGGTAGATTGGCTCATAACTAAAATCAACTTAAAATTAACCTGGTTGAAAGTGTGCTTAAATCAAATTCCAAATCAAAGCTAAACTAGACAAATTAAATAAAAAATTTCCGAAGTTTGAAAATCATGTTTTCAAGTGTTGTGGTTAATCAATTAAAAAGATTTTGATTGTATTTTAAAGCTAGTCATGATTGTATTTCAAGCCATTGTCAAATAGCTTTTTAGAATTTTGGAAAATTGATCTTTGGTTACTCTTTTGCTTATAATTTTTAAAATACTTTGAATTTGGACATGAAACCAGTTTCATATGATAATAGACTCAAAGAGCTTTTCAACGAATGGTCATTTGCTTAAAAGGGATAGGAAATGAAGAAGTTATGATCTTCTAAAGTTTAACCTAACAGATGAACTCGTGTTGGTTAACAGATTAAGTTTCTAGAGAATTTGTTGAACAAATTATATTTTCACCCATAACAGATTAAGCTATGATCTTGTTCATGTAGTCCATGAACACAATACGAATATTAGTCACACCAAAAGGCATAACTAAATATTCGTAATGGCCATAACGCATCCTGAACGCAATCTTTGGAATGTCCTCAGACTTGACCTGAACCCGGCGGTAACCCAATCTCAAATCTATCTTAGAAAAGACACAATTCCTATCAGCTGATCCATAAGATAATATATCCTAAGAAGAGAGTATTTATTCTTAATTGTTACTTTGTTAAGTTTGTTGGAATAATGGACACACTCAAGAGGGGGGTGAAATTGAGTATTCAAAAATTTCTTCAAAAATCACTCCTTTTTGAAGGGTATTAAAATAAGGATACCAAATCTTTCTTGAAAACAGTTAAACAAGATTTGCTAATATCACAATAGTACAGATCATACAAGACATACACTAACAAACAAGTACCAAGATATATTCATACAAAGTATAAGCGTAATCATCAAAGAATCACAAGATTAATGCATAAGACAATATAACTTGCACGAAAATAAAAGAGTAACGTAAGAGAGATTTGCACAATAGAATTTATGCTGGTTCGATCACAACCTTAGTAACCTACATCCAGTCCCCAAGCAACGCTTGAGTATTTCCACTATATCAAGAGTTTTGTACAACCTAGAGATGCCTCACTCTACATACAAACCTCAACGTTTATGGGATACCTCGTCCACAAACCTTCATGGGATAACTCACCCACAAATCTCTTTCCTTCAAGGGATATGTAACATCCCTGATTTATGTAACTCTAATCAAGTTGGTTAATTTCGATTAGGGCTTTGATTGATTGTGTGATTAGTTTTGTGTTAATTTAAGGCCTAGTTCGAAGCATAAGAATAGGCTTGAATCATGTTGGAAGTGCCTAAGCGTAACGGTAACACCTTTTCCCGATTGTCATATTCTCGAACAATTATAAGACCGAAAATAATATTAATGAGGAAAATACGAGTTTTTTTTTTTTTTTCGTAATGATGAAATAAAATTTCTAAAATGAGTAATAATAAATAAGCCTAGGTTCACCATGCAATTCCAAGAGTCATAACATAGTTAAAGTACATAAACTGTAAAGAGTGCATGATACAGACATAAGTTCAAGCCTAACTGAAATTAAATACATAGTAGATATTAGGAGAGGCAACTCCTCAAAAGATATGACTGACAACTGGACACAGCCTGGCCAAACAAAACAAAAGGTAGACGTTGAGTTGAGTTACCGTCACGTCCATCTTCTCAAGCAGAAACAAAAAACACAAGCAGAGAAGAGAAGAGAGACAGATATGGGTGAGATTCTCATTCACCAACACAGAAAAACATCAGAAGTAAAAATGGTATGACATGCAAGATAACAACATACCAAACATGCATATCATACATCTCAATATCTCATGTTATTCAATCAACAACATAAGAAATCATTGTAACAGGATAATAATGTATAACATGTAATGTATCTATCAACAGTCATGCAATGAAATGCGATGTACATGACTCAATGGCATATGCCACAAGGGTAAAACTCTGACCCCTACTTCATGGAGCTAACAGACGTCGGAGAGAGTGAATGGGAGGAGATGTTCCGTGTACGTCAGCCATGGGCTAATGCTACAACATTCGTAACATGCATGTATTTGGCTTTTACGGAAACACTTTGTACCAAACATGAAAATTATGACATCTAGTCGAGGATATCAGTGTATTGCTCGAAGTTGCCACGACACAAAAGAGCTACCAACTGGTCACATGTCAACCTTTCCAACCTTGATACCTCCAAGACTATTTAAAACGTCACCATAAGACTCGCACCCGCATCAAGGTGTCAAGGTCTTACAGACTCATGCAACATAATGCCAATGCTTACACAAAGAGGTGCGGTAAAGCAATATCTATCCACCGGATTAACTTCAAGATTCTCTAAGATTCTCTTCCTTAGGAACTTTATGCGTATTTAACAATTTAAAACTTTAACCCACCAGGTAAATCTCGTGATCCCTCCGGGATCGAGTCATCACAAGACTAAAACAGTTGAACGATTTCCTTAGATCCGAATCACCAGTCCGTCATTGAACTACTATTTCAACCCAAAACGTTTCATGTTTGTGTTGGTGTCTTATGAATTTATATCTCAAGATCTAAGTATTATGAAGAAGAATTGAAAATCATATTAGATAAATCTTTGATTCTTTCTAAGTTAAAGGTTCCTTGAGTTTAAAGTAATGAAATGAGTCTTGATTTACTTAAGTTTTATGAAGTCATCAATATTATAGTGTATGATCTTGTTCCACCATATCTTATACTTAATTATCTCTATCCTTTTCCTCTAAGTTAATTACTTAACTTAGGTTTTTCGTGCGTAAAACTTTACGATTGAATTGAAAACTCTTGATTTAAAGACTTTGTAAACCAAAACCTTTCTAATTGAAAACTGATTTGATTTATAGGGACTAGGTTACTTACTTGAAGTAAAGCGATTCAATTAATTTGAAAAGGTTTTCCTTTCTTACTTGATGTAAGACCGTGATCTAAGTTAGCTTAAAAGAAATGGTATTTCATTTAATTTTCAAACTATTATTCAATTAAATCAAAAATTTATGATAAAATCCTTATTAAAATTTTGAAGGTTGTATATCAGATTGATTTAGTTTTGAAATGAATGTGACATCATATTAAACCTAAGGTGTAACGCTCCGATTTTCACGTTTTCTAATTCTTTAGTAATTTAATGTCTTTATTTTATTCAAGGTCTTAGGAATAGAAATAAAATATTACGAGACCATAGTCATGCTCGACGATATCATAGGAAGCTACGATTTATTTTGAGTCGAAAACTCAAATGGAGTCCGGTCTGCGTTTTTATACTGACAGTATGATTTTACTGCTCAGAAGACCTCAGATGGACCCGTGAAAAGACGGTAAGTCTTAGAATTCGATTATCTACATTTTGGTTAAATTTCGCAAAAATTTCAGAAAAATCACTTCCTGACCTTCATTCGAGCGGAATCTTCAATCGGGTGACGAACGGAGCCACACATGGATTTACCGGGACTCGCCAACAGATAATGTTGAGATCACATCATCCCAGGACACTTGGGAGAGTATGCCAGAGTCGTCATGACGTTCAAAAATATCTGGACGCAAAATGACCAAAATGCCCCTAACCTTAGTCTTTTACACTTTTACTATTTTACCCTTTTGGCAAATGACCTTTTTACCCTTAAGTGAGCTTTTAAGAGGCTGAACTCAGCCCCTCACCCTCTCACTTTCACGCACAGCCCCTACCAACATAGAGCTCCATAGTTGTTCTTGAGAGAAACTCCATTTTCATCCTTGAAAAGCTTGAATCACTTGTTGGAATCACTTGATTCCTTGAGCAATCTTCCTTCATTTTAAGGTAAGATCACTTCTATGATCTCTTATCTTCTTGAATCTTTCTTTATTTCAAGATCAAACTTCATTTTCATGAAAAGAAATTCTTAGATCCAAAACTTTGAAAATCCGTAGGAAAATGTAGAAAAATCCTTTGGATGTAAGACCAAGTTCTTTGAACTCACTTCATCAATCTCTACCTAAACCCAAGAGCTTATGATTCAACTCCCATCATAGCCCAAAATCCCCTTTATGGCCGAACCCTTTTGATGATGATGAATAGTGTTTTTCATCAATTTTTGAGTTCTAACACTTGATTTCATCCTTAGCTTTCCTAATGCCTTTGAATCCATGAAATGGAAAACCAAAATCAATTCCTAACCTTTTTACCCTAGGGTGGCCGAAACACTCTTTATTAGGATTGTTGAGTTTTGCCTTGATTGCTATTTAATGTTTGATTGTTGTGTTGTTGTAGTTGTTGACGATTGTCATGAGGTTCACAAACCGATCAACCGACTTTGATCCGGGAATCTGCTCATCAACAAGTATCGGGGGATGAATCTCATCACACCAAGATGGTGGTGGTCAAGATGGTTGTTCACTTTATGTGTGGGCGGAACCCTTTGGTTTGGGTTCACCAATTAGTTTGGTTCTCTTAGAGAACAATGTGTAATATTTGTAGTTATGCTTGTATGCCTTATCATGTGTTTTATGATGATGTTGTCTAGGTGAGAAAATGATTTCTTGCATGATGAAAAACCTAGTTTGATTACTAGATCAAGTATGGACTTTTGAGCTTATGTGCTTAATTATGATGCAATGTTGTGTGCTATTGTTATCATAATTATGTAAGTCTTGTGAGCCATATCTTGGTTAGTTAGTGAAGCAAACCTTCACATTTTTTCCTAATAGGCTTTTAGCCATAACCTTGAGAAAAGGAAAAGTATGTGTAGTTCTTGAACAAGTCAAGTTTTGATGTAAGAAAAATGTTTTAATGACTTATGTTTTCAAAGAAAAACCCTAAGTGACTTTGATCCAAAGATCAAATGGAATTAAATCTCAAAGTGTTTTCATAAAAGTGAAACATGTTTTATACCTTATCCTTAGTTCATCTAGTTAATCAAGTGACTCAAAATGAGACAAGAAGTGTTTTCATGAAGAGAATCAAAATGGTTCCATAAGGTTAATGTCTTGTTTTAAGGCAATTTTCGCTAAGCGAATCTAATTTCGCTGGGCGAAAACAGAGAAAATACAAGTTAGGCATCACTGCCTCCTTTTCGCTAAGCGAAATAATCTTCGCTAAGCGAATGAAGCGAATTTCGCTCAGCGAACCATTTATCGCCCAGCGATACATGGGAGTTTCAAAAGCGGTATTACTGCCTCATTTTCGCTAAGCGAATTTAACCTCGCTAAGCGAATTTCATGTTTCAGAAAATGCTAGAAATAGAGTAAGTGGTTCAAACGTTGGTTCAAATCAATTATGTTTTCAATTGAGAAGTTGTTTTGGTTTACAAAGGAGTATTTAACTTAACTCGTAAAGTTTTACGTATAAAAACCTAAGTTAAGTAATTAACTTAGAGTTGAAGACAAGGGTTAATTAAGTATAGTATGTGGCGAAACAAGACCATATACTATACCATTGAAGACTTAGTACATCAATGACTTCATAAGACATTAACACAAACATGAAACATTTTGTGTTTTGAAACAGTAGCTCAATGACGGACCGGTGATTCGGACCCCGATCAGCCGTTCAATTGTTTCAGTCTTGTGATGACTCGATCCCGGAGGGATCACAAGATTTATCCTGTGGATAAAGGTTTTGTTTTTCAAAGATGCGTATAGTTCTTAAGGACGAGAACCTTGGTGGAACTCGAGGTTTACCCGCGGGGTAGACATTGCTTGATCGCATCTGCTTTGTGTAAGCATTGGCATTTCATTTGCATAGTTGTAAGGCCTTGAGCCTAGGAGTTGAGCTTACAGCTTGATGCAGGTACGAATCTTACGGTGACGATCTTCAATGGTCTTTTTGGAGGTATCAGGGTTGGAAGGGCTTACATGTGACCAGCTGGTAGCTCTTCTGTGTAGTGGCGAATCCGTGCAATACACTGATATCCTCTACTACATGCCGTACTGTTCATGTTTGGTCGAGAGTGTTTCCGTAAAGCCAGATACGTGCACGTTACGAATGTTGTAGCATCTTGCTCATGGCTGGCAGAAATCAGAACATGTCCTCCCATTCACTTTCTCCGACGTTTTGGTAGCTCCATGGAGTAGGGGTCAGAGTAGTACCCAGTGACATTGGCATTGAGTCATGTATATTGCACTGCATTGCATGGCTATTGATGTTTACATTTACGGTTATACATCGCTATTTTGTTTAAGAATGCCTTATATTATGATGTTAACTGCCTAAACATGATATTATGCTGTCAATTGCTTAACATGATTTATATTGAGAACTTGTTGTAAGAATGTTGGGTACGCTGTTACCCGGTGAGTCATCCCGTTTTTACTGCTGTTGTTTTGTTGTGTTGATGAACGGGAATCTCACCCATATCTGTATGTTTTCTGTTGGTACTTGCTGTTGCTACTTGCACAGATGGACGTGACGATGGCTCAGTCTAGTAGTTTCCCTGAGCCCGGAGGCGGACTCGTTTTGTGGTTTAGTTTTGTTGTCGGCCAGACTATGTCAGTTATCAGTAATGTTGACGTTTCTGTTTCTGTTTATGTTCTGTGTTTTTTATACAGTATGTTCTAGAAATGCATTACGAACCTAAGTTCGTTTATTAGTATTTTTTACCTTTACTAAATCCCATTACTTCTTGTGAAAAGAAAAAAAAAAACTGTATTTTCCGCATTAATAAATATTTTCGGCCTTATAAACGTTCGGGAATGTGACACTCGGGAAAGGGTGTTGAATTATTTGGTATCAGAGCTGGCCGAGTCTTTTTGGGGTTTGTAGGTTTTGGTCTGTCTTGTTTGTGTTATGTTCTCTGTGAGTTTCTCTATTGTTTGCCTTAGTTTTGTTGCGGTTTCTTAAGTCTGACAGTTCTGGTTTTGAAGGTAGCAATGGCTGCTTAAAACCTGAATGCAGCTGTGAACGCCATACGGGAAATGGTTGCTGCTATGGTTCAACGTGACGAAGGAGCTGCTGGAGGTAGAGTATTCGACGAATTTCTTCGTCGGAATCCACCTCAATTCAAGGGAGAGTTCAATCCTGAGTTAGCTAAAAGCTGGATCCAGACGCTAGAGAAAATCTTTGGAGCAATGAGGTGTACTGAGAATGACAAGGTTGTTTATGCAACCTATATGCTGGTGGAGGATGCTGAATATTGGTGGGAAGGAGCCCGTCAGATGCTGATTCATGACCAACAAGCTGTGGACTGGAATGCATTTAAGGGAAAATTCCTGGAGAAGTATTTTCCTACAAGTGCAAGGCACGAGAAAGAGATGGAGTTCCTCCAGCTGAGACAAGGGGGAATGACCGTAGCTGAATACGGGGCCAAGTTTGAAAGTCTCGCAAAGTTTTCAAATTACTTTTTGGACAACCCAAGAGAGGAGTGGAAGTGCAGAAAATTTGAAGGAGGTTTGAGGATCGGCTTGAAGAGAGCTGTAGTTCCATTGGAAATTTCTATTTTTCCGAGGCTGATGGAAAAGTGTCGTCTGATCGAGAGTTTGGAGCCCAAGGACAAGCGGGTACAAAGTTTTGGACCGAGCAAGTTCCAGAGAGGAAGCGGTGGTCGAGACAACAAATCTCGATGGAAGCCGTATGCAAAGCAACAAGATCAACGTTCTGTCGGAGGAAGCAGTGGGAGTTTTAGTCAGTCTGGAAATGCCCCAACCAAGTGCATGAAGCGTGCAAAGAGTAACCACATCACCAGAGACTGTTTAATCAAAGGGATCATTTGCTTCAAGTGTGGGAAGCCGGGACATATCTCACGGGAATGTATGCTACCAAAAGTGGAACATTCTGTCAACAATGTCCAAGCTGCAAGGCCAAAGGCAAGAGGCAGAGTCTACACTATGGGAGGTGCTGAAGCTTCTCAAAATGAAGACTTGATCCAAGATCAGTGTGCCAAGGGAGGTAAAACCTTAATTTTATTGTTTGATTCAGGCGCAACGCATTCCTTTATTGCCTATGACTGTGTAAATCTGTTGGGATTACCTGTGTCTTCTTTACCTTTTGATTTGGTAATTTCTACGCCTACTGCAAAGCCTGTTATAACTGCTAAAGTTTGTATGAATTGTTCTATTTATGTTAAAGATAGAATATTTTTGATTGATTTGATCTGTTTGCCTCTTTCGCAAATGGATGTATTCTTAGGAATAGATTAGTTATCTTCTAACTATATTCTGTTAGACTGTGCAAATAAAACCTTAGTTTTCCCTAGTAATGAGAATTCTAGATTTTTGACTGCCAACCATGTAAACGCTTCTTTGAGAGAAGGAGCTCAAGGATACATGTTACTATCTTCTTTGGAGGTCAAGAGCGAGCTAGTCTTAGAGCGCGTACCTGTCGTGAACGAGTTTCTGAAAGTCTTTCCTAAAGACATACCATTTGCCGCCAGTTCGGGACATCGAGTTTGCGATCGATCTTGTGCCAGGAACAGGACTAGTGTCTATGGCACCGTATCGTATGGCACCTGCTCAATTGGAAACTTTGACGGAACAGTTGGTAGACTTATTGGGGAAGCAGTTTGTTAGATCCAGTGTGTCGCCGTGGGGAGCACCTGTGCTGTTGGTGAAAAAGAAAGATGGAACATCTCGCCTATGCGTGGATTATCGCCAGTTGAATAAGGTTACTATTAAGAACGAGTATCCACTTTCGAGGATAGATGATTTGATGGATCAGTTGAGGGGAGCGGCAGTTTTGTCAAAGATTGATTTGCGATCGGGTTATCATTAGATTCGTGTGAAGGCAGAAGATGTACCAAAGACAGCGTTTCGAACACGCTATGGGCACTACGAGTATCTTGTAATGCCGTTGTTGTGTGACGAATGCTCCAGCTATATTCATGGATTATATGAATAGGATCTTTTGGTCCATACCTAGATCAGTTTGTCGTTGTCTTCATATACGACATACTCATCTATTCGCGAGAACAGGAAGAACACGTTGAACATCTTAGTGAGATTCTTCAGGTTCTGAAAGAGAAACAGCTGTATGCGAAACTGTCTAAGTGTGAGTTTTGGCTCGACGAAGTGCAGTTTTTGGGTCACATGATTTCAATGGAAGGAATTGCTGTAGATCCGTCGAAAGTTGAAGCAGTTCTTGAGTGGAAAAGACCAACCACAGTGACTGAGATACGCAGTTTTGTGGGTTTGGCTGGGTATTATCGGAGGTTCATTGAGGGTTTTTCTAAGATTGTAGGACCTCTTACCCAATTAACGAGGAAGGATAAAGCGTTTGAATGGACTGAAGCATGTTTTTCAGGAGCTGAAAAAGAGGCTGACTACATCGCCAATGTTGATATTGTCATATCCAAATGAACCTTTTGGAGTGTACTATGACGCTTCATACCAAGGATTAGGCTTGTTTTGATACAGAATCGGAAGGTGGTAGCATATGCCTCGAGATAGTTGAAAGTGCACGAGAAGAATTACCCAACTCATGATCTGGAGTTAGTAGCGGCAGTCTTTGCGTTGAAGATTTGGAGGCATTACATGTATGGTTCGACGTTCAATGTTTTCAGCGATCATAAGAGCTTGAAGTATCTGTTCGATCAGAAAGATCTCCATATAAGGCAAAGACGGTGGCTGGAATTTTTGAAGGACTATGACTTCCAGTTGCAGTATCATCCGAGAAAAGCTAATGTGGTAGCGGATGCGCTGAGTAGAAAAGTGTTACATGTGTCTGCCATGATGGTTAAGGAACACGAGCTGTTGGAGCAGTTCAGAGATATGCATCTGTCCGTGGTTAGTATGCCAGGAAGACTATGTGTAGGTATGGTTACAGTATCTTGTGATCTGATGGATCCGATTCAGGAGAAACAAGTATACGACCAGTATCTGGAGAAAGAGCGAAGGAATCTAAAGAAAGGGATGACGTCTGAATACAAGGAAGGAGCGGATGGAATCCTAAGACGAGGAGAACGTGTTTGTGTGCCAAACATCCCAGAGATAAGAAGGTTAATTCTGGACGAAGTTCATAGAAGCAAGTTGAGTATGCATCCAGGGTCAACCAAGATGTGCTAAGACCTAAAGCGGTTGTTTTGGTGGCAAGGCATGAAAAGAGATGTAGCTGATTATGTGGCATCTTGCTTTGTATGTCAAAAAGCAAAGGTTGAACATCAGAGGCCAACTGGAATGTTACTTCTGTTGGATATCCCAAAGTGGAAATGGGACGGCATAGCGATGGATTTCGTGACGTGTTTGCCAAGGAAACCTAAACGACACGATTTCATTTGGGTTATAATCGATAGGCTTACGAAAGCAACTCACTTTCTACCGATTAATCTCAGGTATTCTATGGAAAAACTTACTCAGATATATATCAGTGAGATTGTGAGACTACATGGAGTACCTTGAAGCATCATATCGGATAAAGATCCGCGTTTTACTTCGCGTTTTTGGCAAAGTATACATGAAGCTTTAGGAACGAAGTTACGATTAAGTTCGGCTTACCATCCTCAAACTGATGGACAATCAGAAAGGACGATTCAGTCTTTAGAGGACTTGTTAAGGGCGTGTGTGTTGGAACCTGCCGGAAGTTGGGAGAATTTCCTACCGTTGATAGAGTTCACCTACAACAACAGTTATCATTCGAGTATAGGGATGGCACCTTACGAAGCTTTATACGGACGACGTTGCAGAATGTAACGCCCCGATTTTAACGTTTTCTAATTCTTCAGTATTTTAATGTTTGTATTTTATTGGAGGGTTTAGAGAGTGAAATAAAATATTTCGAGAAGATAGGAATGTTCTACACAGCCATAGGAAGCCATGGTTAAGTTTCGGACGAAAGCTTAAACGGAGCTCGGTCTGCGTTTTTCACGGATAGTAGCCTTTTTCTACTATCGAAACCTAATTTGGATTCGTGAACGAGACAGTAAGTCTCAGGATTTTATTCTCTACATCTTCGTTGAAATCCATCCTGACGTCCGAAAAATAATAATAATATATTATATTCGGTCGTATAATCGAACCAGGAGGCGTTTGGAGTTGTAAAGGGATTCAAAGAGACCTGACAACGGATAAGCTCGATACCACATCATCCCAGGACACTTGGGAGAGTATGCCAGAGTCGTCATGACGATCGGGAAAATCTAGACGCGAAATGACCAAAATGCCCCTAACCTTAGTCTTTTGCACTTTTACCATTTTACCCTTTTGGCAAATGACCATTTTGCCCTTAACTGACTTGTTTTAAGGCTGAAATCAGCCCCATCTTCACGCAGATCAGCCCTCCCAAAGCACACTCCATCTTCAACCTTGAGAAGCTTCATTGTTATTCTTGAGAAAAGCTTGGTTACTTGTTGGAATCACTTGATTCCTTGAGCAATCTTCCTTCATTTTAAGGTAAGATCACTTCTATGATCTCTTGGAATCTTGAATCTCTTTATATTTCAAGATCAAGATCCATTTTCATGAAAATCATTTCTTAGATCCAAAAGTTTGAAAATCCATAGGAAATTGTAGAAAAATCCTTTTGAGGTAAGACCAATTTCTTTGAACTCACCTCATCATTCTCTACCTAAAACCAAGAGCTTATGATTCAAATCTCATCATAGCTCAAAAAGCACAATATGGCCGAACCCTTTTGATGATGATGAATAGTGTTTTCATCAATTTTTGATTTCTAACACTTGATTTCATCCTTAGTTTTCCTATTGCCTTTGAATCCATGAAATGGAAAACCAAGATCAATGCCTAACCTTTTTACCCTAGGGTGGCCGAAACCCTCTTTGTGAGAAATGTTGAGTTTGGTTTGATTGTTGTTTAATGATTGATTGTTAGTTGTTTGTAGTTGGTGACAATTATCAGAAGGTTCACAAACCGATCAACCGACTTTGATCCGGGAATCTGCTCTTCAACAGTTATGGGGGGGTGAACCTCATCACACCAAGATGGTGATGAGGAAGATGGTTGTTTAGTTTATGTGTGGGTGAAACCCTTTGGTTTGGGTTCACCATTCAATTTGGTTCTCTTGAAGAACAATGTGTAATAAGTGTAGTTTATGCTTTAGTGTGCTCTAGCATATGTCTATGATGATGTGATTGGATGAAAATCATTTTCATATATGTTGAAAAACCTACCTTGATCACTAGATCAAGTATGGACTTTTATGCTTGATTATGATGCAAATGATGTGTGATGGACTTTATGCTTGATTATGGTGCAATAATATGTTATTGTTGTTTGTCATAATTAGATGAACATTGTGAGTTATAATTTGTCTTGAGGGTGGAGCAATCTTCACATTTGTTCCTAATAGGCCTTTTAGCCATAACCTTGAGAAAAGGAAGAGCATGAGTTCTTGGGCAAATCAAGGTTTTCAAGTAAGGAAAGTGTTTTAATAACTTATGTTTTTCGAAGAAAAACACTAAGTGACTTTGATCTAAAGATCAAATGGAATTAAATCTCAAAGTGTTTTCACCAAAGTGAAACATGTTTTATGCCTTATCCTTAGTCCATCTAGTTAATCAAGTGACTCAAAATGAGACAAGAGGTGTTTTCATGAAGAGAATCAAAATGGTTCCATAAGGTTAATGTCTTGTTTTAAGGCAACTTTTCGCTAAGCGAATTTACCTTCGCTAAGCGAAAACAGAGGAATTCTAAGTTGGGCATCACTGCCTCACTTTCGCTAAGCGAATCCAGAGAATTTCGCTACGCGAATGATTTTTCGCCGAACGATCCAGAGGAGTTTCAAAAAAGGTGTAGCCGCCTCCAATTTCTCTAAGCGAATCCATATTCTCTAAGTGAATATAATAAACTTCGCTACGCGAATTATGTTTCACCAAGCGATGCAGGGGAGTTCCAAAGGAAGTATTACTGCCTCATTTTCGCGAAGCGAATGGAATTCCGCTAAGCGAATTTGGATGTTTCGGAAAATGCTAGAAATGAAGTAAGTAGTTCAAATGTTGTTTCAAATCAAATGAGTTTTCAATTGTAAAAGTTGTTTGGTTTACAAAAGGAGTTTTCTAACTTAATCGTAAAGTTTTACGCGTGAAAAACCTAAGTTAAGTAATTAACTTAGAGTTGAAGACAATGGTTAATTAAGTATGGTGTGTGGTGGAACAAGACCATGTACTATACCATTGATGACTTAGTACATCAATGAGTTCATAAGACTTAAGTGAAATCAACACTTGTTTCCTTAATTGAAAGACAAGGAATTAATATCTTAGAAAGGCTTAAAGACTCATCTAAGAGGATTCTCAATCCTTATTCATAATGCTTAGGACTTGAGACATAATTCATAAGACATAAACACAAACATGAAACGTTTTGGTGTTTGAAATAGTAGTTCGATGACGGACCAGTGATTCGGATGCAGGTTAATCGTTCAATTGTTTCCATCTTGTGATAACCGGAATGAGAGGGATCCTGAGGCTGTGCAAATATGGGACTGTACAGTGGAAGGAATCCTGAGGCTATGCAGGCATGGGACTGTATAGCTAAGGGAAGGCATATATGAATTGATTGGTACTACCCATACCAAGAAGATTTATCTTCTTTTCGGGAGCTTAGAACATAAGAACTTTATAGTTAAGCATGCTTGACTCAGAGTAATTATGGGATGGGTGACCTTCTGGGAAGTTTCCTAGAAAGCGTGTGAGTGAGACCAAAATACGAAAAGACTTGTGTTGGTTTGTGGGGATAGTCGGCGATTCTGAAAGCAGTTTGGATCATTCCAAAGGAATCACGAGATATTTATCCGATGGATAAATGTTTTATAAAACAAAGATGTGTGTAGTTTCTAAGGAAGAGAACCTTAGTGAACCTTGAGGTCTATCCAGTGGATAGACATTGCTTTATCGCATCTGCTTTGTGTAAGCATTGGCATTTCATGTGCATAGTTGTAAGGCCTTGAGCCTAGGAGTTGAGCTTACACTTTGATGCAGGTGCGAATCTTACGGTGACGATCTTCAATGGTCTTTTTGGAGGTTTCAGGGTTGGAAGGGCTGCTATGTGACCAGTTGGTGATTCTTCTGTGTCATGGTGAATCCGTTCAATACACTGATATCCTCTACTAGATGCCGTACTTTTCATGTTTGGTCGAGAGTGTTACCATAAAGCCAGGTACATGCACGTTATGAATGTTGTAGCATCTTGCTCATGGCTGGCAGAAACCGGAACATGTCCTCCCATTCACTCTCTCCGAATGTTTTGTTAGCTCCATGGAGTAGGGGCCAGAGCAGTACCCAGTGACATTGGCATTGAGTCATGTACATTGCACTTTGCATGCCTGTTGATGTTTACATTTACTGTTATACATTGTTGTTCTGTTTAAGAATGCATTATATTATACTGTTAACTGTTTAACATGATTTATATTGAGAGTTTTAGTATGTTGTTTAACTGTTTAACATGTTGGGTACGCTATTACCTAGTGAGTCATCCCGTTTTTACTACTGCTATTTTGTTGTGTTGATGGACGCGACGATGGTTCGGTTCAGTAGTCCCTTTGAGTTCGGAGGTGGACTCTTTTGCTGTTTTAGTTTTGTTGTCGGCCAGACTATGTCAGTTTTTGTAGTACCTTTTGGGAGCTATGACTCCTATTACTTATTGTATTTCTTAAGTCAGTTAGACATTAGACTTATGTCTGTATACAGTAATGTTGATGTTTCTATTTTCCATTTTCTGTTTCTGTATTTATAATACAGTATGTCCTAGTAATGAATGGTGAACCTAAGTTCACTTATTAGTATTCTTTATTACCTTTACTAATCCCATTACATCTTTATGAAAAGAAAAGAAAAAAAAAACCGTATTTTTCGCATTAATAAATATTTTCGGCCTTATAAACGTTCGGGAATGTGACACTCGAGAAAGGGTGTTGCACAGAACACCTTTGTGTTGGTACCAAGATGGAGAAAGTGCTTCATTAGGACCTGAACTAGTGCAACAAACAACCGAGAAGGTGAAATTGATTCAAGAAAATATGAGGACGCTCAGAGTGGACAGAAGAGCTATTCGGATAAAAGACATAGGCTACTTGAGTTCGAGGAAGGGGATTATGTGTTTTTGAGAGTCACTCCAATGACCGGGGTGGGCAGGGCCCTGAAGTCCATAAAACTCACTCCAAAATTCATTGGACCTTATCAAATTCTTCGTCGGATAGGTCCAGTAGTTTACCAAATAGCTTTACCGCCTTTTCTATCCGACCTTCATGATGTTTTTCATGTTTTGCAATTGCGAAAGCATATTCCTGATCCCAGTCATGTCATAGAGTTTGATTCAATACAGCTAAAGGATATCCTAACCTATGAAACATTACCGGTTAAGATCGAGGACAGAAGGATAAAGAAAATGCGAAGGAAGGAGATAGCTTTGGTTAAGGTTATCTGGAACAAGGTTACAGGTGACTACCAGGGAAAGAGAAGAGGACATGCAACAACAGTATCCGAGTTTGTTTTACGACGTACTCATAAGTTCGAGGACGAATTTTTTTTAAGAGGGGTAGGAATGTAACGCCCCGATTTTCACGTTTTCTAATTCTTCTGTATTTAATGTCTTTCTTTTATTCAAGCTCTTAGGAATAGAAATAAAATATTACGACACCATAGTCATGCTCGATGATATCGTAAGAAGCTACGATTAAGTTTTGAGTCGAAAACTCAAACGGAGTCTGGTCTGCATTTTTACACTGACAGTATGATTTTATTGCTCAGAAGACCTCAGATGGACCCGTGAACGAGACATTAAATCTTAGAATTCGATTATCTATGCTTTGGTTAAATTTCGCAAAAATTTCATAAAAATCATTTCCTTACCTTCATTCGAGCGGAATCCTCAATCGGGTGACGAACGGAGCCACATATGGATTTACCGGGACTCGCCAACAGATAATCCGGATATCACATCATCCCAGGACTTTGGGGGAGTATGCTAGAGTCGTCATGACTATCGAAAATATCTGGACGCAAAATGACCAAAATGCCCCAAACCTTAGTCTTTTACACTTTTACCATTTTACCTTTTGGCAAATGACCTTTTTACGCTGAACTCAGCCCCTCACCCTCTCACTTTCACGCACAGCCCCTCCCAACATAGAGCTCCATAGTTGTTCTTGAGAGAAACTCCATTTTCATCCTTGAAAAGCTTGAATCACTTGTTGGAATCACTTGATTCCTTGAGCAATCTCCTTCATTTTAAGGTAAGATCACTTCTATGATCTCTTAGCTTCTTGATTTCTTTATTTCAAGATCAAACTTCATTTTCATGCAAAGAAATTCTTAGATCCAAAACTTTGAAAATCCATAGGAAAATGTAGAAAAATCCTTTGGATGTAAGACCAAGTTCTTTGAACTCACTTCATCAATCTCTACCTAAACCCAAGAGCTAATGATTCAACTCCCATCATAGCCCAAAATCCCCTTTATGGCCGAACCCTTTTGATGATGATGAATACTGTTTTTCATCAATTTTTGATTTCTAACACTTGATTTCATCCTTAGCTTTCCTAATGCCTTTGAATCCATGAAATGGAAAACCGAAATCAATTCCTAACCTTTTTACCCTAGGGTGGCCGAAACCCTATTTGTTTGGATTGTTGAGTTTTGCCTTGATTGTTGTTTAATGTTTGATTATTGTGTTGTTGTAGTTGTGGACGATTGTCAGGAGGTTCACAAACCGATCAACCGACTTTGATCCGGGAATCTGCTCATCAACAGGTATGGGGGGATGAACCTCATCACACCAAGATTGTGGTGGTGAAGATGGTTGTTTAGTATATGTGTGGGTGGAACCCTTTGGTTTGGGCTCACCAATTAGTTTGGTTTTCTTGGAGAAAAATGTGTAATATTTGTAGTTATGCTTGTATGCCTTGTCATGTGTTTTATGATGATGTTGTCTAGGTGAGAAAATGATTTCTTGCATGATGAAAAACCTAGTTTGATTACTAGATCGAGTATGGACTTTTGTGCTTATGTGCTTAATTATGATGCAATGTTGTGTGTTATCGTTATCATAATTGTGTAAGTCTTGTGAGCCATATCTTGGTTAGTTAGTGAAGCAAACCTTCACATTTTTTCCTAATAGGCTTTTAGCCATAACCTTTAGAAAAGGAAAAGTATGTGTAGTTCTTGAACAAGTCAAGTTTTGATGTAAGAAAAATGTTTTAATGACTTATGTTTTCAAAGAAAAACCCTAAGTGACTTTGATCCAAAGATCAAATGGAATTAAATCTCAAAGTGTTTTCACCAAAGTGAAACATGTTTTATACCTTATCCTTAGTTCATCTAGTTAATCAAGTAACTCAAAATGAGACAAAAAGTGTTTTCATGAAGAGAATCAAAATGGTTCCATAAGGTTAATGTCTTGTTTTAAGGCCATTTTCGCTAAGCGAATCCAATTTCACTTGGCGAAAATAGAGAAAATACAAGTTAGGCATCACTGCCTCCTTTTCACTAAGCGAAATAATCTTCGCTAAGCGAATGAAGCGAATTTCGATGAGCGAACCATTTATTGCCCAGCGATACAGGGGAGTTTCAAAAGAGGTATTACAGCCACATTTTCGCTAAGCGAATTTAACCCCGCTAAGCGAATTTCATGTTTCAGAAAATGCTAGAAATAGAGTAAGTGGTTCAAACGTTGGTTCAAATCAAATAAGTTTTCAATTGAGAAGTTGTTTTGGTTTACAAAGGAGTATTTAACTCAACTCGTAAAGTTTTACGTATAAAAACCTAAGTTAAGTAATTAACTTAGAAGTGAAGACAAGGGTTAATTAAGTATAGTATGTGGTGAAACAAGACCATATACTATACCATTGATGACTTAGTACATCAATGAATTCATAAGACATAAACACAAACATGAAACGTTTTGGGTTTTGGAACAATAATTTGATGACGGACCAGTGATTCGGACCTCGATCAGTCGTTCAATTGTTTCAGTCTTGTGGTAACTCGATCCCGGAGGAATCACGAGATTTATCCTATGGATAAAGGTTTTGTTTTTCAAAGACGCGTATAGTTCCTAAGGACGAGAACCTTAGTGGAACTCGAGGTTTACCCGTGGGGTAGACATTGCTTGATCGCATCTGCTTTGTGTAAGCATTGGCATTTCATTTGCATAGTTGTAAGGCCTTGAGCCTAGGAGTTGAGCTTACGCCTTGATGCTGGTACGAATCTTATGGTGACGATCTTCAATGGTCTTTTTGGAGGTATCAGGGTTGGAAGGGCTTACATGTGACCAGTTGGTAGCTCTTCCGTGTCGTGGCGAATCCGTGCAATACTCTGATATCCTCTACTAGATGCCGTACTTTTCATGTTTGGTCGAGAGTGTTTTCGTAAAGCCAGATACGTGCACATTACAAATGCTGTAACATCTTGCTCATGGCTGGCAGAAAGCGGAACATGTCCTCCCATTCACTCTCTCCGACGTTTTGTTAGCTCCATGGAGTAGGGGTCAGAGTAGTACCCAATGACATTGGCATTGAGTCACGTACATTGCACTGCATTGCATGGCTATTGATGTTTACATTTACGGTTATACATCGCTGTTTTGTGTAAGAATGCCTTATATTATGCTGTTAACTGCCTAAACATGATTCTATGCTGTCAACTGCTTAACATGATTTATATTGAGAACTTGTTGTAAGCATTTTGGGTACGCTGTTACCCGGTGAGTCGTCCCGTTTTTACTACTACTGTTTTGTTGTGTTGATGAACGAGAATATCTCCCATATCTGTATGTTTTCTGTTGGTACTTGGTGTTGCTGCTTGAACAGATAGATGTGACGATGGTTCAGTCCAGTAGTTTCCCTGAGCCCGGGGGTGGACTCTTTTTGTGGTTTAGTTTTGTTGTCGGCCAGACTATGTCAGTTTTGTAGTACCTTTTGGGAGCTACGACTCCTAGTACTTATTGTATTTCTTATGTCATTTATACATTAGACTTATGTCTGTATACAGTAATGTTGACGTTTCTATTTCTATTTATGTTCTGTATTTATTATACAGTATGTTCTAGAAATGCATGGCGAACCTAAGTTCGTTTATTAGTATTATTTACCTTTACTAAATCACATTACATCTTGTGAAAAGAAAAATAAAAGAAAACAATATTTTCCGCATTAATAAATATTTTTGGCATTATAAACGTTCGGGAATGTGACACTCGGGAAAGGGTGTTGAATTATTTGGTATGAGAGCTGGCCGAGTCTTTTTGGGGTTTGTAGTTTAAGGTCTATCTTGTTTGTGTTGTGTTCTCTGTGGGTTTCTCTGTTGTTTGCTTTAGTTTTGTTGTGGTTTCTTAAGTCTGACAGTTCTGGTTTTGAAGATAGCAATGGCTGCTTAAAACCTGACTGCTACTGTGAACGCCATACGAGAAATGGCTGCTGCTATGGTTCAACGTGATGAACGAGTTGCGGGAGGTAGAGGACTCAACGAATTTCTTCGTCGGAATCCACCTCAATTCAAGGGCGAATTCAATCCTGGGTTAGCTGAACGCTGGATCCAGACGCTATAGAAAATCTTTCGAGCAATGAGGTGTACTGAGAATGACAAGGTTGTTTATGCAACCTATATGCTGGTGGAGGATGCTGAATACTGGTGGAAGAAGCCCGTCAGATGCTGATTCATGACCAACAAGTTGTGGACTGGAGTACTTTTAAGGGAAAATTCCTGGAGAAGTATTTTCCTGCAAGTGCAAGGCACGAGAAAGAGATGGAGTTCCTCCAGCTGAGACAAGGGGGAATGATCGTAGCTGAATACGGGGCCAAGTTTGAAAGTCTCGCAAAGTTTTCAAATTACTTTCTGGACAACCCAAGAGAGGAGTGGAAGTGCAGAAAATTTGAAGGAGGTCTGAGGATCGACTTGAAGAGAGCTGCAGTTCCATTGGAAATTTCTGTTTTTCCGAGGCTGATGGAAAAGTGTCGTCTGATCAAGAGTTTGGAGCCCAAGGACAAGTAGGTACAAAGTTCTGGATCGAGCAAGTTCCAGAGAGGAATCGGTGATCGAGACAACAAATCTCGATGGAAGCCGTATGCAAAGCAACAAGATCAACGTTCTGTTGGAGGAAGCAGTGGGAGTTTTACTCAATCTGGAAACGCCCCAACCAAGTGCATGAAGTGTGGGAAGAGTAACCACATCATCAGAGACTGTTCAATCAAAGGGATTATCTGCTTCAAGTATGGGAAGCTGGGACATATCTCGCGGGAATGTATGCAACCAAAAGTGGAACATTCTGTCAACAATGTCCAAGCTGCAAGGCCTAAGGCATGAGGCAGAGTCTACACTATGGGAGGTGCTGAAGCTTCTCAAAATGAAGACTTGATCCAAGGTCAGTGTGTCATGGGAGGTAAAACCTTAACTGGACTGTTTGATTCAGGCGCAACTCATTCCTTTATTGCCTATGATTGTGTAAATCTGTTGGGATTACCTGTGTCTTCTTTACCTTTTGATTTGGTAATTTCTACACCTACTGCAAAGCCTGTTATAACCGCTAAAGTTTGTCTGAATTGTTCTATTTATGTTAAAAATAGAATATTTTTGATTGATTTGATCTGTTTGCCTCTTTCGCAAATGGATGTAATCTGAGGAATGGATAGGTTATCTTCTAACCATATTCTGTTAGACTGTGGAAATAAAACCTTAGTTTTCACTAGTTGTGAGAATTCTGGATTTTTGACTGCCAACCAAGTAAACGCTTCTTTGAGAGAAGGAGCTCAATGATACATGTTACTATCTTCTTTGGAGGTCAAGAGCGAGCTAGTCTTAGAGCGCGTACCTGTCGTGAACGTGTTTCCGGAAGTCTTTCCTGATGACGTACCAGGTTTGCCGCCAGTTCGGGACATCGAGTTTGCGATCGATCTTGTGCCAGGAACAGGACCAGTGTCTATGGCACCATATCGTATGGTACCTGCTGAGTTTGAAACTTTGAAGGAACAATTGGTAGACTTATTGGGGAAGCAGTTTGTTAGACCCAGTGTATCGCCGTGGGGAGCACCTGTGCTGTTGGAGAAAAAGAATGATGGAACATCTCGCCTATGTGTGGATTACCGCCAGTTGAATAAGGTTACTATTAAAAACAAATATCCACTTTCGAGGATAGATGACTTGATGGATCAGTTGAAGGGAGCGGCAGTTTTCTCCAAGATTGATTTGCGATCGGGTTACCACCAGATTTGTGTGAAGGCAGAAGATGTACCAAAGACAGCGTTTCGAACACGCTATGGGCATTACGAGTATCTAGTAATGCCTTTTGGTGTGACGAATGGTCTAGCTATATTCATGGATTATATGAATAGGATCTTTCGTCCATACCTAGATCAGTTTGTCGTTATCTTCATAGACGACATACTCATCTATTCGCGAGACCAGGAAGAACACGCTGAACTCTTCAGGTTCTGAAAGAAAAACAACTGTATGCAAAACTGTCTAAGTGTGAGTTTTGGCTCGACGAAGTGCAGTTTTTGGGTCACGTGATTTCAAAGGAAGGAATTGCTGTAGATCCGTCGAAAGTTGAAGCAGTTCTTGAGTGGGAAAGACCAACCACAGTGACTGAGATACGTAGTTTTGTGGGTTTGGCCTGGTATTATCGGAGGTTCATTGAGGGATTTTCTAAGATTGTAGGACCTCTTACCCAATTAACGAGGAAGGATAAAGCGTTTGAATGGACTGAAGCCTGTGAGCAGAGTTTTCAGAAGCTGAAAAAGAGGCTGACTACATCGCCAGTGTTGATATTGCCAGATCCAAACGAACCTTTTGAAGTGTACTGTGACGCTTCATACCAAGGATTAGGCTGTGTTCTAATGCAGACTCGGAAGGTGGTAGCGTATGCCTCGAGACAGTTGAAAGTGCACGAGAAGAATTACCCAACTCATGATCTGGAGTTAGCAGCGGTAGTCTTTGCTTTAAAGATTTGGAGGCACTACTTGTATGGTTCGACATTCAATCTTTTTAGCGATTATAAGAGCTTGAAGTATCTGTTCGATCAGAAAGAGCTCCATATGAGGCAAAGACGGTGGCTGGAATTTTTGAAGGACTATGACTTTCAGTTGCAGTATCATCCGGGAAAAGCTAATGTGGTAGCGGATGCGCTAAGTAGAAAAGTGTTACATGTGTCTGCCATGATGGTTAAGGAACACGAGCTGTTGGAGCAGTTCAGAGGTATGCATCTGTCCGTGGTTAGTATGCTAGGAAGACTATGTGTGGCTATGGTTACAGTATCTTGTGATCTGATGGATCAGATTCGGGAGAAATAAGTATACAACCAGTATCTGGAGAAAGAGCGAAGGAATATAAAGAAAGGGATGACGTCTGAATACAAGGAAGGAGCTGATGGAATCCTAAGACGAGGAGAACGTCTTTGTGTGCCAAACAACCCAGAGATAAGAAGGTTGATTCTGGACGAAGCTCATAGAAGCAAGTTGAGTATGCATCCAGGGTCAACCAAGATATACCAAGACCCAAAGCGGTTGTTTTGGTGGCAAGGCATGAAAAGAGATGTAGCTGATTATGTGGCATCTTGCTTAGTATGTCAAAAAGCAAAGGTTGAACATCAGAGGCCAGCTGGAATGTTACTTTCGTTGGATATTCCAGAGTGGAAATGGGACGGCATAGCGATGGATTTCGTGACGTGTTTGCCAAGGACACGATTCCATTTGGGTTATAATCGATAGGCTTACGAAATCAGCTCACTTTCTACCGATTAATCTCAAGTATTCTATGGAAAAGCTTACTCAGATTTATATCAGTGAGATTGTGAGACTGCGTGGAGTACCTTGAAGCATCATATCGGATAGAGATTCGCGTTTTACTTCGCGTTTTTGGCAATGTTTACATGAAGCTTTAGGAACGAAGTTACGATTAAGTTCGGCTTACCATCCTCAAACTGATGGACAATCAGAAAGGACGATTCAGTCTTTAGAGGACTTGTTGAGGGCATGTGTGTTGGAACATGCCGGAAGTTAGGAGAACTTCCTACCGCTGATAGAGTTCACCTACAACAACAGTTATCATTCGAGTATAGGGATGGCACCCTACGAAGCTTTATACAGACGACGTTGTAGAACACCTTTGTTGTAGAACACCTTTGTGTTGGTACCAATATGGAGAAAGTGCTTCATTAGGACCTGAACTAGTGCAACAAACGACCGAGAAGGTGAAACTGATTCAAGAAAAGATGAGGACGACTCAGAGCCGACAGAAGAGCTATGCGGATAAAAGACGTAGGCCACTTCAGTTCGAGGAAGGCGATCATGTGTTTTTGAGAGTCACTCCAATGACTGGGTTGGGCAGGGTCCTGAAGTCCAGGAAACTCACTCCAAATTTCGTTGGACCTTATCAAATTCTTCGTCGAATAGCTCCAGTAGCTTACCAAATAGCTTTACCGCCTTTTCTATCCAACCTTCATGATGTTTTTCGTGTTTCGCAATTGCGAAAGTATATTCCTGATCACAGTCATGTCATAGAATTTGATTCAGTACAGCTAAAGGATAACCTAGCCTATGAAACATTACCGGTTAAGATCGAGGACAGAAGGATAAAGAAACTGCGAGGGAAGGAGATGGAAGGAGATAGCTTGGGTCAAGGTTATCTGGAACGAGGTTACAGGTGATGCTACCTGGGAAAGAGAAGAGGACATGCAACAACAGTATCCGAGTTTGTTTTAAGACGTACGTATAATTTCGAGGACGAAATTCTTTTAAGAGGGGTAGGAATGTAACGCCCCGATTTTCACAATTTCTAATTCTTCAGTATTTTAATGTCTTTATTTTATTCGAGATCTTAGGAATATAAATAAAATATTACGAGACCATAGTCATGCTCGACGATATCGTCTGAAGCTACGATTAAGTTTTGAGTCGAAAACTCAAACGAAGTCCGGTCTGCGTTTTTACACTGGCAGTATGATTTTACTGCTCAGAAGACCTCAGATGGACCCGTGAACGAGACATTATGTCTTAGAATTCGATTATCTACGTTTTGGTTAAATTTCGCAAAAATTTGAGAAAAATCACTTCCTGACCTTCGTTCGAGCGGAATCCTCAATCAGGTGACTAACGGAGCCACATATGGATTTACCGGGACTCGCCAACAAATAATCTTGATATCACATCATCCTAGGACACTTGGGAGAGTATGACAGAGTCATCATGACGTTCGGAAATATCTGGACGCAAAATGACCAAAATGCCCCTAACGTTAGTCTTCTACACTTTTACCATTTTACCCTTTTGGCAAATGACCTTTTTACCCTTAAGTGAGCTTTTAAGAGGCTGAACTCAGCCCCTCACCCTCTCACTTTCATGCACACCCCCTCCCAACATAGAGCTCCATAGTTGTTCTTGAGAGAAACTCCATTTTCATCCTTGAAAAGCTTGAATCACTTGTTGGAATCACTTGATTCCTTGAGCAATCTTCCTTCATTTTAAGGTAACATCACTTCTATGATCTCTTAGCTTCTTGAATCTTTCTTCATTTCAAGATCAAACTTCATTTCCTTGAAAAGAAATTCTTAGATCCAAAACTTTGAAAATCCATAGGAAAATGTAGAGAAATCCTTTGGATGTAAAACCAAGTTCTTTGAACTCACTTCATCAATCTCTACCTAAACCCAAGAGCTTATGATTCAACTCCCATCACAGCCCAAAATCCCCTTTATGGCCAAACCCTTTTGATGATGATGAATAGTGTTTTTCATCAATTTTTGATTTCTAACACTTGATTTCATTCTTAGCTTTCCTAATGCCTTTGAATCCAGAAAATGAAAAACCAAAATCAATTCCTAACCTTTTTACCCTAGGGTGGCCGAAAACCTCTTTGTTAGGATTGTTGAGTTTTGCCTTGATTGTTGTTTAATGTTTGATTTTTGTGTTGTTGTAGTTGTTGACGATTGTCAGAAGGTTCACAAACCGATCAACCAACTTTGATCCGGGAATCTGCTCATCAACAGGTATGGGGGGATGAACCTCATCACACCAAGATGGCGGTGGTGAATATAGTTATTTATTTTATGTGTGGGTGGAACCCTTTGGTTTGGATTCACCAATTGGTTTGGTTCTCTTGGAGAACAATGTGTAATATTTGTAGTTATGCTTGTATGCCTTATCATGTGTTTTATGATGATGTTGTCAAGGTGAGAAAATGATTTCGTGCATGATGAAAAACCTGGTTTGATTACTAGATCAAGTATGGACTTTTGTGCTTATGTGCTTAATTATGATGCAATGTTGTGTGTTATTGTTATCATAATTGTGTAAGTCTTATGTGTCATATCTTGGTTAGTTAGTGAAGCAAACCTTCACATTTGTTCCTAATAGGCTTTTAGCCATAACCTTGAGAAAAGGAAAAGTATGTGTAGTTCTTGAACAAGTCAAGTTTTGATGTAAGAAAAATGTTTTAATGACTTATGTTTTCAAAGAAAAACCCTACTTGACTTTGCTCCAAAGATCAAATGGAATTAAATCTCAAAGTGTTTTCACCAAAGTGAAACATGTTTTATACCTTATCCTTAGTTCATCTAGTTAATCAAGTGACTCAAAATGAGACAAGAAGTGTTTTCATGAATAGAATCAAAATGGTTCCAAAAGGTTAATGTCTTGTTTTAAGGCAATTTTCGCTAAGCGAATCCAATTTCGCAAGGCGAAAACCGAGAAAATACAAGTTAGGCATCACTGCCTCCTCTTCGCTAAGCAAAATAATCTTCGCTAAGCGAATGAAGCGAATTTCGCTGAGCGAACCATTTATCGCCCAGCGATCTGGGGAGTTTCAAAAGAGGTATTACTGCCTCATTTTCGCTGAGCGAATTTAACCTCGCTAAGCGAATTTCATGTTTCAGAAAATGCTAGAAATAGAGTAAATGGTTCAAACGTTGTTTCAAATCAAATAAGTTTTCAACTGAGAAGTTGTTTTGGTTTACAAAGGAGTTTTTAACTCAACTCGTAAAATTTTACGTATAAAAACCTAGTTAAGTAATTAACTTAGAGTTGAAGACAATGGTTAATTAAGTATAGTATGTGGTGAAACAAGACCATACACTATACCATTGATGACTTAGTACATCAATGACTTCATAAGACATAAACACAAATATGAAACATTTTGGGTTTTGGAACAGTAGTTCGATGACGGATCGGTGATTCGGACCCCGATCAGTCGTTCAATTGTTTCAGTCTTGTGATGACTCGATCCCGGAGGGATCACGAGATTTATCCTGTCGATAAAGGTTTTGTTTTTCAAAGACGCGTACAGTTCCTAAGGACGAGAACCTTAGTGGAACTTAAGGTTTACCCGTGGGGTAAACATTGCTTGATCGCATCTGCTTTGTGTAAGCATTGGCATTTCATTTGCATAGTTTTAAGGCCTTGAGCCTAGGAGTTGAGCTTACCCCTTGATGCGGGTACGAATCTTATGGTGACGATCTTCGGTGGTCTTTTTGGAGGTATCAGGGTTGGAAGGGCTTACATGTGACCAGTTGGTAGCTCTTCCGTGTCGTGGCGAATCCGTGCAATACACTGATATCCTCTACTAGATGCCGTACTATTCATGTTTGGTCGAGAGTGTTTCCGTAAAGCCATATACGTGCACGTTATGAATGTTGTAGCATCTTACTCATGGCTGGCAGAAACCGGAACATGTCCTCCCATTCACTCTCTCCGACGTTTTGTTAGCTCCATGGAGTAGGGATCAGAGTAGTACCCAGTGACATTGGCATTGAGTCATGTATATTGCACTACATTGCATGGCCATTGATGTTTACATTTACGGTTATACATCGCTGTTTTGTTTAAGAATGCCTTATATTATGTTGTTAACTGCCTAAACATGATATTATGCTGTCAACTGCTTAACATGATTTATACTGAGAACTTGTTGTAAGCATGTTGGGTACGCTATTATTCGGTGAGTCCTCCCATTTTTACTACTGTTGTTTTGTTGTGTTGATGAACAAGAATCTCACCCATATCTGTGAGACGACCCCACTTGCATAGGATAATCCCATTAGTTTCAGATCAGAATTCTCTGATACCGTAAAACACAGCCGGAAAATTCATTTTCATTTCACAAGTTAAGTAGCTAATAACATATTATATCAAGATTTTACATCAGAGTTCGCCTGGAAGCCATGGCATAAAGCATATCAACAATAAACATAGACGTTCCACTGGTCGTGGTACAAGTCACAAGAGACTCAAAGATACCTCTGAGGTCTCTTTTTATTCGAGAAGTGTTGACGCCGAACGTGTAACTCACAATAGAGTCCACCCCTAGTCGGCTGCACCCGCTGTAGTGCTTCCAACAACTAATAAGCACCTCCGCCTTCGGATCACAACCCGAACAACCATATACATGGAAATATGGGAAAACGTACATAGGAGGTAAGAAACGTTACAATATCATGCCAAAGGGAAATCACGTAGCATATAACATACCAACATGTACAATAGCATACGATCAGCAACCACATCCATCTCTCAAGTTCAACACAACATCCAACCTCAAATTATCATAACTAGGGATCATCGCCTATTCTCCAACAGTCAACCCCAAGGTATCACAACTAGGGATCATTACTTCTTTTACATGCACAACTAAGTTCCTGGCGCTTGGAAATACTGTCCTCCAACTCAACTGTGAAGTAGTCCTTTTCCAAGGTAGGAAGTCACCCTCCAACTATAAGGGCATAGAGTCGGTAGTCCAGGTTACTGGTTCCCAGGGCGTCCACCTCGACCTCATGTGACAGTCACTTAAATTACTATTGCAACTGTACACACGGCTCCCTGTACACAACCACTCAAACTGCTGTTACAGCTGTATACACGTACCAGCTCATATGATAGCCACTTAAACTGCTGTTGCAGCTATTCATACAGCTCCTTGTGACAAGCACTCAAACTGCTGTCGCAATTGTCACAAGTCCCAACCTCGCGTGATCACTGCTGGCAAGCTTCTGTGGCAAGTACACACACGTAACCCTATACACAACCACTCAAACTTCTGTTGCAGTTGTGTACCAGCATATATGATTGCAGTTAGTCATATAGCCCCCTTGTGACAACCACTCAAACTGCTGTTGCAATTGTCACAAGTAATCCACCTCGTGCGATAACTATTCAGACAGCTGTTACAGTAGATCCAGCGGCTTTCCACCACAACAATGCAAATGTTATGATTATGCATCCATCATTTCAACAACAACTTAACTAATGTCTCACAACCTACATCCTCCAACTGTGAGGATGCCACTCTCCAACTATGAGAGCCACTTATAACTTAGATCCACATCCTTAATTTACTAGCCTAACCTCAATCATCATCTCCAAAGTCAATCATTCTCCTATAATCCTAACAATATACCAATCATCTCCAAAGTCAACCAAGATCATATCAATCACAAACACATCACATGTCATAGCATGCAGTATAGCATTCTTATAAGCATACCAAAACGTAATTAAGCATGTTATCACCACAAACATCTCATTTAATCATATTATCAATCATCACAAATCAACATACATCCGCAATCAACATATATCATAGATCAATACTAAGGCGATAGCCCAAAGTAAACTAAACCTAGGGTTTAGGTACTTTATCGGGGCTCAGCCATTAGTAAGGTTTGAGGATCCCTACACATATTAACAATTATATACTACGTCTACCATTCCCAGATATATGTAGTTTTTTCCTCCTCACCTAATAGTAAGAGTATGAGAACAACGTTCACGAACTCACAAGCACGTTCTCACTGTCATAGCCTCGCTCCTCCAACTGGTAATTGGATACCTTTTAGAGCAGTTGAACACGTTCTTATCCTTCACAACAAATCATCAGCAAAATTAGTAAAATCAAACAAATCTCCCCTAGTTCTTATGAGCTAGGTTTCGGCCCCTATGTAGTAAAAATGCTAGAAGTGTTAAAATTTGACAAACTCTTGGATCTATGATCCTTAAGCATAGAGAATACTCCTGTAAGTCATTTTTCTCAAGAATTTGAAACAAAACTCAACATACACCAAGTATAGGGTTTCGGCCATGACTTAGAAAGTTTTTGATCATGATTAATTGAATTCAAGGACATCTAAGTGTAATAGAACTCAATTCAACACTTCTTTATGCAAAACATTGAACAAAACTTCATGGATTCACTAACCTAGGGTTTCGGCCATCTCAACCCAATTGGGTTAGAGAGCTCTTATGATCACAAAATTTTAGATTATGAAAGAAGACATTGAATCTAGATCATGAAAATTGGTTTGATATCAAAATGATTTTGCTACAATTTTTCATGAATTTTGGAAGTTTAAAAGTAACCATGAACACATAGAATTTCAATGGATGCAATTGAAGATTAAGAGCTCAAAGATGAGATCTCTACCTCTTGGATGATGGAGAAGATGATTCTAAGCAGCTTTGATTCTCAAAGGTATTGAAGAAACCTTGAAGAATGATGAGAAAATGAAGGTGGAAGCCTTGAATATGTTATGAATGCTTGAGGTGAAGAAGGAGAACGAAAATGAGAGAAAGAAATGGAAGAAAAGTGGCGTGAGATCTATATTTATAGGGGGGGAAATATAAGGATAGGATAAGGATAAAATTTACTCAAGGTTAGAATGGTCATTCACTTAAGAACCAAATTGGACTTTCATCAAAAGTTGTTCTAGAAACTTCAACACTTGAACTTAAAGAATAAAGTAAAGGAGAAAGGAATATGACATAGGATATGTATATATGAATGGCGTGTAAGATAAATGAAGGAAGGGTAAGGATTGTATAAAAGTTACTTAAGGACAAAACTGTCATTTCCTATTAGGGGCAAAATTGTCATTTTCTACACCATCATCATTATAGGTGACTCACCCTTGGCCATCATTATCATGGTGACTCACCTAGGTGAGTCACTATGTAATAATTGCATAAGGATAAGATAAGGTGAGGTGTCCCCTTGAAAGCGACCTTATGCTTATCCGTTACCGGTTCCTGTGATCCCGTATGCGGACCGTGTTTCATTTGAATCGTCAACCCAAACCCTAACCATAATTCTCTACCAGTAATGTAGAGTAAAACAAGATCTGGGTTGGAGTCAAAAGTGGACAAGTAGAGACAAAATCAAACATTAGACGAGAGACGCGGTTCCTGAGGGTGATGAGTGTGATGAGTCAGTGGATGAGTCATCGCCATGACTCATCACTATCATGATTACTCCACCATGACTCACCACCATGACTCACCCATGTCATGATTACCTTTCTCAAATATCTTGATAATTTCTAAAGGAAAGTCCATGAAATTACAATTTTGCCACTGTGACTCAGTTAAGATTCGTATCACATATCGATCGTAGAAAGCAATAAAAATTGGGGTTCTGTTGGTACTTGCTGTTGCTGCTTGAACAGATGGACGTGACGATGGTTCAGTCCAGTAGTTTCCCTGAGCCCGGAGGCGGACTCTTTTTGTGGTTTAGTTTTGTTGTCGGCCATACTATGTCAGTTTTGTAGTACTTTTTGGGATCTACGACTCCTAGTACTTATTGTATTTCTTATGTCAGTTATACATTAGACTTATGTCTGTACACAGTAATGTTGACGTTTCTATTTCTGTTTATGTTCTGTGTTTATTATATAGTATGTTCTAGAAATGCATGGTGAACCTAAGTTCGTTTATTAGTATTATTTACCTTTACTAAATCCCATTACATCTTGTGAAAAGAAAAAAAAAACTGCATTTTCCGCATTAATAAATATTTTCGGCCTTATAAACGTTCGGGAATGTGACACTCGGGAAAGGGTGTTGCATAAGGTACTTCACATTATGTTTACTTTCATGAAATTACTTTTTCCCTGTTACTTTCAAATCACTTATTCAATTGATTAAACTATGATTAAAGTAAAACCCATTTTTACCCTAGTTAAAACACAAATGGATGAAACCCTACTTGATCTTTGGATCAAAACTACTTCTTGTTTGTTTTTGAAACACAAGTTACTAAATCACTTATTAGCTTCCAAAAACATTGAAATTCAAGAACAAGTTCATGTTCATCTTTTTCTTGCTATAATGGCCGAACCCCATACTAACATGGATGTGAAGATTTTGCTTCACCAACATATTAAGTAATAGCTCAAAATACTCACAATAATATGATGGAAAAAAAATTATACACCATTCAACCATAAACAAGCATAAAAATCCTTACTTGATCTAGAGATCAAATTATGGTTTTCAACATACATGAAAACATTTTTCCAACCAAGCATATATCATCATAAGCACATAATAAGCATAGAAACCTTATTAAAAACATGTTATCATAGAGAACTTCACCAACAAAGTAGTGAACCCAAGCTAGGGTTTTCACCCACACCAACCACAAAACAACTATTTTCATCTTTCACCTATGTGACTCACCCTTGGCCATCATTATCATGGTGACTCACCTAGGTGAGTCACTATGTAATAATTGCATATGGATAAGATAAGGTGAGGTGTCCCCTTGAAAGCGACCTTATGCTTATCCGTTACCGATTCCTGTGATCCCGTATGCAGACCGTGTTTCGTTTGAATCGTCAACCCAAACCCTAACCATAATTCTCTACCAGTAATGTAGAGTAAAGTAAGATCTGGGTTGGAGTCAAAAGTGGACAAGTAGAGACAAAATCAAACATTAGACGAGAGACGCGGTTCCTGAGGGTGATGAGTGTGATGAGTCAGTGGATGAGTCATCGCCATGACTCATCACTATCATGATTACTCCACCATGACTCACCACCATGAGTCACCCATGTCATGATTACCTTTCTCAAATATCTTGATAATTTCTAAAGCAAAGTCCATGAAATTATAACTTTGCCACTGTAACTCAGATCAGATTTGTATCATATATCGATCGTATAAAGCAATAAAAATTGGGGCGTTACATTACTACCCCCCTTAAAAAGAATTTCGTCCCCGAAATTCGGTAGTCGATGTGCGTATAGATTATACTACTTCAGTCAAGATAGGGCAAACACGCTTTACTACTTTTATTGAAATCATATACTTGATACATCACATCAGTTTGGGACATATATACAGCCAGTGATGCAATCTGTTCTCTTAACATTCCCATACTCATATTCTTTCAGTACATCCAACTAAAGATCACCCTGAAAGATGTCACAAACTATTACTCAAACATTAATAGCTTCTATTTCTATTCATGGTTGAAAAGTCCTAGCTCGTCGTAGTGTAAACACACGTCCCATTATAGGAATTCTTTCAGCCCTTTGTTCTTGTCCTTCACCATCATTAGACTTTAATGCTACCCTCTGTCTGCAATCGTGAGCGATGTGTCCTGGCTTTCCACATCGAAAACAAATAGAATCTTTTTCTCGACATTCCCTAAGTAAATATGCTCCTCCACATTTGAAGCATCTGAACTTTCCTCGTCCTTCTTCTTCCGCTGCTACAGTTTGTGGTCTAGGACAGTTATACGGTTTTTGCTCTTGCTGAGACCTCTCCTCCCTATCCCTCTGTTTCGTCCCCATCGGTCCTTTATCCTTTCTATGTTGACGTGCCTCCATGCGCTTGTCAAAATTTTCCACGGCAGTACATCTTTCGAGCATCTCTGGGAACTTGGTAATTCCCAAAGGTAACACTGCCCTTTGCAGCTCGTGCTTAGCCCATCCTCAAACCTTCTGCGTATCCATTCCTCATCCGAACGCACTTGATAAAACTTAGAAAATTTGAGTAAGGCCTCAAACTTCATCGCATACTGGCCAACTAACATGCTCCCTTGCTTCAAGCCAAGGAATTCTTTTTCCTTCTCGTCTGAGTGTTTCAGGGAAGTACTTCTCCGTAAAGCTTGCCTTGAACAGTTCCCATGTAATCATTCTTCCATCTGCCTCCAGCATTCTCTGTCGATTCTTCCACTAAGATTCCGCCCCTCCAATCAGCATGAAAGATGCGTAGGTGACTTTCTGGTCTTCCCTACAGCGCATTGCTAAAAAGATCTTTTCCACTTGTTGTATCCATAACTCTGCTCCTTCCAGGTTGTATTCTCCATGAAATTGAGGTGGCTTCCCTTTCATAAATGCAACCAATCCTTTATCCACGACTCCCTCTTCTCTTTCTTGATTCTGTGTCCTCTGTAGAAATTCTTGTTGCTGCTGCATTAGTAGTGTATTCTGTTGTGTCTGTTGCAACATAGCTGTCGCCATATCCCTCAGAGTATGCATAACTTCAGGATCTCCTCCTTCAGTCCAAGGAGGTCTATTGTTCTCAACATCAGCATCCTTGTCTCTATTGTTCCCTTCTCTGCGAGTCCGAACCATCGCTTCCTGATAAACGTAACCGTTAACTCATATTCATAAGATGTATAACATAATCCACATGTAAATACAGATCATATGAATAATCGATACAGTTATCATTGCCTCTCAAGCTAGAAACAATAGACAACTAGTGAATCGGACACTTCACCCAACTTCTAAACTTAGCCGATACCCTGTGCGGGTTCAACTAAACACGGCCAGTCCCAATAACATTACCCCATAGTCCGGATAGAACCGAACTACTCTGATACCATTACAATGAGACGACCCCACTTGCATAGCATAATCCCATTAGTTTCATATCATAATACTCTGATACCGTAAAACACAGCCGGAACATTCATTTTCATTTCACAAGTTAAATAGCTAGTAACATATTATATCAAGATTTTACATCAGAGTTCGCTTGGAAGCCATGGCGTAAAACATATCAACAATAAACATAGACGTTCCACTGGCCGTGGTACAACTCACAAGAGACTCAAAGATACCTATGAGGTCTCTTTCTATTCGAGAAGTGTTGATGCCAAAAGTGTTACTCACAAGTCTACCCCTAGTCGGCTTCACCCGCTGTAGTGCTTACGACAACTAATCAGCACCTCCGCCTTCGGATCACGACCCGAACAACCATATACATGGAAATATGGGAAAACATACATAGGAGATAAGAAACGTTACAATATCATGCCAAAGGGAAATCACGTAGCATATAACATACCAACATGTACAATAGCATACGATCAGCAACCACATCCATCTCTCAAGTTTAGCACAACATCCAACCTCAAATTATCATAACTAGGGATCATCGCCTATTCTACAACAATCAACCCCAAGGTATCACAACTAGGGATCATTACCTCTTCTACATGCAAAACTAAGTTCCTGGCCCTTGGAAATACTGTCCTCCAACTCAACTGTGAAGTAGTCCTTTTCCCAGGTAGGAAGTCACCCTGCAACTATAAGGGCATAGAGTCGGTAGTCCAGGTTACTGGTTCCCAAGACGTCTCCCAGAACGTCCACCTCGACCTCTTGTGACAGTCACTCAAATTACTGTTGCAAATGTACACAGGACTCCCTGTACACAACCACTCAAACTGCTGTTGCAGCTATTCATACAGCTCCTTGTGACAACCACTCAAATTGCTGTTGCAATTGTCACAAGTCCCGACCTCGCGTGATCACTGCTGGCAAGCTTCTGTGGCAAGTACACACACGTAACCCTATACACAACCACTCAAACTGTTGTTGCATTTGTGTACCAGCATATATGATTGCAGTTAGTCATATAGCCCCGTGTGACAACCACGCAAACTGCTGTTGCAATTTTCACAAGTAATCCACCTCGTGTGATAACTGTTCAGACAGCTGTTGCAGTAAATCCCGCGGCTTTCCACCACAACAATGCAAATGTTATGATTATGCATCCATCATTTCAACAACAACTTAACTAATGTCTCACAACCTACATCCTCCAACTGTGAGGATGCCACTCTCCAACTATGAGAGCCACTTATAACTTAGATCCACATCCTTAATTTACTAGTCTAACCTCAATCATCATCTCCAAAGTCAATCATTCTCCTATAATCCTAACAATATACCAATCATCTCTAAAGTCAACCAAGATCATATCAGTCATAAACACATCACATGTCATAGCATGCAGTATAGCATTCTTATAAGCATACCAAAACGCAATTAAGCATGTTATCACCACAAACATCTCATTTAATCATATTATCAATCATCACAAATAAACACACCTCCTCAATCAACATATATCATAGATCAATACTACGGCGATAGCCCAAAGTAAACTAAACCTACGGTTTAGGTACTTTATCGGGGCTCAGCCATTAGTAGAGTTTGAGAATCCCTACACATATTAACAATTATATACTTCGTCTACCATTCCCAGATATATGTCGTTTCTTCCTTCTCACCTAATAGTAATAGTATGATAGCAACGTTCACGAACTCACGAGCACGTTCTCACTGTCACAGCCTCACTCCTCCAACTGGTAATTGGACACCGTTTAGAGCAGTTGAACACGTTCTTATCCTTCACAACAAATCATCATCAAAATTAGTAAAATCAAACAAATCTCCCCTAGTTCTTATGAGCTAGGTTTCGGCCCCTATGTTGTAAAAATGCTAGAAGTGTTAAAATTTGACAAACTCTTGGATTTATGATCCTTAAGCATAGAGAATACTCTTGTAAGTCATTTTTCTCAAGAATTTGAAACAAAACTCAAGATACACCAAGTATAGGGTTTCGGCCATGAATTATAAAATTAGGGTAAGAAAGGTTTTTGATCATGATTAATTGAATTCAAGGACATCTAAGTGTAATAGAACTCAATTCAACACTTTTTTAAGCAAAACATTGAACAAAACTTCGTGGATTCACTAACCTAGGGTTTCGGCCATCTCACCCCAAATGGGTTAGAGAGCTCTTATGATCACAAGCTTTTAGATTATGAAAGAAGACATTGAATCTAGATCATGAAAATTGGTTTGACATCAAAATGATTTTTCTACAATTTTTCATGAATTTTGGAAGTTTAAGAGTAACCATGAACACATAGAATTTCAATGGATGAAATTGAAGATTAAGAGCTCAAAGATGAGATCTACACCTCTTGGATGATGGAGAAGATGATTCTAAGCAACTTTGATTCTCAAAGGTATTGAAGAAACCTTGAAGAATGATGAGAAAATGGACGTTGAAGCCTTGAATATGTTATGAATGCTTGAGGTGAAGAAAGAGAACGAAAATGAGAGAAATAAATGGAAGAAAAGTGGCGTGATATCTATATTTATAGGGGAAAAAGTTAAGGACAGGATAAGGATAAAATTTACTCAAGGTTAGAATGGTCATTCACTTAAGAACCAAATTGGACTTTCATCAAAAGTTGTTCTAGAAACTTCAACACTTGAACTTAAAGAATAAAGTAAAGGAGAAAGGAATATGACATAGGATATGTATATATGAATGGCGTGTAAGATATATGAAGGAAGGGTAAGGATTGTATAAAAGTTACTTAAGGACAAAACTGTCCTTTCCTATTAGGGGCAAAATTGTCATTTTCTACACCATCATCATTACTATGGTGAGTCACCTATGTGACTCACCCTTGGCCATCATTATCATGGTGACTCACCTAGGTGAGTCACTATGTAATAATTGCATAAGGATAAGATAAGGTGAGATGTCCCCTTGAAAGCGACCTTATGCTTATCCGTTACCGGTTCTTGTGATCCTGTATGCGGACCGTGTTTCGTTTGAATCGTCAACCCAAACCCTAACCATAATTCTCTACCAGTAATGTAGAGTAAAACAAGATCTGGGTTGGAGTCAAAAGTGGACAAGTAGAGACAAAATCAAACATTAGACGAGAGACACGGTTCCTGAGGGTGATGAGTGTGATGAGTCAGTGGATGAGTCATCGCCATGACTCATCACTATCATGATTACTCCACCATGACTCACCCATGTCATGATTACCTTTCTCAAATATCTTGATAATTTCTAAAGCAAAGTCTATGAAATTACAATTTTGCCACTATGACTCAGTTAAGATTCGTATCATATCTCGATCGTAGAAAGCAATAAAAATTGGGGTTCTGTTGGTACTTGCTGTTGCTGCTTGAACAGATGGACGTGACGATGGTTCAGTCCAGTAGTTTCCCTGAGCCCGGAGGCGGACTCTTTTTGTGGTTTAGTTTTGTTGTCGGCCATACTATGTCAGTTTTGTAGTACTTTTTGGGATCTACGACTCTTAGTACTTATTGTATTTCTTATGTCAGTTATACATTAAACTTATGTCTGTACACAGTAATGTTGACGTTTCTATTTCTGTTTATGTTCTGTGTTTATTATACAGTATGTTCTATAAATGCATGGCGAACCTAAGTTCGTTTATTAGTATTATTTACCTTTACTAAATCCCATTACATCTTGTGAAAAGAAAAAAAAACTGTATTTTCCGCATTAATAAATATTTTCGGCCTTATAAACGTTCGGGAATGTGACACTCGTGAAAGGGTGTTGCATTAGGTACTTCACATTATGTTTACTTTCATGAAATTACTTTTTCCCTGTTATTTTCAAATCACTTATTCAATTGATTAAACTATGATTAAAGTAAAACCCATTTTTACCCTAGTTAAAACACAAATGGATGAAACCCTACTTGATCTTTGGATCAAAACTACTTCTTGTTTGTTTTTGAAACACAAGTTACTAAATCACTTATTAGCTTCCAAAAACATTGAAATTCAAGAACAAGTTCATGTTCATCTTTTTCTTGCTATAATGGCCGAACCCCATACTAACATGGATGTGAAGATTTTGCTTCACCAACATATTAAGTAATAGCTCAAAATACTCACAATAATATGATGGAAAAAAAATTATACACCATTCAACCATAAACAAGCATAAAAATCTTTACTTGATCTAGAGATCAAATTATGGTTTTCAACATACATGAAAACATTTTTCCAACCAAGCATATATCATCATAAGAACATAATAAGCATAGAAACCTTATTAAAAACATGTTATCGTAGAGAATTTCACCAACAAAGTAGTGAACCCAAGCTAGGGTTTTCACCCACACCAACCACAAAACAACTATTTTCATCTTCCAACAATTTTGGAGTGATGAGGTTCACTCCCACATACCTTAAGTGAAGAGGTTTTAGTGAAAGAAAACTCCAAGCCCTTAAAGAGAAGAGACGTGGTCGAACATAGAGAGAAAGAAAAGACAAGGTTTTGAACTAGTTTTCATAAGAATGTGGAACTAGTAGATGATTACTCAAGGTATAAAGTAAGGAAATGAAAAGAAAAAGGATTTAGAAGCTCATCAACACAAGAATAACTTGAAGGTTAGCTTGATTTTCTTGGTACTCAAGAACACACTTCACCAAAATAAGAAACTTCTTTCACCAAAGTTGATCCTTAGACCAAGACAAGGTGAAGTATGATTTTAGAAATGAAGAATGAAATTTGGTTAGGGACTTATGTGGTATGGCCGAATATGATGAGAAGAGAGAATTTTTCAAAAACCTAAGAAATGGTGTCTTTTATCTTTAGGAAAAGTAAAATGAAAATGAATACGTATTTTTGGGACCATATGGCGGAATGGCCTTGTAGGGTTATGACCAAGGATTTGGTTAAAGTTGTGATAGAAATATGTGTAAGGAAAAGGAGGGATAGGATTGATGAAGGTACATAGGTGTTGACACCATGATAAAAGTTGATGAGATTAACCAAAACTAGGTAGTTTAGCTTTTTCCAAAAAAGGTAAGTTGACAAAGTTGAAAGGTTGTCATGATTTTGACAAAAAGGTGACACTGTCTCATGAAACGTGAAAAGCAGTCATAAACTTCTCCCGGCTTGAGGCCGGAGTAACTTCCCGGCCCTAGACAAGATTACTTCTCGACCCTGGCGCATCCCAAGGTAAAACGATTCCAATTAAAATAATAATAATTTTACCGGTTCCGACTCAGAACAACAAAATAAACTCAATACAATAACTTATGATTATTAAGCTCATAATTGAAGTTCAAATATAAATTTCCAATTATTAACTATTTTTATGATTACAATTAATTAGACTGTGTTCTCGGTCAAGTTATTAACATAAACAGTCAAAAAGACATATATAGGATTTTTGGGATGTTACAGCACTATCCTCCAAAAAGAAATTTCGAGGACGAAATTTACCTTAGAAGAGATGCGGAAACTGTTCCCTCATCCTAATCCTCCAACTCCCAGGTGGCTTCACCTGACGTCTCATTCTAGATAACCTTGACCAAGGATACCTCCTTCCCTCGTAGTTGCTTCACTCTTCTGTCTTCAATCTTGATAGGTAGTGTTTCATAGGTTAGGTTATCCTTTAGCTATACTGAATCAGGTTTTATGACATGATTGGGATTCGTAATATATTTTCGCAATTGTGAAACATGAAAAACATTATGAAGGTTGGGTAGAAAAGGCGGTAAAGCTATTTGGTAAGCTATCGGACCTATCCGATGAAGAATTTGATAAGGTCCGACGAATTTCGGAGTGTGTTTTCTGGACTTAAGGACTCTTCCAACCCCAGTCGTTGGAGTGACTCTTAAAAACACATGATCACCTTCTTCAAACTCAAGGGACTACGTCTTTTATCCGCATAGCTTTTCTGTCGGCTCTGAGTTGTCCTCATCTTTTCCTGAATCAGTTTCACCTTCTCAGTTGTTTGTTGCACTAGTTCAAGTCCTAACGAAGCACTTTATCCATCCTGATACCAACACAAAGGTGTTCTTCACCGTCATCCATTTAAAGCTTCATAGGGTGCCATCCTTATGCTTGAATGGTAACTGTTATTGTAGGTGAATTCTATTAACGGTAGGAAACTCTCCTAACTGCCGGCATATTCCAACACACACTCCCTTAACAGATCTTCTAAAGACTATATCGTGTCCGCCTGTTTGGGGATGATAAGTTGAACTTAACCGTAGCTTTGTTCCTAAGGCTTCATGCAAACTATGTCAAAACCGTGAAGTAAACTATGAGTTTCTATCTGATATAATGCTTGAAGTTACCCCATGAAGTCTCACAATCTCACTGATATATATATCTGAGTCAGTTTCTCCATGGAATACTTGATATTGATAGGTAGGAAATGAGCTGACTTCGTGAGCCAATCAACTATCACCCAAATGGAATCACACCCATTAGGGGTCCTTGGTAAACACATCACAAAATTCATTGCTATGACATCCCATTTCCACTCTGGGATATCCAACGGAAGTAACATTCTCGCTGGTCTTTAATGCTCAACCTTTGCTTTTGACACACCAAGCAAGACGCCACATAGTCAACCACATCTCGTTTTATGCCTTGCCACCAAAACAACCACTTCAGGTCTTGGTACATCTTGGTAGATCTAGGATACATACTCAACTTGCTCGTATGAGCTTCGTCTAGAATTAACCTCCTTAGCTCTAGGTTATTTGGCACATAAATCTGTTCTCTTTGTCTCAGAATTCCATATGCTCCTTCCTTATACTCAGACGTCATCCCTTTCTTAAGAATCCCTTGCTCTTTTTCTAGATACTGATCATAAACTTATTTCTCTCGAATCCAATCCATCAGATCATTCGACACTATAACCATGCCCACACAAAGCCTTCCTGGCATAATTACCACAAACAAATGCATATCTCTGAACTGTTTCAACAAATCATGTTCTTTAACCATCATTGCGGACACATATAACACTTTTATATTCAAAGTGTCTGCTACCACATTAGCCTTCCGTGGATGAAACTACAACTGGAAGTCATAGTCCTTTAGAAACTCTAACCGTCGCCTCTGCCTCATACTTAGCTTTTTCTGATCAAACAGGTACTTTAGACTCTTATAATAGCTAAAGATATTGAATGTCGAACCATACAAGTAGTGCCTCCAAATCTTCAATCCAAAGACCACAACTTCTAACTCCATATCATGGATAGGGTAGTTCATTTTGTTCACCTTCAACTGTCTTGAAGCATAAGTTACAACTTTTTGATTTTGCATCAGTATATAGCCTAATCCCTGGTAAGAAGCGTCACCGTACATCTCAAAAGTTTCACTTGGGTCTGGTAACACCAACATTGATGAAGTAGTCAGCCTCTTCTTCAACTCCTGAAAACTCCTTTCACAAGCTTCAGTCCATTTAAAAACTTTATCCTTTCTTGTCAACTGGGTAAAGGGTCCAATCTTAGAAAATCCCTCGATGAACCTCTGATAATACCCAGCCAAGCCCGAAAAAATACATATCTCAGTCACTCTTGATGGTCTCTCATACTCAAGAACTGCTTCAACTTTTGACGGATCCACAACGATCCCTTCCTTTGAAATCACGTGACCCAAAAACTGCACCTCGTCGAGCCAAAACCCACACATAGATAGCTTTGCATACAACTATTTCTCCTTCAGAATCCGAAGAACCACACTAAGATATTCAACGTGTTTCTCCTGATCTGGGGAATATATGAGTATGTCGTCTATGAAGACAACGACAAACTTATCTAGGTAGGGATGAAAGATCCTATTCATATAATCCATGAATATGGTTAGAGCATTCGTCACCCCAAAAGGCATCACACGGTACTCATAGTGCCTATATCGTGTTCGAAACGCAGTCTTTGGTATATCCTCTGCCTTCACACGAATCTGATGATAACCTGATCACAGATCGATATTGGAGAAAACTGCCGCTCCCCTCAACTGATACATTAAGTCATCTATCCTCGGGAGAGGATACTTGTTCTTAATAGTAACCTTGTTCAAATGGCGATAATCCGCACATAAGCAAGAAGTTTCATCCTTCTTTGTCACTAACAGCACTGGAGCTCCCCAAGCCGATATACTGGATCTAATGTAACATCCCAAAAATCTCATATCTGTCTTTTTAACTGTTTGTGTGAATAACCTGACTGAGAACATAATTTGATTAATCATAATCATAAGAATAGTTAATAATTGGAAATTCATATTTGAATTTCAATTATGAGCTTAATAATCTTAAAATGTTGTTTTGAACCCAGTGTGTTGTTTTGAGTCGGAATCGGCAAAAATATTAATATTTTAATCGGGACCGCTTTACCTTGGGATGCGTGCCAAATCCGGGAGTAGTTCATGACTGCTTTTCACGTTTCACGAGTCGTTGTCACCTTTATGTCAACCCTCCATCACCTTTTCATTCCTTTAACCAATGGATTAAACTCCTATGACCCTCGTTAATAAACTGTCAACCTTACCATTTATGGAGAAAGCTAATTAACCTATTTATGGCTAATCTCTAATACTTTGCATAAGAACTCAACACCTATGTACTTGAGTCAATACTAACCTTCTATTTCCTTACACTAATTCCCATCAACCTTTAACCAATATTTGGTCATAAACAAGCTAAGGCCGTACGGCCATATGCTTCCATAACACCATAAACACTTCTCATATTCTCTTTCAAAGATCAAAACTCTCTTTGTTCAAGTTCTTCAAAATTCTCTCTTCTCTCTATTCATATCCCTCACGATTTTGGCTTCATAATTTATGAATCAAAACTAGTTTCTAAATTCTAAAACCATAGCCTTGTTAGTCTTGATCTCCTCCACAACTTTCATCAAGGAAATTTCTTGATTTGAGGAACTTTGTTCTTGAACCTCAAGAACACCAACCTTGTTCATCATGTGTTCTTCACTAAGTAAGTCTCTAACCTTACTTTTCTCTTCATATCTTTTCTTAGAATCACGAAACAATTTCTTCTAGTTCATGATCTTTGCAAAACAAGTTTCAAAACCTTGTTGTTTTTCTCTATGTAGGTTTAGCCTCATCCTTCTTTCTTGGTGCTTGGAGTTTTGATCATCCTAAGGACCTTCACTAAGGTAATGGGGGAGTGAACCACATCACACCACATTGGTGGTGGTGAAAATGGTTTATGGGTTTGGTTTGGGAAAAATCCTAAACCAAGGGTTTTGCCACTTTGTGTATTTGGTTCTCTATGAGAACAATGTTGTAATTATTGTTTATTGCTTGATATGTGTTCATTGACGTGTTTGAATGGTTGGAAATGGCTTTTATATGTTGGAAAACGCTAACCTAGGGTTTCTCCATCCAGGGGCGGAGCCAAGAAGTTCTTATGAGGGGCCAAGACTAAATATATATAACATAAATAACAATAAAAAAATTAACTAGTATATAAAATCAAACTATATGAAATTAAATAAAATATTAAGTTGGTGGAATAATTAAAATCCACGGATCCATTAATGTATCCTCACATTTCAACGAGTTTTACTATATTTTCCTACAAAATGCTTATACTAATCCTACTACTACTAAATAAATAAAATATTATGCATCAAAAAAAATATTAATTAAATGAAAAAGTAATCTATTTGCTATTTTGAAAATATAAAATGAATTCAATATTTTCTTTGTTTTGTAAATAGGAGAATTAGTAGGAGGATATAGAATCAGAGTTTAACTTTAATACATTGTCAGTTTAAAGTTTTTTACACTGTTAACCAGTTAACGCCACCACTTTTGTGACTTTTTATGTAGTTAATGTAAAAGGTTTAATTGGTATGCACTGTGAGTGTAAAGAATTTTTACACTGACAACCAATCACAAATCATCATATGTGTGATGGATTGACATTGTATCAAAATTAAACTCTTTTTATGTAAAAATCAAAGATTTTTAATCATGAAGCAATATAAGATTGGTTGAGTGTAAAAAAATATTCACATTGTATTATAATTAAATCTATTGAATAATTATTCCATTTTGATAAGGACAACCATTGAAAAAAATATAGAAGTATGTTAAATATATATATACTGAAAACTTGGGGGAGGCCATGGCAACCAAAGGCCTCCCCCTCCCTCCGCCTCTGCCTCTATCTTTTTGTTGAAAAGAGTTTGTGAAAATGTGATTTTCGGATCTGACCTTGTGTGAGTCATTTCGGTTTTTCTATCAACCTAGACCTTTGATTTCAAAACTTGTTTTTGATCCTAAAAATAGACATCTTGGGCTTCATTTTGAGCACAAACGTCATGTGAAAATTTGACCCTTGAAAACCTGTTTCAGTCTAAGCATAAAAGTCTATCTTAGATTCTGACTACAGTGACTTATTTCATGAAACTGTACTTACTCGGTTATTTTTTGTGAAAAAAAATTTTATATTCAAAAATTAGACATCATAAGCTTTCATATGAGTCCTCATTTTCTCAAATCCGAGTTCGTTTGGTCAATCAAATGTTTGTCTCAAGTTGATGCTTGAAATGCTGAAAATTCTCCGTATACGGGTTTTGTGTTAATTTTTGGAATTGGATGTTATGTTATTATTCATTTTGATGCATTGATGATTACTCTTGCTCATGATGGATGTTGGTGAAGCAAAATCTTCACATTAAACCTAGTATAGGATTCGGCCAAAGCATAAATAAAAAGGATTTCCAACTTCAATCTTTGAAACTCAACTGATTTTACAACTCTAAAATGGAATCAATGAACGATGAACCAAAGCAAAACAAAGAAACATTATTTGAATGAAACACAACCTTATATTCATTCAAGAGATTATTAAAACAAAGGAAAAATTATTTTGATCTTAGGTTATGGTTTGAGTAAATCAAATGACGTTTTGAAAATTAATGAATCAAATGTTCGTAATAACAAAATACTTTGAGAAAATCTTATGTAACATTCGGTTACTAAGTAGGTTTGGAACGTAAAACCGATCTTTGATTTTAATACAATATTTAGTTTCAAGTTTAAGTATAAATGATTTCAAGTTAAAAGAAATTTGGACTTAAGAATATTTCTCTTCATGGTTAAAACAAAGGAGTTATGTACTCACTTCTTTACAAAGTGTTTATACACTCATATTCTTTGAACAAAAGTAATGGTACATTCAAATTGAGTTTTGAACAAAGTGAGGTATTTGAAAAGGAAAATATTTTAAGTCATCATAAGTATTTAATGCACTTATGATGGGGTTTCATAAAGCTAAAACATGTTTTTTTTAACTTAAAGAGATCTGAATTTGCCAAATAGAAAAACAAAAGAGTTTTGAACTCAAAACTAAGGATTTTCCTAAGTGTAAAATCCTAAGTTGAGTAATTAACTTAGAGTGAAAGAAAGAGATAAGAAAGTATAGGACATGGTGAAACAAGACTATATGATATACCATTGATGATTCATTCATCAATCGATTCATAATGCTTAAGTAAATCAAGATGCATTTCATTACTTGAAACACAAGTACCTTCTAACTTAGAAAGGATCTCAGACTTAACTAGAGTATTCTCAATCCTTCTTCATAGGACATTTAGGACTTAAGAAATATATCATAAGATACAAACACAAACATGAAACGTTTTGGTTTGGAATAGTAGTCCGATGACGGGACTATGAGTCGGACCCGAGAACATCGTCTAAATGTATAGTCTTGTGATGACTCAATCCCGGAGGGATCACGAGATTATCCAGTGGATAAGAGTTTAAAATACTTTAATAGTGAAAGATCTATATGATAAGATTCCTATGGAATTATGAGTTTTATTCTGTGAATAAATATTAACACATGATATATGTGTAAGCCTTATAATGGCAAGATTCTTGTGGAATCATGAGGTTTATCTGGTGGATAGACATTTTATCACACCTGCTTTTGTGTAAGCATTGTCATTGTTATGCATGTGTCAGTACGGCCTTAAGCCTAGGAGTTGAGCTTACACCTTGATGCCGGTGCGAATCTAACGGTGACGATCTTAAATGGTCTTGAGGATGTCGGGGTTGGAGATTCCATAAGTTACAAGTTGGTGATTCTTCTGCGTCGTGGTATTCCGTGCACTGCTATGACATCTTTGACTAGATGTCGTACTTTTCACGATTGGTGTAGAGTGTTTCCGTAAAAGCCAGATACGCACACCTTACGAATGTTGTAGCATTAGCCCACAGTTGGCGTACACGGAACATGTACTCCCAATCACTCTCTTCGATGGTCATATTAGCTCCATGGAGTAAGGGTCTGACTCATACCCATCTTCATATTGAATGCATCATGTGTTTGGGTAAGCCCTAGTGGCCAATCTATTTTGAATAGATAATCGTTTTTATCATGACTTTGATCATATATTTGATTTATGTATAAGGCGTTTATTTATTATGTTATATTTTATGATCATATTTATAGCATAATAAAGTCCTTAGAATAGGTAGTTCATTTAATGGAACGTCAAGTATGACTTGACCGTGAGATGCCATTAAATTATAGAATACAATTCTTAAATATCCATAGTCAAGTATTATTATTAATAAGGACAATAATAATACATTGGGAGTATTATGTGAGTGTACTGATGACCACATCTCACGGGTCATAGATATAAGATATCAAGTCTTCACATAGGCATAAATATTAGTGGAATATTTATACTGGAGTGTCCCGCTATTAGAACGTTGCATAATAGTTATGTAAGTGTCATAAGCAATTCTCATGGTAACCATAGTGAAGTAGTCCTTCGACTTGAAATCACTACGATTCCTAACATATGTAATTGTAGGCTTTAATACTATTAAACGTTGTTTGTAACAAGACAACTATAAAGATAGTTATTGGGTCTGCAATGTAACATGTTGAGGAATGTGAGTGATGTAGATAGGATTCGTCCCTCATACATAACAGGAGTAATGTCTATAAGCCTCTTGATGGTATGCGACGTCGAAATACATGGTCATGCTAAGGTGGGACAATATGAGATATTGGGCCCACATGATCGTACATCAATTACTTGATCAAGAAATAAATAATTGAACTTAACAAGGATGACACATTTATGTCTTGTGTTCAATTTAGACATTAAGACGAAAGGACATTAACTTCACATTATATATGATTACAAGAAGGTTTTAATTGTATCACCAATATTCTAATTAATTGGGTAACAATGATGTATTGCTAGATGCCGCTCATTGTTTATAATATTAATTGATTATTAATATGATTAATAATAATTAATATTATTACCAATTAATTGAGAACTTATAAGGTCACACGCATAGAACAAATGTGCAGAGAATTAATTTAATTGATTAATTAAATATGATTTAATTAATAATTAAATGGGATTGATTTAATGGATTAATTAAATATGATTTAATTAATAATTAGACATTGGGCCTGCAGCGTATAGTAGCCCAAGTGGGTTAGGTTAAGTGAGTGACAACTATTAGTAAGCTATGCACATCACTTAAGCAACACACAACACAGAGCACTCATAACGACCGTTGTACACCAGGCACGCCCTCTTTTCTCTCTTTGTGTACTGTGCCTCTCCCAATCTTGATAGCTAGCACTACGCTATCTCTGACGTTGGTTTGCTCACGTGGACTGAGTAGAGGTATTGCTACTTTGCAATATTGGTGATAGAGAAGTCTTTTCTTATGATGGTTGTGGCTGGACAGTTATTGTAATCTCGCGATCCGAGATTCGTTAACCATTGGATCGGGCAGATTTTTGGATAACAGATTCGTGACATGTGGCTCTATGTAACACCCACTACCCCGCATATAATAAAACGAAAATAAAATCATACATGTCTTTAAAAAAATATAATAATTAAAATAACATCATATCCGCAAGGGTAATGTTCATCACATCATCTATAACGTAAAACATAGGAATATGAAATAATCAAAATCCTTTAAAAACAAATTGCGGAAATCATAAATAATAAACATAACCCAGATCCCGATGTCACATATCAGAGCTGGTATACATATACCGATAATACATCGGAATAAAGCCGAACATAAATCATATATCCTAACTACTGAGAGAGATCTCCTCGGAATCACTCCTCGTCAGCATGCTCGCCCTCCTCTGCATATACCACAACATATGCACAAGAATAACAAAGAGAGGGGTAAGAAACACAATCATGAATATATATAAACGGAATGGAATAGTAATTAAGATGGCATACAACATACATCAATCAACAATATATATATATATATATATATATATATATATATATATATCAAAGATGCATGTCAATGCGAATGCAACATTACTACTCCGTATGCATGTGGCCAACAACTTTAAATCAAGAAAGACGATTATGAGTACATGTCCGGTTATCAACGTGGATGATATGCCAGACCATGGGCCATCCCCGAACAGTCTCACTAATCCTGATAACGTATAGCGGCTAGTCAGGGTACTCAAGCTTATTCTTTAGGTCACTCCGACAATAGGTAGCTAGCCCATGTCACCTGGAACTTCCATACCCAACGTACCCGCAAGGCTGGGATAACATCCATCGTGGCCTCCACTATCGCGATTCATCGTTTGCTTTCCACCCAACATATCAACGTCAACGTATGATGCATGTTATGCTCTACAACATGCAAACACATGTCCAACCATCCACCATCATAATCAATCACATTGATTATCAACAATGACCATCCACGATGATCATCAAACAACTAGGTGCTAACCATCGTTATTGCCTTTATCAGCATTGCCAATATTATCATATCGTCATTATTAGTATTAAAGTTCTTTTCTGTATTATCAACCTTGAATTATGAACTCACAGTCTTTTTTTCTCATTACCCTATTCATTTCTTCTTCACAACAAAATCTAGGTGAGAAACCCAGATTCGTTAGGCCAATCGTGGTTCGCGAGGCGAGCCCGAGAGCTCCTAAACAGGTTCTCAGATTCGCTAGGCGAATCCTGGCTCGCGAGGCGAGCCAGAGAGCCCCAATATCTGGTTCTCTCATTCGCCTCACGGATTACAATCCGCTAGACGAATCACGTCAGACCATGAATGGTCTCTCTGTCTCGCCTCGTGAATTGCTATTCGCCAGGCGAATCATGACAGATGTGGGAATCTTAATAATTTCTCTAAGTTATCCCTATGCCTATCATCCCATCTCTCAAGAATCATTCCTACGGGTTTCCAAAACTAATCCAATATTATCAATCTCACCTCTCATAACAACTCATTCATTATGGGGTGCCAAACATCCTAAAGCTATGTTCTTTCACTAATCATATTTTCTTCATTGTAACGCATATCATCATCAAGTCATCATTATCAATGCACATCATACAATCTCATCAATGCATATCGTATGTATATTCATACTATTCATCGCATATCATAATATTTCAATCATATCATCAAGACAAACACCCATAATCATAATCATAGAACCATAAACATATATATATTTATACAATATTCACATAGGCATATACATGGCATATACATAACATACACATAATTACACTCATAGCATATACAAAGGCATTTACAATGTATATAGACAAACATATAGGGGTCATAGGTTAACCCCTTCATCTTAACCTATCCCAAAACCCACATACTCTTGGTCTATTTCTTCCCCCCATACCTGGTATGACACTCACAATGAACCAAGGAAGAGAAAATAGTCCGGAAAGATTGCGTCTCATGAACACTCGATCTCACGACACTTGATTTCATGATCACAGCCCCAAAAGGTTCAAAAGCAGCAACAAGGAAGAGGGATTATGATGGCAGTGATGCTCCTCAAGCGAATGCGACAAAGAACGATTAACAAAAGTGAAATCTCCTTCAAGAATCCTTGGAAAGGGTTTAAAAATCATTGTTTGGAGAGAAAGGGGCAGTTTCTAAAAGCAATTCGACTTAGAAAATAGGTTTAGGTCGAGTCTTATGGTGTAAATATGATTTAGGGTCATTATGGGCTGATTAGAAACCCAAAAACACGTTTCTGATGCCCACAGGTTCGCTAGGCGAGTCACATTTCGCGAGGCGAACCAGAGAGCTGCAAGAATCTGGCTGTCAGGTTCGGGAGGCGAATGTCCCTTCGCGACGCGAAAATATAGAAGCCGAAATTGGCCCTGAGACCTAAAATAAGACTTTTATATAATTCTCTAAGCTTTCCAACATATCCAAGATCGCCTCAATCGGATGTTTAGAACTCAAGATATAGACAAAACCGTAAAACAGGTTTCTTGGACTCGAATGTATTGACCATTCCTTAAGGCTGAACTACCCTAACTATGAACTTAGGCACCAAGATCAAGTATAAACAACATATATACAATATATATAAGCAAGGATTAACACATATAAACATAGGGGCAAAAAGCAGGGTGTTAGACTCTACATCTTCAGCATTCAGTTTTGTGATATGAGGTCTGGAGCCAAAGTTATGAGCATCGCAAGTATCAGCGTTTTTGGCTAACCGATGTTGTTGGCGCGCTCACAGTGTTTGCGGTAAAGCTACGCTTCAAGAGGTAAACACAATATCCTTGTGATTCATGTGCAATACGTGGTCCTTTAATAAAGGGGTTTTTCTGCTCAAGAGATTTTTATAAATTGTTTTTAAAATTATCCCTCTTGAAACCCCGGCATCATGTTCATCATATTAAATGACTTGAACCTGTGATATTGTTATCATGGTTAAATGTAATATTATTTACATGGTGACTTATAATGGCATGACTATTGATGTGATATATATTGTATATGTGTGTCTTACGGTTTTTACTTCTGCCATGTGTTGTGATGATGAATGGGAATGTCACCTCATTACTTTGCACTGCATTGTTGTGTGCTTCTCTGGTTGTCTCCCGAGAAGGTTGTGTTACCAAGATTTCACTGACGCTTCGGATGGATCTCTCTGTTGAGCTTCCCAATGGTTCCGATGTTTGGACATCTAGCCATGATGGGCTTCTAGCATAGTACTTGGGAAGAGCCACACTCACCATCCGTAGGAGTCTTAGATGAAGGGTTCTCAACCACTTCACACTTGTCTTCACGTCGTCTGCTGCCAAGGCTGTGGTCGTCAGTGGAAAGATAGGTGGTCCTTTCCACCAGTGCGTTCAATGCCTTCTCCCTCTTTTAGGGACAGGCCGCTTGTTAGCATAGTTGCTTATGAGTCAACGCCTGCGATGTCTTCCATGGGAATGCCAGCAGTAGTCCCTACTAGGGTTCCTGTTAGGCCTCGTTTGATGGGTCCTGGTTGGAAGGTGATAAGTGAGAAGATTAGGAGGGAGGTGATCTATCCATGCCTTCCTATCCCTTTCTCTTGTCTCTCCGTAGAGGATGAGTCAGAGGAAGCATTTAGTGGTTGATCCGAGGGATGTCTTCCTATGTAGTCTGTTGTCGACCAGTGTAGGTTGTCAGAGTGTCTGTACCTTGCTTTTATCTTACGTGGATCTGTGTCTCCAAGTACCTTATGTTTAGGAGCTGTGTCTCCAATTCTTGATGTTGAGTCTGTATCTTTCTGTCTACTTTATTTAGTTGAGTTGGGTTTAATGTAAATCCTTTATGAACTTATAACCTTATATTATCTAATGTTTCTATTTACCTTACACACATAAACGGTTACAAGCTTTTACAGTTATGTTTTGTGAAAAAGAAAAATTCACCCCATCTTTCTTAAATGATTTAATTAACCCGTTTTTCAGCCTTATAGTTTTATAAAATGTCCGTTATGTGATGCCCCCGAAAAGGGTGTTACATCTAACAGATTGTTTTCTCAACCGATCCAGCAACTGTTCCTTCAAGGTTTCCAACTCTGTAGGTGTCATACGATACGGTGCCATAGACATGGGTCCTGTTCTTGGTATTAGATCAATTGAAAACTCGATGTCCAGAACTGGCGGTAAACCTAGTACATCTTCAGGAAAGACTTCCAGAAACTCGTTCACAACAAGTACATGCTCTAAGACTAACTCACTTTTGACCTCCAAAGAAGATAGCAACATGTATCCTTGAGCTCCTTCTCTCAAAGAAAAGTTTACTTGATTGGCAGTTAAAAATCCAGAATTCTCAGAACTAGGAAAGATTAAGGTTTTGTTTGCACAGTCTAACAGGATATGGTTAGAAGATAATCAATCCATTTCTGAGATTACATCCATTTGCGAAAGAGGTAAACAGATCAAGTCAATCAAAAACTTTCTATCTTCTACAGAAATAGAACAATCCAAACAAACTTTAGTAGTTTTATAACAGGTTTTGCAGTAGGTGTAGAAATCACTAAGTCAAAAGGTAAAGAAGACACAATTAATCCCAAAATGTTCACATAGTCATAGGCAATAAAGGAATGTGTTGCACCTGAATCAAACAGTACAATCAAAGTTTACCTTCCATGACTCAGTGACCTTGGATCAAGTCATTATTCTAAGAAGCCTCAGCACCACTCACAGTATAGACCTTGCCCTTCGCTTTAAGCCTTGCTGCTTGCATCTTGTTTGAGAAGACCTGTCTTCCCATTAAAGAACCTAAGATATTAACTAACCTTAAACCGTATATAAACGTTAGCATGCTTTATACACAAGCGAAGCGAATCGGAAAGGATTAAAAGTGGAAATAAACTACACTAAAGTATGCATGCATCAGAGTACACAGCTATAAAACATAAAGATATATATATATATATATATATATATATATATATATATATACATGCAGGAGTTGCCCCATCAGTAGGGCTACGATAGTAATATATACACACAGAGTATAACAAAATCGACCGTAACAAAAAGATATCAAAAGATCATAAACTCTCATACTAGCAACACTGACCATCCCCGCTCAAAATGCATCAAAACGACCTCACATCGCACTCCTATGAAGACGCACTAGCGGAAATCCCGTCACCGATGACAGCGATTATCGGAACTGCCTTGTCCCTCATCATAACTGCACTTATAGACCCGCAGGAGCACATACTCTAATGAGGAACTCGAATCCTCCTCTGGTACAGTAGCTCAAAGCTTCTTGAGGCTGGGGCTCGTGGCTCGCCCACCGGCATCAGCCTCGTAAGGAGTGCCCTCCAATTCCTCAGCGACTGGCTCCTCCACAAGATCTTTCCACAAAATAGAAGAAACGCACAGAGAAAAGACAGGGAGATAAGAAACAGGCATCATCAAACATAGGAGAAAGGCAATAGTATAGGATATAGACATGTAGCATGCATCATATACATAGAAAACATACAACACACCGGCAGCCATCTCTCGAGTCACACATCACATCCATCTCAAAGATTGTTCTCTTGGATCAAACCTCTACGAGGGATACTAATCCCTAAATGCATGTTAGTCAATTTCATCACGTCCCCAGTTAGACATCCCTGTCGGGATCAATAAATCACGTCCCCACTTGGACATCCTCGTAAGGATCGATAACGTCCCCAATTGAATATCCCGCCTCAGGATCGGTGGTACACATCTCGCCCCCATCTGGGCATCCCCTATTAGGATCAAATATGCTATGATATGCAACAAACATCCATCACAGGTTGATACCGGAACCTCACGCCTAAGCACTCGGCCACAGCCACGATGCATTGCATCCACATCACATCGTCATCAACATCACACGACGCCTTGCGTCCACGAGCCACAGCTCCACAGTCAGAACTACGATAGTATTAACCCACACAACACATCAATCTCACCATACTCTCACCAACATCAACATCAACCAATCAACAACAATAACATCATCATAGCAATAATATAAGCATGCCAATACACAAATCATCATATAGGCAGATAAATAAATAATCACATAGGCAAAGTAGCATGAATATCACATCAACCTCAACAACAATGTCATCTAGCCTAGGGTATTAATTTAGCGGTGATAGCCCAAAGATACCCACACCTAGGGTCTAGGTACTTTGTCCAGGGCTCAACCTCGAGTAGGGTTTAAGGTTCCCCTACACATGTATATATGTTATACTACGCTTGCCTTCCTGACGATAACAGTTCTTTCTCCCCACCTGAAAGATTACGCGAACGCGACCACGAATATGATCACGAGCACACCACCACCACCACAACCACCACGAAAATCACCTTAAGTTAGCCACCACCACGTGGGTCCTCAACCCAAGCTCGCGGCTGCAGCCTCCTCCGGGAGCTCGTACGACCACGATCATGAACTTTTGCCCTAATCACGGGAACAACGTGTAAACAATCATCGTTAACCCTAGTGCAGTACCAAAACCAAAGAGATTCAAGGGGAGAAACTCGAAGAACACGAAGAACATAAAGTCGACGTGTTAGGGATTCGAGCTTACCTTCGCAAAATCAAGAAATCAATCGGTGAATCTTGAAGTACTCGAAGCCCTGATCGCAGCGGTGTAGTCAGAATCACGATTCGATGCTCCAAACTCCTCCAAATCCCACTTTCTCTCTCAAGAACGCAGCTCTCTCTCTCTCTGTACCTTCTGTGGTCTAGAAATGCACAAGAATTTCGTGCCAAGAGAAATGAGAGAAGGAAACTTAAGTGATGCAGTTAGTCTGTCTACGCTTAAGCATGGGAAAACTTCACGCTTCAGCATGGGCACGCTTTGACGTGGGAAAACCCCACGCTTGAGCAAGGAGCGCTGATGGCCACGTCTCAGCAATGCGTCGCATGCGTGTTGACACGTGCACCCCATGCGTCCACTCTCCACGTTTTGACGTGAAACTACCCACGCTTGAGCATTAACGGTCAACGTTTAAGCGTGGGATTTCTCCACGTCTAAGTGTTAGACGCTGATCAGAACTGTTCTTTCACGTCTTTGCACGTTCAGAGCTCGTTTCAAGGCCAAATTGTTCCAAATTTGATCCATGACTTGCCCAACACATAAGGAACATAACTAAGCCATTAAACATGCTTAATTAATGTCCCACACTTTAATCAAGAAAACGGGGTGTTACATTGTTGACAGAAGGTTCTGCTTTTGGTTGGCCACAGTCTCAATAGATATGCCCCGATTTCCCACACTTGAAGTATATTATCCACTTGATTGAGTAGCCTCTTGTGGCATGATTCTTTCCAAACTTAAAACACTTGGTTGGGGCGTTCCCAGATTGTCTGAAACCCCCACTGCTTCCTTCCATCGAACGTTGTTGCTGATCTTGCTGCCTCGGATATGGCCTCCACTGAGATCTGTTGTTCCGACCGCTATTGCCTTTGTTAAACCTAGTCGGTCCAAAACTTTGTGATCGCTTGTCCTTGCTAGGCTCCAAACTCTCGATCAAACGACATTTCTCCATCAGCTTCGGAAATACAGATATCTCCAGAGGAACGACAACCCTTTTCAACTCAAGCCTCGGACCCTCTTTGAACTTCTTGCACTTCCACTCCTCTCTTGGGTTTTCTAGAAAGTAGTTTGAGAACTTTGCCAATCTCTCAAACTTGGCTCTTTACTCAGTTACAAACATCCCCCCTTTTTTCAGCTGGAGAAACTTCATCTCCTTCTCGTGCCTTGCACTTGCAGTAAAGTATTTCTCCAGAAACTTCCCTTTGAACACATTCCAGTTTATAACTTGCTGGTCGTGAATTAGCACCTGGCGCGCTCCTTCCCACCAGTATTCAGCATCTTCCACCAGCATATAAGTTGCGTAGGTTACTTTGTCGTTCTTGGTACACCTCATAGCTCCAAAGATCTTTTCCAAAGTCTGGATCCAACGCTCAGCTTGCTCATGATTGAACTCACCCTTGAACTGAGGTGGGTTCCTACGAAGGAATTTGTAACAACCCGATTTTCGAGTTTTTCTTTTAATCAGTATTTATGAACTGATATTTTATTCGAGGTCTTAGAAAGGGATATAAAATATTCCGAGACCATAATCATGCTCAGCGATATCGTAGGAAGCTACGATTAAGTTTTGAGTCGAAAACTCAAACGGAGTCCAGTCTGCGTTTTTACACTGACAGTATGATTTTACTGCTCAGAAGACCTCAGATGGACCCGTAAACGAGACAGTAAGTCTTAGAATTCAATTCTCTACGTTTTGGTTAAATTTTGCAAAAATTTCAAAAAAATCATTTCCTGACCTCCGTTCGAGCGAAATCTTCAATCGAGTAGAGAACGGAGCCGCGTATGGACTTACCAGGACCCGACAACAGATAATATTGATATCGCACCATGTCAACTCACTTGGGAGAGCATGCCAGAGTCGTCATGACGATCGGGAATTTTGGAACGCGAAATTACCAAAATACCCCTAACTTAAGTCTTTTCACCTTTTACCATTTTATCCTTTGAACCAAATGACCTTTTTACCCTTAATGGACTCTTTAGAATGCTGGAACAGCCCTCTCAGCCCCTCATTCCATGCAGCCCAGCCCCCCAAGAACACCAAGAACGCTTCATCTTCCTTAGAGAAAAAACCTCCATTGAATCCTTGAGAAAACCTTGAAAGCTTGTTGAAATCACTTGATTTCTTGACCAATCTTCATCCATTTTAAGGTAAGATCACTTCTATGGTCTCATATCTTCTTGAATCTCTTTCAATATCAAGATCAAAACTCCATTTTCATGAAACTCATTCTTAGATCCAAAACTTTGAAAATCCATAGGAAATTGTAGGAAAATCCTTTGGAGGTGAAACCAAGTTCTTTGAACTCACCTCATCACCCTCTATCTAAACCCAAGAGCTCATGATCCAAGTCTCATCCTAGCTCTAAAACCCCAAAGTGGCCGAAACCTAAGAGTGATGATGAATAGTGTTTTTCATCAAATTTTTGATTTCTAACTCTTGATTTCATCCTTAGCTTTCCTAGTGTCCTTGAATCCAAGTGATGGAAAACCAAATCAATTCCTAGCCTAAATTGCTCTATATAGCCGAGAGCTTCATGGGGGAAATCCATGAGTTTTGTTTCACATTTTTGAGTCATAGGACTTGAAATGATGTTAACTAAGTTCATGAACCAACCATCCAAAAGTTTGGAACCAAATGAGATCCCTAACCCTTTTTACCTCTCATGGCCGAACCCTATGCCTTGTAGGGGAAGGAAAACTTGTGTTCTTATGTTATAAATTGATGTTGATTTGTTGTTTGAATTGAATTGTGTTTGATTGTTTTAGGCGACGCGAACGGAACCGGAGCCGGAGCCGAGAACCGATCAAGTTTACATTGAACTTCCTTTGTGAGGTAAAGGGAGGTAGTCATTTAAGTTTGAGTAGCTTCATAGTGCATGTTTGGTATATGTATTATGATGACTTGATTGTTGAATTGGAGATGAGTTTGAATGATGTATGGATTTGTTTTACTTAATGAAACATATTTGCACACTTGTTGATGATTTGTGGCATGGATGCCTTGAGTGATATTATTGTGATATTGAACTGCTGATATATATCTATACATATATTTGTATCCTGGATGAGCATAGGACTGGCTATGTCTCGATAATTATTAAAAGACTCAAAAAAATCGAATCAAAGTTTTGAAAATCGTGTTTTGGAAATCAAAAGGTGGTTTTTGGGAAAACGTGTTGTTTTTTCAAGAAAAGTTGTCTTTCTTTTTGAAAAGTATTTTCTTTTGAAAAGTAAAAAGTGGTTTTGTGAAAAGTCGTGCAAATCATGTTTTATTTCGGTAAAACGTTTTAAAAAGACGTAAAACCTTAGAAAATGGTTTTTGTTTTCAAGAAAGGTGTTTTTCACGGAAAAACGTTCTCTTGATCAAAAAGGATGTTTTGCTTCAAGAAAACCAAAGTATGTTTTGTTTTCCAAAGTGTTTTGAGAAAATGAAACCAAAAGAAAAATGATGAACCTTTGAGACGAACCCGAACCTAGTGGCCAAGACGTCGGGGCTAGTGTTTTGTGGATTGAGCACTTGGACTTCGTGTCCTGTGTTGTTGATTTGAGTGGGCTTAATGCCTTTTTGAAACGAGTCGTGGGCTTTATGTCTCGACATTTGAAAGAATGAACACAAAGAAAACAGAAAACTTTCTGTGTACATGCATGAACCGGCAGACGTGCCATTTGGAACCGAGCTACAACTTTCGTAGTTGAGAATTCAGCCAGTTAAGACCACTAGGTCTATAGGGGCATTCTGTGTTCGAGATCCCACAAGTGGCCGGGGGCGTAGCAACCCTGTACCGTGGTAAATCGGCTGCCAAACACGAATGAACTCGATCAGAAACTGGAGTATTCATGATATGGTGAGACGTGTTACCCTGGAACAATTGGAGTTCGGACCTAAATAGAGAGGCCGACTCATGAGAACAATTGTGTTACGGGTGTTACTACGGCCTATCGCTCGATGTTGGGAAGTTAGAATCTCCGGAGTACATGAATTAGAAAGATGACATTGAAGTCTCATGCATTATTATAACTGATGATAGTGTTTGGGATGTGGTACTGTATTATATAAATAACTGTTCATATAATTGTATTTATCTATGGATGTTTATACTGCTGTTTGTCGCTTGTGCGGCTATCGTGATAACTTTATATGAGTATCTCACCTTTGCCTGTACATGTTGGACACCTTGTTGTGTTTTTTGAACACATGTACAGATGTTGATCATAGGTCCCCGCGGAGACGTGAGGACTCGGACGATGGAAACTTTTGAAGGAGCAGACGTTCGGTTGTACCCCAATAGCTACTTTTAGCCGACCAGCTTAGGAGTCTTTTGTTTTTGAGCAGTCTTATATTATATTACCGCACATATGTTGAATTATTTCTAAGTCTGTAATATGTTGTACAATAGATCAGGTTTTACGTTATGTTTATCTTTTTATGAACAGTGAATATCAATGTGTGATATGAAATTTGTTTCTTCGTCTTGAGTTGTTTGCCTATGCATGCAGGAAATTTTTAGAACCGCGTTTTCGAACGTAGCTACTTAATTAAAGTATTTTTTGAAAGCAACCAGCGTTTTATTTTATTGTTTTATTCCGCATTAGAGTCCGTGTACGTAGCACCCGCGGGGAGGATGTTACATTAGTGGTATCAGAGCTGGTCGAGTCTTTCGTGAATCCTTGGGAAATGAGTCTGTTATGTTTATGTTGTGTGATCTTTGTGAACCTTGTTTGAATTGTTTCACCGTTGAAGCAATGTGTGTTGACACACTAGTTTTGATTTATGTTTCCTTATTAAGGTATGTTTAGTTTGCCTTATAGGGAGACATGAATCTTAGAGGTGGTCGTGGTGGAGGTCGCGGCACTGCTGACAACAACGATGATGACAACAACATGAATCGGGCTATCCAGGCCATGGCTAATATGGCGGCTGCTGTTGCTCAACAGACAGCAACGATGGCTCAGCAGAACCAACAGAATCAACAAAGAGCTGATCTTGCTGCTGGTGCTAGAGGGTTAGTCGATTTTCGGCATCATGATCCTCCACAGTTTCACGGGGACTGTGACCCGGAAAAGGCTGACCTGTGGCTGCAAGAAATAGAGAAGATTTTTGCTGTTATGCACTGCCCCAAGGGAGTGAAGGTGGACTATGCCACATTCCTATTCCTGGGTGACGCAGAGTATTGGTGGGAAGGAACCAGACAACTGCTGGAAGCCAACAACCAAGACATCACTTGGGGAGTGTTTCGCACCAAGTTTCTGGACAAGTACTTCCCCCAAAGTGCCAGAACGGAGAAAGAGCAGGAATTTCTGAAGCTGCAGCAGAGGGATATGTCTGTCAGGGAATATGCGGCGAAGTTTGAATCGCTCGCCAAATATTTCTGCTTTTTCCAAGCTCAGCCTGACGAGGAATGGAAATGCGAGAGGTTCGAAGGTGGTCTGCACTTCGAGATCAAGGACTCGGTGTTACCACTGGAGATCTGTACCTTCCAAGCTCTGGTGGAGAAGTGCAGAAAAGTGGAAAAGATGAGAAGTGGAAGAGAGAAGAAGTGTACTACAGGAGGACCGTCTAGGTCAAGGAACCCGAACCAGTACCAGCACCAGAAAGGGAAGCAGTCCCAGAAGAAGCCATATTCCCGACCTCAAGGGAATAGTCAGAAACAACAATCATATCGTCCTGTCGCTTCTGCTTACAATGGTGGGAGCAGAAACGACCAGAACCAGGGCCGAGCCTAGAGATGTTTCAAGTGTGGGCAACCCGGACACCCAGCTGATAGCTGCAAGCTGAAAGGAGTTCTATGTTTCCAATGCGGAGAGATAGGACATTTTGCGAGGGAATGCCCTACACCAAAGCCCGAGCCAACTGTCAACAACATGCGGACTGCTAGACCCACAGCGAGGGGAAGGGTTTATACCATGAGTGGCGCTGATGCCTCCAAATCTGATGATCTCATATAAGGTAGTTGCATCATAGCTGGTAATATCCTACCTATACTATTTGATTCAGGTGCGATACATTCGTTTATCTCTTTGAATTGTGTGAGACAATTAGAGTTGCTTGTTTCTCCGCTGTCTTTTGATTTGATTGTCACAACTCCGACTGTTAAACCTATTACTGTTAATACAGTATGTTTGAACTGTCCTATTACTTTTCATGAAAGGAACTTTTTTGTTGACTTAATATGTTTGCCTTTGACTCAATTGGATGTGATCCTAGGCATGGATTGGTTATCTTCCAACCATATCCTTTTAGACTGTGCACATAGAACCTTAGTTTTTCCTGACCTTGAGATTTCTGGATTTATAACTGCCAACCAAGTAAGAGCTTCTTTGAAAGAAGAAGATCAGGGATACATGCTTCTATCCTGTTTAGAAATCGAGAGGGACGATGTCTTGAGCGATCTGTCAGTTGTGAAAGATTTTTCGGAAGTTTTTCCAGAGAACGTACCAGGTTTACCACCTGTGAGGGACATTGAGTTTGCGATCGACTTAGTTTCAAGATCCGGTCCGATCTCTATAGCTCCTTATAGGATGTCACCTACGGATTTAGCCAAGTTGAAGACTCAACTAGAGGATTTGATGTCCAAGCGGTTTGTGAGACCAAGTGTGTCCCCGTGAGGAGCACCAGTGTTGTTGGTGAAGAAGAAGGATGGGAGTTCAAGACTCTGTGTGGATTATCGTCAACTCAACAAGATAACGATCAAGAACAAGTACCGTCTACCCCGCATAGATGACTTGATGGATCAACTTCAAGGAGCCGCTGTCTTTTCAAAGATAGATCTGAGATCCGGTTATCACCAGATCCGAGTAAAGAACGAGGACGTACCCAAGACTGCATTCAGGACTCGTTACGGTCACTATGAGTAATATCTACCTGCAACAACATTCAAGTTTTGAGTAGCCATATCTACCTGCAAAACCAGAATTTTCAAGCCCAAGGGACCACAACATAACCAAAAGAAACAACATTATCTTCCTTGCGGAGATAATAACAGAGAAACACAAACAAGACAGACCAAAACCACAAACCCGAATGACTCAGCCAACTCTGATACCAAATAATGTAACACCCTATCCAGAGTGTCACATTCTCGAACAATTGTAATGCCGAAAATAATATTAATGCGAAAACTGAGGGTTTTTTTTTTCTTTTCGTAATGATGAAATGAGATTTGTTAAATGAGTAATAATAAATAAAGTTAGGTTCATCATGCATTTCCAAGAGTCATAACATAGTTAAAGTACATAAACAGTAAAGAGTGCATAATACAGACATAAGTCCAAGCCTAACTGTAATTAAATACATAGTGGATATTAGGAGATGCAACTCCTCAAAAGATATGATTGACAACTGGACACAGCCTTGCCAAACAAAACAACATGGAGGAGTCCCCTTCTGAACTCAAGGTACACGTTGAGATGATTTGTTGTCACGCCCATCTTCTCAAGCAGAAATAGAAACACAAGCATAGAAGAGATACAGATATGGGTGAAATTCCTGTTCATCAACATAGCAAAACAACATAAGTAAAAACTGTACGACACGCAAGATAACAGCATACCAATCATGCATATCATACATCTCAATGTCTTATGTTATTCAATCAACAAAATAAGACATCATTAAGACAAGATAATAATGTATAACTTGTAAATGTATCCATCAACAGTCATGCAATGCAATGCGATGCGATGAAATGACTCAATGCCATATTCCACAAGGATAAAACTCCGACCCCGGAGAGAGTGAATAGGAGGACATGTTCCGTGTATGCCAGCCATGGGCTAATGTTACAACATTCGTAACGTGCACGTATTTGGATTTTACGGAAACACTCTGCACCAAATTGTTGGAAACAAAGTGGTTATGGTCCATAAACTCATAAAGATTTTGATGCAAACAAAAGACTAATTTAAGTGAACAAAGATTTGTTATGGACTAATATATTTATCTTAAGTGTACAGGAAATTCTAAGTCCAAAGACTTATAGTTCATCCAAAGCCTAGTTTCTAGCTCACACTGGACTAAAAGATTTAATCTTTTATCTGAGTCCAAAGACTCCTTGTAGTAAAAGTTTCTTTTTACAAAGTCCAATGTTATAGTCCATCCATTTTTATAATCTAGACTTTAAACTAGCGTGAACTTGTACTTATAACAGTTTGAATTTATTATTCTTCGTGTAAAAGTCTTATATTCTTTAGACAAATATTTCTTGTAATCTTTGTACCAACAAATGCGCTGAAGCCAGTCTGTTCCTGACATAAAGATTTGGCTATCTCCAAAAGAACAGACTAAAGGCAACTTTCGAGTCTAAGGAAAAGATTTAAGTGTCATTCTAAGCTATCAACCTGATAGTCTACTCTGCTTTTCAGAAGCCCTCATACAAGCTATCAAATTCAATGGGATAATGCATCTAATGCTCATCAGAACGTCTTTTTTGCTATCCTTTGAAGACTGAAGAGTGCTCAAGACCTTCAAGACTTGAAAGCTATAAATACATTCAACTTTGAATAAGCAAAGTGACACACCAACACACGATCTTTCATACGAGAAAACAAGCTAACAAAAGCAAACAAAAGCTTACAAGCTCACTCTGTTCTTAAACTTTCATATCACTCTCTGCGAAAAGTATAGTTTCAGAGTGATGTTCTTTAGTTTCATACCCTCACATATAGTGAACTAGTTGAACTTATAACTCTTTTCAAACCATCTTGGTTGACCCTAGAGAGACTTGTCTAAAAAATAATCTTGAGCCTGAAAAGGCTTGACTGTAAAAGAATAATTAGAGTTGCCTGAAGAGGTGTTGAACACTTGTAACAAAAGTTTTTTTATAATGAAAAAAAAACTCTAAAGTAGAGGGGACTGGACGTAGCTTTTTGGTAAAGAGTGAACCAGGATAATATCTTTGTGTCTTTCTTCTTTTCCTTATATCTGTTTAGTTTGCTTAAACTAACTTTTTGGGATTATATTATTTTCTTAACGCGCTTTTCTTTAAAAGAAAACATTCATAGCGAGCGTCCAACCTTTGCTTGTACATGCTCTCTACGTCCGTTAACATATTTGCATCCAACCCTTTGCGAAAATATATCTGCTTGTGAAAAAGTTTTTAAAAACTTAAGAAACACAATTCAACGCCCCTTCTTGTGTTTCAAATAGGTTCCTTCAATTGGTATCAGAGCTCAGCCTCTGGGTTGAGCACTTAGCCTTGTTAGAGGAAAGATCCTACAGTAGATATGGCAGGTCAAGGCATGCCAAGTGAAGTTCAACTTGTTATGGCAGGTACTTCCATGACCAGACCTCCATTTTTCAACGAAACCCACTACCTATATTGGAAGGAGAGATTTAAAGGTTTCATCTTGAGTACAAACTCGGTTCTCTGGGTCAGAATAACAAATGGTTCAAACGTGTGTCTCAATACTAATGGTTCAGAAAAAGCTGAAGAGGAGTGGACGGACGCTGAAAGAGCTAAAATGGAACAAAATCATAAAGCAAGATATGCTTTGATGTGAGCCTTAAGTCCAGAAAAATTCCAGAAGATTCACGTATGTGAATCAGCTAAACAAATCTAGGATACCTTGTCAAATCTCCATGTGAATCATGCTTGTTGGTCAGTATGAGATGTTCACTATGGCTGAAGAAGAGTCCATCCTGGACATGATAGGTCATTTTCAGACGATCAACAACAATTTGAAGTCCCTTGGGAAAGTCTATACCACTAAGGAGAATGTCACTAAGGAGTGGAGGCCGCTTATCACTGCAATCACCCATGCCAAAGATCTGTCTACTTTGACCCTCGATGATCTGGTGGGTATGTTAGAAGTACATGAGCAAGAGCTTAGTCTTGACAATCCAGGAAGGAAAAACAAAAGGATTGCCTTAAAAGCTCAAAAGTCCAACAGCTCAAAGGCTTTAAAAGCTGATGAGTCAAGCGATGATGCCGATCAAACTGATAATGAAGCGTCAGACGATGACGAGCTATCCTTCATCTCCAGGAAGGTTCAAACATGTGGAGAAAGAAAAAAAGCTTAAAAAGAAGGTCATTCCAAAAGAAAAACTTCAAAGATCATGTTGAGTTCAAAGACAAAGGTCAGATGGTCTGCTTCGAGTGCAACAAACTAGGCCATTTCAGAGCTGAATGTCCTATGCTAAAGGACAAGAAGAAGTTCTTCAAAAAGAAGAAGAAGAACCTTATGGCCACTTGGGAAGACCTTGATTCTTCTGAAGAAGAATAAGAAGAAGCAAATGAGGAAGCAAACCTCCGTCTTTAGTCAAATGCGCAAAATGAAGACCCTTCAGACGATGAACAACTTGTTGTTCCCAAAGAAGGAACTCAGGAAGTCACTCCTGAAAGAGACTGGAATGTTCCACCATTTTCAATGGAACTGACTATCCGCACTGGAGATTCGTGTTTCAAATTTACGTCCAAGCTTAAAACTTTGAGCTATGGAATGTATTCATTGATGGTGATCATCATCCAACAATAATTCTTGAAGACGGATCAACAATGTCTAAGCCCTAAGCTGAGTGGACGGACGAGGATGTCAGAAGGGACTCCTTGAATGCTTGTGCTAATTGGTGTCTCATGAATGCCTTGGATTGACCAATATTGAGATGGTGTTGCAGTTCCAAATAGCAAAGGAGAAGCTGGAAACCTTAGATGCCCTCTACAGACCAAGGAGCCCTCCTACGTCCAACCTCTGCCTGATGGCCAATGATACTTCGGACGATGAGTCGGACAAAGATGAGGTATCTAACTCTGACTCTTTACATGAAGCTGATGATGAGCTTCTTAATGATTCTTCTTTACTACATCATCAATATATATTGCTTAAAAAGAAGCTTTCCAAAATGAGCAGAGAATTTGAAAATACCTGCAATCAAAATAAAGAGCTTATTGAAGAAAATAATAAGCTAAAATCTGAGAATGTCAGTCTGACTGATAAACTCTTCTCTGAGTCCAATGCACCTTATGAAGTTGTAAGACTTCAACAAGAAGTAACTGACCTAACTAAGAGCATATCTAAGTTGGTTGGAGGATCAGGAAGCGATATTTGATATTGAGGTACACTAGATCACCTCATGATAGGTCTGGCCTAAGTTATATCAATGAGAAACAAGAAGTATCTCATAAAGTATCAAAACCAAAGTCTTATCACAAGGTTTCTAAGTTTAATAAATACCCAAAAGAAACCAAATCTCATGGATTCAATACCTATTGCACCATTTGTGGTAAAACCATTCATATTACTTCTAAGTGCATTCACCGAAAGAAAAAGTTTCTCAAACTAACAAGAAAGGACCCAAGTCTATCTGGTTAACTAAAAATATGATAATACCTGTTGCAAATTTGCTTAGCAACGCAAAGGAAACCACAGTCCTAGTACTTGGACAGTGGATGCTCATGTCACATGACAGGAGAAAAGTCTATTTTCCTAGACCTCCATAATAAGGTTGGTGGATGGGTTACATTTGGAGGTAACCAAAAAGGGAAGATAGTCAGAATTGGTGAGATTGGTAAGCACATTTTTCCTTCTATCGATAATGTTCTTTTGGTTGAAGGACTAAAACACAACTTACTTAGCATAAGTCAATTATGTGATATTAGGTCTGATGTTTCCTTCAACAAAGGAGAGTGTATAGTCAAAAACCCCGATGGGTCCATCTTATTCACTGCTAAGAGGCAAAATAATCTTTACGAGATTAACTTGAGGGAACTCTCAAAATAGAGTGTATCATGCCTATTGTCTGTTGAAGATGAGCGATGGATCTGGCACAAAATACTTGGTCATGCAAGTCTGAGATTAATCTTAAGACTAAACAAGCATAACCTCGTAAGAGGTCAACCAAGATTGTGCATAGATCGAATGCTCTCTGTGATGCGTGCCAGACAGGAAAACAAGTTAAGAACTCTTTTGAGTCCAAGAACATTGTTAGTACTTGAAGGCCACTAGAGCTACTTTATCTTGATTTGTTTGGTCCAACAAGAACTGCTTTAGTCAATGGTAAGAAATATGGGTTTGTCATAGTAGATGACTACATAAGATGGACATGGGTTAAGTTTCTTGCTCACAAGGATGAGTCTTTCAAGGTCTTTGTCATATTCTGCAACCGCGTACATAATGAAAAAGGCATATGTGATCATGGAGACAAATTGTCTCTGGAGCAAGGAGATGCCTTAGTATTTAAAATGAAACATTGACATCCGAAAGGGTGGAAATAAGAAATGTTGGGTTTACGTCCTTTCCACAATTCATAAGGAGTCTTATGTATATTTTGTTTTGAATGTAGCAGGCAGTATTTACAGCCTCAACCCAGAAGTGCTTCGAGACTGAATTATCACTGAGCATTGCCCTAGCCATCTCTTGAAGAGATCTGTTCTTTCTCTTAAGCAAACCATTTTGTTGTGGTGTTCTAGGAGTAGAGAAATTATGATGAATACCGCCTTCATCACAGGAAGATTGAGAAGAGGAGAGATGAAGTTCCAAGACTCACAATCTTGCTTCCTAGCAAAAGAATATGAAACCCTTAAGAAGTTCATTTTCTAAAATGCCATGAACATGACAAGGAGTTCATGTTTTTGAAGTAGAAAATGAAGAGAAAGGTGAAGATGAAATGCACATCACAAGAACTTCAACTTTGAAGGAGATGGTTGTTCTTTACTCTTAGCTCAAAGTCCTCTAATGGAGAAATCTTCTTCACTAAAGATGAAGAACATGAAGAAATGATTAGAGGTATGAAGTTAGTTCTTGAAAAGGATAAGAAAATGTGTAAGGTAATGTGCATTTCAAAGATCCATCAATGGAGTTTGAAGATGAATATTAGGGTTCTTACCTTTAGAAAAGATGAAGATGAATAAGAGAGAAGAGAGCAAATGAAATCTTTGTCTCCCCTAGGCTCCTTAGGTTCGAATATGATGAGTGTAAAGGAGGGAAAACGAGTCTTGCAATCCAAGTGTGATGAGATGGAGGGTTGAGATGATCGAAGGGAAATTGACTTGTTGTATGAGCATTACTTGATATGGGAGGGACAAAAGGGTTGGTGGAGAAAAACCATAATGGTCTCTTGCCATAAATGGTAAATGTGACGATATTGTTGGGAAAAAGTGGAGACAAAGAAAGAAGGTGCGATAGTGACATGTAGGTGAGGATTTTAGGTTATGGGCCTCGACCCAGCTCCAGGCCCAAACATTCCTAGCCCCGGGCCCAAAGCCCAAAACTTCACAGGTCCGATAACATTTTTATCAGCTCCGTTATAAAACAGTAGATAAAACTCAATCAGCCTTTTTATGTAATTAGGGTTGAATTTCTAATCCTCTAGTGAATTCTAGGTATCAACCTCTTATTATTAATTATAATTAGCCGAATTACGTTTTCAATCAATTTATTCACAGCAAACAGTTAAATATAACAGATAAGGATTTTCGGGGCGTTACAATACTACCCCTCTAAAAATAACTTCGTCCCCGAAATTACCTTTGAAGAGGTGCGGATATTGTTCTTTCATCTCGTCCTCACATTCCCAAGTAGCATCTCCAGATACTTTGTTCCAGATGACTTTAAGTAACGAGATCTCCTTCCCCCGAAGTTGCTTTACTCTTATATCCTCGATCTTAGAAGGCAGTGTCTTGTAGGTTAGATTATCTTTTAATTGTAGTATATCTGGCTCTATGACATGACTGGGAACCGGGATATACTTTCGTAATTGCGAAACATGAAAGACATTGTGAAGTTTTGAAAGAAAAGGTGGTAAGACTATTTGGTAAGCTACTGGACCTATCCGACGAAGAACTTGGTAAGGTCCAATGAATTTTGGAGTGAGTTTTCTGAACATCAGGACCCTGCCAACCCCGGTCGTAGGTGTGACTCTAAAAAATACATGATCGCTTTCTTGGAATTCAAGGGGCCTACGCCTCTTGTTTGAGTAACTCTTCTGTCGACTCTGAGTTGTCCTCATCTTTTCCTGTATCAACTTGACTTTATCAGTCGTCTGTTGTACCAACTCCGGTTCTAAGGTAAGATTTTCTCCATCCTTCTAACGACACAACATTGTCCTACATCATCGTCCATACAGAGCTTCATAGGGTGTCATCCCTATGATAGAGTGAAAATTGTTGTTATAGGTAAACTCTATTAAAGGTAGGAATACTTCCCAACTTCCAAAGTGTTCCAAAGTGCAAGCTCTTTAAAGATGATCCAAAGATTAAATCGCTCGCTCCGATTGACCATCTGTCTGTGGATGATAGGCAGAACTCAATCTAAGCTTCGTTCCCAACGGCTCATGTAAGCTCTGCCAAAAACATGAAGTAAACCTCGAATCTCAATCAGAGATGATACTAGAAGGTACACCCAGAGAATCTCTCCAACTCTCCAATATACAACTGAGTTAACTTCTCCATCGAATACCTAATGTGGATTGGGAGGAAGTGAGCTGACTTCATAAGCCTATCAACAATCACCCAAATGGAATCATAGCCATTCGGAGTCTTCGACAAACAAGTCACGAAATCCATCGCGATGTCATCCCATTTCCATTCTGGGATACTTAACGATTGTAACATCTTTACCGGCCTCTGGTGTTCCACTTTAGCTTTCTGGCACACTAAGCACGATGCGACAAACTCAGCCACGTCCCTTTTCATACCATGCCACCAAAACATTCCCTTCAAAGGTAATCGGGACAGAACTTTCATCTCACCTCATAGATGGGTGAAAATGGCTTCTAGTTTGGGTGAAAACCCTAAGTTTGTGTAGATATGGTTTTCCTATCTTGTGTGGTTGTGTATTTGGTGACTTGGTTTGTAATAATCTTAGTTTCATGTACTATATGCTTGTTTGATATTTTACATGATGCTATGCTCTTGAAAATGATGGAAACCCTAGCCTTGATCTTAGGCAAGGTAGGCGATTTTGATAGTATGTTTAGATATATGATGTTTATGAGTTGCTCACCATATTCATATGCTTATTATGCTTATTGTGGAAATGTGTTGGTGAAGTGAAACTTCACTCTTAGCCATGTGATGGTAAGTTTCTGCTTGAGTGTGTGTAAGGGAGAAAACTACCTTTTGAACTTAAAGAACTTTTGAATGATCCAAAGATCATGTTCTTGAACTTATGACGTTAATGTATGTCAAGTTTTATGAGTTTTTGGAACCATAACATGTTTTGATTTTCATGAAAAACCTTAAAGAGAACCAAGGAAGTTTTTGAAAACCAAAGAAAATCTTTTTGGGCGAAATAGTAGGGATCACAGCCTGCCCGTGATGGGTGTCATGGTCGTGAGCTGTGAAGTGGTTCACGGCTATGATCTCTCAAAATAGAAGAAACAGTAGGCATTACGGCCTGGCCGTGATGAGGCTCACGGTCGTGATCTTTTTAAGTGATAGAGTCAAAACCTATCACGGCTTAGCTGTGATTGTGGCCACGGCCGTGACAGACAGGGAGTGTTTTACACACTCTTTTCTCTCTCTTCCTGTTTTGAACTTACCTTTTGAAAAGAAAAAGCCTTTGAAGTTTAAAATTAAGGACCTTTTGATTTCAGATGATTTTCAAACCAAAGTGAATTGAGATGTAAAAACACGGTTTAGGCTTGGATGGACCCTCTAGGAGTAAGCTTGTACTTGCTCCCCATATCCATTCATTAGTTGACTTGCGTTCACTATCACTCAATTACTTTGAGGTTTTGAGTAAGGATAAAGGTCTATGTACCTTTAGAACTCAATTGTCTTTCCAGAAGTTTCTTTACCTAAAGATAAAGAAAAGGTACCAATGTGCCTCCTTTTCAATACTTCTAAGAGAAAAAAGGATTTTCCTATCTCAACCTTCAAATAAAACTAAAGATTTGTGAGACAAAGCTTTTTGTGAAATTAAAGCCTAAGTCGAGAAAGGACTTAGAATTCTAAGAGATGAATGCTTAAATGTGTCATTTAGTGGATCAAGACTTTATTTTATACTCTTGGTGACTTAGTCACCAAACTAACCATAATACTTAAAAAACGAAGAATATGTCATAAATTATTGATCAATAAGTGATCATGTCTTAGTGAGAATTGAAGAATTGTTAAGGGAAGGATTGTGAATCCTCCTTCATAAGACATATAGGATCGTAAGATAATCGAATAATAGATGAACATGAACGAAAACATGTGTTTGATAACAACTTATCGGAAGAAGGCGTGGAGATCGATCAAGTAACGTGAGTTACCTTATGAGGCCAAGTGATGGCTAGTTTTCTTGGAGAAACACATTGTTATACGTCGAACGCACGTTGATCACATTCACATGTGAAGTTCAACATATTGCATATGGTTGTCAGTTAAGGCCTGTGAGCCTAGGAGTTGAGCTTACACCTCGTGCGGGTGCGAATAAAGTGGTGACGGCCGGTTTGACATAGGGGACGTTGGGGTGTCAAACTCCACATATGGCCAGTTGGTAGCTTTTTTGTGCGGTGGTAAATCAAGATCCCACACCAACGCTCTCAACTAGACACTGCCTTGTTCAAGATTTGTGTAGATTGTTTTTGCAAAAAGCCAATATTCATGTGGTTACGAATGTTGTAGCACACTTTGCAGAATGGTTAGCGCATGCAAGACATGTACTCTCCAATAACTCTCTTCGACATTTGTCTAGCTCCACGGAGTAGGGATTGTGTCGTATCATTGCATTATTGTGTCGTGCCGTCTTTGTGGGGTATCCCAAAGAAACGAAAGGATACTATTTCTATAACCCCTTTGATGACAAAGTGTTTGTCGCCAAGACTGGAGTCTTCCTTGAAAAGAAATACATCTCTAACGTAGACAATTGGAGAACAGTAGAACTTGCAGAAATCCAAGCACCACAGAGTAGTGACTTGTCTGCAAAGGAACAAGAACTGAATCCACAAGATGTTGTGGTTCAAGAACCGGTTCAAGTAACACAAGAACCATGTAGATCAAACAGATCACGTACACAACTTGAGAGATTTGGACTTCTCCTAACTCAAGAAGGTGGTGTACTGCTCATGGATCAAGATGAGCCTGTTACCTACCAGGAGGCCATAGTTGGCCCTGAATCTGAGAAGTGGCTAGAAGCCATAGGATCCGAAATGGAATCCATGTACACTAACCAAGTTTGGACCTTAGTGGAGCCATGTGAAGGGGTAAAACCCATAGGGTGCAAGTGGGTCTTTAAAAAGAAGATTAAGATGGATGGAAAGGTTAATACCTTCAAAGTGCGACTGGTTGCGAAAGGTTACAAGTAAGTTCATGGTATAGATTATGATGAAACTTTCTCTCCATTTGAAATGATTAAATCTGTTCGAATCCTACTTGCTATTGCCGCATACCATGATTATGTAATCTGGCAGACGGATGTCAAAATTGCATTCCTTAATGGGAATCTACTTGAGGATGTGAACATGACACAACCTGAGGGTTTTGTCGATTCAAAGGATGCTAGAAAGGTGTGCAAGTTGCAGAGATCCATCTATGGACTCAAGCAAGCTTCCGGAAGCTGGAATCTTCGTTTTGATGAAGCTGTGAGACAGTTTGGATTCATCAAGAATGAGGATGAACCTTATGTGTACAAGAAGGTTAGTGGAAGCATGATTGCTTTTCTCGTATTATATGTGGGAGACATACTACTCATCAGAAACGACATTCCTACACTGCAAAATGTAAAGACATGGTTGGGGAATTGTTTCTTGATGAAAGACTTAGGCGAAGCTTCCTATGTATTGGGAATCAGGATCTATAGGGATAGATCGCTGAAACTATTAGGCCTTAGTCAAGAAACATATATTGACTAAGTGCATAGGCGCTTCAATATGTATGATTCTAAGAAGGGTCTCTTGCCTATGTCACATGGCATATACTTGTCCAAGGTACGGTGCCCTACTACATATGAAGAGAGGGAACGCATGAATAAGGTTCCATATGCTTCGGCAATTGGATCTATCATGTATGCTATGATATGTACTAGACCAGATGTCTCGTATGCCTTGACCATGATGAGCAGGTACCAATCTGATCTTGGTGGGAGTAACTGGAAAGCAGTCAAGAATATCCTCAAGTACGTGAGAAGAACTAAGGATGCATTCTTCGTCTATGGAGGTGAGGAAGAGCTCATTGTAAAAGGTTACACTGATGCTAGCTTCCAAACTGATAAGGATGATTCCAGATCGCAATCAGGATTCGTGTTTTGCCTTAATGGAGGCACTGTGAGTTAGAAGAGTTCAAAGCAGGAGACAGTTGCCAATTCTATAACAGAGGCCCAGTATATTGCTACATCCAATGTAGCAAAAGAGGCTGTTTGGATCAAGAAGTTCTGTGACACCCTTAACCCCAACATACGTCTATTATATAAATATTAATTTGCGAAAAGGTTCTTTGCGGAAAAAAAATACGAGTTCTACCATTAATAAACATTTTCGTAATAGTTAAGAGTATCACCATTCATAAACTCAAACCTCAAATCTAATTAATTAAACATATTGTCATGAAATGTTTACAAGTTTCGCATAAATAATAAATAGTTTAAACAATATAATCCCCTAGCCCGATGTCACATGGATCAAAGCTAAACAAACCCATAAAGAAATGAATAACATCAAAAGATCAATTCAACTACTAATACTCTAAGCATCCACAACTCCACGTAAGCTCCGACGTGTTACTCTTCAGTCACTTGAGAGTCATCTGAACAAATCATACATTGCATAAGAAAAGACACAAATACAAAGGGGTGAGAAGACATACTCATATACATATGTTGTGGAAGTAAAATGGAAATTAAGGTGAGTGCATACACATAGATATAAATATATACATATACATACATACACGTATAAGTACTACACACCCACAAACATAACATAATCATTCTCGTAAATCAAGTCAAATCCTCTCACAACAGTTTAACATATCATCTCATTATATTTTGTATACATGTCGCGTTACAATCACAAGCAACAATGACCCGTCGAACTCATACAACACATATAATTGAGTACCCACAAACAGGCTCTCTAGGGGCTGGGTCCCATAAACAAGCTCTTAGAGGCTGGTTCCCATAAACAGGCCATTCCATGGTTGGGTCCATAAACAGGCCTTTCTGAGCTGAATCCCACAAACAGGCCTTGTAGAGATGGGTCTCACACAAACATTCACAAATAAGTATTCATAAACAGGCTCCTTAGAGCTGGGTCTCACACATAACATCCACAAATGAGTACCCATCACGGGCTCCTTAGAGCTAGGTCTCACACATAAACAATATATCACATTTCAATAATGTCACAATCATAGTTCACATACACTCATCCTTAATTATAACTCAATATTCGCATATTATAATCCTAAACCAATAGTCATATAATTCATGATTACAACTCATCACAACATTATCATAATAACATTTACGAACACTATAACACTTATAGTAACACATACATATTTATAACATTATAGCAACAAATACATGCTTTATGATAGTTTAATCATACAATAAGGTCAATATGATAATTATAACATGCAATCATTCAAGTCATTGCTCCAATAATAGTAACAACAAATCACTTAAGGCACAAGGGGATCATGGGAATCCCCAATCACCTCAATTTCATTCCAACATTCCCATATGATATAATCATCTTTCTCCCCCCATACCTGGTATGACGATCACAATGAACAAAGGAAGAGAAAAGGTCCGGAAAAGGTTGCGTCTCACGAACACTCGATCATATGACACTTGATTTCACGATCATAGACCCAAAAGGTTCAAGAGTAGCAGCGAGAAAGAGGGCTTGTGATGGCAGCGATGTTCTTCAAGCGAAGGCGACGAAGAACGATGAACAACGGTGTAATCTCTTTCAAGAATCCTTGGAAAAGGTTTAGGAATCCTAGTTTGGAGAGAAAGAGACAGTTTCTAAGAGTATTTCGAGTTAGAAAATAAGTTTAGATCGAGTCTTATGGTATAAATATGAGTTAGGGTCATTATGGGCTAATTAGAAGCCCAAAAACACATTTCTGCAGCACGCCGATTCGCGAGGCGAGTAACTTTTCGCGAGGCGAACCAGAGAGCTGCAAGAATCTGTCTGCCAGATTTGCGAGGCGATGTTTCCTTCGCGAGGCGAACCAATAGAAGCCGAATTTGGCCCTGACACCTTAAATAAGACTTGTAGATAATTCTCTAAGCTTTTCAACGCATCCAAGATCACCTCAATCAGACGTCTAGAACTCAAGATATAGACAAAACCGTAAAACAGGCTTCTTGAACTCGAATGCATTGATCCTTTCTAAAGGTTAAACTATCTCAAACATGAACCTAGACATCAAGAAAAAACATAACAAGCATATATAAACATATATAATCAAGGATCAACACATTATAATCTAAGGGTGAAAATTTTGGGTGTTACAAGTTCGTCTCTGAACTTGGTACTGTTCCTAGCATTACGGACCCGATTGACCTCTATTGCGATAACAATGGAGCAATCGAAAGATCCAAACACACGCTCAGGCGTTTCCATCTCATTCGATAACAATGGAGCAATCGCAAAATCCAAGGAACCTAGATCTCACCAGAGATCCAAACACACGCTCAAGCGTTTCCATCTCATTCGAGAGATTATCGATAGAGGAGATGTGAAGATATGTAAAGTTGATACACTAGACAATGTTGTTGACCCGCTTACCAAGCTTCTTGGTCAGCAGAAGCATGACGCTCATACTAGGTCGATGGGTATTAGATTTATTCCTAATTGGCACTAATGCTAGTGGGAGATTGTTGGTGTAAGCCCTAGTGGCCATATATATATATTGTATCATGACTTTATTCTATATTTTATATACGAGGCATTTATTTATTATGTTATATTTGATGATCATATTTATAGCATAATAAAGTCCTTAGAATTGGAAGTTCATTTAATGGAACGTCAAATATGACTTGACTGTGAGATGCCATTGAATTATAGAACACTATTCTTAAATATTCATAGTCAAGTATTATTATTAATAAGGACAATAATAATACATTGAGACTATTACGTGAGTGTACTGATGACCACATTTCACGGGTCATACATATAAGATATCAAGTCTTCACATAGGTATAAATATTAGTGGAATATTTACACTGGAGTGACCCGTTCTGAGAACGCTGCATAATAGTTATGTAAGTGTCATAAGCTATTCTCATGGTGACCATAGTGAAGCAGTTTTTCAACTTAAAGTCACCACGATTCCTAATATATGTAGTTGTAGGCTTTAATACTATTAAACGTTGTCTGAAACAGGACAACTATAAATATAGTTATTGGGCCTGCAATGAAACATGTTGAGGAATGTGAGTGATGTAGATAGGATTCATCCCTCCTACATAACAGGGGTAATGTCTATAGGCCTCTTGATGGTATGCAACGTAGAAATGCATAACCATGCTAATGTGGACATTATGAGATATTGGACCCACATGATCGTACGTCAATTACTAGATCAAGAAATAAATAATTGAGTTTAACAAGGATGATACATTTATGCCTTGTTTTCAATCAAGACTTTGAGACAAAAGGACGTTGTCTGCACATTATATATGGTTATAATAAGGTTTTAATTGTATCACCAATATTCTAATTAATTGGGTAGCAATGATGTATTGCTAGATGCCGCTCATTGTTTTAATATTAATTGATTATTAATATGATTAATAATAATTAATATTATTACCAATTAATTGAGAACCTATAGGGTCACACAGATAGAGCAAATGTTCAGAGAATTAATTTACTTGATTAATTAAATATGATTTAATTAATAATTAAAATGGGATCATTTTAATTGATTAATCAAATATGATTTAATTAATAATTAAACATTGAGCCTGTAGAATACAGTAGCCCAACTGGGTTAGGTTAATTGAGTGCTTATTAAGTTGTGCACTTCACATAAGGTACACACAACACAGAGCACTCATAACGGCCGATGTACACCGTTACAGGTGCGCCCTCTTTTCTCTCTCTGTGTGTCGTGCCTCTCCCAATCCTGATAGCTAGCACTATGTTATCTCTGATGTTGGTTTGCTCGTGTGGACTGAGTAGAGGTATTGCTACTTTGCAATACTGCTGATAGAGAAGAACCTCTCCCTTTGTGGTGATAGCAGCAGCGTTCCTCGGATATGCTGAACTGTAGCTATGTAGATTAAATTGTCATTCACACCGTAGCAGTGTTCGTGATTTACCAATGCTGCTGACATGCTCAAAGTGTTCATGGTAAACCTACGCTTCAAGAGGTAAACGCAATATCCTTGTAATTCATGTGCGTTATGTGGTCTTTTAGTAAAGGGGTTTTTCTGTAAAAAATAAGAGAGCTTTCTTTGGTGTAATGATGCTTATCATGTGTGATTTTGTATTTATTGAATTGAAAGGTTAAATGATATGTTATTCTATTTATAGAATCATAGAATAGCTTAGAATAACTTGCCTTTAAGCTGTTGCTAACAAACAAACTAACCAACAGCTCTACTGACAGCTATTGAAACTAACTAACAATTATTTAACTAACTAACTAACTAACATATTCCTTCACTCCCCCTCAAGTTGGTGCATGTAGATTCTTAATGCCCAACTTGATAAGTAGAAATTCAAACCTCTCCCTGCCTAAAGGTTTAGTAAAGACATCTACCACTTGGTCCTTTATACCAATTTTCAAAGCTTCTATGTCAGTATGTCACCCGATTGGATTCTTTCTCTCACAAAATAACAATCCATCTCAACATGCTTTGTCCTTTCATGATAAACCGGATTCATTGTTATAAGCAATGCTGCCTGATTGTCACAGAACATTTGAGTAGGTGCTGTTTGTGCTATCTCTAACTTACCTAGCAGCCACCTAAGCCATATTAACTCACTCACAGTTGCTGCCATAGATCTATATTCTGCCTCTGCGGAGGATTTTCCAACAACTGTTTGCCTCTTTGTCTTCCATGAAATAGGTGATCCTCCTACCATAATAAGATAACCAGTGCATGATCTTCTGGTGAGAGGACAGCCACCCCAATCTGCATCACAGAAAGCCTGTAATTGCAAAGCATTATTGCTGGATAGTAGAATTCCTTGGCCAGGAGTTGTTTTTAAGTATCGAAGGACCCTGTCTACAGCATCCATATGAACTTGCTTAGGTGTAGTTATAAACTGACTGAGAGTATTCACAGCATATGTGATGTCTGGCCTTGTAATGGTTAAGTACAACAATTTTCCCGACAACCTACTATACTTGATGCATCAGTATCGGGATCATCTTTATTGATTCTGAGATTGCAGTTCTGTTCCATGGGGAACTTGCTTGGCCTGCTGTTTTCCATTTTTGTTTCATGTAGAATATCTAAAGTATACTTCCTTTGGCTTAGAAAAATGCCTTCGAGTGACCTTGCAACCTCAATACCTAAGAAATACTTCAAAGTTCTCAAATCTTTGATGCTGAAAGTCTGGTCAAGATATCCCTTTACTGCTGTCATAAACTCAGAACTATTTCCTGCTAGTATAACATCATCCACATAGATTAGTGCAGTAAGAAAAACTCCTTCTGCCTTGTAGATGAACAAAGAATGATCAGCCTTTGACTGTATGAAACCAATAGCATTGAGTGCTGTGATAAATTTCTGATACCAGTTTCGAGATGCTTGTTTTAAACCATAGAGTGACTTCTTTATCTTACAAACACGAGTGTCTCCTTCCTTTGCAAAACCTTGTGGTATTCGCATATAGATTTCTTCACTTAGATCCCCATGTAAGAATGCATTAGTCACATCTAATTAGTGAATAATCCACCCTTTCTTTGCTGCTACAGTCAGCAAACATTTGATGGTAACAAGCTTTGCCACTGGTGCAAAAGTCTCATGAAAGTCCTCTCCTTCTATTTGAGTAAATCCTCTTACAACCAGCATTGCTTTATACCTTTCTATCTCTCCATTTAGCTTATACTTAATCTTGTAAACCCATTTTGAGTCTACTGTATTCTTTCCTTCCGGAAGAGTCTCCAAAGTCCAGGTTCCATTGCTTTCCAAGGCTTCAACTTCTTTCTGCATTGCATCTCTCCAATGCTTCTGAACAACAGCCTGTCTAAAAGTCTTTGGCTCATCCTTTGAAGAGATGGCCGCTAAGAAAACCTTATGTGATGGAGACAATTTATCATAAGAAATATAGTTAGAGATAGGATAAATGATAGAGTTACCTGACGAACAATTGGATGCGGGTGCCATAATGGAGGATGGTAAGTCAACCTCATAATCTTTTAAATGTTTAGGTAAATGCCTTACCCTCTCACTACGCCTTTGTTCATTTTGCACTATATCTTCTATATTATTAATCTCATTATTGTCCACTGTCAGATCAACTTCATCAGTTGTCTGCAGTTCCTGATTGTGTAAAATAGTTTCTTATGTATTCTGATCGGGACAATCAGTTCTAGAATCAACATTGTCTTTACAAGTGACAAATTGATCTCTCTCCTGAGAATTATGCAGAGATTTAAAAGGAAACTCATTTTCATAAAAGACTACATCTCTTGAAATAAAGATTTCTTTGCTTGTGGTATGATATACCTTGTAACCTTTCTGACCAGAGGGATATCATATGAAGATACAAGCTCTCCCCTTTCATCAAACTTGCCCTCCCTTCTAGTTTTTACAGCATAAACAAGATAACCAAAAAATCTTAAATGATCATAGCTTGGTTTCTTTCCAAACATCACTTCATAAGGGGTTTTATTATTTATAATTTTAAAGGGCAATCTGTTGATGAGGTGTACAGCAGTGAGTACACACTCACCCCAGAAGGAAATGGGAAGTCTTGAATGAAATCTAATGGCTTGTGCTATCTCTAGGATATGCCTATGTTTTCTTTCCACAACTCCATTTTGCTGTAGAGTATAAATGCAAGTAAGTTCCATCATGATTCCCCTCTGCTAATCCATTATCAGATCTGACCCTTTTGATTCTCTTTTGAAATTGAGTTTCAATCATGCATATGAAAGTTTGTAAAAAATGATCAACTTCAGACTTATGTCTCAGAAGATATACCGATGCACCTCTACTAAAATCATCTACAATAGTGAGACAGTAATGAGCACCTGAAATAGAACTTGTAGCATACCTACCCCATATATCACAGTGAATTAATTCAAAACAAGAACTAGTTTTTATTGAACTCAAGGGAAAAGGTAGCCTGGTTTGTTTGGCCCTTATGCAAGAGTCCCAAGGTACATTATTATGAACACTAAAAAGAAAAGGTATAGATCCTATTCCAATTATCTAGGCTGCTGAAGTGTGACCTAGTCTAGAATGCCACAATCTAGAATCTACGGATTTACCAACCTTCATGACTGTCCCTCCATCATTTACAGGCTCAAGAAAGTAAAGATCATCTTGATGCTTACCCTTTCCAATCTACTTCCTCGAGGGTAAGTCCTGTATAGAGCAAGAATCAGCCATAAAGATTATGGCACAGTTATGTTCTCTTGCAAGTTTACTGACATAGATTAAAATGCAATGAAAATCAGGAATATGCAAAACATTATTGATACTCATCCCATTAGGAAGATCAGTTGTTCCTATTCCCTTCACATGTACACTTGTACCATTGGGAATTTTTACTGGTTTCTGATCAGAAATTATGATTTCTTTCAGCACATTCTTATCACAATTAATATGTTCGATTGCCCCAAAATCGATGATCCAAGGCTTATCAAGAAAATATTTACCTGCCATGTTTACAGTTGGTGGAGGTTTCTGTTTCCCTATCACAGGTTCTGTATCAGCCTGCAATTGTTGCATAAGTCTTTCATATGGCTGCAGTGACAGACCTGGAATAGGGCTTGCTTCAGTACTTACCTGAGCTGCCTTAGTCCCTCCTTTCTTGCTGGTCCAAGATCCATTCTATTCTTTTCTTTCATGATATGGCTTTCTCTAATCTTAGGGATAGCCTATGATCTCCCAGCATTCATCTTTGGTGTGTCCCACCTTTTGGCAATGATCACAAGTAGGTCTTTCTTTCTTGCCAATCTTGCGATCATTTTGGAATTGAAAAGCAGAAGCATCTGCAATTGGTTTATGCATGGCAGAGATCAATCTTTGTTGTTCATCCTCTGCTACCAGATGATATGCATGCCCAAGAGTCAATTGTACGTGGTGCCGTGCTGAGTATTTGAGTCTTCACTGTGCTGAAAACTTCATCTAGGCCCATGAGAAAGTCATACAAATGTTCCCTTTCCCGCATCTGCCCAAGTTGTTTCTGCACATTACATTTGCAGCCTCCACACTTGCATTCGGGCCATGGTGCGATGGATTGAATTTCATCCCATAACCCCTTGAGTTTTGTATAGTATGGAGGAACAGATTGTCTTTCTTGTCTGAGATGGGTAATTGCACGATGCAATTCATAGACTCTCGATACACTGCCCTTAGCAAATCTTTCTTCAAGCTCCATCCAAATCTCCCTAGCAGTGGCAGCATATCGAACACTGCCCCTTACCTCTTTGTCCATGCTATTGTTTAACCAACCTTTGACCATGGCATTGCAGCGCATCCAGTGAGCCAAGTTTGGTGAATCAACCGCTGGCATGAGAATGGTTCTATCAACAAAGCCAATCTTGTTCTTGGCATACAACGCGTTGCTCATATCCGCAACCTATTCACCATAGTTGCCATCATTAAGGAGCTCACTAACAAACAATTCACCAGGTTGATCTGATGCATGAAGAAAGAAAGGGGACATGATGTCAATGCTACCTTCATTACTTTCGAAGAAGGTGGTGGATTATCATCTTTTCTTGGGGAATGCTCACCATCGTTAGCCATAATAGATGAGGACTAGCAAGAACAAAAAAACTCTAGGTTTCGGCTCAAGATACCATGTAAAAATAAGAGAGCTTTCTTTGGTGTAATGATGCTTAGCATGTGTGATTTTGTATTGATTGAATTGAAAGATTACATGATATGCTATTCTATTTATAGAATCATAGAATAGCTTAGAATAACTTGCCTTCAAGCTGTTGCTAACAAACAAACTAACCAACAGCTCTACTGACAGCTATTGAAACTAACTAACAGTTATTTAACTAACTAACTAACATATTCCTTCATTTTCCGCTCAAGAGGTTCTTATAAATTGTTTTTAAAAATTATCTCTCTTGAAACCCCAACAATTTACTACTTATTTTAATCACATTTGGGGTTGTAACAGATATTGATTTACTTTGTTTAAGTTATGGAACCCTTCTTTTGGTTTAACTTTATATTTTGGAAGAAAATGATTCTATGTTTTGAACCTATTGTGAGAATGCATACGTCTTATTAAGCTATTGGTTATTATCTGATGTTTTTCGAAAAGAAAAACCGCATTTACGAACAAACCTAAGTTTTATTTTCCGCATATTTTACTTCTGGCCTTATAAAATGTTAACAATATCACAAACAATGTACCACTCAGGAAGGGTGTTACAGTTTATGTTAGCTTGTAAACTCTACTGATGGAGCCAGTACTTGTTATGATACTTATATATATGTGTGTATCAGTACGTCTCAGCTGTTTTTATTTCTTCCGCAATATTTTTGTAAGCACGCTACGCTGATGAACGTTAAGAAGGTATGAGTTGGGGTTACCTAATGAGATTATCCTACGTAAGTGGGGTCGTCTCAATGCGATAATTTATAATTGATTGACACTATAAAAAATATTTACACTGACAAAGCTTTTTAGGTATTACTTTATTAATCAATACTTTAAGGATACTAGTTAACAAGATCTTATTTTTAACTAACAAATCTTGTAATGCAAAGGATATTAAATAAAGAAAATAATATATGTATACTTAATTAAAAAGAACTTTTAAATAATGAATAATAAAATTGGGAGATTTGTAACTAGTGACGTTAGGACACTTGTTAAGGAATCAAAAGAAAGAAAATTTTGTATGGAAAGATGGTGTTGTATATTGGATAGTGTTACACTTTTTTCCAATATAAAATTTTTTTTTGTTGATTCCTTAGTCGATGTCCTAAGCAAGACCCATAAACTTTAGCCTTTTTTTTAAGTAAAAAATTTACTGTAAATAAAAATTTAAATTTAGCAGTATTTGAAGTAAAATAAATTTAAGAAACAATGTCTGAGAGTAAAAAGTTAAAAAAAAGTATTGAACAACAAGAGTCATTAAAAAGATAAAAGATCATACAACTAATGAATTTAATTTATATACACTGTCAGTGTAAATATTTTTTATATTGTCAATCAATCATAAATTGACACATCACTAAAAATGTCACACAGAATGTGATTGGTTGACCATGAAAAAATTTATACCGACAATGTATGAAAATTAAACTCATAAATAAATGTCAAAACAAAATTACAAATTACAAAGTCAACTTTAACTCCTTTTTATATATGCTAGTATATTATCCCTTGCCATGCAAGGAAATAGGAATGGTAAAAAAACAGGCTTAATTGCACTTTTCGTCCCTCAACTTTTTCAATTGTGCAATTTTGATACCTCAAAAAATTTAATTTCACTTTCGTCCTTAACTTTTTCAATTGTGCGATTTTAGTCCTTCAAAAATTTTAATTGCATTTTTCATCCCTCAACTTTTTAAAATTGTGCAATGAAAGCCTTTATTTGGATCCCTAAAAAGACTAATTTTGCACAAATTCTCAAACTTGAGGGATGAAAAGTGCAATTAAATTTTTTAAGGGACCAAAATTGCACAATTGAAATAGTTAAGGGATGAAAAATGCAATTAAAATTTTTTAGGGATCAAAAGCGTACAATTAAAAAAGTTAGGGAATAAAAAGTACAATTAAGCCAAAGAAAATTTATGTGCAAAAAACAAATAAAATTACATAATATTATATACATTTAAATAAAGGTAAATTTTAAATAATGAATTTTAAGTTCTATATACTTTTTATAATATATAAAGTTAATTTAGTGTATAACAAGAAAATAAAATTTAAAAATATTTTGAGTAAAATAATTAAAAATAATACCATTGCGAACAAAAAAAATTAAAAGAAGTATTGAGAATAAAAGAAGCCATAAGTACGATAGTGATCAAAATTGACCAATTTTAAATCACGACAATGTAGACAAAAAATTTATAGCTTAATTTTGATACATTGTCAATGTAAAGTTTTTTAAATTATCAATCAATCACACATCACCCCATGTGTGACTTTTAAGGTAGTAACTAAAAGAGTAAAACATTTTTAATGAATGTGACAATATACGATGGATTGATTTAGTGTATAACTAGAAATTAAAATTTAAAAATATTTTGAGTAAAATAATTAAAAATAATACCATTGGGAACAAAAAAAATTAAAAGAAGTATTGAGAATAAAAGAAGCCATAAGTAAGATCAGTGATCAAAATTGATTAATTTCAAATCGAGACAATATAGACAAAAAATTTACAGCTTAATTTTGATAAATTGTCAATAAAAAGTTTTTTAAATTATTAATCAATCACACATCATCCCATATGTGACTTTTAAGGTAGTAACTAAAAGAGTGAAATATTTTTAATGAATGTGACAATATATGAATAGTTGATAATGTAAAAAATAATTTAGACTGACATGCATAAGTCAAAACTGTTGAAGTAGCTTCATAAATACAACGACACATGCTTGTGGCTTCCACGGGATGCAAGCATTGACACACATAAGTGAAAGCCTCGTACTTCATGCATTTGCCAATTTTGCTGAACAACTCAGAGAACCAGGAATATCCAACATTAAACAGAAGATATGTACTTATGCAAGGCCTGATCATCGGATAGTTTGCTCTTTTGCTCTAAACCAACATCTCAAACTGCATACAAATTTTAAAAAAGTTTAGATAATATGAAGTTTTAAAATTTCAGACATTACGACTCTGTTGGATAAAAATTATTCAAAGAGAAACAAAGGCAAATGATTGATGTATCTGGAATGGTACACCAATCCTTTTCATTTCCCTCCCTCCAAATATTTGTCATCAAAATTAGCATTATAGATCAATATATTATAAGAAAAAGTTGTAGAGAGCATCAGGCTAACCTGGGAGGAGATTTGGTTTAGGTTCACAGAACGGTATCTCTATCACCTACCAACACGAGAATTGTGAGAGTCAAATCCAAATCATAGCGAGTATAAATGGAAGGCTCAAACTCAATGTCAGGGAAGATCATCAACTTAAAGTGGCATTCACATGTCGCCTACCAACATGAAAAATATAAGAGTCGAACTCAAGTCACAATAACTGTGAGCGGAAGGCTCAACTAGATATGCCAACCCCTCTAGATTTTTATATATATAACTAGCATATCATCCCTTACACCACAAGGGGTATTAGAAAGGAAAATAATATGATTTTATACATATTTAAGTAAAAGAATTTTTTAAATACTGAAAAATAAATTTCGATATATTTCTTAGAAAATGTAACATTAATTTCGTGCAATCATAGATTTAAAAATTGAAAGTATTTGAAGTAAAGTAAATTTGGAAAAAAATGTCCTTGGAAAAAAAAATGTCCTTGGAGACAGGGAAAAAGTAAAAGAAAATAATGAAAATAACAAAAAACATCAATAAAATAGGTGACAAATGACAAAACGGAACTACAAATGATAAATGAACGGTTAAATTACTCTTTTGGTCCTTTATTTACTTTAATTTATTTAACTTGGTCCTTCTATTTTAAAAATATTCAACTTGGTCCCTTATTTGCCATACATTATGCAAGTTCGTCCTTTCCGTTATGTTTAACCGTTAAGTTTTGCCTAAATTACTCTTTTGATCTCTCATTTGTTTTAATTTATTCAACTTGATTCATTTATTTTAAAAATGTTCAAGTTGAATCAATCATAAATTAAGTAAAAGAGGGACCAAGTTGAATAAATTAAAACAAATAAGGAACCAAAAGAATAATTTAGCCAAAACTTAACGGAAATGAGCAAATTACTTAACGTTAGAGAAGCAAGGGAAGAACTTGAACATTTTTAAAATAGAAAACTAAATTGAATAAATTAAAACAAATGAGAGACAAACAAAGTAATTTAGCCTAAATCAAATTATCGATAACAAATTCAAATGGATAACTCCTTTATATATAATATAAACTAGATCTTGTATCCGTGCGATGCACGGGTGTCTTATGTTTTTGTATTATTTTTTTGTTTGAATATTTTTTATGAAAAAGTCTAAACTGACACATTAAAACATCAATAAATACGTATTTATGTAGTATTTGAAGGGTTCAAGACCCTTGTTAACCACCCCGAAGTTCAGAATGGATGTTGATGTTTAGAGCCAGAGGGTGTGGTCTATTCGAGATATGAAAGTAAAATCGTTGATGAAATCAACTTTAGTGAACAATTCTTAAAGGGACATTATGGTTTAGTGTACTTGTATATAAGATATACTTCTCCCCGTGTGACTGAGACGTGATATTTGTGATGAGAATTTCAAGGCATTCCACAAGTAGACTCTTTGTGGACTATATATCCTATTTTTATTTTAATTAAGATCACCTGGTCGAACATTGCACTGAGTGGTATGATATTATTAACAACTGAAAAACAAAAACTTGTAAAGTAATATACATAACCAGAATGGTAGGGCAGTAGATAATCACATATTGTCAATAACTTAGATGCTCATTAAGCTATCTCACAAATAAGAGTTCAATACTGATTGGCATTTTTTACAACTTGTATGCTTGCACGTAGGCAAGGTTTTGATGTTTATCTTCAACCATATTCCTAATCAAACAAAGAACAATTACTTAAATATTGGTGTCTACTTTGCAATTTTGACTCTCCTTTTAGCTTCTTCAGCCATTTGAGTGAGGTCATTAAAATGTGTCCGGTCAGTGAACATGTTAGTGTCATTTGGTTGTAACCCATGCAATTTTTCTTGTGCATGTGCCCATTGAAGTTCCATTGTTCCTTCCCAAAGTCCTTTTGCCTTGTGAATGCAATCTACATGAAAATGTAAATATTTAAATTTAAATTAGTATATACTCATTTGAAACTTTAACCTTCCTATAAAATTATTTTCATGTAAGATTTTCAACCTCGTATAATAAAAAATTATAATATTTGAATATTACATAACTATATATGAAGGCAGAAAATAGAAATTTATTGTTATTGAATAAGAATTATTTGTCCTAAATTTAAAAAAATCTTTAAGACAAACATTATCAACAAAAGACAAAATTACAATTCCATTTAATGTTATATAATGTATTTAAACAAATCTCAAAACAATAAATTGTTAATCGACACATAAAAAACATGAAATTGCAAATTGACAAATAATTCATTTTTATTAATATTATAAACAATTTTTTAAAAACAACACCAATCAGATTTCTAGCATTGCAAAACAACATCCATCCGGTATAAGCTTCCTCATAAACATTATCTTTAATAAAAATAAAATAACAATGAGAATGAGAATAACATTAAAATCAACTTTGGTTGAAAAGTATGAACAACAAAGGATTCCAAGCAAACACTATTGACTCTTTGTTTTCATAATATTAAACAAAACATTCCACGAAAACTTATTTTCTTGGAAAGCTATGAAGAATCAATGAAATGCTTCCACCAATGAAATGTTCTGAAGTGCTTCCACCTATGAAATGTCCCAAAGAATCGTTTTGTATTCACTGACATTCAAAAATCTTAACACTTTATTTATGATTAGATATTTTCAAAATGTAATAATCAACTATGTTCACCTATAATTAGCATCTTCAGAAACTAAAAGAATCAAGAACTCATCATCTACAACAAATAAGTTGCTAAAAACTCTGAAGAAAATAGAAGTTTGAAGCTTACTTAAAAAGTTATTAGGTATTTTGAAATCAATAACATTCATTCCATTTCACCTTTGCGAAACTATATGGAATCCATTTCACCAATGGAGGATTATGAATATAATATAGTAGTAGAACTCTCTTGGTGTGTATTTGGAGGATTATGAAGATGCTGCTAGCCTTAAGGTGGCAATTGCAGCTGCAACTACCAATGATAATGTCGAAAGAGTGATGTCTCATCTCAAAGTCAGTACCAAAATTTACCTTGTCCAAATATTTCTTTTGCACTCGATTAGTATCATCCCCAACCAAAATAAATATGAGAAATCAAAATAATTAAAAAATTAGCATGGATCTTTGCTGACTTTGCATGGATAGCAATATAGCAAGATTTATAACATAACATTAGCTAATAGCAACGAGGCTCTTCATTGAAATTCATTTCCATCTAAGAATGATAAGTGTCAAACTTCAATTATTACATCATCCAAGGGTCCTAATTCTGCATAATACAGAATGGAAAATTATTTAAATAAAGGTAAAAACACAAAAAAAAAATTACATAATTTTGTTATTCCGTGATACAAACCTATGAGCTTTCATTTAATGAATACAACATACTTGCACAAATCTCTGTGTCTGGTTCCTGCAAGCAAACAGAAGAGCGAAAACTTTTTCACAAAAAATTTGAATGTGGGACACTGCCAAGTCAGCAAAGTCTACCCAAATATCATCTAAAATCAGCTTGCTCCTCAAATCCATTCCTCTAATGGGTCTGCTAAGCTAACCAAAAAGTACATATTGCACTCACAATCCACAAAGGAGTCCCTTGGCTTATATGAACAATTAGAACTTACAAAATTTTCAATACAATTTTAGATCAAAGGATGGATAAACTAAGATAACAATTACTTGAATAAGAATGGATAAACTTGAATAACAATTACTTTATGCAACACTTCCAACAGATATTGGAATCATATAGACCTTTGTCCCACGACACATCTAGCTTTTCACTTCCACCAAATAAGTTTGGGTGTTTGATGCAAAGACTAATTAGAAAAAGGTAGAATTATTCCTTAAACAATTCTGGGAGAGCTATGGGTCACAGTACTAAAAAACCAATGTATAATAACAGAGTTCTGAGAGGACTACATGACAATTTAATCATGAAAACCTCATACTAAGATTCCATTTATCTAAAAAAAAGCAAACTGATATTGCTACGAAATTAATCACAGATGCTAACCATTCTGAACTATAAAACAAAGAGTTAGAAAATAAGATACCCTCAAAGAAGAGCTAAACACTAACCATAACCTCGTGAAAATAGCCAAAAGTAAAAAAAATGCTTCAAAATACTATTACAAAGTGAATTTTCAAACCTGCAAATGCTGCAAACAACATACAAAATCAGCCTTTGAGTGTCTAGTTCAAGTGAATAAAAATTTAACAATATTTAGTATTAAACATATAGAATAACTATGTATAAGCAATATATATAATATGTGACTGAGAGAAGTGGATGAGAAAACAAAATCAAAGGTAGAAGAATTGTATCTCAAAGTGTTGATGGAAAGAAAAATTCATCACATGAGAAATCTCAATTAGATACCATAAACGGAATGAAACAAATAGTAACCAATTGAAGAAATTATCTTTACAGGTTTACCTTATACTTTGCATTTCAGCTATGATGCTACACATTTTTAAAAAATTCACTTGGCAAAGGTCTCTTCAATAACAAATTCCTTTATACCCTCATTCTGCTTGATTCATTAAAGATTGGATCAAGATGAACTGTAACCATTATTAGACGCCAATCAGGCAACTCAATGATATTTTTCCAATGGATCAAGACTTTGGAATTCATATAGCTGTCCTATATTTCTTGCTTTCTTGTATCAGCGAAGTTTCTTGTCAGGAAAGCATGATCAGATTGATTGATGGCTGTCATGAATCTACATAAACGAAGATGAAGTTTCAAAATACAAATCAAACACTTTCAGTTAAAAAAAGTCCAAAAATAAATAAAAATAGATTCATCTACACAATGCTAGTGCATTATGAATAATTCAAAACTCATAGAAGAACAACAGTGTCATGGCAGCACACTCGCAACCTCAACCAAGATCCACATTTCTTCAATCTGCCATGGAAAGGAAAAAACAACCAAAGGAGAAAGGAGAGTATCGGAGACAGTATAAAAGCCGCAAAACATAACACAGCACGAACCTTGCAAAAGCAAGTACTCACGACCTCAAGTAAGATCCACAATTCCCCAATCTGCAGAAAGTAGTAGTTATGCTGTCCCCAACCAATTTTCTTCAGGAATTTCTCTGCATGTTGTAGACCTGCTTTGGAAGAAAAATGGAAACAAAAACTTTAATGAATTCTTGTGTGAAAGAGTTAATAGAACACCTTGTGTGCAAGGTTAAGGAGATACTCAAATTTGCATTAAAAAACGCACACGGGAAGAAGAAATAAAATGATGTAAAGACAGTGAGTAGAAGCAAGATAAATAAAGAAGGAACCTCGCAGATGAGCTTCGAAGTTGAATTGAACTTGTAGCATAGGAGTATTCGACAGCCAATTAGATCTTATCCAGCCCAACCCAACCCAAAACCCTACCTAGGCAGCCATGTCGAACCCTCCTTCCGACGGCATCTCGAACGTTCGGTTCCCGAACCACGGTGATCACCTGCTGGTCTCTTCATGGGATAAGGTAGATTTCTCTCTCCTACACCTAAACAAAGACCTACTCCTTACCTTCAATTTTGAAATTTCGATGGATCGTAGAGCATGAGGTTGTATGATGCGAGTGCAAATGTGCTGAAAACCCAGCCTATAATTTAACCTATTTATTGAAAAACCCATTAACTTTTTACCTCACAGGCTGAGGCAACATAACCCCACCCATCTCTATATCCATCTTCTAAAAAAAAACGTTGGCTTAACCAAGAGTTGTTGACTCTTCGGTGCTATGCCTTAATTTAATTGCTATCAAATTCCCACATATATCCTTTTGTTACCAACACCAAAAAAAAAATTCGAAGTGATTTTATAAAAATACCCCAATCACTACATTCCTTTTATATATAAAGATATCAATATCAATAAGAATGCCATAAAGACATTGTTTAAGGATTTCAAACAAGGTAATTGTTCATTAAAAACTAAGATCCTGCTTGGCACATTACTTCTATGAGTTTATAACGGATAGTTTATAGCGGATGAGAAAGTAGCCTCGTTTGGTAAGCGCCTCTGTCACGAGCTTATAACGTTTTTTCACGAGCTTATAACTTTTTCCCAGACTCTACTTGAAGTAGCGTTTGAGCTTATAGCGTTTCATTTTTCTTTATACTTTTATTCTTATTATCTTCATTTAATTCTACCTTTATCCTCTTATCTCTCTTTTATGTAAAATCATTAATGACGATGTCCTTTTATGTCATTTTATATTTTTCAGCTAGTTCAACCTCTAGTTTTACCAAACACTTCCACAGAAAATAAGTTAGCTTATCCCCTATCCGCTACCTCATCCACTATCAGCAAGCTTATCTGCTAACAACTAATTTTACCAAACAGACTTTAAGTATATCTCTTCTCAATGTATTGAATACACAACTTTCCACAAAAACTTACTTTTTTAGACTTATTAAACAATACCCTTAATGTACTCGTTAGCATTTCCCTATAAATATAAATATAGATATTGATATAGGGTCTTGCTAATCGGTGCTCTAAAGACATTGATTAAGGAATCAAGAAATGGTAAATTTTTATTGGGAATTTAATTGAAACACTTCTTGATATGTTAAATACATTATTTTTCAATGAAAGTTTATGACTTTTGATTCCTTAACCAGTACCCTTAGGGCATTTGTTAGTATTTCACATTGATATAATATATATATATATATATATATATATATATATATATATATATATATATATATATATATATATATATATATAGCGAGAAAGAACCAACATGTGGTTGGTTCGAGTGGTAATGAGTTTTGACCCCTTAATCAAGTGGTCAGGGGTTCGATCCCTCATTCTTGTGTACGGAAAAAATCTGATTAGGAGAGATTAGTCCATAAATATCGTCCAGTATCTTTAGAGATTAGTTTTCATAATTATGAGCGAGGATACCCTCCAAACAAAAACAAAAAATATATAGTGAGAGTGAGAGATTTGACCCACACTTTTTGTAGGGACTACTCAAACCGGCCATTACACTAAATTCAGAGTTTCTTTCTATTGGTCAAACAACCTCGGGGTCCAAGATTTCATGTACACACTGGATAGCACCTGTTCCTCTTCAGTTTTTAGTATATATACACACAGAAATTACAAATGCAAATTACTCCAGTCAGCGTGGTGTAATGGCCAAGGAAGAAGGTGAGACTCAACGAAAAAATTCCTGTTTGGATACCGAGAACATATTCAGAAAAAAAAAAATAGCACCACAATTTTACTTCGATTTCGTAATGCTCCGTGTTTGCCTTTTCATTTCTTGATGGAGTGACTTTTCAGCAACCAAACAGGACGATAAGATTAGAAACTAAGAATTTTTTTTGTTGTTTTTTTTTCGTTTTCAGTTTGATTTATTTGACTTTCTGTTAGGATCTTTAGGTTTTGTTCACTCTGTTTGATCTTGCAGTGTTTGAGTTCCTCGGATGCGTTCCTCTGCTGCAGAGGCTTCCTAGCTCGTCCGTAAGGAAGATATCTGAACTAGTGGTTATCAAACACTACGGTAATAATAAGATATATGAATTTTGAAAATTTTATTTTGTTTAATTGTTGGATTGGATTTCATGCAATGAAATATTTGAAAATATGTTTGGAGAATTGTTCTTGTTATAGTAGCTTTGTTTTATTTTATTTTATTTTTTATTTTTAATGTTTGGAGTACTTTAGAAAAAGGTTTGTTATGTAGATTTTGAACAATTAATTGGAAGATATGTTTCATTTAGGGTAATATGAATAATGAACTAATAAATTCTTTGATATCTTCAATTGTTGAATGATGGGTTCTTGTGTAGAGCCGGGAGTGTATGTTGTTCGTGAGGGTGAACCTGGTGACGGTCTTTACTTCATATGGGAAGGAGAGGTATGCTTAGTTTTCATGTTATATTTCAGAATTGAAAAATGATAGTTGTTGGGAGTGTTAGAGAAACAAAAGCAGTATACAAGGGTCATTGGATTGCTTGTAGATATAGAGGCAAATCTATTGATGGAGAAAGGGGATGCAAAGATTTTGTTTATTTATATTATTCTTTGAAACATGACAGTTTTATGCTGAAATTTCATGGCTTGCAGGCTGAGGTTGTTGGATATAGTGCTGATGATCAAAATCATCCAGAGTTTCAATTAAAAAGATATGACTATTTTGGTTTTGGTAATAAACTGTTTCTCTGCAGTGATGGTTCAAAACTACATTCTTTTGTTTAAGTGTGTTCCTTTCATCCCATAAGCTATAGGCTTGTCAGGTAGTTTGCGGTGTCACCATGATTTGGTTATTCTTGATTATATTCCTCTGATGCACTGGAAATATATCAATTAGTTCAAATTTCTATAATCACACAAACTACATTTCACTGCTTTGAAAAGCATATATCTTGTTCCATATTTTTGTGAATAAACTTTTTGTTTGGAGTTTTCTTGTTTAATTAAAGACATGAGAGATATTTGCTTAAATTGCTGCATAACTATAATTGCAGAAGAATAACGTGAACTCGCAACTTACAGGTTTATCAAATGCAGTTCACCATGCAGATGTCATTGCTGTGACTAAGGTGCCCTTTTATTTCTTGTCCTACTTCTTTCCAATATCAACACTTAGGTTGAGTGTACAAGCATCTGAGATACAATTTTATAATAAAATGAATTTTTAATCCTTTAGTGATTTTTTTTTGTTTGTTGTGGCAGCTGTCATGCTTAGTGCTGCCCCATGAGCACTCAGCACTACTGCAGCCAAAGTCTATCTGGAGTGCAGAAAAATCTCTTGAGACATGCTCACCTGTGGAAAATATATTGCATTTGGAACCCATCGAGGTGCTCTTAGTTTATCTTTGATATTAAGTGTTGGAGTCCCACATTGGATAGTGATATGGCCTATACTAAATAGTGTTTATAAGTGAGGGGCAACCCTCACCCCATAAGCTAGCTTTTGAGGTTGAGTTAGGCCCATATCCAAAATCTAAGATGGTATCAGAGCCTATTCGAGATCCGTTGAGCCACCGGCGCAGATGTCTAGTTTGTCAAACTTCACGCTGCAGATGTCCAGTCCTGGACGTGAAGGGTGTGTGTTGGAGTTCCACATTGGATAGTGATATGGCCTGAATAATATTTATAAGTGAGGGGCAGCCCTCACCCCATAAGCTAACTTTTGGGGTTGAGTTAGGCCTAAACCCAAAATCTAAAATTAAGGAATATAGGTAGTATATGCTAGTAGAGAAGGAAAATGAAACTAGTCTGATGTGGTTGTCATGGTTTATCGTTGGTAGTGTTGATATTAGTAGATTCTTATTGATTCTAGTTGATACTAACAAATATACATTGTAATTAGGACCGATTTACTTGCTGTAAATAGGTTGCTTGATTCCTAAAGTTGAGGGATATGATTTTGTATTCTGTAAATGCAATGTATTTTTAAATACATCAGTTAGGAGTGTTCTCTCTCAACTCATTCAAATCAGAAACCTCTCATTTGAAGTTGGCACTAGGGCTTGCAGGTTCTGGGACTGCAAAATCCTAGAAGTTGCACATGTCCAGCCACTGTCAGGGCTAGATCTCTGGTTTGAGCACCTCAACCATCAGGGTGAGGGTGCATTTCCTCCCAAAAACAGTCTGTTCGATAATCCCTTTGAGCGTTGTCATCGAACGCACCGTCACGCGCCACCGTGCGTGGTTGTTGTTGTTGTTGGCATGTTTAAGCCACACACCGCCTTCCCTTGGGAAGATCGTTATGCCGCTGCCTCTATCCTTGTGGTCAGCATCCCCTGGTCCTATTTTGAGGGTTAGAAGGTCGTTAATTGTTTAGGTAGTAAGTTCTTGTCATCCACCTTTCTCATTTTAGATTTTGGTTCGTCAAAGTTCTAGTCAAATCTCATCTCCTGTTTAGTCTGAATCATGTCTTCTGGCACAAATTCTTCCTCTACCACCATGGGCTCTTTGAAGAATGAACCTCTTGAACCTCTGAAGAAGAGTCTTGTCTCCTTTGCTTTCTGTAGCGCTCCCACAATAATGTCTGAGAAACTAAATGGTAATAATTATTTGGATTGATATGCTGTTTTTGATATGTGGTTTTTAGGGCAAGGGCTCTCAGAGCATTTAGACAAAAAGGTTGAGGTCTTGAGGAATTTGATGCCAATATAAGGGAGGAATGACAGAAAGTCGATTATCAATCGATGTCTTTGATATGGCAGTCTATTTACTTGAAACTGTTGGTACACTATTACTCCTATAAATCATCATAACTTGGCAACGCTCCAAATGATAGTTCATGATTTACCTTCATATCTCCACAAAGCATAGACCACCTTGAACAAATGAAGTTGATCCTAAGTCCTAACTAGTGATAACCTTTAGAAGGTGTTTGACAAGCTTGATAACATGTACATGGTTTTTGTTCTCCATGGTCTTCATAAGGATTTCTGTTCTAAACCTATCTTGACAAATTCAAATATCCTTTTGGTGGAGGATCGCATTTATTTGTTGCTATGGGTTCCTCCGTCAAAGACATCAACTGGGAGCGGTTCTCAAAAATTTTTAGAATCCTTAGCTTTTGTTTTTAATTCAGCTAACTGTGGAAGCAGAGGTCGTGGTTGTGGTGGTAGAGAAGGCTGTGGTTTTGGTAATCACCCTCAATTTTCTCGTTGCAAACGCTTGGGACATACTCAAGATTGGTGCTATTCTTTGCATGGTTTTTCTGAGAAGACCGACTTCAAGTTATTGTGTTCTAATTGGTGATAATCTCATTTCATGGAAGAGCAAAAAAGCACAATGTAGTAGCAAGATCAAGTACAAAAGCGAAATATTAGCTATGGCTATAGTTGTGTGTGAACTTATATGGTTGAAGCAATTGGTACAGGAGTTGAAATTATGAAAATTTGGGTTTATGGAGAGCTCATTTGTGATAAACAAGAGACCTTGCACACTGCCTCCAATCCGGTCTTTCATGAGCTAACCAAACGTATAGAGATTGATTGCCGTTTCATTCGGGCAAAGGTCCTCTCTGAAGAAATCCTAGGTAGTCAGTTGCGGTGCTATCACGCTAGATCGCGGAGCAGATTGGAGCTCTGTCGCTACGCTTACCTCTAGTGCGTTGCATTTTTCAGGGGTGGCTGTAGCGACCGCAAATCACACCGATTGCGGCCTGTAGTCACCGCTACAGGGACGCCGACGTGAAAGGGTGCCCTCAACAGGTTCTCTAGCGAAGACCCACTCATTGCTCTCCCACCCTCTTCGGTTTTTGGTGATGACGACTTCGTTTTCCAGCGACAGCAACGTACGACATTAGTCTTGCATCTATTCTGGATCAGGCACCGCTAGCTGTTTTTCTTTCTCCATTAGAAGATGGTGGCACTTTCTTTTTTGATAACCCTAAAAGAACTAAAACGGCTAACCCTAAAAGCCCAAAAGAAAAAAATAAATGTCAAAAAGGCTAGGGCCCAACAAAGAATAGTTTAGATAATAGAAGTTAATATTTAGGATATCTGAAAAACTTAAATCATTTTAGAATTTTAAACAATCATTCACTAATAACAAATTATTATTATTCATTAATAATTAATATTTAAAACCTTTTTCTGCAAATATATATTAAAAAGCTCCAAAACAGTTCACTAGAATATTTTTTTGCAATACAATTATATCTATATATATATATATATATATATATATATATATAATTTCAGAATATTTTTTATTATATTCATTATTTAAGTTATATTGGATTTGTTGTTAATGACAATGAAATTTGATTATTAATTACGAATATGTCTCTAATTTTATATATTTTACTATTTTTGAGCATTAATGTGTATAATATAAATTATGTATACTATTTTCAAATCTTCGCAATAGTGGCCATCCCGCTACTTGATCTCCAGGATTGACAACATAGAAGAAATCACCAGCTCATTTGTAAACTCCAACAATCAACTAGTAAATATCTTCACTAAGTCTCTCTCGGGTTCAAGGATAACATACATATATAACAACCTTGATGCGTATGACATATATGCACTAGCTTGAGTGAGAGTGATGATATTAGTTTATTATTATTGATTCTAGTTGATACTAACATATATAGATTGTAATTAGGACTCATTTACTTGCTGTAAATAGGTTGCTTAATCCCTGACAATGAGGGATATGATTTTGTATGTTGTAAATGCAATGTAAATTATTAATAAATCGATTGAGAGGGTTCTCTCTCAAGTCATTCAGATCAGAACCCTCTTGTTTGAAGTGATAGTAAGTAGTAACATGCTATGTACCCTATGGTTCAGCTTATATCTGCATTTTCTTTCTCTTCGAAAGGTAGATATCTTCCGAGGAATCACCCCTGAAGATGCTCCAAAATTTGGGAAGGTGTTTGGGGGACAAATAGTTGGACAGGTATAATAAAATAATTTATCTTCATATTATAGAATGGTCAGTAGCATTTTGTAGGTTTAGACTGATTACGAGATGATATGATACATGCAGGCACTGGCTGCGGCATCAAAATCTGTTGATTGTCTTAAAGTTGTTCATAGTTTGCATGCCTATTTTCTTCTCGTCGGGGATTTTAACAGTAAGAATTTTGTTGTCAATTCTTTGGTGTAACTCCCTTTTCTGTTTCTTTTTACTCTTTTCCTTACGTGAAATATTCATTTTCTTTTCTTGGTTCACCAGTTACATTGTCTGGAATAAACGAGTTTTCTCCTATTTTATTTATGATTTACATTTGCAAATCAACCCTTATTTTCTTATTTTAGTTGGCAGTTTAATAATATTCTTCTTCTTGACAAATCCTGCTTCTGGTTTTTCATCACTTGCTTCTCTTTACTGTTGTGCATATTTATTTTGGTTGGACATCTTGAACTGTTTATCTTTTGCCTAAACGTTTTGCACTGAGAGATACGATAAATCATTAAATAATCCAAGAGAATCAAATTGTGAGGTTTAACTGTACATAAAAAGGTAATTGATTTATAGAGGGTAGTATCCGTAGTTATCTCAAATAGCAGTAAGTATTTTCAAGTTCTTTTCATGTTGACTTTCTACAGTTCCTTCTAATAAAATTTCTGTCTCTTAAGATGACAATTCCTTCTTAAATAAATCATGTAGTATTTTCTTCATAATCTTAGAAAATCTCATGTGCATTGCATTATCATCCTAAACATTCTATGATATGTGTATCGGTCATTCATTCATCTGTTAGCTAATAATAATAGTGAAAAACTTATACACAGTGTAAGCTTTCCTTTTTCAGTGCCAATTATATATCAAGTTAACCGTCTCCGTGATGGGAAGAGCTTTGCTACAAGGAGAGTAGATGCAATTCAAAAGGGAATTGTCATATTCACTTTGCTGGCTTCATTTCAAGTAATCCTCATTCTTGTTGACTTGGAATAGGATAAATTTATTTCCCTTTTTTAGCTTATTTAGCTGTAAATCTGGCCAAGTTATGTGCTCTCTCTATTCCATATGTACATTTGCTTATCATTCTTAATTGTATATAATCAATAGTAACATAGTTTTAGAATTAAACACAGTCAGTTAATTTTAGCCGAACATTTCAGACTAGTACCCCTAGAAATTAAAAGATGTAAAGACCATTTGAAGGATCATCCGCAATAGTAGAGCTATATTCCCTATCTTTAATTACAGGAAGGCTAATCTCTAATTTGATGATAAAACCCAAGTGCAAAAGAGAGTTCCCTTTTAATTTTCGTATGAAATATGAAATGTGTTTGTATATAATTGAGTTATGGCATGATAGGCTTTAGTACCACTAGCATTAGTTACATTGATGCAATATGAAAAATTAGTAAATGAGGCGCCATCTAGCATTGGCAATATAATATGAAGAGTATGAAACTGTTAAATTTCCCTTTTTCTATTACTAGTTTTTTCATGACTGCAAAATATAACATGGCTGATATAATTTTGTATTGTCACTTTTACTGATGTGTTCTTTTAAATACACGCTCTAACTCTAGTCAAGCAACTAACTTCAGAGCCCAATCAACTTTTTTTATTACTTTAATTCTACAGAAAGAGGAATTAGGGTTTGATCACCAGGAAGTGGGTATCCCATCTGTCCCTGCTCCAAATAAGGCAAGTAGCAAGCTTATATTCATCAAGAATTTCCAAATTGCTGCTGTAGATTTTAGACTATTAACTTTTGATCTCTGTTATAGCTTCTATCTATGGAAGAGTTACGGGAGCAACGTCTTACTGATCCTCGTCTTCCAAGGTAAGATTTTTTATCAGCATATTCTGCTTGATGAAATGTTTTTATTTATTTTGAGAAAACTGCTTGATGCAATGTTTTTTTTAATAAAACTGCTTGATGTGATAGGGTTCTAGATTTATTTGTTTTTATTTATCTTGGCTCCATAATAGTCTATAATGTATGATGATTTTTTGTACCATAATGGCAAAATTCGTTACTTCAGAACTTACCGGAACAAGGTTGCCACAACTGAATTCATTCCCTGGCCCATCGAGATACGGTTCTGTGAACCTAAAACTTCAACAAATCAGACCAAATCTCCTCCCAGGTTAGTTTGATGCTCTCAGCTCTCTACAACTTTTTGCTTACAATATACTGGTCTTAAATGCTATTTTTGGTGACAGATGTTTGGAGGGAAGGGAAGGGAAAGGATTGGTGTACCATTCCAAATACATCAATCCTTTGCCTTCGTTTCTCTGAGTAATTTTTACCCAACAGAGCCTTCATGTCTGAAATTTTTAATGCTACATATTATTTAAACTTTTTTAAAATTTGTATGCAGTTTGAGATACTGGTTTAGAGCAAAGGGAAAACTATCAGATGATCAGGCCTTGCATAGGTACATATCTTCTGTTTAATGTTGGATATGCCTGGTTCTCTGAGTCGCTTAGCAAAATTGGCAAATGCATGAATTAGGAGGCTTTCACTGATGTGTGCCAATGCTTGCATCCCTTGGAGGCTTGTGCCTGTGTCATTGTATTTCTGAAGCTACTTAAACAATTTTGACTTGTGCTAGAATCTGTGCGTTGTCTATGGAAAATTTGTCTCATGAGAAAGGACTAGTTTGGGGAGTTTTTAAAAATGGAGATAGCTGAAAATTCAATTTGGTTGCACCAATGCATTTGTGTTGAACCCGTGTCAAGGACTAACTATCTCAAAAGCTTAAACTGTTATGTGAAGGCCCATGAATGATTTTATATCTAACACGTCTCCTCATGCAAGAGGACTTTGGTCTTAACGTGTGGACAATACACAAGCCCTTTTGTGTGTTAAAATTGAACTTTTATATAAAAGAAAAATTCAACTTTCATATAGAAGAATGGGTCTGGCAACATTTGAACTCATGATCAGCTGGACACAGACTCTGATATCTTGTCAAGGACGAACTATCCCAAAGGCTTAAATCTTTAGGTGAAGACTAGTGAATGGTTTTATATTTAACAACCTGCATATCTGGTTTGTATTATAGGTGCGTGGTGGCATATGCTTCAGATTTAATATTTCTTCAAGTAGGTTTGAATCCCCACCGTGGAAAGGGCATAAAGACACGTGCAGTCAGTCTGGACCACTCGTAAGTATCTGAGTCCTATTGGTTGTATGATAAGTAATTTATATATTAATAGCATAACATGAGAGGCATACCTAACAAGTTTTCAATATATGAATTTGCTTTCTTGCTTTTTGTTCGATGGATTTTCAATATTCATTTCAGGATGTGGTTTCACCGACCTCTAAGAGCTGATGACTGGGTTCTATTTGTGGTGAGTTTCATAAAGTGTCTCATTATTGTTTGCCATGTTTAATTTTGGGGAAGTTACAACAACTAAACTCTGGAAAAGTAATTTGTTTAGGAAAAATTAACTAAAGTAGAACGATTTGCTACTCAAGTAGTTAATTAAGTCAATAAATTGTTAATAATTAACCTTCTTTGAATATGGTTTGGACATCTGATAAGATCAATAAAAGCCCCCGTTAGAAGAGTTGAACAAACCAAGGATACCCTATAATTAGAGAAAGAGGAAGAGTAAGAAAACTCATTGAAATCATTAGAAATGATTTAGACCAATATGACCTACTGGAAGATTTAGTTTTTCATAGAACACAATAGTGTCATTTGATCTATTTAGCTGACCCTATTTGGTAGAAAAAGAGTTTGATTGTTGTTTTATAAAGTTGTTAATACATCGAATTTGTTCTACAGATCTTTAGTCCTAGCGCCTATAATGCACGCGGCATTGTCTCAGGCCAAATGTTCAATCAGAAGGGAGAGGTAAGGGATTACCTATTCACATCTTAGGGCAAATAGTTAAGAAACTAAAAAAAATTAAGTTTTTATTGGGAAGTGGTGTTGAAGTGGTGTATTTAATAAATTAAAGAGTGATGTATTTAGTTTTTCAATTAAGAAATTAATTTATTGGTTCCTTAATCATTGCCCAGGCCAATGCTAAACAAAACCGTCTCTCTCTCTCTCTCTCTCTCTCTATCTATATATATATATATATATATATATATATATATATATATTCCCTGGTTCAACATTGTCTTACAGTGCCCCCATTTACTGAGTTGCAGCTTCTTGTATCATTGGTTCAAGAAGGTCTAATGAGGAAGGTTAATTCCGCCAATTCTGCCATTGAATCTAAGTTGTGAACAGCTGAAAATGCACAGGACATGGACATTGAGCTCTTTGTCGTTCTATCTTGTTTTGCGGTGCTGGGCTGGGAGATCTGTTGCTTCACACAAGGCTTGATGAAGCAAAGATTTTCTTCTAGCAGATCATATAAAAGTTTAGTAAGCGATGCTATATTTATTTAAACCTAAAGAGGTCTTATTTATCTCAAGAGATGTGATTAAGAGAGGATAATGCACTGATTGACCTAAAATGGTGTTCTCCAAATGATTGTCTAAAATAAATCTACCCATTCTAAGGCTTTCTTGTTTCTCTTTCAGTCTATTTGTGTTCATTTTTATCTTTATAAATGGAGGATGGAAGGGCCATGAGGATCTATGTCGTGAAAGGAAGCAAAACATGATTTGTACAAATATGCTAGAATGCCCTCTATATTTAATTTCATTGATCTGGGTCGGAGCCAGTAGCCAGACTTGGATAATTGTTTTTTTTTGGGAGGGAGGGGGGCATTATAAATTAACGTTCATTCAACAAATTAAACATCAAATTATATGTTTCAAAACATTAATTAGTTCAGGAATTTATCAAAACATAGAATGTCTCTCCCGTATGTCACGAAAAGTATCTATAATTAAATCTACACTAAATTTTTCTACAATTTGCTTTTCAATGTATCTTTTCCATGATGTTGAAGTTTAGTCTTGACTATATTTATAACTGAAAAAAAATTGCTTTGTAATAGCTGTAGAAACAAGAAGTATGAAAATAAGAGTTACTACTCTATACTCAAGAGGATAGACTTCTAATTTTCTAGTTTTTACCAACCAATGACATAGATCAAAAATAATGTTTAATGCTCCAAAATCAGGAATTTGTCTCGCATGATCAAATTGTGTCCTCAATTGTATATCTTATTGTAATGTCAATTCGGAATGATATTTGTATCTCTCTTGGATTTAGAGATGAACTAAGAATGAGTAGTTCAACATGTTACAATTTGTCATTCATTTTTTGCAATTGAGAGTCTATCAGAACTTTGAAAATATTAACTTTGTAATAATGATCCATTGTAATATCATCTTGTTGATGGCTGGTCCTTCCTGATCTTAAAGTATAACGAGCATTAAAATTTTGTACAAGTATACTGACTATTTGGGCATTTGCAATCATTTCATACCATCCATCATCTCTCAACTCTTGGAAGAAATATAACACACTTTAATTATGTGCACTAGGCCAGTCCTATGGACCTCAGCTATTTTTTTTTTTTCTGCAAGAAAAAACTTATTAAGAAGCAGGAATACGGTACACATATACATGACTTACGATACATGGATACGTTGAATATTAAAAATTTTAAGATCATAAGTGTAAGATATACTGATACAACGTATAAAATTCATATAATATTAACGCAAAAATACAAATAATAAATTAAGACAAATAAATTAATATTGCAAAAGTTAGCTTCAATAAATAGACACAATAAAATATTATTTTTTTATTTAATAATTATAATATCTCAGTTGTATTTATACAAAAATCTAAAAAATAGTTAAAATATATGCATTAGAAGAATCCGCAAGTATATATATATATATATATATAAATATAAAGGGGATGTTTGAATTTTGGTTTCCATTTTTATATCGACTAAATTGATCCTAATAACTACATCTACTAACAGATAAAGAGGGGCTTTTGGTCTTTCACCCGGCGGTTTGATAAATATATTTAAAATTTAACATTATTCATTTAAATTAAAATATAGAATAAAGATCCAAATTGGTCTTTAACAAAATCATATGATGACATTTTGTTTTCTATGAAATAAAAATATCAATTTGGTCCTCAAGAATATAAAATATGGATCGAATTGATTTTTTTTTTTAGCATAATTTTTAAAGATATTTTAATTTTTATCAGAGATTATTTTGACCCACGTTTTACATTCTAAATAATTCAATTGATATTTTTTATTTTTAAAAAATAAAAATATTATCATATTTTTTTTCAAGGACTAATTTGGGACATTCCTCTCAAAATATATGTAAAAAATTTTAAATTAGATGACAGTTTACACTCAAAGATTTACACAGCTCACCCTCCCCACCATTGTTTCCTTCTCCATTACTGCATTATTATTTTATAAACCGTCCACGTCTTACTGCTTCTCCTCTCTCCTTTATGCTTTTTTTATAACTCTCTCCTTTATGATTCTCACAATTTTGTTTCTATGCAGTTGGAGTACCCGTTTTCTTGCACTTTGGATAATTATTTTTTTGAAAAGCAGAGACTGAGAACCTCGGTGCCTCTCATCTGGAGGATCTAAGGCACAGAAGGAGAACAATATGTGGGTGAGAGAATCATCATACTTATTTTGAGTGGAAGAAAGTGCATATGCACCCTTTTTCTTCTTCTTCGTTTCGCATCTCTCTCATACCAGGTAATTCGTTTCTCTCCCTTTCCTTTATCATTTTTCTAATCTTTTTCCAAATTTTTTTGACATTTTCAAGCATATCTTCTCAATTTTGCGAACTCTATACTATATCCATTAATTTCTGCTTGGTTTAAATTTGAAAACCCTTTGTCTCTCTCTCTCACCTTGAAATGCATACATTCAACTATTTCTTTGACTCTACCCTTATTGACATTCTTGGTGTGTAACTTCAGCCATATTTTTTAAAAAAAAATTTGCAGAAACAAAATTAGATGTGAATGTTGGTGGCCGTTTCAGAAAGTGAGAGAGATGGGTGTTGGTCATCATTGTAGCATTTGCTCTGTTATGGTTCTCGGCAATAGTATTTCTCCTCAAGCCTGGAATTGGCAGCGGTCTCTATTGCTTAAGGTAAGATTTGTCTTCTTTTTTTTTTTTTTTTTTTTTTTTTTTTTTACTTTTTGATTTTTATAAAATGCTTTGTATGTGTTGTACTATATTTTCTGCATTTTGTGTTGCAAAGAATATACTTTATAGTGACATTGTTTTAAATTGAAACTAATATATGCAGAGAACTGATGAAAAGAAGAATTTATGCAGAGAACTGAAGTATAAATATTACCTCTGAATATAGAACTGATAATCTCTTTCTTGGCAAAATGACAGCAGATTTTTATCAACTATATTTAGGTGCCAGTCTTTCCCCTAGAGAAGCATGTTATGTTTACTTTATCGGGTTAATAAAACTGGATGTGAAAACTTTAGTTGGCTGCAGCAGTTTGGATTGTTTCTATTTTGATTCTAAACTGTTTTTATGTTTTCCCACTCTTTGCTAAATTCCTGTATTTTCCCTATTTGGGTTCTTTTGGCTAAAATATTGAAGTTCATTTGGTACCTGAGTGTAATGGATAGTGAATGTGAATGATGGATGTTGCTAAGGTTGAAGAAAATCTTTTTGGCAACAATTGATGTCAAGGTATGGTTATATATGTCTTTAATGATTTTGCATGTTGTTTTGGGAATTCTAACGATTTAGATATAGTGTATAGTAAATAGTAAATTAGTAATTGTTTTTACAATATGCTCAATTGCTCGGTCCTTATGCCAAGGTATAATTAAGTACTCAAATTTATTTAATATTAGTTTCTTTACACCCTTCATTCAATTAGGTAGATAATGGACAATTTATTTTTTTCCTTCTTCATGTTATTGTATGCAATCAACCAACAAATAAGAACTGTTGAATCTATCTCCCTTTAAGGAAATCTTTGAACCATTTCTTTTACATGGTTATCACTATTGCATCACTGCTATTCAAGCAAATGTTTTGAATTGCTGGCCAAATGAAAAAGAAAAAGAGAAAGTGTTTTCCGTTCTTCTTGCTCTGGTTTTTTTTGTACCATTGTTTCCCGTTTTGCTGCATGTTTTATTGCTCTTTTACTTCTATGTAATGTAATCTAATTAATATTAATATTTATCTGGTCTTTTACACAGTTACATGGACAAATGTGCAAGGCACTTTCTATAATTTATTTGAAAGTATTGTCAGTATTTCCTACTTCAGAAGCAGCTAGGCCTCAGGGCAAATCTGGAATTCAGTCATTATGTTCATTGCATGTAGCCCTAGAGAAGGCCAATAATGTTCTTCAGCACTGTTTAGATTGTAGTAAACTTTACTTCATATAATTTTTTTCTTCTATAGTTTTATTTGCTGATTATATCCCCTTATGTAAGGTTTTTAAATTTATCGTAGCCCATTTTTGAATAGGTTATCTGTTGATGGTTGGTTAAGTTATTTGCCCTGAAATAAATTTTGTATAATATGATGGTTAGTGAGATTGAAAATGTAAAGAATGGAAAGGGAGGAATGGAAATGTGTAAAATATCTCAACTCTATTCATGCTTCCGAGCATTGCCAATGTTCACACCCTAATCATTTTAAAGAAAAACTATCAAAAGATAAATTGCTAAAATGTATGAGAAGTTATAAATCAAAATCAGAAGCATTAAAACAAGTAGCACAATTTCTTTACGAAATAAGTTTTTCCATAAAAAGCATAAAACGAAATGACTGCACTTAGATTAAATTAGCAGTCCATCATGCATCATCAGGGACTTAATTTCTGCAATTATTATTTCTAACTTTCACAAAGATTGAAAACTTGCTTAAATTATTAATAGTATTAATAGAAATCTTAAAAAATCAAAAGTGAAAAATACTTTTCACTAATCTCTCAAAGTTTATGAAACACAACAATTTTGTTAATTTAAATAAAGCAAATTAGAATTTCATTTCAAAAGTACATCATCATTTAGTTTTAAGTTATTGATATGTGTATATAGGATAACCAATCAAACAAACACAAAGTAGTCAAATCGTCAAAATAACAAATAAAATACCCAAAAGAAAATGAATAAAACAAAAAAATTAAGTCTATTATTTGGGAGCCTTTTGATGAGTAAACCACTATTAGAAATTGCTTGCCGTCCCTTCTTGAAATAAATTTATCCCAATCTTTAGGTTGGGTTTGAGTAAACAACTTCATTACGCGCTTATTTAATAAGTCTTTTTCAAATAAGCTAAAAAACTTATTTTCATAAGTTTCTCTGATAAGTTTATTGAAATAATAACAATAAGATGAGAGATTTTGAATGACCTTTTGCTTCAACATGGGAAACAAATCACAATGTATGATTTGCTTGAATTATCATTGGACACAACTCAAGTTAATCATGAACCATGAGTTACACAGGAAGAGCTATCGGTCCAAGTAGCAAAAATATATTATATACCAACAACAAAATGCACACACTGAGAATCTCAAAACAACAAAAAAAAATACCCAGACACAAATGCACATAACAAAAATAGAAAATGCAAGAAGCTCCTGGGATTCGATCACAATTTGGTCTTCCAATTTACCCAGACTCGAAGATGTCAAATACCAAATAATAATTGTACCTAAAAAATACTTTAAACCTTGGATTTATTTTAGATTACAATATTTTTTTTATTTACATGTTATTATTAACATAACGATATATATGTTTTTATATTAACCAATCATGATATAGGTGCAAAGCTACATAGTAAACATACAAGCCTTAAACAACTTACAAAATATATTATATACCAACAGAATGCACACACTGAGAACGCCAAAATAGAAAACCAAATACCAAGACGAAAACGCACATAACGAACAAATAAAAATGCAACCGAACAGTCAGCTTAGTGTGTTCATTTATAATGCACACAATACATTATCAATCAAACATACACGTTTACTCATAATGCCAAAGTAACAAATAGAATACCAAACGAAAATGCATGTAACCAAACAAAAAAATGACGCAACCAGAGAGGCACGACAGTAAATAAAAGCATAGAAAAAGAGGGAAAATGTTGATTCAATAAAATCTATTTATTTGAAAGGAATAGTTGGAAGTATTGGATGGATTATGCAGGTGGGATTGTATCATATTTAAATACCCAGAAGATTAAACTTATCTTGAATGTTATAAGTGGTGTGTGTTGTGTCCATTACTTGGGATTGTTTTGAATGATATGTCACAAGACATAGTATGGAAGGTTTTTTTTTGGTATTTAATTGACATCCACATTTTTTATGTTTGTATACAATAATCAATCAAGCATACATGTTTAATCAAAACGCAAAAATAACAAATAGAATAATCAAATGAAAATGTGCACAAAAAAAAAAAACGACGCGGTCATACAGGCACGACAGTGCCTGTCTTGCCGCAAATATATATAAAGCAATTATTTTCAAATGTCGGCCCTCTGGAGCAGGTGCTTTTGTGCATGTACATGTACATGTCAAAAATTTGTAACACTCTATCCATACGATAGTATTAAGTTGTGACATTGGTGTCGTGCACCTCAGGATGATTAGGTGTCGTGTACAGCAGATTGCAGAAGGAGTATAATGGACCATTGTACCTCGTGCATTAGATGGACTTGGTGCACGAAATTCCTGATATAGGTGTTGCAACAAAAGTGGTTATGATTTATAGTCTCTCAAAGTTTTGATGTTAATAAAAGTATTAAATTAGATGAACAAAGAGTTTTCATGACTACTGTATTTGGTTTTAAGTGCACGGGTATGAAAAGTCCAAAGACTTGCTTAAGATCAAAAGTCTCTTAAACTAAATATACGATTAATGAACTCACTCTCTAGACTATGATCTTAACTTACAAAGCGTCCCAACAATTCGGTCTAGTCACACGTGTAAATTGTTAACGTCCAATTGGTTAATTTATTAACTGTATGTTGGACTATCTAATCTAAGCTAGAAAAGCTAAGAGCAATATTCAAAATTGTTTTTCATATAATTGCACCTCTAAACATAGTACCATAGAATGAATAAGCATCTATTTGTTCCTGACACAAAAGTCTGATTCAACAAAGTTGACTTTACTAAAAAAGAAAAGATAAAAAACAATTTTCGGGTACAAGTGAAAAACGTCAGTTCTACTTTCAGCTATCTGACAACCTACACATGTTTTCAGAAGATAAAGAACACGTTTTCAAATATTCTTTTGAGCTTGATGAACACATTTGAGTGTTCAAGATGTTCTTGAGGATCTTCAACCCAAAACAAGAAAACCTAGGTTCTTAATTCATAAAATTGCAAACTTTGTAATTTTTAGATGTTTTTCTTAAAACTTAATTCAAAATACAAAAATAATAAGTTAATAGATAATAATGGCTAGGAATAGCCTTTCATACATGTGGTGCCACCAAACTACCATGTAATGATGAAACCACTTTTGAAAATCATGTGCTAACTTTGAAACCATGTAACAACCTCCTAAACCATGTGCAAACTCCTAGAACCTTGTGCAAGTGTAATGATGGCCTATGTTTTGAGTAACTTACAAGTTAAAGTAAAAGATTCTCCATGATAATAATGATTCTTGAGTGTTTTACAAGTTAAATCAAAAGACTTTGGAAAGAGTTACAAGAAAGGTAAAGATATTTTCATAATAAATAATTAATAAATAAATATAAATTAAATTAAATAACATATAATAAATTAATTAATTAATTAATTAATAATTCTTACATAAAATATTGAATATTAAATAATTAAATAATAAACAAATAATTAAATACTAATTAGAGAAATAAATAAATAAATATTACTTAATTAAATTAAAAACAAAATAATATTACTTAATTACTTAATTAAATAATTAAGGTACGACGAAGCGGAAGAAAGAAATGTAGTAATTATATAGTATGTGAGCAAATATGTGATTTATGAGACTCTTATTGGCATCCGAGAATAATTAAAGCAACCAAAGGTTACAGGATTGTGGTGATGAATATGAGAATGACATTCACCGAAACTAATTAATGTTGTGTTTGTCATTGGCTATGCATACATGCATACATGATTATATATATGTGTTCCGCCTTGGTGATGAAGATTCCACCAATGGCGATGCCGCCTTAGGGACGGAGATTCCACTAATGGTGAAGAGGTATGCCACCAAGTAAAGGTGAGAGCCTGTGGACAACGCAGTGGTGACGCGAGAATCAGAAAACGGGACGGACCCGTGAGTCTTTTCATGAATAACGCAGTCTCTCCCCCCAAACCGTAACCCAACTAATTCAGGACAGTGTAGAATGTTTTCGAGAATCTGGTGAAAGGATTTTGGCCACCGAGATATTAATCTTTCACCCAAAAACATGTACTCCCGACATGAAAACCTCCATGGAGCATTGATGATGAGACTAGGTGTTGCATGCATTGGCATGTAGATGAATGATCCAGGGATGGATCCTTAGCATGCATCATGTTGTTGCATTGTATATCCTGGCGTGGTTGATTGACTCTATATAATCCGCACATATTTGATCTGTCTGTTGTATGTGTACGTGTATCTATTTAGTTTGATGGGATTTGAGTGAGGACAAAGAACGCTTGTGTGTGGGCTCTTCTTGCTGAGAATTGAGGAATTCTCACCCATGCGTTGTTGTACTTCTTTTTCCCTTCTCTCTTAAAATTCTTAGACAACGCTCAATATGGACATGAATCTCAAGTCGCGAATAGAGATCCACGTGGTGGAGAGAGATTGAATAATTTATTAGGGGACCAAGGTTTTCATCTTTCTGGGCAAAGCATAAAAAAGGGTTACTGATTTTGGGAGACCAGGCTATTCACCTGTCATCATAGCTGGTCCGATGAAGATTAACTTCCACACCAGTGTAGAGGATGAGGACTTTGGAGATTAGAGCAGGGCAGGAGCGAAAGAAGAAGAGGAATACCCTACAGAGGATGCTTAGTGTCCATGTTGTTTACCCGCCTTTTCTTTTGTTTATTTTGTAGGCGATGTTGTTGCTCTCGTAGTTTTTAATTTTTAGCATTTTCTTTATCTAGCTCGTCTTTGAGTGCCTTACTTTGTAAAGGGAATATGTGTGACCATTTCTAATAACCATTATGATATATTCAGTTTATGTTACTTGCTGTTTTATATTTTGCATCACGAATAAATCTGAAAATTGGATAATTAATATAATAACAATTAGACAATTAATAAATAAATAAGAAGTATGGTTCGAGAATTTGGGGCATCACATTCCAGATTATTTTTAGCATTTTCTTTATTTGGCTTGTCTTTGAGTACCTTACTTTGTAAAGGGAATATGTGTGACCATTTCTAATAACCATTATGATATATTCAGTTTATGTTACTTGTTGTTTTATATTTTGCATCACGACTAAATCTGAAAATTTGATAATTAACATAATAACAATTAGACAATTAATAAATAAATAAGAAGTATGGTTCGAAAATTTGGGGCATCACATTCCAGAGGGGACTAATGGATTATCCCTTCACTAGATAATCAATTAGCATGGGTCTTTTTTTGCATTTCTACTTGCAGAGGGGTGTTAATCGATTATCCTCCTAAAAAAATAGATTAGCTTCATTCCGAACTTGTCATCCTTGCTAAAAATGCAGTTAATCGATTAAAACAAGTGCATTAATCAATTAAGTGAATTTGAAAGAGTGTGGATCGATTTGCGGAAACACCATAATCGATTATAACAAGCTTCATAATTGATTAATCAACTCGTGAAGTTGATCATTTGTAATCATAGAGTAACCCTCTCTTGAAAATATTGGGGTGTTACATATGGGTGTATGATTGAATGGAGAAGTTACACATGGTCACATGATGACATGACAAATAGTTTATTGCTTAGAAGTCTTGTGAAAACTTCGTCCTCTTTGCACTCTAAGAGTCGACTCGGATCAAATCATAAGTAGTTTTTACGAAGCTAGGCTTTTTGAAAAAGGCATTGCTTCGGTGCCTATAGAAAACAGAGGGCATTAATACATTTTCATTTTGGACCAATAGATTGATGCCAAATATCTAAATATGCCACGTCATTATTGCTAGTTGTTTTGCTGAAACTTTTATAAAAATTGCACAATAATCCTTAGAGGTTTTTTGAAATTGCAAGAAAGTCCTAGAAATCTCATTCCAACTCTGTGGCTTCTGAAAATCTAATCTCAATTTTTATTCCATATTCCAACTGCTCCTTCATAGTATATGCCTTCCCCATACTTAACGTAACTCACTGATGGTATTTCATGCATGCTTTGCGATGGAAATTTTGCAATGAAATTTTGCGTAACGCCAGAAAGTTTGCAGTGTAAGTACGAATTTGGGAGCAATCACTTTTGAAATTTCAACCCAAAAATAGAGCAAAAACGACTCACTTCAATCTCCCAATATACGTTCACTATTTTCAAAAAAAAAAAATGAGTTGGGCTTCTTTTACTCACTATTATACGACTACTATACTGAAAAATCAAAGTTATTAGTTGCCTGAATCGAGAGATCTATCCGGGCTGTTTTCGCAAGTCGCAAGACCCGTTTTTTCTGCCACTGGATGAGGAAGATGATATTCCTCCGCAAACATTGTTACTTTAAATAAAAAAGTGTCACTTGAAAGCGTTGTTGTGCCCCGTGTCCTGATGGTTCGGTATCTTTTCTTTCTCCGAGCACATGTCCCAGGGTTCGATCCTCAACTTGATCACTTTTGGTTACCTTGTTTTTTAAATAATAAAACAATAGGCATGTGAATGATAAAAAGGCAGCAAGAGCTGGTTCCGACCCTGCAACTTAACGGACGAAGAATTGAGCGCTGACCATCAAGGCTAACATAATGTTTGGAAAACATTTTAATACTTTCAAAAGTATTTTCAGTTGCCCGTTAGTTTAAATATTTAAAGATAATATTATGTGTATAAATTGAAGTCGTTTGTTATGTGATATTCATTTAATTTGTTAGGATAGTTCATTCTCTATGTACATCAATCTAATTAAAATAGTTAATATTTATTTATTTCGAGAAAATATTATCAAGTATTAACATTTCATTAATTAAAGTGAATGTATGCTATCACAATGGTTCATTCATAGATTTATATGGGATTACATGTTATTTTTTCTTGAATATTGTGCTTCTTGGATAATTTATAATTTAATTTTTCACCATATGTTTTTTTTAAATAATAAAACAATAGGCATGTGAATGATAAAAAGGCAGCAAGAGCTGGGTTTGAACCTGCAACCTAACGGATGAAGAATTGAGCTCTGACCATCAAGGCTAACATAATGTTGGGAAAACATTTTAATACTTTCAAAAGTATTTTCAATTGCCCGTTAGTTTTAATATTTATATATAATATTATGTGTATAAATTGAAGTCATTTCTTATGTGATATTCAATTAATTTGTTAAGATGGTTCATTCTCTTTGTACATCAATCTAATTAAAATAGTTAATATTTAATTATTTTGAGAAAATATTATCAAGTATTGACATTTCACTAATTAAAGTGAATGTATGTCATCATAGTGGTTTGTTCATAGCTAGATTTATATGAGATTACATGTTAATTTTTCTTGGATGTTGTGTTTCTTGAATAATTTATAATTTAATTTACTCATACAAAATTAAATTATAAGTTATTCTTAATACATAGTTCATTGGGAATATTTTAACTTAGACATGTTTATGAGTTACCCACATGTGGGAGAATAAATTTTACCCAATAAACTGCCTAAGTTAAAACATTCCCAATAAACCATATATCAATAATAACTCAACTTAATTTCATGGGAGTAAATTAAATTATAAATTATTCAACCAACACAACATCCAAAAAAAAATTATTATGTAATCCCATACAAAATTGTGAATGAACCACGTGGTGGCATCCATTCACTTCAATTAATGAAAACCCAATATTGTATTAAATTTTTCTATTCAAGATTCATGGTGGTCTTAAGAGCTAGTCTCATGTAGATTCAATTGGTCCTCTTCGATTGACCTAATCGTTCAACCACATCCTATATAACATTAGTTTCACGTAAACTCAATTAGTCCTCTTCGATTGACCTAATCATCCGACCACATCCTATTTAACGTTTGTCTCACTTAGACTGAATTGGTCATCTTCCGTTCATCTAATCACTCGACCATGTGAAACCCCATAGGTTTCAATATGTTATGTTTTGATGATGCCAAATATTGTTTGTTGAAATGCCAAATATTAATTATGGAAACATGTCATACACATCTATTTATAAAATAGAATATTGCTTGATGGAAAATATATTGTATAAATATATGATGCATTGACAAACACTAATCATGAGTCTACAGGACAAAAGGTGTTAATGGAAAATATATAATATAAATATATGATGCATGACAAATACTAGCCATGAGCATGCAGGACAAAAGACAATATCACTGACAAGCATGCAGGTACTCAAAGCTTAGCAAAGCAACAAGTGAATAAGCTAGGAGTATCAAAGTTCCAAGCATCAAGATCTCAAGCAAAATTGGGTAAATATACTAGGTCTTAGATGTTTTGTAAGGATATGATAACTAAACCTCATTTTGGCTCATTTAATCAATTTAACTAAAATACTACACTTTTGAGTAAAAGGTTTTTAATCAAAACATTTGATTGGCAGGGTGTTTTTCAAATGAGTTTAATTGCTATACACTGTCAGTGTAAAATTTTTTACACTGTTAACCAATCAGAAATCATGGTATGAGTGACTTTTAAGGTAGTTAGGATAAAAGTCAAACATTTTAGCTTATGTCGCAATTTCTGATTGGTTGACTGTGTAAAAACTCTTTACACTAACAGTGCATATCAATTAAATCCTTTTCAAATTGGCTTTATGTTAAAAATCCTTTTTTTTTTTTAATGTAAATTGCTCTTCAATTGATTCACAAATCAGGATTTATTTTCAATCAATTATCATATTTTATAATATTTTATAAATCCAATATTTACACTGTTGCAAAGCTATTCAATGGGTTGGCATATTTCTCTAAATTAATTTATAGCTTTTGAAAGCCATTCAATCGATTGGCATATTTCTCTTTGAATCAATGTATTTTGATTGAAAATCAATTTCATTAAATTAAATAAACTTATCAATCGGTGTATTTAACTTTCATTCGGTTGAACACATTTCTTAATCATTATATATTGAATTCACATATAAGCTTCAAGTATATATATATATATATATATATATATATATATATATATATATATATATATATATTGAATTCAGAACTTGTATTCAATCGATTTCATCTACCACTCAATCGATTTACAAGTCAAGAACCTTTTTTTATCAGCTTCAAAGTGAATTAATCGGTTGAACAATTGTGTCAATCGATTGACACAAGGAAATAAATAACTAACGTATACTTCCACAGTATCAATGCTTCCCCTTTATTTCTTCCAACGTTCTAATTTCGAAATATCGAAATAATATAAAGTGGGGTTTTTGGAACACGAAGTTAGAGAACAGTTGAGCAAAAAACTTGTTACATTTTAGACATTCTATTGAGTCAAATTTTTGTTCAAATCATCATACTCATAGTTCTTTAATTTGTATATTTACACTATCAAGAGTGCTTCAGTTGTTCACCATTATCTTTGTGTATCAACTCAAAATTAGGGTGAGGCATCCCTAGGTTGAGGGTGGTATCTCTCTCTTTAGAAGGTGAGGTATCCTTGTTTTGTAAAAGGGTGGGGCATCCCTTTTATATACGCTTTTAGGCTCAAAAGCGTGGGTGAGGCATCCCAGAGGCGTGAAGGAAAGTGCTAGAGGTTGTTTAGGCTCTTACACATGGGCGAGACATCCCCTAAGACGTGGTTAGAGTGCCTTGTGTTGTACGGTTTTTCAAGCACCTTTGATGCTTGGTATTAGTGGATAAAACTCGGAAACATATTCTGGGGACTGAACGTAGGTCACCAATGATGGGTGGCTGAACTAGGATAAATCTGGTTTGCAAGCTTTTCTTCCTTATCTCTTTTATATTGTAATTTATTATTTATCATCTCTATTATTTAGATTATTTTTTATTGTGTGTGCATTAAGTTTGAATAGAGAAAATTGCTTTCATTAAATAAATCTACATAATTTAATAAACCCAATTCACCCCCCTTCTGGGTTATGGTTGCCTAGGCCAACAGACCACACCCTAGATAATGCTAGGCTCACTTAGACTCAATTAGTCATCTTCCGTTCACCTAATTACTCGACCACATCCTAGATAACACTGAAGGAACCTGTTTGAAACACAAGAAGGGGGTTGAATTGTGTTTCTGACGATTTTAAATTCTTTTCATAAGCAAATAATAGTTTTCGCAAGGTTGGACGCTAAAACGATTAAAAGCAAAGAGAGCTCTTCCAAACACCAAGTTGGACGCTAACTTAGTTTGAATAAGATAAGAAAGCAACGTAGGAAAAGACAATTCAATCCCAGTTAGTTAGTTAGATAATAAACTAAAGTAGGGGTAAGGGAGAGAAAAGGACACAAAGTTATTATCCTGGTTCACTCTTCACCAAAGAGCTACGTCCAGTCCTCACTAATTGAGAGCTTTATCCACTATAACAAAAAACCTTTTGTTACAAAGTATTCAACACCTCTTTAGGCAGTATTCTCAACCTCTTCAGGTTCTCTAAGTATTCTTTTACAGACAAGCCTCTTCAGGCTCAACCAAACTAAGGTTTTGAAAAGAGTTTGTTCTACTAACTCACTAAATATGAGAATTCGAAACTAAAGCTTAGACTATTAAAAACTCTACACAAAGAGTAATATGAAAATGAGGATCAGAGTAGCTTTGCTAGCTTTGCAAGCTTGAGATATTCTCTTTGATTTCTTGAGCAGATGTTTGCTTGAATCTCTTGAAAGATTTTGAGCCGCTAAGTATTGCTTCACTTGTACTTTTGCTCAAGTTCGGTAACCATGCATCTTCAAGAGATGGAGGTATATATAGCCTCTTGTCTTTGAGCAGACTTCAGTCTTCAACGGACGGAAAAGGATCCGTTCTGATAAGCATTGAATGCATTTGATCCGTTGAGTCTGATAGCTTCTGAAGTTTCTGATCAGCAGGATAGACTATGATAGCTAAAAGTGGTGCTCACATATCCTCTGTGTAGAACGAAAGTTGCCTTTTGTTTTTCCAAAAGAAGAAGGTCAACTTCTTTAAATGAAAGAGACATTTTGGCTTACATTTGTACGAATATTACAAAGAATGTTTTGTCCGAAGGATATAAGCTTTTTATAGGGAATAATAAATTCAAATACTTTTACACGATATTCGCGCTTGAAATATAAAAGCACTATTGGACTAGCTATTACAGAAGTAACTGAAAGAGTCCTTGGACTCATGGTTCTATATATTACCGTCCAATCGTAAACCAAGATAAAATGTTGGACAAGATAAAGTCTTTGGACTATGGATAGTCTTTGGACTCAATTAAGTTTTATCCTGCACACTTAATATAAAATGTTAGTCCATAAGAGATCTTTGTTCATCTTAAATTAGCTCTTTGTTAACATCAAAACTTAAGGGATTATTTGGACCATAACCACTTTGGTTCCAAACAAACTTTCTAATCATTTAAAGCATCTAAACATTTAAAGCATATACGACAAATATAAGCTTTTAAGCAGGGAAAGCCAGACATGTTATAAACACAATCAAGACATATATATATATATATATATATATATATTCAATCAACCCATTTTCTCCCCCTTTTTGTCATCAGACAAAAGAGTGAAAAACACATCATAGTCAGTATATTTGAAAAACAAATTAAACAAAACTTTAGTAAGGAGGACGTTTTGGAATAAAATCTTTGAATATAGCCGCAATTTGCTGAAGGAGCACCGCATTGTTGGCTGCTATAGACCATTAGACGAACTCTTGAAACTCAGGAAGAATAACCGAGGCGGAGCTCTCAGCTGTGGCCCTGGTTGCGTCGACATCTCTTTGATCAGGAACTACACTAAGAGCCTGAGAAGAAGATGGATCAATAGGATGGACCATTGAGAGAGGGATAGGTTGAGACTTGGACTGAGCTGAGTCTGCAACTTGTTCCACTTCCTCAGTATGAATTTCAGATGAGGGATCCTCATAGACAATTTCGGTGTCCCCAATCTCTTCAAGAATAACCGTCTTAGGAGGAAGAGGAGGAGGAGCATTAGGATCAATGACAAGTTTACGTGGAGGTGGTAGCACTTCAAGTATGATCTCAGCATCATCATACTTGTTTTCTCTCCATCTGGGAGCAGGTGAAGGCAAAACATCTCTAGGATATAGAGGTATCCCAAAGACATCGTCTATGATCATGAAGTCTGCCTCATAGATTTGATATTGTCTTGGGTAGACGCGAATCTCTTCTTTCTCCTCAATTGATAGTCCAAATGATGATGCTTCTTGATAGCATCTCCAGATGTGGTTTTCCCAGTAGACCTTAGCATCTGGGTCATATCTGAATTAGGAATCCTTCTTCCAAATGCTTGCTAGAGCTCCAAAGTCATCTCGAGGTTTCTTCCAAAACAAGGGATCAAAAGCATTCTTGTAAGGCAGCATCCATGACTCAAGCCTTTTGCGAAGGTCCTTATTCTTGTTGGGATCTAGAATAGGAATCCTTGGACAAACTCGAGGAGAACAATTCCTACTCTTGTGCTGGATGTCCTCGACCAAAATTTCTTTGGAAGGTTGTGATGAATCTTAGCTTCCCGAGTCATGTCACACTCCTTCCGCACGGCATAATAAGGAAGAAAGTCACGAACATCAGAGTACTCCTTCCATGTTGTTGGGTAGCTTGGAATGAATGACAGATCAGGATCAAGGATGAAGTTGGTTAAGCCAAACGTCCGTGCTCTCCTTTTGTACTCAGTCTTGTAGCCTTTCTTGTCTTCATTAAGAAGAACTACGTGCCTATTTACAATGTAGTGGCACCATTGGAATGCCTTGTCCTTGATGAGGTTGGGATAGAGTTTCCTTGGAGGAAACGTCTTCTTCTCATGGCAGACAACCAAGGGTCCAAGAGCTGTATACATCTCAGTGGCCAAACGTTCAATTGATGTGTGTGGGATGGGGTAGTAGCCATGTTCAGGGGGTGGTCCAGAGGTGGGTGGTGTGGGTGGTTGTTCATATTCATACTCAGGTAGTGGAGGAGGGCTTTTGGGGTGAGGTTCAGTAGTGGGGGGTGTGTGTTCAAGGAATAGGACAGGAAAGTTGTGTTTGACCTCAGCCCAAATTGAGCATTTGTTACTGTGGTTCATTCCTGAGATGCGTTTATATTTTCTTTTGCGAAAGATCCGTCTAGGGTAGGGAGCACCATAAGGTTGGAAGGGGTGATCTCCCCAGGGTATGAACCAGTCTTCGGGTTCATTTGGTGAGGTTAGAGTTTATGTTTGTGGTAGGTCAGTGGGTGAGGGTGGTAGGGACGGTTCAAAGGACAAGTCCTTAATCTCAAACGATTGGACAACAGAAGAAGTAATAACTGAACTAAAGATAAGTTCAGTATTACCTTTTGCCTTTGCTCGAGTAGACCTTGCCCTTGTTGAAATAGGTTTAGGCAGGGGAGCAACAGACGAAGTTTCCAATCTTGGACCTTTGACTACCCCGGAGATGGGTAGATCGTCCTCTTCGTCCTCATCAATGGGAGCTAGAATCAGCTTTCTTTTTCTGGATGGTTGGACGGTGAGCTTTGGACGAGAAGGAGGAGTCCTAGCTGTTGGACGAGCTAGTTCAGTGGAACGTCCAGCAGTGACTCGTTGTTCAGACGCTTCTTCTGAGCCTTGCGTCTGAGCTCCTTTTGGTTTTCCTTCATGTTTGGACTTTTTGAAGCAGTCCAATAGCATCATCACCAAGCTTTGCCTGCTAACTCAGGCTGATGCGATCGTTCAATACCATGAACACCGTGGTATCTGACTTTTCTTTCTGGAGCCAAGTTCTTTAGGTCATCGTAGACCATATGCTTCTCGAAGATTTTTGAGAGAAGAGCAGCATAGATGATTGAAGTATTCTTCCCAGAGCCTTCAATGGCATACTTGAAGAAGAAAAAGAGAAGGTGCGGAAGGTTTATTTGCCTTTCCAGTATCAAATGAACCAGGCAGAATTGGTGAGCCTTTGATACATTATCCTTCAACCCAGCCTTGTGAAGGATAGACTTGTTCAAGATTTGGTGAAGAACCCTAGCCTTGTCAGTCATTTTTGAGGCTATGAGTTTTTCACTCGAGTTCTTCAGCAGACAGTCTCTGATGGTGGAAGCATCACCAATCTCTTCCTCCCAGTTATCCTCAACAGTTATTCCAGATTGGGCGCACCCAATCGCATTAGAAATGGTTGCTTCAGATACTATTACTTCAGTATCAAGCACTTTGTTGCGAATCTCCCTTGCAGAGATAGTAGGGTTTGTCCAGAAATCCCTAACTAGAGCAAGGTAGATTACTGGAGAACCTTCGAAGAAGCTTGACCATCCAACAGCATGGATGTTAGAGAAAATGTCAATTCCGTTATCAGCCAGGAATTGTAGATTAAATTTGTACTCGACCATGACATCAGCAGTCTGAGCGTTAAAGGATTTTCCTTTACTCTTAGAGGCGGCAGCAGAAGAGGTTGCCATAGTTTCAGAGAAGAGGTCTTGAGAAGAAGGGTTTTTCAGAAAGAGTTTTCCTTTTCGAAGATGCAAGAAGAAAGATGAAAGCTTTTTTGTAAAGGTTTAATTTTTAACAAGACTTAGGTTTTAAAGAAAGGAGAAGAGAGAACGAAAACCTTTCATATTTTCAAAGAGAGAGAGCGAAACGACGTGCATTAAATGCCTGACACACGTTCAGACTTTGAAACCGTAAAAAGCATTTTTGGCAAACAAAGAAAACAGAAACTGACTCAGTTAAGGGAATTAGAGATAATAGTTCATTCGACAAAGATTGAGTTCCATTAATGCATTAGACGAGCAATCAGAAAGGACAATGGACGAGCATATATTGGACGTATGCATTGGACTCTCAGTCAATCAATGAAATACATGTTCAGATATTTTCTTATAAATGTGAACCTATCTTCAGCTAATGGTTTAGTGAAGATATCTGCCCATTGATGGTCAGTATCAACAAATTGAATATCTATTGTTCCTTTTTGCACATAGTCTCCAATAAAATGGTGCTTTATTTCTATATGCTTTGCTTTAGAATGCAGTATGGGGTTCTTTGACAAGTTAATAGCAGCATTGTTATCACACATGACAGGGATGTTGCTTACAAACACGTTGTAGTCTTCCAACTGATGTTTGATCCAAACCAGTTGTGAACAGCAACTGGCAGCAGCAATGTACTCAGCTTCAGCAGTTGATAGAGCAATTGTGCTTTGCCTTTTGCTTGATCATGAGACAAGATTAGCACCAATGAAGTGACACCCTTCACTTGTGCTTTTTCTTTCTATTCTGTCTCCAGCATAGTCAGCATCACAGAATCCAACTAATCTGTATTCATCAAATTTCTTATACAAAAGACCCAAATTAGTAGAACCTTTTAGATATCTAAAGATTCTTTTTACTGATGAGAGATGAGACTCTATTGGATCGGATTGAAAACGAGCACATAAGCAAACACTAAACATGATATCAGGTCTGGACGCAGTTAGATATAAGAGGGAACCAATCATACCTCTATATACCTTTTGGTCTACCTTTTTATCTTTATCGTCTTTGTTTAGCATGGATGTTAGATGCATTGGTGTATTCATAGGTTTACAATCGTCCAACTTAAAGCATTTCAGAAGCTCCTTTGTGTACTTCGTCTGATGAATGTACACTCCGTCTGAAGTTTGATTTACTTGAAGTCCTAGGAAGAATTTTAGTTCTCCCATCATGCTTATTTCACATTCCCTTTGCATTAAGTCAGAAAACTTTTGGCAAAGAGATTCATCAGTTGCACCAAATATAATACCATCAACGTAAATTTGAGCAACAATAAATTCTTTTTTATTTACTTTTCTAAACAGAGTTGTGTCCACTTTTCCTCTTGAGAAGCCATTCTCCATTAGGAAAGTGCTGAGTCTCTCATACCAAGCTCTAGGAGCTTGTTTGAGTCCATATAAAGCTTTCTTAAGCTTATATACATGCTCAGGACGGTTTTGATCTTCAAAACTGGGTGGTTGAAAAACACATACTTCTTCATTAATTACACCATTTAGGAATGCACTTTTTACATCCATTTGATAAAGCATGATGTTATGATGTGCAGCATATGAGAGTAAGATGCGTATAGCTTCTAATCTAGCTACTGGTGCAAAGGTTTCAGTATAATCAATACCTTCCTCTTGTGAGTAACCTTGAGCAACTAACCTTGCTTTATTCCTTACAACTTTGCCATCTTCGTCCAGCTTGTTGCGATAGACCCACTTGGTTCCAATGACAGACTTATCCTTAGTCAAGGAGACCAGCGTCCAAACGTCACTTCGTTGAAACTGGTTGAGCTCCTCTTGCATAGCGAGGATCCAGCACTCATCCAGTAAGGCTTCGTCCACAGACTTTGGTTCCATCTCAGAGATGAAGGCTGAGTCAGCTTACTCTCTGAAGGTTGACCTTGTCCAGAGCTATCATTAGGTTTACCAATGATTTGATCCTCGGGATGATAAGTCCCGAATTGCCACGAACGAGGGGTGTTTATAGCTTGCTGAGACGATGATACGTCTTGTGTAGCGGCTGATGCCTCGTCTTTGTTGGTTGTTGGACGACCATCTGAATCATTCAGATTCATATCTGCAAAAGAATCATCTTGCTCTGATAATCTCTTATCAGGCTGTTTGTCATCAAATTTAATATGGACGGATTCTTAAACAATCAAAGTTCTAGAATTATAGACTCTAAAAGCTTTGGACGTTTCAGAGTATCCTAACAATATTCCATTATCTAATTTGGCATCAAACTTTCCTTGTTGATCCTTAGTATTTAAAATAAAGCATTGACATCCGAAAGGGTGGAAATAAGAAATATTGGGTTTGCGTCCTTTCCACAATTCATATGGAGTCTTATTCAAGATTGGTCTTATGTATATTCTGTTTTGAATATAGCAGGCAGTATTTACAGCTTCAGCGCAGAAGTGTTTAGGGACAAAATTATCACTGAGTATCGCCCTAGCCATCTCTTGAAGTGATCGGTTCTTTATCTCAACAACACCGTTTTGTTGTGGTGTTCTAGGGGCAGAGAAATTGTGATGAATACCACTTTCATCACAAAACCTTCGAAAAAGCTCATTTGCAAATTCGCCTCCATGATCACTTCTGATCGAACTGATGAATATGCCTTTTTCATTCTGAACTCGCTTACAAAATACAGAAAAAACCTTGATAGACTCATCCTTTTGAGCAAGGAACTTAACCCATGTCCATCTAGTATAGTCATCTACTATGACAAGTCCATATTTCTTACCACTGACAGAAGCAGCCCTTGTTGGACCAAACAAATCAAGATCCAACAATTCCAGTGGTCTAGAAGTACTAACAATGTTCTTGGACTCAAAAGAGTTCTTAACTTGTTTTCCTTTTTGACATACGTTCCAGAGAGCGTCTGATCTAAACACAATTTTTGGTAAACCTCTTACAAGGTTATGCTTGTTTAGTCTAGAGATTAATCTCAGGCTAGCATGGCCAAGTCTTTTGTGCCAGATCCATCGCTCATCTTCAACAGACACTAGACATGATACACTTTGAGTTGAAAGTTCCCCCAAGTTAATCTTATACAGATTATTTTGCCTTTTGGCAGTGAATAAGATGGATCCATCAGGGCTCTTGACCATACATTCACCTTTATTGAAGGAAACAACAGACCCACTGTCACATAATTGACTTATGCTAAGCAAGTTGTGTTTTAATCCTTCAACCAGAAGAACATTATCAATAGAGGGAAGAGGATGCTTACCATTCTTACATACTCCTACTATCTTTCCCTTCTAGTTGCCTCCAAAGGTGACCCATCCACCAGTCTTCTCACGGATTTCTTGGAACATACACCTTTCTCCTGTCATGTGACGTGAGCAACCACTGTCCAAGTACCAGGATTGGGGTCTTTTTTGTGTTGCTAAGCAGATCTGCAACAGATATTATGATATTCTTAGGTATCCAGATAGACTTGGGTCCTTTTGGGTTAGTTGGTGGTCTTCGTCCATACATTTTGTTTTTGTTCTTGTAAATGCATTTTAAAGAGGTGTGACCACTCTTTCCACAAATCTTACAGTAAGTTCTGGATGCATGCAATTTATTTTCTTTTTACTTTCCATAGGAATGAAAAGCCTTGTGATATTTGTTGGACCCTGATATTTTTTGAGACGCACTTTGTTTCTCAGAGTCGTAGCCTAGGCCAGACTTATCATGAGGTGATCTAGAGTACCTCAATATCAGGTCTAGCTTCTCCGATCCTCCAACAAGCTTAGATACGCTTTTGGTGAGATCAGATACCTCTTGTTTCAGTCTACTAACCTCATGGGGTTCACTGGACTCAGAGTTGAGTTTGTCAGTCAGACTGACATTCTCAGCTTTAAGCTTATTATTCTCTTCAACAAGCTGCTTATTTAGGTTGTTGGACTCTTCCAACTCTTTATTCACTTTTGACAGTTTTTTCTTAAGCATGATGTATTGATGATGAAATAGAGAAGAATCATTTAGCAGTTCATCAAATGCTTCTTGAAGAGAGTCAGAAACAGATACCTCGTCATCTTCTGATTCAGCGTCCGAAGAGCTTTTGACCATCAGACAGAGATTTGAGGTAGACGGGCTCCTTGGTCTGAACCGATGTTCCAAATCGTCCAGCTTCTCCTTAGCTGTTTGGAATCGCGAGACCATGTCCAGTCTTGGACGATCAAGGGCGTTGACAAGACACCAGTTAGCATGAGCATTTTGAGAACACCGTATGATATCATCACTCGTCCAGTCTGCTTCATGTTTGGACGATGTTGATCCGTCCTCAAGGGTAATCGTTGGACGATAATCTCCGTTAGTGAAGACGTCCCACAACTCATAGTCTTGAGCTTGGACGTATATTTGGAAAATTGATTTCCAACGAGGATAGTCTGTTCCCTTGAAGATGGGTGGAACATTCCATCCTCCTTCAGAGGTAGACTCCTGACTTCTTTCTCCGGGAACAACAAGTTGTTCATCGTCTGAAGAGTCTTCATCTTGTTTATTGGACCAAAGGCATAAGTTAGCTTCTTCATTTGTTTCTTCTTCTTCTTCTTCTGAAGAGTTCAAGTCCTCCCAAGTTGCCATGAAGTTCTTTTTCTTCTTTTTGAAGAACTTCTTCTTGTCCTTTAGCGTAGGGTAATCGGCTTTGAAGTGTCCTGGTTTGTTGCATTCAAAACAGACCAGCTGACTTTTATCTTTGGGTTCAGCATGATCCTTGAAGCTTTTCTTTTGGAATGGCCTACTTTTCATTCCATTTTTCTTTCTCCACATATTCTGAATCTTTCTGGAGATAAAGGATAGCTCGTCATCGTCTGATACGTCATCATCAGACTGATCAGCTTCATCACTGGACTCATCAGCTTTTAAAGCTTTTGAGTTGTTGGACCTATGAGCTTTCAGGGCAATCCCTTTGTTTTTCTTTCCAGGATTGTCAAGATCAAGCTCCTGCTCATGAACTTCAAGCGTCCCGACAAGATCATCCAGAGTCAAAGTAGAGAGTTCTTCGACCTGGGTGATTGCGGTGACAAGAGGTCTCCACTTCTTAGGCAGGCTCCAAAGAATCTTGGTGACATTCTCCTTGGTAGTGTAGACCTTTCCAAGGGATTTCAGATTGTTGATGATCGTCTATAGCGACCTATCATGTCTAGGATGGACTCTCCTTCAGCCATGGTGAACATTTCATACTGGCCAACCAGCATGATGATTTTAGAGTCCTTCACCTTGGTTGTCCCTTCATGGAGATTAGACAAGGTGTCCCATATTTGTTTGGCTGATTCACATGCGTGAATCTTCTGAAACCTTTCAGCATCAATCTAGTCGTCCTCTGCTTTGTCTGTCCCGTCAGAGTTGAGACACACGTTAGGACTGTTTGTGATTCTGGCCCAGAGAGCTGAGTTTGTACTGAGGATGAAACCTTTGAATCTCTCCTTCCATTACAGGTAGTGAGTACCGTTGAAAAACGACGGTCTGGTCAAGGAAGTACCTTCCATAACTGGTTGACTCCCGCTTGGCATACCTGGTCCAAACATATCTGCAGTAGGATACACAGCAAAGTGCTCAACCCAGAGGCTGAGCTCTGATACCAAGTGAAGGAACCTGTTTGAAACAAAAGAAAGGGGGTTGAATTATATTTCTGACGATTTTAAATGCTTTTTGTAAGCAGATAATAGTTTTCGCAAGGTTGGACGCAAAAACGATTAAAAGCAAAGAGAGCTCTTCCAAACACCAAGTTGGACGCTAACTTAGTTTGAATAAGATAAGAAAGCAGCGTAGGGAAAGGCAATTCAATCCCAGTCAGTTAGTTAGATAATAAACTAAAGTAAGGGTAAGGGAGAGAAAAGGACACAAAGATATTATCCTGGTTCTCTCTTCACCAAAGAGCTACGTCCAGTTCTCTCTACTTGAGAGCTTTATCCACTATAACAAAAAACCTTTTGTTACAAAGTATTCAACACCTCTTCAGGCAGTATTCTCAACCTCTTCAGGTTCTCTAAGTATTCTTTTACAGACAAGCCTCTTCAGGCTCAACCAAACTAGGGTTTTGAAAAGAGTTTGTTCTACTAACTCACTAAATGTGAGAATTCGAAACTAAAGCTTAGACTCTTAAAAACTCTACATAGAGAGTAATATGAAAATGAGGATCAGAGTAGCTATGCTAGCTTTGCAAGCTTGAGATATTCTCTTTGATTTCTTGAGCAGATGTTTGCTTGAATCTCTTGAAAGATTTTGAGTCGCTAAGTATTGTTTCACTTGTACTTTTTCTCAAGTTCGATAACCATGCATCTTCAAGAGATGGAGGTATATATAGCCTCTTTGTCTTTGAGCAGACTTCAGTCTTCAATGTATGGAAAAGGATCCGTTCTGATGAGCATTGAATGCATTTGATCCGTTGAGTCTGATAGCTTCTGAAGTTTCTGATCAGCAGGATAGACTATGATAACTAAAAGTGGTGCTGACATATCCTCTGTGTAGAACGAAAGTTGCCTTTTGTTTTTCCAAAAGAAGAAGGTCAACTTCTTTAAGTGACAGAGACATTTTGGCTTACGCTTTACATTTGTACGAATATTATTAAGAATGTTTTGTCCCAAGGATATAAGCTTTTTACAGGGAATAATAAATTCAAATACTTTTACACGATATTCGCGCTTGAAATATAAAAGCACTATTGGACTAGCTATTACAGAAGTAACTGAAAAAGGCTTTGGACTCATGGTTCTATATATTACCGTCCAGTCGTAAACCAAGATAAAATGATGGACGAGATAAAGTCTTTGGACTATGGATAGTCTTTGGACTCAATTAAGTTTTATCCTGCACACTTAATATAAAACGTTAGTCCATAAGAGATCTTTGTTCATATTAAATTAGCTCTTTGTTAACATCAAAACTTAAGGGATTATTTGGACCATAACCACTTTGGTTCCAACAATACACTAGTCTCAGTTAGACTGCATTAGTCACCTTCCGTTCACTTAATCGCTCCACCACATCCTAGTTGACACTAGGCTCACTTAGACTCCATTGGTCATCTTCTGTTCACCTAATCGTTCAACAACATCCAAGTGAACACTAGTCTCACGTAGACTCAAATGGTCATCTTTGGTTGACCTAATCGCTCGACAACATCCTAGTTAACATTTGTCTCACGTAGACTCAATTGGTCCTCTTTGGTTGACCTAACCGCTCGACCACATCACATGTAATGCTGGTCTCATGTACACTGGCTTGGTCTCACTTTATATACAAAGTCACCTTAAAATAGCTAAATCTAACCCTAGTTAACACTACTCTCACTCCTTTTCGGTTTGTGTACCAAACATTTTAAAATTAGAATTACAATTAAAAATAGGATTAAATTGAAATGCAATCTCAATGTAAAGATTTTTTCCATTGTTAATATATATAACACTTAAAAATATATTAATTTGTGATAACAACCACATATGAAGTTTAAACAATTAAGTCACATTTAAATGTTAAATAAAAAGATATTACATAAACGTTTTTCGCAGAAAAAGATTAATTTACATTTCATTGAAAAATATTAGAATATATTTTTTCAACAATGCAATTAATTTGTAGGGAAGTCTACCATGTTCAAACATCTCCCCACTGTAATGGTATACATTCATTTTAACTAGTGAAATGTCAATACTGGATAATATTTTCCTAAAAACAATTGAATATTAATTATTTTAAAAAAGCATTCATCAAACAAATCTAAATTATAGATGTTACAGAAATAAGTTAAGTATATTTAAAACTGCAAGCTGAACAAACCATTGATAGTCATGTTGGTCAGCGCTGAAATCTCTATATTTTTGGTTGCAGGTTCGAATCCCAACTGTCGTTGTTTTTTTCTCTCTCAAAAGTCACAATGTATTTATGCACTTTGTTTTATTTAAAAAAAAAAACACAAGGTAACCCAAAAGTGATATAATTGTGTTTTGAACCCAAGACATGTTGATTACCACTACGGGACGCGAACCATCACGCCAGGCAAGACACACATATATTATTTGGCATTTATTTGGTTTTAAAGTAATAATGTTCTCGGAAGAACATCATCTTCCTCACCCGCTTGCAAAAAAAACTTGCCTTACGACCCAAGAAAACAATCCGGATAGATCTCTCGATTCAGGCAACTAATGGCTTTTATTTTTCGGTATAGTAGTTATATAATAGTGAGTCGACGTTACGCAAAACTTCCATTGCAAAACTTTCATCACAAAACATGCGTGAAATACCATCAGAGTTAACTTTAAGTATAGGGAAGGCACATACTATGAAGGAACAATTGGAATATGGAAGAAAAGTTTAGATTAGATATCCAAAGGCCACAAATTTGGAATGAGATTTCTTAGACTTTCTTGCAATTTCAAAAAATTCTAAGAATTATTGTGCAATTTTTATAAAAATTTCAGCAACAATGACTTGGCATATTTAGATATTTGGCATCAATCTATTGGTCCAGAATGGAAAGGTATCAATGCCCTCTCTTTTTTATAGGCACCGGAGCAATGTCCTTTTGAAAAATAGTATGTGATTTAGGGTGTGTTCATGTTTTTTTAACAAGCACTTCACTCCAATACTTTTAACTATATTTATAAATTTCTTAAAATAAGTAGAAGATAAAAATAACAAACTTTTCTGCTTTTTCTAAGCTGTGAATAATAATTATGAGGAAAAAAAAAATCTAAGCGGAAGATTGAGAAAAAATGTCTTCTATTGCTATATTAAAATTAATTTTTTGAAGCTTATCCGAACCTGCCCTTAATAAATTAAAGGATTAATTTGACACGAGAAAAAAAAATTAAATAAATGGGGAAAGTAAATTTCTGTCAATCATTAGAAATGTTACCACTTAATAACCTTTATGAAGCCTTGGTTTATAACAGAAGACAATGACGTTAATCGGTTCATGTATCAATCCCACTAAGTGAGAAAGGGCTTATGTTATTCTTATTCATCCTACAACTCTCCTTTCAAGAGATGGGCAAATGAGTAATGTTTTAGCCTTTAACAGAAGTAGCACTCTGGATATGGGTTCATGTTAACAAATTACCTTGCTTGGTGAACCATACTTTACACTTTTCCATAGACAAAACTATCCATGTTCTCTATTAGATGCACGAGTTGAATGCGAGTGCACTAAGCATTACCTAAAAGAGGTCTTAACTCTTAAATGTTTGCCAGCTTATAATTGTAAGGCCATGATGCCACCTGCCCTTTACAATTCATCACCCATGACAACGGCAACCTTGCATATCATACTCATGTATACTGATGTAAAGTGGCATATACAAAAATATTGCAGATCACTGTAGTGGCTAATACAGAGCTCAACGAGTTACACGGGTATGTACACATCCGCATTCTAATGTGAGTTGTTACTTGTTTGATTGAAAAAAAAAAAGGCTTAGTCCACTAGTTGACAAATGACTAGTATGCTGTATTCGTTGCAGGAAATGGCAATCCTATTCTCCTAATCTGTAACCCCAACCACTTCGTCGGGGAACTATAAATAATACAGATTCTAACAGATTCTCTTTCCGCCTGCTACACCTGGAGATCAAGAACAGCTTCACCTGCAGTGAGAATAGACGCCATCAACCCAAAAGCTTCACTATATTCAAAGTGCCATAAGACTGCAAAGAGAAACAACTTTCGCAGCAACTTATAGTCCAACACCCGCCCCCACCCCCACCCCCTAAAATAATAATAATAATAATAATATAAAAATTAAAACGAAACAGAAAAAGAGAATGTCAAGCAGAGATGTACACTTCTGTCAACTGATATTAAACTGATTTCATATTGTATTACAAATAGCCCATTCCAATCAGATAAACGGCTCATGCTATGACTATCTCTAAAAAGTTGGGTGTTGTATGTGCAATGCATGAGGATCCCAGCAGACTATCAGCAAGAACCAGTAATGAAATCCAGAGTTCATTATAATAGTAAAGCAAATGGATTATGCCTATGAAGGAAAATTAGGTCTTCAGGACTTTGCATATTGGACTACGGATTATGGAGAGTAAAAAAGTCCTAAATGACACACGAACATTCACTCAACCAAGGCCAGCGAAAGTGTTATTTTCTGACTATTTCCAGAAATCATCAAGAGACTAAGATATATTTAAAACTTCATCAACTTACCATGCATTCTCTTGACAAATCTTTCAAACTCTACGAAGTTTTGTCGTTCCATAAGAAGTGGGCTAAGCCTCAGGTAAGTAAAGGATGAAAAGTGCCTTCCATCAGGATCATTCATGGGCTTGGCATTATCCAAAACCTTGTTATAGCTAACTCTGTTTAAGCAAGGAAGTGCATTCTCACCAGAAACCGGTAGGCCAACATCCCACCCGGCATTCAACACCTGCAATACAAAATCAGGATGCACATTTTAGAGTGTACAGCTTTAATTCTAAAACAGTATTTTGCATACCTCAAATTTGTCTATATTAAACCAACAAGGATCAGTAAGTTAAGTTCTTCCAAAGAATTTGCTTATATAGGAAACCAACCAGATAACCAGATACTAAAACTTTGGCATTGATTAGATACTTACTTGCCAGACTAATCCCTCAGGATCTGCATATGTATCTGGAAAGACCTCATGCTGGTTCAATGTGTGCAAGTCAGCACAAGCAATGTTTAAGCTAACTTCATTTCTCTTTAACATTGACATAATTGCAGCATAGCCATCACGATTGCATGGGTTATAATACCCAGCAGTTAATTCAGCAGCATGACTCGCAGTCTTGTAACACCAGTAAAAACTTGATAGCTATGCAGGAATTAAAATATATCAAACAGACTGCACAAGGCCACAAAAAACACACACACACCCACACAAAAATATACCCACAAATGGATAATTCCTAGTCAAATAAGGCAACCATTAATGCTGCTTTAATTTCATAAAAAAGGTTTATTTTTTCTTCTCATTTTGTGGTGCTTGGTGCAGAAAATGCTTTTGTTTTCTGAGGGTTGTGGATGAAAATGTATTACTTAGGAATATCAGTCTATAAAATATATTTTTCTTGGTAAGTGATAAACAAATCATTTTGAAGAGCTCAAGTCAAATCTTCATATTAAGCGGAAGTAATTTTCAAGAACAAATCACACATTATATAAGTTTAGGAGAGATTGCTTTTTGTGAAGACATCTTGGAGAAAGTAATATTTTCCGAAAAAAACAAAATTGACCTGAATATGTATTCTCACGAATTATTTTCTAAATCATGTTATTTTCTGTGCAATAAATGATGCTAAGAAGCATTAAAAACAAAAAAATTAGATTCAGAAATAGGAGGACATTGCTTGTACCACCAATACAAGACAAGGACTGCATCAACTATGCAATTCCCAATGTAGTAAGAAAAATCATCAAGGTTCTGATGCAGAAAAGAACCAAAGAACCTTTATTTGAAATTTTGTAAAAAAATTTTACTTCAAAGTACGATTTCCTTTTTCATTAACTTACCTTTGCAGCAACACAAGATCCCTCAAAAGCTAATTTTGCCAGAGAAAGTACCCGGTTTCCATGATCAACTAAAACTTGAGAGTACCAGCTAAGAAAAAACCTGCCATAGAAGCCATCATAATCACCCCCATCACAAAAGAAACCTGTTTCGTGTGGCTGAGAATTATAGGTACCCGCATTTTCTGGTCCTCTAGCCCAAATAGAGTGCCCCCTTGCTTCTGCTGCTTTCCTAAGACCCTTCAACATATACTGATCGTAGCACTGGCCACGAAGTGAGAAACCATGATGAGCAAAGTGGTGAAAAAGATATCCAAGGCATATGGATGGACAAAAACAGTCCTCTATGCGGCAGCAAACAATTAGCATTGACCTTTTCTCGGTTTAACTTTAAGTATTATTCAATGTCTAACACCAACAAACTAAAAGTTGTCCCTATATATCAATAGAGGTAGAATGAAGGCCCCAGTCCTAAAAATGCTGAAAACAAGTGGGAAAAAGAGAACAATCAAGGATGGCAAATAGCCCAAAATCATTTGCTTTTGAGGTATGAAATGTCCATGTATAAGGAATAGTTTTTTCCCAGTTGCTCAACAGAATATGGATTTGCTTAGTTGAAAGAATTTCTATAAAAAAGATGTTTGAGCTAAGAAAGCATTTGTGATGAAAAACTGAATCCAAAAATCAGCGGATTTAGATAACTAAAGCTATAATACTAATTACTAGCAGGAAATTAATTACCTGGAATTCCCCAATACCAGGATATCTCCAACCATGCTTTACAGGACAAGATGGGTATCTTAGCTCTCCACATGGACCCAGTCCAACTACAATCATGGAGATGAAGCCTTCTGCTAAATACTCATCAAACTCTACCCGGAAACTTCTCATGAAATCAAAATAAACCTACAAAAATGAATAACATTCAAATTACGTGCCTTAAATTTATAGGCATAACATAAAATGAAAACGCATGGGCAGCTCAAGGCCCCAAAAATTTTAGGTCTTAGGATTTAATATTATTTATTATATTATATATATGATGTACATAATTATCATATTTATTAAGGCCCCTATTTTATCACTTCCTCACCACTAATTAGCAAAGTATATCCTAATCACTTTTTTTCTCTCTCTTTCTCACTTTATCTCTCACATTCAGATTATTTTTTAGAACTACTGAAGCACCAACATTTCATTGAAGCACTTTGATAAATACTAGTATTGACAATGAAAACAACTACTAAGCCTTTTCCCACAGAGACAAACAATTGACATCTAAATCCTTATTAACTGTTTCGCCTATAGTTTTTCTTGGCCTCCCTCTCCCTCTAGCAATTGGACTGCCCTCCATCTGATCTACTCTTCTTACTAGGGACTCTAGAGGTCTTCTCCACACATGCCCAAACCACCCTAAAATGAGTTTCTACAATCTTTTCTACAATAGGTATCACCCTGACTCTTTCTCTAATGTAATCATTCCTAATCCTATATTGTCTAGTATGACCACTCATCCAACGCAACATTCTCATCTCTGCTACATTGAGTTTATTCTCTTGTTGACCTTGTACCGCCCAACACTCAGTCTCATACAACATCGCAGGTCTTATAGTTGTGCGATAAAAATTTTCCTTTCACTTGAGCGGTAACTTTTCATCACATATAACACCAGAGGCCCTCATCCATTTCATCCTACCCACTTGAATCTTATGGTTTATATCTCCCTCTTTCTCCGTCGTTTTGTATGATAGACCCAAGATATTTAAACCGTGTGACTTGTGGTATTCTATGATCTCCAACTTTGACATCTAACGTAAGAGCGGTGCGCTTCTTGTTAATTTAAATTCCATATACTCCGTCTTACTTCTACTTAAGAGAAAGCTGTGTGATTCCAAAGCTTGTCTCCACATCTCTAACCTCCCATTTATTTCCTCTCTCGACTCTCCAAGGACTATATCATCAGCAAAAAGCATGCATCGCGACACTGACTCTTGAATGTGCTCAGTAAGCACATCCAAAACCAAGGTAAAAAGATAGAGGCTCAAAGATGACCCTTGGTGCAGTCCTATAGTTATAAGGAAATCTTTTGAGGCCCCGCCTTGTGCTCTCACACTAGTCATGACCCCCTCATACATATCCTTGATAGCTCGGATGAAGGCAAAACGAACTCCTTTCTTTTTTAGGACCTTCCACACAAAATCTCTCTTGGCACCCTATCATACGCTTTTTCCAAATCAATGAAAACCATGTGTAAGTCTTTTATATCCCTCCGATATCGCTCCATCAATCATCATAGCAAGTATATTGCTTCCATTGTCGACGTCCTGGGCATAAAACCAAATTGATTTCCAGTAATGTTGGTCTCTTTTCTTAATCTTCGCTTAATCACCTTCTCCCGTAGTTTCATAGCATGGCTCATAAGTTTAATTCCCTTATAATTTGCGCAGTTTTGTATATCTCTCTTGTTCTTATAAATAGGGATTACAGTGTTTCTCCTCCACTCGTCCGACATTTTTAGACCTCATAATCTCTTTGAAAAAATTTGTGAGTCAACTAATGCCTCTCTCTCCTAGACTCCTCCATTCCTCAATAGATATATTATCTGGCACAATTGCTTTGCCATCATCCATCCGTCTCAAAGCTTCTTTTTATCTCATGCTCCTGAATTCTACGATAAAAGTTATAATTTTGGTCCTCTTCTCTAGTGTTTAGCCTATCAGAGCGCGATAAAATTTCATGTCCTTTATTAAATAGTTTGTGGAGGTAATTCTTCCATCGTTCCTTGATATCTTGACCGGTAACCAAGACTTTACATTGTTCATCCTTAATGCATTTCACTTAGTCCAGGTCTCGTCTTTCTTTCTCTACCTTTAGCAAGCCTGTAAATAGTTTTTTCTCCATCGTTAGTACCTAAGAATTGGTGGTATGACCTAACAAAAAGCTCTACGAACACTGCAGAAAGGAAGCGTGTCCCCGTGTCCGACATGTCTCAGACATCGACACCCATGACTCCCGTACGATGCATGTCAGACACCCTTTGGAGGTGTCTAATTTAAATTTAAATATATATATATATATGCGACACGGCGCGGGACACAGTAGGGACACCGCGTTTTGAGAAAGGGACACAACCCACTATAAAATTCGAAAGGAAAAAAAAAATTTAAAAATCAAATTATAGGTTTGTCGTCGACTCGCTCAGACTTCTCGCATACGCAAAGGCTCTTCTTCTACGCTCACCCTCTCGAGCAGAGGATATTCGCAGTCTCCATCTCACTCTGTTGTCGACGTCCCATCTCATCGTTGACGTCTCACTTCATTTGCCGTCGACGTCTCCATCTCCCCTTCGTCAACATTTCTCGCATATTACGTTTCTGACTTTCTGAGTTTCTGTACGTCAACGTCTCTATATTCACTCTCGTGTTTCAGGTTTGTTTCGTCGACATCTTTCCGTGCACGTTGGTACCTTTTTAATTAATGAGCACCCCACCTATATTCTATTATAGTTAACTTGTAACTTCTTTATGAATTTGTAATTGGAAATTTTTTATTCTAAAAAATATAAATTAATTTCATTATTTTTTTCTTAGTTTATTTTTAGTTTGTAACCGTTCATCATGTTTAAATGTTTAAATTAATTCCTAATTTCATACTTTTTGTAGAGATGAGTGCTTCTAGTTCTAGTCAGGCCAAAGAACAAGATGATGACATCAAACCTTTATGGACCTATGTTAGAAAGGTAAAAAGTGTGGGTGGTGGAGGTGAAAATTATGAAATTAAATGCAATATGTGTGATGTAACTTTTAATGGGTCTTACACTAGAGAGAGGGCACACTTGTTGAAGATTACCGGAAAGGGAGTTAGAGCTTGTAAAAAAGTACAACTACCAAGCTTATAGATTTGAAGAAGATAGACAATGAGGCTACATTGAAGGTGGAGAAGTCAAAAACAAAATCAGTCTTTTTGCCTCCAGTTTCTAATGAACACCAAGATTCTTCAAACATTGTTGATCCAAAAAAGAGAAAGACATCAACATTAGAAGGTGCTTTTAATATGCAAGCTAGAGAGACACTTCATTATGAGATTGCTACGATGTTTTACTCTTCAGAGCTACCATTTCATTTAGCAAGAAATCCTCACTTTAGGAAGGCATCAACCTCCAGGTTATAATAAATTAAGGACAACATTACTTCAAAATGAGAGGAGACATGTGGAAAACTTGTTGCAGCCTATTAAAAATGCATGGAACCAAAAGGGTGTGACCATTGTTAGTGATGGATGGAGTGATCCACAAAGAAGAACTCCTATTAATTTCATGGCTGTCACGGAGAGTGGAGTGGACCTATGTTTTTAAAGGCCATTGATTGTTTAAATGAGATAAAAGATAAAGAATTCGTTGCGAAACATATGAGGGAGGTAATTATAGAGGTTGGGCCCTCAAATGTTGTGCAAATAGTGATAGATAATGCAGCTGTTTGTAAGGCAGAGAGTTTAATTATTGAGACTGAATTTCCTTCTATTTAGTGGACTTCATGTGTTGTGCATACATTAAATCTTGCTTTGAAGAACATATGTGCTGCCAAGAATACTGAAAAAAATAATGTTGTTTACCAAGAATGTTTTTTTATCACCCTAATTGCGGAAGATGCAATGTTTATCAAAAACTTTGTTATGTATCATTCTATGAGGTTATCAATTTTCAATTCATTAAAGTTGCTTTCAGTTGCTTCAACAAGATTTGTCTCCACTATTGTAATGCTCGAGATTTAAGCTATTGAAGAAAGGACTCCAAGAGATGGTGATTAGTGAACAATGGACTTCTTACAAGGAAGATGATGTTGAAAAGGCAAAATTTGTGAAGGATACTTTGTTGGATGATAATTGGTGGGTTAAGGTTGATTATATACTTTCTTTCACTAGCCCTATCTATGATGTTCTTAGAAGAACCAATACGGAAGCTTCACATCTCCACCTAGTTCATGAAATGTAGGATTCAATGATTGAAAATGTGAGGAAGACCATATATCAATGTGAAAGAAAAGAGGAGATTGAAGAGTCAGCCTTTTATGAAGTAGTGCACTCTATATTAATTGACCATTGAACTAAGAGTAGCACACCTCCATTGTCTGGCCCATTCTTTAAATCCAAGGTTATTAAATTTGAAATCCATATTTTTTTACTTGCATCTTTTTTAGGATTACATAAATTTATAATCATGTATATTTTTCTTTTTCATTGCAGGTATTATAGTAATGAATGGCTAAGTGAAGATGCTAATCGAGTTCCTCCACATCAAGACATGGAACTCACTGCTGAAAGAGTAAAATGCTTCAAAAGGTTCTTTCTTGATGTGGATGTAAGGAGGAAAGTGAATAGAGTTTGCCAACTTTTCGGATGGAAGAGAAGGTTTTAATGATCTTGATTCTCTAAATGATAGAGCTAAGGTGGATCCAAAATCATGGCGGCTAGTTCATGGTGCTCAGGCTCCAATACTTCAAAAGGTTGCCCTTAAGCTACTTGGGCAACCTTGTTCATCTTCATGTTGTGAAAGGAATTGGTGTACATGTTCATTTATCCATTCTTTAAAGAGAAACAAGATAGCACCACATAGAGCGGAAGATTTAGTATTTATTCATAGCAACCTTCGACTTCTTTCAAGGAATACTCCATAATATCATCAAGAGGAAACTAAAATGTGGGATGTTGCTGGAGATGATTTTAGATCACTTGATGATTGTGGAATTCTTGAAGTTACTAATTTGTCTTTAGATGAACTAGAGTTAGAGGCTGTCTTTTTCAATGATGATGTAATATCAACTAGGGGCTGAAAGATCTTAAATTGATTATATTTTGTTTTATCTTTTTGGTAGTAGATGGATGGATGAAGGTGAAAGACTTAGTTCAATTGTTTATCATCTTGTTTTAGAATATTTTTTTAAAGAAATAAAGTACTCAATTTAGATCTTTAATAAATGATGCTCATATTCTATTTTCCTACTTATATATATATATATATATATATATATATATATATATATATATATGTATATGTATATAAAATTAGAAAAAAATATATATAGTGGTGTCGGTGTCCTATATTTTGGACATTAGCTGTGTCTAGGTGCCCGTGTCCGTGTCGTGTCCAGTGTTCGTGTCTGCGTCCGTGCTTCATAGGTCAAAAGCTTTAGCTCTCACTGTGTTGACTGCCTTCTTAGCTTCTTTCTTAGCTAGCTAATATTTTCCCAATTTTAACATTTTTACATAATGACCATGCTTTATAACATTCCCATAACTTAATCTTGCACACTTGTGTCCCACCAACGGGATTATTTACCCTTAGGTCCCAAGCCTCTTGATTCACCAAGTGTCTCTTTTGCTACCTCTATAATCCCTTTGGCCATTTTGTCCCACCTTTTATTAGCACTCCCTCCAAACCTTATGCTAAAAGCTCCTTTGTTTTTCCTCCTCCAATTGCCACCACTTGATCCTTGAAACCTTATCTTAGTCTTTTCTCTTTACTCTCCTCTTATCTTACATCCATAACCAAGACTCTGTGTTGGATAGTCAGGCTTTCTCCAAGTATGAATTTACAATCCATGCAAAGTTTTCTATCGGATTTCCTAATAAAAAAGAAATCGATTTGAAAGCATGACCCCACTTTTGTACGTGATAAGATGCTCCCCCGCTTCCTAAAACACATGTTGGCTATTGTAAGATTGAAAGCTGATGAAAAATCTACGATAGATTTACCTTCTACATTTGCTTCCCTTATGCCACATCCCCTGTGCAAACTCTCATATCCTCTAGATGCACTTCCTACATGGTCATTTGGATTCCATCCTAGGAAAATCTTATCTCCTAATGGTATTTCCTGAAATAAGCATTATAAATCCTCCCAGAAATTTACCTTGTGGTGAACTTCTAACCCCACCAGAGGTGCATAAGCATTGATCACATTAAAAGTATTTCATTCCACTACAAACTTTAGGGCTATGATTCTATCTACAATCCTTTTTACATCCACAACATCATTCTTCCAATACTTATCTACAATTATGCCCACCCCATTTCTCGTTTTTACTTTACCGGTGTACCAAAGCTCAAAACCTGAAATGCCTAATTCCTTTGCCTTTGTTCCCACCCACTTAGTTTCTTGTAGTCAAATAAAATTGATCCTCCTCCTAATCATGGTGACCACAATTTCCATTGATTTAGCTATCAGTGTACCTACATTCCAAGTTCCAAAACGAACCCTACTGTTGTGAACTAGCTTCCTTACCCACACGTTCACCAAAATGATCGAGGGTGGCGGGTGGATCCCTCCACGTTCCTAACAGTCTACACTGGGCGGTCAGTCTGCTGTTCAGGAGTGGTACTCCACCGTACGAGGACATTGTAGGACCCTTCAGAGTTGTGCAATTCTTGCCCTTTACCCAGATGTGGCATCCGTTGAGACGTCACGAGCGAGATTTCGTGTGGGCGGTACCAGCGACATCTCACGCATCCAGCCGGAGAGGGTTTGTGTTGAGGTAAACAGAGGAGGTCAGAGCAGTACCTGCGGACGTACTAACGGTGGAGAGTGGTGGTTTCTAGTTCCTCTTCTGAGTACCTGCTGTTGAGGGTCTACAGGCGTACTCATGGAGAGGGACAGGGCAGTTCCAGGTATCCACGTCGTTGAGAACGTGATGCCACCAGTGCGTCTTTTGGTAGGTTTTGAGATGAGTGATTTTGATGTATTTTGAGATAGGCAGGGGAGTGATGGTTAGCTCTGGAGAGTTTTGTTGGAGTCTTTTGAATGTACATATTTTATCTTTTACAGTTTTTATGAATAGACCATGTGTATATATACACTATGTTCACCTACTGATGGGGCCAATGTTGCATGATCTATGTATATAGTTGTCCTTATATGTGCGTGACTCTGATGCTTGTTACCTTTTCCGTTTACGCGTGCTTGTATGTTACCATTTTCTTTTGCTACGCTTCCTGTTTAACGCGTTAACTTATAATACGGTTAAGGTATAGTTAATAATATAAGTTTGGGACTAATGAGATTATCCTACGTAAGTGGGGTCGTCTCATTTTGGTGGTATCTAAGCAGTTTGGTTCTAATAAGGACTGTGGAGTCTAGAACCATAACTGCGAGTCTAGGAAGTGTACTGGCTGTGATAGTTGGGTCCACAAAGACCAACTATGTTTAGAGATGGGTAGAGTGTCTGATGCGCAAGTTATCAAGTATGATAATTGTTTTATTCATAAGGCATATGATATGTTTAGTTGTTAAGTGATATTATATGTCTTATGAATTGAAACTGATAATTCCTTCTTTCAAGAAGCTAAATGGCTAAAGGCAACGGAAGGAGACATACTAGAGCGGGGGGTATGCTTGCTGAGACCGGAGACAAAAACCACAATTGTGATGCCTCCGAAATAGGGAATGGTGGAGATACATCGGAAGCAATGAGAGCTATGCGGGACTTAGCTGCTGCAATGCTACAAGGGACGCAGCAAAAAACCACTCCGTTCATGCATAGGCAGGAAGAGAGAGAAGCTAGATAGAATCAGCCGCACCCTGTAAGGGGAGATGAGACAGTGGATACTGGTCTCAATGCTTTCATGAAAGGAAACCCTCCTCAGTTCCACGGGGAGTACAATCCAGAAGCCGTAGAGATGTGGCTACAAGAGATAGAGAAGGTATTCGTGGCAATACACTGCAGAGAAGACCGAAAAGTTACATATGTTGCGTTCATGTTGGTTGGAGCAGCGGAAGCTTGGTGGAACAATAAGTTAAGGTTATTGGAAGTTGAAGGAAGAGTGATCACCTGAGAGTTGTTCAGGGAAAGTTTCTTGGAGAAGTACTTTCCAAGAAGCGTGAGGCAGGACAAGGAGAAAGAGTTCCTTAATCTGATGCATGAGCAAATGACAGTGGGAGAGTACGCAATACGATTCGAGGCATTGCTCAAATTTTCCCAGTTTTACCAAGTTCATCCCGACGAGGACTGGATATGTCGGAGGTTCGAGGACGGGTTGAGACCCGAGTTGAAAACGATGCTACCCTTTAGCATCAGGTTGTTCCCGGGGCTAGCTGAGAAGTGCATAGTCTTAGAGGTACATGACCGGACAGGGACAGTTCAGCCACAAGCTAGAAATGGTGGACCAGTCCGTAGCAACAGCCAGAGAGGCAGAAGTGGGAGATTCCAACAGAGGGCGGGACCTTATGATCGCCCAGCTCAACACAATATCAACCACGGAGGAAGTGGTTCAAGTCAGGCACAGACAGGATTCCAAACATGTTTTCGATGCGGGGGAACGCATCTTATCAAGAATTGTCCGAGGACCCAATACATCAAATGTTTCAGCTGTGGCCAGATGGGTCATTTTGCCACAGACTGCAAACCGGGGGGTCAGTAGAAGAGCTCAGTTTCAACAACGGAGTGGGAGAGCTCAAAGCTGTGGTGCGAGGTCCCAAGGAGCAAGTCAACAGAGCCAACCACAAACCACTGGAAAGGTATTTGCCGTCAGGGGATCTGAAACCTCTCGATGCCCTGATCTGATACAAGGAAAATGCTTAGTCTCAGGTAAACTCTTGTTTGTTTTATTTGATTCTAAGGCTACTCATTCTTTTATCTCGATAGAGTGCATGGATTATTTAGGGTTGCCTATTTCTTCACTGCCATACGATTTGACTGTTTCTACGCCCAGGGGTGAATCTTTCGCCGCCTTGTTTCTACAATGCCCTATCATAATAGAAAACCAAACTTTTCTTGTGGATCTTGTCTGTTTGCCTATGCAACAGATAGACATTATCCTAGGCATGGATTAGCTTTCGTCCAACCATGTGGTGTTAGACTGTTCAAACAAAACCCTTCGTTTTTTGGAGCGATCTGGATTGATGCCTGCCGACGAGAGTATTCTAACGAGTGGATGATCGAAGGAGTGTGTGGTTCTGTTCTCTTTGGAAGCCAAGGAAACTCCTAGTGTGGAAGCTTTGCTTGTTGTGCGGGAGTTCCTAGAAGTGTTTCCAAATGATGTTCCCGGACTGCCACCGAAGAGAGAAACGGAGTTTGCTATAGACCTTGTACCGGGAACTGAGCCTATTTCAATAGTGTCGTATCGGATGTCTCCAGTACAGCTGGTAGAGCTTAAGAAGCAGCTAGACGAGATACTAGGCAAAGAATTCATCAGACCTAGTGCATCTCTGTGAGGAGCATCGATGCTGTTTGTGAAGAAGGACGGGAGCTCGAGGTTATGTGTGGACTATCGTCAACTGAACAAAGTGACGATAAAAACAAGTACCCGTTACCGGGGATAGATGATTTGATTGACCAGTTGAAGGGAGCAGCTGTTTTTCCAAGATCGATCTACGATCTGGTTACCATCAAATCCGGGTGAAGAAGGAGAATGTGCCAAGACTGCTTTTTGGAGCCGCTATGGTCATTACCAGTACTTAGTTATGCCTTTCGGTGTGACTAAGGCTCCAGCTGTGTTCATGGACTACATGAACAGGATCGACCGTTCCTAGACAAGTTTGTTGTCATGTTTATCGATGACATTCTTATTTATTCTTCGAGTAAAGAGGAACACCAAGAGCATTTTCCCGTGGTGTTGCAAGTGTTAAAGGATAGGCAGTTGTATGCTAAGATGTCGAAGTGTGAGTTTTGGTTAGAGGAAGTGCAGTTCTTAGGCCATGTGATCAGTAAGGATGGAATCGCGGTGGATCCTGCGAAGGTCGAGGTTGTAGTGAGTTAGTAAAGCCCTAAGCCTGTAAGCGAGGTGAGAAGCTTTCTTGGTTTAGCGGGCTACTATCGGAGGTTCATAGAAGGGTTCTCTAAGATTGCGTTGCCTATGATGTAGTTGACAAGAAAAGGGAAGACGTTTGAGTGGTCAGAGACCTGTGATCAAAGTTTTCAAGAGCTGAAGAGGAGGTTGATCACATCGCCAGTGTTGGTTTTACCAGATCCTTTAGGACGATTTGATGTATACTGCGATGCATCTTATCAAGGTTTGGGTTGTGTGCTCATGCAAGAAGGAAAAGTGGTGGCGTATGCCTCCTGGCAGTCGAGAACACATGAGCGAAACTACCCAACACATGATCTGGAATTGGCTGCGATAGTGTTTGCATTGAAGATATGGAGACACTATCTGTATGGTGCTAAATTCAATGTGTTTAGCAACTACAAGAGCTTGAAGTATTTGTTCGACAGAAAGACTTGAACATGAGGCAGCGTAGGTGGATGGAATTCATAAAGGACTATGAATTCGACCTGCAATATCATTCAAGTAAGGCGAACATAGGAGCGGATGCGCTTAGTAGGAAGTCCCTACACGTATCTGCAATGATGGTAAAGGAGCTAGAGTTGATAGAGCAGTTTAGGGATTTGAATCTTGGTGTGAAAATCGTTGAGGATAGGTTGAATTTTGGGATGATTAAGGTAACTAGCGATTTCCTAAATCTTTTATGGAAGAAGCAAGCTAAGGATAAGTACCTCGAGGAAGTAAACCGATTAATAAAAGAAGGTAAGACTTCGGAATTCAAGAGAGGTATTGATGGTCTGCTTAGGTTTGGCAAAAGAGTTAGTGTGCCAGCGGATAGTGAAGTTAAGAAGATGATCCTAGAAGAAGCAAACGAGAGCAAGCTGAGTTTTCATCCAGGGGCTACCAAGATGTACCGGGACTTGAAGATGTTGTTCTACTGGCCGGAGATGAAGAAAGAGGTGGCAGAGTATGTCCTAACCTACTTGGTGTGTCAGAAAGCGAAGATTGAACACCAAAAGCCAGTAGAGCTGTTGCAATCGCTAGATGTCCTAGAGTGGAAGTGGGATAGCATTGCCATGGACTTTGTTTCTGGGTTGCCGAGAACTCAGAAAAGGTGTGATGCAATCTGAGTTATCATTGATAGGTTAACGAAGTGTGCTCATTTCTTACCTGCCAACCAGGGCTACTCTCTGGAAAGACTGACTCAGATATACATCAAGGAGGTAGTGAGGCTGCATGGGGTACCTTTGAGTATAATTTCGGACCGAGATCCAAAATTTACGTCAAGGTTTTGGAGGAGCTTGAACAGTGCTTTAGGAACAAAGCTAAGTATGAGTTCTACTTATCATCCTCAAACGGATGGTCAGTCTGAACAAACAATTCAGTCTTTGGAGGATCTCTTAAGAGCATACGTGTCGAAGAACATAGGAAGTTGGGACGAGTTCCTTCCTCTGATTGAGTTTACTTACAATAATAGTTTTCACTCAAATATTGGCATGGCGCCATACGAGGCACTGTATGGACGAAAGAGCATGACTCCATCGTGTTGGTTTGAGACTGGAGAAAGTCAGCTGTTAGGTCCAGAGTTGGTACAGCAAACAACAAAACATGTCCGTAAGATACGGGAAAAGATGAAGGCCGTAAGGGATAGGCAAAAGAGCTACGCCGACAAAAGGAGGATACCTTTGGAGTTCCAAGAGGGAGACCATGTCTTCATGAGAGTTACCCCAAGAACTGGAGTGGGCAAGACGATCAAATCCACAAAACTTACACCTAAGTTTATCGGACCATTTCAGATTCTTCGCCGAATCGATCCCATAGCCTATCAAATAGCTTGGCCACCAAATCTTTCAAATATCCATGATGTTTTTCATGTATCCCAGCTCAGAAAATACTACCCTGATCCATCACATGTGTTAAGCCCGAATCAATCCAACTGAAAGGAAACCTTGAGTACGAGGCTTTGCCTGTTCGGATAGTGGATAGAAGGATCAAGGAACTGCACGGCAAACGTATTCTTTTGGTGAGAGTGGAATGGGACCCAGTGACGGGAGATTTGACATAGGAGCGCAAAGCAGACTTGCGTCAACAATACCCGTTTTTGTTTTCAGGTATGCGAAGGAAATTTCGGGGACGAAATTTTCTCTAGGGGTTGTGGTAATGTAACATTCCTGATTTCTGTAACTCTAATCGAGTTGGTTAACCTCGATGAGAGCTTTGTTTGATTGTGTGTTTGATTATGTGGTAGTTTAAGGCTTAGTTGGAAGCTTAGGAATAGGCTTGAATCATGTTGGAAGTACCTAAGGCGTAACACGAGAAACTGGGGAAGTCTGGAAGTCTCTTCCCAGCAGAACAGAACGCTCAAGCGTGGGAAGAGTGCATGCTCAAGCATGCTGCACGCTCAAACGTGGGCATGTTGCACGCTCAAGCATGTTGAGTGTGTTTGCCAACTGGTCTGAGTTTTGACACGTGTCCAACACGTGTCAGGCCAGGGAGAAGGCGGAGTGGACGAGGCTCCACGCTCAAGCGTGCAGATTTCCCACGCTAAAGCGTTGATAGCAGGATCAAGTTAAGTGTTTTCTTTCTCTTCTCATTTGCACGAAAATAGCTTCGGATTTCTAGGTTCATGCAATTGAGAAAGAGAAAACAGAGGGTTAGAGAGAGAAAGCTTGGTTTGAAGGCGATAGAAGCGTCGAAACGATATTCTTACAACACTGCTATGATCGTAACGCCGAAATCTACAGCTTCGATCGAACGATTTCTTGATTCGCCCAAGGTAAACTCGAATTCCTAGCTCGTGTTCTTCGAGTTTTCTAACTTTTCTCTTTGACTTTGGGGTTGCCCTAGGGTTAACACTATTCCATACGTGTTGTTCCCATGATTAGGGCAAAGTTCAAGGCCGCGTTCGAGGTGCTTGGAGAGCTTGAGGCCACGACTGATGGTGGTGTTCGTGGTTGTTCTTGGTGTTGGTGGCTGCGTGGTGGTGGTGCTGTGGTGGTTGCGTTGAGGTTCGCGCCAACTTTTCAGGTGGGAAAAAGAGTATTGTTGTCATCGGGAAAGCAAGAATAGTGTAGTTATTGTTGTGCGTAGGAGAACCCCAAACCCTACTAGAGATTGAGCCCTGACAAAGTACCTAAACCCTAGGTTTAGCTTACTTTGGACTACCACCGCTGAGGTTGTACCCTAGCCTAGACAACTGTTGATCGAGGTTGAATTATGTCAATTGCTGCTATGATAATTGTTGTGCTATTCAACTACGTGTCTACGTGCCTATATGTCTATTTGGCCTATTTGATATGCCATGAATGTAATGTTAGTTGTCGTTATGAGTGTTGCATATGTTGTGTTATGGCTGTGTCGGATGTGCTGTTGAGTGGCTGTGAGCCGTTGTGTGATCGAGTTGCTACCGTGGATGGTTCTGCTGATGTGTTTCCTAAGTTGGAGCTGTGGCTCCTGGACGCGTGGTGTCGTGGCGGTGGCCGTGTTGATGCGAGGCATCGTGATTGGATTGCTGAGTGTTAGGCATGAGAATCCGATATCATCTCGTTGAGGATGTTTGTTGCATATCATAGAGGCTAAGTGACAGGCCGTATGACGGTAGTATGGGCTGCCAATGTCATGGGAGGTTAGTTGTACCTGAGTGAGGGTACGAAAAGCGGAAAGGGCGATCAATATGGCCTTGGGGATGTAACCGGACTCGAGATTGATCTATAGTGACGGATGGGGTTGCTCCTATCGTGTCGTGATGCCTGAACCAGCCCGATTATCCCGACTAATCCCTGAGTTATTCCAAGTTACAGGCTAACGTTCCAAGGCGACCAAGACACTTGGTTCCTGTGTGGAAGGGGGAGGCACTCTTATTGGTCACGGTGAGCAGTTCCGTTTCCTGGACAAACTAACTCTTGTTCCTGTGTGGAACCTTATGTTGAGAGATTCGGCCGACATGCTGCACGAGATTAGTATCCCGACTTAGAGGATTGGTTTGAGTGAGAGATCTATGAAGATGAATGTCTGTTTGTGCATTATCACTTGGGAGATGATTGTTCGTATGAGTTATCTGTTATAACTGCTATACTTGTTCTACATGTTACATGCTATGTGTTTTGCTATGCTATTACTGCCCTTGCCCCGATATTTGTGGCGCTGTATTCTTATCTCCCTATCTTCTTCTGTGTATGTCTGTTTCTGTTACTTCGTTCATGTGAAGACGACGAGCCTGCTGAGGAGACAAACGGACCTGAGGTCACACCCCTTCCTCATGGAGGTACCTCGAATACAGGTGCTGGGGGAGCTGGAGATCATTTATCACGATGATCGAGGGTGATGGGTGGATCCCTCCAAGTTCCTGACGGTCTACACTGGGTTGGTCAGTTTGCTGTTTAGGAGTGGTACTCCACCATACGAGGACATTGTAGGACCCTTCAGAGTTGGGTAGTTTTTGCCCTTTACCTAGATGTGCCAGTCGTCGAGACATCTCATGCATCCAGTCGGAGAGGGTTTGTGCTACGAGGCCATCGGAGGAGGTCAGAGCAGTACTTGCGGGCGTACCAACGGTGGAGAGTGGTGGTTTCTAGTTCCTCTTCTGAGTGTGCGCCATTGAGGATCTACAGGCATACTCATGGCGAGGGACAGCGTAGTTCTAGGTATCCACGTCGCTGAGGACATGATGCCACCAGTGCGTCTCTTGGTAGGTTGGGAGATGAGTGATTTTGATGTATTTTGAGATGGGCAGGGGAGTGATGGTCAGCTCTTAAGAGCTTTGTTTTTGAGTCTTTTGGATGTACATGTTTTATCTATTACAGTTTTTATGTACAGACCGTGTATATATACAGTATGTTCGCCCTACTGATGGGGCCAATGTGGCATGATCTATGTATATAGTTATCCTTATATGTGCGTGACTTTGATGCTTGTTAGTTGTTACCTTTTCCGTTTACGTGTGTTTGTATGTTACAGTTTTCTTTTGCCACGCTTCCTATTTAACGCGTTAACTTATAATACGGTTAAAGTATAGTTAATAATATAAGTTTGGGACTAATGAGATTATCTTACGTAAGTGGAGTCGTCTCATAAGCCACCCCAAAACCTCTTCAAGTTTCATGATATCTAAATCATCCCCCCACATCCCTATTTATTGTCTCCACTAATGCCTATTTATTCTCTCAAACCCCATTATCCATCATTGCTGCCATTGTGGGCCAATCAAAAGCCACTCGACAAGCTTCACCTTGCCCTCAAGGTGAAGGAAACCTCCACCTAGGTCCCATTGCTTAAAGTATGTATGCTTGAAGCAAATAAACTCTACCATGGTCCCACAAACCTACATCGATTCCCGCTATGAGAAACAACACTTGGGACTAATATGACCGTGGGATTTAGCTCAAACTAATATATTCCTAGTCAAGGGCTCGAACTCCACCATGGTGGTTCTAGTAGGTAGGATTGCCTTGAAATTTCGCCCACTTTCCTCTTGAGCCCACTTACCTCTTCAGCCTCTAGATTTTCTCCAAATGAGTTGGGTCAATTAACCTGAATGAGATTGATAGTACTGGGCCAGATTGAATGAAAATATAGTATTTGTTGATGTACTGTTTTTTGGACCAAGAATTGAGAAAGAATTCATAGGAGTATAGTGATTTTACTCAAAAACAGTTGTGTTAGTGTGATAAGAGAACAAAGATAGAACCTGTAGGATATTCAAGAGACAACTCTCCAATTTCTCCTCAAAATCCACCCCTATTTTCTTCTCTTGAAATCTTTGGACCTACATTAGAGGTTTTCGCTTGGCACACTATGTCACCTTTACCCATTTCCAAATGGGTTCTGCATCCTTGACAATGATCCTGCGTTTTGGGTTCACAGTGCCTTCGATCTTGAAATCGCGCTGAGATCACCCAATCTTGAAGAGTTTTCCTAGGATAGCACTAATGCCTTAATTTGCACATATGGCTTCTATATATCCGAGTTTGCAACTGGGAGTTCTATTTTTTCAGACACAGCGACAATCACCTCATCATGGCTCAATTCTACGAATCTTGAGTCCCCCAGGTGCTGAATCTCCAAAATCCCCATGTAGTCCCATCTCTTCATTATGATTCAAACTTCTGTTTTCTTGACTCCACTGGTTCTGATATTGTTCCTTCATCTCCTGAACCAATAATCGTACATCTTCCCAACGAGTTTCATTGGCTGGACCGAAAAAAATTCTTGAGAAAATCCTCAATCTTCTTCCGTCGAGCTTTTTGAATCTCTATGTCCCTTTCAGCTTATTGCCTTTCTTCCTCCCTCTAACTTGCAAATGTCCTCCGCAGATCATCAAGAATCCCGACTTGCCATTGTTTCTACCAATTGTTCCTTCATTCTTGATCGAACTATGAAGAGCACCCATGATCTTAAGAAATCTAATACCAATTAATAGAACTGCACCAAATTGAATGAAAAATATAGCGCCCATTTGGTTTTTTTTTTCCTATTTCCTGTTTTCATTAATAATAGCATAAATGTCACCATGTTTTCATTTTGTTTCCGATTTTCAAAGATTTGTACATGAAACAAGACAAAATTATTTTCACGATTTCATGTACAAATCTTTGAAAACAGAATGAAAACAAAGTGCATTTTCGCAATTATTAATGAAAACAGGAAACAGGAAAAAAAACCAAACAGGCCCACAGTGTTTATTGATATGAATTTGGGATGTAACAAAGAGATACAACACCAGAGAATTGCAAAACTATCTTCCTCACATGTTGATAAAAATGACTAACTTTCATGACTTGACTAGTCAGTCGCCCTCAGATCATCTCACCCTATGGTCGACACTCCATCCCCCCCCCCCCCCAACCCCAAGTACATATGGTCGGCCCTTTGGGTGTCTCAATGATATGAACAAAGAAAAGAAGAATTCCAATCACATCGCATATCACTTAAACCCAATCCTTACCAAAGAAGGAAATCTTTTACCAAAACAATTATAATTCTCCTCAGCCCTCCCCTCTAACTATCTTATAAATTCTCAGCTTCCAATTATCTATCTCCAGATGTGCTCTCTAACAGATACTAATGTTATTTCTGTTAGTGACAAATTAATAGTTATGACTAACAGAATAGGTCCTAATCCCTATGCTATGATATGCTCAAGTATCTAACAGAGATCCATGTTTAACTCCTGATTGAGGCCTATTGTTCCGCTCTAAATGTGTTACAACCATCTCCATTTCAGAAGCACCTTTTCTTTCCTCATTAGTTGGGCTTGGCCCATAAGGTCCAAGAAATAACTCCCATTTTCAGGACCCATATTCCTCTTGCTGTAAGAAACAGGTCTCAACTAGTGTAATTCCTGTTATGCCCTCCTTTCTTCTTTCACCCCTTCCTGAGAATTCTTCAGTGTTGTTCTTCCATGGTGCAATGTAAAAACCAATCCAGCTTGTATCCATCTAAAGTCATCTTCATAGACCCCATCTTCTTGCCACCATTCACTGCCTAGCTGTGGATGAAGTGGAGTTCGTGACTCCCACCATTACTGCCTTAACCTTCATAGCCACACCTTTCATTCCTAATAGCTGCCTCTATCCTCTGTCAACACTCATGTCATCTATACCATCTGCCTTTCAATAGCCTAGAGGCCCAGGACAGAAACTTGAATGTCATCCAACCTCTGCTCCACCGTTTCATTCTGCTCCCCACGCACGTTAGTACCATCAAGCAACTCCCTAGGATCGGGAGCTCTAATACCACTGATAAATACTAGTAATAACAGGAAAAAAAAAAAAACAGCAAGAACATCAAGGAGCCAAGCTCCAAGTACAATGGTAGGGGGATAGAAGACAGAAGTAATAGTAAAGAAGAAATTTAGAAAATCAGAGCTACAAAGTGCTATCTTTTGGCCAAATGGCCTAAGCCACCCCAAAACTTCTCTAAGTTCCAAAATATCTGGATCAGCCCCCCCCCCCCCACTTTCTTATTTATTCTCTCCACTAGCTGCCTATTCATTTGTCTATTTATTCTCTCCACTCCCACTAGCTGTAATTGATGCCCTTTTCACTTTCTCCACTCCTACAAGCTCCCACTAGCTGTAATTGCTGCTCACTACTGCCCTTTTTTACTCTTCGGTTATAAACATGTAATTGTTGCCCACTACTGCCCCTCTTCACTCTTCTTTTATACATGTCTAATTGGGGATCTATCACACTCTCACGAAGTAATCTCTGTTGTATCAACACATTCATGTTCTAATGCTCTAACCATCCGTCATTTCAATTGGTATTTTTTAATTTAAACTTCGTAGGTATATATTAATTTTTTGTTATTCATTAAACTTGTTAACTAGAAAATATAAATTTGGTTATTAAAAACTCAAGGAGAAGATTGAAACTTCAATACAATCTTGAAAAGGAACTCTTGATAAATCTTATATAAATCAAGGGTGCGTTTGATGCATACTAAGGGACAACACAAGTAGAACAACAAGAATAGCTGAGTCACAACACAAATTTTTGTTCTATTTTTTGTTTGGTGATCAATGCATAACACAAGCAGAACAATACGAAATGTGCCACAATCCCCTTTGAACCCGTAGTAACAATGATCAAGATATTCCCAAAATTGGTGAGGTGGAGGTGGTGGTAGTGGAAGTTGTGGTTTGGCAATGGTGGTGGTGATGGCGGTGGCGGTAGTGGCGGCAACAGTGGTGGTGATGGCAGTGGCGATGGTCGTGACAGTGACGATAACAGTGGCGGTGACGGCAATAGTGGGGGTGGTGGCGGTGATGGCGGCGGTGCGGGTGGTGGTAAAGGGGAGAAGGGGGATTAGATACTTTTGACTTTTGGTAATACTATGTGCGGGACAAAAAGTTGTCCCCTGGTTTGTTGAGTAACAAACTTTGAGACTTTTATCCTGTGCTTCATCCTTTTGTTTTGTTCTATTTATTGACCATTTTTAGAATCAAACACGGAACAAGTATTTTTGTACTGTTCAATCCTTTAGCTTTTAACAAATCAAATGCACAAGTGTCTCAAAAATAACTATATGAATTAGCTATATTATCCATTGAAAAAAAAAAGTTGGAAGAAATTGATTATAAAAAATCAATTAGTAACTTTGTATCTCAAAAAACTAGAAATTAAATTCTAAATAAAAAATTGATATTAATTTTATTAAATAAGTTATAGGCCTAATATTAACTGTGTGTTTCAATTAGTTTATTGTGCTTAAATAGCTTATAATTGAAAGCTTCGTGAGAGAGCTTTTGAAAGCAAACGGCTATTTCTCACTTCTCAGACTTTAAGTGTTACTGGGGGGGGGGGGGGGGGGGGGGGGGCTGATATACTCAACAAGGTGATTTAAGACTAACAATGTACACTTCAAGCTTGGTTGAATACCTTATAATTGAAAGCTTCGTGAGAGAGCTTTTGAAAGCAAACGACTATTTCTCACTTCTCAGACTTTAAGTGTTACCAAACATGCACTACATTTTAGCTTTAGGCCACAAACTCTTGAGCCATCAGCACCTCCCCCTATCTGTGAGAGAGAGAGAGGGGGGGTGATATACTCAAACAAGGTGACTTAAGACTAACAATGTACACTTCAAGCTTGGTTGAAGCATGTCTATGGAGATTTGGCTTTGTCATGAAGCACATATTAAAAGCCAAGTCTTACTAATTTAAATAATAATAACAACAACAATAATCATGTCATTTTTACCTCCACAGCCGTCCGACCTCTTAAAACCCGTTCCTTATCTATTCCCCAAGAAAGACATTCAGGGTTATGTCTTCCCGCTCTATCAGTGAAAAAAATTTCAGGATTGCTCCTACCAATTTCAGCAACCCAATGGGGCAGTGGAATACAAACATCATCACCAAAATTGCCTCCACATTCATGAAAAGACATCACAACCTGGCCAAGTATCAACAGGAAATGTCACTAGCAAAGCCAGATTGAATTAGAAAGAGAGCAACCCACAATGATTAAAGTAGCTTACGAAACTCACCTGCAGCTTAAACTTAAGCTCACGCACTATTTGAAAGAGTCTCTTGTAACCATTCCAATAATACTCTTGTGGAGCATGTGCCTCCACTATTCCCCACCAACAGTCTACCATAACACCATCAACATTTACTGATTTTAACACATTCAGCTGCTTTAGTAGACCATCCAGATTAACAAGCTCACACTTCATATTGATCACCCCCAACTGTATAACAATATAGAGAGAATATGCATATTGAATATTAATGGACATTTACAGCTAGATTCCCAAAAAAATATTAAATTTTCTGTTTCTTTAATAGTTATATATTTTTTCCAGAACACTATATTTAGAATACCAACATATTAATTAAGAAGAAAAACTCACTACAAGCAAATTCAGATGCCAAAAACAGAAATTCAATAAAACAACGAAAAAAAAGAAGAGTAAGTAAATTGCTTACTGGTAGCATGACATAAACTGGAACATATGGAGTACCGGCCAAATCACGCTCTGGTAATCTGGGGGGTATGTTAACAATCTGCAAAGGGAGAAGGTATAAAACAATGCCAAGAGATTTACCTGCTAATGGCAATATATTGAAATTATACGCATAATAAAAAGGAAGAATATGCCCTTTAGGACAATCCTTCGAAGGGGAGCCTTGGCGCAACTGTTAAAGTTGTTGCCATATGGCAAGGAGGTTACAGTTTCAAGTTGTACGACCAGACTCTTGCAAATGCAGGGAAGGCTGCCTACTATAGACCCACATAGTGGGTGCGACCCTTCTGTGCACCCTGTGCATAGCGGGAGCTTTATAGTACCAGGTTGCCCTTTATGCCTTTTAGGATAATCATCCATCTAGGCGTATCATTTTAAGTTTTCATAACAATGGAATAAGTCAAAGAAATTACAGAAGAGGCCAAGAAGGGCCACAATTCACAATGGCAGCACAAATAAAATTCACAAGCAAGAAAATATTAGGCTTTCAATACTTAATAATGTATTCATTAAAGGCCACTCTTATTTAACATGCACTGCTTCTAAATATACAGATATGACGAATTGGACAACAAGCAACAAATAAACATGTAACCACTGGTTCATGCTATCAGCCTATCACAGCAACTGGAAGAAACTTACTTCTAAAAGAAATCAATATATTGACTGCATAATTACCAAATGGCTTCATCATTATACCTGCTTCGCATCAACATTATGCATTGAACCACCAATTAGAGAATGATTGTCTCTTTGTTCTTCTGCATCCCCCACCATGGATGTTTGAGACCGGGAACTCGTGGATATATCATAAGGAGATGGATCTGGCAAGAAAGCACCTTTCATTTGGCATGCATTATACTCTAATGAGGTCCCATAGCCAGAAGCGACTCCTCTGAGGGAAGCAGATGGAGTATGCTGTGAAGGCACGTGGGAAGATGATGAAGTGACAACTGTAGAATTACCACCAGCTGGCCTTTGACCCTGTAAGGTTGAGAAGAAAAGGTTCCAATTTGGGTGTTTTTCTGAGATTTGTCAGAACTGAAATTTTCAGATACATAACAGTGACAACATATTTAAAATATCAAATAGTTTTAATTTGACTAAGAAAAGAACTATATAACAAAGGATTGGGATCCTCTCATTTTTTTTTTCTCATGTCTTCTCTTATATTATGAGAGAGAAAGAGACAAAAGTATATTTGAATGGACCCCACAAAGAAAAGCAAATTTGATGTTGTCTCTTTCTCTCTGATAACATGAGAGAAAACACGAGAAAAGAAAAGTAGAGGATCCAAATCCTATAACAAATATCAAGAGTTAATGTCTACAGTTAAAATTAAATCTACTTTCTCAACCAAAAGAACAGGAAACAAAATGATCAGGCCATAATTCATAACGAAACTTCACATAATTCCTCCATATGCACACAAAAAGTCACCAAATCCAAATCAAGATTATCTTAAGAATCGGAAAAATCTAGCTCATGTCTTGACAGATAAGTACCTGAGATCTCGAAGGGAAAGTAGTGCCATCTGGAAGAACGACCCATCCAGCTTCCCTTGCTAGAGAAGCGATGACATCATTTATGTCGGCTCTAACTCTAAGATTGTAGTTGCCATGCCTGCGAAGCCCCGCCAAGATCCTTGCAGTAATAGCCCTCCGACGCCTCTCTCTCAGCTTCGTTCTCTCTTTCTCTTCTAGCGGCCTACATCTTCGAGTACCTCCACCTGGGGTGCCCACTTGCTCTTGAAAATGCTGGTGCTGTTGAAACATGTTGTCACCGCCAGCAGTTACGATCCCATTCCCACCATCAATCTCTACCATCCCCGAAGCATGTCCATGCTCACCTCTATTTTCTTCTTCCTCGTCATCATCATCATCATCATCCTCTTCTTTCACATCCATTTCCATTTCTTCTTCATCATCCTCACTCGTTCCAACAAGCCTCTGCATATCAGTTGCCATAATCCCTAGTTTGAAACCTTATATAGTTCAATTCAATTAAAAATTATCCTACTGATTTGTTGATTGCCAATGCCATTAATGTTTATGGATGGCATCCATTTCAAACCAAGAAAAGCCATGTCATTAGGAATTCCAAAGGCTGCACAAAACCAAAAGCAACAGTTAGCACTTCACCATTAGCACCATAAACAACAACACTATCTGACATTTTTCTCTTCCGTATATCATTCTAAGCCTTCACGTACCAATAACTCAAAAAAAAAAAAACTTAAAAAACTGAACATTTTTGTAATCAAAAGCTCATAGCTACACTCAATTCACCTCATTTCGTTACTCAACAGTACATAATTGTCATGCAAAACCATACCAAAAGAATAGTCTGAAAAATCGCGTTAATTCATGAATTTTGAGCACGAGCTTACCTTCCAGATCAAAATCATGGTTCTATTAACAAGATCTCCAGCAGATCCGTCTTATACACAGCAAATTCTTCGCAATTCCGTCACAGAGGACAGGCGCGGAGGACCGGCGCCGATTGACGGCGAAGGGTGGAATCCGAAAATATCGAGATCGGAAGATGAAACGGCGACACCGGCGATTCTCCGGGGGCGGTTACGGGGGAGGTCCGGCCGGCGAGGGATAAGCGTGCAAGCGAGCGAAGCATGCGAGATGAGATGCACACCCAAGGGAGGGTTTCTCTCGCTCGTGTCGTGTGTGCGAAGACGAGCGTGTTTGGGAATTCGGCACGAACAGGGCGTGCGTGTTTTAAGTGACAGAAAGAAAAAAAAAGAGTAAAACCACATTCTGCCTTGTTATCAATTTAATTTAATTAATTAATATTTTATTAAAAGTTCTATAAATTTTTAAGTAGAACTAATAGAGGGACCCGTGCTTGGTAAAATTTAATTTTATATATTAGAAAATTTGTTTTGTTGTCAAAAAACAATAATAATAATAATAAATTGTTTTAGATTTAAAAAGCTTAATAGATCATATTTTGATTCTTTGTGCTAATGTTGTATAATGATAAGTGGAAATCCATCTAAATATTGTGTAATAGGAATTTGGTTAAAAAATAAGTAAAACCATTTGAATGTCAAAAGAAAAACATGTTACATTTGAAAGTAACCAGACAAGCTAATTAAAACTTTTAAACAACAATTAAAAAGAATGAAAAGATTAATAGAAATGTTTAAGGAAAGTAATTATAATAAATGGTAAAAAAAGAAAGATTTAAAATCTTTTAAAAGCAAATTATTTTGGAATAAATTTTCAATATTATTTAAGTACAAAATAATTGATATGTAGCATGAAGACGGCAAGATATAGTTTTATATTAGAAATGACACATTTTGTGAGATCAAGTCCAACTAATTTTATAGGGCTTTAGTTTGTGAGCAACTTGTAGAGGAAGTGCCAATCATATTACTAAAATCTTGAAATGCTAGCGCAAGATTTGATATGTTTAGCTTTGACAAAAGTGATAATATTTTTTTTATAAGCAAAAGATTATATTAAGAAGGTATAAGGGGTATGTCAACCTCATAAACATTATACAAAAGATCACAAAAGCATTATAACATTCAAGTATCAAAAGCTCAACCCACTAAAGTTGCCAATAGAAATATTCCAACAGAAAAATTCCAAACCAGTATCACCAAAATTGATACACCAACAGAGGACTTAAACAACAAACTGTAGCTTAAAACACTACATAAGTACATATAAAACATAAAAACAGAGGTATGTCCATAAGTGAAGCCATGCACCAGTCCAGCAAAGAACCTGATACATCAACACCAGTTGAAAAATGAAAAGATGATCTACTAATTATCATTGCAACATAGCCAATTAAAAATAAGGATCCACGGCTAAGAAAGCATTGTAGTGTTACTTCAGGCATAAATAATTCTGTAACAGGGGGGACACAGGACATCAATATTATTTGCCTATTTGTTGAAACACCACCCTGCTAACACTCAACAACAATTACCATGTAGAACAACTATTGGCACAAACAACTTCTATCCTCCTAAAGACAACACCGTGTCTTAATTACATATACGAATCTATATATTTTGGATGTGAAACATTAGTAGTGAAACATAGGAAAGTAGATAAATTTGAACAGTTTAAAGTTTCACTATAAGAGTAATAATAATAATTTATTTATTATACATAATTTATTTATACAAAGCATAAAATATTAATTTTGTTACCTATTATTATCAAGAGTCAAGTTTTTCCATTTTGACGCGAGCAGGTATTTTTTGCATTGGTGACTTAGATGTGGAAAACAGTGGGGTGGGAATTTCAGTTATTCCCACATAATCATGGCCAGTGTTGATGATAGATCTTTTCTTCTGGGAAGCAGAAATGGGATTAGTATAATGATCAATCTCATTATCGCCTTGACTGAATTGGTTTCCTATTAATAAAAAAAATTAGTACCCTTGAAATAATTATGAAATGGAGTTGATGAATAAAATAAAGGAGATTAGGAAGAAATTGATTTACATTGTCTGTTAAGAGTGTGTGTGATACAGGGTAATCTTTCAAGATGTTCGATACATCAACCCCATCTCCTTTCTAGAAGTATGTTAGAAATGTTAAGTAATAGAATAGAATATGTAAACATTGTAATAGAATAAATTTATAATTTGAACAAAATATTGCCTGTGTAAGTGCATTTCTTGTAGCAAATTGTTGAATGAGATCATTGTCATCACTTAGTTTGACAACAATATAGTTATCTATGTTTTGTCAATATTGTATTCTTTGTTTATGTCAACCATGAAGACAAATTGCTTTCCAACCACAGAGTAAAGAATATCAGGAAATCCGTACTCATCTCCATTTTGGAAAAAAAAAATGTTTTATAATTTGTTGTATTTAATAGTATTATATTAATATTCAGATATGAGTTTCATATTTATGTGATTGTATATTGAAGCTATTTTAGTGTTAGTGGGTTTAAAAGTTAAGATTATTGAAATAATTTAGAAATTACAAACAAAGATTATTGGAATATGCAATGACAATATTAAAAATAAATGAAATACCATTATCAAATCTTTTTTAAGTTCAACTGCTGTTCTGTAGAAGAGTTTGAAGGCCTGGGCGTCAAGGAGTACAAAGCAAGCATTGCCTGTGTGATCCATGACTCTCAAATGAATTTTGAACCTACATTTAAAAACATATTAGTTGAAATTGATGTAAAATAAGATGATATTCAAGAATAAGGATATCGTAAATACTTTGGAATGACAAGGGAAGGAGTTGCATGACATTTGTTACACCAGAAGACACAAACATTGGTTGTATCTTTAGTCTTAACCAACTTCTTCGAGCATTTATTGCAAGCAGGATAGGACCAATTAGAATCCTCAATAATGTCATGAATTGTGGCAAGAGTTGTAACCATTTGAGGCTGTAACAATGAGATGATGTAAACAATGTGAAGAACAAACTTTATAACTATATGAAGGTTTGGTATTGGTGGCAATGCATAACCTCTTTTGCTTCATGTATTTCAAAGATTGGCTATATAAGGTTTGGATGCGAAAGGTCATTGTTAGAAGAATTCTTACTTCCAAGTGTAAATTGAGTAGTGGATTCTGTTATAGTGTGGAGTTTAGAGGAGGACCTACAACAAAAATTACATAGTATCATTAATAAATAATTGTAGGTGAAAAATGAATGATACGTGTCAATGAAAGTTTAAATAGGTGTCTATAAACAAACATATGACTGAAGGTGGCAGCTTCTAGTATATTTGGATTCATCATGACTTTTGTAATATTCCAGAATGTAGTGAGTGAATTTTCTCCTGGTTATATTGAAATGAAATCAGTATACTTTTTAAACAGATTAAAAATGTACAAGTCATAAAACATACATGAAATTTTTTTAAAATTAAAATACCTCTATAGACAGTTATTCGTGCAAGGTATAAAGCTACTACTTTGGTCTGATTGTCATTGACCAAAAGTTGAACATTTCATGTGCTTGTTGCCCAAATAAAGTAATTCGAATACTATTATTTCTGAAGAAGGACACAATAAAATTGCATTATTAAATGTCTTGTTATAAGAAATAAAATATATTGGGATATAAATAAATGATGTTAACAACATGTGGTCAGCAAGTATGAATTCGAGTCTTTGTCTAATTTGGCCTTCATGTTGATAGTCTTGAAGCATTCCATGCTCTGATACAACACCAATAACATCTACAGAATAATATAAATATGTTCATGAATGATTTGAATCATTTAATTGTAGCAAAATTAAGAAAAGTAAGATAAAAGTATTCACCAATCAAAAATTCATTAACATTTGTCTCTGATAAGATTGTTTCAATAGGTACAAAGTCAAATGCATAATGTGGGATATCTGCATCAACAGCCTTAATTTTTGTTCCATAGGTAATTGTTATACGACAACAATGCTTTATTGTTTTATAAACGCCATTATTCTCAACAATCATGAATTTCGAAAATTCATAGCACATTCCTTCAGTAAGCTAATTGACGTATCTGGTTATGGCATCTTGATTATAGATACTTGCTTGAATCTTGTCTTTCTATAGTATAAAAAAACAAAGTTAATAATAATATAGTAAATTACAAAAAGGAAATATGATTAGCAGTTGTTGTATAAAACTTACCTCTTCATCTACCAACACCATGTTAATTGAAGATATCCCTGAAGAGTCTCTTGTAACATGCCATAGCCTTGTAATTCTCACTTTCAGTATACGGTTCTCTTTTCCACACTTCAAGTCGTTCATATGACAAATATCCATAATTGAAGTACTTTGAGCAAAATGATATATTTCAGTGAGGTGCCTTCTATGGTGCACCAGCAAAAAAGTGGTGCACCATGCACCATTTTCTTCAATAATTTTGGACCATTAAGATTGCCATGTGGCAGGGTTGAATTTTCAACTACTTTGGGCTTGGTCAAACAATCAAAAGTATCTGATCTTGTTTTGGTATTTGCCTAGCAGGTGCTTGTATATTAATATTTGTTGATAAGGATTTTTATTTTAAGAAATAAAAAATTCATTTTTTTATTCTTCACATTTTGAAATTCATCCACACTAAGCCCGGTTGGTGACCCATCAATTTCTTCCCTACCCAATTTGCAACCCACTAAGCTTCTTCCAAACCCGGTTTGTGACCTGGAAACAAAAAACAACTACGTCGCCTCCAGCAGTTGTTCTTTGTTCCATCTGGGAGCTTCCATCTCAGAGCCACAACCTCACCACCTCCATAACCCATTCTTCCTCCTCGTCCTCCTCTTTCCACACGCGCGCACGCACACACACACACACACACACACACACACACACACACAAGCCTCCTCCGCCGTCACGCCGTGAACCTGCCCGTTTCACCATCACGCTCCCAGCCGGAAGCTCCGTCGCGAGCCTCCCCATTTCGCCTAAGCACCGTCGCGAGTCACCCCGTGTCGCCGTCACCACCTCATCGCCCTTCTCTCTCAGATTTCAGCTGCGGAGCATTAATCACTCTTGCCAACTTCTTCTACTCCGTCATCCCTAGTTGGACATCCCCGTCGGGATCAACAACATCACGTCCCCAATTGAACATCCTCGTAAGGATCAATAACATCACGTCCCCAATTGGACATCCCGCCTCGGGATCGGCAGTACACATCTCGCCCCCACTTGGGCATCTCCCATTGGGATCAAATATGCTATGATATGCAACAAACATCCATCACAGGTTGATACCGGAACCTCACTCGGCCACAACCATGATGCATTGCATCCACGATAACATCAACATCAACACAACGCCTTGCGTCCACGAGCCACAGCTCCACGGTCATAACCACGACGGTATCAACCCGAACAACATCACAATCTCACCATACTCTCATCAACAATCATCCAGCCAATCACAAGAAATAAAATATCACAACAATAAGTATGCTAATATAGATATCATCACGTTGACAAATAAACGGATAATCACATAGGCAGTTCAACATAACAGATAAACAGATAATCACATTGGCATTTCAACATATCAACCTCAACAATCACGTCGTCTAGCCTAGGGTATCATCTTAGCGGTGATAGCCCAAAGATACTTTGTCCAGGCCTTAACCTCTAGTAGGGTTTAAGGTTCCTTTACACATGTATACATTCTATACTACGCTTGCCTTCCGGACGATAACAGTTCTTTCTGCCCACCTGAAACTGCTAGGAACTGCTACACGCGCACCTTCCCGTACAAGCTTCCGAACACAGCTTCCCAATCGGCACTTTAGCACGCTTAGAACGATCGAACACAAACTGATCCTTCATAACAAATCACAACCAGGAATTAATAAAATCCAACAGAACTGATCTAGTTCATGTGGACTATGGTTCAGCCTTCACTAATTAATTAGGCTAAGGATGTTAAAATTTTACTAACTCTTGGATTAATGATCCTTAAGTATGATAAATACATAATCCTAATCATCATTTGTCAAAAATTTGAACCAAAACCCATCCAACCACGTAGGTTAGGGTTCGGCCATACATGGGAAAAATAGGGAGGAAATTTCTTTTGGGTTTATGCTTCTAGATGATCAATATATACATCATGGTGAGTTCATAGAAATTGGTTTCATCATCATAGGATTTTTCTATGACTTTCCAGAGATTTTTTGAACATAAAAACCTAGAATTGAAATATGTTGATCATGGCTTTGAATCAAGAAAATGAATGAAGAGCATCGAGGTTATGGATCAAGGAGAGTAAGGTTCACCTCTTGGATGATGGAAATTTGTAAGAAATCAAGCACTTCGTTCACAATTTGGCCTAAGGTTCACTTGAGAAAATGAGAAATTGTGAGAGTTTGATGAAGATGTGAGAAAAAAAGGAGTGAATGGCCTTGTGGGGGAGAGTATTTATAGGCGTGATAGAGGAGGGACAAGGGGGCCCAAATGTTGTTCATTTTAGGGACAAAAGGGTAATTTCACTTCGGGACAAAATTGGTATTTAAACAAAGGGTTAAGGACATAATTGTCCTACCACCTCTAAAGTCACAAAATATCTTAGATATTTTGTTAGAAAGTAATGATGATGGGTGATGAGTCATGGGACACAAACGTATATTCATTAATTCCTAGAGACAAAATGGTCTTTTCTCGCCCTAAATATCTTAGATATTTTTAGAACTCCATAAATATCTTAGATTTTTTTAGAATTCTAATGATGACTTGTGGTGAGTAATGGTGGTGACTCCCCCTTTGACTCATCGCACTCAGGTGACCTTTGTCCCTCGTCCGGTATCCTGTTTTGTCCCTGCACGTCCGTTCTCGACTCCGTCAATTTCCCGATTTAGGTTTTACGTCCGAATAAAGTATAATAACTTATTTATTTTGAAAATTTTCAAAATAACCAATATCATTGGAAATGAGATATAAAACCTAGCCGTTTTGTTCACGAGTCAAAATTAGGTTTTATAATCAGTAAAATTCTACCGTCAGTGAAAACGCAGAGCGAGTTCCGTCTGAATTTTCGACCCAAAATTTAACCGTAGCTCTCTACGATAATGTAGAGTGTCAAAATGATCTTGGTTTATTCAAAATCATTTTCTAAATCTTGAAAAAAATATAAACTTATTTATATAAATTACCGATCTTAAAAGCAGTGAAAATCGGGATATTATACTATGCAGATAGGTTAGCTAATCATGGTCTCACCATACAAGAGTTTTTGTGTGGGATACAATTCCTTTATTTATTAGGGAGGACTTTTTCCGTAATAGATTAAGTCTTCCTTTTTAAAGGTTCAAATGATTCTCTGTTCTTTTTCATGGGCTTTGGTTGATGTCCCCCCATATCGCTTTGTATTCTTTTTTCTCATTTTTAATAATATCTAGGTGTGCTGCAGATGATTGGTAGTAACAGGGATGTCAACATAGTTGTGATGTCTGTTGTTATAGTGATGTTTTTACATGCTTTTTTTACTTAAAAAAATATAGACAGGTAATACACGTTTTTTTGTGTTGATAGATGTATTGTATATTTCAGGAAAGGTACTGAAATTATGATACGCATGCTCCTGTAACATAATATTTCCTCTAAAATAAATCTCTGTCATTCAAGTTAAATTAATAACTTAAAAATTTATGTAAGTTTATTTAAAATCAATAATAAAAATATTTTCAAAAGCATATATTTATTATGCTTTACGAACATACGAAAATTTCACCTTCATCTCCTAAAAATTTGCCACCTAATAGAACTACCAAATATAATACCTACATATTAAAATGATACTGGGAACAATCGAATTATGTGTAAATGCAGCAAAATGGTTTTTGTTGATGTGATTCACATGGTTCAACCATATCAATCGTGGCCACAAATGATGGAACTATTTTAGGATTTATAAGCAGTTGCTCAAACAGTACTTTTACATTATTTCATAAGTTGGATAGAATCTTGAGATGCCTTAAAAAAAATAGAGTGATGGAAGAGTGTTCCTAATTCTATTTGAGAGTAAATAGAATTTATGATAGAATTATACATCCTTTATTAGCGAGACATTTCCAAATTTATGGAAACTCAGGTTATAAAGTTGTCAAAAACAAAACACGAACCAAGTAGAACCACCCCCGTTAGCAAAATTTTGAGAAGTTAAATGTCTCAAAAAAAATTCTTCTATGAAAAAATCAAATAAATATCATCCTGAAAACTTAATTTCTGACTAAAAGCTGTTAATATATTTAATTCAATGTAATTTGCTGTTAATATATTTAATTCTATGTTAGTTAGTTAGTTAAACACAGCTGTCAAAGCTGTTAGTTAGTCTTAATTGTACAGCTGCTAGTATAGCTGGCAATAGCTTGTATATATACTCTTCCAATTGATGAATACAATTGAGGAATTCATTTTACCAAATCATCCTGTTAACATGGTATCAGTTTGTTAGAGAATTCCTCTCCCTCTTCCTTTCGCGTTCTCTGAATTTTTCTGCATTCTCTGCGTTCTTTGCATTGATCGGTTATCTCTTTCTTCTCCATTTTCATGGCTTCTACTCCCGCGAACTCCAATTCTTCTGTTGCGGTCACTTCTTCCACAACCAATTCGCTTCCTCAAGACATCTCCAACCCCTATTACGTTCACCCTAACGAGAATCCCTCTGCTACACCTACTGCGAGTGCTACCAGCTCCTCAAATGTGGTTAGCTCTTCCAACCTTGTTAGCTCTCATCACATTTCTGCTCAGCCTGATGCAGGTAATGTCTCTTGGATCCTAGATTCGGGTGCTACGGATCATTTTGCTTGTTCTTTGAGTCTTTTTGCATCCTATAGAGCTATTAAGCCGATTCCAGTTGCATTACCTAATGGCAAGTCTGCATCTGCTCTGTTTAGAGGCATTGTTGTGTTGACTGATTCTTTGATTCTCTATGATGTTCTCTTTGTTGAATATTTTTCAGTCAACATTATTTCTATTACTAAACTCACTAAAAGTCTTGATTGTCAAGCTATTTTCACTCACAACCTCTGCTTTTTGCAGCAGATTTCTGGCCAGAAGATGATTGGCACTGCTAGAGAGTTTAAGGGACTATATTACCTGATACATTCTGGTTATTCTGATTCTAAATCTGTTTCTGAAATTCATTTTACTAGTACTTACACACAAAGTCTTTCTTTTTCCAATGTATGGCACTATAGATTAGGTCATCCCTCATCTTGGTGCTATGATACCATTCAAAAACTGCATTGTAATATTCCATCTGTTATAAATAAACCTTGTGACAATTGTCATTTTTCTAAACAAAGGCACTTACCTTTTTCATCTAGTACTATTATCACTAATTGTGTCTTTGATCTAGTGCATGGTGATATTTGGGGACCCTACTCGGTTCCCTCCCTTCAAGGCCATAGATATTTCTTGACTATTGTAGATGAACACTCAAAATTCACTTGGTTAAAACTCATGAAAACAAAGTCTGAAACTAGGCAACATCTTGTTAATTGTGTGGCCTTTATTCAAACACAATTTAACAAAACAATCAAAATTATCAGAAGCGATAATGGTGTTGAGTTTTCCATGTCTTCATTTTATGACTCAAAAGGAATTGTACATTAAAAATCTTGTGTTGAGACTCCTCAACAAAATGGAGTTGTTGAGCGAAAGCACCAACACATTCTCAACATTGCAAGGTCTTTGATGTTTCAATCTCATCTCCCTCTCTCTTTTTGGTCTTTTTCAGTTACACATGCTGTGCATATTATAAATATGTTGCCATCCAAAATTTTAAAGTCTAAATCCCCTCATTTTCTTCTTTATAATACCAATCCTGATTTTCAATCTCTAAGAGTGTTTGGATCTCTTTGTTTTGCCTCCACCATTCAATCTCGTAGAACCAAATTTCAAACTAGAGCTAAAACATGCATTTACCTTAGTCACTCATTTGGCACCAAAGGTTATCTCTTATATGATTTGCAAACAAGAGAACTCTTAGTCTCAAGGCATGTTGTCTTTTATGAGACCATTTTTCCATTTCATACTACCTCTCCTCCTCCTTTTTCTAATGACAACATGTTTTCACTTCCTCTCCCAGTTTTGGATAATGGTTCTGACTTGTCTTCTTTACCAATCAATTCTGAAAAATCAAATAATTCTACACCTAATTCTGCTCCAGTTCTCTCAGACACAGCCTCTGCAGAATTGAATCCAATTTCTGCAGCCTCAGAAACAGTTTCTGCAGCTTCGGGTTCAAGTCCTGCATCTACTTCTAAAACAGTTTCTGTTTCTGATTCCATTAATCCTGTTTCTGCTCCTATTAATTCAGGTCCTATTAGAATATCTACCAGAATTAAAAATCCACCCACTTATTTGAAGGATTATCAGTGTAATGTTCTACATACTCTTAGTACTGCACATTCATCTTCAGGTACACCCTTTCCCCTTTCTCAATTTACTTCCTTTCATCATTTATCATCACCACATGCAGCATACTTGCTATCCTTGTCCACTGTTTCTGAACCTCATACATATGCACAAGCTGTAAAATATCCTGTTGGCAAGAAGCAATGGATAAAGAGATTGAAGCTTTACAAAAGAATAACACATGGATCCTCACTGAATTACCTCCTGATAAGAAACCTATTGGTTGCAAATGGGTTTATAAAATCAAAAGGAAATCTGATGGTAGCATTGAAAGATTTAAGGCAAGATTAGTTGCAAAAGGGTACACTCAGTTAGAGGATGTGGATTATAGTGAAACTTTTTGACCTGTTGTAAAACTCACTACTGTTCGGTTGGTGCTTGTCTTAGCTGCTGCAAAACATTGGCATCTACATCAGTTAGATGTTAATAATGCTTTTTTACATGGTGACTTGGTAGAAGATGTTTACATGAAAGTTCCACTTGGGTTTTCTACTTCTAAGCCTGGATTAGTTCGCAAGTTACAGAAATCCCTATATGGATTAAAACAAGCAAGTAGGCAATGGAATGCCAAGCTTACTGCTGCCCTCATTTCCTTGGGTTTCCATCAATCTTCTTCTGATTATTCCCTGTTTGTGAAGAGTCAGAATTCTCATATTACCATTCTCCTAGTTTATGTTGATGATGTGGTTTTGGCTGGTAACCATCTTGAAGAAATTAATTCTGTCAAGAGTTTTCTGGATCAGCGGTTTAAGATCAAGGATCTAGGAGAACTTAAATTCTTTCTTGGCTTGGAGGTGGCTAGATCCAAGTCTGGAATTGTTCTATCTCAGCGCAAATATGCCTTGGAGTTAATCACAGATGCTGGATTGTTAGGCTGCAAGCCTGTTTCGATTCCTATGGTACCTAATTCTAAACTTTCTGCTGCAACTGGTATTTCCTTATCCGATCCAGCAAGTTATAGGAGACTTATTGGCAGGCTGATATACTTGACTAATACTAGACCCGATTTATGCTTTGCTGTGCATAAATTGAGTCAATATTTGTCCAATCCAACACAATCACATATGGATGCAGCTCTGCACATTCTAAAATACATCAAAGGCTGTCCAGGGAAAGGCCTTTTTTTTCTCCTCAGCTAGTGATTTTAAGCTTCGAAGCTTTAGTGATTCAGATTGGGCAGCTTGCCCAGAAACAAGGAAATCAATTACTGGTTTTTCCATCTTCTTTGGTTCCTCTCTTGTGTCTTGGAAATCAAAGAAGCAGCCTACTATTTCAAGATCATCATCAGAGGCAGAGTATCGGGCCTTGACAATCACGGCTTGTGAACTCCAGTGGTTGAGCTATTTACTTACTGATATGCATCAAGAAACCTCTCTGCCGATTACACTATATTGTGACAATCAATCCGCCATCAAAATTGCTCAAAATCCAACGTTTCATGAGTGCACTAAGCATATAAAAATAGATTGTCATCTAATCCGATACAAAGTGCAAAATGGAACCATTCACCTCATGCCCATTGCATCAAAGGATCAGCTGGCTGATTTACATACTAAAGCACTCTCTTTTCCTGTGTTTTCTTCCCTGTTGTCCAAGCTGAACATGACTGATATTCATGGTCCAGCTTGAGGGGGGCTGTTAATATATTTAATTCAATGTAATTTGCTGTTAATATATTTAATTCTATGTTAGTTAGTTAGTTAAACACAGCTGTCAAAGCTGTTAGTTAGTCTTAATTGTACAGCTGCTAGTATAGCTGGCAACGGTTTTGTGGTTTGGTGAGTTTATACCTTCCTTACACTAATTTGTGTTGATTCAAGTGGAAGAAATTTGGATCCTTTAATCATGTGATATTGGATATGATGATAGTATTCATGTATATGGGAAAACATTGTTACAAGGTTCCAACTTAGACAATTAATCGTACTTTATGGGATGAGAGGATAGTATAAAAACAAAAGAAGAAAAACATACATTCCATACTACTTTCCCCTATCTATCAATTCAAAACTACCAAATGATAAGTCCAAACTATACCTAGGGTGCGTTTGGAAGAGTTTATGAAAATAGCTTACGATAATAAACCTAAGCAAATAGTTTATTAAAATAGTTTATAATATTTTCATAAGCTGTTTTTAGTTTATTCTCATAAGCTTATCAGAGAAGTTTATGAAAATAAGTTGTTTTTAACTTATTTAAAAAAGAACTTATTGCATAAGCGTTTAAATAAGCTGTATACCCAAACGCACCCCTATTATACCAGGAGTTCTTGCTTTCTTGGTTTTTTTTTTTTGTATTATGTGGATTTTTACAAAATTTTAATAAAAATTAGTTTAGTTAAATAATATTATTTCCTTCTAACTTTTATCTAAGTTACTTAAATACAATTATTAAAGTTTGCAACTTTTGTATTTTAATATGGAAGATTCTATGGTAAAGGGTACCATACCCTTACCTATGTGGACCAATCAGATATTAAGAACTTAGTCCCATATAATATTGACATGGCTAAATTAATTAAGGTGACACATTCGAATTGAATATGGGATACCCAAACCCTCTATTTTTTAAGAGTACCATAATAACGCCCCCATGTTTTTAATTTACACAGTAGTAGTAGTAATCCCCCTGAAGCAAAAGTCAACTAGCTAATTACCATTTGTTTAATAATCATGTATATAATTATAACCACATACAGGAGTCTGAAGATTCTCATCTCGGTTTCCTTTTAAACTAGTACAGGCCTTCCAAGTCCTGTTATACTCTCGTTTTCCAAGCTTCTTTCCATTCGTTCTCTGAGTCTATACAAGAATTTGTCCATTTCTGCAACTGGGTCTTTCTTCTTTAATTGGATTATTATTACTTTATTATTACAGTAGCAGCACTATGAGGAGGCCAATACTTTTGTCTCTTGATTGATATTGTTCAAAGAAGGCTTTCTTTCTTTTGCATGAAAAGTCTTCAGGGAAGAAGATAAAGGCCCAAACGCTTAGGAGGGAACTGCTTCAAACGTCGTTAGCTAGTTATATAGTTCAAACTTAAAATTCAAATCTGGCACATAAAAAGATAACAACATAGAAAAAGAATGCTGGGGACCGTTGCTTTTTTCGCCAACCGTTTGTTTTGAAGTTTTAAATTTCAGTTAGTTTCAACCTCGGAAAGTTGTCAAAGAATGCTTTTTTAACAACCCTTTGCTGCATTTTTCAGTGAATTATAGAGTCCCAATAGCAGGAGCATTCTTTGGGAGCTTCTGATTTTATCTTTTTTCTTCTAATTATTATTATTATTATTATTTTCGTTTGTAACAGGACAGGAACATTCAAGTGTTCTGCTTTTTCTTTTGATATCCCCTTTTTCCTTTTTGTTTTCTATATTAAGTTTGATTTCAGTTAGAGTTGTACATTTTAAGCTAAGTTCTATCTATGTCATGCTTTTATATCCTAGTATGTCTTAAAGTGATCATGAAGTACTGATATTCAGAGCCCACAAGCTCAATTTGTGTGACTCAATTCATGTCTATGTGCAGGAGGATTCTTTAGCTAAGATGGACAAATCATCCAACTTGGATGAAATAACTTATCTGAGTTATCATCCTTCACCTTCTGTGGATCATCATTCACCTCCTTTCTCCACATTGAGTGGTGATTCTTTTGCATACTGCCCGACCTGGACAAGCTCAGAGGCTTCAAACTTTTCGGAGACTATAGATGACAGCAGCTATGGCAGTGAACCTTCACCTTCTCGGTGGACGGCTGCAAAACCCGGTGCAAAACAAGCTCCTCTTTCAAGGCTAGGAATGAAGCTGCGCAAGCATTCAGTGGATGATAAACTTGATGAATGTGATCTCTTGGATTCAGGTTGGTTTGCACAGCTTGTGTAGTTATTTGTGAACTTCTCCTATTTGAATAAGTACAATCTTCAATAGTAAGTAAATTAATTAATTTTCTTCACATTAGCTGAGCTTGAAACGATGAAGGAAAGATTTGCAAAGCTTCTGCTGGGAGAAGACATGTCTGGTGGTGGGAAAGGTGTTTGCACTGCAGTTACCATCTCAAATGCCATAACCAATCTCTATGGTAATTCTTTCAAGTTTTACCAATAGGCCAATAGTATTATAGTCTGATAAAAGGTTGTCTTTCTGTTAAATTTCTTGTCATCATACATGTTTGGATTGGGAATTTTGCAGCAACTGTATTTGGACAAAATTTGAAGTTGGAGCCATTGAAGCCAGAGAAGAAGGCTATGTGGAGAAGGGAAATGAAGGTTCTTCTATCAGTGTGTGATTACATAGTAGAATTTGCTCCTACTGCACAATATTTAGAAGATGGAACAATTGTGGAGGTTACCTTTTTGCTATATCATAATTATAAATTTAATGGAGCTTGTTTGGCATCTCCAAATGTTTCTAATATGATCTGGTGATGTCTTTCAGATGATGAAAAGCAGACCAAGGTCAGACATCTATATCAACCTCCCTGCTCTGCAGAAGCTTGATACAATGCTCATAGTAAGATAAATCTCGATTGCTTCTTGAATGTAACAACTCAGTTTTCTTCAATACACCTCGTGGCTTATGAACATGAATATTTATTTGCAGGAAATACTTGATACTTTTGAGGATACTGAATTTTGGTATGCAGAGAACATATCAGAGAATTCAACTCGTATACGTGCAGCCTCATTTCGAAGAATTGTTCAGAGGAAAGATGAGAAGTGGTGGGTTCCAGTTCCTTGTGTTCTTCCTGGGGGCCTCTCAGATAAGTCAAGGAAGCACTTGATGGAGAAACGGGATTGTGCTAATCAAATTCATAAAGCAGCCATGGCAATAAATAGCAATATTCTTGCAGAGATAGATATCCCAGAATCATATATGGAAAATCTTCCCAAGGTTAGGACTCATTGGTGATCCCTCTTGATAAACATAATTTTTGTTTCTGAAAGTCTCAGTCTTGAAAGTTTCTTTTTGAAGTCTCAGAATAAGTCTGCATTTTTTTTCCAGCTGAAATTCTATTCCCAAGTGATTGAGGATTCCATTAAATGTGATCCCATAAAGCAAATGTCTTGGAATTTATCATCAAATTTCATAAGCCTTTTATGGAAGCCAATAATAGCAGCTGAGTCTTGTAGAAAACGGGATGATATAATTTCATATAAGGTACCATTAGCATGCAAATCTGATGAGATCTATTAATCATATGCCTATTCCCTTGAAATTAATTATTAAAATTTAAGACTGATAAAGTTAATGCAGGAGAAGAATTGTTTTCGTGCTTATCGGTATGCATTTACATAGTTTATCAAAATAGAATTTAATCTTAATTCTTTTCTCTTTTCAAACACTAATTTCTTCAGAATGGAAGAGCAAGTCTAGGGGACACAATTTACCCCTATATGTATGCTACAGACAAGTTTTCACCTGATCACCTTCTTGACTGTCTCAAAGTAAGTTCTGAACATGAAGCACTTGAGCTGGCAGACAGGGTTGAATCATCAATGTACACATGGAGGCGTAAGGCTTGTCTAAGCCATTCAAAATCATCATGGAACGAGGTAAAGGATCTCATGACTGACACTGACTGGAGGGACAAAAACTACACCTTAGCCGAGAGAGCTGAGAGTTTATTGTTTTGCCTGAAGCAAAGATATCCTGAATTATCACAAACTTCTTTGGACACATGCAAGATTCAATACAACCGGGTAAGTTTAGGAATCTATAAAGTCATATTATAAGTGCAGCATTGAGAAACAGCAGAAGCGGCCTTGACATGGTCATTTTCCTAACCAAAAAAAGAACATTTTAGGACACAATTATATGGGTATCTGCCATTGTAAAGAGTGATGCAAACTAACATATTTAAATTGTGAGCACATGAACTAAGAATGACAATTATCTTTTGCAGGATGTAGGGAAAGCAGTACTAGAGAGTTATTCAAGAGTATTAGAAGGCCTAGCATTCAACATTGTTGCTTGGATAGAAGATGTTCTTTATGTGGATAACTCAATGAGGAATCGAGATGTCTAGAAACCACAACTGGGTTTTACACCAACATCCTTACACTGTTTCTCTTTCATCCAACTATCTTTGTGAACCATTGCTTTAGGAGAATGACATGGTTGTATGTAAAGATATTCAGATGCATCTGAATGAAACTTAGTTGTCAATCGTATTAGAGTCTACTGAGACAGTTTCACTTTCAATTGAAGTTTTTAAGCATAATTTATAGCAGCTTCACAAAAAAAAAGTTAAGAAAGTCTAATCTGTATAATTGTCTGAATTTGGAAATATATTTCATCCTATATTGGACCAGAAGCCGAGAAGGCATGTTATATTCACTATTGTGTATCAACTAACAATGTAACCTAATCCACTATTTTCTATCCCCCAACCCGTGCTCTGCTAGGGTTTAGTGGTGGTCTTTTCCCAGGTTTTCCTGGTTCCCCCCAGCTTGTGTTGGCTTTCCCTAGGTTCTCCTAGTTATTTTCCCTGGCTTCTACCGGCTGTGAGCTTGGTGTTCTGGAAGGATGGATAGATGGAAGGAGGTGAGCTTATCTAAAGAGGAAGAGGAGGGAATCACGATAGAGGAGGACAAAGTCTACAGAGAGGAGCTCTTTCGGCGAACATTAGCTGGGAAACTCTGGACTGACAGCCCCTATAATGCCCGTGCGTTCAAGTAAACAATGACCCAGGCGTGGAGACTAAAGAACCCGATTGAGATCCAAGAGCTGAACAAGAATCTCTTCTTGTTCTGCTTTTCTTCTAAGAGGGACGCTGAGAATATTTTGAAGAATGGGCCATGGAGCTTTGACAGGAACCTCCTTATCCTTGAGTGTGTTTCACGGGAAGAGCAACCTTCGGAATTGGAGATGCATTATGTATCTTTCTGGGCTAGGATCTACGATCTTCCCCTCAAAATGCGCTCTGAATCCATGGCTAGGAAACTGGGTGATATTATTGGAGCTTATGAGGAGACAGATCCAAGAGAAGGAAACAGAGTGGGTCGATTCCTTCGGGTCAAGGTTTCTATTGACTTGAGGAAACCCTGAAGCATGGAACGGTCATTACGTATCAAGGTAGGAATCTGAGAGTCTTTTTCATGTATGAGACTCCCAACTTTTTGCTTTGGGTGTGGTAGGATAGGTCACCAACTGAAAGACTGCGACGAAACAGAGGGTCAAGAAGATGAAGGGTATGAAGAGGTGGAGGAGAAAGAGCTATCATATGGACCCTGGCTAAGAGCATCACCCCTCCCAAAGTTTGTGGTGGAGCAATGTAAAGAGAGTAGCTTTGGGACCTGCAATAAAAGCTTGTTTGCTGACACAAGTAACAGCAAGTGTGGAGCCTCAGAGGAAGGGAAGGATACAGCGTTTGAAGTGGAACAAGGGAAAGTTCCTAAGAACAAGGTGGAACAGGTATTGGCAGTGGCTGAGATTGAGAAGGATAAGACATATAAGGAGGTGGAGAGAGTGGCAGAATCGCCAGCACGATGGTGTTATCAAAGACTTTTGAGGTGGGGAGGGCAACGAGTTACAAACACGGCCAGAAACACAGAAATAATAACATAATCAGCATAGGGTTCCAATCAATGAACCGGATTAAATTAAGACACAAACTCGAAGCAAAAGCTTACGACAATAGCAACTGGACTTAGGCAAAGGCAGATTCGAAAGTGAGCTCAAGAATCTAGGGAATATGTACCAAAATAGGCTACTGTACGAGCTCCATATCTCTAGCTACATACCTCTAACCACCACTCCGAATGGTGAAAACAATGACCCACACATCCTGAACTTGCTTACAAAGTTTCAGCCCGATCCAACGGTGAACGAATCTGCGGTGATGGTTTTATGGTGACAGGGTAGGTGATATATGGGATGGGTTTCTCAAACTCTAGGTCCATGGTGCTAGCTAAATATTTCCCACTATGGATCTTGAACCGATAATCCTAATGGTAAAAATGAAGCACCGCACGTTCGGAACCTTATGTCCAAGTTTTAGCACGATCCAACGGTTAATGACTCTTCGACGAGGATTCCACGGTGACCACTCCAACCAAGCTTCCAAACTCACAACAATGGTTGCCTTGTACTTTGAGAATGTCTCCTCTAATTTTTCTTTCTTTGGTGCGTGCATTAAACAAGGAAATGGAATTGAATGCTTTACTTTCATTGATTTATTAAATGACTAGATTTAGCTAAGTTAGTGCATGTTAGGTGCCAATTGTTTAGGTGCCTTAGGTGTCATTGTTAGGCTAGGTGGCATTAGGAGATGCTTTAGGTGGTGGAGGCTTAGGTGTCATCCTTAGGGTAGTTTAGACTTAATTAGTGGAGGATGAGGTGTCGTCCTTATGGGCACCTCCCTCTCGGTCATGACACGTGTCCTCTCCGGTGTTGTCCTATCAGCACGTAGAGCTGTCAATATGGGTTCCGATCCCTAAGCCAACCCGGCTCACTGGTGGGCTGGGTTTGGCAAAAGCTAGCTCACTTTTAGCCAGGGTTATTTTGGCCTGGCTCACTTAACCCGCAGGTTAAACAGGTTCGAGCCGGGTTGGCCCACTTTTATTTTTATTTTTCTGAAAAAAATTTGTATCCTTTATTTCTAATTTTCCACGGCCCAACCCATTACCCATTATTCAAATCCAAATTCACCAAACTATAAGGAAGTGAGAACTCCGATTGTGAAGTCGAGCACAAAGCCTCCATCCCACATCCGTCTGCCTCCCTACTTTGTCTGTCTTTCGCATCCCTTGAGCATTTCTTGAACCACATAGGATTTTTCTAGAATGTGATCTTAAAGCAATAGGCCATACAGCTCACGTCTTGAACTTCACTTTATTTCGCCATTTTCACACCCCACTCGCTTTCCCTAGTGAAAGTTATAGGCCACAAATGCTCATTGATCTCTCCACATAGCCTTTAAAGCAATTGGCCACAGATGGTCATTGATATCTCCAAATAGACTTTAACCTTCTATTCTATTTTCACCTTTAACCTTCTATTACGAGATCTATATTTTTTTTTTTTTTTTTGGTGTTTTTTACATTTTTTTTAAATTCTTTTAGTTTTCTTTTATATTTCTGCTATTTTTTTTAATTTTTTTTATTTGATGTGAGCCAACCCGTTTGACCCACCAACCCGTGCTAGGTCGAGCCGGGTTGGTTATATCTTGGCTCACCAAAAAGCGAGTCGGGTTGGCTCACTTTGACAGCTCTATCAGCAAGCTTGGGTGTTTTCTTCCGCCTTTTCCCGCGTACCCTGCTACAGGGATATTTTTTCCTGATTTCTTCCAACTTCTGTACCAATCCAAAGCCCTCTTCAACCCTTCTTTTAACCATATGATAACATGTATCTAACCTTAATTAATCACTTGATTATCCTTAACTAAGGCCTAGAAAAATCGGGATGCTACATTCTGGTAGTGCGCATTACGAATGTTGTGATTTGCAATGACTTTTAGGCTACTGGATATGAAACATATACTCTCGATCGTTCCCTCCGACTGATAAGGTCTCTCCATGGAGTAGAGTTTTTGGGCCTACATGTGCACTTGCATGACATTCTGCATTGATGAGTTGACTTGATTGGATAATCATCCATATTTGGTTTGAAACTGTGTTAGATTTCTTGACTCTTTTGTTTCCTCATAACATGCTATATTTACTCCGTTATTTGTTTTACATCATGATATGTTGCCAATGCTATTTAATGAGTTAAGTCTCTTACCCTCTCTGTTGTATATTCTTGTTCGTTTTATTTTGTCGTCATGTTTAAGAAGACGAAGATAGCATGCTCGACAGCATAGTGGGATCTTACCCTGGGTGTAACATCCCGATTTTCTTGTTCTTTTAATTAATCAGTATTTAAGTAATTGTACTTTATTGGAAGGTCTACAAAATTAAATATATTATTCCGAGGCCATAGTCACACTCTACGCCATCGTAGGAGGCTATGGTTAAGTTTTGGGCCGAAAACTCAAACGAAGTCCGATTTATATTTTTTTTCGGATGATAGTGTTTTTCTATTATCAAGACCTCATTTTGATTAACGGTCAGAACCATTAGTCTTAAAATTCAATCCGCTACCTATTTGCTAAAATGTGTCCTGACGTCCAAAAATATAAATAATATTTTATATTCGGGCCGATAATCAATCGGGTAGACGATTCGAGCTGTCTTAGTGTTTTTCGAGAACCTTTTGCCAATGATTTTCATACCAGGGCTACGTTAAATCATTTGGGGACTCCTACCAGTGTCGTGAGTTTTTTTCAAATGTCGGGATGTGAATTGACCAAATTGCCCTTGCTTAGTTTTTATTAATTACCTTACTTTTTTTTTACTAAGACTTAACTCCTAAGTCTTCTTAATAAATATACCATTATTCACTCTTATCCTCCCTCACTCTCTCGGCCAAAACAGCCCTCCAGACCCCATTCTCCTTCCTTTTCTCTTCTTTCTCTTCTTCTCCATCTCATTTCTTCATTTCTCACCATTAAAGCTCACTTTGAGCTTGAATTTGTTGAAGCAACCTTCACCAAACTTGAAGTAGATCATCTTAGGAGGTAGAATCTCATCTCTATATCTCTCAATCTCCCATTTATCTCCGCAAAATTTCATGTGTAGAGGAGTTAGGGTTTTTCTCCCTACATTTTCAAAAATCCATGAAAAGTTGTAGAAAAATCATTTTGATACCAAACTAATTCCTGTGGCCTAGGTTCATGACATACTTGTATGGCCCAAGAGCTTAGAGCCAAGAAATCTCTCTAGGGTATTTAACCATAGAGGGGCCGAAACCCCCTAGGGTTTTTTGTTGGTTTTTGATGTTTTGAGTTGATATCTGGGGTTATCACACTTAGTTAGCGAGTTATCCAAGAAATGAGAATTTTTGGAGCTCCCTAGCTATTTTTCATATTTTTCATTCAATAGGGCCAAACCCTAGGGGTAGTGCAATAGGAGAACTCTTTACTTTTTGAGTAAATGTCTTTATTGATTATGTGTAGGGATACCTAAGGATCATTGATCCAAGAGTTAGGAATTTTTAGACATCCCTAGCCTAATTAATTAAATAGGGGCAGTAGCCAATCCTAAAGAGTAGGTAGGTTATGATTTAATTATTCTAATTTCTGGTTGTGTTTTACTGTATAGAACCTGACAGGACTCGAACGCTCGATCGCGCACTCGATTGACTATTGCGAAGTCACATCCGGAATCTCACGAGAACTTTTCTAGGGTGGGGGAAAGAACCACCATATCGTCAAGGAGGCAAGCTTTAAATAATATATATTGATATGCGTAGGGCGACCCAAACCCTACTCGAGGTCGTTTGACCGTTAGGTTGATTTTACTGCATATTGAGGTTGTCTGTGCTGTGATTGGATATTTGATATATTATAATGTGATATGTGTATGATGTCTATTATATGCTATAATTGATTAAATTTTATTTATTTGTAAGTTGATTTTACTATTGAATATATATTCTGGCTGTTGTTGACGTCTATTGTGACTATTGATGTCTGAGTAGAACTAGGCAGTGATTTCTGATAAATCGGGTGATGAATGTGTGGTGAGAAAGTCGAGGTTATATATACATATGTCGTAGTGCTCAACCTAGTGATATAATTGATCTGTTGTTGTTGTTGTGATGTGAGTTGATACCCGGTTAAGCCGGATGAAAGTTGGTCGTGGTTGTATATAAGTCGTGGTTGAAGCACTAAGTGTTGATCCTGAGATGAGTCAGTGAGATTCATGTTGTATAATTGTTATTTATCACTGTGTTGGCATACGGGCGATTTCGATCTTACCTGCGGGGAGATGGTCGTACCGATTAGTTTGGCGTAGGGGTGATTCCGGTCTTACCTGCGGGGAGGTGGTCGTACCCGTTAATCGAATTGTAGACGAACGGACGAATATCTCGACCTAGCCTGCGGACGGGGGGATATGTCGTTACCGAAAGTTGAGTTGTTAACGGATGGGCGAATGCTCCGACCTAGCCTGCGGGCGGGGGAACATGTCGTTACGGTAAGTTGCGTTGTTGACAGGCGAATATTCCGACCTGGCTTGCGGGCGGGGGAATATGTCGTACCCATGAGACGAGTTGGGCCTGCGGGCTTTAGACTGAACCTTACCTTATGGGGGGTGGCATAGTGATGATTGGGTTACCTTGATCCGTTGGGGATGTCGCGTCGTGATCGCGTCCATATAGTCGTTAGTTGCATGAGTGTGAGAGACAGTAGTTAAGGGAAAAATTATCCGGAAGTTGTTTGGTTGTCGTTGTTGTGATTTGGTGTGTTGCTATCTATATACATTATTTATATCTCTGTTTTTCCCATTTATGACATATTACTGTTTCTTATCCCCTGTATTTTCTATGTCATATTCTCTTTTTGCTCGACTGTATGAGAAGATCCCGTTGAGGATTTGCAAGAGTTGATTGATGGTATACCCGTAGAACCAGATGCTGGCGGGAGAGCCCTGGATCCCGATGCCGGAGGACCTTAGACATCGGGGGTTGGTAGTTGTAGTTGTTATGGCCAATACGGGATACTAAGTCGTCTGTATTTTTATTTCTGCTACTATGCTTTCAGTTCTATTTACTGCGTATTCTGAAGTTTGTTTATTTGGTATCAGTTGTTGTAGGCTCTACTGAAGGAGCCAATACTCTTATGTTTGTATATATTATTATGGTATCAGTACGTATTGTATATTTTAATATTTTCGCAAATTTTATACTACTACGTTACGCTATAACGCTAATAATTATAAGTGGGGTCACCAATGGGACCTCCTAGGAAGGGGTTGTCTCATTTTATGGTATCAGAGCAGTTTTATTCTTAATCAAGGACTGCTTGGGTTAGGTTGTAATTTCTGGCCGTGTCTAGTTGAACCCGCATTAGGTATTGACTATGCTTAGAAGTTGGGTAGAGCGTCCGATGTGCAGGTTATCGAGTGTGATAACTGCTTTAAGACATATGATATATATGCCTGGCTTTCTGTCTCGCGAGGCGAGACTTGGTTTCGCGAGGCGAAGCCGAAAGGCTGTATTTCATTTCTCGGACAGACCTTTTGGCTCGTGAGGTGATAGTTGGTTCGCGTCGTGAGGCCGAGCGGCTGCATTCTACTGATCAAGCTAATCTTATGACTCGCGTGGCGAGAATAAGTTCTCGTCGCGAGGCTGGGAGGCGGTACCTTACTGACCAGTCTGGCCTTCTATCTCGCGTGGCGAGCATTGTTGCGTGACGCGAGGCCGAGGGACTGTATTTTACTGCTCGATCTGACCCTCTAGCTCGCGAGGCGAGAATCGTGTCGCGGGGCGAGTGTCTTTTCCCTTGTTTTCTCCTTTTCTAGCCTTTTCTTAAAAAAAAAATTGCTTATGAATCGAAGCTAATATCTTTTTCTTCGCCAGGAAAGAAATGGTTCGCGGACGACCTAGAGGACGTGGCGGAAGGGCCACAACGAGTGCCCCTGAACTCGGAATTGGTTATGAAGCAAGTTCCCACGCTATTGATGGGATAGAATCAACTGAAACCCTGAGGACAATTAGGGAATTGGAAATGGCAATGCTGCACCAAACGCAGCAGAACGCTCAACTGCTACAGTTGACCATGCAACAACAGCAGAGACAGAATCAGCAAGGTGAGGTCGTAATGGAAGACACCGGGCTGAATACCTTTTTGAAAGGGAAGCCGCCCAGTTCAATGGCGACTTCAACCCAGAGGGAGCTGAACTCTGGATACAAGAGCTGGAGAAAATCTTTGCGGCGATTCACTGCCGGGAGGACAGAAAGGTAACATATGCATCCTTCATGCTGATAGGAGGTGCAGAACTGTGGTGGAAAGGCAAGCAGAGGATGCTTGAAGCTGAAGACAGTCTCATCAACTGGGGACTGTTTCTGGAATGCTTTCTGGAGAAGTATTTCCCCAGGATGATGAGAAGAGAAAAAGAGAAAGAGTTTATGGGTCTGAAGCAAGGGACCATGTCCGTTGGGGAGTACTCTGTAAGATTTAAAGCGCTGCTCAAATTTTCTGAATTTTACCAGAGGTTCCCTGATGAAGAATGGGTTTGCAGGCGATTTGAGGACGGCCTGAAATATGAGTTGCAAAGGGTGATTGCACCACTGAACATCACCCGACTGCCTGAGATACTGGAGAGATGTTCTGTCATCGAGAACATTGACAAGAAGCGAGAGCTGCAGCAAGGCAGAACTGGAGGACCTACTCGGAGGTTTGACCAGAGGGGTCGAGGCGGAAAGGGAAGATTTCAGACGGGACGTAGGCCCTATGACCGTCAGACCACAAGACAGACTGAAGGACAACTTCAACCAAGTGGCTGCTTTAGGTGTGGAGGAACACATACAATTCGGGATTGTCCAATAAAGGAGACTCACCAGTGTTTCCGATATTGCCAAGTAGGTCACATAGAGCCAGAATGTACACAAGGAGCGAGGTACAACACCGGAGGGCAAGGCCCAGTGACCAGGACTCAAGGAACTGGACAGCAAGCAGCAAGACCCCAAGCCACCGGGAGGGTATTTACCATACGAGGAGCTGAATCCTCTCAATCCCCTGATCTTACACAAGATATGTGCCTAGTGTCAGGTAAACTCTTATATGTATTGTTTGGCTCGGGAGCTACTCATTCTTTCATATCCCAAGAGTGTGTGGATCATTTAAAGTTTCCTGTCTCTTTACTTCCCCATGACTTAACTGTTTGTACTCCTACCAGTAATTCTTTGACAACCATAACTGTCTGTTTAAATTGCCTTATTGTCATTGAAAATCGAACTTTTTCTGTTGATCTCATTTGCTTACCTATGCATCAACTTGATATAATTTTAGGCATGGATTGGCTTTCGGCTAACCATGTAGTGTTAGACTGTTCTAAAAAAACCTTATCTTTCCCCGAGCAATCTAGATTAATGCTTGCCAAGGATAGTGAGCTAGGTAGTAAATCTCAGGAACACGTGTTGCTACTCTCTATGGAAGCTAAGGAATCTTCTAAGTTGGATTCGTTGCCTATAGTGCGAGAGTTTCCGAAAATTTTCCCTGATGACGTTCCAGGTTTACCACCGGAGAGAGAAATAGAGTTCGCTATAGATCTCGTACTGGGAATTGGACCGATTTCGATAGCACCTTATCGAATGGCTCCAGCGGAGTTAGCAGAGCTGAAAAAGCAGTTGGACGATATGTTGGATAAGGAGTTTATAAGACCGAGTGCTTCACCTTGGGGAGCGTCGGTGCTGTTCGTCAAAAAGAAGGACGGAGAGGTTGTGCGTGGATTATCGATAGCTGAACAAAGCAACAATCTAGAATAAGTATCCGCTGCCTAGGATTAACGATTTGATGGACCAGTTGAAAAGAGCCGTAGTATTTTCGAAGATTGACTTAAGATCTGGTTATCACTAGATTCGAGTCAAGGGAGAGGATATACCGAAGACGGCGTTCAGGAGCCGGTATGGACACTACGAGTATCTGGTTATGCCCTTTGGTGTAACTAATGCTCCAGCAGTGTTCATGGATTACATGAACCGGATTTTTCGACTGTTCTTAGATAAGTTTGTTGTTGTGTTTATCGACGACATCCTTATTTATTCCCTTAATCGGGAAGAACATCAGGAACATCTCAGGATTGTGCTTCAAGTGTTAAAGGACCGACAACTTTATGTAAAGTTGTCCAAGTGTGAATTCTGGTTAGAGGAAGTACAATTCTTAGATCATGTGATTAATCGTGACGGAATAGCGGTAGATCCAGCAAAGGTTGAAGTTGTGGTACAATGGGAAAGTCCTAAGTCGGTAAGTGAGATACGGAGTTTCCTAGGACTAGCTGGATATTACCAAAGGTTCATCGAAGGATTCTCGAAAATCGCGTTGCCAATGACGCAGCTAACAAGGAAGGGAATATCCTTTGATTGGACGGGCGAATGTGAGAAAAGTTTTCAGGAACTGAAAAAGAGACTGACTACGTCACCAGTGCTGACGTTACCGGATTCGTCGGGACAGTTTGACGTGTACTGTGATGCGTTATACCAAGGATTGGGTTATGTCCTAATGCAAGACCGGAGAGTAGTAGCATATGCTTTGCGGTAGCTAAGAATTCATAAGAGGAATTATCCGACTCATGATTTGGAGCTAGCAGCTATAGTGTTTGCTTTAAAGATATGGTGACACTATTTATATGGAGCTAAGTTTATAGTGTACAGTGACCATAAGAGCTTAAGGTATCTATTTGATCAGAAAGAGTTAAATATGAGGCAAAGGAGATGGATGGAATTCATAAAGGATTATGAATACGATCTACAATACCATCCAGGAAAAGCGAATGTAGTAGCGGATGCGTTAAGTAGGAAATCCTTGCACGTATCTGCTATGATTGTGAAAGAGCTAGAACTGGTTGAACAGTTTAGAGATTTGAATCTAGGTATGGAATTATCTAGGGATAAGATACACCTAAGAATGGTCACAGTAACGAGCGACTTTTTGAAGATGATTGAGGAAAAGCAGGAGGTTGATCAGTATCTTCAGAAAGTAAAGGAACAAGTAACAGAAGGCAGAACTTCTGAGTTTAGGATGAATCAAGATGGAGTCTTGAGGTATGGAGATAGCATTTGTGTGCCAATGGATATGGAACTAAGAAGAACGATCTTAGAGGAAGCGCACAAGAGGAGGTTGAGTTTTCATCCAAGAGCTACCAAGAATCCAAGATGTACCAAGACTAAAAGAAAATGTTTTGGTGGCCCGGAATGAAGAAGGAGGTAGCCGTGTATGTGTTGGCTTGCTTGGTGTGTCAGAAGGCAAAGATAGAACACCAAAAGCCAGAGGGACTGCTACAATCTTTAGATATCCCATAATGGAAGTGGGATGGTATATCTATGGATTTTGTGGTTCATCTGTCAAGAACTAACAAGAGGCATGATGCAATTTGGGTAATTGTTGATAGGTTAACAAAGTGTGCTCATTTCCTACCTATTGGCGAAAGTTATACGTTGGAGAGGTTAACCCAAATCTACATCAAGGAAGTAGTAAGGTTGCACGGAGTGCCTTCTAGTATTGTTTCCGACAGAGATCCTAGATTTACATCTAGATTCTGGAAGCAATTACATGAGGCTTTGGGAACTAAGTTAAGATTGAGTTCTGCTTATCATCCTCAAACGGATGGTCAGTCTGAACGAACGATTCAGTCATTGGAAGATCTCTTAAGAGCTTGTGTTTTGGAACACATAGGAAGTTGGGAGGAGTTCTTACCATTGATTGAGTTCACCTATAACAATTGTTTTCATTCAAGTATAGGTATGGCACTTTACGAAGCATTGTACGGCAGGAAGTGTAGAACACCTTTGTGTTGGTATGGGAATGGCGAAAGTCAAGTACTAGGACCGGAGGTAGTGCAGCAAATGACGGAACAAATCAAGAGGATACGGGAAAAGATGAAAATCGCACAGGACAGGCAAAGGAGTTACAGCGATAAGAGGAGAAGACCGTTAGAATTCCAAGAAGGAGACCATGTTTTTCTAAGAGGGACTCCGAGAACTGGAATCAGCAGAGCAATAAAATCTAGAAAGGTTACTCCTAGGTTCATTGGACCATTTCAAATTCTTCGCCGAATTGGTCCAGTAGCCTATCACATCGCTTTACCCCCAAACCTATCCAATCTCCATGATGTCTTTCATGTTTCTCAGTTGAGAAAGTATTACCATGATCCATCACATATCTTAGAACCAGAGTCAATACAATTAAGAGATAACCTTGAGTATGAGGCTCTACCTGTTAGGATCGTGGATAAAAGGATAAAGGAACTCCGAGGTAAACATATTCCGTTGGTCAAGATCATATGGGATGAAGCTATCGGAGATGCTACTTGGGAACGCGAAGAGGACATGCCACAGCAGTATCCGAGCCTATTCTAAGAAGCTATGTCGAATTTCGGGACGAAATTCTTTTTAAGGGGGTAGTAATGTAACACCCTGATTTTCTTGTTCTTTTAATTAATCATCATTTAAGTAATTGTATTTTATTGGAGGGTCTAGAAAATTAAATAAATTATTCCGAGGCCATAGTCACACTCTACGCCATCGTAGGAGGCTATGGTTAAGTTTTGGGCCGAAAACTCAAACGAAGCCCGATCTATATTTTTTTTTCTGATGATAGTGTTTTTCTACTATCAAGACCTCATTTTGACTAACGGTCAGAACCATTAGTCTTAAAATTCAATCCTCTACCTATTTGCTGAAATGTGTCCTGACGTCCAAAAATATAAATAATATTTTATATTCGGGCCGATAATCAATCGGATAGATGATTCGAGCTGTCTTAGGGTTTTTCGAGAACCTTGAGCCAATGATTTTCATACCTGGGCAATGTTAAATCATTTGGGGACTCCTACCAGTGTCATGAGTTTTTTCAAATGTCGGGATGTGAATCGACCAAATTGCCCCTGGTTAGTTTTTACTAAGACTTAACTCCTAAGTCTTCTTAATAAATATACCATTATCCACTCTTATCCTCCCTCACTTTCTCGGCCAAAACAGCCCTCCAGACCCCATTCTCCTTCCTTTTCTCTTCTTTCTCTTCTTCTCCATCTCATTTCTTCATTTCTCACCATTAAAGCTCACTTTGAGCAAGAATTTGTTGAAGCAACCTTCACCAAACTTGAAGTAGATCATTGTAGAAGGTAGAATCTCATCTCTATATCTCTCAATCTCCCATTTATCTCCGCAAAATTTCATGTGTAGAGGAGTTAGGGTTTTTCTCCCTACATTTTCAAAAATCCATGAAAAATTATAGAAAAATCATTTTGATACCAAACTAATTCCTGTGGCCTAGGTTCATGACATACTTGTATGGCCCAAGAGCTTAGAGCCAAGAAATCTCTCTAGGGTATTTAACCATAGAGGGGCCGAAACCCCCTATTGATTAGGGTAGGGTTTTTTGTTCGTTTTTGATGTTTTGAGTTGATATCTAGGGTTATCACACTTAGTTAGGGAGTTATCCAAGAAATGAGAATTTTTGGAGTTCCCTAGCTATTTTTCATATTTTTCATTCAATAGGGCCGAACCCTAGGGGTAGTGCAATAGGAGAACTCTTTACTTTTTGAGTAAATGTCTTTATTGATTATGTTTAGGGATACCTAAGGATCATTGATCCAAGAGTTAGGAAATTTTAGACATCCCTAGCCTAATTATTTACATAGGGGCAGTAGCCAATCCTAAAGAGTAGGTAGGTTATGATTTAATTATTCTAATTTCTGGTTGTGTTTTACTGTGTAGAACCTGAAAGGACTCGAGTGTTCGATCGCGCACTGGATTGACTGTTGCGGAGCCACATCCGGAATCTCACGAGAACTTTGCTTAGGTGGGGGAAAGAACCACAATATCTTCGGGGATGCAAGCTTTAAATAATATATATTAATATGTGTACGGCGACCTAAACCCTACTAGAGGTCGTTTGACCGTTAGGTTGATTTTACTGTATATTGAGGTTGTCTGTGCTGTGATTGGATATTTGATATATTATATATGATATGTGTATGATGTCTATTATATGCTATAATTGATTAAATGTTATTTATTTATAAGTTGATTTTACTGTTGAATATATATTTTGGCTGTTGTTGACGTTTGTTGTGACTGCTGATGTCTGAGTAGAACTAGGCAGTGATTTCTGATAAATCGGGTGATGAATGTGTGGTGAGAAAGTCGAGGTTATATATACATATATCGTAGTGCTCAACGTAGTGATATAGTTGATCTGTTGTTGTTGTGATGTGAGTTGATACCCGGTTAAGCCGGATGAAAGTTGGTCGTGGTTGTATATAAGTCATGGTTGAGGCACTAAGTGTTGATCCTGAGATAAGTCAGTGTGATTCATGTTGCATAGTTGTTATTCATCACTGTGTTGGCATACGGGCGATTTCAATCTTACTTGCGGGGAGATGGTCGTACCGAGGGCGATTCCGATCTTACCTACGGGGAGGTGGTCATACCCGTTAGTCGAATTGTAGATGGACGGGCGAATATCTCGACCTAGCCTGTGGGCGGGGGGTATGTCATTACCGAAAGTTGAGTTGTTAACGGACGGGCGAATGCTCCGACCTAGCCTACGGGCGGGGGAACATGTTGTTACCATAAGTTGCGTTGTTGACGGGCGAATATTCCGACCTGGCCTATGGGCAGGAGAATATGTCGTACCCATGAGACAAGTTGGGCCTGCGGGCTTTAGACCGAACCTTACTTATGGGGGTGGCATAGTGATGATTGGGACACCTTGATCCGTTGGGGATGTCGCGTCGTGATCGCGTCCATATAGTCGTTAGTTGCATGAGTGTGAGAGACAGTAGTTAAGGGACAAATTATCCAGAAGTTGTTTGGTTGTCACTGTTGTGACTTGGTGTGTTGCTATCTATATACATTATTTATATCGCTGTTTTTTCTCATTTATGACATATTACTATTTCTTATCCTCTGTATTTTCTATGTCATATTCTCTTTATGGTCGACTGTAGGAGAAGATTCCGTTGAGGATTTGCTAGAGGATATTGATGGTATACCCGTAGAACCAGATGCTGGCGGGAGAGCCCTGGATCCCGGTGCTGGAGGACCTTAGACATCGGGGGTTGGTAGTTGTAGTTGTTATGGTCAGTACGGGAGATTGAGTCATCTGTATTTTTATTTCCGCTTTTGATTACGTGATTAGAAAAAGAAAAGAAAAAATTGAGTAAGGTTTTGGTACAAGATCCCTTTTTGTTTAGCCCACTTAGAAGCCCATTTCTTGTTTCAAAAAAAAATGAAGTTGAAAATAAAAACAAAAATAATAATAACAAAAATTCAGAGGGGGGACGTGAGTTTTGCACTTCGGGGAAGTCTTCCCTTCTTCTTTTTTCTCTCTTGCTTTGTTTTGTTTTACTTTATTCCTTTTTCTTCTTAAGCAACGGCAGCAATGGTAATGACATTGCTCTCTGACACCTCTGCATCACCAAGCACAGGGAACAAGGCTGATATGCTCCCTCTCAAGGCACCCACCGTATGCATTGTACATCTTTTTCTCTCAGCAAGCTAATAGCAAATTTTTGGCATCATTCTCCTATCTACATCTCACAAAGAGCAAAGGTTACATTTTTCATCTGGAGAGCAATTGACTGACAAACTTAGGTGGGAAATAGAGAGAAAAAGAACGTAGAAAAGTTCAGAAAATTGGAAAAGAAACCATTAGAGGCACAATTTGCTCTCCATTTTCCCTCATTCCTAAGACCATCTCTTCCACCCTCACTCTCCCTTTTCTTTTTTTTTTCTCTCCTCTTCATTTCCTTGGTTCCTCTTTTGCTTTGTTTTGAACCAGAAGCAACAGTAAAAAAAAAAAAAAAAAAAACAGCAAGAAGCACAAAGAGGCAGGGTGCTATCTTCCACCACTGAACCGTCGCGAGCGCGCCGGACAACCACCGCGAAGGCCCGTCGCCGTTCAACCGGAATCAACCCGAGTCGCCAATATCCCTCCTTCATCCGTTCGTCCCTCCACCGCGCAGGCCCAGCTCCGCAATCCACGTCGCAGAGACACCGTGCCTCCATCGCAGTCCACCGCGAGCTTAACCGCGTAGCCGCTGCCGCCACACGAAGCGTCGCCCAACTGGCCGCTGCCGCCGTGACCCTCTTGCTGTGAGGTGCTCTCCTCTGCTCCTCTTGGTGGGTAACGTGAAAGGGAAAAGGCAGAAGCCTTTCTTTCAGCTTTAATCCCTCCTTTTCTTTATTTATTGTACTTTTAAGTTTTAATATATACCTCTGTTTTATTTGTTTATTTTTTGTTAAGTAGGGAAATGGGGACCGGCTGTGGATGAGTGTGTTTAGTGTTGGGTTGGACTTGGTTTTCTTTTTTGAATGTTTTTTTATATTTTATTTTTCTTCCTTTGGGCCAAGCTCATACTTTTCATAGATTAGTTTCTGGTCTTAAGTAAAAAGATGAGAATCTAAAAAAAAGAAAATGGTCACTTTAAAAAATAATCAACTCCTTTCTTTTAATGAATTTCTAGAAAATAATAATAATAATGACCCAATCTTTTCTCAAAAAATCAAAATCAACCAACCAATCAAACTTTTTCTATTAAGAACTACGTGGCTTTGAGTTTTCCATCGCACTCGAGAATACATAGGAGCAGAATAATCATTCTGTCAAGCTAAAATTTTATTTTCTTTCTTTTGTGTCTATTTCCTTTTTGTTTAGTTCTAAAAATGGGGTAAAATAATATTTACAAAGGTTATTAAATATTTTGCACAAAATTACTCGAGGTACCGTTCCTAGAACGGGTGATGTAGGGTACTAACACCTTCCCTACTCGTAACTGACTCCCGAACTCAAGTCTCTCTCTCCTTTTCAAAAAAGACCAGTTTTGCCTTAAATAATTGGGTTTTCCAGTGTTTTCCCAAATAAAAATATTGGTGGCGACTCCTCTGTTTTTTTACCCTTTTTCACGGTGCCCGGATAGGACGGTCGCGACAGCTGGCGACTTCACTGGGGAATTCAATAGAGTCAGGCTCGTCAGAGTTGGTTGTGTGTGTGTTTTTTTTAACCTTTGCAATATTTATTGCACCCCTTTTGTTTGTTTTTATAATTTTCATTGTTGCTGCTCTATTTGTTTTGTTTTTTGTGCAACCCTAGGCTAGATGATATCTGCTCTTGTATATATATATACTTTGTTTGGATGTTGTCTTTGCAGGTTTTGTAGTTTTGTTCTTAAGGTTGTCTTGTATAGGTTTGTATGCTCTCAGCACATACCGCACTATTACTTGCTTCACACACTGTTGGGTTCTATACCCGAGTCCTGGAATGTCATAGGATTAGAAGGGGTTTCAGTGGTGTTATTGTGATGCTTTTGCGTCCCTGGCAGTCACCGATTCTCCCGCTGAGATTGCTACCGGTACATGGACTGCCATATTGTGACTTATTTGTCCCTATGGTGAGGTTCATGGATCCAGGACCTTATCTTTTTAGATGAGGGTAATCTGGGGGCCTTTTAGGAGTTTAGATCTATCCCAAGAGTTTTGCACATAAATTGCCAATAGAAGCCTTCCGAATTAGGGGTTTTGACTTCAGAAATCCCAACCATAGGATGTAACCTGTGTAGGACAAAGAAGAGCACATTCCGCCTTTCTTTCTGCTGCATACATATTCACATTTATCATGACATCAATCATCTTAGCATATTACCCATTCTTTCATGCATTGTTGTGCCTAGGGTTAGGCTCAGATGACTAATGTCGTCCTTGACTTGAGCATTATGCTACGTTTCCATTGCACTTCAAAACGCAGCCAATTGCAAGGACAGTCATGCGCTAATGATACATGGCGCACCCTAAGGAGTTCATAACCCTTTGATGGGTACCAGCACCCTCATTCATTCATAAAGTGCATTCACTTTCCAATTTTGCTAATAAAAATTTTCCTTTCACAGATTAATTTGGTGAAAGTTAACCCTTTCTTTGATAAACAAGAGATGAAAAAAGCCAGGCACACTAGCAAGAGTTTCAAGGTGATAATGAACTCGCTGGAGAACCTAAGGGAGCTAAGTCGGTCATTACCTCAAGAGAATCGAAGAAGCTTTGTCAAGAAGTATGGAGGGATCCTGGACCTTATCTTTATACCGGTTGAAACTGCCGTTTTGAGCACTCTGAGTCAGTATTGAAACCCGCAGCTCAAATGTTTTGAGTTGCCTGACATGGACATTACCCCTACCATCGAAGAATATGCTTGTCTGTTAAGGTTACTGATGCAGATCGATCCTGTCATTTACTTCCATATGGGGCAATACCTGACCGTCGCCAACATAGCAAGGTTACTGGGGCTTCCTGAAAAAGATGTCCACTTGATCGGACACGCAAACTCATGGGGATTGACCTGAACATTCCTTGAAAATCTTTTGAAACAGTTGAAAGATCAACAAGATTGGGGGACTTTCGAAAGGGTATTGGCACTTGTCATCTATGGGTTGGTTTTGTTTCCATCAGCACTGGATATGATCGACCAGGTTGCACTGGATGTATTCTTCACAGTAGAAAGGAAAAGGAACTCGGTACCCGCGATATTAGCTGAGACGTTTCTGACTCTAGATTTTTGCCAGCGCCATCAAAAGAGGAAGCTTCGATGTTGTGCACAACTGTTCTATGTATGGGTCATCATTCACATGTATGCGAAAGGCCATGTCAGCCGACATCCAGATCCACTAAGAGGCTTCCACAATATCCCAGTAAAACAACAAAGTGAACAAGAGTGGAAAAATGAGTTTGACAAAGTGGATGGCAGAGCTTTCACGTGGGTATGCCCATGGTACAAAGGTCAACAAGGGCAAGATATCATTTACAGTTGTGGCGAGTTCCCAAATGTGCTTTTAATGGGCCCGAGAGGATGCATATCCTACACACCAACCATAGCCCTGCGACAGCTTTGTTGGACACAAACCGTACCGCGAGAAGAACAACTCGGTGGATGTTGTTTCCGATACGAGGACGGTGAAGATACCAAGTGATCAGTAAAAAGGGTCAGAGATGCATGGAAAAATGTGAAGATGGCAAGGAGAGCAGAATTAGGCAGGTCGATCCTAATCATTGTCTCAGAGTATGAAGCATGGAGAAGAGTAAGGAGGGCTCCCATCAGCATTCTGAAAGAGGATCCGAAAGGCGGTGATCATTCCCTTTTGGTGACTTAGATGGCAAAAAAATAAAGATCATGGAGGCACAAATGAAAGCGGTGGAGCAAGAAAAGCAAGATGCTGAGCTGAAGGCAGTCAACAAAGAGAAGTTGGCAAGAGAAAATGAGCACCTAAAAAACATGTGTGTCGACATCACCACAACCTCAAGTGTCAAAAGTACAACAGATAAGGTTCCAGCGAGCCTCATGGCCAGAATCTAGAAACTTGAAGGGAAAGTGCTGACTTTGACAAAGGAGAAGCTTCAACTAAAGGAGGAGACACGCCAGTTAAAAGATGAAGTTAATCGGCGAGATGAGAGAGGAAAAGCTTTAGAGGCGGAAATTAATCAGCAAAGGAAGGCCAATGGCGATTTAAAAACCAGATCTGTACACACAACAAGGTGGAGGCTAGATTGGCACAGAAGGTCAAGGACCTGAACGCCTTGCTGTTCGGAATCAAACAAAGTTACGACCTAGGGTGGACGTCAGCCAAACATTATCATGACCAGGTGATGCGAGCGGTGAATGCCATGAAATGGTGGAGGGGAGAAGCCAAAGAGCGAGGATTGGATGTCGACATATGGAAGAAGAGGTACATAAGTATGACTAACGAGCTAATTCATTGCATCCCGACCTTTGTTCAACGCTTTGAGAAGGCTGACGAGCGGATTCACGTGAACCCTATGCTATGTCTCCCTCCGGTGTTAGAAGATTTCATGTGGATGTGTGAAGGGCTCACCCGAGGCCTAAAAAAGAAAAGATCAAAGTTGTTGACTTTAGGATAAAAGCGTTGTAAAGATGTTGGGAATTTATGCTTTGATGTTATTCCAATCTATGTACTACCCTTGAGAGGTTTCAATGAAATGAGATGCATTTTCTTGCCCTTACATTCTCTCGCTCTCCATCTCTTATGCTCGATTCGTGACATCGCCTATCGTGGACGTAATCTCCCTTTAGTACGTTGCTAAATACGTACTTGCCTTATAAGAGTTATCCTTCTGTGTAAAGTGTAGTTGTTACATCCTCGACTCGGAATCAACAATGCTAGTGTGCCTAAGACAACATCTATTGTGGAAAGGATCCTCTCCCCTAGATTCTTTGTCAACCCACGCCGTCTTATGGGCAAAATGCCCTCTGAATGGAGTGGAGGGGCCATCTCTTGTCAATCATTGGGGCGTTAACTCTCTGAAAAATAAAATTTAATAATTCCAAGCATCTCGAGAGGGTTAATACGTTTTTTGTGTTTTCTTATCCCTTTTTGTTTTTATTCATTTTTTTTTTCGTTTGTTGTAATTAAATAGTGATCTTTTGAACCATTGCTCCATGACACCCTTACCGCACTCGATCATAGGCTAGAGTTATGGTTGACCTAGAAGAAGCTCAAGAGATGAGAGATGAGGTAGACCAACTCAAGGAACAGATGGCAAAGATGTTGAAGTTGCTGCAAGCGATGCAAAAGGAGGAAAGCACTGATGAGAACCCTTTGGCCTCAAACGAGGAACATCCAGCTACGCCTCTTCTCCCACCTGGTTTCACTCAGGTTCCTGTGCAAATGCAAGGATTTAACCAACAAGGGCTCATGGTGCCTTTCATTATTTATCCAAACAACCAGACTCACTCCTCTGATGCCAATCCTTATGAGACTACTGTAATGAACAATCCTCTATATGGTCTTCCTCGAGGTTACGTGCCACCAACTGCTGCTGGTCCATAGGACAATAACCTTAACCACCAAGACACTACCCAGTTCCCTCAAAATACTGTCCTCACCTTCCCAACATAGGGGATCCCTTCATCACAAGCCATTAACCCTCCGAAAGGTAGGACCCCGGTAATGATACCCTCTGCTAATCTAAAGCTCCCACCATACACCCTTTGGACCCAATGGGGCTCAAGCGGCACCAAACTTCACGTCTGCCTACGTGCCACAGTTTTTTCCCCAGAATATGTATAGTGAAAGTCTTGTGAATCAATCAGGCGAGAACTCCCAATCCAAGGAAAAGTTGGAAACATTGGAGGAAAGATTGCGGGTTATTGAAGGAGCAAGTAGTTATGGTCTCAGAGATGCCTTGGAGCTTTGCCTTGTGCCCAACATCGTGATCCTGCCAAAATTCAAGGTCCCAGATTTCGACAAATACAAAGGAACGACTTGTCCAAAAAACCACTTAACCATGTATGTTCGAAAGATGGCATCACACGCGCACGACGATAAGCTGCTGATTCACTTCTTTCAGGACAGTTTGACTGGGGTAGCTTCGAGTTGGTACACGCACCTGGAGAGGGCCCATGTCCGATCTTTCAGGGATTTGGCTGATGCTTTCTTGAAGCAATACAAGTACAATGTTGATATGACGCCTGATCGCATGCAGTTGCAAAATATGTCTAAAAAGGACACTGAAACTTTTAAGGAATATGCACAGCGTTGGAGGGAAGTGGTCGCCCAGGTAGAACAGCCGTTGGTAGAAAAGGAGATTGTTGCGATGTTTATTGACACACTCCAATCACCTTTTTATGATAGGATGATTGGAAGTATATCATCGAATTTATCAGATATGGTCGTTATCGGTGAGAGGATTGAAGGTGGAATGAAAAATGACAAGATTGTCGAGACTTCGGTTGGGGCACCTGGCCCAAAGAAGCCCCCGTTTGTAAAGAAGAAGGAAGGATAAGCGCATGCTGTGACTTTTGACCAGAATAAGTCCGGCCAGTGGAGACCAAACTTGATGCATGTCGACCCTCAACCATATTTCCAAGCCCAATATTACCTACCACCTCCATATCACCGAACTAACCATCCGTATATTGCCGCCATCTCGGAACTTTCAAACCCCCAGCCTTAGCATTACCGACCGCCGGACCCTACCCATCACCAAACACTTCCCGCCATGCCATCCTAAACAGTTCAACCACCACATCATAACCCAAACACAAACCAGAGAACACCTCATGACCCCGAACGAAAACCTGCACATTTTGATCCGATACCCATGACCTACACCGAGCTGCTACGTCAACTCATGAAAAGCTCCATGTTAGCTCCTATCCCAACAAAACCAATGGGACCCCCATATCCAAAGTGGTTTGACCCAAATACTAAATGTGACTATCACTCAGGGGCATCAGGTCATTCCACCGAAAATTGTCGGGCTTTAAAGCTCAAGGTGCAAGAGTTGATTAACGTCAAGTGGTTGAGTTTCGAGCAACCTAATGTGGGGCATGATCCTCTACCAAATCACGGGGGCCCTGGAGTCAATGCCGTAGAAGGCTTCATGGAGCATACTCTCATCAGCCAAGTTTCCAAGGTTAGAACTACCATGAGAGTTATTTTCGGAGAGAAGTGCAAGCTTGGGATGGTTCAAGCCCCGATTGAGGAGGGAAATGACCTTGAGGAAGACATAAGATGTGACTTTTAAGGGTAGAAAGGGCATGCAATTGAAGATTGTGCGGAGTTCAGACAGGTCGTACAACAGTTAATGGACATGAAGATGATCCTAATTGGTTGCCGTGTGGATGTGGGAGGCATAAACATGGTTGCTGAATCTACGATCTCCCCAATGCGGGTTAATGTAACTCCTTTGACCATCCAGGTTGATCCTCAACCAGTTGTTGAAACGGCCGTTCCAAAACCGCTGGTGATATACTATACCAAAGAGGTGCCATTACCGACTTCAAGTGGGCTGAGGCCCCTTGTCATCCAAGTTCCACGTCTTTTTCCTTACAAGGACGCCAGAGCAGTACCATGGAAATATGACATGCAGGTTCAACCACAATGTTCTAAAGATACCACTGTAGTCACCAACATCTCAGGAGTCGGCGGAATGACTCGGAGCGGTCGTTTACGAAAAAAAGATACAGAAAAGGAAGGAAGAAACTGCGTGGGGAAAGGAAAAGAAACTCCTATTGAGGAGAAGGCAAGAGGAAATGGGTACAAGAAAGAAGTCTCCGATGAAGAAGTCTCCGAGTTCCTGAAGTTCATCAAGCAGAGTGAATATAGGGTGGTGGACCAGTTGAATAGAACTCCGGCCAAGATATCACTTTTGTCTTTGCTGATGAACTCTGAACCACACTGAAAGGTGTTGATGAAGATGCTGAATCAAGCCCATGTTTCCCATGACATCATTGTTGATAAGTTTGATAACATTGTGGGCAACATCATTGCTGATAATTATGTAACTTTTATCGATGATGGAATTCCTGTTGAGGGAACGGGGCACAACAAGGCGTTGCATATCTCCGTGAAGTGTCGAGATCACATTATGGCTAGAGTGCTCATTGACAATGGATCTTCTTTGAATGTGATACCAAGGTCGACCTTGTCTAAGCTGCCTTTCAATGGGACCCACATGAAGCCGAGCTCAATGATAGTAAGAGCATTTGACGGTACACGAAGAGAGGCCATTGGTGAGATCGAATTGCCTATTCAGGTTGGTCCTTGTCCCTTTGAGGTCCTTTTTCAAGTAATTGATATCACACCGACCTACAGCTGCCTCCTTGGGAGACCTTGGATCCATTCTTCTGGAGCTATACCCTCCACGCTGCACCAAAAGGTGAAGTTCATCATTGATAATAAATTGGTAATTATTTCTGGAGAAGAAGACATGCTGGTGAGCAAACCAACAACGACCCCTTACATTGAGGCAGCAGAAGAAGCTCTTGAGACCGCTTTCCAATTGCTGGAGATTGCCAATACTACTTGTGTAAGAGAAGGGGCTCTGTTTCCAAAACCCCAACTGTCCAATGCATCTGTTATGATGGTTAAGGTTCTGCTTGAAGGAGGATATCGACCCGAAAACGGATTGGGAAAGAGCAACCAAGGGGTTCCTAGCATCATAATGCCTATTGAAAACAAGGACAGGTTTGGGTTTGGATACAAACCCACCAAGGCAGATAAGAGGAGAGTTATAGAACAGAGGAAAGAGAATAGGCTAGCTCGTTTGGAAAATCGCGAGTACGAGGCTGAAAAGGTTCCTATCTGTGACATGCGGCAAAGCTTCCACAATGCAGGGTTTGTGTTCCTTGACCAAGTAGCAGCCCTTGAAGATGATGATTCCACCGATCACAGTGTTAATCTTGTTTATCCGTGCTCTCCTGATACAGAGCTCAACAATTGGGTGACCATTGAATACCCCAGGACCATAGAATCTTTGTCATAAGTAATTTTGTAATGCTTATCCTTTAGCTCTGCCCAAGGCTTTAGGATGTCTTTTGTACTGGGCTTACTTGTTTCTGTTTCAGTATCGACTTATCAATAAATGCATGCATTCAGTCTCTTTTGTTCTTCGCCCCTTTGTTTTTACTGTTCCTTAATAATTGTCAATAATACAGTTTTTGCCCTTTTTCACCTTTATTCATTCGCCTTTCCCTAATAATCATCAAAATGCAGATCTAAAAGTTACTCTCTTGAAAATGACAGTGTTAGTGTTCCAGCATACATTTTCGATTATCCCATTAATCATGCTGATGAGGATATTGATGACAGTGAGGAAATTCACCTTGAGCTAATGAGATTGGTAGAATAGGAAGCCAAAGAAATTCGACCCCATGAAGAGCCCACTGAGGTGATCAACTTGGGAACCGAAGACGATAGAAAAGAGGTTAAGATTGGCATTTCCATGAAAGAAAGTGAGCGCCACAGGCTAGTCAAGTTGCTACTTGATTATAAAGATATTTTTGCATGGTCGTACCAGGACATGCCGGGGTTAGACCCTAGCATAGTAGAGCACAAATTACCGTTAAAGCCCGAATGTCCTCCAGTGAAGCAAAAGTTGCGAAGGATGAAAGCAGAGATGTCGTTAAAGATCAAAGAAGAGGTCAAGAGGCAATTAGATGCAGGTTTCCTAGCAGTTGCGAAGTACCCTCAATTGTCCCCGTTCCAAAGAAGAATGGAAAAGTTCGGATGTGTGTCGATTATCGGGATCTGAATAGAGCTAGCCCGAAAGACGACTTCCCTCTCCCTCACAACGACGTTCTGGTAGATAATACCGCTCATCATGCTTTCTTCTCTTTCAGATGGAATTTCGGGATACAATCAGGTTAAAATGGCTCCTGAAGATATTGAAAAGACCACGTTTGTCACTCTGTGGGGTACTTTTGCTACAAAGTTATGTCTTTTGGCTTGAAGAATGCAGGGGCGACATACCAGCGGGCTATGGTTACTCTATTCCATGACACGATGCATAAGGAGATAGAAATTTATGTGGATGATATGATTGCGAAGTCCAAATCTGAAGATGTCCATGTTGATGATTTGAAAAAGCTTTTTGAACGGTTGAGAAAGTTCAAGCTTCGATTGAATCCTGTCAAATGCACTTTTGGAGTGAAATCGGGCAAGCTTTTGGGGTTCATAGTTAGCCAGAAAGGAATAGAGGTCGATCCTGATAAGGTGCGAGCAATCATCGATATGCCAGCGCCTCGAACTGAGAAAGAAGTTCGTGGGTTTTTAGGGAGATTGAACTACATTGCCAGGTTCATCTCTCAGTTAACCGCGACATGTGAGCCAATCTTTAAGTTGCTGTGTAAAAATCAGGTGGTAAAATGGAATGAGGATTGCCAAAAGGCATTTGAAAAGATCAAGCAGTACTAGCAACAACCTCCGGTTTTGGTACCTCCGGTCCCTGGAAGACCGTTCATCATGTATTTGACAATGCTAGATGAATCTATGGGTTGTGTGCTGGGGCAGCATGATGAATCAGGAAGAAAGGAGCATGCCATCTATTATCTGAGTAAGAAGTTCACAAGTTGTGAGGCCAACTATTCATTACTGGAACGCACATATTGTGCTTTGGCATGGGCGGCTCATCGTTTAAGACATTATATGTTGAGTTATACTACCTAGTTGGTGTCCAAAATGGACCCGATCAAGTATCATCTTTGATAAGCCTGCTCTGACTAGAAGGATTGCCCGCTGGCAAGTCCTGCTATCTGAGTACGACATCGTCTACGTCACCCAGAAAGCAGTAAAAGTAAGCGCTCTCACAGATTATCTAGCCAACCAGCCCGTAGAGGATTATGGGTCAATGCAATGTGACTTCCCAGATGAAGATATAATGGCTTTGCTTGAGCAGGGGCAATCGTCGGAAGAAGAAAAGTGGGCCCTGTTGTTTGATGGAGCTTCTAATGCACTGGGGCATAGGATCGGAGCCATCTTGATTTCACCAGAAGGTAATTTTTTCCCAATCACCGCAAGACTTTGCTTCGGTTGTACAAACAACACAGCCGAATACAAGGCTTGCGCGCTAGGGATCCATGCAGCAATAGAATCAAAAGCAAAGGTGCTAGAGGTATACGGGGACTCTGCCTTGGTCATTCACCAGCTAAGAGGGGAATGGGAGACTCAGGATGCCAAGTTAATCCCTATCATGATTACATCAAGGGTTTGATTGAGAAGTTTGATGAAGTTACATTTCACCATATTCCTCGGGAGGATAACCAATTAGCCGATGCGCTATCTACCTTGTCCTCAATGATCAAAATAAGCAATGAGAGAAACTTGCCACTCATCAAGATGGAAAGTTATGATCATCCTGCGTACTGCCGAGTGGTAGAAGAAGAACCTGATGGGAGGCCTCGGTACGATGATATCAAAAGTTTTATACGAAGACGAGAATACCCCTCAGGTGCTTCAGAGAATGACAAAAGGACTCTAAAAAGACTTGCAATGAGTTTCTATTTAGACGGGGATATCCTCTACAAGAGAAACCATGATATGGTGCTTTTAAGATGGGTCGATGCAGGAGAAGCGAATTGGTTAATCAAGGATGTGCACGAAGGATCTTTTGGGACTCACGCAAGTGGACATGCCATGGCAAGAAAAATCTTGAGGGCTGGTTATTATTGGTTAACAATGGAGGGCGATTGTTTCTCTTATGCAAGGAAGTGCCACAAGTGTCAGACATACGCCGATCGGGTTCATGCACCGCCAACATCCTTAAACGTCATGACATCACCCTAGCCATTTTCGATGTGGGGAATGGATGTCATTGGACCGATAGAGCCAAAAGCCTCGAACGAGCATCGCTTCATTCTGGTCGCGATTGATTACTTCACAAAATGGGTTAAAGCTGCATCTTATGCTAGTGTGACTAGGAATGTTGTGATTAGATTTGTCAAAAGAGAGTTGATTTGTCGTTACGGGTTGCCGGGTGAAATCATCACTGATAACGCAACCAACTTCAACAACAAGATGATGAAGGAGGTATGTGAAAGTTTCAAAATAAAGCATCATAATTCCTTCCCATATCGTCCGAAGATGAATAGGGCAGTCGAGGCAGCTAATAAGAATATCAAGAAGATCATTCAAAAGATGGTGGTGACATATAAGGTCTAGCACGAGATGTTGCCTTTTGCTTTGCACGGCTACCGCACTTCTATTCGCACTTCAACAGGGGCAACTCCGTATTCCTTGGTTTATGGGATGGAAGCGGTACTCCCGATTGAGGTAGAGATCCTTTCACTAAGGGTACTGATGGAAGCCGAGTTAGAAGAAGCTGAATGGGTCCAAGAGATTAACCGCGTTGTGTCATGGCCAACTTTACCAAAAGTGGTTGATGAAAGCTTATGAGAAAAAGTTGCGCCCAAGACAATTTCGGGAAGGGGACTTAGTGCTCAAAAAGATTCTAGCAATCCAAAAGGATCACCGAGGGAAGTGGACTCCAAACTATGATGGACCTTACATTGTGAAAAAGGCCTTCTCCGGAGGAGCTTTAATCTTGACAAGGATAGATGGTGAAGATCTGCCACTTCCTATAAACTCTGATGCGGTCAAAAGGTACTATGCTTGAGTGCACTTCCAAAACAACAAAAGAAAAGAAGAAAGAAAAAGAGAAGGAGAGAGATGGCTCGCTAGGCTGAAAACCTGAAAAGGCGGTCTAGGCAAAAGTTAGAGCGACCCGCTAGACTGAAAACCTAAGAAGGCGGTCTAGACAAAAGTTAGGGTTAAAATAAAAGTAAAGGAAGCGCCATCAAGATGGTAAACTAGGGTAATGGATGGTCTTGATATGTGAAAATTGGGGCAAATCACGTTCTCTGAAGTTGATTAATGGGTGTTCCAGATTATATGCGAGATACTAGCACTGGTCATCGTAGAAAGTGTCATTGAAGAGACGTGATTCCACTATAGTCTTCCTTGTTAAGCTTGAGTTTCTTTGTGATATTTACCTAGTATTTTCAATAAATGACATTTCCTTCCATTCCTATTGTATACCTCTCACCTGTGCATTCATCATGATAAGCGTATACTGAACTGGAAACATGTAATCATAAAAGCATTCAAATTTCTTTAAAGGTTTCAAAGTTCATGAGGAGTGTGGTGGTCTCCCAACCAGAAGTGCCGTTAAAAGGAAAGGGCAATATCCCCACCCGTTGGGACGGTCATTGTGAATGAAGTATACCTTTAACAAACACACCAAGAGTAATGGGCTTTGTTCTAGTTCATTCTCAAGCCCGCTATGATCGAATCTTAAGGGTCAAGGATCAAGCAATGATTTGAAGAAACAAAATACCAAAAATAAAATAAAAAAATCATCAAGGTTTTATCAAAAAGCATCTCTTGCATATCATACCATCTTTTTCATCAATCACAAAAAGCAGTTTTTACATCATGCATCATTTCTTAGGCCAATCATTGCATTGCATTTGTTAGCTTCAGCAGATACCAGGCTCCGCGAGTTTTCTTACCTTTCCTGTCAAACTTCGGCGGGCACTCTTCTTTTTGTCTCTTTTCGTTCGAGCTTCTAACAGGCAATCCACCCCATAGGCTCTTTATCTTTGTGCTCGAGCTTCTAACGGGCAATCCATCCCGTAGGCTCTTTATGTTTTTGTTCGAGCTTCTAACGGCAATCCAACCCGTAGGCTCTTCATTTTTTGGTTCGAGCTTCTAACGGGCAATCCACCCCGTAGGATCTTTATGTTTTGTTCGAGCTTCTGACGGGCAATCCCCCCGTAGGCTCTTTATTTTGTCGTTCGAGCTTCTCACGGGCAATCCACCCCGTAGGCTCTTTATCTTTTGATCGAGCTTCTAATGGGCAATCTACCCCATAGGCTCTTTATCTTTTCGTTCGAGCTTCTGACGGGCAATCTACCTCGTAAGCTCTTTGTCGTTTCTTTCGAGCTTCTAATGGGCAATCCACCCCATAGGCTCTTTATCTTTTCGTTCGAGCTTCTGACGGGCAATCTACCTCGTAGGCTCTTTGTCGTTTTATTCGAGCTTCTAATGGGTAATCCACCCCATAGGCTTTTTATCTTTTGTTCGAGCTTCTAACGGGCAAGCCACCCTGTAAGCTCTGTATCTTTTTGTTTTTTTTAGGTTTTAGCAAGCAATCCACCCCACAAGTTTTTTAGTTTGAGTCTCGGCGGACAATCTGACCTTTGGGAATCTTATTTTCCCGGACAAAATCGAAGTTCAAGTCTTTACTCGTTTCTTATAACAATAAAAGGCTAACTACGGTTACACCTATTATCTAATAAGAACCAAGTAAAGAGGGACAGCTGTGAACACCCAATTTTGTCCGAGTTAATTAATCTTTTGATTAAGTGATTAGAAAAAGAAAAGAAAAAATTGAGTTAGATTTTGGTACATGATCCCTTTTTGTTTAGCCCACTTAGAAGCCCATTTCTTGTTAAAAAAAAAAAAGAAGTTGAAAAATAAAATAAAAAACGAAAATAATAATAAAAATTAAAAAAAAAAAACAAAAATTCAGAGGGGGGACGTGAGTTTTGCACTTCGGGGAAGTCTTCCCTTCTTTTTTTATCTCTCTTGTTTTGTTTTGTTTTACTTTATTCCTTTTTCTTCTTAAGCAACAACAACAATGGTAATGACACTGCTCTCTGGCACCTCTGCATTACCAAGCATAGGGAACAAGGCTGATATGCTCCCTCTCAAGGCACCCACCTTCTGCATTGTACATCTTTTTCTCTCAGCAAGCAATAGCAAATTTTTGGCATCATTCTCCTATCATTTTACCTATAAATTCTACATCTCACAAAGAGCAAAGGTTACGTTTTTTATCTGGAGAGAAATTGACTGACAAACTTAGGTGAGAAATAGAGAGAAAAAGAATGTAGAAAAGTTCAGAAAATTGGAAAAGAAACCATTAGAGGCACAATTTGCTCTCCATTTTCCATCATTCCTGAGACCATCCCTTCCACCCTCACTCTCACTCTCCCTTTTCTTTTTCTTTTTTTTTCTCTCCTCTTCATTTCCTTGGTTCCCCTTTTATCTGTTTTGAACCAGAAACAACAGTAAAAAAAAAAAAAAAAAACAGCAAGAAACACAAAGGGGCAGGGTGCTATCTTCCACCACCCAACCATCGCGAAGGCCCGCCGCCGTCCACCCCGAGCCTAACGGCGTAGCCACTGCCGCCGCATGAAGCGTCGTCCAACTGGCCGCTGCCGCCGTGACCCTCTTGCTGCGAGGTGCTCTCCTCTGCTCCTCTTGGTGGGTAACGTGAAGGGGAAAGGCAGAAGCCTTTCTTTTGGGTTTAATCCCTCCTGTTCTTTATTTATTGTAGTTTTAAGTTTTAATGTATACATCTGTTTTATTTGTTTATTTTTTGTTAAGTAGGGAAATGGGGACCGGCTGATGATGAGTGTGTTTAGTGTTGGGTTGGGCTTGGTTTTCTTTTTTGAATGTTTTTTTTTTGTTTTCTTTTTCTTCCTTTGGGCCAAGCTCATACTTTTCATAGATTAGTTTCTGGTCTTAAGTAAAAAGATGGGAATCTAAAAAAAAATGGTCACTTTAAAAAATAATCAACTCCTTTCTTTTAATGAATTTCTAGAAAATAATAATAATAATGACCCAATCTTTTCTCAAAAAATCAAAATCAACCAACCAATCAAACTTTTTCTTTTAAGAACTACATGGCTTTGAGTTTCCCATCGCATCCGGGAATACGTAGGAGCAGAATAATCATTTTGTCAAGCTAAAATTTTATTTTCTTTCTTTTGTGTTTATTTCCTTTTTGTTTAGTTCTAAAAATGGGATAAAATAATATTTTCAAAGGTTATTAAATATTCTGCACAATTAACTCGAGGTACCATTCCTAGAACGGGCGATGTAGGTTGTTAACACCTTCCCTACTCGTAACCGACTCCCGAACTCAAGTCTCTCTCTCCTTTTCAAAAAAGACCAGTTTTGCTTTAAATAATTGGGTTTTCCAGTGTTTTCCCAAATAAAAATATTGATGACGACTCCTCTGTTTTTTTTACCTTTTTTCGCTGCGTCCGGGCAGGACGGTCGCGACATTATGTTGTATTTTAATTTAGTTAAATAGTTTTGTTTTTAATGTTTTATAATTAGGTTTGGAAGATATTTGAATAGTTTTTCAATTGAGTTATAGTTGTATTTTTAATCAATGTTATTTTTTTATTTATTGATTTTTTTATAGTTAATTAAAGTGCAGGTAATGAGTACGAGTATAGGTACTTTAGGTACCCAACAAGTTGCTACCCACGTGGGTATGATCCAGATACATGTATTTTTTTAAAACGCGGGTATGAGGATGAGTACTAACACTCTACCTAGACCTATCTATTGCTATCCGTATTCGATGGAAAACTCCTTAACATGACGTTTTGTTATTTTGGTCATACTTAACGGTCGGTTGGAAATTATCTTATGTACCGTACTGTTGTTTACCCTCATTTCGTTATGCATGGATTTAGTGTTTCACTTTGTGCTTTCATTTGATTATTTAGTCTTGATGTGTGACTATGGATGGTTATGGGACAGGGCGGGCATGGTAGTCTACCACCACCTGCCCTCCAGATGAAAATCCATCCCATATCCCATTCCTTGTATCTGTGCGGGTATTCGTTCGTTCGGATTTTAACGGATTTTATGATTATCTGTGGGTGCTCACAGATATCCATGAATATTCATAAACTATAAAAAATAAAAATACTGTATATTTTCAAAATGAAAAATAAAGATAATCTACCATTCTTTTCAATATAATAAAAACTAAAATATGAAATCAACAACATACGTTTATTGTTCGATGTACATAGTAAAAATGTTAATACCTATCGTCCTAATTATCCACTACATGATTTTAATTACAACCACCAAAATGATCATACCATAAATGTTTGTAAATCTCAATCCATAGCATAAAAAATTTTCTGAATAGACCCACAAGTATATATCTGAACAAAAAAAAAAAACATTAAAAAAGGCAAAAGTTACGCTACTGTTTTTTTTGACGTCTGAATTGAAATTTGGCAATGAAATTGTAGCGGAAGATATTTGGCAATGAAATTGTAGCTGAAGATGGTGAATTGCATTTAAGTATATAACTATAAAGGTATTTAAGTAATTTCAATGAGTAAATCATCCCTGCAAGCAGTTAAATTATAAAAGAAGTTTCTCAATGTTAATTTTGTTAGTTAAGTTAGTTCCCAATATTTAGGGACTTTTTTATAATTTAACTGCTTTCAGGGACTGAATTGACAGCTTTTCACACTTTCAGAGACCAAAATGATGGTTTATTCAAATTTCAATATTGGTAGGAGTAACTCAATACAATTAAATCCTTTTAATTTTAGGATTTAATTGGCATGTACTGACAATATAAAGATTTTTTACACTGTCAGTCAATCATAATTTATCACATTAGATAAAATATTTGACTCTTATCCAAATTATTTTAAAAGTTATTCATACCATAATTTATCATTGATTGAGGATTTAAGTGTCTATAATAATAAACTCCAAATTTTATATGACAAATTGTTTATTAATAGTTTTGAGTGTCTTCTACACGCTACCAATGATTTGAGCTCAAGACAAGGTTGCTATTTTCATGTGTCATATGCTCTCTTTTCTCTAGTAGGCGAGAGACCTTGACATTTACATAAACTAGTCCCAACCACATCGCCTGCAATACAAAGGGTTCTCCTTTTTATCTCTTTCATGGGTTTCCCATCATTCTGTGAAAGTTTTGATGATGTAGATGGAGATGTGGAGATGTGCCCTTTTGTGTGTGTGAAACTGTGAAGTGAGTCAGAGATAGAGACAGTGGGTAGATGTAGACTGTAGTAAAAATGTTAATACGTACCAACCTAATTATATACTACATGATTTTAATTACAACCACCAAAATGATCATACCATAAATGTTTGTATATCTCAATCCATAGCATAGAAAATTTTGTGAATAGAGGCACAAGTATATATCTAAACCCAAAAAAAAAAACACATTAAAAAAAGGCAAAATTTACGTAACTTGTTTTTTGACCTCTGTATTGAAATTTGGCAATGAAATTGTAGGGGAAGATGGTGAATTGCATTTAAGTATATATAATTGGATAATAACTGTCCTAAGGATATTATTTAAGAATAATAAAAAAAATTTTTTTATTAGAAAACTATATATAATTCTTTTGAGTATATTAAATCTATTATTTATTCATGCAAATTTTTTTTTTTTGATTTCTTAACCAATGTTCTAAGAACACTTGTTAACATTCTTTTATATAATTTCAATATTGGTAGAAGTAACTCAATACAATTAAATCCCTCAAATTTTAGGATTTAATTGATATATATCGATAGTATAAAATTTTTTTATATTATCAATCAATTATAACTTATTATATCAGATAAAATATTTAGCTTTTATCATAATTTATTTAAAAGACACTCTTATATTTACCAAAAAAAGAGAAAGTCACTCTTATCGTAAGTGTGATCGGCTAAGAATGCAAAAATGTATACACGGTGTATAACAAGTAAACGATGACAAATTGTTTATTAATAGTTTTGAGTGTCTTGTACACACGCTACCAATGATTTGAGCTCAAGACAAGGTTGCTAATATCATGTGTCATATGCTCTCTTTTCGCTAGTAGGCGAGAGACCTTGACATTAACATAAACTAGTCCCAACCACATCACCTGCAATACAAAGGATTCTCCTTTTTATCTCTTCCATGGGTTTCCCATTATTCTGTGAAAGTTTTGATGATGTAGATGGAGATGTGCCCTTTTGTGTGTGTGAAACTGTGAAGTGAGTTAGAGATAGGGACAGTGGGTAGAGGGTAAGCTTTTTTCTTTTTCATATCAGACTATTAGGGAAAACTTTTTCTTTTTGTATTTAGTTTTAGTGCAAATTGTAGATAGAAAAATTTCAAAATTTCAATCTTTTATTGTGTGTTTCTTTATTTTGGTGGTTGGGTCATTTGAGATATTTCATTCTTTTTTACTTTTTTGATGGGATTTGAGAGATGTTTTTTTTATTCTCTTTATTGTATCAGGGGGTGAGAAGTTTAGGAGTGAAGGAGGTGATTGGGTTTTCTGAGTTTCAGAAAAAGAATTATTGGTGGGTTTAAGAGATTTTGTTGATTAAGTTTCTCGATTAATAGAAATAAAGTGTATTGTATAGACGTAAATACAAATAGTTGAGAGTGAAAGTTGAATTTTCTTTTGTTATGGCTAAAAAGAGAGAGTTGAATTCTTTATAGATGGGGAACTGTGTCTAAGTGGAGGAAAAAGTCTTTAAGAAAGGCTATTGCTATAGGGTTTTGGATGATTCAATCATTCTGTATCTCTTAGCATGGCTGTGGTGAGTCCTGTGCCTGCAACTACACAACGGGTTGGTTCTGTGAGGTCGCTTCGTGATATCGGGGATACTAGAATCATGGCTAGCAGGGGAGAAATTGGAGAGGAGCTTAGTCCACCTGTGGTTGATGAGCCAATCTATGTTGCTGTGTCAAAAGATGTGAAGGAGAGCAAATTAAATCTGATATGGGCAATACAGAATTCCGGAGGAAAGAGGATTTGCATCCTTCATGTTCATGTGCCTGCAACAATGATCCCCTTGAGTAAGTTTGCAGCATATGTGTGTTTCTACTTCTCTCTATGGATCTGTTGTTTGATATCTTAATTTCTTCTTTCTTTTGCATGAAATTTTACACCGGATAAACTGATTCAACCTTGAAGTCAATGTTTGGTATATATTGCCTTGATGACCAGTATTTTTGAAATTACTAGGTGATTTAAAGTTGAATAAAATAAGGTTCATAAGATAATCAGGCCGATTTTAGAAATCTAGTTATAAGTTTCATTTCATATGTTGGGTTTCTTTTAAATTATCATGTATAAAGACTTACTTTACTACTTTATGATGTTGGGTGGCATTTGTCAAATTGGTCGTTTGATGTTTGGGTTTATCATTAAAGGAACTAATTTTAGAACTAAGGTTGGCTGTAATATATATAAAATCTTAAAATTCTTACTTCGCTGTGCTGTATTTCTCATTGCTAGAAATTTCCATTTTCTGATAATGGTCTATAACACTTATAATTTTCTTGTTTACAGTGGGTACTAAATTTCCTGCAAGTTCACTGAAAGAGCAAGAAGTTCGAGCATACCGGGAGATTGAAAGGCAAAACATGCATAAGACTCTAGATGACTATCTTCTTATCTGTCAACGGATGGGGGTAATTGTTGTTATAATTCTATATGTATATGAATTTCAAAACTTATTTAAATTTCTACTGATATTTTTCTGATACAGGTGCGGGCAGAGAAACTGCATATTGAAATGGACAGCATTGAAAAAGGAATTTTAGAACTCGTCTCCAAGTATAACATCCGAAAGCTTGTTATGGGAGCAGCATCTGATAAGTATTATTCTAGGTAAAAAGCGGACTATATTATTATTTTGTTAATTTTTTGCAGGAAATCCAATGATAATATCGTCAAATTATTGAAGACAGTATATATTATGTATTTTGTAAGTACTAAGAGACATATATGACTAGATCTGTGGACACTAGTTATGTACCATGCATATAGCTATACTTATATATCTGTTTTGGGTTTTAGAACTTTTCAGCCAAGCATGATATGGTTTCACTGTTCTCAATAACTAGTTCAATTTTTTTCTTAGCTATAGATCTGGATCTCTATCTCTTTCTCTTTGATTTTGTTATCCCCAAGGGGGGCTTTTTACTGCGTGGAGCAATGATAGTCCTTCCAAATCCATATTCACTTGTAACTCTGCAGAAATTATGCTTTATTTGATGGCTATTTGTAGCTTGAGAATTTTCCGATCTCTATATCAGTTTTGGCGAATTCAGTAGTCTGTTTTTAATGAGCTCACTTGTGATACGAACTCAGAAAGACTTAGAGAAGGAGAAGAGAGAAAGAGAGAAAGAATAAGGTTTCTGTTATTGAGTTCTTACAAATCAAGGAGAAAAGCCTCCTCCAAGGGTCTCACCTTCACAAGGGTTTCCCCTTTTACAATCTACAAATCTCAAGATGAATCTTTCCATCCTTACTCCTCTCTATTTATCTAACTGCTCCCTCTAACTAACCAACTAACTCTTCTAACTGTCACTAACTACTTTCCCCCCTTTTTTCTCCCTTCGTACATATACCTTCCAGGCCCTCTCCTCATTTGTCTGCGGTCTAACAATTTGCATCACATTGCAGGAGAATGATGGACCTCAGATCTAAGAAAGCCATCAATGTATGTCAACAAGCTCCAGCTTCTTGTCATGTGCAGTTTATCTGCAAAGGGCACCTTATACACACAAGGTACGGTGCATTCTAAAATATTAATGTGTTCGGATGTACAAGGGATATAATACCACATGAAATATAATTGTAATTAAGAAGGAAGGTTTGTAGTTACCTAGGAATACTTGTCTCAGTATTTAATAATTTCAAAAAGTTTGTTTCTTCATGTATGTCCCAGCTCGTATGATATTCTATTGCTGAAATTCTCTCTGCCAATAGTTGGCATTGCACTTGGTTTTTATTATTAAGTTACTTAGGTAAGTACCATATTAACACAGCGATCGCAGTTTGGATCAAGTTCATGTAGAGGCTGCATCTCCTTTGGTGCAGCAAGTGCCAAACTCTGAAGTTGAGCATTCACTACACTTGAGATCTCAATCTTTTGTGCTGGGGCAAAATCATCGGGCAAATCTAACAAATCATGGTCAAGAGTTATTTCGTAGAGTAAGGTCTGCCAACGATGGACATGGAGGGAGTATTCTGGCTGTTTCTTCTACAGATGACACTGAAGGGTTTTCAACTTCACTTAACCAGATGGGTACAGAAGTAAGTTCTGATGAGTCAGATAGTCTGTCAAGGATGAGTCCTTCAGGTTTGTCAACATGCTCTGATACCAGTGCAGTTGAACCAGCATTGATCCCAAATTTGATTCCTGAGGGCAGTGAAAATGTATTAGACTTGACTTTGAGTTGCCTGATTAAAGTGGATCTTCATCATTCATCTCCTCCTAGTGTACTGGTACTAAAAATTTCTTTTTATTTCAGTAGTGTTTGTCTCTGCTATGCAGCCTCTGCATATTTTTTGTGTTGACTTCTTACTATTGATGAGGGACATTTTTAACTTATAAATTTGCATTGATGAACCAAGTCTGAATACCTGAGCTTTGAGCAGATGTTTTTAATAATGTGATTGAACACTAGCAGGACGGTGGAATGAATGATACTCTGTATGATCAACTTGAACAAGCTATGGCTGAGGCCGAGAATGCTTCACGAAATGCATATCAAGAAACTTTTAGACGTGGGAAAGCTGAGAAAGATGCCATGGATACTATATGCAGGGTAACTGTTCTGTTGTCGAGTGCTTCTTCTTACTTCTGCAATGTGTAGATGATAATGTTTATGATGTGAATGGTTAATTCTTTATTGTTTGTATCCTGTTTTCTAGTTTTTAAACTCTTCTAAGTGGTAAAGCATTTGTCAGACCCAAAGAGTAAAACAAGTGGAGTATGTATGAACCAAACTTAACCATTGCCAAGAGCATTTGAATGGATCATGTTACGTTGAATTATCAAGTCATGTGCTGAGGATTGCAACTTGATAGACCCTCTAATCCTTTTAATGTTTGAACCACCCAATTGACAGGGTGAAGCCTCTAAAAGCTTATATATAGAGGAATCGAACCTGAGGAAACTAGCAGAGGAAGAACTGAAAAAGGAAAAAGAAGAACTTGATAATATGAAAAGCCAGCGAGACAAGGTTAAGGAAGAACTCCGACTTGCCCTAGATCAGAAATCATCACTAGAGAGTCAAATTGCATCATCTGAACTTATGATAAAGGAGTTGGAGCAGAAGATTATATCTGCCGTGGATCTGTTACAAAGCTACAAGAATGAACGAGATGAGTTGCAGATGAAACGTGATAATGCATTGAGAGAGGCTGAGGAGTTGAGGAAAAAACAAGGAGAGACCTTGAGCATGGATGTGTCTCAACTGTTTTCAGAATTCTCCTTTTCAGAGATTGAAGAAGCAACACATAACTTCAATCCATCCCTAAAGATTGGAGAAGGAGGATATGGAAGTATATTTAAAGGAATCCTGCGTCATACTGATGTGGCTATAAAAATGTTGCACCCAAACAGCATGCAAGGACCCTTGGAGTTTCAACAGGAGGTGGGATTGTTTGACTTTTGTGTGATAGTTCAAACATCACCTTTTTTTTTTATCAACCAAACTATTTTTGGCCCGTAGCATTTATAATCTGAAAAATCTTTAGTGATTTGCAAGCTGATATATATGTCCAAGAGTGAAATGAATTTAGCCTTAACTATCTTGCTTGTAACTTGCAGATTGCATCTTTTCATGTATGAAGAACTAAATAATGAATATCAATTTAAAAAAGAAAGTGTGACAAGAGTGGGAAGTAACAAATTAACATTAATTTCTTCTAAAATCCAAATCGTGCTTTTTATGTAGTATGTTACTCCTTTGCATAATTTTTTATCTACTTTTTCTATGAAAAACCCTGAAAGAAGAGAAAGAGGATACAGATTTGTAGTGAAAGGGATATTTATTTTGACCCGAATTTTGATTTTGTATCAGGTTGATGTATTGAGCAAGTTGAGGCATCCCAATCTTATCACACTTATAGGAGCCTGCCCTGAATCCTGGGCTCTTGTCTATGAGTATTTACCCAATGGAAGCCTTGAAGATCGTCTCGCCTGTAAGGATAACACACCTCCATTATCATGGCAAACTCGAATTCGCATTGCTGCAGAACTATGCTCTGCTCTCATTTTTCTCCATTCTAGTAAACCTCACAGCATAGTGCATGGCGACCTAAAACCGTCCAATATTCTCCTTGATGCACACCTTATTAGCAAGCTTAGTGACTTTGGAATCTGTCGCATATTATCTCTTCACGAGAGTTCTAGTAATAATAATACACAGTTTTGGAGAACTGACCCAAAGGGAACTTTTGCCTACATGGATCCTGAATTCCTTGCTGTAGGGGAACTTACTCCAAAGTCTGATGTTTATTCCTTTGGAATCATATTGTTGAGATTGTTGACTGGGAGACAAGCCTTGGGAATAACAAAGGAAGTGAAATATGCATTAGATACTGGAAAATTGAAATCCCTCTTGGATCCTTTGGCTGGAGACTGGCCATTTGTGCAGGCTGAACAGTTGGCTCGCATGGCTTTGAGGTGTTGTGAGATGAATAGAAAGAGCCGACCGGACCTTTATTCAGATGTCTGGAGGACACTGGAACCAATGAGGGTTTCTTCTGGAGGCACAAACTCCTTTGGACTATGTTCTGAAGGGCTTTTCCAACCTCCTTCATATTTTGTTTGTCCAATCTTCCAGGTAACTGGCTCTGCCTATCTTCTTTTGTCAATTTAAGATCATTTTCAAAATGTCAAGTCCCCCTGATCTTTTTAGGATCTCTAGACCAATGAACACATGTAATATAACAAAAAAAAACTGATCGCATTCATCCCAATTCTCAGTTTTCATTGATAAGTTAGTCAAAATTTCATAACTGTCTATTCCTGTTTTGTTTTTTATTCTGGGTACATTATGGTGATATCTTTATTATCTCCACTTGCAAAAAAATCCATGGAATGAATAGCTTTGAATATAAAACAGTTATCTAAATTTCCCCTGATTTTTTTCCTACTTTGCAGGAAGTCATGCGAGATCCACATGTAGCTGCAGATGGTTTTACTTACGAAGCTGAGGCTATACGAGGATGGCTTGATAGTGGTCATGACACTTCACCTATGACAAACTCTAAGCTTGCACATCACAATCTTGTTCCCAACCGTGCTCTTCGTTCTGCAATCCAGGACTGGCTTCAAAGTCGCTGATGAAGCTCAGTATTTTTCTGACCATTTTGATTAAACTGTATATCTACCTGTTTAAAATATGTCTAGGAAAGAAAGTTGCCATTTTTCCTTATATCGGTTTTGTTTCCTACACTTCCTTAAGATATGGATTCACATGTTATAGCCAATTAGCCATCCCGTTGACTTGTATAGGTTAGATAACCACATGATTATTATCTTACGTCATTGTAAAGTACATAAATTATAAGTCAGCGGTATTTTGTGTGATTGATTATCTTTGGCAGCAGGCAATATTGTTCACGAATTATGAGAAGATATATGCAAATTTGATAGCAGCGACTACTTATAGCTTCAGTGAGAATCTTAGAAAGCTAGTAATGTTGTTCTCCTTTCCTATGTGCTGCTTTTAGTTGAAAATTTGGGATGAATGAATAATCCAAAGTAGGAAATACAAATAGAGGTCAGGAACTTGGTAGAAAGAAATTTGAGCAAGTTTCCATATTTTTTTTTTAGAAATTGGATTGATCTCTTCTAAAGTTTAGTTTAATTACATGACATTCCTCTTGTTTTAGATATTATACTAACTCGAGATCTATGTTATCATTACACTTACTTTTCCTAAAGGAGTGATAATTGAAATTGCACTGATCTCTTCCCTTTCCTAAAGGAGTGATAATTGAAATTACCCTGATCTCTTCAAAGCACAGGTGAACGTAACTTTTAAAATGATGGATGTCTAGTGTAATGAAGTTTATAAGTTAAACTTCGAAGGTGGTCAATATCAATATTTTTTAACCTTGGATGAACTTATTATAGTGGACTTACCAACTTCACAAGTTAAAAAAGAATACTAAATCCGTGAGAACGTAACACCTGTCTGCAAAAGAAATAAAAGGGAGAAGTAAAAAGAAAGGAAAGCACAAGCTTGTTAAGATATGCTGGTGTGCACCATCCACTCATAAGCATGTTTACATGGCTAAACCGGAAGCATCAAGAGAGTGGCTTCCACAAAAGGTGCCACGGGAAGCCAAAATATCCCCTTAGTGTTAAAAGAAATCCTATCCAAACAGGTAAGTTCAGGTCAAAGTGGATCGGACACGAATGACCATGGACCAACTTATTAACGGGAAGTTACAATCTTGTATTAGAGGTTGAAAAGGAAAGCAAGACTGTTGTTCAAGTTATAGATGTCCATAGTTTGTGTCAGAGATGTTGTCACTTGGATATAATTGAAGATTTGGTGATGGTGAGGATTGCTTTTGTAATCATCAATTTTTGATTTAATGATATTAATGTTATTATTTTATCGCTTATGTATTTATATAATTTTTTATAAAATATTTATAGTATATAGTCTTGTCCTCAGTACTCAAAATTTATATATCCGTTCCTGATAGCAATCCCTATTTATATGAGCGTGCGCGACAGTAGCTCCAGAAAAGTTGTGTAACACATCCCAGATAAAAACAAATGGTTTTTCCCAATCTGTTATAAAAACCAGCCACGAAATCAAAACTCCGCCACCGAATGCCCAAAACACGCGCGCACACTCACTTATGAGGTTATTAACAACACACCCATGAGCATGATTTTAACAATAACATACATTTACACACTCTTGTCAATTTCCAAAAAACAAAATCCATAGAAAATCATTGACACGTCAACAATCCCTCATCTTCTTTGTAGAATACCAATGTTGAGCCTTTAAAAAAACAAAGAAGAAGAGAAGAGTCCGGAGCACCAACATCTCCTTGTTGCTTCTTCCCTTCAAGTTTCCTGATCCTCTCCCCAGGGTTTCTTAGATTTGTGACAAAATGGGAGAAGGAGGGGGTGAGCTCCCTTATATGATGAAATTGGGATAAAAATGCTCTTGGGCCTAAGGGTATTACAGGAAAAGAACCCATAAAGTATCCTTAATATTTATTTACTAAGGGTGTGTCGACTATGAACTACCCTATTTATGTCATAACATCTATATTTCGTGTATTTATAAACATAATTTATTAAATATGGATAGTTTCATAGTATATGGAGGAGGACTCGGAAGTTTCTCAGTTTCTACCGGAGAGACAACGGTAGTAGGAGTAGCATCAAAGGTTAGTGGCTGAGATGAAATTATGGGTGTTTGCTCACCTAATGCTACTTGTGCTTCATGCCAAACCATGGCAGGTTCTTTTGCAAATACCTAAGGTGAAGTAATTGGTGCAGGTGTTGGTTCCTTTGATGGTGATGAGGACAAATAAGAAGGCATGTGTATCGCTGGTGGTGGTGTTGTTCGCCCGAATGGGGAGGGAATTTGAGAGGTTAATATTCTAGTAGATTTTTCAGTAGTCTTCTAATTAACAACACTAGATTGAGAATTCTGGGTTTTTGGTGGATGGGGCTGTTAGATATAAAACCACAAGTTATAGTTTTCACTAGGGTTCGACAATGCAAAAAACTACACTAAATAATAAAGGATCTTGAACATCATAATTCTCACTATGTCATTAATATCTATAAGGAGAGTTCAAAACCTTACCTGGATCCTTAATCTCTTTCTTGCTTATTCTTGAGGATTTTCTCCCATCTCTTCCTACCTTTTATTGTGTCTTTGATGGTGAAGACAATGGACGAAAACCCCTTAGTCTATTCAGAAAACTAATTTGTTTTCTTATACCCACTTTTCTTTTTGTTATCTTTTTGTTTAGCAAGTAACTGCCTACTTTTTTGAAGGGAGATGAGAGGGATTTAATTTTGAAATTCAAAATTAACCCCACTAACTTTAATTACCATTAGACCAAACAACCATCACATTAGGTCATCTTTTATTTAAAGCTAGCCTATTAGTTACATGGGTCACGAATAGATTATTAAAATAATCTAACAATCTCCGACTTGGCTCATGTGACGACTTGAAGATTCAACAATAGACCATAATTGTACATCATACGTTGAAACTCTCAAGCCATCATCTTTAATTGAATTAAAATGATTGGATCATGGCGGTCACATGTTACCCAACTACTTGATTTCTTCCATGTATCACAAATCAAATCAACTCATGCAACTTTAATTAACACTGTAATTTGTGTCTTTGATGTCTTTTCGAAGACACATCTTGTCATCACACCAAAACAATATAAATATACCCTACAATCTGGATAACAATATACAAAGCAGAAACATAACTGTAAATGAATTCACAAGTGTTATATAATTCGAGCATTACAACCATACATGTATATACATAACATCACACTATAATGTTAACAAGAACTTACCATAATGCCCATCCTTTCAACATGGCCAATGAATGTTTTGGGCGGTAACCCTTTAGTTATCAGATTTGCTATCATTAAATCTGTACCAATATGCTCAATTGTTTCCGCACTTCTTCTTTAACTGACATGTTTCTACAGATAAAGAACACGAACAAAATCAATAGGCTGAGTCGTGGACTAGGTCACTCTCTTTAAGACGTTTCGCGGCTCTTCCTAGAATGTGCAGCAGTGTACAGCCTCGTCGTCCCTAGGATAAAACAGCCTCACCAGAAAATATGGTTATCCCTGCACAGAAGAGAACCACCAACACACACCCTCATACTAATATTGCTCAGAAACTCAACAAAGGGATTTTCAGAAAGCTTTGGAAGAAACTATATTAGTATATTGTTTTTGTGTGTCCAAAAACCTTTACCAAAACATGTTTATATAGCCAAAATGAAGAAAAACCGTGTCTGGACCATCAAAGCACGTCATAAAATGATTTTAAGACCTTTAATGGCTTAACAACGGCTAAAAACGGGCAGAAAAACAACATTTTTCACGTGTACATCAATGTACTTAAATAGTACATCGATGTATTTAAATATTTTCAGCAGAAGCGCGTTTTGGGACATGTACATCGATGTCTTTTAATCATACATCGATGTACAAACCAAATACATCAATGTATGAATTAAATACATCTATGTACAAAAAAACATACATTAATGTATGAATAAAATACATCTATGTACAAAAAACGTACATCAATGTTTCTTTGTTTTTTTCATAAAACATACAACAATCCCCCACTTGTTTTATTTAAAAAACATTCTATCGAGCAATAAAGCATAACAAAATAAGATTGAGCATAAATAATGGTGTCCGTAGACTTGAACCATTACATAGTGATGATGCTTCAGAATATACTAGAGTGACACGTAGTTTTGAACTCTATTTCTGACAACATTACACACTCAACCTTTCAGGATGTAGCCTATAAGCCCGTGCATTACGGCCATACACGTATATCCCAATATAGTGAATGCTCTAGCGAATTTTGCCCCAAAATTCCATAGGAAGTGGCCTCACTTCCACATTCACATAGGTGAGTCTATCAAGAGTACTCTTGTAGCTAAGTACCCTACACCATGTAGAGTATATAACTCATTAAGAATCAAACATTGATTCGACCTTTCAACACTATAGGATGTCATGCTCTAAACATATGAATGAGACTTTATAATATTTTTATCATAGCATGATTCTCACATCTCCTTATAAGTTGTTATTACCCTTTGAACCTATTTCTTGGGATCTCCAGTCTATAGGTTGAGTTACCCTTATAAGAGACAATTTAATCTATGGGTATAAGTCCCATTCCTTTAGAGGTTTTAAAAACCTTTTCTCTTGCTAATCTTTTCGTCAAAGAATCAGCCAAATTTTCTTCAGACCTCACATGATCCGTTCTCACAGCTCCAGTAGAGAGAAACTCTCTAACTATGCTATGCTTGCGATGTATTTGTCGCCTCTTACCGTTATAATAATGGTTCTGAATCTTTGCAATAGCCGCGGTACTATCACAATGGATCAATATGGCTAGAATCGATTTATCATACATAGAGATATCTAACAAGGTTTCTCAACCATGCTGCCTCCTCACTAGCAGTTGCTAGTGCAATCATCTCAGACTCCATGGTAGATTGTGCTAATATGGTTTGTTTCTTCGATTTCCAAGAAACAACCCCCCCAGCTAAGCTAAAAATATAGCCATTGGTCGCCTTGGAGTCATTTGAAAAGGTATTCCAATCAGCATCGTTGTATCCTTCAAGGACAGCGGGAAACCTTTGATAATGTAATCCTAGGTTCATGGTCCTCTTAAGGTACCTCATGACCCTCTCAATAGCACTCCAGTGCTCATTACTAGGACTGCTAGTAAACCTACATATTAACCCCACAACATAAGCTATATCAAGCCTAGTGCAATCGGCAACATGCCAAAGGCTGCCAATGATGCTCGCATACTCAGATTGTTTAACACTGTCACCAGTGTTCTCGAACAACTTGACACTAGGATCATAAGGGGTACATGCTGGTTTACAATCAAAGTAATTATTTTTGTTTAAAACTTTCTCAATACAATGAAACTGATCTAAAGAAATTCCCTTTTCAGTTCTAGTAATTTTTATTCCAAGAATTACATTTACATTACCAAGGTCCTTCATGTCAAAATTTTCACAAAGCATATTTTTGACATTTTTCACAACGTGAAAATTAGAACCAAAGATAAGCAAGTCATCCACATATAAACATATAATAGCGCAAACATTATTTTTTGATTTATAAAATATGCACTTATCAATTTCATTAATTTTAAATTCATGTGAGATAACTAGATTATCAAATTTCTCATGCCACTGCTTAGGTGTTTGTTTCAAGCCATACAAGGATTTGTTTAATTTGCAAACTTTATTTTCATGGCCAGAAACAACAAAACCATCAGGTTGATCCATATAAATCTCTTTTTCTAAATCACAATTCAGAAAAGCAGTTTTTACATCCATTTGATGTACAACCATATCATGCACAGCAGCAAGAGACAATAAAACACGAATAGACGTAAGTCTAGATACAGGTGAAAACGTGTCAAAGAATTCTATGTTTTCTCTTTGCCTATATCATTTGGCTACTAATCTAGCTTTAAACTTATCTATCATTCTATCGGGTTTTAATTTCTTTTTAAGAATCCATTTACATCCTATAGCCTTGTACCCCGGAGGTAAATCTACTAATTCCCAAGTTCCATTAGACTTAAGAGAGTCCATTTCGTCATTTATAGCTTCTTGGCAAAAATTGGCATCAATAGAGGACAAAGCCTCCTGAATAGAGGAAGGATCCTCCTCAACATTATAAGCATAAAAATCAGGACCAAAGTCCTTAGCCACATGTGCCCTTTTACTTCTTCTAGGTTCATCTAGAAATTCATCATTAGAATTACTTGTTCTAATAGGTGCATTATTAGAAGTTGAGTCCCCACTATTTTTCAATTTAAACGGAAAACGATCTTCATAAAAATTAGTGTCATTAGATTCAATAACAACTTTTTCATTTAAATCAAAAAACCTATAGGTTTTGCTATTAACCACATAGCCTATGAAAACACATTCATATGCTCTACTTGCTAATTTATTTCTTTTAGGATCAGAAATCCTAACAAAAGCCAAACAACCCCATGTTCTAATATAGGAAAAATTTGGTTTCTTATTTTTAAACATTTCATAAGGAGAAATTTTACTATTTGATTTAGGTATTCTATTAAGCACAAAACAAATATTTAGCAAAATTTCACCCCACCAATAAGATGTAGCACCAGAATGAACCAAAATAGCAACAACAGATTCAACAAAAGTTCTATTTTTTCTTCCAGCTTTCCCATTCATATCAGGAGAATAAGGTGCAGTTTTCTCATGAATTATACTGTAACACCCCATTTTTTTTTTAAAGCTTTCTAAAGATAATAAAGAGTATTTATGAGTTTGTATTTTATTGGAGGGTCTAGAGAGTGAAATAAAATAAACAGAGACCATAGTCATGCTTTACGCTTTCATAAGGAGTTACAGGTAAATTTTGGGTCGAAAATTCAGACGGAGTTCAGTCTGCGTTTTTCACTGACAGTAGTGTTTTACTACTCAGAAGACTTAATTTGGATTCGTGAATGAGATAGTTAGTCTTAGAATCGAATTCTCTACAATTTTGCTAAAATTGGTTTCGCGCTCTAAAAAACGGAATAATAATAAACTATTCGGGCGAAAACTCGAACCAGGAGACAAAGGGAGCTGCATATGGATTTACCGGGACCAACTGACGATAAACTTGATGTCACATCAAGTCACATCACCTTGGGAAACGTGCCAGAGTCATGATGGCTTTTTGAAAATATCTGGACGCAAAAAGACCAAAATAACCCTGACTTTCATGGAAATTACCATTTTATCCTTGTGTGAAAAGACCATTTTGCCCTTAAGTGAATTTTGTAACCTCCTTATCTCTTCTTTCTCTCTTCCTCATGCCTCCCTCCTTCATCTTTCCCTCTTCACTTTCTTTCTTCTTCTTCATCTTTCTTCATCACTCTCTCTTATTTTTCTTAGGGATTCTTCAAGCTTTTTGTGAAAACAAAGTTGATCATTCACTCATCTTTATCATCTAGGAGCTATGGACCTCATCCTTGAGCCCTCAATCTTCATTTTTCTCCATTGAAACTCTAGGTTTTCAAGCTTTTTCCAATTTGAAGCTTGAACTTCAAAAATTCATAGGAAATTGTAGAAAAATCCTTTTAATGTCAAACCAATTTCTGTGAGCTAGTTTCATTACCCTCTTTCATAATCCAAGAGCTTGTAAGCCAAAGAGTTCTCTAGCTCATATGGATAAGAATGGCCGAACCCTATATGTGTTGAAATCTTGAGTTTTTGATTCAATTTTTGAGTAATGAGAATTGATCTAGTGTTATGATGGCTTAAGGATCATTGATCCAAGAGTTTGGAATTTCTAGACATCCCTAGCCTATTTTACCATGAAGAGGCCGAACCTAGCTTGTGTGTGAGCTATGAGTTTTGCTTCAAGTTTTTTGTGTAATAAGACTTACCCTAGTGTTATACATACTTGAGGATCATTCATCCGAGAGTTGGTAGAATTTCAACACCCCTAGCTTATTTAAATAAATAGGGGCCGAACCCTAGTCATAAGGATTAGGGAAGTTTTGATTGAATTGTATTAATTTCTGATTGTGATTTGTTGTGGATGATCAGATTGTGTTCGATCGTCGTAAAGCATGCTAAAGTGCCTGCTGCGGAGCTGTGTTCGGGAGCTTGTACGGGATGCCGAGCGTGCGTAGCAGATTAAGGTGGGGGAGAAAGAACTGTTTTCCTCGGGAAGGCAAGCTTAGTATAGAATGTATACATGTGTAGGGGAAACCTTAAACCCTACTAGAGGTTGAGCCCTGGACAAAGTGCCTGGACCCTAGGTGTAGGTACTTTTGGGCTACCACCACTAAGATGATAATCTAGATGATGTGATTGATTGAGGTTGATGTGTTGAACTATTTATGTGATTATCTATTGGTTTGTTATGTTGAACTGCCTATGTGATTGGCTGTTTGTCTGTCATCGTGATGATATCTGTATTGGCTTAATTACTGTTGTGATATTTTATTATTGTGATTGGTTGGATGGTTGTTGATGAGATTATGGTGAGTTGTTCTGTTGTTCGGGTTGATACCGTCGTGGTCTTGACTATGGAGTTATGGCTCGTGGACGCAAGGCGTCGTGATGTTGATGATGATGTTGATGTTGATATGGATGCAGTGCATCGTGGTCGTGGCCGAGTGATTTAGGTGTGAGGTCCCGATATCAACCTGTGATGGATGTGTGTTACATATCATAGCATTTCATACCACGACATATTTGTCCCAAAGGGGGATGTCCAATTGGGGATGTGATGTTTTTAATCCCGAGGCGGGATGTCCAATTGGGGACGTAATGTTGTCCTGACGGGGATTTCCAACTGGGGACGTGATGTATCGGCCGACATGCATATAGGGATGTCAGCATATACATAGGGACTAGTATCCCTCGTACAGGTTTGATATGAGAGATTGAAATTTGAGATGGTTGTGCTCGTATGACTCAAGGGATGGGTGTTGGTGTGTTGTTTGTTTTTCGTATGTGTGTGCTGCATGTATATATATGCTGTATTGATGCCCCTCTCCCATATTTGATGATGCATGTTTCTTATCTCCTTGTATTTCCTCTTTGTGTTCTTTTATTTTATGGGAAGACTCCATGGAGGAACCAATTGTTGAAGAGTTGGATGGCACTCCTTATGAGCCCGATGCCGGTGGACGAGCCCAGGACCCTCTCCCTGAGAGGTTGGGAAGTGATCGTGGTTAGCCAGAGAGTTGCCTCTCGACCCTTTTTTTTTTTAAATATATTTTGCTTATCGTCTGTATTATGCTCTCCGTACATATGTACTAATACTGTTGCCTTACTGACGGGTCAACCGATGCATGTAGGTATCTTTTACATTTGAACCGCGTTACTCTGATATATGCATGTATTGGCATAGCCTTAATATAATTTCGTTTTCGCGTTTTAATCTTTCTGCTGCGTTTCGTCTTAATAAAGCGCGTTAACGTTTATAATACGGTTTAAGGCTTAGTTAAATATCTTAGGTTCTTCAATGGAACGGCGGGTCGTCTCATATACCATTGAAATTGTAGATATCATTAAAAATTTCAGAATCATATTCCAATCCTCTATCACATTGAAATCTTTTTATTTTCTTATTTAGTTGATTTTCAACTTCAGAAACAAATGATTTAAACATTTCAAAGGCATCACTCTTATTTTTCATAAGGTATACATATGTGAAATTAGAGCTCTCATCAATAAAAGTGATAAAATATCTTTAACCATTTCGAGTTAACACTTCATCAAATTCACATATATTAGAATGTATTAAATCAAGAGTTTCAGTTTCTCTAATTACTGATTTATAAGGAGTCTTAGTAACTTTAGCTTGGCTACAAATTCACATTTTTCAAAATCATTTATAGATAGTTTAGGAATTAATTCCAAATCGCTCATATTTTTAACAATGCGTTTATTAACATGAGAAAGTCTAGAATGCCAAATATTAAAAGAACACAACATATAAGAAGAAATAATTTTATTCATCTCAATGTTCAACTTAAACATGCCATCAATAGCATAACCCTTTCCCACAAAGACACTGTTCTTTGTAAGAGTATACAAATCAGCTCCAATGGTTTGAGTAAACCCAGCCTTGTTAAGGAGATAACCCGAAACCAAATTCTTTCTCATCTCTGGAGTATGCATAACATGCTTAAAAACCACTGTCTTTCTAGAGGTAAACTCTAATTCCACATCTCTTGTCCCAGCAACAACAGTGGTGTGTGAATCACCCAATAACACTTTCTGGTTTTCAGCAGCAGAATAGGACTTAAACAGGGACCTACCATAGCAGATGTGGCGCGTTGCGCCGGTGTCTACCCACCTCCCTTCGGATCCACCAACAACATTGATTTCAGATATCATAGCAATGAGTTGGTTCTCAGTAAGGTTCGCCTATAAGGCAGGACGACCCTTAAGGTGGCGGTTTCTAGCCAAATGGCCAGGCTTACCACAATTATAACAACTAAACTGTCCTAAGGGCGGTTTCTTCCCATTCTAATTATGACTACCATTTTTACTGTTGTGCTTATGAAATTTAAATTTCATAGTTTTAGCTTTCAGTTTCAGGACAGCAGAAGTGGATTCGACCACAGCAAGAACCTCTTCTTTCTGGTCTTATTTACGGGCTTCCTCCTCTATACGCAATCGGGTTGTCAAGCTCTCCAATGAGAACTCTTTGGTTTTATGCCTGAGGATGTTCTTAAAATCTTTCCAACCAGGTGGCAACTTATAAATTATTACAGCTACTTGAAATTGATCATCTAAAGTCATACCTTCAGAGACAATTTCATGTGCAATCTTCTGGAGTTCATGGATTGAGCTTCTACAGATTTGTCATTAGTCATCTGATACTTCAGGTAGCAGCTGACAGCATACTTCTAGGTTCCCACCTCTTCAATGTCAAACTTCTTCTGTAGCGCTTCCCAAACCTCCTTGGCAGTGGTGTTATTACTGTAATAGTCATAAAGATCATCAGACAATCCATTTAAAATAAAATTCTTACACAAAAAGTCATTCTCATTCCAATTTTCCAGGTCCTTCCGTTGTGCTTCTGACGGGTTCTCTGGCAGAACTGGCTTGTCAGTGTTGAGCACTGAGGCTACTTTGCGCACAGTCAAGAAGAACAACATCTTCTACTTCCATCTTTTGTAGTTAGCACCTTAAAATGAAAGCGCTTGTTGAGATCAGCAGGAACAATGTCGTGTTCAGAAGACATGGCAAATGAACGTCTTAAAATTGTTGTTGCAGATAAAGAACACGAACAAAATCAACAGACTGAGTCGCAGACTAGGTCGCTCTCTTTAAGACGTTTCGCGGCTCTGCCTAAAATGTGCAACAGTATACAACCTCGTCGTTCCCAAGATAAAACAGCCTCACCAGAAAATATGGTTCTCCCTGCACAGAAGAGAACCACTGTTGCATTCAAAACACACTTAAGGGCAGTGTACCCTGTCGCAGAAGTAATATAGGACGCAAGTCTAGATATCGTGCTCAAGAGATTAATCTGATATAATAGTGATAAAGCAAGTATTGGAATAGGAAAATTCTTATGTTATTTAGACTAATAAAGAACCTAGAAAATAAATAGGAATAGAGCAATGTTAAAGAGAATAGCAAGAAAGTAAAAGAGTTTTAAGAAATCACGAGTAAAGGACCTAGAGCCGTGGTTTCACTCGTGCTTTCGATACCCCCCAAATCCTAATTCTATTTATTTTCGCAATTGCTTTTTTGAATACCAATCCCTCTACGAAAACTATTAATTGTTTGTCAGGCAATTAATATTCTTTTCCCCAAATAAGCCCAATGGTTGTCAGGCAAAGAGTTTAAGTGATTAGAAAGCATTAAGCACAAAGAAGTTGAATGATTGAAAGGAATAAATCACGTTTTCGCAAATATAGATATTAAACCTTAGTTATCCTATAGGTCTACCAGTTTAATTGGGCTTGTTAGCTAAAATGTCAATCAATTGATTATAAGCATACAAAGGGTGCGCAATCCTAGTATGGGATGAAGAACGATAGAATAATACTATTCAAATAGCAACTCTAAAACCAAAAAGAGTTGAATTAAAGCTAAGACATAGCGAAAGGAGTTTCTACTAACACAAGTTCCACCACAACTGTAGTGGTGAATTTAGCTACTCATAGTAATATAGAAAACCAAAATCAACAAAGGGAAATGCATCCTCAATAATTGAAGAGGGAGAAGTGTCTCCAACTTAACCTCCAGGTGCCAAATCCTACTCTAGAAATCAAAACTACAAACTAAAACTAAAACAAGAGTATAGTACTCAAAGAAAATAAAGAGATGAAAGAAAGAACAAAAGATGTCTTTAGAGTGGCACAGAGGGCCTCTATTTATAACACAAAATGCGGACTAGGCCTTGATTCTGGTCTCCTGTTTCATTGGCATGGGCGTGCTCTTCAGCATATCAGGCCGTGCTCATATATGTCAGTGGTTACTGACTTCGTAAATCAATGTTCTAGTGCACGAGACGTAGCACAGGCGTGCCCTTCAGTTGGCACGGCCGTGCTCTTTGCGATTGGGGCTGTGCTAGCTTCTTTCAGGCCTTTCTTTACTGAGTCAGCCCTTTCTTCAATATGGCACGGGCGTGCTCTCATGTGGCACGACCGTGCTAAGTCTTTAGAGGTTAGCCTTAAGCTTTTTCGTAAGGTTTTGTTTGGATGGATAGCTTTGGGAGGTTGGCACGGGCGTGCTCTCGCATGACACGGCCGTGCTAACATCAGAACTTCAGTATTTTGTCCAATTTAGCTATAAAACCTTCTCTTTTTTGCAAAATTCCACTAAACTGCCTCCGAACGTCAATTTTGTCAAAACTTAAGTAAAAAAGTGAAATAAAATAATATTTATCCTGAAATGCATCAAATTTTAACCCAAATACCCTCTATAAAATGCACAGAATTGAGGTTCATCAAACTTCCCACCCTTAAACATTGCTTGCCTTCAAGCAATTATCTGGCTTAAAATAATTTTCAAAAGAAGTTTCAGACTTAAATCAAGGGAACTAAAAACAAGAAGAGTTTTCGAAAATTGCGAGGATAGTCAAACAAGTATAATTTTAAAAAAAAATCGGAAAGATTACCCAATTGGAACTTTTAAATTCCTTGAAATCAAACCTTTTTTTTTCTCAAAAGACCAAAGGTCGCTCTTCTCACAATCTCTCAGTGTATTGGGCAAAGATCTGAAGACACTCAAGATTCTCAAATAAATACATTACCATAGGCTTGTTCATTGACCAAATCTCCACAATATGAACCATATGCCTGCAGAAGAAGGTTGAAGTCTTTCTTGGGTTGTAATGGGGCCAAGGTATTAATGTTAGGTGAGGTAGAGAAAGAAAAGGGATAATCAAAAGGGTAAATCAATAAACAAAGTAAAGACCCTTAGAAGCATAGAAGAAAAAAAAGTGCATTGGCACCTTTTTCACAAGATATAAATTTTTTTTTTTTTTAGGATTTGCTACTTTTTCTTCAACCTTTCCTTTCTTTCTTTAGCTATAAGCTCTTTTTTCCTTGCCTTCTCTCTAGTATTTTTTATATTCATATTTTTTTTTTCTTTTTTAGGAGAAAGGGACAATATATTTTTCTTTTCGCTGCCACCCTATTTTTAACATTTCTATTTTTGGAAAGGGAGCCATCACCATATATTTCTCTTGTTCCATTATACTTCCAAGGGGGAAGCAAAAATAATTTTAATTTTAATTTTTCAGAATAGGGACCAAGAAGAGAATTTTCATAAAAAGGCTTAAAATTGGGCAACTAAGGGAGAAGTATTTTAAGAAAATATGTAGGCCAGAAAGAATATCTAAGAGTGCCTCAACCAAAGTTCCATTTGCATAAGTCAAATTTGCCTTGAGATGGTTTCCGAACAAGTTCTAGAATATATAATACCTGAGAATCACACTCATCCAAGAAAAGGGTTAATATCAAAATATTTGGCAATGTAACTTAACCCCATAAAAGCCCAAACCTCACATTTTAGGAGTTAAGTCTAATGAAGAGTTTTAAATCAAAGAATTTATCTGCTAATTATCAGTTTTCGAAGGATTAATTTTTTCAAATATACTTATGAGACTGTCAAAGCAATTTTTCAAAATTTTTTTTTTTAAGGGGTTTCCTTAATTTTAAAAGTTTTAAACCAATTGATTGGATGCAGCAGAGTCAAAAATATGAATATATTTTCCCTTCCCACACTTAACTTATACAGTGTCCTCAATGCATACATATAATCATGAAATACAGGTGGAGAGGGAAGGAAGAAGAGAGATGTAAGTTCTTACTCAGATAAACAAGGCCTTGCTTACCTACCTACCAATAAACTATACAACATAGGTTGCCTCCTGCACAGAGCTTGTTTAACGTCCCAAGCCTGACGGTGTTGAGATTGAATCAATCTGCCAGATAGGTGATAGCTTTCACCTGTAGTAACCCCTCTTCAAAATGCTTTGCACGTTGTCCATTGATTTTGAAGGTAGTGTCATCATTCCTTGTAACTTCAATTTCTCCAGAGGGGAAAACTTGGGTCACAGTGTAAGGGCCTATCCACCTAGAGCGCAATTTACCTGGAAAAGGACGCAGACGTGAGTTATAAATCAAAACTTTCTCCCCAATCTGAAACTCACGCTTCTAAATACGTTTGTCATGCCACTTTTTAGTGCGCTCCTTATAGTATTTAGCATTCTCATAAGCTTCTAGATGAAGTTTATCCAACTCATTTAATTGCAATAACCTTTTTTCACCTGTAAGCTGTGTATTAAAGTTAAGAAATTTCAAAGCCCAAAATGCTCTATGCTCCAACTCAGCAGGTAGATGGCATGAATTTCCAAAAACAAGGTGATAGGGAGACATCCCAATGGGAGTCTTGTATGCAGTCCTATTTGCCCATAATGCATCATCTAATTTTAAAGACCAATATTTCCTAGATGCCCCAACAATTTTCTCCAAAATTCTTTTTAACTCCCTATCTAAAATTTCCACTGGTTTGTGGATAGTAAGGAGTTGCTACCCTATGAGTGACACCATATTAGCTTAGAAGTTTAGCAAATTGTTTATTACAAAAGTGAGTGCCCCCATCACTAATGATTACCCTGGGTGTGTCAAATCGAGTAAAAATATTCTTTTTCAAAAACTTTATCACAACTTGAGCATCATTAGTAGGCAAAGCTACAGCTTCAACCTTGGCATCAAAGGTTATTCTTAGTATTTAATATAAAGCAAGCAAACCCAAAAGAATGAAAATAAGATATGTTGGGTTTGCGTCCTTTCCATATTTCATATGGAGTCTTCTTCAATATTGATCTTATTGTAACATCTCAAAATTCCTGTAGCTATCTTTTAACTGTTTGTGTGAATAACTTGACTGAGAACACAACTTGATTAATAATAATCGTAAGAATAGTTAATAATTGAAAATTCATATTGAATTTCAATATAAAATATTGTTTTGAGCTTTCTATGTTATTTTGAGTCGGGACACTCACTGATAACCTATTATTGTCAAAACACTAGTTGGGCGTGAATGGAACTCATAAAGAAGTCCAAGGGTAATTTGGTCACTTCGTAAGGAATCTTAGATATTTTCTAGGTAGCCATCATGACAAATGATAAGTCATAGGACAAGGATGGAATTCCATTAGTTCCTAGGGATAAAATGGTCTTTTCCATCATAAAATATCTTAGATATTTAGAAAAGCAATCATGACTATGGTGAGTCACAAGGGCAAAGGTGTGATTTCATTAGTTCTTAGGGACAAAAAAGTAAGATCACCTAGGGACACAAATGGTATTTCACTAAGAGGCTAAAGGCAAAATGGTCTTTTTGCCATAAAATATCTAGATATTTTAGAGAAGTCATCATGACTAGTGGTGAGTCATGGTGGTGACTCACCCACTGATTCATCCCACTAGATGACCCGCGTTTCTCGTCCGGCGTCCGATTTTGTCTCTGGGTGTCCGTTATCGACTTTGTCGATTTCCCGATTTAATATTTCTCCCGAATAAAATATCTTATTTCACTTTTCGTGAAATATTTCAAAGTAACCAAAGTCGTCAGGAATTCGATATAAAACCTAACTGTTTCGTTCACGAGTCGAAATTAGGTTTTCTGATCAGTAAAATTTTACTGTCAATGAAAAACACAGACCGATTTTTGTAACACCCTGATTTCCGTCGCTTTCTAATATCGGTAATCTATATAAATATGTTGATATTTTATTCGAGATTTAGAAAATGATTTTGACTAAACCGAAGTCATATTCATGCTCTACGCCATCGTAGAAGGCTACGGTTAAATTTTGGGTCGAAAAGTCAGACGGAGCCCGGTCTGCGTTTTCACTGACAGTAGTATTTTACTACTTAAAAGACCTAATTTTGACTCGTGAACGAGGCAGTTAGTCTTAGAATTGAATTCTCTACAATTTTGCTAAAATTGGTTCTCGGCCTTAAAAAGTGAAAATAATATAAACTATTCGGGTCAAATCTTGAATCAGGTGGCAAATGGAGTAGAATTCGGATTTACCGGGACCCGCTAACGGATAAACCTGATTGCACATCAAGTCAAATCACATCGAGATGCGTGCCAAAGTCATGATGGTTTTAGAAAATATCTGGATGCGAAATGACCAAAATGCTCCCGACCTTTTTCTTAATGACATTTTTATCCTAAGGTGAAAAGATCATTTTGCCCTTAAGTGGACAAATTTTGAACCTTTATATTCTACCTCCCTCACGCATAAACCAGCCTTGGCAGCCCCGTCCACCATTTTTTTTCCTCCTAACACCATTTTCTTCTTAAGTTTCTCTCCATTATCAAGCTTGATCCTTAACCAATTTTGGTGAATCAAGTGAGGATTCTTGCTCATTTTCATCCTCCAAGAGGTATGGTTGCTTCATTTGATCCTAAACCTCGTGAATCTTCTCTTAATTCATGTTTGAAAACCATGATTCAAGTAGATTTCAAGTTATGTTCAAACTTCAAAAATCTCTAGAAAATTGTAGAAAAATCCTTTTAATGTGAAACCAATTTCTATGAGCTAGTTGCACCATCCTCTTTCTTAATACAAGAGCTTGTAACCAAAAGAGCTCTCTTGCTCATATAGGTATAGGAGGCCGAACCTCACCCTTTTGGATCATTGAAGTTTTGTTCAAAATTTTGTATAGGAAGCATTGATTTAGTTCTATCACACTTAGAGGGCCTTGAATCCAAAAGTATGTGATAAAAAAACTTCCCTAGCCTATTTAATTATAGGATGGCCGAATCAACTATTTGGGGAAAACATGAAATTTTGATTCAAGTTTCAAAATGGAGACTTGATTTGGTGTTAAGGTTACCTAGGGATCCTTCCTCCAAGAGATAGGAATTTCTAGACAACCCTAGCTATTTTTGGGACCCTATGGCCAAACCTAGCTTGATTAGGGGAAATTATGTTGTTAAATGTTGATGATTGGATTGGTTGTGTGTTTGTAGTTGTTGTCGGGTATTCCGATGAGGAATCGGGAAAATTCGCGGACCAATCGGACGACTTTTCCTTCAGAGGATAACTTCAAGAGGTACGGGGAGATTAAGTCCAATAAGTTTGATAGCCTCATGGGATTTTTGTTGGATAATTGTAACCATGATCTGAAGTTGATGATTTTCCTGGTTGATGCATTATGTGGCATATATGCTTGATTGGTTCTTTGAAGATATACTATATGTTGTTTATGAACTTGATTTACTTGATGAAGTATTTGCCTGGATGTTTGAAAATGAGTTACGACATTGATGCCTTGGATGAGATATAATTGTGATGTCGAATTGAGATTTGATATATATATATACACACACACACATTCTTATGCTGGATTGGTTAAGAACATAGCTTTGGCTATAGCTCAATAATGAAGATTAAGCTACTTAAAAGTCTTAATCAATGATTTGGAAATGTTTTGGTTTGAGATATGAAAAGCTTTTAAGTCAAATGGCATAATGACCAATTTTACTAAAAAGCCACTAAGTTAAGAACTCAAGAAGAATTTCGAATAAGACTTAAGAAATTGAGAGTTAGTGAGAAAAATAGTGAAAAGTTGCTTTATCATTATTTTCTAAACATGTTGTACAAAGAAATATAACCTTGAAAAGTATCTAGTTTGTCGAAGAAAGAACGTTCTGAAAGTATTTGACTTTCCAAAACGAAAAAAAGTCTCTTCATGAAAGTTTGCTCTGATAACAATCTTTAGAGAAAATATTTTAAAACGATAGAACCGTTGGAAAAGGCATTTAAGCCAAAATCCTTTTGAAATGAATTGAGGATTTAAGCCTTTAGAAATGGCTTTGCAAAGAAAAGATTTCGTGGAAAATAAGTTTTATAGTGAAAATGAGTTTTGGTTTATACCAAAGAGATTCTGAGTTTTGTTTTTAAGATTTGAACTATGAAAACGAAATTTGATGAAACTGATGATTACCCCTTCACGCATGTGAAGCACATGAACCTAGTGACCGGGACATCAGGCTAGTGTTCTGTGAATTGAGCACTCAGACTACAAGTCTTGTGTTTTGAGATGAACGGATATGCGAGTCTAGTGTCCGTGACATCGGCCTAGTAATTCGTGGATTGAGCATTCGGACTGCGTGTCCTGTGTTTTGAAAAGAACGGACTTAGTGTCCTATATGTGAGTCTAGTGTCCGCGACGTCGGCCTAGTACTTCGTGAATTAAGAACTTGGACTACATGTCCTGAATTTTGAACGAACGGGCTATATGTCCTTTAAAACGAGTCATGAGCTGTGTGCCTTGACAGAAAAAGAAAGAATGAATGAAAAAGAAAACAGAATACCTTCTGCATACATACATGAGTTGGCCGATGTGCCATTTGAAACGAGCTACAACGCAGGTAGTTGAGAATGTGAGCCAGTTAAGACCACTAGGTCTATAGGGGCATCTTGTGTTCGAAACTCCACAAGAGGTCAGAGGCATCGCGACCCCGTGCCGTGGTAATCGGTTGCCTAACACGGATGAACTCGATCAGAGATTGGACTATTCATGATATGGTAGTGACGTGATACCCTTGAACAATTGGAGTTCAAACCTAAATTGAGAGGCCGACTCATGAGAACAATTGTGTTATGGGAGTATTCGCGGCCTATCGCTCGATCAAAGGAAGTTAGGAATATCCGAAGAACATGAATTAGAAAGTTGAATTGAAGTCTCATGCATTCTTTTGACTTATCTTGATGAATGGGTGTGATCCCACAGAGTGAGATTATCTTGTTATGATATGATGTTAATATTGATATTTTATAGCATGACTGTGTCGTATATCGATGCATTATTGTATGCTGCTTTACTTGTGTGGCTATTACGATAAACTTGTGAACGAGTATCTCACCGTTGCCTGTACATGTTAGACACCTTGTTATGTTTTTGGATACGTGTACAAATATTTTCCAACGGACTTCTGGGTAACTTCGGGACCCTGTAGCTGAATTCCTTGATGTCGATGACGAAGATGAGTGGACTATTGATGATGAGGCCCAGTCTCAATGGTATGATGCATGCTAGGTAGTATGCTTTATTGTTCTTAGAGTTTCATTAGACCAGTTCTTGGGATTTTTGATATTTAAGTCAGGTCTTTTGACCGTGACTCAGTAGGTATTAAGAGATTGAAGTGATGTACCCCTTATGGTGAGGTTTAATGAATTTTATAGATGATGAGTTTGAATTTGATTTTCAGCTGTTATTAAAGTTTTCAATTGGTATCAGATTTCCGCAACTAGTCTAATGAGTATTTTCGAAAAAATTTTAATTATCTGAAAAAGAAAAATTGGGGTACGAACTATGACACCGAGAAGGGGTGCTACAGTTTTCATCTGAATTTTCAACCTAAAATTTAACCGTAACTCTCTACAGTAAAGTAGAGTGTGGACAATCATCCTTTTTGTCAATTCATGACAACTTTCACTTTGTCAACTTTCTTTCATGGAAAAAGCTAAACTACCTACACTGGGCTAATCTCTACAACTTTTATGGAAGTAACACTTATGCACTTCCATTAGATCTTGGCCCTTCATTTCCTATCACACTTTAGCTTGTTTTTGTGTGATAAACATCAAGGCCATTCGGCCATATCACACCACAAACACTTATCCAACTTCACTTTTAAACTTCTAAAAGATCTAACAACCTTTCTCTCAAAAAAAAACTTCAACATCCTCTCTTCTCTTCACATCCGGCTCTTCACTCAAAGTAACTAACCAAACTTCCTTCTTCAATTCTAAAACCATACTTCATCTTGTCTTGATCCAAGGATCAACTTTGGTATAGGAAATTTCTTGATTTGGTGAAGTGTGTTCTTCCAAAACCTTGAAGTTGTTCTTGAGTTGGTGAGCTTCTAAGTCTTGTTTCTCTTCATTTCCTTGCTTATTACCTTGAGTAATCATCTTCTAGTTCTTTATTTTCATGAAAACAAGTTAAAAGATCTCTCCTTTTTTCTCCTATAGGATTCGACCATACTTTTCTTTAAGGAGCTTGGTGTTTCCTTTCACTAGCACCTCTTCACTAAAGGTATGGGGAGTGAACCTCATCACACCTAAATTGGTGGAATATGAAAATGGTTGTTTATGCTTGGTTTGGGTGAAACTCTTTTGTTTGGTTTCACTGCTTTATTTGTGAAGTTCTCTTTGAGAACATGGTTGTAATAGTGTTTTCTTTCCATGCTTAGTATATGCTTCTAATGATGTATGCTTAGATGGAAAAATATTTTCATGTATGTTGAAAACCATACTTTGATCTCCAGATCAAGTAAGGATTTTTATGCTTGATTACGGTTGAATGATGCATGATTATTGTTCATTATAATATTGTGAGCATTTTGAGCTATTACTTGACAAGTTAGTGAAGCAAAATCTTCACATCCTTGGATGTATGGTATTCGGCCATGACTATGAGAAAAAGAAGAACATGAATTTGTTCTTGAACTTCAATGTTTTTGAAAGTTAGAAAGTGTTTTAGTAACTTGTATTTCAAAAACAAACAAGAAGTGATTTTGATCTAAAGATCAAATTGGATTTCGGCCTTCAAGTGTTTTTACTAAGGTGAAAATGTATTTTGACTTTAGTCATAGTTTATCCAATTAACTAAGTGTTTTAAAAATAAAAGGATGAAAGTGATTTCATGAAAGTAAAAGTAATATGAAGTTACCTTGGGTTTAGTGGGATGTCACACTCTTTGAAACTAAGTTAACATTCAATCTTTCAAGTATAAACAGGACCTTGTCCTCAAGTTTGAATTAATTGAATCATAGTTGGAAAACTAAATGAAATTCCATTTCTTTTACACTAACTTAGATCATGGTTTTACACTAGGTTAGTAAGGAAAAACCTTTGTCAAATTGGTTAAGGTACTTTACTTCAAGCAAGTAACAAAGTTCTTTTAAATCAAATGAGTTTTCAATTAGAAAGGTTTTGGTTTACAAAGTCTTAAATCGAGAGTTTTTAGCTCTAAATCGTAAAATTTTACGCATGAAAACCTAAGTTAAGTAATTAACTTAGAGTAAAAGTAAAGAGATAATTAAGTATAGTATATGGTGGAAAAAGACCATGCACTATACCATTGATGACTTAGTTCATCAATGACTTCATAAGACTTAACTGAATCAATACTTATTTCATTACTTGAAACTCAAGGAATTAATATCTTAGAAAGGATCAAAGATTTATCTAAGAAGATTCTCAATCCTTCTTCATAACACTTAGGACTTGAGATGTCATTCATAAGACATAAACACAAACATGAAACGTTTTGGGTTTTGAAATAGTAGTTCGATGACGGAACGATGATTCGGATCCAAGAAAGTCATTCAATTATTTCAGTCTTGTCATGACTCAATCCCGGAGGGATCATGAGATTTATCCTGTGGATAAAAGTTTTATAATACAAAGATGCGTATAGTTCTTAAGGAAGAGAATCTTAGCGAACCTTGAGGTTTATCTGGTGGATAGACATTTCTTTATCGCATCTGCTTTGTGTAAGCATTGGCATTTCATTGCATGAGTTGTAAGGCCTTGAGCTTACACCTAGATGCTGGTGCGAATCTTATGGTGACGATCTTAAATGGTCTTGAGGATGTCAGGGTTGGAGATTCCACAAGTGACCAGTTGGTGATTCTTCTGTGTCGTGGTATTCCGTGCACTGCTGTGACATCTTTGACTAGCTGTCATTCTTTTCATGTTTGGTCGAGAGTGTTTTCGTAAAGCCAGATACATGCACGTTACGAATGTTGTAGCATCTTGCCCATCGCTGGCATACAGGGAACATGTCCTCCCGTTCACTCTCTCCGACATTTTGGTAGCTCCATGGAGTAGGGGTCAGAGTTTTACCCTTGTGGCAGATGGCATTAAGTCATGTACATCGCATTGCATTGCATGGCTGTTAATGATTACATTTACTTGTTGTACATCACTATTCTATTTTCAAAGATGCCTTATGCTGCTAATTGATTAACATGATATATTGAGATTTATGGTATGCATGTTGGGTTTGTTATTACTTGGTGTGTCGTCCCATTTTTACTTTTGCTATTTTGCTGTGTTGATGATTGGGAATCTCACCCATATCTGTATATCTTTTCTGCTTGTATTGCTGTTTCTGCTTAAGAAGATGGGCGCGACAATGACTCAGTTCAACGCATACTTTGAGTCCGGAGGGGGACTCCCCAAGTCATTTTTGTTTTGGCCAGGCTGTGTCCAAGTGTCAGTTGTACCTTGTGATGAGGTATGACTCCTAGTACTTAATTATATACTTATTATTAGTTAGGCTTGGACCTTTGTCTGTATACAGTACTATTTCTATTCCTGTACTTTAATTCCGTTTGAGTTCTAGAAATGCATGGTGAACCTAAGTTTATTATTATTATTATTATTATTATTATTATTATTATTATTATTATTATTATTATTATTATTATTATCATTATTATTATTCATTTGTCAAATCTCATTACATCATTGCGAAAAGAAAGGAAAAAAAAATAAAACCCGTATTTTCCGTATTAATATTATTTTTGGCCTTATAATCGTTCGGGAATGTGGTACTCGGGAATGAGTGTTGCACTTATGTATATTTTATTTTGAATATAACATGTGTTAATAGCTTCAGTCTAAAATTTCTTAGAGACAGAGTTATCATTGAGTAATGTTCTTGCCTCCTCCTGAAGAGACCTATTCTTTCTCTCAACGACCCCATTCTGTTGAGGCATTCTCGGAGCAGAGAAATTGTGAAATATACCATTTTCTTCACAGAATAGTTGAAAGTTTTCATTCTCAAACTCTCCTCCATGATCACTTTGGATTGATTTTATACATATACTTTTCTCATTCTGAATCCTTTTACAGAATATTGAGAATACTTCAAAAGACTCATCTTTGTGAGCTAGGAACATTACCCATGTCCATTTAGTATAGTCATCTATTATGACAAGCCCATATTTCTTTCCACTTAGAGAAGCAGTCCTTGTTGGACCAAAAAAATCTAAATGTAGCAATTCTAATGGTCTGGATGTTGAAACAATATTCTTTGAATTGAAAGAACTTTTAACTTGTTTGCCCTTTTGACAGGCATCACAGAGAAGATCTGATTTGTAGACAAGCTTTGGTAGTCCTCTTACAAGGTTATGCTTCTATAGCTTTGAGATTAACCTCAAGCTTGCATGACCAAGTGTTTTGTGCCAAATCTATTGTTCATCATTAACAGACATTAGACATGATACATTTTGATTAGAGAGGTCCTCTAAGTCAATTTTATATACATTGTTTTGCTTGACCAATGAATAGAGTGGACCCATTAGCATACTTGACTATACATTTATCTTTGTTGAAATAAACCAGAAATCCGTCATAACACAATTGACTTATGCTAAGCAGATTGTGTTTTAACCCTTCAACCAACAACACATTATCAATGGAAGGGGAGCTATTCTTACCAATCTTACCAACACCCACAATCCTTCATTTTTGGTTGCCTCTAAAGATAACCGAGCCTTCAGATTTTGACTTTAGGTCTAGGAACATAGACTTTTCTCCCGTCATGTGACGTGAGCATCCACTGTCCAGGCACCATGATTGGTGTCTTCTTCCCGCTGTCAAGCAATTCTGCAAGAGGGATTATCATGCTTTTAGGCAGCCAGATAGACTTGGGTCATGTTTGGTTAGTCTCAGACAACTTAACAGTTCTAGCATTTTTCTTGTGCATACATTTGGATAGTCTCAATTCTTTTATAAGAGACTTTTAGTTTCTCTTTCTCAACGCCTATACTAGACTTATATGATAGTGATTGGGCGGTAGGTTTCATCTGTGAGAGTTTTCCAGTGATCCTCTGATCCTTGTGTTATGACAAAGGATTTGAAGCTTTCTATCTATGCTTCATAGTCTTAGGATTGATAAATAAGTTGTCCTCCTGAATGAGCAGTTTGCCTTCTCATATAGAGGGCATCAAGCATGTCGAGCATCCTCTTTGCTATATCAAAAGACATTATTGTAATAGCGATTCTATCATCCAGAGCGGAGGGGAGAGTGTAGGTAGCTTTTGCATTAATTCTAGCTCTTCAATTTTCTTCTTCTGAACACTCAGCCATGGGTTTTACCATGCGCTCTCCATTGATGGTGACAGTGGAGCAGAATGCATCATCATTGAATGCTCTCCATAGATCATCGACCCTTTGAGCTAATTTGAATCTCATGAACAGTTCTCTCCACATAGCATAGTCACCTATTCCATAGAATATAGGTGGTCTATTTATAGAGAGACCACAGAATTCCCTCAAAGGACCAGCTTCAGGATACAAGGTGATTGAAGAAGTTGATTATTCTTCTTCTTATGATGATTCTTCAGAAGGATAGTTTTCGGACCAAAGGCACAAGTTTGCTTCTTCTTCAATTTCTTCATCTTCTGAAGAATCAAGATCTTCCCATGTTGCCATGAGATTATTACTCTTTTTTTAGCTGAGGACATTCAGCCTTGAAGTGACTAGGTTTCTTACATTCATAGCAAATCATTGGATTTTTGTCCTTGGTTTCACTATGATCTTTGAAGTTTTTCTTTGCAAAAGGCCTTCTTTTCATGTTATTTTTCTTTTCCAGAATGCGTTCAAGTTTCTTTGAGATGAGTGATAGTTCATCATCATTAGATTCTTCTTCTTCTTCCTGCTGATCAGCTTCATCACTAGACTCATTAGCTTTGAGAGCCTTTGAGCCGCTAGCTTTCTGAGCTTTTAAGGCAATGGTCTTGCCTTTCTTTGTGAGGTTGTCCTGGTTGAGCTCCTGCTCATGAACTTGAAGAGTAGCCACAAGATCATCCAAAGTCAAGGTTGATTAATCCTTGGCTTGGGTGATTGCAGTGATGAGTGGTCTCCATTCCTTAGGTAGGTTCCTAAGGATTTTTGTGACATTCTCCTTGGCTATGTAAACGTTTCCATGAGATTTCAAATTGTTTATAATGTTTTGGAATCGACCCATCATTTCAAGGATGTTTCTCCATTTTCCATTGTAAACATCTCGTATTTACTCATGAGTATAATGATTTTTGAATCTTTGACCTTTGATGTTCCTTCATGTACATTGAATAGAGTATCCCAAATTTGTTTTACTGATTCACATGTTTGAATCTTTTGTAACTCATCTGGACTGAGAGCACACATCAGGGTGTATCAAGCTTTATAGTTTTGCTCCATCTGAGTTCTCTCAACATCTGTCCATTGAGTTTCATCTTTCTCTGTGCCATCAGGATTATTGATGATGTTGGGGCCATTTGTGATCAATGGCCAGAGAGCAGAGTTGGTGCTCAAGGTGAACCCTTTGAGCCTTTCTTTCTAGTAGAGGTAGTGGGTTCCATTAAAGAAGGGTGGCCTTGTCAAGGAAGTACCTTCAAGCACTGGTTGACTTCCACTTGGCATGCATTGTCCTGCCATCGAGCCTTGAATGTATCTTTCCTCAAGCACGGCTAAATGCTCAACCCAGAGGCTGAGCTTTGATACCAACTGAAAGTGAAACAGGGAAACGCAAGAAGGGGGTTGAATTGTGTTTCTTAAACTTTTTGAAAATCCTTTTTGAAAAACGTTTTAGCAAGCAGGATGTAACTATAAACACACAGAAAAATAAGTTTTTACAAATGTTAAGAAACCTTAAGATCAATCCCCAATTTAGTGAATAAATAAACTTGGACAAGAATAGGTATAGAGAGATTCACACGAAGATATATCCTGGTTCACTCTTTACAAACAGAAGAGCTACGTTCAGTCCCTTCTACTTGAAGTCTTTTCCACTAAAACACTTAGCAACAATACAAGTTGTCTCCTAGTCACTCTTGACTTTCCAACTCCAAGTATTATACACCTCTTTAGGCTCCAAGTATTCTTTTACAGATAAGACACTTCAGGATCCTAGTATTCTTTTACAGACAAGCCTCTTCAGGCTCAACCAAATCAAATATTTGAAGGTTGTTTTGAGCTTTTAACTAACTCACTATGTATGAGGATATTACAAGGTTTAGGTCTTTGAGAGTGTATAAACTTTACAAAAAAAGAATATGAAGGGTTTACAGCTTTTAGAAATAAGAGTATTCTTGATTGCTTTTGAATGTTCATTTATTCGTGCATTTTTTTATTTTCAAAACTTTGCTCTACCATTTAGACTCATTGAATATCCGTTAGACACATATCCATTGCAAACTGTCTTTTGTGCGTAGGTGTCCTTTCTTTGAGTTAGCAGAGAGCATGTTTGCTTTAGTAGTATAGCAGGGTGCAGCAGAGCAGGTTGACCTTTCCTTTCGCTGGTATTGCTTTTGCTTTTTGCGGCTCAATGTGTACTACATTGTACCTTGTTTTGTCTTTATCCAAAAATATATTTCTTTTATGATATTCAAGACTTTTGAAAACAAGTGTCATGTCATCTGCAAATCAAAGTTTGTGGAATAATATAATAATATTGGATGCAGTATATAAAACAAGCTTGTGTCTTCTGGACGCAGAGAACTTATCCTTTAGTGATTGAAGGTAAAGTCTGTAACACCCCATTTTCTTGATTAAGGTGTGGGACATTAATTAAGCTGTTCAATGGCTTAATTATGTCCCTTATGTGTTGAGGAAGCCATGGTTCAAATTTGGGACAATTTGGCTTAGGAACGAGCTTAGAACGTGAAAAAAGTTAAAGAACAGTTCTGATCAGCGTCCAACGCTTAGGCGTGGAGAAGTCCCATGCTTAAACTTTGACCGTTGATGTTCGAGCGTGGGTAGTTGCACGTCAAAACGTGGAGAGTGGATGCGTAGGGGTGCACGTGTCAGCGCGCACGCGACGCGTGGCAAAGAGGTGTCAATCAGCACTCCACGCTCAAGCGTGGAGTTTTCCCACGTCAGGGCGTGCCCACGCTGAAGCGTGATGTTTTCCCATGCTCAAGCGTGGACAGCCTGACAACATCACTTAAGTTTTCCCTTCTCACTTTCATAAGGGAAAAACATGGACGAATTTTTAGTGTTCAAGAGGATAGAGAGAAAGAGAGCTGAGGTTCTAGTGAGAGAGGGTGATCCCGGAGGAGATTGAGGCATCGGATCATAATTCTGACTACACCACTGTGATCAGGACTTCGAGTACTTCAAGCTTTACGGATTGAATTCTTGTTTTCTCAAAGTTAAGCTTGAATCTCTAACACGTCGACTTAACATTCTTCATGTTCTTCGTGTTCTTTGAGCATTTTCCCTTGAATCTTTTTGGTTTTGGTATTGCCCTAGGGTTAATGATGATTGTTTACACCTTGTTCCCGTGATTAGGGAAAATTCGTGATCGTGGTCGTTCGAGCTCCCGGAGGACGTTGCAGCTGTGAGCTTGGGCTGAGGAACCGTATAGTGGTGGCTGACTTGAGGTGGATTTCGTGGTTGTGGTGGTGGTGTTGAGCTTGTGATCGCGTTCATGATCCCGGCTACGCAATCCTTCAGGTGGGGAGAAATAGACTGTTATCGTCGGGAAGGCAAGCGTAGTGTAGAATGTATGCATGTGTAGGGTAGCCTTAAACCCTACTAGAGGTTGAGCCCGTGGCAAAGTACCTAAACCCTAGGTGTAGGCATCTTTGGGGCTATCACCGCTAAGTTAATAACCTAGGCTAGGCGACGTTATGGTTGAGGTTGATGTGATGTGCATACTACTTTGCCTATGCGATTATTTATTTATCTGCCTATGTGATGATTCGTGTATTAGCATGCTTATTGCTATGATGATGTTATTGTTATTGATTGGTTGATGTTGGTGTTAATGAGAGTATGGTTAGATTGATGTGTTGTACGGATTGATATTGTCGTGGTTTTGACTGTGGAGTTGTAGCTCGTGGACTCAAGGCGTCGTGCTGATGTTGATGATGATGTGATGTGGATGCAATGCATCGTGGCTGTGACTGAGTGCTTAGGCGTGAGGTTCCGATATCAACATGTGATGGATGCTTGTTGTATATCATAGTCCCAATGGGGGATGCCCAAATGGGGGCGAGATGTGTACCACCGATCTCGAGGTGGGATGTCCAATTGGGGACGTTATTGATCCTTACGGGGATGTCCAAGTGGGGACGTGATTTATTGATCCTTACGGGGATGTCCAAGTGGGGATGTGTTCTATTGATCCCGACGGGGATGTCCAATTGGGAACGTTATTGATCCCGATGGTGATGTCCAACTGGGGATGTGATGAAATTGGCCGACATGCATATAGTGATTAGTATCCCTCATAGAGGTTTGATCTAAGAAAATAATTCCTTGAGATGGATGTGATGAATGACTCAAGAGATGGCCATTGGAATGTTGCATGTTTTTGCGTTGCTGTGTGCTACATGTGTATAGGCTATACTACAACCCCTCTCCCATGCTTGATGATACATGTTTCTTATCTCTCTGTCTTTTCTTTGTGTGCTTCTTTTATTTTATGGGAAGACCCCGTGGCGGGACCTGATGCTGAGGAGATAGATGGCACTCCTTACGAGCCTGATGCCGGTGGGCAAGCTACGCACCCCAACCCCGAGAGGTTTTGAGTTTCTGTACCAGAGGAAGCCGTGAGTTCCCCGTTAGAGTTTGTGCCCCTGCGGGTCTACAGGCGCATTTATGGTAAAGAACAGGGTAGTTCAGGATATCGCCGTCGTCGATGATCGGATTTTCGCCAGTGCATCGGTGCTAGGAGTGTGCTGTGAGGATTTTTGATGTATTTTAAGCGGGGATGGTGACTGTTGCTAGCACGAGAGTTTTCTTGCCTTTTTATGTATTTTTGTTCATGCTCATTTTGGTGTACTTTGTGTGTATATATTAGTACTGTAGCCCTATTGACGAGGCAACCGATGCGTGTATATATTTTTATGTCTTGATCTGCGTAATTATTTATTTCTTGATTTAGTAATTGACGTACGATCATGTGGGTCCAATATCTCATATTGTCCCACCTTAGTATGGCCATGCATTTCTACGTCGGATACCATCAAGAGGCCTATAGACATTACCCCTGTTATGTAGGAGGGACGAATCCTATCTACATCACTCACATTCCTCAACATGTTTCATTGCAGGCCCAATAACTATCTTTATAGTTGTCCTGTTAAAGACAATGTTTAATAGTATTAAAGCCTACAACTACATATGTTAAGAATCGTAGTAATTTCAAGTCGAAGGACTACTTCACTATGGTCACCATGAGATTCGCTTATGACACTTACATAACTATTTTGTAACGTTCTCATAGCGGGTCACTTCAATATAAATATTCCACTAATATTTATACTTATGTGAAGACTTGATATCTTATATCTATGACCCGTAAGATGTGGTCATCAGTACACTCACATAATAGTCTCAATGTATTATTATTGTCCTTATTAATAATAATACTTGACTATGGATATTTAAGAATAATGTTCTAATTTAATGGCATCTCACGGTCAAGTCATACTTGGCGTTCCATTAAATGAACTCCCTATTCTAAGGACTTTATTATGCTATAAATATGATCATAAAATATAACATAATAAATAAATGCCTTATACATATATCAAATATATGATCAAAGTCATGATACAAATGATTATCTATTCAAAATAGATTGGCCACTAGGGCTTACCCCAACAATCTCCCACTAGCACTAGAGCCAATCGGGCATCAATATAGCACCCATCGGTCTAGTGTGAGTGTTATGCTACCACCGAGCATGAGACTCCAATAGTGGATTGTTTAGTGTTGTCATTTTGCACATCTTCACATCTCTCCTCTATCGGTCATCTATCGAATGAGATGGAAGCATCTAAGTATATGTTTCAGATCACTGGTGAGATCAAGTTTCCTTAGCTTAGGCGATTACTCCATCATCATCGCAACGAGATCGATAGAGTTCTCAAAGTTAGGAACTTCGATTAGTTCATAAATAAACTTTTGATCCAAACGACCTCTAAATCTGTATTTAAGGCAACTATATACTCAGGCCCTATAATAAAATCAACAACTGTCTCAAGCTTGGAACCTTTTCAAGTTTACAGTGCCACCATTAAGGCAAAACACAAAACCAGACAGCGATCTAAATTTATCCTTATCGGTTTGGAAGCTAGCATCAGTGTAACCCATTACAATGAGCTGTTCCTCACCATTTTACATCAAGAATGAATCCTTAGTTCTTCTCAAGTACTAAGGATATTCTTGACTTTGGTCCAGTGACCTTCATTGGGATTGGATTGGTACCTTCTCATCATGCTCGAAGCATACGAGACATCTGTTCTAGTACATATCATGGCATGCATAACAGATTCAATTGCCGAAGCATATAGAATCTTATTCATGCGTTCCCTCTACATCTGATGTAACAGGGACTGTCCCTTGGACAAGTATATGCCACGTGTCATAGGCAAGATACCTTTTGGAATCATGCACATTTAAAGCGCCCAAGCACTTTGTCAATTTATGTACCTTTGACTAAGGCCTAACAATTTCGGTTATCTATCTCCATAGATCCTGATTCCTAATACATAGGATGTTTCGCCTAAGTCCTTCATTGAAAAATAATTCCTTAACCATGTTTTCACATTTTATGGTGTAGGAATGTTGTTTCCATAAGTAGTGTGTCATACACATACAATACGAGGAAAAATAATTATGCTCCCACTAACCTTCTTGTACATATAAGGTCCATCCTCGTTCTTGATGAATCCAAACTGTCTTACAGTTTACATCAAAACGAAGATTCCAACTTCTGGAATTTTTCTTTAATCCATAAATGGATGTTTGCAACTTGCAAAACCTTTCCAGCATTCTCTGAATAGAAAAAACTCTTAGGTTGTGTCATGTACACATCCTCGAGAAGATTCCTGTCAAGGAATGCTGTTTTGACATTCATTTGCCAGATCTTATAGTCATACTATGATGCAATAGCAAGTGAGATCTGAATCAATGTAACTAGACAAAAAGTCTCATCATAGTCATAATATGAATTTCCTTGAAACCTTTCACAATCAGTCGCGCCTTGAAGGTAATCACCTTCCCATCCGTGTTAGTTTTCATGTTGAAGACCCACTTGCACCTTATGGGTTTTACCCCTTTCAGGTGACTCAACCAAGGTCCATACCCGGTTGATGTATATGGATTTTACTTCAGATCCCATGGCTCCCAGCCACTTCTCAGAATCTAGGCCAATGACGGCCTCCTGGTAAGTCACAGGCTCATCATGATCCATGAGCGGTTCATCACCCTCTTGAGTTAGGATTATTCCATATCTCTCAGGTTGATGACATGTCCTGTTTGACTTAAGCTAGTCTTGTGTTACTTGAACTTGTGATTGGACCACAACATCTTGTGGAACCGGTTCTTGTTCCATTGCAGGCGGGTCAGTACTCTATGGTACTTGGATTTATCCAAGTTCTACGCTCCTCCCACTGTCTCCCTTGGAGATGTGTTCCTTCTCAAGGAACACTCCAGTCCTAGCGACAAACATTTTGTCCTCGGAAGTGTTGTAGAAATAGCGATCGTTTGTTTCTTTAGGATACCCCACAAAGATATATTTGTCAGACTTGGGTCAAAGTTTATCTGAAAACAAACGTTTTTCAAAATTTGACACCCCAAATCTTAATGAAAAACATACTTGGTCGCATACCAGTCCATATCTCATATGGTGTCTTTCAGCTGTCTTAGATGGAATATGGTTAGGTGTGAAAGCTGTTGTATTTAAAGCATACCCCCTGTAAGAGTCAGAGAAGTTTGATTGACTCACCATAGATCGTGCCATATCCAACAAGGTTTGATTTTCTCCTCTCAGACACACCATTCCATTATGGTGTTCTAGGAGGAGTGAGTTGAGATATAATCTCACACTCCTTAAGATAGTCATTAAACAGTTGGCTTAAGTATTTACCACTACGATCTGATCGCATGATCTTAATACTTTTCCAAAATTAGTTCTCCACTTCGTTCTTGAATTCTTTGAACATTTCAAAGATTTCTAACTTGTGTCATACACAAATCCATCTTTACTGAAGCTATCAATAAACGAGACGAAGTACGGACACTTGTCTTCTAGCAAACTTGTTTAGAGGCCCTCATACATCACAATGTATCATGCCAAAAGATTACCAGCCCTTCCACCTTACTAGTGAATGGAGCTTAGTCATCTATCCAAACAAGTAAGATTCGCATACCTCAAACAATTCATAATTGGATGAGTTCAAGAGTCCATATTAGTGGAGCTTGAAAATGTGTTTCTTATTTATATGGTCTAAAGATATTGCTAAAGACATAGAGGGTGCAAATCACTTGGTTTGACCCTATTTGCAATTATGTTATAGATGGGCATATCGAGATCAAGGACACAAAGTCCATATCTCATATGAATACAAGCATAGAAGACATCAGTTGAATAAATGGAACAACAGTTGCCCATTTATTGCAACTTAAAATTCTTTCTTGTCTATACAAGATATAGAAATGATGTTTCTATTATCAATTGGAATAAAATAATAGTTATTTACTTCCATTAATGCCTATAAGGCAAATTCAAACTCTTATAGTTAATGTAGCAACTTTTGCTCCATATCCACTCATAGAGTAGAACTTTACCTAATGGTAAATTCAAACTCCTATAGTCAATGTAGCAACTTTTGCTCCATATCCACTCATAGAGTAGAACTTTACCTAATGATAAATTCAAACTCCTATAGTCAATATGGCAACTTTTGCTTCATCTCCACTCATAGGGTAGACCTTTACCTAATTGTCAATGTCCTACTCCTTTTGATTCTTCACATTAATGTGAGATCCATATGCGGTATCCAATACCCATAATGTTGGAGTAGATATGTTGAATTTTATAACAAATATGCCTAATAGGAAGTCATACTTCCTTTCTTGTCTTTATACTCTTTCTTGTAGCTCTTATGCCTTGTTAGCTCTTGTTAGAGTATCATAAGGTGCATGATCATATCACATGTCTCTATCATTGCAAGCATGAGATGTCGTACACCAATGGTATCGACTTGATGCTTCTATTAAGCATCCCTTTTGACCCTTATGGCAGCAGCAACAATTGCTTGAGAACATACAGTTCTTTTCTCGTACTTGAGGACAATCCTCAAAATTTGTACCAATCCAGAAAATTAACTAGATAACTCGTGCTTCTCAAGGATGTATCACAACAATAAAATTATAGTTGTGTTTGTAGCCATAGTTATTTAATACAGAATATAAGTATCATGATTAAAACATATTATTTAATAGGTCTTTTATTAAATACGCTCCCACTATTTTACTCAAATCAATGACCCTCATCATTGACTTGGAAAATCCTGTTGAAAGATTTTCTAGTGGGACCAAAATCCATATTTCACCTCGTTCTGAGTCAGCTGTGGCTGATCGCCCAGAACTCAGCTATTTAGGTAGGAAACTCCTTTCTAATTACATCCAATGTAATTCTTGGATCAGTTGGGTGAATAACTCCTTATTCTAATCCATCATATGGATTAATACCCAACCACATGCCTCTAAGCCGTTTCAATCCTATTGAATGCACTTAGTTAAGTCCAACCTAATGGTTGGTAGTAGGTTATTTCACCTTTCGCGCCTCACCGGAATATATTAAGGTGCTCAGCTGTGGCATGACCCACACTTAAATGATTCTGGCCTTGACGAGTGCCACGCATCAGGAGGCATTTAATAACTTAATTTATTGAGGGAATTTAATAATTAAGTGATCTCACCAGCTTGTTTATCATATAAATGTCTCTCATGGCATACATGGCATACTAGCTTACATACATTCAAAACATATTAAGCATACAATGACATACATGCTATCATACAATTTAAATTCCAAATTTAAATCATACATCTCATACATTTCATGCATCACATACATAAATATACAAGACATATAAAAAAGTATTATGATTATGACCTCCTAATGTGCAATAATTAAAATTAATTATTACAAATTTTGACCCTCGAGCAAACTTTCAAAGTTCTTACCACTGGCGTCATGATTTGGTGTTGCCTCCATGTCAACCCGAACAATTTATAAAATTTAAAATAAAATAAATAAAGTAAATGTCACGACACGCAGACCATATTTATAAAATAAATACAATAAATCACGACATGTAGGCCATATTTACTAAATAAAATTAAACACCAAAACTAGGGCATAACCATATATCGCACATTTAATAAACAATTTATAAATATGCAAAAAGGGACAAAATCACATTCTGTCCATCAGCACGGCCATGCCAAACAGTGCACGGCAGTGCCAAAAGCTCGCTGACGCTGTACAACATGTGCACAGCCGTGCGCCTGAAAACTCGCTGATGCTATTCAAAAGTGGCACGGTCGTGCCAAACGGTACACAGCCGTGCTACGCGTTCACTGACGCTAATTCAAACGTGCACGACCATGCTACAAGGAGCACGGCCGTGCCAAATGGCGCAGCAGGATTCCAGAAATGAATCCTTGTTTATGTCAGGAGCACAACCAAGCACACAAAACATGTTCAAAGAGATTTATATCACATCAAATCATACAAACATGCTTTTAAACATACAAATCATATTTAAAAGCAATAAATATGTTATCATACAATGGCAAACAATCCTAGGATACATGGCAAAATACGACCAGACGCTCTGATACCACTGTTGGGGTTTCAAGAGGGATAATTTTCAAAAACAATTTTCAAAAAACCTCTTGATCGAAAGGACCACGTATTGCACATGAATCACAAGGATAAAGTGTTTACCTCTAGAACCGTAGCTTTACCGCGAACACTGTGAGCGCGCCAACAACATCGGTTAGCCAAAAACGCTGATACTTGCGATGCTCATAACTTTTGCTCCAGACCTGGTATCGTAAAACTGAACGGTGAAATGTAGAGCCACATGTCACGAACCTGCTGTCCAAAAATAAGCCAGATCCAATGGTTAACGAATCTCGAACCGCGAGATTACGATAACTGTCCAGCCATAACCACCATAAGAAAATGTTTCTCTATCACCACTATTGCAAAGTAGCAATACCTCTACTCAGTCCAAGCGAGCAAACCAACATCAAAGATAACGTAGTGCTAGCTATCAGAATTGGGAGAGGCACGGTACATAGAGAGAGAAAAGAGGGCGCGACTGTCAAGGGTGTATAGCGGTCGTTCTGAGTGCTCTGTGTTGTGTGTTGCTTAAGTGACGTGCGCAGCTTACTAATAGTTGTCACTCACTTTACCTAACCCATTTGGGCCATTGTACGCTACAGGCCCAATGTTTAATTATTAATTAAATCATATTTAATTAATCAATTAAACTTATCCTCATTTAATTATAAATCAAATCATGTTTATTCAATCAATTAAATCAATCCCATTTAATTATTAATCAAATCATATTTAATCAATCAATTAAATCAATCCCATTTAATTATTAATTAAATCATATTTAATTAATCAATTAAATTAATTCTCTGAACATTTGCTCTATGCGTGTGACCCTATAGTTTCTCAATTAATTGGCAATAATATTAATTATTATTAATCATATTAATAATCAATTAATATTATAAACAATGAGCAGCATCTAGCAATACATCATTGCTACCCAATTAATTAGAATATTAGTGATACAATTAAAACCTTATTGTAACCATATATAATGTGAAGTCAACGTCCTTTCGTCTCAATGTCTTAATTGAACACAAGGCATAAATGTGTCATCCTTATTATGTTCAATTATTTATTTCTTGATCTAGTATTTGACGTACGATCATGTGGGCCCGATATCTCATATTGTCCCACCTTAGCATGGCCATGCATTTCTACGTCACATACCATGAGGCCTATAGATATTACCCCTATTATTTAGGAGGGACGAATCCTATCTACATCACTCACATTCCTCAACATGTTTCATTGCAGGCCCAATGACTATCTTTATAGTTGTTCTGTTACAGACAACGTTTAATAGTATTAAAGCCTACAACTACATATGTTAGGAATCGTAGTGACTTCAAGTCGAAGGACAACTTCACTATGGTCACCATGAGATTCGTTTATGACACTTACATAACTATTATGTAGCATTCTCATAGCGGGTCACTCCAATATAAATATTCCACTAATATTTATACCTATGTGAAGACTTGATATCTTATATCTATGACCCGTGAGATGTGATCATCAGTATACTCACATAATAGTCTCAATGTATTATTATTGTCCTTATTAAAAATAATACTTGACTATGGATATTTAAGAATAGTGTTCTATAATTTAATGGCATCTCACGGTCAAGTCATACTTTACATTCCATTAAATGAACTGCTTATTCTATGGACTTTATTATGCTACAAATATGATCATAAAATATAACATAATAAATAAATGCCTTATACATATATCAAATATATGATCAAAGTCATGATACAAATGATTATCTATTCAAAATAGAGTGGCCACTAGGGCTTACCCCAACACTAGTTTCATCATTCTCTTTCACTATCCAAGAGCATTTGACCAAAAGCTTTCTCTAACCCATATGGGTATTGTATGGCCGAAACCTTCATATAGAAAAAGGTTGAGTTTTTTATTCATGTTTTGAGTAATAAGACTTGTTTTAGTGTTAGGAGTATCTAAGGATCATCCATCCAAAAGATGAGAAATTTTGGACATCTCTAGCTAATTTTTCTAGATGATGGCCAAACCTCAAGTTGGAGGAAATAGGAGATTTTTGTGTTGTTTGATGTTTAATGTTTGATTGATGGTGTTGTTTGCAGTTGGTGACGAGTAATCGGGAGATTCACGAACCGATCAACCGACTTTGAACCGGAGGATTTTCATCAATAGGTATAGGGGGTGAACCTCATCACACCAAAGTTGGGGGAGGTGGGAATGGTTGTTTAAGTTTGTGTGTGGGTGAAACCCTTTTGGTTTGGGTTCACCACTTTATTTCTTAAGTTCTCTTGGAGAACAAAGTTTGTAATAACTAGTTTATGCTTTAGTGCGCTCTAGCATATGTTTATGGTGATGTGATTGGATGAAAATCATTTTCATGTACATTGAAAACCTACTTTGATCTCTAGATCAAGTATGGATTTATATGCTTGATTATGATGCAATGATGTGTGATTATTGGTTGCCATAATTTTGTGAGCACTTTGAGCTATAACTTGTTTAGTTGGTGAAGCAAAATCTTCACTTTTTCCTTGAGGAGGCTTGCGGCCTTAGTGAGAAGAAAATAGGAGAACATGTGTTGTTCTTGAACAATTAAAGTTTTGAAGTAAGAAAAGTGTTTTAATGGTTTATGTTTTCAAAGAAAGACAACAAAGTGATTTGATCCAAAGATCAAATAAACAAAGACAACAAAGTGATTTGATCCAAAGATCAAATAAAGTTTCAACCTTTAAGTGTTTTCACCAAAGTGAAAAATGTCTTTAACCATAGTTCATCTAATTGACCAAGTGTTTTAAAAGTGGAATAATGAAGTAGTTTCATGAAAGTTAACAAAGTTTTCACAAGATATTACCTTTATCTTGGAACCAAGACAATGTTCCTTTTTCAAACATAATGGAGACCTTTATCCTTAAGTTGATTAAAATGAATTATAGTTAGAAGATTAGATGAGATTACATTTCCTTTCCATTAACTTAGAACATGGTTTGATACTAAGTTAGTAAGGAAAAATCTTTCCAAGTTTGATAAGGTACTTTACCTTAATCATGTACCAAAGTGCTATAAAATCAAATGAGTTTTCAATTAGAACGGTTTTGGTTTATGAAGAGAGTTTTCAACTCAAATCGTAAAGTTTTAAGCGTGAAAACCTAAGTTAAGTAATTAACTTAGAGTTGAAGACAAGGGATAGTTAAGTATGGTATGTGGTGGAACAAGACCATATACTATACCATTGATGACTTAGTACATCAATGACTTCATACGACTTAAGTGAATCAACACTTGTTTCATTAATTGAAAACCAAGGAGTAATATCTTAGAAAGGCTCAAAGACTTATCTAAAAGGATTCTCAATCCTTATTCATAATGCTTGGGACTTGAGACATAATTCATAAGACATAAACACAAACATGAAACGTTTTGGGTTTTGAAACAGCAGTCCGATGACGGACCGGTGATTCGGATCTAGGTCAATCGTTCAATTGTTTCAGTCTTGTGATGACTCGATCCCGGAGGGATCATGAGATTTATCCGGTGGATAAAAAGTTTTGTAATTCAAAGACACATATAGTTCCTAAGGAAGAGAACCTTGAGGTTTATCCGGTGGATAGGCGTTGCTTTATCGCATCTGCTTTGTGTAAGTATTGGCATTTCATTTGCATGAGTCGTAAGGCCTTGAGCTTAGGAGCTGAGCTTACACCTTGATGCGGGTGCGAATCTTACAATGACGATTGGAATAGTCTTGGAGGTATCAGGGTTGGAAAGGCTGATATGTGACCAGTTTGTAGCTCTTCTGTGTCATAGCGAATCCTCGTCTAGATGCCATACTTTTCATGTTTGGTGCAGAGTGTTTCCGTAAAGCCAGATACGTGCACGTTATAAATGTTGCGGCATCTTGCTCATGGCGGACAATACACGGAACATGTCCTCCCATTTACTCTCTCCGATATTTTGTTAGCTCCATGGAGTAGGGGTCAGAGTTTTACCCTGTGGCATATGGCATTGAGTCATATACATTGCACTGTATTGCATGGCTGTTGATATTACATTTACGAATTGTACATCGCTGTTCTGTTTTTGACAATGCCTTATTTTATGCTGCGAATTGTTTAACATGATTTATATTGAGATGTGTGATAAGCATGTTGGGTACGTCGTTACTTGGGGAGTCGTCCCGTTTTTACTTCTGCTACTTTGTTGTGTTGATGATCGGGATCTTATCCATATTTTGTATATCTTTTCTGCTGGTATTGCTGTTTCTGCTTGAGCAGATGGATGCGACGACGGTTCGGTTCAGCAATTTCTTTGAGTCCGGAGGGGGACTCCTTTTGCTGTTTAAGTTTTTTTTTTTTTTTTTTTTGCCAGACTGTGTCGATGTCTGTTGTAACTTTTTAAGAGCTGTGACTCCTAGTACTTATTATTCCTTATGTCAGTTATTCATTATATCTATGTCTGTATACAGTACTATTTCTGTTTCTGTATTTTATTTCAGTTCATCTTCTAGATATGCATTGTGAACCTAACTTGATTTATTATTACTTACCTTTACTAATCCCATTACATATTTGTGAAAAGAAAAAAAATCGTATTTTTCGCATTAATATTATTTTCGGCCTTATAAGTGTTCGAGAATGTCACACTCGGGAAAGAGTGTTGCATTATTTGGTATCAGAGCTGGCCGAGTCTTTTGGGGTTTGTAGGTTATAGCCTGTCTTTTTTGTGTTGTGTTCTCTGTGTGTTTCTCTCTTGTTATCTCTATGAGGGAGGTAATATTGTTTGCTTTAATTGTGTTGTAGTCCCTTGAGTTTGACAATTCTGGTTTTGAAGGTAGCAATGATGCTCAAAAACCTGAATGCTGCTGTGAACGCCATACGGGAGATGGCTGCTATGATCGTTCAACGTGACGAAAGAGATATTGGGGGTAGAGGAATGGATGAATTCCTCCGTAGGAACCCACTTCAATTCAAGGGTGAATTCAATCCTGAGCTAGCTGAGCGTTGGATCCAAACGCTGGAGAAAATCTTTGGAGCAATGAGGTGTACCGAGAATGACAAGGTTGTCTATGCAACTTATATGCTGGTGGAGGATGCTGAATACTGGTGGGAAGGAGCCCGTCAGATGCCGATTCATGATCAACAAGCTGTAGACTGGAATGCTTTTAAGGGAAAGTTCCTGGAAAAGTATTTTCCTGCGAGTGTGAGGCACAAGATAAAAATGGAATTCCTCCAGCTGAGATAAAAGGGAATGACTATAGCTGAGTGCGGGGCCAAATTCGAGAGTTTGGCGAAGTTTTCAAATTATTTTTTGCATAATCCAAGAGAAGAATGGAAATGCAGGAAGTTCGAAGGGGGTTTGAGGATCGATTTGAAGAGGGTTATAGTTCCTCTGGACATTTCTGTTTTTCCAAGGCTGATGGAAAAGTGTCGTCTGATCGAGAGCTTGGAGCCTAACAAGGACAAGAGGGCACAAAGTTCTGAACCGACTAAGTTCCATAGAGGGAATGGTGGTCGTGATAATAAATCTCGATGGAAACCGTATTCAAGGCAACAAGATCAACAACGTTCTGTCAGAGGAAGCAGTGGGGGTTTCAGTCAGTCTGGAAACGCCCCAAACAAGTGCATGAAGTGTGGAAGGAGTAATCATGTCACTAGAGACTGCTCAATCAAGGGAATTATATGCTTCAAGTGTGGGAAGCCGGGACATATTTCGAGCGATTGTGTGCAACCTAAAGCTGAACACTCTGTCAACAATGTCCAAGCAGCAAGGCTAAGGCAAAGGGCAGAGTCTATACTGCGAGCGGCGCTGAAGCTTCTCAAAATGAAGATTTAATCCAAGGTCAGTGCATCATGCGAGGTAAAACCTTAATTGTACTGTTTGATTCAGGCGCAACGCATTCCTTCATTGCATATGACTGTGTGAACCTGTTGGGATTGCCTGTGTCTTCTTTACCTTTTGATTTAGTAATTTCTACGTCTACTGCAAAGCCTGTTATGACTGCTAAAGTTTGTCTGAATTGTTCTATTTCTGTAAAAGATAGAACGTTTTTGATTGATTTGATCTGTTTGCCTTATTCGCAAATGGATGTCATCTTAGGAATGGATTGGTTATCTTCTAACGATATCCTATTAGACTGTGCAAATAAAACCTTAGTTTTTCCTAGTTCTGAGAATTCTGGATTTTTGATTGCCAACCAAGTAAACGCTTCTTTGAGAGAAGGAGCTCAAGGATACATGTTACTATCTTCTTTGGAGGTCAAGAGCAAGCTAGTCTTAGAACACGTACTTGTCGTGAATGAGTTTCCAGAAGCCTTTCCTAAAGATGTACCAGGATTACCCCCAGTTTGGGACATCGAGTTTTCGATCGATCTTGTGCCAGGAACAGGACCAATGTTTATGGCACCGTATCGTATGGCACCTGCAGAGTTGGAAACCTTGAAGGAACAGTTGGTGGACTTATAGGGGAAGCAGTTCGTTAGACCCAGTGTGTCGCCGTGGGAAGCACCTGTGCTATTAGTGAAGAAGAAAGATGGAACCTTTTGCCTATGCGTGGATTATCGCCAGTTGAACAAGGTTACCATTAAGAACAAGTATCCTCTTTTGAGGATAGATGACTTGATGGATTAGTTGAGGGGAGCGGCAGTTTTCTCCAAAATTGATTTGGGATCGGATTATCACCAGATTCGTGTGAAGGCAGAGGATGTACCAAAGACAGCAATTCGAACACGCTACGGGCACTACAAGTATCTTGTGATGCCGTTTGGTGTGATGAATGCTCCAGCTATATTCATGGATTACATGAATAGGATCTTCCGTCCATACCTAGATAAGTTTGTCGTTTTTTTCATAGACGACATACTCATCTATCCGCGAAACCAGGAAGAACACGTTGAACATCTTAGTGTGGTTTTTTAGGTTTTGAAGGAGAAACAGTTGTATGCAAAGCTGTCTACATGTGAGTTTTGGGTTGACGAAGTGCAGTTTTTGGGTCATGTAATTTCAAAAGAAGGAATTGCTATAGATCCGTCGAAAGTTGAAGCAGTTCTTGAGTGGGAAAGACCAACCACAGTGACTAAGATACGCAGTTTAGTGGGCTTGGCTGGGTATTATCGGAGGTTCATCGAGGGATTTTCTAAGATTGTAGGACCTCTTACCCAATTAACAAGGAAGGATAAAGCTTTTGAATGGACTGAAGCCTGTGAGCTGAGTTTTCAGGAGCTGAAGAAGAGGCTGACTACATCGCCAGTGTTGATATTGCCAGATCCAAGTGAACCTTTTGAAGTGTACTGTGACGCTTCATACCAGGGGTTAGGCTGTGTTCTGATGCAGAATCGGAAAGTGGTAGTGTGTGCCTCGAGACCGTTGAAAATGCACGAGAAGAATTATCCTACTCATGATCTGGAGTTAGCAGCGGTGGTCTTTGCGTTGAAGATTTGGAAGCACTACTTGTATGGTTCGACATTCAATGTGTTCAGCGGGTCATAAGAGCTTGAAGTACCTGTTCGACCAGAAAGAGCTCAACATGAGGCAGAGACGGTGGCTGGAATTTCTGAAGGACTATGACTTCCAGTTACAGTATCATCCGAGAAAAGCTAATGTGGTAGTGGATGCCCTGAGTAGAAAAGTGTTGCATATGTCTGCCATGATGGTTAAGGAACACGAGCTATTGGAACAGTTCAGAGATATGCATCTGTTTGTGGTCAGTATGCCAGGAAGACTTCGTGTAGGTATGGTTACAGTATCTTGTGATCTGATGGATCAGATTCGGGAGAAACAAGTATACGACCAGTATCTGGAGAAAAAGCGAAGGAATCTGAAGAATGGGATGACGTCTGAATACAAAGAAGGAGCAGATGGAATTCTAAGACGAGGAGAACGAGTTTGTGTGCCAAACAACCCAGAGATAAGGAGGTTAATTCTGGACGAAGCTCATAGAAGTAAGTTGAGTATGCATCCAGGATCAACCAAGATGTACCAAGACCTGAAGCGGTTGTTTTGGTGGCAAGGCATGAAAATAGACGTGGTTGATTATGTGGCGTCTTGCTTGGTGTGTTACAAAGCAAAGGTTGAACATCAAAGGCCAGTGGGAATATTGCTTCCGTTGGATATCCCAGAGTGGAAATGGGACGGCATAGCGATGGATTTTGTAACGTGTTTGCCAAGGACACCTAAAGGGTACGATTCTATTTGGGTAATAATTGATAGTCTTACGAAATCAGCTCATTATCTACCTATCAATATCAAGTATTCAATGGAGAATTTGGCACAGATTTATATCAGTGAGATTGCGAGACTGCATGGAGTACCTCAAGTATCATATCAGATATAGACCCACATTTTACTTCACGGTTTTGGCAGGGTTTACATGAAGCGTTAGGAACGAAGTTACGACTGAGTTCGGCTTATCATCATCAAACTGATGGTCAATCAGAAAGGACGATTCAGTCCTTAGAGGACCTGTTAAGAGCGTGTGTGTTGGAACATGCTGGAAGTTGGGAGAATTTCCTACCGTTGACAGAATTCACCTACAACAACAGTTATCATTCGAGTATAGGGATGGCGCCCTATGAAGCTTTATACAGACGACGTTGCAAAACACCTTTATGTTGGTATCAAGATGGAGAAAGTGCTTCATTAGGACCTAAACTAGTGCAACAAACAACTGAAAAGGTGAAACTGATTCAAGAAAAGATGAGGACAACTCAGAGCCGACAAAAGAGCTATGCGGATAAAAGACGTAGGCCACTTGAGTTTGAGGAAGGTTATCATGTGTTTTTGAGAGTCACTCCAATGACTGGGGTGGGCAGGGTCCTTAAGTCTAGAAAACTCACTCCAAAATTCATCGGACCTCATCAAATTCTTTGTCGGATAGGTCCAATAGCTTACCAAATAGCTTTACCGCCTTTTGGCTAAAATACCATTTTGGTCCCATAACTTATTTTTTAGTTTCAATTTGGTCCCTTAACTTTTAAAAGTTTCAATTTGGTCCCTTAACTTGTCTCTGTTAACACAAGTTAGTCCTCTCCGTCAATGACATAAACAAATGAATTTCAAATTGGTCCTTTAAATTGTTAACAAGTTTCAAATTGGTCCCTTAACTTTTAAATGAGTTTCAAATTGGTCCCTTAACTTTTAAATGAGTTTCAAATTGGTCCTTTAAATTGTTAACATGTATGGCACTTTCGTCACTTTTGCTTGTGTCATTGACTGAGGGGACAAACTTAGGTTCACAAAGACAAGTTAGGGGACCAAATTGAAACTTTTAAAAGTTAAGGGACCAAATTGAAACTAAAAAATAAGTTAAGGGACCAAAATGGTAATTTAGCCCCGCCTTTTCTATCCAACCTTCATACTGTTTTTCATGTTTCACAATTGCGAAAATATATTCCGGATCCCAATCATGTCATAGAGTCTGATTCAGTACATCTAAAGGATAACCTGACCTATGAAACACTGCCGGTTAAAATCGAGGACAGAAGGATAAAACAACTGCGAGGGAAGGAGATAGCTTTGGTCAAAGTTATTTGGAACGAGACTTCAGGTGATGCTACCTGGGAAAGAGAAGAGGACATGCGACAACAGTATCCGAGTTTATTTTAAGAGGTACGTTAAATTTCGAGGACGAAATTCTTTTAAGAGGGAGAGTAATATAACGCCTCGATTTTCAAGTTTTATAATTATTCAGTATTTAAACGTTTGTATTTTATTGGAGGGTCTAAAGAGTGAAATAAAATATTCTGAGACCATAGTCATGCTCTACGTTATCGTAGGAAGCTATGGTTAAGTTTTGGGCAAAAACTCAAACAGAGTCTCGTCTGCGTTTTTTCACGGATAGTAGTGTTTTTCTACTATCAAGACCAAATTTTGACTCGTGAACGAGACAATAAGTCTCAGGATTTAATTCTCTACATATTTGTTAAAATCCGTTCTGACGTCCAAAACTGAAAATAATATATTATATTCGGGCGTATACTCGAACAGGGAGACGTTTGGAGCTGTGAAGGGATTTAACGGGACCCGTGAACGGATAATTTTGGTGTCCCATCAAGTTGAATTTCGTGGCCTTGTTATGATGGCATTTAAAAAATATCTGGATGTGAAATGACCAAAATGTCCCCGGTCTTTTAAGGAAATGACAAAATTGTCCTTTGGTTATTTACAAGTTTGCCATAGGATGAAAATATCTATATCACTCACTCTCTCATTTTGGCACTCGGCCATTCTCTCTCTCTCTACTCTCTCTCACTTGTTCTTCACGTTCGTGAAGTTCATCAAAGTTCTTCAAGTGTTCTTAACCAAAAACCTATCTTTGATCTTGAAAAGTTGAAGCTTTTAGTGAAAAGTTGTTTCTTTTCTCATTAGTCTTTGATTCTAGGAGGCATGATCTTCATCTTAGCTCTCTTAATCTCTCTATTTTATCCCTTGATTCTCTTGATTCATGAAGATCCAAGTTTTGACCCAAAACTTTGAAAATTCATCGAAAAGTGTAGAAAAATCCTTTTAATACCAAATCAATTTCTATGAACTAGTTTCATCATTCTCTTTCACTATCCAAGAGCATGTAACCAAAAGCTTTCTCTAAATTATATGGCCGAAACCTTTATATAGAAAAAGGTTGAGTTTTTTATTCAAGTTTTGAGTAATCAGACTTGTTTTAGTGTTAGGAGTATCTAAGGATCATCCATCCAAAAGATGAGAAATTTTGGACATCTCTAGCTAATTTTTCTAGATGATGGCCGAACCTAAAGTTGGAGGAAATAGGATATTTTTGTGTTGTTTGATGTTTAATATTTGATTGATGGTGTTGTTTGTAGTTGGTGACGAGTAATCGGGAGATTCACGAACCGATCAACTGACTTTGAACCGGAGGATTTTCATCAATAGGTATGGGGAGTGAACCTCATCACACCAAAGTTGGTGGAGGTGGGAATGGTTGTTTAAGTTTGTGTTGGGTGAAACCCTTTTGGTTTGGGTTTACCACTTTATTTGTTAAGTTCTCTTGGAGAACAAAGTTTGTAATAATTAGTTTATGCTGTAGTGTGATCTAGCATATGTTTATGATGATGTGATAGGATGAAAATCATTTTCATGTATGTTGAAAACCTACTTTGATTTCTAGATCAACTATGGATTTTTATGCTTGATTATGATGCAATGATGTGTGATTATTGGTTGTCATAATTTTGTGAGCATTTTGAGCTATAACTTGTTTAGTTGGTGAAGCAAAATCTTCACTTTTTCCTTGGGGAGGCTTGCGGCCTTAGTGAGAAGAAAATAGGAGAACATGTGTTGTTCTTGAATAATTAAAGTTTTGAAGTAAGAAAAGTGTTTTAATGGTCTATGTTTTCAAAGAAAAACAATAAAGTGATTTGATCCAAAGATCAAATAAAGTTTCAACCTTTAAGTGTTTTCACCAAAGTGAAAAATGTCTTTAACCATAGTTCATCTAATTGACCAAGTGTTTTAAAAGTGGAATAATGAAGTAGTTTCATGAAAGTTAACATAGTTTTCATAAGACATTACCTTTATCTTCAAACCAAGACAATGTTCCTTTTTCAAACATAATGGAGACCTTTATCCTTAAGTTGATTAAAATGAATTATAGTTAGAAGATTAGATGAGATTTTGTTTCCTTTCCATTAACTTAGAACATGGTTTTACACTAAGTTAGTAAGGAAAAATCTTTCCAAGTTTGATAAGGTACTTTACCTTAATTATGTACTAAAGTTCTATAAAATCAAATGAGTTTTCAATTAGAACGGTTTTGGTTTACGAAGAGAGTTTTCAACTCAAGTCGTAAAGTTTTACGCGTGAAAACCTAAGTTAAGTAATTAACTTAGAGTTGAAGACAAGGGATAGTTAAGTATGGTATGTGGTGGAACAAGACCATATACTATACCATTGATGACTTAGTACATCAATGACTTCACAAGACTTAAGTGAATCAACACTTATTTCATTAATTGAAAACCAAGGAGTAATATCTTAGAAAGGCTCAAAGACTTATCTAAGAGGATTCTCAATCCTTATTCATAATGCTTGGGACTTGAGACATAATTCATAAGACATAAACACAAACATGAAACGTTTTGGGTTTTGAAACAGCAGTCCGATGATGGACCGGTGATTCGGATCTAGGTCAATAGTTCAATTGTTTCAGTCTTGTGATGACTCGATCCTGGAGGGATCACGAGATTTATTCGGTGGATAAAAAGTTTTGTAATTCAAAGACACATATAGTTCCTAAGGAAGAGAACCTTGAGGTTTATCCAGTGGATAGGCATTGCTTTATCACATTTGCTTTTTGTAAGCATTGGCATTTCATTTGCATGAGTCGTAAGGCCTTGAGCCTAGGAGTTGAGCATACACCTTGATGCAGGTGCGAATCTTACGGTGACGATTGGAATAGTCTTGGAGGTAACAGGTTTGGAAGGGCTGACATGTGACCAGTTGGTAGCTCTTCTGTGTTGTGGCAAATCCGAGCAATACACTGATATCCTCGACTAGATGTCATACTTTTCATGTTTGGTGCAGAGTGTTTCCGTAAAGCCAGATACGTGCACGTTATGAATGTTGTAGCATCTTGCTCATGGCTGGCAGTACACGGAACATGTCCTCCCATTCACTCTCTCCGATGTTTTGTTAGCTCCATGGAGTAGGGGTCAGAGTTTTACCCTGTGCCATATGGCATTGAGTAATGTACATTGCACTGCATTGCATGGCTGTTGGTGATTACATTTACGAATTGAACATCGCTGTTCTATTTTTGAGAATGCCTTATTTTATGCTGCTAATTGTTTAACATGATTTATATTGAGATATATGATAAGCATGTTGGGTACGTCGTTACCTGGTGAGTCGTCTCGTTTTTACTTCTGCTACTTTGTTGTGTTGATGATCGGGATCTCACCCATATTTTGTATATCTTTTTTGCTGGTATTGCTGCTTCTGCTTGAGCAGATGGATACGACGACGGTTCGGTTCAGCAATTTCTTTGAGTCCGAAGGGGGACTCCTTTTGTTGTTTAAGTTTAATTTTTTGGCCAGACTGTGTCGGTGTTTGTTGTACCTTTTAGGGAGCTGCAACTCCTAGTACTTATTATTCCTTATGTCAGCTATGTATTAGACCTATGTCTGTATATAGTACTATTTCTATTTTTGTATTTTATTTCAGTTCGTCTTCTAGAAATGCATGGTGAATCTAAGTTCATTTATTATTACTTACCTTTACTAATCCTATTTCATATTTGTGAAAAGAAAAAAAAAACCGTATTTTTCGCATTAATATTATTTTCGGCCTTATAATTGTTCGGGAATGTGACACTCGGGAAAGGGTGTTGCAATGACCATATCTCACGAGTCATATAAGATATCATGTCTTCACATAAGTATAAATATTAGTGGAATATCTATACTGGAGTGACCTGCTATGAGAACGTTGCATAATAGTTATGTAAGTTTCATAAGCGATTCCCATGGTGATCATAGTGAAGTAGTCCTCCTACTAGAAGTCACTTGTAACACCCCGATTTTTCGAGTTTTCCTAATTAATCAGTATTTATGAACTTATATTTTATTCGAGGCCTTATAAATGGCAATAAAATATTCTGACCAGATAGGAATGTCCTACACAACCATGGGAAGCCATGGTTAAGTTTCGAGCGAAAGCTCAAACGGAGCCCGGTCTGCATTTTTCACGGAGAGTGGTCTTTTTCTACCATTGAGACCTAATTCTGACTCGTGAACGAAATAGTTAGGTTTTATATTTTATTTCCAAAATATTGGTTATTTTGAAAATATTCAAAATAAATAAGTCGTTATACGACTTTCTTGGGCGAAAACCTAAATCGGGTGAAGAACGGAGTTGAATACGAGATTTCAGTGACTGCTACGGATAAGGTTGAAGTCACATGGTGCGCTATGACTCATCAGTGACTCATCAGTGTAATGATTACGTTTAGAAAATATCTGGACGTAAAATGACTAAAATGCCCTTGACCCTTTTCATAATTACCATTTGCCCTTGAATGAAAAGACCGTTTTGCCCTTGAGAATTTATGGAATAACCATTCTGACCCTGTGACTCACCATGTCATCATTACCTTTCTAGAAATATCTAGATATTTATAAGGGAAATGACCAAAATGCCCCCTGTCTTTGAAGGAATTACCAAATTACTCTTTTGGTTATTTACAAGTTTGCCATGACATCAATATATATATATATATATATATATTTCTCTCTTTCTCTCTCTTGGCCATTTCGGCCACACACACTCTCTCTCTTCTTTCTCTCACTTGTTCATCCAAATTCATAGAGTTCTTGAAGTTCTTCACAAAAACCCTAGTTTGATCTTCAAAAGTTGAAGTTTTTGAGTGAAAACTTGTTTCTTCTTCACTTATCTTTGATCCTAGGAGGTATGATCCTCATCTTAACTCTCTAAATCTCCCTATTTCATCTCTTGAATCACTTGATTCATGAAGATCCAAGTTTAGATCTAGAACTTTGAAAATCCATAGAAAATTGTAGAAAAATCCTATGATCATGAAACCAATTTCTATGAAACCATCATGATGTGTACTTTGAGTGTCTAGAAGCATGAACCCAAAAGAAATTTTCTCCATATTCTTCCATGGGAGGGCCGAATCCTAATCATGATGAAAAGGATGGGTTTTGTTGCAATTTTTGGCTATATAGCACTTGTTCTAGCTTACTTGATATCTTTGAACCCTAAACCCACGAGCAAAACATCAACCAAAGCTCCTAACCTATTTCTCCTCTTCATGGCCGAAACATATAGGGTGTAGAACCATGAGTTTTGTCTCAAATTTTTGGGTCATAGGACTTGATTTAGTGTTAATCATGCTTAAGGACTAACCATTCAAAAGTTTAGAACCAAATGAGATCCCTAGCCTTTTTATCCTTTCATGGCCGAACCCTATACCTTCTTGGGGAAGAAAACTTATGTTTTGATGCTATGGATTGATGTTGCTTTGTTGTTTGAATTGAATTGTGTTTGATTGTTTTAGGCGACGCGAACGGAACCGGAGCCGGATCTGAAAACCGATCGAGTTTGCATTGAACTTCCTTTGTGAGGTAAAGGGAGGTAGTTCATTTTGAGTTTGGTAGCCTCATGGCATATGATTGATTAGTGTGTTATTATTGAATTAAGACTTGATGTATATGTATACTTATATCCTGGATTGATTGGATGTTAAGTGTTGTGCATAGTTGGTTATTTGATATAACTGTGGCATGGATGCCTTGGATGATATCTTATTGTGATATTGAACTATTGATATATATATATATATCCTGGATGAGCATAGGACTGGCTATGTCTCGATAATTGTTAAAAGACTCGGAATCGAAATCAAAGTTTTGAAAATCGTGTTTTGGAAATCAAAAAGTGGTTTTTGGAAAACGTGTTGCTTTTCAAGAAAAGTTAAGTTCTCTTTTGAAAAGTATGTTCTTTTGAAAAGTATGTTCTTTTGAAAAGTATGTTCTTTTAAAAAGTGATTTTGTGAAAAGTCGTGCAAAATGTGTTTTATTCTGTAAAGTGTTTAAAAGGGCGTGAAACCTTATAAAACGGTTTTGTTTTCAAGAAAGGTGTTTTTCCCGGAAAATGTGGAAATGTTTTATCTCAAGAAAACAAGAGTGTATTTTGTTTTCCAAAGTTGTTTTGAGAAAGTTTGACCGAAAAGACAAATGATGAACCTTTGAGACGAACCCAAACCTAGTGGCCGAGACGTCGGGGCTAGTGTTTTGTGGATTGAGCACTCGGACTTCATGTCCTGTGTTTTTGATTTGAGTGGGCTTAATGCCTTATTGAAACGAGTCGTGGACTTTATGTCTCGACATTTGAAAGAATGAACGCAAAGAAAACAGAAAACTTTCTGTGTACATGCATGAACAGGCAGATGTGCCATTTGAAACCGAGCTACAACTCTAGTAGTTGAGAATGGAATCGGTTAAGGCCACTAGGTCTGTAGGGGCATTCTGTGTGTCGAGACTCCACAGGTGGCCGGTGGCCTCGCAACCCCGTGCCGTGGTGAGTCGACTACCCAGTACGAATGAACTCGATCAGGGACTGGACTATTCAGGATATGGTTATGACGTGGTACCCTGGAACAATTGGCGTTCAGACCTAAATAGAGAGGCCGACTCATGAGGACAATTGTGTTACGGGTGTTACTACGGCCTATCGCTCGATGTTGGGAAGTTAGAATCTCCGGAGTACATGAATTAGAAAGATGATATTGAAGTCTCATGCATTATTATAACTCGTGATAGTGTTTGAGATGTTATATGGTTTTATATAGATAACTGCTCATATATCTGTAATTATATGTAGATGTTTATACTGCTGTTTGTCGCCTGTGCGGCTATCGTGATAAACTTTATATGAGTATCTCACCTTTGCCTATACATGTTGGACACCCTGTTGTGTTTTTGGAACACATGTACAGATGTTGTTTATAGGTCCCCGTGGAGACGTGAGGACTCGGATGATGGAACGTTCCGATGAAGTTGACGTTGGGTTGTGTCCCAATGGCTACTTTAGTCGACCAGCTTAGGAGTCTTTTATTTTGAGCAGTCTTATATTATATTACTGCACATATATTGAAATTATTTCTAAGTCTGTAATATGTTATATATTAGACAAGGTTTTATGTTATGTTTACGTTTTATGAACAGTGAATATCAACGTGTGATATGAAGTTTATTCCTTCATCTTGAGTTTGTATTGCCTATGCATGCAGAAAATCTTTAGAACCGCGTTTTCAAACGTAGCTACTTAATTAAAGTATTTTCCGAAAGCAACCAGGTTTTGATTTTCTTGATTTATTTCCGCGTTAGAGTCCGAGTATATAGCACCCGCGAGGGGGGTGTTACATCACTCCGATCCCTAACTTATCTAGTTCTAGGCTTTGATACTATTAAACGTTGTTTGTAACAGGACAACTATAAAGATAGTTATTGGGCCTGTAATGAAACATTTGGAGAAATGTGAGTGACGTAGATAAGATTCGTCCCTCCTACATAACAGAAGTAATGTCTATAGGCCTCTTGATGGTATGTGATGTGGAAATACATGACCATGCTAAGGTGGGACTATAAGAGATATTGGGCCCACATGATTGTACGTCAATTACTAGATGAAGAAATAAATAATTGGACTTAACAAGGTTGACACATTTATGCCTTGTGTCCAATTAAGACATTGAGATGAAAGGGCATTGACTTCATATTGTATATGGTTTTAATATAGTTTTAATTGTATCACCAATATTCTAATTAATATGCTAGCAATGATGTATTGCTAGATGTCGTTCATTGTTTATAATATTAATTAATTATTAATATGATTAATAATAATTAATATTATTGCCAATTAATTGAGAACCTATAGGGTCACACGCATAGAGCAAATGTTCAGAGAATTAATTTAATTGATTAATTAAATATGATTTAATTAATAATTAAATAACGGAGAAGCAATTAATTATTTAAATATGATTTAATTAATATTAATTCAATATTGGTCCTGTAGTGTAGAGGGGCCTAATTGGATAGGGTAAGGAGCGCTGATAGCTTATAAGCTGTGTGTCTCCCTTATGTGCCTCCAATGCAGTTGCACATAACCTTGGCAGCCGCACCTTATACTGTTAGACGGCAATGAGAGTCGCGCCTCCCTCTCCAATCCGGATAGGTAGCACTGCGCTATCTCCAATGCTGGTTTGCTCGCGTGGACTGAGTAGAGGTATTGCTACTTTGCAATACTGGTGATAGAGAAGCCTTTCCTTATGGTGGTTGTGGCCAGACAGTTATCGTAATCTCGCGATCTTAGATTCGTTACCCGTTGGATCGGGCTGCAATTTGGACAGTAGATTCGCAACATGTGGTTCTTCATCTTCACCGTTTAGTTTTTCAATACGAGGTCCGGAGCGAGAGTTATGAGCCTCGAACAGTAGCAGTGAATTTGGCTAACCGGTGTCGTTGGCGCGCTCACAGTGTTTACGGTAAAGCTATGCTTCAAGAGGTAAACACAATATCCTTGTTATTCATGTGCAATGCGTGGTCCTTTTGTAAAGGGATTTTTCCACTCAAGAGGTTTTTTGAAAATTGTTTTTAAAAATTATCCCACTTGATTCCTCAACAGTGGTATCAGAGTGTTGGTCGTTGTTTGCCCTGTATCCAAGGATTGTTTGTCTTTGTATGATAACATGTTTATTGCTTTTAAATATGGTTTGTATGTTTAAAAGAATGTTTGTATGATTTGTATGTGATATAAATCTATTTAAACATGTTTATTTGCTTGGTTGTGCTCTTGACATAAGAGGTTTCGCATCTGGAAATCCTATTGCGGTGCGAAGCACGATCGATCACCCTACTGTAGCCCTACGAATGGGGCAACCGATGCGTATATATATTTGTATGTCTTGATCTGTGTAACTCTGATGTTGCGTGCTTTAGTTTAGTTTTCGTTTCCGCTTTTATCTTTCCGCTTCGATTTGTTTTAATAAAGCGCGCTAAAGTTTATAATACGGTTTAAGACTTAGTTAATATCTGAGGTTCTTTAATGGGATGGCGGGTCGTCTCATTTGGTGGTATAGCAGTTTGGTTCTACAACGGGCCTTGAGAGTCGTTGAGGCCATACAGTTCGAGTTGGAGCCAGAAATTGTGGAGTCTGGAACCATTATTGTAGGTCTAGGAAGTGCACCGGCTTGATAAGTTGGATCCTCATTAGATACCGACTGTGTTAGAGAAGGGGGTAGAGTGTCCAATGCGAGTTGTCAAAGTGTGATAATTGTTTTCCTTCATAAGGCATATAATATATTTAACTGTTAAGTGCTATTATATGTCTTATGAATTGGAACTGATAGTTGCTTTTTACAGGAAGTAATGGCTAGAGGACGTGGTAGAGGAAGAGGAACACCAACTGGAACCGGGGATTTCAACCATAATGGTGATACCTCGGGAACTGGAAGTGGCGGAGATTAGAACAAAGCGATGAGGGCCATAAGGGATTTTGCGACTGCAATGATGCAATAAATGCAACAGAATGCTCAGTACATGCAACGACAAGAAGAAAGGGACGTTAGACAACAACAGTTGCACCCGATAAGAGGAGACGAGATGTTGGATACTGGTTTGAACGCATTTATGATGGGAAATCCTCCCCAATTCCATAGAGAATACAATCTCGAGGCTGCTGAACTTTGGTTACAAGAGATTGAGAAGGTCTTTGTCGCTATCCACTACAGAGAGGATAGGAAGGTCACATACGCTGCTTTCATGTTAGTCGGAATAGCGGAGGCTTGGTAGAGGAACAAGCAGAGACTACTAGAGACTGAAGGGAGGATGCTAACTTGGGACGTGTTCAGACAGAGCTTCTTGGAAAAGTATTTCTCAAGGAGTGTCCATCAAGAGAAAGAGAAAAGGTTCCTAAACCTGAAGCAGGAGCAGAGTTCAGTGGGGGAGTACGCCATGAGGTTCGAGGCATTGCTGAAATTGTCCCAAATTTATTTGGTGCATCCGGATGAGGACGGGCTGAGACCCGAACTAAAGGGAGCAATGCTGCCTTTAAGCATCCGATCATTCCCAGAACTGATAAAGAAATGTACAATACTAGAAGGTCATAATCAAGAGGGAGTTGCACAAGCTCAAGTGAGGAGTGGTGGACCAGTCAGAAGTTTTGGTCAGAAAGGTCGTGGAGGAAAGTTCCAACTAAAGGCGAAGCCTTATAGTCGCCTACGTCAACAAATAACAAATTCTGGAAGGGGAAATAACATTCAAGGACAACCACGAGTCTTGACATGTTTTCGATGCGGCGGACCACATCTAGTGAAGGATTGTCCTCAGCACCTAGAGTCAACTGTTTCCGTTGTGGCAAGTGGGGCCACTATGCCAACGAGTGTCGACAAAGGGTTACTAGTGGGGGCCAAGTTCAACAACAAGGCAGAAAGACTCAGGATGTGGGAACAAGGCAACCTGTGGTGAGACAGCAGGGCAGGTCGTAGACGATGGGAAGAGTGTTTGCTGTGAGAGGATCTGAAGCCTTTCAATGTCCCGATCTGATACAAGGTAAGTGCCTAGTAGCTGGGAGACTCTTATCTGTTTTGTTTGATTCAAGGGCTACACATTCCTTTATTTCATTAGTGTGTGTGGATCATTTGGATTTGCCTTTTTAGTCCTTACCATATGATTTGACTGTTTCTACACCTACGGGTGATTTCCTAACAACCCTATTGGTTTGTTTACAATATCCGGTCATTATAGTGAACCGATCTTTTCTTGTAAACCTAGTCTGTCTGCCTATGTAGCAGATTGATGTTATCCTAGGCATGGATTGGCTTTCGACCAACCATGTTGTACTAGACTGTTCAAATAAAACCCTCCGCTTTTCTGAGCAATCTAGATCATTGCCTGCCAGTGATGGTATTTCGAGAGTCATACAATCAGTAAAGTGCATGGTTCTGTTTTCTTTGGAAGCCAAGCAGACTCCGAGTCTAGATGCTTTGCCGGTGGTGCGTAAGTTTCCAGAAATTTTCCCGGATGATGTGCCAGGATTTTCATCCAAGAGGGAGATAGAATTCGCAATCGATCTTGTACCTGGAGTCGGACCGATTTCGATAGCAACCTATCGAATGTCCCCAACAGAGTTGGCTGAGCTGAAAAAACAACTGGACGATATGCTGACGAAGCAGTTTATAAGACCACGCATCTCGCCGTGGGGAGCGCCAATGTTATTTGTCAAGAAGAAGGACGGTAATTCAAGGTTGTGTGTGGACTACCGACAGCTTAACAAAGTAACGATCAAGAACAAGTATCTGTTGCCAAGAATCGATGACCTTATGGACCAGTTGAGAGGAGCAACAGTGTTTTCAAAGATCGACTTGAGGTCAGGTTATCATCATGTAAGGGCAAAGGAGGATGATATACCGAAGACAGCTTTCAGGAGTCGGTAAGGGCACTACGAGTATTTGGTTATGCCTTTTGGTGTGACTAATGCTCCGACAATGTTTATGGACTATATGAACAGGATCTTTAGACCGTACCTTGATAAGTTTGTCTTTGTCTTCATCGATGACATCCTTATCTACTCCTCGAGCAAGAAGGAACATCAAGAGTACCTAAGAGTTGTACTTCAAGTTCTTAAGGACAGACGACTCTATGGCAAGTTGTCTAAGTGTGAGTTTGACTAGAAGAGGTACAATTCCTTGGAAATGTGATCAACAAGGATGGCATCGCAGTAGATCCTGCGAAGGTAGAAGTTGTGGTTAAGTGGGAAAGCCCTAAGTCGTAAATGAGATCCGAAGTTTTCTTGGGCTAGCCGGATACTACAGGAGGTTTATCGAAGGATTCTCGAAGATTGCGTTACCTTTGACGTAATTAACGAGAAAAGGAAAAGCGTTTGAGTGGACAGAAGAGTGTGAGGCTAGTTTCCAAGAACTGAAAAGGAGGCTAACAACATCTCCGGTACTAGTCTTACCAGATCCATCAACGTCGTTCGATGTGTACTGTGACGCATCGTATAAAGGCTTGGGTTGCGTACTCATGCAAGAAAGGAAAGTAGTGGCTTATGCTTCCAGATAGTTAAGAGTGCATGAATGGTATTACCCAACCCATGACTTGGAGTTGGCCGCGATAGTGTTTGCATTGAAGATATGGAGACACTATCTCTATGGTGCTAAATTCAGTGTGTTTAGCAACCATAAAAGTTTAGGATATCTGTTCGACCAGAAAGAGTTAAACATGCGGCAGAGGAGATGGATGGAATTCATAAAGGATTATGAGTTTGATCTGTAGTACCATCCAGGGTAGGCCAACGTAGTAGCGGATGCATTGAGTCGGAAATCTTTGCATATGTCTGCTCTGATGGTGAAGGAGCTGGAACTGCTGGAACAATTCATGGATCTGAATCTAAACGTGGAGCTATCTAGAGATAAGATGAGTTTAGGGATGGTCACTATCACTAGTGATTTCCTGAACTTAATCTGGAAAAAGCAAGGGAAGATCAATACCTACACGAGATGTACCAGATGATGAAAGAAGGTAGGACCTCAGAGTTTAAGAGAGGTATTGATGGAATCCTAAGATTTGGAGAAAGGATGTGTGTACTAGAGGATGGAGAGATTAAGAAGATGATCTTGGAAGGGGCACATAAGAGCAAGCTAAGCTTTCATCCAGGGGCTATGAAGATGTACCAAGATCTGAAGAGGATGTTCTGGTGGCCAAGAAGGAAGAAGGAGGTAGCAGAGTATGTCCAATCCTGTTTGGTGTGTCAAAAGACAAAGATTGAACACCAGAAGCCAGCAGGGTTATTACAATCACTGGACGTCCCAGAATGGAAATGGGATAGCATTGCAATGGACTTTGTTTCCCGACTACTAAGGACGCAAAAGAGGTGCGATACAATCTGGGTGATCGTTGACAGGCTTACGAAATGTGCTCATTTCTTGCCTATCAACCAGAGTTATTCTCTGGAGAGGTTAACCCGGATTTACATCAAGGAAGTAGGAAGATTGCACGGAGTACCTTCAAGTATAATTTCGAACCGAGATCCGAGATTTAGTTCCAGGTTTTGGCAAAGTCTGAACAGTGCTTTGGGAACTAAACTAAGGATGAGTTCAGCTTATCATCCGCAGACGGATGGTCAGTCTGAAAGAACGATTCAATCTTTGGAGGATCTGTTAAGAGCATGTGTTTTGGGAAACACAGAGAGTTGGGACGAATTCCTTCCACTGATTGAGTTCACGCATAACAATAGTTTCCACTCGAGTATCAGCATGGCACCATATGAGGCACTGTATAGACGAAAGTGTAGAACACCGCTATGTTGGTATGAAGCCGCGAAGAATCAGTTGATAGGCCTAGAGATGGTGCAGCGAACAACGGAGCAAGTACAGAAGATTCGAGAAAAGATGAAAGTCGCACGGAATCGGAAAAAGAGCTACAGTGACAAGAGGAGGAGGACCTTGGAGTTCCAGGAAGGCGACCATGTCTTTATCAGAGTCACTCCAAAAACTGGAATAGGCAGGGCAATTAAATCCAGAAAGCTTACCTCTAGATTCATTGGACCATTTCAAATCCTTCGTCGAATTGATCCAGTTGCCTACCAAATTGCTTTACCCCCCAACCTATCCAATATCCACGATGTTTTCCAGGTTTCCCAACTCAAAAAATACCATCCCGATCCGTCACACGTGATAGAGCCTAAATCAATACAGATAAGAGAGAACTTGGAATGTGAGGCGCTACCTATACGGATCGAAGACAAGAGGGTGAAAGAACTCCGCGGAAGGCAGATTCCCTAAGTCAAGGTCATATGGCAAGCAACAAATGGAGATGCTACATGGGAAAGAGAGGAGGACATACGACAACAGTATCCAAATCTGTTCTACAGGTACGGCGAATTTTGGGGACGAAATTCTTTTTAAGGAGGGTAGTAATGTAACACCCCATTTTCTTGATTAATGTGTGGGACATTAATTGAGCATGTTTAATGGCTTAATTATGTTCCTTATGTGTTGAGGAAGCCATGCTTCAAATTTGGGACAATTTGGCCTTGGAATGAGCTCAGGACGTGCAAAAACGTGAAAGAACAGTTCTGATCAGCATCCAACGCTTAGATGTGGAAAAGTCCCACGCTTAAACGTTGACCATTAACGCTTGAGCGTGGGTAGTTGCACGTCAAAACGTGGAGAGTGAACGTGTAAGTGACCACGCGACGCGTGGCAGAGACGTGGCAATCAACACTCCACGCTTAAGCGTGCAGTTTTCCCATGTCAGAGCATACCCACACTGAAGCGTGAAGTTTTTCCACGCTCAAGCATGGACTGCCTAACAGCATCACTTAAGTTTTCCCTTCTCACTTTCATAAGGGAAAAACTTGGACGAATTTTCAGTGTTCCAAAGGATAGAAAGAGAGAGCTGACGTTCTAGCGAGAGAGGGTGATTCCGAAGGAGATTGAGGCATTAGATCATAATTTCGACTACACCATTGTGATCAGGACTTCTAGTACTTCAAGCTTCATGGATTGAATCCTTGATTTCTCGAAGGTAAGCTCGAATCTCTAATACGTCGACTTTACGTTCTTCGTGTTCTTTGTGTTCTTCGAGCTTTTTCCCTTGAATCTCTTTGGTTTTGGTATTGCCCTAGGGTTAACGATGATTGTTTACACGTTGTTCCCGTGATTAGGGCAAAGTTCATGATCATGGTCGTGCGAGCTCCCGGAGGAGGTTACAGCTGCAAGCTTGGGATGAGGAACTACATAGTGGTGGCTGACTTGAGGTGGATTTCGTGGTTGTCATTGTGGTGTTGAGCTTATGATCATGTTCGTGATCCCGGTTATGCAATCCTTAAGGTGGGGAGAAAAAGACTGTTATCGTCGGGAAGGCAAGCGTAGTGTAGAATGTATGAATGTGTAGGGGAGCCTTAAACCCTACTAGAGGTTGAGCCGGTGGCAAAGTACCTAAACCCTTGGTGTAGGTATCTTTGGGGCTATCACAGCTAAGTTAATACCCTAGGCTAGGCGACGTTGTGGTTGATGTTGATGTGATGTGCATGCTACTTTGCCTATATGATTATTTATTTATCTGCCTATTTGATGATTCGTGTATTAGCATGCTTATTACTATGATGATGTTATTGTTGTTGATTGGTTGATGTTGGTGTTGATGAGAGTATGGTGAGATTGATGTGTTGTGTGGGTTGATACCGTCGTGGTTCTGACTGTACAGCTGTGGCTCGTGGATGCAAGGCATCGTGCTAATGTTGATGATGATGTGAGGTGGATGCAATGCATCATGGCTGTGGTCGAGTGCTTAGGCGTGAGGTTTCGGTATCAACCTGTGATAGATGTTTGTTGCATATCATTGCATATTTGATCCCAATGGGGGATGCCCAAATGGGGGCGAAATGTGTACCGTCGATCCCGAGGTGGGATGTCCAATTGGGGACGTTATTGATCCTTACGGGGATGTCCAAGTGGGGACGTGATTTATTGATCCTTACGAGGATGTCCAAGTGGGGACGTGTTTTATTGATCCCGATGGGGATGTCCAATTGGGGACGTTATTGATCCCAATGGGGATGTCCAACTGGGGACATAATGAAATCGACCGACATGCTTATAGGGATTAGTACCCCTCATAGAGGTTTGATTCGAGAGAATAATTCCTTGAGATGGATGTGATGAATGACTCGAGAGATGACCGTTGGAATGTTGCTTGTTTTTCCGTTGCTGTGTGCTACATGTGTATAGGCTATACTACAGCCCCTCTCCCATGCTTGATGATACATGTTTCTTATCTCCTTGTCTTTTCTAGGTGTGCTTCTTTTATTTTATGGGAAGAACCCGTGAAGGGACCTGACGCTGAGGAGATGGATGGCACTCCTTACGAGCCTGATGTCGGTGGGCGAGCTACGCACCCCAACCTCGAGAGGTTTTAAGTTTCTATACCAGAGGAAGACGTGAGTTCCTCGTTAGAGTATGTGCCCCTGTAGGTCTACAAGCACATTTATGGTGAAGAACATGGTATTTCAGGATATCGCCGTCGTCAGTGACGGGATTTCCGACAGTGCGTCGGTGCTAGGGGTGTGCTGTGAGGATTTTTGATGTATTTTACGTGGGGATGGTGAGTGTTGCTAGCACGAGAGTTTTCTTGCCTTTTTATGTATTTTTGTTCATGCTCAGTTTGGTGTACTTTGGTTGTATATATTACTATTATAGCCCTAGTGATGGGGCAACCGATGCGTGTATATATTTTTATGTCTTGATCTGTGTAACTCTGATGTTGCATGCTTTAGTTTAGTTTTCGTTTCCGCTTTTATCTTTCCGCTTCTCTTCGTGTTAATAAAGCGCGTTAATGTTTATAATACGGTTTAAGGCTTAGTTAATATCTTAGGTTCTTTAATGGGATGGCGGGTCATCTCAAAGTCCAAAGACCAGTTGGACGAAACAATTGACTTTCTGGATGCATCTCTGTTTGAGAAAATGTTTTTATCTATTAGACGCTGAACACTTTAAGTTTTCAGTCCGGTATAAATCTTACTTATCATTTGGCTCATTGGACGCTGAAACTTGGCATACTTTTATGAGTCCATTTGTAGTCAAAATAAAGAGAAGGTCTTTTGACCTTATGGATTAGTGACCACTGGACTTAAACCAAATTTTCCTAAACATTTAATAATTTTGTTGATCGTTAAAACTTTGAGGGGTCATAGACCATCACTGTTTTGGTTCTAACAGTGGTTTGCTGTGATAAATTTGGGAGTAGTGGCTCGTGGATGCGTGGCGGTGGCCGTGTTGATGCGTGGCATCGTGTTGGATATTGCTGAGTGTTAGGCTTGAGTATCCAATATCATCTCATTGAGGATGTTTGCTGCGTATCATAGAGGCCAAGTGGCGGGGCCGTAAGACGGTAGTATGGGCTGCCAATGTCATGCGAGATTATTTGTACTTGAGTGCGGATACAAAAAGCGGAAGGGATGGTCAGTGTGTGGCCTTGGGGATGTTGCCGGTCTCGGGAATAATCTACAATGACGGATGGGGCTGCTCCTATCGTGTCGTGATGCCCGATCCAGTCCAGTTTGTTCGACTAATCCCTGTGTTGGTGTAAGCCCAAGTGGCCAATCTATTTTGAATAGATAATTATTTGTATCATGACTTGGATCATATATTTAATATATGTATAAGACATTTATTTATTATCTTATTGTTATGATCATATATATAACATAATAAAGTCCTTAGAATAGGTAGTTCATTTAAAGGAATGTCAAGTATGACTTGATCGTGAGATACCATTAAATAATAGAACACTATTATTAAATTATCCATAGTCAGGTATTATTATAAATAAGGACACTAATAATACGTTGAGACTAATATGTGAGTGTATTAATGAGCACATCTCACGAGTAATAGATATGAGATATCAAGTCTTCACATAAGTATAAATATTAGTGGAATATTTATACTGGAGTGACCCGCTATGAGAACGCTACATAATAGTTATGTAAGTGTCATAAGCGATTCTCATGGTGATCATAGTGAAGTAGTCCTTCTACTTGAAGTCACTACGATCCCTAACTTATGTAGTTGTAGGCTTTGACACTATTAAACGTTGTCTGTAATAGGACAACTATAAAAATAGTTATTGGGTCTGCAATGAAACATGTAGAGAAATGTGAGTGACGTAGATAAGATTCGTCCCTCCTACATAGCAGGAGTAATGTCTATAGGCCTCTTGATGGTATGTGACGTGAAAATGCATGACCATGCTAAGGTGGGACAATATGTGATATTGGGCCCACATGATCGTACATCAATTACTAGATCAAGAAATAAATAATTGGACTTAGCAAGGATGACACATTTATGCCTAGTGTCCAATTAAGATATTGAGACAAAAGGACGTTGACTTGACGTTATATATGGTTACAATATGATTTTAATTGTATCACTGATATTCTAATTAATTGGGTAGCAATGATGTATTGCTAGATGTCGCTCATTGTTTATAATATTAATTAATTATTAATATGATTAATAATAATTAATATTATTGCCAATTAATTGAGAACCTATAAGTTCACATGCGTAGAGCAAATATTCGGAGCATTAATTTAATTGATTAATTAAATATGATTTAATTAATATTAATTCAATATTGGGCCTGCAGTGTAGAGGGGCCCAATAGGGATAGGGTAAGGAGCGCTGACAGCTTATAAGTTGTGTGTCTCCCTTATGTGCCTCCAATGCAGTTGCACATAACCTTGGTAGCCGCACCCCATACTATTAGACAACAATGAGAGCCGCGCCTCCCTCTCCAATTCTAATAGGTAGCACTACGCTATCTCCGACGCTGGTTGCTCGCGTGGACTGAGTAGAGGTATTGCTATTTTACAATTTTGGTGATAGAGAAGCCTTTCCTTATGGTGGTTGTGGCCAGACAGTTATCGCAATCTCGCGATCAAAGATTCGTTACCTGTTAGATCGGGCTGCAATTTGTACAGCAGATTCGTAACATGTGGTTCTTCATCTTCACCGTTCAGTTTTTCAATACGAGATCTGGAGCGAGAGTTATGAGCCTCGAACAGTAGCAGTGAATTTGGCTAACTGCTGTCGTTAGCGCGCTCACAGTGTTCGCGGTAAAGCTACACTTCAAGAGAAAAACATAATATCCTTGTGATTCATGTGCAATTCGTGGTCCTTTTGTAAAGGGGTTTTTCCACTCTAGAGATATTTTGAAAATTGTTTTTAAAATTTATCCCTATTGATTTCCCAACAGTGGTTTCAGAGTGTTGGTCGTTTTTTGCCCTGTATCCGTGGATTGTTTGCCTTTGTATGATAACATGTTTATTGCTTTTAAATATGGTTTGCATGTTTAAAAGAATGTTTGTATGATTTGTATGTGATATAAATATGTTTAAACATGTTTATTTCCTTGGTGGTGCTCTTGACATAAGAGGTTTCGCATATGGAAATCCTATTGTGGCGCGGAGCACGGTCGTGCACCCTATTGCATGGCCGTACACGTTTGAATCTACGTTAGTGAACGCGAAGCACAACCATGCGCCGTTTAGCACGACCGTGCTACTTTCAAACAACATTAACAAACATTGAGCACGGCCGTGCTCCTTTCTAGCACAACCGCGCACATGTTGAACAGCGTCAACGAGTTTTTAGCACAGCCGTTCTGCTGTACAGAATTTGATTTTGTCCCTTTTTGCACCTTTATAAATTATTTATTAAATGTGTGGTATATGGTTATGGCTTTAGTTTTGGTGTTTATTTTATTTTGTCAATATGGCATGCATGTTGTGATTTATTGTATTTATTTTATAAATACGGCCTGCATATCGTGACATTTTATTTATTTTATTTTAAGTTTTTGTTTTTAGTTTTCTCGGGATGACATGGAGGCAACACTTGATCATGACACCAGTGGGAGGAAGTTTGGAAGTTTGCTCGAGGGTCAAAGATTATAATAATTAGTTTTAATTATTGCACATTAGGAGGCTATAATCATAATATATTTTATATGTCTAGTATGTTAATGTATGTGATGCATGAAATGTATGAGATGTATTATTAAATTTTTTAATTTAAATTGTATGATAGCATGTATGTCATTGTCTGCTTAATATGTTTTAAATGTATGTAAGCTTGTATGCCATGTATGCTATGAGGGATATTTATATAATAAACAAGCCGGTGAGATCATTTAATTAGTAAATTCTTTCAATAAATTAAGTTATTACATACCTGCTAATGCGTGGCACTCGTCAAGGCCAGAATCATTTGAGTGTGGTTTATGCTACAACTGAGCACCTTAATATATTCTTGGTGAGACGTGAAAGGTGAAATAACCTACTGCCAACCATTGGGTTGAACTTAACTAAGCATATTTAATAGGATTGAAATGGCTTAAAGGCCTGGGGTTGGGCATTAATCCATATGATGGATTAGAATAAGGAGTTATTCACCCAAATGGTCCAAGAATTACATTGGATGTAATTGGAAAGGAGTTTCCTACCTAAATAGCTGAGTTCTGGGTGATCAGCTACAGTTGGCTCAGAATGAGGTGAAATATGGATATAGGTCCCACTAGAAAATCTTTCAACGGGATTTTTCGAGTCAATGATGAGGGTCATTGATTTGAGTAAAATAGTGGCAGCGTATTTAATAAAAGACCTATTAAATATGTTTTAATCATGATACTTATGTTCTATATGTTTCTGTATTAAAAAATCGATCATGGCTACAAACACAACTAATATTTTATCGTTGCAATACATCCTTAAGAAGGATGAGTATCTAGAATTAATTTTCTGGATTGGTACAAATTTTGAGGATTGTCCTCAAGTACGAGAAAATAATTTTATGTTCTCGAGCAATTAATTCTCAAGCAATCATAGAGATGTGTGGTATGATCATGCACCTCATGATACTCTAACAAGAGCTAGCAAGGCATAAGAGGTACCAGAAAGAGTATAAAGACAAGAAAGGAAGTATAACTTCTTGTTTAGGCATATTTGCCATAAAAGTCAACATATCTACTCCAACATTATAGGTATTGAGTACCGCATATGGATCTCACATAAATTTGAAGGATCATAGGAGTTAGGATGTTGACTAAAAGGTAAAGGTTTACTCTATGAGTGTAAATGAAGCAAAAGTTGCTACATTAACTGTAAGAGTTTGAAGTTGCCTTATGGGCATCAATGGAAGGAAATAATTGTTATTTTATTCCATTTGATAATAGAAACATCATTTCTATATCTTTTATAGACAAGAAAGGATTTTAAGTTGCAATAAATGGACAATTATTGTTCCATTTATTCAACTGATATCTTCTATGCTAGTATTTATATGAGATATGGACTTTGTGTCCTTGATCTCGATATGCCCATTTATAACATAAATGCGAATAGGGTCAAACCAAGTGATTTGGACCCTCTATGTCTTTAGCAATATCTTTTAGACCATATAAGTAAGAAACACATTTCCAAGCTCCGCTAATATGGACTCTTGGACTCATCCAATTATGAATTGTTTGAGGTCTGCGAATCTTGCTTGTTTGGAAAAATGACTAAGCTCCATTCACCAGTAAGGTCAAAGGGCTGGTAATCTTTTGGCATGATACATTGTGATGTATGAGGGCCTCTAAACAAGTTTGCTAAAAGGCAAGTTTCCATACTTCATCTCATTTACTGATAACTTCCATAAAGATGGATTTGTGTATGACACAAGTTAGAAATCTTTGAAAGGTTCAAAGAATTCAAGAACAAAGTGTAGAACTAATTTTGGAAAAGTATTAATGTCATACGATTAGATCGTGGTGGTAAGTACTTGAGCCAACTATTTGATGACTATCTGAAGGAGTGTGAGATTATATCTCAACTTACTCCTGCCGGAACACCATAATGGAATAGTGTGTCCGATAGGAGAAATCGCACCTTGTTGGACATGGTACGATCTATGATGAGTCAATCAAACTTCTCTGACTCTTTCAGAGGGTATACTTTACATACAACAGCTTTCACACCTAACCTTGTTCCATCTAAGATGGCTGAAAGACACCACATGAGATATGGACTGGTATGTGACCAAGTATGTCTTACAATAAAATTTAGGGTGTCAAGTTTATTGAAGCGTTTGGTTTCAAATAATCTTAGAGCCAAGTGTGACAAATGTATCTTTGTGGGGTGTCCTAAGGAAACAAACGAACACTATTTCTACAACACCTCCGAGGATAAAATGTCTGTCGCTAGGAGTGGAGTGTTCCTTGATAAGGAACACATCTCCAAGGGAGACCGTGGGAGGAATTTAGAACTTGGATAAATCCAAGCACCACAGAGTACTGACCCGTCTGCAATGGAACAAGAACCGGTTCCACAAGATGTTGTGGTCCAACCACCAATTCAAGTAACACAAGACTCGCGTAGGTCAAACAGGACACGTCATCAACCTGAGAGATATGGAATACTCCTAACTCAAGAAGGTGATGAACCGCTCATGGATCATGATGAGCCTGTGACTTTCCACGAGGCCGTCATTGGCTTAGTTTTTGAGAAGTGGCTAGGAGCCATGGGATCCGAAGTAGAATCCATGTACACCAATCGTGTATGGACCTTGGTTGAGTCACGTGAAAGGGGTAAAATCCATAAGGTGCAAGTGGATCTTCAACAAGAAGACTAATATGGATCGGAAGGTGAATACCTTCAAGGCGCGACTGATTGCGAAAGGTTTCAAGCAAATTCATAGTATGACTGTGATGAGACCTTCTGTCCAATTGCATTGATTCGGATCCCACTTGCTATTGCTTTATAGTATGACTATGAGATCTGACAAATGAATGTCAAAACAGCATTCCTTGACAGGAATCTTCTCTAGGATGTGTACATGACACAACCAAAGAGTTTTGTCTATTCAGAGAATGCTGAAAAGGTTTGCAAGTTGCAAACATCCATTTATGGATTAAAGAAAACTTCCAAAAGTTGGAATCTTCGTTTTGACGTAAACTATAAGACAGTTTGAATTCATCAAGAACGAGGATGAACCATGTGTGTACAAGAAGGTTAGTGGGAGCGTAATTATTTTTTCTTGTATTGTATGTGGATGACATACTACTTACGGAAACGATATTCCTACACCGCAAAATGTGAAAACATGGTTAAGGAATTATTTCTCAGTGAAGGACTTCGGTGAAACGTCCTATGTATTAGGAATCAGGACCTATGGAGATAGATGGCAGAAACTTTTAGGCCTTAGTCAAAGGTCCATAAATTGACAAAAGTAGTTGCGCACTTTAAATATGCATGATTCCAAAAGGGTATCTTGCCTATGTCACGTGGTGTATACCTGTCCAAGAGACAGTCCCTGTTACATCAGATGTAGAGGGAACGCATGAATAAGATTCCATTTGCTTCGGTAATTGAATCTATAATGCTTGCTATGGTATGTACTCGTACAGATGTCTCATATGCTTCGAGCATGATGAGAAGGTACCAATCCAATCCCAGTGAAGGTCACTGGACCACAATCAAGAATAACCTTAACTTGAGAAGAACTAAGGATTCATTCTTGATCTATGATTGTGAGGAAGAGCTCATTGTAAATGGTTACACTGATGCTAGTTTCCAAACCAATAATGATAACTCTAGATCGCAGCTAGACCTTAATGGTGGCACTGTGAGCTTAAAAAGTTCCAAGCGTGAGACAATTGCTGACTTTATTACAGAGACCAAGTATATAGTTCCCTTAAATGCATATTTAGAGGTCGTTCAGATCAAGAAGTTCATCTATGAACTAATCGTAGTTCCTAACTTTGCAAACTCCATTGATCTCGTTGCGATGATGATGGGGTAATCGCGTTAGCTAAGGAAACTTGATCTCACTAGTGATCCGAACATATACTTAGGTGCTTCCATCTCATTCGATAGATGATTGATAGAGGAGATATGAAGATGTGCATAATGACAACACTGGACAATCCACTATTGGAGTCTCTTGCTCAATGGTAGCATGACACTCACACTAGACCGATAGGTGTTATATTGATGCCCAATCGACTCTAGTGCTAGTGGGAGATTGTTGGTGTTAGCCCTAGTGGCCAATCTATTTTGAATAGATAATCATATGTATCATGACTTAGATCATATATTTCATATATGAATGAGGCATTCATTTATTATGTTGTATTTGATGATCATATTTATAGCATAATAAAGTCCTTCGAATAGGTAGTTCATTTAATGGAACGTCAAGTATGACTTGACCGTGAGATACCATTAAATTATAGAACATTATTCATAAATATCCATAGTCAAGTATTATTATTAATAAGAACGATAATAATATATTGAGACTATTATGTGAGTGTATTGATGACCATATCTCACAGGTCATAGATATAAGATATCAAGTCTTCACATAGGTATAAATATTAGTAGAATATTTATACTGGAGTGACCCGCTATGAAAACACTGCATAATAGTTATGTTAGTGTCATAAGCAATTCTCATGGTGACCATAGTGAAGTAGTCCTTCGACTTGAAGTCACTACGATTCCTAACAAATGTAGTTGTAGGCTTTGATACTATTAAACATTGTCTGTAATGGGACAACTATAAAGATAGTTATTGGGCCTGCAATGAAACATGTTGAGGAATGTGAGTGATGTAGATAGGATTCGTCGCTCCCACATAATAGGGGTAATGTCTATAGGCCTCTTGATGATATGCGACTTAGAAATGCATGGCCATGCTAAAGTGGGACAATATGAGATATTAGGCCCACATGATCGTAGGTCAATTACTAGATAAAGAAATAAATAATTGGACTTAACAAGGATGACCCATTTATATCTTGTGTCCAATTAAGACATTGAGATGAAAGGACGTTGACTTCACATTATATATGGTTACAATATGGTTTTAATTGTATCACCAATATTCTAATTAATTGAGTAACAATGATGTATTGCTAGATGTCGCTCATTGTTTATAATATTAATTAATTATGAATATGATTAATAATAATTAATATTATTGCCAATTAATTAAGAACCTATAGGGTCACACGCATAGAGCAAATGTTTGGAGAATTAATTTAATTGATTAATTAGATATGATATAATTAATAATTAATAATTAAATAACGGAGAAGGAATTAATTAATTTAATATGATTTAATTAATATTAATTCAATATTGGACCTATCGTGTACAGGAGCCTAATAGGGATAGGGTAAGGAGTACTGACAGCTTATTAGTTGTGTGTCCTCCTTATGTGCCTCCAATGCAGCTGCACATAACCTTGGCAGCCGCACCTCATACTATTAGACAGCATTGAGAGCCGCGCCTCCCTCTCTAATTCTGATAGCTAGCACTACGCTATCTCCGACGCTGGTTTGTTCGTGTGGACTGAGTAGAGGTATTGCTACTTTGCAATACTGGTGCTAGAGAAACATTTTCTTATGGTGGCTGTGGCCAAACTATTATCGTAATCTCGCGATCAGAGATTCATTAACCGTTGGATCGGGCTGAAATTTGGACAACCGGTTCGTGACATATGGTTCTTCATCTTCACCATTCAGTTTTTTGATACGATGTCTAGAGCCAGAGTTATGATCCTCGCACAGTAGCAATGAATTTCGCTAACCGGTGTCGTTGGCGCTCTCACAGTGTTGGCAGTAAAGCTACGCTTTAAGAGGTAAACACTATATCCTTGTGATTCATGTGCAATGCGTGGTCCTTTTCTAAAAGGGTTTTTCCTCTCAAGAGGTTTTTGAAAATTATTTTTAAAAATTATCCTTGTTGATTCCCCAACACCTTGAGTTGTTCCTTGTTCCAGGCTAACGTTCCGAGACGACCAAGACACCTCGGTTTCGGGCTCGGAAGGGGATGCACTCTTATTGTTCACGGTGAGCGGTTCTGTTTCTTGGACAAAATCACTCCTGTTCCGGTGTGGAACTTTGTGTTGTGAGATTTGACCGACATGCTACATGAGATTAGTATCCCGACTTAGAGGTTTGATCTGAGCGAGAGATCTATGGAGATGGATGCTTCTAGTATGGTCTGACTCGAGAGATGTTTGGTTGTTTGAGATATTAGCTATACTTGCCCTATTTGTCATACATGCTACTTGCCGTACATGTTTAATATGTTGCTGTTGTCGTACCGATATTAACGGCAATGTATTCTTATCTCCCTGCTGTTTTATATGTATGTTGTTGTTCTATTCTTTGTTCATGTGAAGACGACGAGCTTGCTAACACTAGAGATGGACTCGAGGACACACCCCTTAATCACGGAGGCACCGAGGATTCCGATTCTCGGGGATCTGGAGATCATCTATCATGATGATCGGGGGTGGTGGGTGGATCCCTCCACATTTCTGACGATCTACGCTGGGCCGATCATTCTGATATTTAGGAGCAGGATTCCATCGTACGCTGACATCATAGGGCCTTAGAGAGTCATGCAGTTCCTACCGTTCACATAGATGTGGCATCCGTCGAGACGTCACAAGAGGGACTAAATGTGGGCGGTGCCAGCGACATCTCATGTGTTCAGCCTGAGAGGGTTCATTCTGCGAGGCCAGTGGAGGAGGTCAAAGCAGTACCTGAGGACTTACAGGCGACGCCGGGTAGTGGTGTCCAGCTCTTCTTTGGAGTATGATGTTAGAACCAAAACCACGATGGTCTATGACCCCTCAAAGTTTTAATGATTAACAAAATTATTAAATGTTTACGAAAAATTAGTTTAAGTATAGTGGTAACTAATCCATAAAGTCTCTTTGTTTTCACTACAGATGAACTCATAAAAGTACGCTACGTTTTAGCATCCAATGAGCCAAATGACAAGTAAGATTCATACTCGACTGAAAACTAAAAGTGTTCAGCGTCCAATAGATAAAAACATTTTCTCAAACAGAGATGTGTCCAGAAAGTCAATTGTTTCGTCCAACTGGTCTTTGGACTTTACCTTCAATCACTAAAGGATACGTTCTCTGCGTCTAGAAGACACAAGCTTGTTTTATATACTGCGTCCAATATTATTATATTATTCCACTAACTTTGATTTATAGATGACGTGACACTTGTTTTCAAAAAGTCTTGAATATCATAAAAGAAATATCTTTTTGATAAAGATAAAACAAGGTACAACGTAGTACACATCGAGCCACAAAAAGCAAAAGCAATAGCAGCAAAAGGAAAGTTCAACTTGCTCTGCTGCACCTTGTGACGTCCCCAAGTTCCACTCGAGGAAATCCCATTATTTTAGAACTCACTTACACTATTAACCATGATTTAACGATTCACACTTATTAAAACGACGTTAACATGCCTCACAATATAAACGCGTACAACTTCAGAGTAAACGCAACAAGATGAACAAAAACATGCGCATACATGTATACATATATATATAAACAATAAGAAGGGATACATGGTGGCCCCATCAGTAGGGCTAGATACATATACTAACGGAAGTACATAAGAAAGCAAAAATACAATATATACATCAAAAGGGACTCCAGAACTTATACTCACCTGCTCTCCCCATCCTCTCTCAAAATACATCAAAAGATCTCACCTCTCACCCTAGGACAGATGCACTGGCGACGTCACGTCATCAATGACGTGAAAGTCAAGAGCTACCCAGCCCTTCCTTATACGTGCGCCTATAAAACTGAAAGGGCACGTAATCTCGAGGAAGAACTAGACATCACAATCCGCCGACGACTGGCGGCTCTCAAATACTGCTCTAACCTCCTGCGCTGCCCCCTCAGCACGAAACCTCTGCAACTAGTCATGTGAGATGATGCTGGGGCAGCCCACATAAAATCATGCTCGAGTGATCTGGGTGGGTGCCATATCTGGGGAAACATAAGAAACTGGGTCACTCTATACGGTCCCATGATGTCTGCTCGTGGTGGAGTACCGCCTCGGAACAGCATGCTCACTGGTCCGATGTACACGGTCAAAAACGTAGAGGGGTCCACCTGCCACACTTGCCCGTCATGATAGACGATCTCAAGCTCGCCCAGCGTCGAGATACCCGGCGCTGTCTGGAGGAAGGGATGCATCCTCGGATCCATAGTCACCTCCTGCTAACTCGTCGTCTGCTCGCCAATCGAAAGCATAACATACAAAGAAACATACGGAGATAAGATATACAACACATCTGTGACAGGGATGATGCAATGCAGAACATATAGTGAACACAACCATCTCTCGATATCTCGACACTACGGTCGTTCCCTAGCTAGATGTACACATACTCTTTCTATGCATGCCGGCCAGTACTAGACACCCTACTAAGGGCAACATCACGTCCACACATTGGACAAGTCACTTTGCTCCGGTAATCCGTTTTGCTCACCGTGACCCATAAGAGTGCATCACTACTCCACTGTACCCGACAGGGAGGGCTGTCTGGGCCTCCTCGGAAGATCCACCGACAGTTGGAAAGACTAAGAACTCTAGTTGGGATAACCATACTTAGCAAGGACCGCCACGACACGATAGGAGCTACCATACTGGTCTCATGTGGGTACACCTGCGTCCAGTATATCCCCAAGGTCTCTCAGACCTTCCCTTCCGTTTTCCACACCCGCACTCGATGCACTGACCTCGTATGCCTCATGGCACATGGCTCACCACTTGGCATCATATGCATATGCTATGCATGTCATCCATCTCTCTTGAGCTGATATCACAACACATGCAACTTGCTCTTAGCAACATGAGCTCCAAGCTCCAAAGGTAGCCATACGAGCTCCAAGCGCCATTGTAACCATACGAGCTCCAAGCTCCACTTGTATCCTTATGAGCTCCAAGCTCCAACTATAACCTCGAATCTTAACTATCAGCTCAAACGTACACAATGGGGTCAAAGCCCTAATCATGCTAAACCTCCATATTTCATACATACACGCATTTCCAGATATAATGCAACAGTTTATCATTTATCAACATGCTCAATACAGTAGTAAACATCATACATACCAACATGCCATTATCATCAACACGTCATGCATCTCTTGCAAATATCAAATATCATAAATAGCAGGTACGCATATATCAGCACATAGCACGTATCATCATGCATTACAAATCTGCTAACCTAGGGTATCTAACATAACGGTGATAGCCCAAAGTAGACTAAACCTAGGGTTTAGGTACTTTATCAGGGCTCAACCTCACGTAGGGTTTAAGGTTCCCCTACACACATAAAGCATACAACACAGCTATATGGACTACTCTTACCTCCCCGACGTGTGTAACTTTTTCTCCCCACCTGATGGCAAATGTGGTGACAATCTCGAACACAACGAGCACTCCTTGCTCTTCTCCAAGCCTTCAGAGTTGCGGTCAATTACTCCAAAGGGTTCTGCACGCAACTTTCAAACTTGGCCTAATCACGGAAATAACACGTAGACTATAGCATTAACCCTAATACGAAGTTAAAATCGTGAAAAGAAGCTTAAACCAAAAGAGAACATTGTATAGGTACAATGTAGGTAGATATGGAACCTCAACTTACCCTCCTCGAATCACAATAGCAAACTGATAGAATTGGAGTAGAAGTTGGGCTGATCACGAAAACACGATTGGAACTGGAATCGAACGAATGAACGGATCACAACCTCGAATCAAAGCCTGGAACCTGTCTCTAGCCTTCTCTCACGCTCTCTGTAACTCTAGAATTTAACCAAAACTTCGTGCATGTTGAAAATGGACAAGTATTTATAGAGGTAAAACTTTGCTACAACGCTTAAGCGTTTTGGATCTCCACGCTTTAGCGTTACAATGCTTTAGCGTTGAAGTTTCCTCACCGAAAGGCACCGCCCATCACGTGCCAGCCGTGATGCGTAACCAACACATGTCACTTTATGTCCCATCACTGCCATTCAACTGGTCAAAAGGTCCACGCTCGAGCATCCAAACTCTCCACGCTAGACCGTTAGCACGCTTGAGCGTTCTCCTGGTCCACGCTTGAGCGTTCTGCTCTTGATCCCTTGTCCTTCATCCTTCTCTTATCCAATTCATTCCTACTCTTAACATATTCTCTAAGCACACTTTCAAGCCATGATAGTAATTATCCACAAGCATATAAATACCCGATCAAGGCCATTTATCTCAATTAAGATTTTTAGAAAACAGGGATGTTACACACCTTGCTATAATCTGCTATCACTGCTATACTACAAAAGCAAACAAGCCTTCTACTCTCTCAAAGAAAAGACACCTATGCACAAATGACTGTTTTCAATGGACATGTGTCTAACGGATATTCAATGAGTCTAAACAGTAGAGCAACGTTTTGAAAAAAAAAACGCATGAATAAATGAACATTCAAAAGCAATCAAGAATACTCTTAATTCTTAAAGTTGTAAACCTTTTGTATTCTTTTTTTGTAAAGTTTATACACTCTCAAAGAGCTAAACCTTGTGATATCCTCATACATAGTGAGTTAGTCAAAAGCTCAAAACAACCTTCAAATCTTTGATTTGGTTGAGCCTGAAGAGGCTTGTCTGTAAAAGAATACTTGGAACCTGAAGAGGTGTAGAATACTTGGAGTTGTAAAGTCAGGAGTGACTAGGAGACAACTTGTATTGGTGCTAAGTGTGGTTTGTAAAGAGTGAACCAAGATATATCTTTGTGTGAATCTCTCTATCCGTACTCTTGTCAAAGTTTATTTATTCACTAACTTGGGGATTGATCATAAGGTATCTTAACCTTGGTAAAAACTTATTTTTCTGTGTGTTTATGGTTACATCCTGCTTGCTAAAAAGTTTTTGAAAAAGGATTTTCAAAAAGTTTAAGAAACACAATTCAACCCCCTTCTTGTGTTTCCCTATTTCACTTTCGGTTGGTATCAAAGCTTAGCCTCTAGGTTGAGCATTTAGTCATGATTGAGGAAAGATACATTCAAAGCTCGATGGCAGGACAAGGCATGCCAAGTGGAAGTGAACCAGTGCTTGAAGGTACTTCCTTGACAAGGCCACCCTTCTTTAATGGAACCCATTACCTCTACTAGAAAGAAAGGTTCAAAGGGTTCACCTTGAGCACCAACTTTGCTCTCTAGCCATTGATCACAAATGGCACCAAGATCATTAACAATCCTGATGGCATAGAGAAAGACGAAACTCAATGGACAGATGTTGAGAGAACTAAGATGGAGCAGAACTATAAAGCTTGATACACCCTGATGTGAGCCCTCAGTCCAGATGAGTTCCAAAAGATTCACGCATGTGAATTAGCAAAACAAATTTGGGATACTCTATCCAATGTACATGAAGGAACATCAAAGGTCAAAGATTCAAAAATCATTATACTCATTAGTAAATACGAGATGTTTACAATGGAAAATGGAGAAACTATTCTTGAAATGATGGGTCGATTCCAAACCATTATAAACAATTTGAAATCTCTTGGAAAAGTTTACACAGCCAAGGAGAATGTCACAAAAATCCTTAGGAGCCAACCTAAGGAATGGAGACCACTCATCACTACAATCACCCAAGCCAAGGATCTGTCAACCTTGATTTTGGATGATCTTGAGGGTACTCTTTAAGTTCATGAGCAGGAGCTCAACCAAGACAACCCCACAAAGAAAGGCAAGACCATTGCCTTAAAAGCTCAGAAAGCCAGCGGCTCAAAGGCTCTCAAAGCTAATGAGTCTAGTGATGAAGCTGATCAGCAAGAAGAAGGAGAAGAATCTGATGATGATGAACTATCACTCATCTCAAAGAAACTTGAACACATTCTGAAAAAGAAAAATAACATGAAAAGATGGCCTTTTGAAAAGAAAAACTTTAAAGATCATAGTGAAACCAAGGACAAAAATCCGATGGTTTTCTATGAATGTAAGAAACCTGGTCACTTCAAGGCTGAATGTCCTCAGCTAAAAGAACAATAAGAATCTTATGGCAACATGGGAAGATCTTGATTCTTCTGAAGAAGAAGAAAATGAAGAAGAAGCAAACTTGTGTCTCTGGTCCGAAAACTATCCTTCTGAAGAATCATCAAAAGAAGAAGAACAATCAACTTCTTCAATCACCTTGTATCCAGAAGCTGGTCCTTTGAGGGAATTTCGTGGTCTCTCTATAAATAGACCACCCATATTCTATGGAATAGGTGACTATGATATGTGGAGAGAACTGTTCATGAGATTCAAATTAGCTCAAAGGGTTGATGATCTATGGAGAGCATTCGCTGATGATGAATTCTGTCCCATTATCACCATCAATGGAGAGCGCGTGGTAAAACCCATGGTTGAGTGTTCAGAAGAAGAAGAAAGAAGAGCTAGAATTAATGCAAAAGCTGCCTACACTCTCCTCTACGCTCTGGATACTTTTGATATAGCAAAGAGGATGCCGATATGCTTGATGCCCTCTATATGAGAAGGTGAACTGCTCGTTCAGGAGGACCACCTATTTATCAATCCTCAGACTATGAAGCATGGAGAGAAAGCTTCAAATCCTTTGTCATAACACAAGGATCATAGGATCAGTGGAAAACTCTCACAGATGAAAAGTACTGCCCTATCACTATTACTGATGGAGAATACACAATGAAACCTCTGGAAGATTGCACCATAGAAGAAAGAAGAAGAGTTCTTCTAGACTGCGAGGTAAGAGCTTTTCTGTTTCGTGCCGTTCATGGACCAAGAAGAGAAGTCTTAGCTGAAGAAGCAACTGCTTCGGGAATGCTAAAATTACTGGATATTCTTGAAAGATCTCCACCAGCATCTCCACCAGCAATCGATCTTTGCCTCATGGCAAGTACTTCCCTTGAGGTAGAGATAGAGGAAGATGAGGTAGTTATATCTGACTATTCTAAGCATATGATGTATTATTAAATGAATCTTGCATTGTTTATTCAAAGTATAAATCTCTTAAAAATAAATTCTCTGAACTTAATGAAGATTTTGAAAAAGTCAAAACTTAGAATAGCAAACTAAGAGAAGCAATAATCAATCTCACTGAAATCTCAAGCTCTGAGTCCAGTGCATCCTGTGAAGTTGAGAAACTTGAACATCAAGTTGCATATCTTACTGATAGTCTATCAAAATTTACCGGTGGATCAAAGAAACTTAATTTAACTCTGTGATATAGATCTCCTCATGATAAGTCTAGTATAGGCTTTGAGAAAGAGAAACTAAAAGTCTCTTACAAAATAATTGAGTCCAATAAATCTATATATTGTTCTGTTTGTGGTAAGAATGGACACTCTGCATCCAAATGTACGCACAAGAAAAATGCTAGAATTGTTAAGTTGTCTAAGACTAACCAAACATGACCCAAGTCTATCTGGGTACCTAAAACCATGATAATCCATGTTGCAGAATTGCTTGACAGCAGGAAGAAGACACCAATCATGGTGCCTGGACAGTGGATGCTCACGCCACATAACGGGAGAAAAATCTATGTTCCTAGACCTAAAGTCAAAATCTGAAGGCTCGGTTATCTTGGAGGCAACCGAAAATGAAGGATTGTGGGTATTGGTAAGATTGGTAAGAACAACTCTCCTTCCATTGATAATGTGTTGTTGGTTGAAGGGTTAAAACACAATATGCTTATCATAAGTCAATTGTGTGATGACGGATTTGTGGTTTATTTCAACAAAGATAAATGTATAGTCAAGTATGTTGATGGGTCCACTCTATTCATTGGTCAGGCAAAACAATGTATATAAAATTGACTTTGAGGACCTCTCTAATCAAAATGTATCATGTTTAATGTCTGTTAATGATGAGCAATGGATTTGGCACAAAAGACTTAGTCATGCCAGCATGAGGTTAATCTCAAAGCTATAGAAGCATAACCTCGTAAGAGGACTAACAAAGCTTGTCTACAAATCAGATGTTCTTGTGATGCCTGTCAAAAGCGAACAAGTTAAAATTTCTTTCAATTCAAAGAATATTGTTTCAACATCCAGACCATTAGAATTGCTACATTTAGATTTGTTTGGTCCAACAAGGACTGCTTCTCTAAGTGGAAAGAAATATGGCCTTGTCATAATAGATGACTATACTAGATGGACATGGGTAATGTTCCTAGCTCACAAAGATGAGTCTTTTGAAGTATTCTCAGTATTCTGTAAAAGGATTCAGAATGAGAAAGGTATATGTATAAAATCAACCCGAAGTGGTCATGGAGGAGAGTTTGAGAATGAAAACTTCCAACTAATCTGTGAAGAAAATGGTATTTTTCATAATTTCTCTACTCTTAGAACGCCTCAACAGAATGGGGTCGTTGAGAGAAATAATAGGTCTCTTCAGGAGAAGGCAAGAACATTACTCAATGATAACTCTGTCTCTAAGAACTTTTGGACTGAAGCTGTTAACACAGCATGTTATATTCAAAATAGAATATACATAAGACCAATATTGAAGAAGACTCATGAAATATGGAAAGGACGCAAACCCAACATATCTTATTTTCATTCTTTTGGATGTGCTTGCTTTATATTAAATACTAAGGATAACCTAGGAAAATTTGATGCCAAGGTTGATAATGGCATTTTCTTAGGATATTACGAAACGTCTAAAGCGTTTAGAGTTTATAAGGAAGTGTTGAAAGATCGAAACATTCGTGGAGTACTCAGAGCTTCGAAGGATCATTCAGACCAAAGACCTTGAACACCACTTGGTAGCTTCACTTGATTTGCTAGAGTTAGTGATTCGTGGAGTAGAAGGAAGTGTTGAAAGATCGAAGGGAAAGAATCTTGCTTGACTTCAAGAGGTAAGGGTAGTTTGCTTGAGGGATTTTCCCGATAACTATATGTTATCAGTGAGTGGTCTGTGCAGTTTTGTTTGAGTTTCTTTGTAGTTGTTTAAGTTGTTTTAAGTTGTTTTCTTATCTGTTATTGATTGTCTGCTTTTAATTGATTATCTGCAATTATGTGTTATACTATTTTGATGCATGTTATGAACTGTATCATCTGCTATACTGTTGATGTGGCATGTTTATTGATGGTGATTGTTGATGGAGAAGCCTGATAGTGGTCAATGCTCAATTGATTAATGAGATAAAAGCCTTAAAAAACTTCATGAGAAATATTGGAAAATCTTTAGTGATGCTAGTTTTTACGAAAGAAATTCTAAAGTAAAATAAAGAGTTAGTAGAAAAAGTTAAGTCTCAAAAAGAACTTAAGTATTATGTTGAGAAAAATATTTTAAGATAAAAAGCCAAATTTTGACGTAGAACGTTTTTAAAATGCTAAATGATGGTTAATTCCGAAAAGGTATACAGAAGGTATTTTTAAAACAGTAGTATTTATTTGGACAGAGATTTAGTCTCAAATGACTCTTTTTCAAGAACTGAAGTTTTGGAAAACGACTTTCAAAGGAAAATAAGTTTTATTGGTGATTTGACGGTTTTATAAATGAATTTCAAACGGAAAAGATTTTCTGTCAACGAGTTTTACTCAATGATGTTACTTCCGACAACTTGGATGAGTTACGGAGATTTTGTTTTGGATTTGTGTTTCATAGAATGAAAACGATGTAAATGCTGAAACATGAGCCTAGTAGCCGAGACGTCGGGGTACTAGTGTTCTATGATAATAGCACGTAGATCTTGGATCCGTGTTATGGTGTTGTGGACTTCATGTGCTATGGACTTTGTGTCCTCTTTACGTTGTGATGAACATTGTTAAAGGTAAATCTTGTGATGACTTGATTTCGGAGGAATCAAGAGATTTATCCGGTGGATAAAAGTTTTATAATACAAAGACGCGTATAGTTCCTAAGAAAGAGAACCTTAGTGAACCTTGATGTTTATCCGGTGGATAACATTGCTTTATCGCATTGGCTTTGTGTAAGCATTGGCATTTCATTGCATGAGTTTGTAAGGCCTTGAGCCTAGAAGATTGAGCTTACACCTTGGTGCGGGTGCAAATCTTACGATGACGTCTTAAAGGGTCTTGGAGGTATCAGGCTTGGAAAGGCTGACATATGACCAGTTGGTAACTTTTCTGTGTCGTGGAGAATCCGATCAATACACTGATATCCTCTATTAGATGTCATACTTTTCATGTTTGGTGTAAAGTGTTTCCGTAAAGCCAGATATGTGCATGTTACATTTATTGTACCATCTTGCCCAAGGCTGGCAATACACGGAACATGTCCTCCCATTCACTCTCTTCGACGTTTTGTTAGCTCCATGGAGTAGGGGGTCAGAGTTTTACCCTTGTGGCATATGGCATTTAGTCATGTACATCGCATTGCATTGCATGGCTGTTGATGATTACATTTAGTTATTGTACATCACTATTCTATTTTTGAAGATGTCTTATGCTGCTATTTGATTAACATGATATATTGTGATTTATGGTATGCATGTTGGGCATGTTGTTACCTGGTGTGTCGTCCCGTGTTACTTCTGCTATTGTGTTGTGTTGATACTACATATGTTCATATGTTGTTTTGTGTGTCGTGCATGTAGTTATCGTGTTTAAATCCATATATTGGTTACTCACCCTTGCCTGTACATGTTGGACATCCTGTTGTGTTTTTGGATACGGGTATAGATGCTTCCCAACGGTCCTCTAGGTTACTTCGGGACCCTGCAGCTTGAGTTTCTTGATGTCGACGACGAAGATGTGTGGACTATTGATGACGAGGCCCAGTCTCATTGGTACGATGTCTACTAGGTAGTATGCTCTATTGTCCTTAGAGTTCTTTTTATCAAACCAGCTCTTAGGATTTTTAATGTTTAAGTTGAGAAAGTTGGTATATGTGGTTTTGACAACCTTTGTATGGTTTGGGACTTCAGTATGAAAAACAATTTCAGGAAAGCTTATATGTGATGGTGAAATGATTTATGAATAAACTCAGTTTATGTGTGTTGTCAAGTATAAGGTGATTTTACTATTTTGATGTGTGTATCATTTTCCGAAGTATTATGCAGAAATTTTACACCCAAGTTTTCTGACTTAAAGTAAATTATCTTTTTTCCGAAAACAACCAGAAATTCCCTCTTAAATTTAATTCCGCATGTGTTTACGAGGTAATGCCCAAGGGGGGTGTTACAGTTACAAATGGATTCCTCCTCAACTTGATGCTTCAAAGTCAATTGGTTTACCACAACTCTTTGTAATGCCTTTTGGACCTTCTTTTGTCTTGATCGGGTCATTGGTCTTTGAATGCCCTCCAAGCTTGGGACATGTGCTCCCATGATCATATCATCCCCTCCTTCTTGAGGCGAATTCGTCCACGAATTGTGTCTCTCATCATCTGTTTCAAAAAGGCTTAAGTCAGACATGTTAAAAGTGGCACTCACATTATACTCACCTGGAAGGTCAATTTTGTATGCATTATCATTTATTTTTTCCGATACTTGGAAAGGTCCATCACCCCTAGGAAGGAGTTTGGACTTCCTTTGTAAAGGAAATCTTTTTTTTTCTTAAGTGTACCCAAACCCAATCACCTGGTTTGAATAGCACATGTTTTTCTTCCTTTATTGACTTGTCTTGCATTATGCTCCCCTTGTTTTTCAATATTCAATTTTACTTGTTCATGGAGTTTTTTAAAATATTCAGCTTTGGCAAGTCCATCTTGATGGAACAAGGAATCATCTAAGGGTAAGGGAAGCAAATCAAGAGGGGTTTGCGGATTGAACCCATAGACTGCCTCAAAGGGAGTATAATGAGTTGTAGAATGTCGCATACGGTTGTATGCAAATTCTACGAATGGTAAGCATTCCTCCCATGATTTGAGGTTTTTCTTGAGGATGGTGTGTAGGATAGTAGAAAAAGTCATATTCACCACCTCTGTTTGCCTATCAGTTTGGGGGTGGCAAGTAGTCGAGAGGAGTAATTTGGTTCCAAGCTTGCCCCACAAAGTGCGCCAAAAATGACTAAGAAACTTAGAGTCTCTATCTGAGACAATGCTTCTCGGGATCCCATGTAGTCGAACTATTTCTTTAAAGAATAGATTGGCTATATGGCATGCGTCGTCAATTTTATGGCATGGTATAAAATGGGCCATCTTTGAAAACCTATCAACCACAACAAAGATGGAATCATTCCCACGCCTAGTCTTTGGCAATCCCATTACAAAGTCCATGGAAATGTCTATCCAAGGGGAAGAAGGACTAGGTAAGGGAATGTAAAGCCCATGTGGTTTACTCTTAGACATAGCCTTCAAACATACAGTGCATTATTGACATAACTTTTGGACTTGCTTTTTCATGCCAGGCCAAAAGAAATGTTCATGCAAAGCCTCTAAAGTCTTTTGAACACCGAAGTGTCCCATGAGTCCCCCTTGATGAGCTTCTCTCACCAACAATTCTCTAATAGAATGCTTTGGCACACAAAGTTTCTTATCTTTAAAAAGGAACCCATCATGTATGAAAACTCCCTTATGTGCCACGGCATCTATATGAGTGAAATATTCAGAGAAGTGCGGATCATTAGGATACAATTCCTTTATGTGATCAAAGCCAAAGAGCTTTGTTTCAAGGGTTGTGAGCAATGCATATCTTCTAGAGAGTGCATCGGTCACAACATTGGTTTTGTCTTGTTTATGTCTAATCACATAGGGGAATTGTTCAATAAACTCTATCCATTTAGCATGTCTTTTATTCAATTTGCCTTGGCCTTTTAAGTGCTTTAACGATTCGTGATCGTTATGTATGACAAATTCCTTAGGCAAAAGATAGTGTTGCCTAAGACAACCCCTTCCTCGGAGGTCCCATTAGTAATCCTAAACTCGTATTCTTAGCGTTACAGCGTAGAGTAGCGAGATAAATAGCAGAAATATTTAAAACAAATAACACATACTGATACCATAATAATTATTACAAACATAAGAGCTTTGGCTCCATCAGTAGAGCCTACAGCAGCTGACATCAAATATAAAAGTCTCAGAGTGCAACTAGTAAATGAAATAAAAGCACCACAGCAGCGGAAATAAAAGTACATACAACTTCCTCTTTTGGCCTCAAAAATACATGTCACTCAACCCATATACTGGCCATAACAGCTACAACTATTAACCCCCAATGTCTAAAGTCCTCCAGCACCGGGATCCAGGGCTCTCCCGCCAGCATCTGGTTGTACGGGTATGCCGTCAATTTCCTCCGGCAGTTCCTCAACAGGATCTTCTCGTGCGGTTGAGAATAATAAAATCCGACACAGGAAATAAAGGGGATAAGAAACTGTAATATGTCATAACTAGGAAAACAACTATATAAAATAATTTATATAGATAGCAACACTCAGAATCACAACGGTGACAACCAAACAACTCCCGGATAATTTTCTCTTAACTACTATCTCTCACACTCATGCAACTAACGACTATATGGATGCGATCACGACGTGACATCCCCAACAGATCAAGGTGTCCTATTCATCACTATGCCACCCCCATAAGGTAGGGTTCGGTCAAAAGCCTGCAGGCTCAACTCATCTCATGAGTATGACATATTCCCCCGCCCGCAAGCCAGGTCGAAATATTCGCCCGTCAACAACGCAACTTACGATAACGACATGTTTCCCTACCCGCAAGCTAGGTCGTAACATTCGCTCGTCCGTTAACAACTTGGCTTACGGCAACGACATATCCCCCCGCCCACGGGCTAGGTTGGGACATTCGCCCGTCCGCCCTCAAATAAACTAATGGGTACGATCATCTCCACGCAGGCAAGATCGGAATCGCCCCTATGCCAACACAGTGATGAACTACAACTATGCAACATGAATCTCACCGACTCATCTTAGGATCAACACTCAGTGTCTCAACCACGACTTATGAACAACCAAGACCAACTTTCATCCGGCTTAACCGGGTATCAAATTACATCACAACATCAACAGATCAACTGTATCTCTAGGTTGAGCAATACGACATATATATATATCCTTGACTTTCTCACCACACATTCATCTCCCAACTTAACAGAAATCACTGCCTAGCTCTACTCAGACATCAGTAGTCACAGCAGCGCATAAACAACAACCAGAAAAGATTCAACAGTAAAATCAACTTACAGATAAATAATATTTAATCAATCATAAAGATATAATAGGCATAACATATATATCACATATAATATATTAAATATCCAATCACAGCACAAATAACCTCGATATACAGTAATATCAACCTATCGGTTAAACGACCTCTAGTAGGGTTTGGATCGCCCTATGCATATCGATATATATTATTTAAAGCTTACCTCCCCGATGATATTGTGGTTCTTTTCCCCACCTCAGTGATGATCCCGAGAGATTCTGACTTTGGCTTTGCAACTGTCAATCAGGTGCACGGTTGAATGTTCGAGTCTTGTCCGATTCTCTACAACAAACCACAACCAGAAATCAATACAGTTAAATCACAAACCCCCTAATCCTTAGGACTAGGCTGCTGCCCCTATTTAATTAAATAGGCTAGGGATTTTGAAATTCTACCAACTCTTGGATCAATGATCCTTAAGCATACCTAAGACATAATTCATGATCAATTATTAAAGATTTGAACCAAAACCCCTCCAACCAACAAAATAGGGTTTTGACCATCACCTCTAAAAATAGGTGAGAGTTTGATTTGGCTTCCTAATCACTTGGATTACATGATTATGGAATGAAATAGGTGAAATCAAGAATCATTTCACAAAAATTGAACCAAAACCCATTTCCCCCCAAAATCCATGGATTCGGCCCCTTTAAGTTAAATAGGCTAGGAAGCTTATTTGATTTTATGCTCTTGGATTATGATAGTAGAGGATGAAACTAGATTGTAGAAATTGGTTTGGCATTAAAAGGATTTTTCTACAATTTTCTAGAGATTTTTGAAGTTTGGATCTTAAAACATGAAACTCATGAATTTTAATGGAGAAAATGAAGATTGAGAGCTCAAGAGTGAAATCTATACCCCTTAGGTGATATAGGAGGATGAGATGATCAACTTTGCTTCACACTTGAAAATCCTTGTGGAAGTTGAGGAAAAATGGAGGTGAAGCTTGAAGGAAAATGGAGAAAAATGGAGAAAGGAAAGAAAGAAAGGAAGAAGAAGAAGATGGAGGGGAGAGAGAGAGAGAGAGAGTGAGGCAGCGAAATTATGGAGAGAGAGTGAGTGTGATCATGCCATTTTTAAATATTTTAGGGACAAAATTGTCCTTTAGGAAAAAGACCAAGGGCATTTCGGTCTTTTCGCGTCCATATATTTTCGTTTTTCATTATGATAGTGGCGAGTCATGGCACTCTTCCCGAGGTGATATGACTTGATGTGACATCAAGTTTATCCGTTAGCGGGTCCCGATAAATCCCTTTACAGCTCCAATCGTCTCCCGATTTGAATATTCGCCCGAATATTTTATTATTATTTTCATTTTCGAAGGTCAGGACGCATTTTTTCGAAGATATAGAAAACGTGATTCTAAGACTAACTGTCTCGTTCACGGGGCCAAATTAGGTCTCGATAGTAGTAAAACACAACTATCAATGAAAAACGCAGACCTGGCTCCGTCTGAGTTTTCGACCCAAAATTCAACTATAGTTTCCTACGATATCGTAGAGCTTGACTATGGTCTTAGTTTATTTTATTTCGCTTTTTAGATCCTCCAATAAAATACAATTACATAATACTGATTAATTAAAAAGAATAAGAAAATCGGGGTGTTACATTGCCAAACTTTGAGACTTCTTACCAGGGCATAAAGCTCTTTATCATATGAAGAATAGTTCAATGATGCCCAAGAAAGCTTCTCACATAAGTATGCTATGGGGTGGCCTTCTTGAAGCAAGACTGCCCCAATGTCTACATTAGAAGCATCGCACTCTATCTCAAAAGATTTAACAAAGTTTGGAAGTGCAAGAATAAGTGCATTAGTGAGCTTTTGTTTTAGAATATTAAAAGAATTTTCTTGGTCGTGGCCCCATTTGAAAGGCACACTTTTCTTTAAAACTTCATTTAGAGGACTTGCCAAGGTACTAAAGTCCTTAACAAATCGCCTATAGAAGCTTGCTAAGCCATGGAAACTCCTAACATCCCCCATATTTTAAGGTGTTGGCCAACTTTGGATGGCCTTTATTTTTTTCTCATCCACATGCACACCTTGGCTACTTACAACATAGCCCAAGAATACCACTTTGGTGGTGCAAAATGTGCCTTTTTCAAAATTTGCATAAAGACTTTCTTTAATTAGTACTAACAAAACACTTTTCAAATGTTCAAGATGATCCTCTTGTGTTTTGCTATACTAGGATGTCATCAAAATAGACTACTACAAATTTACCAAGATATTCCCTTAGGACATGATTCATGAGCCTCATGAATGTGCTTGGTGCATTGGTTAGACCAAAAGGCATCACAAGCCATTCATAAAGTCCATACTTGGCCTTAAATGCAGCTTTCCATTCATCCCCTTCTTTTATTCTTATTTGATGATAGCCACTTCTTAGGTCAATTTTGGAAAAGATACAAGACCCATGTAGCTCATCCAATAAGTCATCTAACCTTGGGATTGGATGTCTATATTTGATGGTTATGTTATTAATGGATCTACAATCGGTACACATTCTCCAATTACCATCTTTTTTAGATACTAAAATAACGGGCATAGCACATGAAGAAAGTGACTCTCTAATCCATTGTTTTTCTAAAAGACCTTCAACTTGTCTTTGAATTTCTTTGGTTTCTTGAGGATTGCTCTTATAAGCTGACCTATTAGGTATAGAAGCACTTGGAATTAAGTCCATGCGGTGCTCAATCCCCCTCATAGGTGGTAGGCCTATAGGAAGCTCTTTTAGAAAGACATCTTTAAAATTGTCCAAAAGAAATTCAAAGCAAGTAGGCAAACACAAAGATTGAAATGCATTTTCACAAACATCTTTGGAGTAAAGCAAATACATTGGTTGATTGCCAATAGTATTTTCTTTAATTCTTTTTCTTTCAAAAACATGCATACTTTGCCAAGTTTCGCTTTGATGTTTCGGCCTTGCCCACTAGAATGTGGCATCACATCACTTTGTTTTTCATTGAAGCTCGCGGCGTTTTGTGAGCTTTTGTGATGCACCTTCTTTTGTTTTTCCTCTTGATCTTTTTCACACCTGGATTTTTTCTCAAGCTCTCTTTTTTCTCTCATTTTCTTTTGATCCTCACTAATCTCTTTTGGAGAAAGAGGTACAAGAGTGTATTTTTTTGTGATGCTCAAAAGTAAACCTATTGGTATGACCAGCATGTAAGACTCTTCTATCATATTGCCATCGTCTACCCAATAAGATGTGTCCGGCCTCCATAGGCACAACATCACACAAAACCTTGTCTTTGTATGAACCTATGGCAAAACTCAAAAAGACTTGCTGGTTTACCAAAAGCTCACCCTCTTCACTAAGCCATTGCAACTTATATGGCCTAGGATGTGGATTAGTTGGGAGACCAAGTTTGGTCACCAATCGTTGACTAGCTACATTAGTGCAACTCCCACCATCTATGATTAATGAACACAATTTCCCTTGAACTATGCACCTAGTGTGAAAAATATTTTCCCTTTGACTTTTATCTTCATCTTTTACTTGAACCCCTAAAAGTCTTCTTACCATCAATAATCAAAAAAAAATTTGAAAAATTCAAACATGAGCATCAACCAAAACTCAACAATTCAAAAGCTAGATTCAAAAACTAGATCAAATGAGACACCAATTACACAATCCAACACATGAACTAAGATCATTGAGGATCAATTAGCCATAAAATTTGAATTGGCAAAGTTGGCGCCAATCTCAAAGAAGTTGAGATTCAAAAATTTGATCCAAATTTTCTACAAATTCAAGTTCAAAGAACTAGCTTATGATACCAATTGATATGATCTAGCATAGATCATGAAGTTTTTAGGATCTTTCTTTGAATTTGAATCTATAAAACTAACTAGCAATTGAAAACAATGAAGAACATCGTAGAAATTGAATCTCAAGTGAGAATTCAATGAACCAAAAAGAGATGAAGAGAAGTAATTATATGAACAAAAAGAGAAGAAGAACTAGCGAAAATGGACGGGGGAAAGGGATGAAGGCGCCACAAGCTCAATCCATGGTGGAGGATTGGATGATAAGCCTTGAGGAGGATTCGCCACTAGAGTGTTGGTACTCTAGATAAGAATCAAAGGTTCAACTCTTGAACCAAACTAGATAGGATTCTCTCAACTCTCACAATTCTCAAGTTTGAGAAAACTAAACAAATGATTCATTAATTAGAAATTGTAGTACATGAAGTCCTTATATACATGTGAGCTTCACCTATCTTTTCATGAAGTGAAGCTCGATCCGCTAATCTTAGCTTCATGGCCGAGTAGGCCTTCTCTCATGGGTCTAGTTAGCCCAATGCTTCCTAAGTCCAAGCTATGCTATCCTAAAAGTGCTTATTTGGAAAAGCACTTTTATTACAAGTCCTAAAGTATTTTTTAAAAGTCCTAAACTACTATACAAAGTCCTAAAAACTATGTAGTCTTGACTTTTACTAGTAGGAGGTTACAAATGGATTCCTCCTCAACTTGATGCTTCAAAGTCAACTAGTTGACCACAACTCTTGGTAATGCCTCTTGGACCTTCCTTTGTCTTGATTGGGTCATTGATCCTTGAATGCTCTCCAAGCTTGGGACTTGTGCTCCCATGATCATATCACAATTGTTGAAGGATGAGCCTAAATGGACAGTAGAATCAATGGAAAGCTCTTTGAAAAGAACCAAGATTCCTGCTTCTGGGCATACTCATCATCTTTCAACCCAGAGACGTCAACAAATTGTGAATATGACCCAGCATCACCATCGGTCCGCCTGATGGGACAAAAAGTAGCAAAGAGAAAAAGCAAAGCAAAAGCAAAGGATACTTCTTCTACCATGGAAAACACATTTAAGGAAGAAAAAAATGAAGATGATGGCAAAAATGGCACGTCTTAAGGAGGAAGAAAATAACCTGAAGAAGCAAGAGTTGAAGATGAAGGAGTTAAAGATCCTCTTGATGGATACATTCGCGATGACAGATAGACAATGTCAAGATCATGCAATATTATGTAATATGATTAGGGAATCACATAATATCACATGATGTAATCTTGTAACAAGATTAGGTTGTTATTGTAATCTTGTAACGTTGTAGTGATTGTTATTGTAATCTTGTAATGTTGTAGTGGTTGTTACAAACTAGCCGTTATAAAGCTAGTTGTTATAAAAACTGCCGTTATAAAACTAGTTGTTATAAAAACTAAGCGTTATAAACTAGTCGTTATAAACTAGCCTATATATACTCTTAAAATAAGAGGAAATTTTCATCCCACTCAATTGTGCAATCTTCTCTCATTTTCTATCATACTCAAATTTTGCTAAATTGTATACACTTGAATCACTTATCTAATGGATCCAAACCATTCAGACAACTTCAATAGACTCTGGTGGCAAATCATAGAAGAGGAACTTATAGACAACGCTAAAGAAGAATACATGATGCAAATGCAATGGCAAGCTGACAGCTCCAATTGGCGCAGAAATAGAAGAATAGTAATAGATAGGATATGTCCAGAAGGACATAATCGATTGTTCAATGACTATTTCTTCAAAAATCTGGTATACACAGAGGCTCAATTTCGACGAACTTTCCGAATGCGAAGGCATGTGTTCCTTCAAACTGTAGAGGCCCTTGGCTCTCATGATGAGTATTTTCAAATGAGGGTTGATGCAGTTGGTAGAATAAGGCTTTCACCGTTTCAGAAGTGTACTGCCACAATTCATATTTTGGCATATGTATCACCTGCTAACGGTGTAGATGACTATGTTAGAACCGGTGAAAGCACGGCAATGGAATGCTTAGAGAGATTTGTAAGGGGTGTTAACGAGATATTTAGGTCCGAGTACCTAAGAAGGCCTAACAACAATGATATTGAATGCCTACTACAGGTGGGGGAGGCACGTGGCTTTCCCGGTATGTTGGGTACCATTCCTATGCATTGGGAATGGAAAATTTGTCCGGTTGCGTGGAATTACCAATTTTGTCGAGGTGATCATGCCAAACCCACAATCATGCTTGAAGCGGAGGAGTCGCAAGACTTATGGATTTGGCATGCATATTAGGCATTGCAGGTTCAAACAACGACATTAACGTGTTAAACCAATCAAATGTTTTTAAAGACGTTTTGGAAGGACAAGCTCCCACAGTGCGATATACGGTGAATAGAAACCAATATAATATGGGGTACTAACATATGGTATTTATCCTGAATGGGCTACATTAGTTAAGACCATCCATATGCCACAAGGAGAAAAAAGAAAATTATTTGCCCAACATCAAGAATCGACAAGAAAGGATGTGGAACAAGAGTTTGAAGTGATCCAATCTCGATTCGCAATTGTACGTGATCCGACGCGTGGTTGGAAGATGGATACAATCAAGCATATAATATATATGCATGCATCATATTACATAAGATGTTTGTTGAAGACAAACAACACACATATGGTGATAATTTTGATTATGATCATGCAGATAATGACATCTCAACAGCTGAAGTATATAATGGTCCACATCTTGATTTTGCAACATACGTGCAAAGGAGAGCACATCTTCATGGAAAACAAACTCATCGATAACTTCAAGCAAACTTGGAAGAGCATATTTGGTAACATTTCGGACTAGAGAATAATGAAAATTAATTTTTATATTTATGCAATGTTATGTATTTCTCATCATTTTAATTTGTTATGATATATAAAATAAATTTGCAATATTTTTTAATATTTTTATTTTTTGGAAATTTATTTTTAATTTAAAATAGATATGAATTAATATTTAAATTGAAATAAAAATAAAGCTAAATATAAGTATAAAGATGCAGGGTCCATTGTGGGATCCACTAAAAGTAAGTTAAGAACAAAGGTGTAGTTCTTAACATTTGAGCAAAAAATGGTTGTTATTCCTTAAATCTTATGTGGTATTGTTATATCCAAAAAAATAAAATAAAATTAACTGATGACCAAATATGGTTGATAGTTAAGTAATTAAAGAAGAAGGAGAAAACATAAGATTCGGCTAACATAATTGTTGGGCTGGACTTTTGGTTAATGGCTAAACATGGCTAATAGCTAATCAGCTGAGGAATGGCCAAGGAAGAATGGTTCGGCTAACATAATTGTTGGGCTGGGCTTTTGTTGTTGATTTCTAAAAATATGGGCCAAGAGATTATGTGCTAAAGGCTGAGGGAAAATGTGGATGATAAAAGTTGGTAATGGCTGCCTAGGAACATGCCGAGAAAATAGGAAAAGATTGCCTTAAGGGGTAGCCGTTGCAGAGTGAGTAGCTTAAAATAAGGGGATCATAGGTAACAAACGTGGGTAGTTGCATAGATATAGGAACCAAGATTTATCCATAAATACTCAGTGTAATCCATTGGAAAACACACAATCAATTCAAAAAGTAAGCTTTTATATGCTCATTTATCTCTACTTACTGTTACTTTAGCTTTGATTTTTCCGCGATTTTGCTTATTATTTCTTTCAAAATTGGTCTTATCTCTTATCATTATCTTGTTTTTTTTTACTTTATCACGTTCACGCTTCGACCAAACGTTTTCTTTAGTAGTTTGGGAACCCAATATTTGTTCAAGGTAACGCCATTGTTTATTTCGGTTGAGCTAGTCCCTCGGCTGAATTACAATTTCTTTTTGCACGATAACAATTTTGGCACGTCCGGTGGGACCAAAGAAAGTGAACAAATTGAGAAGTTTCCTTCTCCAGGTCAGGACTTCGAGTGGCGCATGCACCTAAGGTCAGGAAAGAATCTTAGCAGTATGGATGGGTCACAATCCAGCAAGAAAAACGGAGGTCGTAAAAACTCGGAGGCAATACCACAAACCACTTTGGGAATGCCTTCGTCGCCCCAGGCTACTGGGCCAGTCACCCCTTCGGCCGGGACGTCCACTGCTATGGTGGATCCTGCATATCAATCTCATCCGATAGTGGTTACGACTTCGTTCATTTGGGAACAGATTGATATAGAGATTAACGAGTTAATATTCCAAGTGTCTAAACAGTTACCCGAGACAGTGAAACCAATGGTTCAGAATGAGGTTCATCATGCCAGGGAACGAGAGAAAAAGCAGGCTCACATAGGTGATACTTCAGCCCACTCCGCTGTGTCTGGGCAATTAGGGCAGCCTGCTGGCAGCCAGGTTCAGGCAGGACCTCAATCGACGGTCCAACCAAATCAGAGCATGCCGCAGACCATTCCCTTGGTCCAGAACATTGTAAATGAAGGAATGCAGCAGCTGAATCTACAATTCAGGCAAGTGCAGGTACCCCGAAGGCCTTCTAATGCTACAGGGTTAATCGGGATGCCCCACTTACCGCCTAATTCAGCTGTAGGAGCTTTGCCGCAGACCAGTGCACCTGGGGTTGCCAGAATTGCTGGACACTATGTAGGAGAAGTTCCGTGGATGAATATTCCACCATCCCCAGTTGAAACCCCCGAACATTCTCCATATGGGCAGCCCTGGTGCAATATATCACAAGCTGTATCGATGCAGCCGATTGCTCAACAGTGGGTTAATGCTCCATCATGGATAGAGAATGCCCCGATGGCAATGCCTGTTCAAGAACCAATACCATACCATGTAGGGGTTATGCCTCCCAGGCTAGTCAGGCCTCTTCAGCCGCAAAATCCTAATTATGCGGCTGAAAGAGCCCTTGGACCACAGCTGATAGATCCTGAGATGATAGCTGAAACCATGAGGAGACACTTTGGTAGTCAGCTAAAACTCCTCGATAGGCCAGTCTACTAGAAACCTTACCCAGAGTGGGTGGACCTGATGATGCCTTTGCCAAGAGGTTTTAAGACTCCAGATTTCACTACGTTCTCAGGGGAAGATGGGAAATCCACCATGGAGTATGTTGGGAGATTCACGGCCCAATATGGAGAGGCTAATCAAAACGAATTTTATAAGCTCCAGTTATTCCCACTATCCCTAACAGGGGCTGCGTTCACATGGTACTCGGCTTTAGCACCCAATTCAGTACAAAATTGGACTGATATGGAACGGTGTTTCCATGATAGGTTCTATATGCCTCAGCCAGATGTTACTGTTGTAACACCCCAAATTTCACCTTATATTAATACATATTATTATGTATTATTCTTGACCAATATATGTGGTTATGCTCTCCCATGAGGTTTAGATTCATGTTTGGGGTAGTTTAGCCTTTAAAAATAGCTTAATCACTTTATCGCCTTACGACCTATTTCACGGTTTTGGCCATATCTTGAGTTCTAGATGTCCGATTGAGGCGATCTTGGATGCGTTAGAAAGCTTAGAAGATTATCTACAAGTCTTATTTCATGTGTTGAGGCAAAATTCGGCTTCCAAAGTTTCGTGTCGCGAAGGTACATTCGCTTCGCGAACCTGACAGACAGATTCTAGCAGCTCTCTGGTTCGCCTCGCAAATCTGCGCGCAGCAGAATCGTTTTTTTGGGCTTCTAATCAGCCCATAATGACCCTAACTCATATTTATACCATAAGACTCGACCTAAACCTATTTTCTAAGTCGAAATACTCTTAGAAACTGCCTCATTCTCTCTAGACAAGGATTCCTAAACCCTCCCCAAGGATTCTTGAAGGAGACTTCACTTTTGTTAATCGTTCTTCGTCGCATTCGCTTGAGGAGCATCACTGCCATCTTAATCCCCCTTCCTTGTTGCTGCTCTTGAACCTTTTGGGGCTGTGATCGTGAAATCAAGTGTCGTGAGATCGAGTGTTCGTGAGACGCAATCTTTCCGGACCGTTTTCTCTTCCTTTATTCATTGTGAGCATCATACCAGGTATGGGGGGAAGAAATAGGCCATGAATATGTGGATTTTGGGATAGGTTAAGATGAAGGGGTTAACCCGTGACCCCTATATGTTTGTCTATATGCGTTGTAAATGCCTATGTATATGCTATGAGTGTGGCTATGTGTATGTTATGTATATGCTAAGAATATGCCTATGTGAATATTATGTGTATATATGTATATGCCTATGGTGTTATGACCATGATTGTTGGTATTTGTCTTGATAATATGATTGATATATTATGAGGTGCGATGAATGGTATGCACATACATACGTTATGCATTGATGAGATTGTATGATGTGGATTGATAATGGTGACTTAATGACGATGTGCATTACGATGACAAAAATAGGATTAGTGAAAGAACGTAGCTTTAGGACGTTTGGCACCCCATAATGAATGAGTTGTTATGAGAGGTGAGATTGATAATATTGGATTAGTTTTGGATACCCAAAGGAACGATTCTTGAGAGATGGGATGATAGGCATAGGGATAACTTAGAGAAATTCTTAAGATTCCCACATTTGTCATGATTCGCCTGGCGAATAGCCATTCGCGAGGCGAGACAGAGAGACCATTCGTGGTCTGACGTGATTCGCCTAGCGGATTGTAATCTGCGAGGCGAATGAGAGAACCAGATATTGAAGCTCTCGGGCTCACCTCGTGAGCCACGATTCGCCTAGCGAATCTGAGAACCTGTTTAGGAGCTCTCGGGCTCGCCTCGCGAGCCACGATTCGCCTAGGGAATCTGGGTTTCTCATCCAAATTCTGTTGTGAAGAAGAAATGAATAGGGTAATGGGAAAAAAACTGTGAGATCACAATTCAAGGTTGATAATATAGAAAAGAACGTTAATATTAATAATGACGATATGATAATATTGGCAATGTTGATAAAGGCAATAATGATGGTTAGCGCCTTGTTGTTTGATGATCATCGTTGATGGTCATTGTTGATAATTAATGTGATTGATTATGATGATAATATTGGCAATGTTGATAAAGACAATAATGATGGTTAGCGCCTAGTTGATTGATGATCATCGTTGATGGTCATTGTTGATAATCAATGTGATTGATTATGATGGTGGTAGTTGGACATGTGTTTGCATGTTGTTGAGCATAGCATGCATCATACGTTGATGTTGATATGTTGGGTGGAAAGCAAATGATGAATCGCGATAGTGGAGGCCACGATGGGTGTTATCCCGGCCTTGCGAGTACGTTGGGTATGGAAGTTCCAGGTGACATGGGCTAGCTACCTATTGTCGAAGTGACCTAAAGAATAAGCTTGAGTACCCTAACTAGCCACTATACGTTATCAGGATTAGTGAGAGTGTTCGGGGATGGCCCATGGTCTGGCATATCATCCATGTTGATAACCGGACATGCACTCCTAATCGTCTTTCCAGAGTTAGAGTTGTTGGCCACATGCATACGGAGTAGTGATGTTGCATTCGCATTAACATGCATCCTTGATATATATTGATTATATCTGTGTTGATTGATGTATGTTGTATGCCATCTTAATTACTATTCCATTCCGTTTACATATATTCATGATTGTGTTTCTTACCCCTCTCTTTGTTATTCTTGTGCATATGTTGTGGTATATGCAGAGGAGGGTGAGCATGCTGACAAGGAGTGATCCCGAGGAGATCTCTCTCAGTAGTTAGGATTTATGATTTATGTTATTCGGTTTTATTCTGATGTATTATCGGTATATGTATACCAGCTCTGATATGTGACATCGGGACTCGGGTTATGTTTATTATTTATGTTTTTCGCAGTTTGATTTTAAAGGATTTTGATTATTTCAGATTCTTATGTTTTACGTTATAGATGATGTGATGCACATTACCCTTGAGGATATGTTTTTTTTTTTTAATTGTTATATTATATTTTTAAAGACATGTATGATTTTATTCATGTTTTATTATACGCGGGGTAGTGGGTGTCACAACTGTAGCTGATATGATGAACCTGAGGCAGCAGGTGGATGAACCGGCAACAGAGTTCATAGAAAGATTCAGAAAATTGAGAGGCCGATGTACTGTCCAGTTGCCAGAAGCGGAATACACCTCTATGGCTATTAGCAACATGCACCCTCAGCTGAGAGTGAGATTGGTGGGTCAAGATTGTGTTGACTTGAGCCAGTTGGCTTCTAAGGCCTCTCGAATTGAACAATATATCTCGGAAAAGGAAAGAAGGAGGTTGAATAAAGGAAGAGGACCTCACCTAGTTTCCATCGTTGATATAAAAGAATCGGATGATGGATATGATGAGTCAGCCGATCCAACGGTAGACATTATGGCCGCTGAAATCGTCAGAGGGAAGCCGCATTCCTGTCCTACTTTAAAACCTGCTAAAGGCAAAGAAGCACAGACGATTGAAACTAGAGTCGAATATTCGTTCGACATTTCAAAGGCTGACCAAATTTTCGACATTTATTGAAGGATCAACAGATTCGGCTAACAGAATGGCATAAATTCCAACGGCTGATGAATTAAAGAACAAAAGATATTGCAAGTGGCATAATTCTTACACCCATGCCACAAACAATTGCATCGTTTTCAGAAAAGCGATCCAAAAGGCAGTCAAGGAGGGAAGATTTAAGTTAGCTGAAAAGAAAATGGCTGTGATTACTGATCTTTTCCCTGTAGCCGCAGACAATATAGTATCCTTCTCTGGGGCTTCGTTTTTAGGCTCACCATCCAAAAGATGGAAACAGCGAATGCGACCCCAATGGAGGAGGAAGGGGACCCTGAATGAGTCAAATATGGCTGGCAGAGCTTTGGCTTTGTTTACTCAGCCAAAATTAGTTGATAGAAGAGGATCGGTGTTTGAAAGGCTTACCATACCCAAGTTTGATCATCCTTACACTCCCTTGCATACTTCCTACAGGCAGAGGATGAATGGAGCTGGGGAAAAGAAGGTTATAAATAACAAACCAGCTGTGTTTGACAGATTAGGGAATTCACAGAATAGATGGACTCCTGGGTCACAAAATTCCAACAAGCTAAGAAGATTTGATTATGCTAGGGGGCAAGGACGTATGGTCAATAGGCTGGAAAGACCTACGAAAGATTATAGATATCCATAAACAGTTACTCCTAGAGTTATGAACCCGGTATTGAGCAATGCGCAAGAGCCGAGGAAAAGTACTTTGGAGAATGACCAAGGCAGAAAGCGTTAGCCCCCGAACAAAGAAAGAGTACTAGTAGTAGATGACGCTCCTATACCTAAAGGAAAAAAGAGGGTTGCTAGGTTTGATGTTGAGAAGGTGATGACCACTCTCAAGATCACAGTAAAAATGAAGAGGCCATCAGACTCCAGCGCATGGTAAAACCTCCTGCTGATGTGGAGCAAGAACACTGGTATCTGAATAAATACAGGCAAGGAAAGGTTCCAATGGAGCAAAATTCTATCGTATCGACCAGGACTCAGAAAAGGAGGGCCCAGAGGAACAAGTCCATTCAGAGACTGAGGCATACTTTGGCAATGCTAACTGAGGCGAAGACCGTGTATAGAGTCGAAATCCAATCCCCTAGGGTAGCCGAGATTCTGGAGATTGCCTTTGGGCAACCTAAGGAAGAAACGACAACCAAGGAGGATAGGCAGAGAGGAACACAGAACGAAGAACAGGCTGATAGGAGAGACCAAGTTCAGCCAAGGAAAGGACAAGATTGCATTATGAAAGAAGAAAAGGAATTTCAGGATCTCATTAATAGCCTAGAAACGGCTGAGTTTGATGAAATGACTCATGGTTCTTACAGTGAGCCTGGACCCTTGACGGTTGAAGAGATGGAAAAAGAACTTGGCGTAGACCTGGTGCTTGAGGATTCTGTCTTAAATTCCATACTGGGTGAAGAGGAAGAACAGGTGTCAGCCGAAGCAAATATGGTAGGACTCCTTCCAAGTGAATTCTTAGCTTATGAAGAACAATCAGAGTAGTTGGAGGGAGATGTGTTTACTGAGGAAGCTGATTGGGCCGTATTGATCCCTATACAAGAAGAAAATAAAATGGAGTTTCCAAAACCCTCCATAGGGATGATAAAGCATCTCAAGCCACTATATATCTGAGCTCAGATCAATGGCAAAGTGATTAGTTGAGTTTTGGTGGATGGAGGTGCCGTGTTGAACGTGATGCCATCGAGCACCATGAAAAAATTGGGAAAGTCCAAGCAAGACTTGGTACCTACCAACATGAAGATGAAAATTTTACAAGTGAGCCCTCGGCTGCATTGGGTATATTGGTAGCCGATATTGCCATAGGAAGCAAGACCCTGAGTTCTGCCTTCTTCGTGGTTGATGCCAAGGCGACTTACTCAGTGTTATTAGGAAGATATTGGATTCATACTAGCCAATGTGTACCTTCCACTCTTCATCAAATGTTGATGTTTTGGGATGGAGATAAGGTGGAGTCAGTGACAGCGGATAAAAATCCATTTACAGCTGATATAAAGATGGCTGAGGCTATTTTCTACTCTCCTCGGCTAAAGCCCATTTCAGTTCCAGAAGAATATGAAGAAGGGTCATGGGAATCTTGTAACCTGACTGTAGATGGTTTCAATGTGAAGATTCAGGCCGACTTACGACTTCACCAGTTGGTAATCAATGAATAGTACCCCCTAGTGATAGCAGACCTCAGACATTGGCTAACATCCCTAGTGACAGAACAAACGGTTGGAGAGGCCATCTCATTGGAAATGGAGGACAAAGTTGTTAATTCTAGGGGGTAAGAAGAGGATTTGGATATAAGGGATATGTGGGACTCCTCAACAAACAAAGAGTTCCTGCTTTTGAAGCACAAGATCCATTACTTGATGTCAATCTGGGGTCAAAAGAGGAGCCGAGGATGACTAGGATGAGTAGCTTGTTAGGCGAAGGTAAAAAGAATCGGATGATCGAGCTTATTAAGAAATACAAAGATTGTTTTGCATGGGATTACCATGAAATGCCGGGTCTCTCCCAGGAACTAGTGGAGCACCGATTGCCGATAAAAGAAGGTTTTCAAACCCTACAAGCAAGCTGCTCGAAGGTTCAATCCAGAATTATTACCTAAAATAAAGGAAGAAATGGAACGGCTACTTAAGGCTAGCTTTATTCGTACGGCTAGGTATGTAGAATGGTTCTCGAATATCGTGCCTGTAATAAGGAAAAGTGGGCAGGTTAGAATTTGTACTGATTATAGGAATTTGAACGTCGCCACTCCAAAAGATGAATATGTAATGCCGATTGGTGATATGCGTGTTGACTTTGTAGCCAATCATGGCATTTTAACATTAATGGATGGGTATTCTGGATATAACCAAATCTTTATTGCTAAAAATGATGTCCATAAAAACAGCTTTTAGGTGTCCTGGTGCCATTGGGATATTTGAATGGCTGGTTATGCCATTTGGATTGAAAAATGCAGGTGCCACGTACCAAAGAGTTATGAATGCCATTTTCCATAAATTGATTGAAAAAAATATGGAAGTATATATTGACGATGTAGTAGTAAAATCTCATAGTTTTTATCAACATTTAGCCGATTTAGAGCAGGCTTTGTAGAAAATGCGATTTCATAATTTAAAAATGAATCCGGCTAAATGTGCATTTCGGGTGTCAGCTGGGAACTTTTTGGGTTTTTTAGTTCAAAAACATGGTATAGAGATTGATAAGAACAAGGCTAAGGCCGTGTTAGAAGCTAGACCCCCTAGAAATAAGAAGGAGTTGCAAAGTCTAATTGGCAAGATTAATTTTTTAAAAAGATTTATTGCTAACACAGCAGTCAAACTAAAATCCTTTTCTCCTTTGTTAAAATTAAAAGATGCTGAAGAAATGATATGGGGGGAGGAACAGCAGTTAGCATTCGAGCAAATAAAACAGTGCTTGGCTAGTCCTCCCAGGCTGGTACCACCACAATTAGGAAAACCCTTGAAGCTATACATATTAGCGGCTCAGGAGTCAATCGATTACCTATTAGCACAGGATGCCGAGGATGGAACTGAAAGAGCCATTTATTATCTTAGTCGATTGTTAAATGATGCTGAAACAAGGTATACCCCCATAGAAAAGTTGTGCCTATCGCTCTATCATGCTTGCAATAAGCTAGAATATTACCTTTTACCCAGGGAAATTCTAATAATGTGCAAAATTGATATTATAAGGTGTTTACTTAATAGGCCCGTTTTGCAAGGGAGGTTAATGAAATGAGCCATTAAGTTGTCTGCTTTTGCACTAAAATATGTACCTTTAAGGGCAGTAAAAGGCCAAGTGTTAGCAGATTTTTTAGCTCAACACCTGTGCGTGGATGTCTCGGATCCGTTAGCCGAAACCAATCATTGTATCAATCTTAAACCTTGGATATTATCGTTTGACGGGTCTAGGACTAACAAAAGGGTCGAGGCAGGGATAGCAGTAATTAGTCCTCCACGAAAAAGCTGGAAGGTCATACATCAGTTGGAGTTAGGGCGCTCCAATAACCAAGCCGAATATGAGGCTTTAATTCTGGGGTTGAGAATACTGATTTTCATGAAGGCTAAATATATATAGGTCATGGGGGATTCTCAGTTGGTAATCAGACAATTAGCGGGAGATTATAAGTGCAACAACCCAAATTTATTGGGATATTACAAAACGGCTAGTAATTTATTGAAATTATTTGCCGATGTTGTAATAATGCATATACCAAGGGAAGAGAATGAAGAAGCTAATGATTTAGCTCAACAAGCTTCTGGGTATAAACAAGTATCCATGAATATCCAATCAGTAGGTGATCAGCTGAGCAAAATATTGGTAAGCAACATCGACTTAGCCGATGACTGGAGAACGGAGATTATGGAATATTTGAGTAATCCGTCATCTCCATCAACATTCAAACTGAGGCAAAAGGTCCTGAAAAATGCCTTAGTTGATAATGAATTATATAAAAGGGGAATGGAAGGAATTTTGTTGAAATGTCCAAGTAAAGCAGAAGCTTTAAGGCTGATGGGAGAAATTCATGAAGGTATATGTGGTTCTCATAGAGCAGGACCTGTAATGCGTTGGCTAATACAAAGGCATGGGTATTATTGGCCGACCATCAATGCAGATTGTTATGCTTATGCCAAAGGATGTGAAGAATGTCAAAAACACGGACCCCTGAGAAAGATCCCAGTCGAGGAATTGCATTCGGTTGTCAAGCCTTGGCCATTCAGAGAATGGGCAGTGGACCTTATTGGAAAAATATATCCTCCTTCTTCAAAAAGGCATACTTTCATCATAGTAGCTACTGATTATTTCACTAAATGGGTGGAAGCTCAGCCGATGATTAATGTCACACAGACAGATGTGATCAAATTTATTAAAAATCAAATTATTTATCGATTTGGCATCCCAAAAACAATCACTACAGATAAAAGTACTATGTTTACGGGAGATAAAATAGTTGCTTTCGCACAAGAGTTTGGCATAAAGTTAGTACATTCTTCTCCTTATTATGCACAAGCCAATGGTCAGGCTGAGGCAACGAATAAAATCTTGATTGGATTAATCAAGAAGACAGTAGAGGATAAACTAAACAGTGACATGAAGCATTGGCCGAGGTATTATGGGATTATAGAAATTCTAAGTCTACTGCTACAGGGTTCACCCCTTATCGGTTAACTTATGGTCAAGATGCAGTACTACCTCTCAAAATCAATGTAAAATCACTTAGAATAGCCAAGCAACATTGTTTGACTCTAGATCAATATCAACAGGCTATTTTCATGGAACTAGAGTCAGCTGATGAAGATAAGCTTATGACTTTGGAAAATATTAGGATTAATAAAGAAAAAGTGGCCCGAGCATATAACAAACACGTCCAAGTTAAAAAAAATTTGGAAGGGGATCTAATATGGAAAGCCATATTGCCAATAGGGATCAAAGATCCTAGGTTTGGAAAATGGTCGCCAAATTGGGAAGGTCCTTTTATTATTAGTCAAGTAATTCCAAATGGGGCGTATCGGTTATTAAGCATGCAAGGAGAAGAATTAAACAGAAGCATAAATGGAAAATACTTAAAGGAATATTATCCTTCTATTTGGGAAGGAAATTCAGAGTTGTCCAAAAAAGTGATGGTTACAAGCCAACCGCCTAGCTAACAATGCCCTAGAAAAACTATTCGGCAGCTGGTGGAGTCTCCGAAGCCATTTCAACAACCAAAAAATTAGGAGCCAAGACAGGTGTTTCTGAAGTTGTCTCTTAAATAAGCGCTTCGGCAAGAAGGGATTCAGAACTAATAGCAAGGGAAGTTTTATTCCCAGGCTCAGTTTCAGTTTCATGAGGAAGAGTTGGATTAGCCGAGGCAGGAATCTTGGAGGGAGATACATGAGTACCAGAAGTTTCAGCCGATGGGTGGACAGGCGAGGGAACAGGAGCAGCTTCCCCCTCAGATTGAGTAATTATTGTCTCAGTTGAAGGATTTGCTGCATCTGTCTTCATGTTGGCCAGAAGATCCTTTAAACTTGTCCAGGATTCTTTGGTTGATTGAAGTCCTTGCTTGCCTTTGTTCAGATCTTTTTCTTCGGCGTCCTTCTGTTGCATTAAATAAACAATTTACCCATCCAAAGAAGTTGATTGCCGATATAGTTGGAGCTTCACTCCAGTGCTTGCATGAACATTCTTGGATACTATGTCCAAGTGGGGTTGAAGATCGGCGATTTCTTTTTGGATTCTCTCCAGATCAGCATTAAGCTCAGCTAGTCTCTGAGTTACTCTTGTATGCTCAGCTAGATTTTGTTGTCGATCAGCCTCCACCATCCGAAAAGAAGTTTGGTATTGGAGTTTTTGGTTCTGAAGTTCCTGCAGCCGGGTTAAGTCTTTCTCAGCAGCTTCATATCTCTCTTTGCTAGCCTTCTAGGTGCAGAACACGTCCCCAACCTAGGCGGCCATTTGATTATAAATGTCTTGTTGAGTGTTGGTATTGGTGGCCGCTTTAGCAAGCTTAAATAATGACAAGCGTAGGGCGGTGATAGTTTTTTCTTCGGTTGGGATATCACCATTGAGTTGTTCTTCAACAAAAGCAGCATGATGATTGACTGGAGATGAATCAGGGGCCAGTAACGCTTGAGGGAGTGGAGATGAGAAGTACTGCATTAAATCCTCTTCAGAGATAGAGGTATGAGAAGGACTCAGCATGATAGGATCGACTGGAAGTTCTTCCTGAGCATTGGAAGGGGTACGCATTCGTTCTTGAAAATGGACTTATTAGTGTGATAATCAGTACACTAACAAAGATATAGGGTGGTAATGATAAGAAGGTTTACCTGAATAAATGGTTCCCCAATTGGAGAAATAATTGGTGGAGTGGTTTCCCGAACAACTTCGACTGATTGTGGAAAGGTCTTTTAAAATTAAACAATTACCCGAAAGAAGTTGTTATAAAATCAAAGGATAGTCAGAAAAATAAGGGACCTTTCTAAGCTTTCTCTTCTTCTTTGCTGGTTGCTGACGAGCTGGAGGAGTTTCCCTTATAATAACACCTGTTTGTCGAGTGATTTTCTTGGTGGTTAAGGATCAAGTGGAAGTCCGAACAGGTTTGTTTTTTAAAGTCTCAACATCAATGACAACATCTGGAGAAATTTCTGAGATATGAAGAAGAGTTAAAACAAGGGGAGAATGAACAATTGCACAATCTAAGAAGGAATGATAATTACCTGCTGCCGAAGTTTGGGTAACACTTCTAGATGCTGTGGTTCTCCCAATGGAAAGAGGTGGAGCTCTGAGGGCAGGTTGGTCTATGGATCCTCCTAGAATAAGCCGAGCAAGATAGCTTGAAGAAGGAGCAGAAAAGATTTTGTTTGACACCGAGGGCCACCAGTTGGTAAAAGCTAAATATTCTCCAGGTTGTTGTCGAAAAGGGATGAATTCAAAAGCGTTCAATTTTTGGATGCTTAGTTTTGTCAGGAATACCACATCTTTATCAGATAAAGTAGGCCTGGCAAAAGCTGTTGCCATTGATTGGTAAGCCAAAGGGATGTTTTGAGTAAGTCCAAATTGCCGAGCTATTATTTGTGGGCAATGAAACTCTGCTGAGGTCTTGTTATAATGAGAAGATGGTTTTAAGCCACACATCAAGTCTCTGGCAGTCAAAACGCTACCCCAGTTGAAGGTGAGATCACTGATCAGTTGAGGATCTTGTGAGGGAATGACAGTATTTTTTGCCCAATAAATGGAGAAGGGTTTATCGGCTAAAGGAAAGAATTCCTTAGCATGACGAGTGGAAACAAATAGCTCTGAAACAAAATCAAAAGCTGATTGCTTTGTTATTGGAAGGGTTTGCAAGAATCTACCAAGAGTGATTGGAGCCGATGAGGGTAAAGATAAATTTTTATGGGACAAAGGAATGAATTCAGGAAAATAAAGGATTATCCATAACTGAAGAAACCACGAGGGACCTGCAATGTTATCTAGTTTCTCATCTCTTTGAAGCCTAGTCACCATAGTAGAAAGACTCTTGTATAGGAGGGACAGGAAAAGAGAACCAAGTGATAAACGCCTACCTGAAGTGATCAAAGAGATATAATGGGAGGATTCTAGCACAATGGCTACTGAGCTAGAGCAGGCAAAATATTTGCAGAACCAATACAATAAGAAGGGTTGGTGTTCATTATCAGAAATTTGCTTGGAGGACTTGGCATTAGCAGAGATAAAATGTGAGTATGATGCTAGGGTTTTGGAAAACTGAATTTTTAGGGGTGGAAAAGACATAGCATGCAAAGAAGGTACCTCATCACCGGCTGTGGGAAGACCAATAATTGTGGCTACATCCAGCAAAGTAGGACTCATAATACCAGATGGAAAGATGAATCCATTGATAGAGGTAGACCAAAATCCAAGAAAGCCAAATATCAGCTCAAGATTGAGCGGAATATCCTGTTGTGATAACATAATTATGTCATATATTCCCCATTCTCTCCAAAGTTCAACTCGGCTCGCTGCAACTCGCTTTACCCAGTCGATGTATTGAGTTGAGGGATGCGGCCAGGTACGAAGATTGTTGGGACATTTGTTTATTGAATACTAGGGAGCAGTGATAGTGAGTTCAAAATTATCAGGATACAAATGATGATCAAGATATATTTTACCCTCATAGATGTCAGAAGAACAAGGGGTAATGGTATAAGAGTCCATAATAGGAGCAAGAATGGTTGTTTCAAAATCTTGATTTTGTTCCATGGACGATAGAGTATAGTCAGAGGAAATTGGGGAAGACGATGAGGAAGCATCACCATAAGAACGAGCTTGGTTTTGAGAATCGGAATTGGAAGACATTGTTGAGAAAGATGAAGCCTTGCAGAAGAAGAAGAAGATGGTAAAAATGAAAAGTAAAAATGGCTAGGGTATTCGACTAATTATGGTTGCAAATGGTAATGTTACCGTTGAGAGGTGATTAAATTAGGGTTGGTTGTTCTGAACAAGGAATTGCAAAGGTCACTTAACTAAGATTAGCAAGTTTTAAATGCATCGTTTCAACTTCTTTCCAATTAGTTAAAAGATGCAAGGGGGCAATTGTTATATCCAAAAAATAAAATAAAATAAACTGATGACCAAATATGGTTGATAGTTAAGTAATTAAAGAAGAAGGAGAAAACATAAGATTCGGCTAACATAATTGTTGGGCAGGACTTTTGGTTAATGGCTAAACATGGCTAATAGATAGTCAGCTGAGGAATGGCCAAAGGAAGAATGGTTCAGCTAACATAATTGTTAGGCTGGGCTGTTTGTTTTTGATTTCTAAAAATATGGGCCAAGAATTATGTGCTGAAGGCTGAGGGAAAATGTGGATGATAAGAGTTGGTAATGGCTACCTAGGAACGTGCCGAGAAAATAGAAGAAGGTTGCCTTAAGGAGTAGCCGTTGCAGAGTGAGTAGCTTAAAATAAGGGGATCATGGGTAACAAATGTGGGTAGTTGCATAGATATAGGAACCAAGATTTATCTATAAATACTCAGTGTAATCCATTGGAAAACACACAATCAATTCGAAAAGCAAGCTTTTATATGCTCATTTATCTCTACTTACTGTTACTTTAGCTTTGATTTCTTCGCGATTTTGCTTATTATTTCTTTCAAAATTGATCTCGTCTCTTATCATTATCTTGTTTCTTTACTCTATCACATTCACCCTTCGACCAAATGCTTTCTTTAGTAGTTTGGGAACCCAATATTTGTTCACAGTAACACCATTGTTTATTTCAATTGAGCTAGTCCCTCGGCTAGATTACAATTTCTTTTTGCACGATAACAGGTATCTTTAAGCCCATTTAAAGGAGTTAAGAACCAAAAAGTGGTTCGTGCACTGGAGATACTCTTAGTGGGTGACTGTGCTACCACAGACATTTGGGTTTCCCACAAAAAATATATTTTTTTAGTCTGGAAGGAGTGACCGACCACATGTTCTGAAAACGCATCTTCTTGATGCAGTTGGTCTCAAGTTTATTTAGCCTCGACCTCGAAAAACAAATATTTTAAATGATCAAGTAGGAGCATTTGATTTGGTCAAGTATCTTTAGATTGAACTCGTAACATCCCAAAATTCCTATAGCTATATTTTAACTGTTTGTGTGAATAATTTGACTGAGAACATGACCTGATTAATAACAATCAAAAGAATAGTTAATAATTGAAAGTTCATATTGAATTTCAATTATGAGCTTAATGACCATAAAATATTGTTTTGAGCTTGCTATGTTATTTTGAATCGGGACACTCACTAATAACCTATAGTTGTCGGGGCAAGGGAGGAATTTCATTAGTTCTTAGGGACAAAAGAGTAAAATCACCTAGGGACACAAATGGTATTTCACTAAAAGGCTAAGGGCAAAATGGTCTTTTTGACATAAAATATCTAGATATTTTAGAGAAGTCATCATGACTAGTGGTGAGTCATCGTGGTAACTCACCCACTGACTCATCACACTCAGGTGACCCGCGTCTCTCGTCCGGTGTTCGGTTTTCTCTCTACACGTCCGTTTTCGACTCCGTCGATTTCCCGATTTAATATTTCGCCCGAATAAAATATCTTATTTCACTTTTCGTGACATATTTTAAAGTAACCAAAGTCGTCAGGAATTCGATATAAAACCTAACTGTTTCGTGCACGGGTCGAAATTAGGTTTTCTGATCAGTAAAATTTTACTGTCAATGGAAAACACAGACTGATTTTCGTCTAAATTTTCAACCTAAAATTTAACCGTAACTCTCTCAAGTAAATTAGAGTGTGGACAATAATCCTTTTTCTCAATTCATGACAACTTTCACTTTGTCAACTTTTTTTCATGGAAAAAGCTAAACTACCTACACGTGGCTAATCTCTACAACTTTTATGGAAGCAATACCTATGCACTTCCATTAGATCTTGGCCCTTCATTTCCCATCACACTCTAACAAATATCTTAGTCATAAAGCAAAAGGCCATTCGGCCATTAAGTCAAAGAAACACTAAACAACTTTCACTTTTACACTTCTAAAGATCAAAGCTTTCATTTCTTAAGTTTTGAAAAATCCTCTCATCTTTCTCTTCTTCCTCCATTCGGCCCTGCATCCAAAAACATCAACCAAACTTCCTTTTTCAATTCTAAAACCATACTTCATCTTGTCTTGATCCAAGGATCAAGTTTCGTGAAGGAAATTTCTTGTTTTGGTGAAGTGTGTTCTTGAGCACCAAGAACACCATCCAAAACCTTGAAGTTGTTCTTGAGTTGGTGAGCTTCTAAATCATTTTTCTCTTCAATTCCTTGCTTATTACCTTAAGTAATCATCTTCTAGTTCTTCATTTTCATAAAAATAAGTTAAAGATCTCACTTTTTTCTCTCCTCTAGGTTCGGCCATATTTTATTTAAAGGAGCTTGGAGTTTCCTTTCACTAACACCTCTTCACTAAAGGTATGGAGAGTGAACCTCATTACACCAAAATTGGTGGAAGATGAAAATGGTTGTTTATGCTTGGTTTGGATGAAACCCTTTTGCTTAGGTTCACTACTTTATTTGTGAAGTTCTTTTTGGGAACATGGTTGTAATAGTGTTTTCATGCTTAGTAGATGTTTATGATGATGTATGCTTGGATGGAAAAATATTTTCATGTATGTTGAAAACCATACTTTGATCTCTAGATCCAGTAAGGATTTTTATGCTTGATTATGGTTTAACGATGCATGATTATTGTTCATCACAATATTGTGAGCATTTTGAGCTATTACTTGACAAGTTAGTGAAGCAAAATCTTCACATCCTTGGATGTATGGTATTCGGCAATGACTATGCGAAAAATAAGAACATGAGCTTGTTCTTGAACTTCAATGTTTTTGAAAGTTAGAAAGTGTTTTAGTAACTTGTATTTCAAAAACAAACAAGAAGTGATTTTGATCCAAAGAGCAAATAGGATTTCGGCCTTCAAGTGTTTTTACTAAGGTGAAAATGTATTTTTACTTTAGTCATAGTTTATCCAATTAACTAAGTGTTTTAAAAATAAAAGGATGAAAGTAATTTCATGAAAGTAAAAGTAATATGAAGTTACCTTAGGTTTAATGGGATGTCACACTCTTTGAAACTAAGTTAACATTCAATCTTCCAAGTATAAAGAGGACCTTGTCCTCAAGTTTGAATTAATTGAATCATAGTTGGAAAAATAAATGAAATTCCATTTCTTTTACACTAACTTAGATCATGGTCTTACACAAGGTTAGTAAGGAAAAACCCTTTTCAAATTGGTTAAGGTACTTCACTTCAAGCAAGTAACAAAGTTCTTTTAAATCAAATGAGTTTTCAATAAGAACGGTTTTGGTTTGCGAAGTCTCAAATCGAGATTTTTCAACTCTAAATCGTAAAGTTTTACGCATGAAAACCTAAGTTAAGTAATTAACTTAGAGTAAAAGAAAAGAGATAATTAAGTATAGTATATGGTGGAACAATACCATGCACTATACCATTGATGACTTAGTTCATCAATGACTTCATAAGACTTAAGTGAATCAATACTTATTTCATTGCTTGAAACTCAAAGAATTAATATCTTAGAAATGATCAAAGACTTATCTAAAAGGATTCTCAATCCTTCTTCATAACACTTAGGACTTGAGATGTAATTCATAAGACACAAACACAAACATGACACATTTTGGGTTTTGAAACAGTAGTACAATGACGGATCGTTGATTCTGATCCAAGAAAGTCGTTCAACTGTTTTAGTCTTGTGATGACTCGATCCCGGAGGGATCACAAGATTTATCCAGTGGATAAAAGTTTTATAATACAAAGACGCGTATAGTTCCTAAGGAAGAGAACCTTAGCGAACCTTGAGGTTTATCCGGTGGATATACATTTCTTTATCGCATCTACTTTGTGTAAGCATTGGCATTTCATTGCATGAGTTGTAAGTCCTTGAGGCTAGGAGTTGAGCTTACACCTAGATGCTGGTGCGAATTTTCCGGTGGCGATCTTAAATGGTCTTGAGGATGTCAGGGTTGGAGATTCCAGAAGTGACTAATTGGTGATTTTTCTGGGTCGTGGTATTCCGTGCACTGCTGTGACATCTTTGACTAGCTGTCGTACTTTTCATGTTTAGTGTAGAGTGTTTCCGTAAAGCCAGATACGTGCACGTTACGAATGTTGCAGCATCTTGCCCATGGCTGGCATACACGAAACATGTGAAGGAACCTGTTTAAAACACAAGAAGGCGGGTTGAAGTGTGTTTCTTACGGTTTTAAAACTTTTCGCAAGCAGATATATATTTTTGCAAAGATGTTAACCAAAGAAAGAGCGATGGATGCAGAGAGCGTTTGTAAAAACTTTGGACGCTTTCTGAAGGGTTACAATAAGAGAACAGGCACGTTTAAGAAATCAATTCAATCCCAAAGAGTTAGTTAGAAGATAAACTAAAGCAATAATAAAGGAAGGAAAAGAACACACGAATGTTATCCTGGTTCACTCTTCACCAAAGAGTAACGTCCAGTCCTCTCTACTTGAGAGCTTTCTCCACTATAACAAAAACCTTTTGTTACAAGTATTCAACACCTCTTCAAGCAAGTATTCTACACCTCTTCAGGCAGACTAAGTATTCTTTCCACACAAGCCTCTTCAGGCTCAAACAACTAGGTTTTGAAAAGCGTTTTGTTCTACTAACTCACTAAGTGTGAGGGTTTGAAATTAAAGCTTAGAACTCTTGAGTGATACTTTACGCAGAGAGTGATTTGAAAGATAAGAATAGAGTGGGCTTTGCAAGCTTTCATATTTTTCTCTTGATTGCTTGTTTTCTTGTGTGCTTGAATAACTTTCAAGTTTTGGTTCAGGTGTGCATCTCTTCGCTGTTTTGCATCTTCAAGATGAGAAATATTTATAGCAATCTTGTTTTGATCAACTTCAGTCTTCAACAGTTGGAAAAGAATCTATTCTGATTGAGCATTAAATGCGTTAGTCCGTTGAGTCTGATAGCTTGTTGAGGCTTCTGATCAGCAAAGTAGAATATCAGGTTTGATAGCTTAAAGAGGCGCTGACACCTTTTCCTTGTACTCGAAAGTTGCCTTTTGTCCTTCCTATTGAAGAAGGTCAAATTCTTTTGTGTCAGGGCCAGACTAGCTTTAGCTTTCGATGGTACGAAGATTACAAGGATATAAGCTTTTTACACATAGAGTAATAAATTCAAAAGAGTACAATTGTGTTCGCGCTTAAAACAATAAAGCTTATTGGACTTTAACGATTACAACACAAAATAGAAAGAGTCTTAGGACTCAAGATACTATCATTTTAAAGGACTTTTTATGGTCTGGACTGAGCGAGAGCTAATCCAGTTTGGAGTTTGGACGAGCGAAAGTCTTTGGACTTAGATAGTCTTTGGACTTATATATATATTATCCTGCACACTTAAGATAAAACGTTAGTCCATAAATAATCTTTGTTCTTCTAAAATTAGTCATTTGTTAACATCAAAACTTAAGGGATTAGTGGACCATAACCACCTTGGTTCCAACAATCTTCCCCTTTTTGATGATGACAACACATACTAATTTGATTGAACAAAGTTTCCTAAAAAGCTTAGAAGCTCCCCTTAAGAAAAGGATTATAAGCAGTTAAAGCATATAAGACTAAAGTCCAATAAAATCCAGATAAAGAACAAAGTTAAACATATAGATTTACGTAATGAGAGAGGATGTAAAGTTATATGCAATAGAAAAAACTAATGAAATTGAAATCAATCAAATCAAATTCCCTTTAAAGCGAGGAAAAACCCTCATAGTCCGATAAAATAAAATAAAGATTGAAAAGGAAAAATATTTATTTAAGAAGGTGGAGGAGAAGGAGGTTTCGGAAGAAAGTTCTGAAACATGGTTGCAATCTGTTGAAGCAGCACTGCATTGTTTGCTTCAATGGACCTTTGGACGAACTCTTGAAATTCCGGAGGAACGGCAGAGACTGAACTTTCAGCAGTGGCCTTTGTTGCCTACCACTGAGAGAGGGATGGGTTAAGACTGAGATCGGTTGTTCTCTAAGTCTGTGACGTGCTCAGCATTCGCTTCTAGCTTAGGATCAACAAAGACAACCTCAATGTTTTCAGACTCTTCCGAAGGAGCTGGAGTAGGATTGGCTTGAGATTCTTCAACAATTGGCTCAATCCAAGGAGCATTGTTCTCTCCAATGATGTCAATGAGATACAAAGGAATCCCAAAAATGTCATCACCCAAAATCATGAAGGTGACATCTGAGATCTTGTATTTCCCATGGATTGTGGGGGTATCTGATTTCGCTTCTTTAGATAAACCAGATAAGGATGCTTCTGCTGCGCACCTCCAGATGGTGCTTTCCCAAACAATGCGGGCATCATTATCTCCATTTTGCCAAACAAGTTGCTCCAAGCAACTTTTAAGAACATCTTCATCGTCCCTTGGTCTCTTCCAGAACATAGAATCAAAGGAAGTTGGAGTTGGCATTACAGCCTTGTTTAGACGTTTCTGAGAATCTTTGTTCTTGTTCAGGTCAAGCATCGGAATTCTGGGACAAACTCTTGGAGGGATAGACCTAACAATGGTAGCTACCTTCAGCTCAGACATCTTCTAGGAAGGTTGTGAAGAATTTTCACTTGACGAGGCATCCCACATTCCTTCTTTATGGTGTAGTAAGGAATGAGATCTCTGACGTCTGAGTATTCTTTCCAGTCATATGGATGGCTGGGAATGAACTTGACGTCTCTGTCCAGGATGAAATTTTTCAAACCAAAGGTTCTGGACCTTTTCTGCTCAATGGTATCCCATTTTGGTTTCTCCTCATTTGGAAGGATAATGTGGCGACCCACATTGTAGTAGCACCACTGGAACTTTTTGTCCATGATGAGGTTAGGATAGATCTTTCTTGGAGGGAACCTCTTTTGGCCAAGATCCGTGAGAAGGGGTCCAAGAGATGTATAACATTCATTGGGAAGAGGGTTGGTTGGAGTATAGGGGTGAGGTGTGTAGCTGGGAGAAGGAGGTAGAGTTTCAGGTTCATAATCATATTCTGGATAGGGATAGTGTGGGCGAGTGGGTATCGTTGTGGTGACACCATTATCAAAATCAAGAGATAGGACAGGCTAAACAAAGCACATGTCAGTGTAGGTTAAAGGTTTGTTGTTTCGGATGAAGGGTGTGGGGTCATTGTAAGGGAAAGTATGTCTTTTGTAGAGAGGGCTGGGGTAAGGTGCCCCATAAGGTTGAAAGGGGTGATATCCCCATGGTGTGAACCAGTCTTGAGGTTTAGAAGGTGAGGGTGATGATGGTATTTGTGTTTGGGTTAGAGAAGTTGGGGATGGAGAATTAGATAATCCAGATGGAATAACTGAACGAGTTTGAGGTTCAGTATTACCTTGTGTCCTGGATCGTGTGGACCTTGTTCTTCTCATAGGTGGCTTGGATCGAGGTTCATCGGCCTTGCTTTTGATGGCCTTGGTAGGGTGTAGATTATCATCATCTTCTTCTTCAACAGTCTGAAGAATTAACTGCCTTTTTCTTCTAGACTGAGCTGAGGGAGCAGACGGACGAATACAGCTTGGTTCAGCTGTTGGACGATCAACATGTTCAAATGAGTCAATTTGATTAGATGTTTCTTCAGCCAGATGCATCTGATCTTTTTGTACGCCTTTTTGCTTCTTTTCCTTCTTGGACTTTTCGAAACAATCTATATCCATCTTCATAAGACTCAGTTTTCCATATACAGTTTGAATCAGGCGTTCAATCCCGTGTACTACAAAAACTTCATCTTCTATTCAGGTCTGAGAGTGAGCAAACTTTCGTGCACCTGATGTTGCTCGAAGATTCTTGAGAGCAGAGCAGCATAGCAGTGTTCTTGCTAGACCCTTGAATGTAATTCTTGAAGTTTGAGGACAGTAGCTGAGGTAGATTTAATGGTCTCTTTAATAAAAGATGCACCAAACAGAATTGATGTAACTTGGACACAAAGTCGCTTAAGCCAGCCTTGTGAATGATGGACTTGTTGAGAATCTGATGCAAAACCCTAGCCTGATCAATCATTTTTGAGGCTATTAGCTTCCCAGACAGATCTTTCAACAAACATCCTTTAATAGCTTCACTTCCTCCTATTGCTTCTTCCCAAGCATCCTTAGTTGTCATTCCGCTTTGAGGACACCCAGTGGCATTTGAGATGGTGGCCTCAGAGACAATGACTTATGTATCAAGAACAATGTTCCTAATTTCTCTGGCAGAAATAGATGGGTTTTTCAGAAATCTCTAATTAAAGCAGAATAGATGACAGGAGATCCCACAAAGAAGCTTAGCCACCCAGCGGCTCGAATGAAGATAGCGATATCAACTCCATTCTCAGCAAAGAAGGATAGGTCAAATTTGGATTCGACCATGATTTCAGCATTGTCCACATTGAGGGCTTTCCCTTTTCCCTTAGTTGCAGCAGATGAAGAAGCGGCCATAATTTCAGAGAGAGAGAGAGATATTCGCAACAAAGTTTTTCAGAAAGAAAGATAGGTTGAAGATGAGGAGTTTGTAAAGGTTGTTCCTTTAAAGAGAGAGTTTTTATATATAAGCCAAAACCGTTCAAATAAAAATAAAATAAAATAAAACAAGGGAAAGGTGAGGCGACGTGCATTAAATGCCTAACACACGTTCCAGACTTTGAAATCGTAAAAAGCATTTTTGTAATTATGGAAAACGAAACTGACTCAGTTAGGGAATGAGACATAAATTTTCCTTCGACAAAGATTCAGCTTAATTAATGTAATAGACTAATCAATCGATATATATATTGGACTCACATACGTTGGACTCAAGCAAATATTAGGCGCATGCATTGGACTCATAATCAATCAATGAAATGCATGTTCAGATATTTTCTTATGAATGTGAATCTATCTTCAGCTAATGATTTGGTGAAGATATCTGCCCATTGATGATCAGTATCAACAAATTGAATATCAATTATTCCTTTTTGCATATAATATCTGATGAAATGATGCTTGATTTCTATATGCTTTGCTCTGGAATGCAGTATGGGATTTTTAGACAAATTCATAACGGCAGTGTTATCATACATTATTGGAATATTACTTACAAACACGTTGTAGTCTTCCAGCTGATGTTTAATCCAAAGAAGTTGTGAGCAGCAACTTGCAGCAGCAATGTACTCAGCTTCAGCAGTTGATACGGCAATTGTGCTTTGCCTTTTGCTTGACCATGAGACTAGATTTGCTCCAATGAAGTGACAACCCCCACTAGTACTTTTTCTTTCTATTCTATCTCCAGCATAGTCAGCATCACAGAATCCAACTAATCTGTATTCATCAAATTTCTTATACAGTAGACCCAGATTAGTAGAACCTATGAGGTATCTAAAGATTCTCTTTACTGCTGAGAGATGAGACTCCCTTGGATCAGATTGAAATCGAGCACATAGGCAAACACTAAACATGATATCCGATCTGGACGCAGTTAGATATAAGAGGGAACCAATCATACCTCTATATACCTTTGGGTCTACCTTTTTATCTTTGTCATTCTTGTTTAGCACAGACGTTGGATGCATCAGGGTATTCATTGGTTTGCAATCATCCAACTTGAAGCGTTTCAGAATCTCCTTTGTGTACTTCGTCTGAAGAATGTACACTCCGTCAGGTGTTTGCTTTACTTGAAGTCCGAGGAAGAATTTTAATTCTCCCATCATACTCATTTCAAATTCTTTCTGCATTAGCTCAGAAAACTCTTGACAAAGAGATTCATCAGTTGCACCAAATATTATATCATCAACGTAAATTTATGCAACAATAAAATTCTTTTTACTTGTTTTTCTAAAAAGAGTTGAGTCCACTTTTCCTCTTGAGAAACCATTCTCCATTAGGAATGTGTTGAGTCTTTCATACCAAGCTCTAGGAGCTTGTTTGAGTCTGTATAAAGCTTTCTTAAGCATATATACATGCTCAGGATGGTTTTGATCTTCAAAACCAGGTGGTTGAACAACATGAACTTATTCATTAATGAAAACATTCAAGAAAGCACTTTTTATGTCTATTTGATAAAGCATGATGTTATGATATGCAGTCTACGAAAGTAAAATGCGTATGGTCTCTAGTCTAGCTACTAGAGCAAAAGTTTTAGTATTATCAATTCCTTCCTCTTGTGAGTAGCCTTGTGCAACTAACCTTGCTTTATTCCTTACAACTTTGCCATCTTCGTCCAGCTTATTTCTATGGACCCACTTGATTCTAATGATAGACTTATCCTTTGGCAAAGAGATCAGCATCCAAACGTCACTACGTTGAAACTGGTTAAGCTCCTCTTGCATAGCGAGGATCCAACATTCATCCATTAAGGCTTCGTCCATAGACTTTGGTTCCAGTTCAGAGATGAAGGCTGAGTCAGCTTGTTCTCTGAAAGTTGACCTTGCCCAGACTCTATAATTTGGTTTGCCAATGATTTGATCCTCAGGGTGATAAGTCCTGAATTGCCACGAACGAGGGGTGTTGACTACTTACTGAGACGATGATGCATCCTGAGTTGCGTCTGATACTTCGACTTTGTTAAGCGTTGGACGATCTTCTATATTATTCAGATTCATATCTGCAAAAGAATCATCTAGCTCTGATAATCTCTTATCAGGCTGTTTGTCATCAAACTTGACATGGATGGATTCTTCAACAACTAAAGTCCAAGAGTTATAGACTCTAAAGGCTTTGGACGTTTCAGAGTATCCTAACAATATTCCATTATCTACTTTGGCATCAAACTTACCAAGTTGATCCTTAGTATTTAAAATAAAACATTGACATCTGAAGGGGTGGAAATAAGAAATGTTGGGTTTGCGTTCTTTCCACAGTTCATACGGAGTCTTATTCAAGATAGGTTTTATGTATATTCTGTTTTGAAAGTAGCAGGCAATATTAACAGCTTCAGCCCATAAGTGTTTGGAAACTGAATTATCATTGAGCATTGCCCTAGCCATCTCTTGAAGAGATCGGTTCTTTCTTTCAACAACACCATTCTGTTGTGGTGTTTTAGGGGCAGAGAAATTGTGATGAATACCACTTTCATCACAGAACCTTTGGAAAAGCTCATTTTCAAATTCACCTCCATGGTCACTTCTATTTGAGTTTATACATATGCCTTTTTCATTCTGAACACGCTTACAGAATATAGTAATGACCTTGATAGACTCATCCTTGCGAGCAAGGAACTTAACCCATGTCCATCCAGTATAGTAATCTACTATGACAAGCCCATATTTCTTACCACTAACAGAAGCGGTTCTTGTTGGACCAAACAAATCAAGATGCAAAAGCTCTAGTGGCCTTGAAGTATTAACAATGTTCTTGGACTCAAAAGAGTTCTTAACTTGTTTTCCATTTTAGCATGCATCACAGAGAGCGTCCGATCTATACACAATCTTTGGTAGACCACCTACGAGGTTATGCTTGTTTAGTCTTGAGATTAATCTCAGACTTGCATGACCAAGTCTTTTGTGCCAGATCCATCGCTCATCTTCAATAGACACTAGGCATGATACACTTTGATTTGAGAGTTCCCCCAAGTTAATCTTATAAAGATTAGTTTGCCTCTTGGCAGTGAATAAGATGGACCCATCAGAGTTCTTGACCATACACTCACCTTTATTGAAGGAAACATCATACCCACTGTCACATAATTGACTTATGCTACGCAATTTGTGTTTTAATCCTTCAACCAGAAGAACATTGTCCATAGAGGGAAAAGGATGCTTACCAATCTTACCAATTCCAACTATCTTTCCTTTCTGGTTGCCTCCAAAGGTGACCCATCCACCAGTCTTTTCACGTAGTTCTTGGAACATAGACTTTTCTCCCGTCATGTGACGTGAGCATCCACTGTCCAAGTACCAGGACTGGGGTCTTCTTTGTGTTGCTAATCAGGTCTGCAACAAGGATTATCATATTCTTAGGTACCTAGATAGACTTGGGTCCTTTTTGGTTAGTCTGTGGTCTTCGATCGTGCATATAGTTTTTCTTTTTGTGTATACATTTCGAAAAGATATAACCATTCTTTCCACATAAGTTGCAATAAGTATTGGATGCATGCTATTTGGTTTCTTTTTGCTTCTTAAGAAATCTTGAGTCTTTATGATTATGTTTTGGTGTTGATATTTTATGAGAAGCTCCTTGTTTCTTAGAGTCATAGCCTAAGCCAGACTTATCGTGAGGTGATCTTGAATACCTCAATATAAAGTTTAGCTTCTCTGAACCTCCAACAAGCTTTGATACGCTTTTGGTTAGGTCATATACCTCTTGTTTAAGTCTAGTTACCTCGTGAGGTTCACTAGACTCAGAGGTGAGTTTGTCAATTAGACTGACATTCTCAGCTTTCAGCTTATTGTTTTCTTCAATGAGCTGCTTATTTTGCTTGTTGGTATCTTCCAACTCTTTATTTATTTTTGAAGACTTTCTTTTAAGAATAATATATTGATGATGCAGTAAAGAGGAATCGTTAAGCAGTTCATCATATGCTTCTTGAAGAGAATTAGAAACGGATACCTCTTCTTCCTCTGATTCAGCGTCTGATGAAGTGTTTGCCATCAGATAAAAGTTTGAGGTAGACAGACTCCTTGGACTGAACAATTGCTCTAAGGTGTCCAGCTACTCCTTAGCAGTTTGGAACTGGAAGACCATCTCCAATCTTGATCGATCAAAAGCGTTGATGAGACACCAGTTGGCACGAGCATTTAGCGAATACCGTCTGATATCCTTATTCGTCCAGTCCGCTTCAGGTTTGGACATTGTTGAGCCGTCCTCAAGAGTAATTGTTGGACGATGATCTCCATTAGAGAATATATTCCACAACTCATATCTTCTTCTTGTCTTTTAACATGGGACAGTCAGCCTTGAAGTGGCCTGGCTTGTTGCACTCGAAATAGACCAGCTGACTTTTGTCTTTGGACTCAGCATTATCCTTGAAATTTTTATTTTGAAATGGCCTTCTTTTTATCCCGTTTTTCTTTCTCCACATGTTTTGAATCTTTCTGTAGATGAAGGATAACTCGTCATCGTCTGATGATCATCACTAGACTCATCAGCTTTTGGAGCTTTTGAGTTGCTGGACTTTTGAGCTTTCAAAACAATCCCTTTATTTTTCTTTCCAGGATTATCAAGATCAAGCTCCTGTTCATGAACTTGAAGAGTTCCTACCAGATCATCCAGCGTCAAAGTAGAGAGATCTTTGGCCTGGGTGATTGCATTAACAAGTGGTCTCTATTTCTTAGGCAAGCATCTAAGAATTTTAGTGACATTCTCCTTGGTAGTGTAAAATTTCTCAAGGGACTTTAGATTGTTGATGATCGTCTAAAAACGACCCATCATGTCCAAGATGGACTCTCCTTCGGCCATGGTGAACAATTCATACAGGCCAACCGGCATGATGATTTTTTGAATCTTTTACCTTGGTGGTGCCCTCATGGAGATTTGACAGAGTATCCCAGATTTGCTTTGTTGATTCACATGCGTGAATCTTCTAAAATTCATCAGGACTCAGAGCACACATTAAAGCATATCTGGCTTTATGATTTTGTTCCATCCTGGCTCTTTCGGCATCAGTTCAGTCATCTTCAGCTTTTTCTATCCCATCAGAGTTGAGACACACATTTGGACCATTCGTGATTCAGGCCCCAAGAGCTGAGTTTATATTTAAGATAAAGCCTTTAATCTCTCCTTCCAGTCCAAGTAATAGGTTCCGTTAAAGAATGGAGGTCTGGTCATGGAAGTGCCTTCCATAACAGGTTGACTCCCGCTTGGCATACCTTGTCCTGCCATATCTGTTGTAGGATCTTTTTCTCTTCATGGCTAAATGCTCAACCCAGAGGCTGAGCTCTGATACTAATTGAAGGAACCTGTTTGAAACACAAGATGGGGGGTTGAATTGTGTTTTTTACGTTTTTAAAACTTTTCGCAAGCAGATATATATTTTTGCAAAGATGTTAGCCAAAGAAATAGCGATGGACGCAGCCAGCATTTCTAAAAACTTTGGATGCTTTCTGAAGGGTTATAATAAGAGAACAGGCACGTTTAAGAAATCAATTCAATCCCAAAGAGTTAGTTAGAAGATAAACTAAAGCAATAATAAAGTAAAGAAAAGAACACACGAATGTTATCCTGGTTCACTCTTCACCAAAGAGCTATATCCAGTCCTCTCTACTTGAGAGCTTTCTCCACTATAACAAAAACCTTTTGTTACAAGTATTCAACATCTCTTCAGGCAAGTATTCTACATTTCTTCAGGCACACTAAGTATTCTTTCCACATAAGCCTCTTCAGGCTCAACCAACTAGGTTTTGAAAAGAGTTTTGTTCTACTAACTCACTAAGTCTGAGGGTTTGAAATTAAAGCTTAGAACTCTTGAGCGATACTCTACGCAGAGAGTGATTTGAAAGATAAGAACAGAGTGGGCTTTGCAAGCTTTGATATTTTTCTCTTGATTGTTTGTTTTCTTGTGTGCTTGAATATCTTTCAAGTTTTGATTCAGGTGTGCATCTCTTCGCTGTTTTGCATCTTCAAGATGAGAAATATTTATAGCAATCTTATTTTGATCAATGTCAGTCTTCAACGGTTGGAAAAGAATCTATTCTGATTGAGCATTAAATGCGTTAGTCCGTTGAGTCTGATAGCTTGTTGAGGCTTCTAATCAGCAAAGTAGAATATCAGGCTTGATATCTTAAAGAGGCGCTGACACCTTGTCCTTGTACTCAAAAGTTGCCTTTTGTCTTTCCTATTGAATAAGGTCAAATCCTTTTGTGTTAGGGCCAGATTGGCTTCAGCTTTCGACGGTACGAAGATTACAAAGAATGTTTCTCCAAAGGATATAAGCATTTTACACATAGAGTAATAAATTCAAAAGATTACAAGTGTGTTCGCACTTAAAACAATAAAGCTTATTGGACTTTAACGATTACAACACAAAATAGAAAGAGTCTTAGGACTCAAGATACTATCGTTTAAAAGGACTTTTTATCGTCTGGACTCCAGTTTGGAGTTTGGACGAGCGAAAGTCTTTGGACTTATATATATACATATATATATATATATATATATATACATATATATATATATATATATATATATATATATATATATTATCCTGCACACTTAAGATAAAGCGTTAGTCCATAAATAATCTTTGTTCTTCTAAAATTAGTCCTTTGTTAACATCAAAACTTAAGGGATTAGTGGATCATAACCACCTTGGTTCCAAAAACATGTCCTCCCATTCACTCTCTGACATTTTGTTAGCTCCATGGAGTTGGGGTCAAAGTTTTACTCTTGTGGCATATGGCATTGAGTTATGTACATCGCATTGCATTGCATGGTTGTTGATGATTACATTTACTTGTTGTACATCATTATCTGTTTTTGAATATGTCTTATGCTACTAATTGATTAACATGATATATTGAGAATTATGGTATGTATGTTGGGTATGTTATTACTTGGTGCGTCGTCCCGTTTTTACTTTTGCTATTTTGCTGTGTTGATGATTGGAAATCTCACCCATATCTTTATATATTTTCTGCTTGTATTGCTGTTTCTGCTTAAGAAGATAGGCGCGACGACGACTCGGTTCAATGCCTACCTTGAGTCCGGAGGGGGACTCCCTAAGTCGTTTTTGTTTTGGCCAGGTTGTGTCCAAGTGTCAGTTGTACCTTTTGAGGAGCTGTGACTCCAAGTACTTAATTATATACTTATTATCAGTTAGGCTTGGACCTATGTCTGTATACAGTATTGTTTTTATTTCTGTACTTTAATTCTATATGACTTCTAGAAATGCATGGCAAACCTAAGTTCATTTATTATTACTTGCTTTACTAATCCCATTACATCATTTGAAAAGAAAAAATGAAAACCCATATTTTCCGCATTAATATTATTTTCGGCCTTATATCGTTCGGGAATGTGGCACTCGGAAAAAAGGTGTTGCAGAAATCATTGTTTGAGACGAATCATATAGAATTTTCAACGCATATTCATGCATTCAACCACCAATTACTTATTAAGGAAGGTAAGAAATTATTATATTTTTTCGGGATGATAATCGTGCTCTTATTCATTGAGAGTTATCCATCATCTGAGAATTATTGCAGATAATGTCCATGTTGGAAATGTAATTCAGTTTAGTGATTAGTTTTATTAGTTAGTGAAAGTGTAACAAAATAAGAGTTAGTTAGTGTTGATAGAGTTAGTTAGTGAAGTGGTTAATAATAGTTAGTTTGTTAAGTATGAATGCATAGCACTATAATAAATAATAGGTGCATATGTGCAAGTGTGTAGAGTGATTCGAAGTGAATAAAAGTGATAGAAGTGTGATCAATAAAATTTTTAGAATGTTCTTCCTTATTCTTTCTTCCTCTCAATATTTCTCTCTATGTGTGTGCTAGTGCTTGTGTTTCAACATGGTATCTAGAGCTATTCGATTAGGAACTTGTGAGGGCGTGTCCATGGCTGCCGCGATTGTAGATGGAGATCATTCAGTTTCTTTGCTGATTCTTGATGGCAAGAACTTTGTGCAATGGGTGGTGAAGATGAGAGTCATCTTTCGTTTCCATGAAGTGTTGGAAATAGTGAAGGATGGGATCCAAGAAGAGGAGGACAGTGCCTCCCACAAGGAATCCAAAAAGAAAGATTACATGACTCTCTCCATTCTTCATCAATGTGTGGATGAAGAAAAGTTTAAGGAGATTTCTGTAGCCAACACAGCAAAAGAAGCTTGGGAAATCTTGCACAAAGTCTATGGTGGTGCTGATAAAGTGAATGATGGTGGAAGAAACAGAAAGGGGCACAAGAGAAAGATTCAATGCTATGCTACAGTGGCAGAGGATCCAGAACAGTGTTAGCCAGAAATTTTGGTACACGATTCAACCAAAGAAGACATTTTAGAAATAGAGAGGGAACTCGCTATCTCGGATGAAGGCCATCCTCTAGATAACTTGATGGTAAAACAAATGGAATCACATTTGGGTGCCGAAAGGAGGGCGATGACAAAGATTTTCATACGGCTACGAGAACCGCCGGACCGAGATTCTCTTATGGCACCGGATGATGCTCCAACGACTGCGACGAGGGAAGTTGTTAAAAGAGTAGTCAGCCCTTCGCTAGAATCACCGAAATCTCCAGAACGAGATTCGTCTACGGTGGCTGATGATACCAAGGCAAGCATTAAAAGGAAGTGTGGGAAATATAAATCCAAGAAAGTTCCCTGCGATGAGTTTTCTCTTTCAAGCCTTGACTATGATTCAAGAAGTGTGGTCACATCGGCGTTCTCTAGTTTAGAGGATAGTTACCGAAGAAAAGGGGATTGGTCTCGCACAAGAAAAATGGTTGATCTAGAAAGGATTGCGATTCTGAAGCTAGGCCGCGAAAATGGTCAAGCGGCGGTGGTGACTGGTGGCGGCCGTGCAGTGACGATGGCCAGTGGTGGCCGTGCAGTGACAGCGCGGCTTGGATGCGTGCAGGGAGGCCGACTTCGCGGTGATGAACGTTTTGGACAAGAAGGCGCCATTGTTGGCGGCGCTGCTGAGCGTTCCGGGCTGATATGCAGTGGTGAAGAAACTACTCAACTGAGGTGGCTCCATTGTTGTTGTGAAGCAAGTTACAGTTTTCTCAATGTTGTCATCGTGAGGGAGAAGGAGGAAGAGGCAAGGGTAAAATTGGAAATCTATCAAGTGAGTCAAGTTGTTACCCTAATGGGCCAAGCCCAATCTGATCTTAGTGATGGGTCTCATAAGGAAGGAGAGGAGAATCAGAAATTTCTATTATTTCTGAAACAAATGGGCTAGACCCAATACTTACAAAAGAGACTATGGGTTATTAAAGGAGATGTTGGGTGTGTATTGGTTATTAGGTCCAAAATAGTGAGAAAGGCAAAATCTACATTTTGTAGACAATGGGATCCAGGAAAGTTTGGGGAAACTAAATTATGGGGGAGTGTTGGAAATGTAATTCAGTTTAGTGATAGGTTTTATTAGTTAGTGAAAGTGTAACAAAATAAAAGTTAGTATTGATAGAGTTAGTTAGTGAAGTGGTTAATAATAATAAGTTTGTTAAGTGTGAATGCATAGCACTATTATAAATAGTAGGTACATATGTGCAAGTGTATAGAGTGATTCAAAGTGAATAAAAGTGATACAAATGTGTTCAATAAAAATTTTAGAATATTCTTTCTTATCCTTTCTTCCTCTAAATATTTTTCTATATGTATGTGTTAGTACTTATGTTTCAATCATCATTGTTATTGCTGGTAGGATTCATTTTTTTGACTAGTTTTTTTATCTCAAGGCCAGGGAACATAGACTGGTCTTCCATAATGTGATGTGAGCAGTCATTATCCAAACTCCATTTTTTGCTTTACTTTTCTTTTGTCAGTGTAGACTCTGCATCAGGAACAATATAACTTAGTCCTTGCTCGTAATTAGTTTTAGAAGTTCATCCGTCTAAAGCGTATATTACGATTATGTCCATGTTTATGAAAGTATGAGAGTGTACATGCTTATGCTTATCTTTCTTTTTGATAAAAGGATTTTTCAAATTTTTATGATCATATCCTAAATCAGTGAAAAAAATATTTTTGCATTCCAATCATTTTATCTTAATTATCAGTGCATTAAAAAATTTAGCTAAATCATTGGTAATAGTTTTTACTTTTTCTTTTAGTTCATTTATCTTAAGAGATATAATATATAATTAGTTAATGATATAAGAAATATATATAGCAATAATATATTCTAATTAAGTTCTTAAAAAAGGACAATCTTATATGTATAAGCTATATCAAATTAGTTTTTAATGATTTAAAAATTATTTTAGCGTGTATATATATCTTCAATTTTTTTGTGTACAATCAAAATATTTATTCTTTCTTTTAAAGTAAGATAAAATAATTTATTAAAAATATAAAATGTAGTGATGCCAATGCTTTTGAGTGTTTTTTTTAAGGTTTAATTACTTTTTTTATCTCTGATTTTTTAGAAAAATTTAAATAAGTCCTCGAACTTAATAAATTTATAGTTGAATTTCTAAATTTATAGAAATATGTAATTCAATTCCTATATATATCTTCGGTAGGATTTTATTAAGTTTCCATTAGCATTTGGTTAAGTGATCTATCCACTCGTATATTGTGGATTCTTAAAAATTTATAAGAAAATTCAAATAAGTTCCCATATTTTTTTTAAAAATTCAAATATGTCATATACTTTATTGAAATCCTGATAAAGATATGTATAAAAGATTCCATTACAATTTTTTTAAATTCAAGAATTTAGTTACAAATCATTAAACTTCAATCAATTATGATGATGGTCGTAGTGAAAGTGGAATCCGACCCTAAACGACCTTCATTTGTAATTTCAGGTATTCCAATCCTGGAGTTGTCTCTCGAGGGAGGGTTTTATCTAATCATCACTTCCGATCCAAAAATTAGTCTTACAGTTTGTCTATTGGAATGTCGATCCACGACTAAAAAAACTTTAAACCGTCTATTTGAATTTCTCAAAATTAAAGAAAGTGTAGGGTAATTAAACCTTTTTCAAATGCCAATCAATTAACGTCATTTGTAAGAATGAAGGCCTCATATCTGGCCGATGTACTTTTTATTGCTTATTTATATTTTTTTTAATAAGAGTTTAATTATTATATATTGTTATTTATATTATTAATTAATCAGAAATTATGATATGAGAGATTTTAAAGGTAATTAGGATAAAAATCAAATATTTTAGCTTATGTAATAATTTCTGATTGATTGACTGTGTAAAAATCTTTACAATAACAATATATAACAATTAAATCTTTTTATTAATTAATAATAAATAATAATTTTAGAAAATAAATAATTTAAAAGGTAGCCTCACTTGACGCAACAGATTGAGTGAGAATTTCAATTGTACTGCAGTCTTATCTGTACGGTCCATACGGAACCTATGACTGGTTTGGACGGTAGCCAGTAACGTGTGTACTGAAGATAAAATGTTACCCCACACGCTTCGTTTGCAAAAGTATTGCCAACGCAAGTGGGGTTGGACCACCGTACGTGAACTTGTTGACGATGTGCACAATGGTTGAACTATTGAAGTGAGGCAAAATTATTAAAGTAAATAAAAAAAATATTTAATTAAATTTTCAAATTTTCAAAAACAGACTTTCTTTTTATGTTTTTTTAATTATCAAAATAATTTATTAAAATTCAATTTTTTTAAAAAAAATGACATTATCGACTTTTCATCAAGAAAAAAAAAAGATAAAAGAAAATTTAACTTTTCAAATGCTGACTTGGCTAAGAATAAAAGATATATATATATAAAAGAAATTAATTGGGGTTGATGTTTAGTTTAGGAAATAATTTTTATTTAAATATTTTTGTCCATAAAGTGAAGTTACATCAAATACGATCAATTTATTTCAAATAATGACTAATTTCCTTTTAAGGCATAAAATCACTTCAATAAATAATTAATATATGAGTTTATTTGTTATATATTGTGAGTGTAAAGTTTTTTTACACTGATAATCAATAAGAAATTATGGTGTGTGTGACTTTTAAGTAGTTAGGATAAGAGTCCAACACATTAGCTTATTTGGCAAATTCTAATTGGTTGTCTGTATAAAATTTTTTTACACTGACAGTATATACCAATTAAATCCATAATATATTTACAATTAATGATATGTAATAAGTAATTAATGTAATTTAATCATGTATCCCACTCTAAGCGGTAGATTTTACAAAACATAACATAAAAGATATATATTAATCGAAAAAACTCTTTTAAAATAAGCTTATGTATAAAATAAACAAATAATTAAATATGTACTTACTCTTAAATAATTTAATAGATTGAAATTTCAACATGCTTTAATTTTTCAAAAATAAAAATATTCTTATTTATTCACGCTCATTTTAAAAAAACTTTACCCATATTAATCCTCATAATTTAAAAACGATAGTAACCGAAGAGAATTATCAGATAACTTCGAGGACAACATGCAAAAAGGTTGACAGTAATAAGTTTATTTATATTAAACTAATGAAGAATGAATTGAGGTGATAAATAATTATGATCTCCGAAAATGAGAACTGAGTTCAACATCCAAAAAATAAATTTTGTTGTAGGGTCGTGTTTAGAAATTTTGGGGTCTAAGCAAAAATTTAAAGAGATTTAATGTAATATAAATTATCAATCTTCATATTAATTTTCTAGTTTTTTGAGTTACGAAATCATTCATCAAAATTTTATAATCAAGTAATTTTAACATTTGACTCTTAATTGATAAAATGGCTAATCATTCAATCTATCATATAACATTGTTGATCTTAGATAGGATTTAAGCAATCTTAAATTTGAAAAACTTCTTTCGACGATAGCAACAGTTACAGATATTGTCAATAATATTCTATAAGCAATGCGTACAGTAGTGCAGGAATAACTTTTAAAGTCTGTAAAAAAGTGGATTTTAACATCGATTATAGCCTAAACGTTAATCCAGCCGACGTTAAAGGTGTGATTTTTAACGTGGTTTCTTTAACCGTTGTTAAAGTTGAAGATTTTAACGTCTTTTGTTTATAAAATAAACGTTAAAAAAACGAGCGGTGTGTTAAATTTGCAGAATTCTGTAGGGAAATGGAAATACTTTTAATATCTGTTGTTTATAAAACAGACGCTAAAATAATACTTTTAACATCTGGTGCTTATTGAGCAGACGTTAAAAGTTGATTTTTTTTTATTCTCATTATTCATTATATATCCCTTTTCCCTGCATAAATTTGCAGAATTCTACATCTAGAATTACAGGTCCATAGTACAGAATTTGCATTTCAAAATTTGAAAACTGATACAGAATTTGCATTTACAATTGATCATAATACAAAATTCTATATACAAGTTAATCGAACTACAATATATAATTCAGAATTCTATACAACCTAACAAACCCAAATATACATGCAATTCATAATAAACGAATCATCATCTTCATCATCAACTACAAAGTATGCAGGATCTATTTTTTCTACTCTTTTATTTGCAACATACTTCAAAAAAAAAAAAGTTTGCAAACCCCACCCTCAAGTCTTTCAATTTAGGTTTAGTGAGAGGAGACTGATTGCTGAAAACCTGCATAAGTTCAAATAAACTCAACATTAAATTAAGTCATCAACAAAAATAAAATATAATTAATTAACTTGTTAAATTAATTACTGTCTTCCATCCATCGATAATAAACGTAGAAACAATGGTCAACATATGAAACATCACATAGTAAGCACATTCCCAACCGCCCGGTTGACGACGAGACTATAAATGAATATGAAGTAAATGTATAAATATAGTAATAATAATAATTACTATTTAATAAACTACTTACCTTTGGGATAATCCACTCAGAATTTGCTTTTGTCTTCAAAGACCTACTTTTCCCATTCGCATTATAAATGTTACATGTCGTCATAACCCTATGATAAACAAAATATTTTTGTCAATTATATGTTCATGTAATAAAATAAAAGCAAATGTTACAAATTAAATTAAATAAAATTTTATGTACATATTGATTGAGGCCTCCAACTCCTTCGTCGGCTCATAGTGCAATGAGCATAAGAAGACGACAAGATGCTTGTCAAGAATAAGTACGACCAAGTGCTAATGGCCAGACCTTATGATTGGTGCTAGATATATCTGTGGCCAATCATCTCTTTCCATTAAGGTCTGCATGTATGCACTCAGTTTATTGTGATCATTCATGAAAGTGCCCATAGTGGTGGTAGGGTCTAAGAATCCGTACAAGGTATTGTTGCCCTTGTCAACTAATTGGCGGTGCAGATGCCTAAGATATGAAATAAGTTGATGTTAATTACGTAATTATATATTTAAATAAATTATAAAATTAAAATGTACTTACGTGCACCAAAGACTTGGAATTGTGTTGCATATCCAATTACCATCAGTGCAAAAGTGTTTAATGTCATCAACACACAATTGAAAAGGAAGTTGTCCCACAGAGCCATCGTGTTCCAACGGAATATCAAACATTTCATGATCATAATCCTCAGCAAATGCACGCAAACGAGCCAAGGGAGACTGCTTCGGCTTCGGCTTCGGCTTCGACTCAGCATAGAAATTATGTGGAGGACAGATAAAGAGTTTTTAAAAGAAAAACATTTATGACAAATAATAAATATCACAAAATAATGACGTAAGCTGATAAAAAGCATTAAACGGACGCAATCATTTTATACGCACGCTTTTCTTAGACACAAGCATTCATTAGACGCAAGGTCATTCAACATAGAGCATGTTAAGCTGTTTTCTTATGAAAGAAAATCTATCCTCTGCAAGATGTGTTGTGAAGATATCTGCCCACTGGTGATCAGTATTCACAAATTTTACATCAAACACACCTTTTTGAATGTAATCTCTGATAAAGTGATGTTTGATTTCTATATGCTTAGCCCTCGAATGCAATATAGGATTTTTTGATAAATTAATTGCAGCAGTATTATCACAATAAATTGGAATCTTATTTTCATGAATATTGTAGTCTTCCAGTTGGTGTAAAAGAGCTGTGAATAACAACTAGCAGCAGAGATATATTCAGCTTCAACAGTTGATAAGGCTATGGTACTTTGTCTTTTACTGGACCATGAGATGAGATTAGTTCCAAGATAATGACAGCTACCACTTGCACTTTTTCGTTCAATTCTATCTCTAGCATAGTCAGCATCACAATATCCCATTAATCTGTACTCATTGGTTTTCTCATAAAATAAACCTAGATTAAAAGTACCTTTTAGATATCTAAAAATCTTCTTGACAACAGTTAAATGATTTTCACATGGATCAGCTTGAAAACGTGCACAAAGACATACACTAAACATTATATCTGGTCTGGACGCAGTGAGATATAAAAGAGATCCGATCATACCTCTGTAAACCTTTTGATTTAACTTTTTATCTTTGTTGTCTTTGGTCAGAATGGACGTTGGGTGCATAGGTGTACTCATTGGCTTGCTATCATCCATTTGAAATTTCTTCAAGAGATCTTTAGTGTACTTGGTCTGATGAATGTACACACCCTTTAAGGTTTGTCTTACTTGCAGACCTAGAAAGAATTTTAGCTCTCCCATCATGCTCATTTCGAATTCTTTTGTCATAAGATCAGAAAATTCCTTACAAAGAGAATCATTAGTAGATCCAAAAATAATGTCATCAACATAGATTTGAATTATTATAAAATTATCTTTATTAGTTTTCTTGAACAAAGTAGCGTCTACCTTTCCCATACAAAAGCCATTTTCCATGAGGAAGGAGCTGAGTTTTTCATACCAAGCTCTAGGAGCTTGTTTGAGTCCATATAAAGCTTTCTGAAGCTTATATACATACTTAGGATGGGAATGATCTTCAAACTCAGGGGGTTGCATTACGTAGACTTCTTCGTTAATTAATCCATTTAGAAAAGCACTTTTAACATCCATTTGATATAAGGTTATGTTATGATGAGCAGCAAAAGATAGTAAGATACGTATAACTTCTATTCTAGCAACAGGAGCGAAGGTTTCAGGGTAATCAATACCTTCTTCTTGAGAATAACCTTGTGCTAATAACCTTGCTTTGTTTCTCACAACCTTTCCATTTTCATCCATCTTATTTCTAAATACCTACTTTGTTCCAATAATGGATTTTTGTCTTTAGGTTCTTGAACTAAGGTCCAAACTTTGTTTCTCTCGAACTGATTGAGTTCTTCTTGCATAGCCAAGATCCATCCATCATCCGAGAGAGCTTCATCCACACTTTTTGGTTCTAACTCAGAGATGAAACTTGAATCAGCTTGATTTCTGAAGGTTGACCTTGTTCTTACTTTGTCACTGAGTTGACCAAGAATTTGATCTTCAGGATGGTAAACTTTGAATTGCCAAGTTTTCTGACTATAACTCGACAAATGAGGGTTGTGATCAACAGCTTTGATTTCTTCGAAGATTTCCTTTCCTTTGTTGGTTGGACGATGATCATTCAGATCAAGATCTGCAAGAGATTCGTCCAGCTTTGATAATATCTTATCAGGCTTCTTGTCATCAAATTTAACATGAATAGATTCTTCGACAATTAATGATCTACAATTATAAATTCTGAAAGCTTTAGATGTTTCAGAGTATCCTAAGAAAATACCATTATCAACTTTGGCATCAAATTTTCCTAGATTATCTTTAGTGTTTAATATAAAACAGGCACATCCAAAAGTATAAAAATATGATATGTTGGGTTTTCGTCCTTTCCACTTAGGGAGGTAGTCCTTGTTGGACCAAACAAATCTAAATGTAGCAATTCTAAAGGTCTGGATGTTGAAACAATATTCTTTGAATTAAAAGAATTTTTAACTTGTTTCCCCTTTTGATAGGCATCACAGAGACAATCCGATTTATAGGCCAACTTTGGTAATCATCTTACGAGGTTATGCTTTTGTAGCTTTGAGATTAATCTCAAGCTTGCATGACCAAGTTTCTTGTGCCAAATCCATTGCTCATCATTCACAGACATTAGACATGATATATTTTGATTAGAGAGGTCCTCCAAGTCAATTTTATATACATTGTTTTCCCTCTTACCAGTAAATAGAGTGGACTCATCAGCATATTTGAATATACATTTATCTTTGTTTAAAGACACTACAAACCCGCTGTCACACAATTGGCTTATGCTAAGCAGATTGTGTTTTAGCCCTTCAACTAACAACACATTATTTATAGAGGGAGAGTTATTCTTACCAATCTTGCCAATACCTACAATCTTTTCCTTTTAATTGCCACCGAAAACAACTGATCCTTCAGACTTTGGCTTTAGGTTTAGGAACATAGACCTTTCTCCTGTCATGTGTCGTGAGCATCCACTGTCCAGGTACCATGATTGGTGTTTTCTTTCTGTTGTCAAGCAAGTCTCATCTTCTTCTATTTCTGTCTCAGAGGAAATGCTTGCCATGAGACACATATCTACTGTTGGGGATGCAGGCGGAGATCTCTTAAGAATATCCATTAGGTTCATCATTCCCCAAGTAGTTGTCTCTTCAGCCAGGACATCTCTTCTTGCTCCGTGTATACTCCGAAACAGGAAGGCCCTTGCCTCACAGTCAAGATCAACTCTTCTTCTTTCCTCAAAGGTGCAGAGATCTAGAGGTTTCATCGTGTATTCTCCATTGATGATGATGATGGGACAGAAGGTTTCGTCAGTAAGAGTTTTTCAGTGTTCCTCTGATCCTTGGGTTACTACAAATGATCTGAAGTTTTCTTTCCAAGCTTCATATTCTGATTCTGATGATTGATAAATAGGTGGTCCTTCAGAACGAGCAGGTCTCCTTCTCATAAAAAGGGCATCTAGAATGTCAAACACTCTTTTCGCAATATCACAATACATCACCATGTTGACAGTTCTTGCGTTCAAGGCACATGTAAGAGTGTAGACAGCTCTAGCATTGATTCTCACTCTTCTTTCGTCTTCTTCAGAACATTCAGCTCTTGGTTTAACTATGCGTTCACCATTGATAATAGTAGTAGGACAAAAGTTATCATCGGTGTAAGCTCTCCATGGGTCATCAACATTTTTTTTCCAAGTTGAATCTCACGAATAGTTCTCTTCACATGGTATAGTCACCATTTATATAGAACATAGGTGGCCTGTTTATAGAGAGGTTACTGAATTCTCTTAATGACTCAGACTCAGGATACGAGATGATTGAAGAGGTAGGTTGTTCCTCTTCTTCAGAAGAATCTTCAGAGAGATGATTTTCAGACCAGAGACATAGGTTTGCCTCTTCTTCGTTTTCCTCTTCTTTAGAGGAGTCAAGATCTTCCCATGTTGTCATGATTTTCTTGCTTTTCTTTTTGAAGAACTTTTTCTTATCTTTCACCTGAGGGCACTCAACCTTGAAGTTTCCTGGTTTCTTGCACTCAAAGCAAACCATTGGATTTTTATCCTTGGTTTCACCATGGTCTTTGACGTTTTTCTTTGTAAATGGTCTTCTTCTCATTTTTTTCTTTTTCAGAATACGTTCAAGTTTCTTTGATATGAAAGATAACTCATCATCAGATTCTTTTTCTTCATTTTGATCATTTTCATCACTGGAATCATTAGCTTTATGATCTTTCGAGCTACTGGATTTTTGACTCATTAAGGCAATAGTATTGCCTTTCTTTGCAGGGTTGTCCTGATTGAGCTCCTGCTTATGAACTTGAAGAGTTCCCACAAGATCATCTAAGGTCAAGGTTGACAAATCCTTGGCTTGCGTGATTGCAGTGATGAGTGGTCTCCATTCCTTATGTAAACTCCTGAGGATCTTCGTAACATTTTCTTTTGTAGTATAGACCTTTCCAAGAGACTTGAGATTGTTGATGATAGTTTGGAAACGACCTATCATATCAACGATGATTTCCTCATTTTCCATAGTGAACATTTCATATTGACTCATAAGAATAATGATCTTTGAGTCCTTTACTTTGGATGTTCCTTCATTAATATTAGATAGAGTATCCCAGATTTGTTTTGTTGATTCACATGCATGAATCTTTTGGAACTCGTCTGGACTAAGACCACACATCAATGTGTATCTGGCTTTGTAGTTCTGCTCCATCCTTCTTCTCTCATCATCAGTCCACTGAGACTCATCTTTCTCAGTGCCATCTGGATTGTTGACGATGTGAGGACCGTTCATGATTAATGACTAGAGCGCAGAGCTGGTACTTAAGATGAATCCTTTGAATCTTTCTTTGCCATTAAAAAATGACAGTCTAGTCAAGGAGGTACCTTCAAGAACAGGTTGACTCCCACTGAGCATCCTTTGTCCTGCCATCGAGCTTTGGATCTTTTCCTCAAGCACGACTAAATGCTCAACCCAGAGGCTGAGCTCTGATACCAACTGAAAGTGAAATAGGGAAACACAAGAAGGGGGTTGAATTGCGTTTCTTAACCGATTTTCGAAAACCTTTTTTTTTAAGCAAACATTTAAGGTACTTTGTTTTCAATCCCCAAGTTAGTAATAAATAAAAACTTAACAAGATAGGGATAGAGAGATTCACACAAAGATATATCCTGGTTCACTCTTTCAAATCAAAGAGCTACGTCCAGTCCCTTCCCTGAGAAGGTTTTTCCACTAAAACTCTTAGCACTTTTCACAAGTTGTTTTCAAGTCTCTCCACGACTACAACTCCAATTATTCTACACCTCTCCAGGCTACAAGTATTCTTTTACAGACAAGCCTCTTCAGGCTCAACATATCCTAAGATTTGAGAGGGGTTTTTCTAAGCTTTTTACAAACGCACTACAGTGAGAGTATTACACGATATAGCTCTTTAACAATCTGCTTGCAACTTTACAATGAAAGAATGAGAAGGTTTACAGATCAATTTCTAGAGAGTGAAAGCTAAAAGGCTTTCTATTTGCACAATGAATTCTCTCTTGAATATTTTCTTGCTCGTGTATTCTCTATTTTTGCTTCTTCAAAAGAGGGTCATCTTATAGCTTTGTCTTGACCTTCTGATTTCAAAATAGAGAGAAACTTTTCCATTTAGACACATTCACATATTCATTAGGCACATCATTCGTCATGTTCTCCGTTGTGTAATTGTCCTTTCAGAATGAGGAGGTAGTAGCAGCTTGAATGGTAGCAGTCTGATTTTGCTTTTATGGCCAACAAGCGTTTTGCTCTACGTGATTCTTTGCTCTACGTAGTTTGCTTTGTACGACGTTCGTACCTTCTTTTGTCTTATATGAAAAAGATATTTCCTTAAAACTAATTAAGACTTTTGAATAAGAGAGCCACGTCATCTACACAATAAAGTTAGTGGACGCATAGGTATATATAAAAAGTTGGACGCACAATTTATATAGACAATTCGACGCACACGTAGTGTAGACCATTGGACGCACAATATAGACAATTGGACGTACAATATGTATAAACAATTGGACGAAAGAGCAATGTAGACAATTGGACGTACAATACTTTATGATCATGTTTTGTATGTAAACTTTTACCACTGTAGTTCAAAAGATTATTTGGATGAACCATGAAGTGAGCTTTTCGTTCTTTAAGAGCTAGATGAAACTTTGGTTTTGGAGAATTGTCTGAAGTCAGAAACATAAAGAGGCCTTTTGACCTTATGGATTAGCATAAAATTGACTTCGAGTGAATTCAATGAACATATAATAATTTTATTAATCATTAAAACTTTTCGGGGTCATTAGCCATTACTGTTTTGGTTCTAACAATATGTTCGACGGTCGACTCTCCGCTTTCACCAGAAAATTTAGACAACTTTGGCATTCTTACTCCTCTAGGCATTTCTTCCTATTGGACCCAATCAGGAAAAGCAAATGCAAAAAATGGTTGATTGGCATAACTAATGTTAAAACCAAATCTATTGAGTGCTTGTTCGACTACTTAGTTGACATTATGATCTTTTATGTTTTGTCGTAATACTCCTATTGTGCTAGGGTTAATCATGGCCTCAACGTTTTCTTCTGGTTGGACAACATGTACCTGGCCAAGTCTCAACGGAACTTGGCCTTGTGCTGGTGCATCTTCATTATTAACCTGGCCCTGGGCCATGTTATTATTATTTTGTTGTCGAACTTGACCTGGACGAACATTCTGGTTAACTTCTGGTGGTGGAACATCCAAGGCTTGATTTAGCCTGGCCATTTGGACAGCTAATGCATTACATGCATTGTTAGTTTCTTTTATAAGGGGCGAAATTACCTCTCCCACTTGTCGAGTAAACACTGTCACCATTTCCTGGTTGCTTTGATCTATATGCTTCTGGAAATTAGCCAATGTGGATAGTGTCAATGTGACAATGTTTTGTGGTGTTTGCCTCGGAATATTTGGGAAAATAGGTGGTCTTAAATTTAAACGTTCCTGACGAGTAGTTGTTGTAAAATTCGTTCTTGCCACCCCTGTTGCTTGATTTGAGTTTTGTCCCCTAGCCATTGGTTGGTTTACAAGGGCAAAACTCAATTGTAAACCTAAAGAACTCGTCGTAAATCCATGTGGCATACCCCATAAGGGTTGCATCGATGGATGTGTTATTCCTCTGGAATAGAAAGGTGGAATACTTGATCTTTAATCCGTCAATCTCCTGTGTGATCGAGATGTGTAGGATATTTCATAAAGTTTCCAACCCTTATTACATTGTGAATCCTAGTATTTATAGAAGAAATCCTAGGAATAACTGCCTACGTAGCCAATTGACACGTATGTGGCAGCTATATTGTCTTAAACTTAACAAATTGACAACCATAACTGTCTACACTTCCTATTAATTATATGTCTTCATAACTGGCGTGCTGATGTGGATGACACCGTCGGACCTTGTGCTCATTTAACAATAACTTGCACTCCAATGCCTTTACTTTTCTTTCGTCGATATAACACATGTTGACCTGAAACGATGTTCTGATATTTAACCAACTCAAACTTTGTTCGACAAAGGCTGTCGGCCAACTAATCGTCGAACCATTTAATAACCAGGACGTATCTTTCAAATTCAACCTTGGGCATTTCACAATTGTTCTTCCTTGTCGACAACATAAATTAACTCTTCGCACAACATGTGGTCAATTTGGTTAAAGCGTATTGCTACTATTTTCAACGAGGAGAACTTTGATATGTTACAAATATTGGATCTTATTAAGGTTAGATATTGGATTTGATTTTTGCTTAGAGTAGTAGCAGGTCGATGTTTGTTTTCTGACTAGTGTATGTCCTCTTTGGATTGTATCAAATCTGGTTTATAGCTTTATGTAAAATATTTGTTGTACATATGAGTTTAAGTACCCATTGTATTATTTTAAGATAATTCTTTTGCTTATATATATATATATATATATATATATATATATATATATATATATATATATATATATATATATATAGTTTAATTGTTATGCATCGACAGTGTAAAATATTTTTACAAAGACAACCAATCACCAATTATGGTATGAATGACTTTTAAGGTAGTTAGGATAAAAGTTAATTTTTTAACCGATGTGACAACTTATGATTGAATGTCTGTGTAAAAATGCTTTATATTGTCAGTGTATAACAATTAAACTCATATATATATATATATATACCCTTTTTTATATAATTCCTTTGCTTGTGTTACGAACTTTGCTTTAAATAAAGAGGTACGTTATTTGAACATCAAAATTTGGATATGTTATCTAATATCATATTTATTTATCTCTATCTTCCACTTACTTTTTATCTTTTTTTTTATGTATATGCATCTCAAAAATACATTTCAAAAATAAAGATCAACATTGTTTCTCTTAAATACATCTCAAACCTTCTTTTTATCCCCTATTATTAGAACTGTCAAAACGGGCCAACCCGGCCCATCCGGGTTGGCCCACCATGGGTTGGGAGAAAAACGGGCTAACCCAACCCGGCTCACATTTTGGTGAGCTAGGAAATAAGCAACCCGGCCCGGCCCACCACGGGTTGGTGGGTTATGCGGGTTGGCTCACCTATAATTGAAAAAATAAAAAAAGTAAAAAAAAAAACTGAATTTTTTTTAAAAAAATTCCAACTCCTTAACTTAAACATACATGCTGCTTAATAGGACAAAGGGTTTTCACGAAAAGGAAAGGAAACTGCACAAAAAAATCTGACTTGGGTCTTTTTTGAGTTTTTCTTTACTGACTTTACAGACACATTGATACGTTGCATTTTGGGCCTTGTTTTTTTTTTTTTTTCAAATGTCTCAACCCGCGGGCCAACCCGGCTCACCACGGGTTGAACCCACCCAACCCACGGGTTCGGTGGGCCGGGTCAAAATGACCCGGGATTTAAATGAGCCGGATTTTTTGCAACTCAACCCATCGGTGGACCGGATTGAGCCGGGTTGACTCACGGGTTCTAACCCATTTTGACAGCTCTACCTATTATGGTGTTATGATGTTCAAAAATTGTCAATGCAGCAGTGAACATCACGTACACAAAAAGCTCGTGGCCAACCCACCCAACCATCATTGTAAAGTAGTGGAAATTCTTATTCAACGGTTACCACGCGGTGTTTTCCTCATGTTCCACCTTACGTACGACAAACACAACAAACCCAAAATTTTAAGGAAAAGAAAATAAAAATTGCAAAATCAAAAACCTCTGTCACCCTTTTCTCTCACCACCGATCCCTCCACCACCCCAATTTCCTTTTGTACCTTCTTCTTATTTTTTTCTGTCCGAAGATAAAATCTTTACCTCTCATACTCCAACCCCTTTTGCTTCTCTGCAAATCTCAGTTTCTCAGTTGTCAGCATGGTTTCACTTGAAGCTATACATACTATGTGTTATGTGTTCATGCTTCTTGTCACTTTGAGTTTTGCTGGGGACATAGTCCATCCTGACAATATTGCTCCCAAGAGGCCTGGCTGTGACAACAACTTTGTTCTGGTAAATACTTTTGATGATTCCTGCTGTGTGAATTTCTTGTTGAGCTGGATTTAGAAAGGCCATGCTTGCTGCTCTTTTGTTTAAGGATTTGTTTTGTTTGTTTGGATGATGGGAAAGTGGAGGAACAAGTATAGGATTTAGAAAAGAGGTAAAAAATCCCTTTTTTGTTATTCTTTTTAAATTTTTAAGGAAGGTTGAGGAGTTGGGTAGGATTAAAATTCAAAAAAGTGATTACAATATTTTTGTTTCAAAAAGTGAATGTTGTTTTGGTGTGTGATTTTAGCTTTCTGTTTTAGAAAGATGATCTCTCTCTTTTTTTGGCCCTCTATTCAATGATGTTGTGCATAGTCAATTTTTTTTTGTTAGAAAAAATAATATATTATTAGGACTACAAGGTGTAGTCCAACCCATAAATATACAATACATATTACGTCCTGTACTTACAAATCACAGACCACATTTGTTGTGTATGGTCAATTAAAGTGCACTTTTTCTGTTTTTGGACATTAGATACTTAATTGTGTTTCAGATTGCTTTTCGTATCAGGTACTACTCTGTAAGTGATTTTTTTAATTGCTAGTTGAACTTTTCATGTTGCTAAGAAAATTGAGTGAAAGAGGGGAAACAGTAATATTGCAGTGATTCAATTAAGGTTTCTTGTTAATAGAATTGCTTTCTGTAGGTATTGTTGTGAGGTGCCGCCCTGTTTAATTATGCAGTGATTCTTCTTTGCCTGGATATTGGTGGTGTTTTTCTGGCTTTTACAATTGGGAGATCTATGTTATGTGGTTCAAGTATGATACCTTTGATTTCATCATCTTCTTTTTCCTCTGCCTATCCAAACAATTGTGCATGCTTGCATCTTTGGCACTTGAGGTTGACTCAGCTGGAATTTTTTCTTGATACTACTAAAAGACAAACACCTGAATTTGTTTATATTCTTCTCCAAAAGCTTTTAATCTTTACCGATCCTTGTTAAATTTCAACGGTTCCATGTCTCTTTCTTCTTGATTGGTATTCCTTGATTGTCTGTTTAGTTGTGAAAAGAAGGAAATGTTGAGTTTTTGAATGCATTCAAAATTTTAGTTGAAAGCAAGGTAATGACGACCAGCCAAGTGATAAAGGGCAACTTGGTGTTGTAAAGCTCCTGCTATGTGTAGGGTGCAGGGAAGGGTCAAACCCACTACATGGGTCTATAATAGGCAGCCCTACCTTGCATTTGCAAGAGTCCGATTTCACGACTTGAACCTGTAAGTCTGTTACCTTTCTGTCACATGGCAACAACATTAACCGTTGTGCCAAGGCTCCCCTTTGGCGACCAGCTGAGTAATAAAAACATATTTTATGAAATCTTGAATTTGAAACCCAAAAATCTTTTAGCTGAACTCTTTCAGGCTTCCAGCAAACTCCTATGTGGCCTGGTGATATTTTCTTATAGAATATTGACAGATGTAAGTAGGTACAAGTTTTTTATTTATCAGTTTTGATCAATTTCTCTTTTGTTAGGTTAAAGTCCCAACATGGATTGATGGTGTGGAAAACAGTGAGTATGTTGGTGTTGGCGCAAGATTTGGCCCTACTTTGGAATCAAAAGAAAAACATGCCAACCATACGAGAGTTGCCATTGCAGACCCTCCTGATTGCTGTACCAAGCCTAAGAATAAGGTAACTAATTTTATGCTATAGAACTTACCAAATGCAACTCCTCCTTTGCATGTATAGATGTCTCGATTAAAAGCTCTACAATTTTTTTTAGACATTTATTAGTTTGTAATATGGAGTGCCTTGCAATTTTGTTAGCTCACTGGCGAGATCATTTTGGTACGCCGAGGACAATGTAGTTTCACAACCAAGGCAAATATAGCCGAAGAAGCTGGTGCTTCCGCCATCCTTATTATAAATTATCGTACAGGTGCTTGCATGTATTTTTGCTTTTTAAAATGCTTTTTTTAAGACCTGTACTCTATTTTATTTTCCTTTTCTCCATTACTGATTTTACAGTTAGAGGTGATCATGCAGATCATAGTATCAGAGAGTGCTAAATAATTTTTGCAGTAAGCTTTGTTTTAAGCAATTGCTTTATATCCTTATTGTGCAGAACTTTTCAAAATGGTTTGTGAAGAGAATGAAACTGATATTGATATTGGAATACCTGCTGTCATGCTTCCACAGTATGCTGGTGATAACATGGAAAAGCATATACAAAACAAGTCCATAGGTATGTTTCATTTTCTCTGTTAATATATGTCTATTCTTTTGTAATTAATTATGCCTTTCCTTTGCCACAGGAAAATTTAAAATAACTTATTTTGATACCTGATGTGGTTTTGTGTCTTATGGGATATACTTTGCACTTCTGCATGTACGCTTGCTCTTAAGTGTCTGTGCAGTTATACTCTCCATTGCGTCCATTAGTCGATGTTGCAGAAGTGTTTTTATGGCTTATGGCTGTTGGTACCATCCTCTGTGCATCATATTGGTCTGCCTGGACTGCCAGAGAAGCAGCCATTGAACGGGAAAAGCTATTAAAGGTTACCTAGTTCCTTTTCATGCTGATTTTATTTTATTTTATTTATTTTTAATATAGAAGAAGTATTATTATTAGATTGGAGAAAGAAGGAAGAAATAAAAGACGAGGATAAGATATCCTCCTTAACAAAGACACAAAGAAGAAATGCTGAAAAGACAAACCTTTACACTTGCAGGATGCTTCAGATGAATATGTAAATACCCAGAACACTGGTTCCAGTGGTTATGTAGAAATCAGTACTGCAGCTGCCATTTCATTTGTTGTGATTGCTTCTTGTTTCTTGGTTATGCTTTACAAATTAATGGCATCCTGGTTTGTTCAAGTTCTGGTGGTTCTATTCTGCATTGGTGGGGTAGAGGTGAGTTATTATTTGTTTTGTTTTTTTTTTATTCACTCTAACCTCTCTCTCTTCACACACACTGTTCAGCCATATTACATTATTTACTCGTTGTCATTTGGCATCTTCTTTAAGAAACTTGCAAGTTGCAAGAACTTAGGTGATTATTTAGAGTTCAACCTGTGTATCTTTAACAACATTTTACTTCCTTTGCATCTACCATGATTCCAGTTCAGGCATCTATAACAATGGTTTTCCTTTTAATTTGACATTTGGTCTTGGTCTGGTTTTGGATTAAATAGAAAACTAAGAAATTAAGACTAAATTCTTCTTGAAGGAGTCCAGATTTCAATCATTTCTACCTTTCTTTTACCTTTCTTCCGACTTGCTGCTATATCGAAAATCCCATCACATCTTCCATAGTTGTTAGGGTTAGGGTGCATAAAGTGATTAATGCTGAAATACCACATTTAGAACCTTGCTATTTTGCATATGGGCTATCTCTGTATAGCCTCAACATAAGTGCTTCTGGTAGTTATGATATGGGAGTTAAGTGTTTATGTACACGTAACACAACATTTAAAGTGATTACTTCTTGCTAACTGTCCAACTCTTCACATATGCTATGCATGAGGTTGATGATTATGTTGTGTTCTTATTTAAATGAGGAAATGAATTTAAATAACCCAAATAGTAAAAAAGTTTGTATTTCGCAAATTGAAATAACACTAGAAACAGCCAGTATGGACATTATTTATACTTCACACAACTTGAATGGGGAAAACTGAATAATATTCTTATTTCTCAAATAACATTTACAAAGATTTACATTATATAGACTATGAAAAAAATAATAACAAACCCTAAAGTAGCAAAAATAAGGTAAGAGATAACTCTCTTAATAAACTACACAATCTACAATAATTACAAAATATTCTAATTTTAATATAAACATTGCAACACTCCCCCTCAAGTTGGTGAATGGACATCTGTCATTCCCATTTTGTAAGTAAGATCATGGAACCTCTATGTGGGTAGCCCTTTAGTTAACACGTCATCAATCTGTGCCCCAGAAGGAACATATGCTATGGTGATCAACCTGCTATGTAACTTCTCCTTGATAAAGTGTCGATCTATCTCGATGTGTTGTCTTGTCATGCTGAACCTAATTGTGAGCAATGCTAATGACAAATTTATTGTCACAAAACAATTTCATAGGAGTTTCATACTTTATCTTAAGATCATGTAATAAAATCTTCGTCAATGCTTAGGGAGACTGCTTTAATACATGTAAAGCCTTTTTCAACATGCATACTTTATTACTGCCATTAGTAGATTCACATACCCAGGTAGAATCTCTATATAAACTTCCTTTTCCAAATCTCCATGAAGGAATGCATTTTTCACATCAAACTGGTGTACTTCCCAACCAAAGTGGGCAGCAAGAGAGAGAAGTATTCTTATGGTGTTCATCTTTACCACCGAAGCAAATGTCTCTTGATAGTCAATTTCATATATTTGAGTGTATCATTTTTCAACCAACCTTGCTCTATATCGATCATGTGTACCATTAGATCGATATTTTAAGGTATTTAATCGTCGACACTCTACGGGTCTTTTATCAGCTGGTCTTTCAACAATCTCCTAAGTTTCATTCCTCTCCAGTGTACTCATCTCCTCATTCATGGCTTGAACCCATTTTTTGCCCTTTAATGGTTCTTGTATTGATGTTGCCATTGCTATAGAATCAAGGGCTGAAGTAAAACTCTTGTGTTGTGCAGAAAGATTCTTTGAGGAAACAAATTGAGAAATAGGGTATTTGGCACAAGTTTGTTTCCTTTCTTCAAAGCAGTAGGTAAATCATCCAGGTGAGGATCACAATTATTCAAAGTTATATTTAAAGTATCAAGTTCAAAACATGGGGATTAGTACCTTTAATACATATCATCAGTTCGAGCATCTGAATTAGCATTTGGACCAATTCAAGTTTTTTTCTCCTCTTATACACCTATTTTGATGTGCTAGCCTTAAGCTTAGCTGGTGCAAGTGAGGTACCAGGAGAAGATGCTAATTCCAGTGCATTAGGAAAAGAAGAAATAGGTTTGGGGTTTGACTCGGGCAGCGAAGGAATGAAAGACTCTAGAAAGAAGGACTTAACTTTCAGAAAACTCTCCCCTGAAGCTGAGGATGAGGAAAAAAAGACTCATGGTCATGACAGATGACATGACATGCATGGAAACAAAAAATTGATGACTTGCAAGGTGATAACATTTATTACTTTATTGTCAGATGCATAACCCAAAAAAACACTTGACAGCATGGGGGTCAAGTTTACTGTGGTGCTATCGATGGACATGAACAAATGCTACGCAACCAAAAACATAAGACTGTAGACTACATTATAGGAACATAAGGAAAAAAAGGATGTCATGAGCTCAACAAGACTTATATTTCCAAGGACACGAGAGGTAACCAATTAATTAGATTAGGCAACAGTCAAAATACCCTTTCCAAATATAAACGTGGAACAGACATTTGGAACATTAATGCTCTGGTGATTTCAAGTAAGTGATATTTTTTCTTTGTGCTACACCATTATGTCAAAGAGTATCAACACATGTGAGTTCATGAACAATACCATGGAGGTTGGTTGACACAAATTGTGTCTGAACTATACAATACAACTGAACAAACAATTGAGGCACTTCTGATTTGTCTTTCATTAAGAAAAGCCAAGTGACACTAGTACAATCATCATTGAATGATACAAACCATTTGGCACCAATAACACTAGAAGTAGATCTACGACCCCAAAGATCATAATGAACAAGCTAAAAAGGTTCAACAGTTTTATGAGAACTAGGGGAAGAGGTTGCACAATGATGTTTAGCAAACTCACATACATCTTAATGAAAGGACTCGATAGACTCTTTCTAAAATAAAAATGAAAACATTAAGCAAAGTAAGGATAAGGTGAATGCTCAAGACGCTTGTGATGTGGCCAAATATCGTAAGCAAGAGACTCAGTACTTGACTTATGACATTAAATTAGTAACTTCTTACATGAACCATCATTGTCATGCATATTGGTGAGATAGTACAACCCTCCCTATTCTTGAGCAACTCCAGTCGTCCCTAGTGGCAAGGTCCTGAAAGAAACAATGAGTATGGAAGAAGGTTATGGCATATTATCCAAGAGACGAAACTTATCTGTGACAATCAAGCTGCACATCACATTGCGACATATTTGATTAACAGGTTGCCCTCTCGTGTTCTTGGATGGCCTTAGTCCAGTCCAACTCATGACTTCATTCTTTCCTTCAGTTACTACTATGACCAGTCTCCAATATCGAGTATTTGGTTGTAGTGTCTTTGTTCATGTTCACAGTCAGCATTGTGGTAAGTTGGATCCTCGGGTTGTTAAATGTATATTCATAGGATATGCACCCGACAAAAAGGGGTACAAATGTTATCATCCTCAAAACTGTCGTGTCTATGTATCCATGAATGTCACATTTCGTGAAACCGAGTCTTTTTACTCTGGTCCTCAGCTTCAGGGGGAGAGTGGTCATTAATTTGAGTCTCTTGAATCATCGATTGTTGCTCTTCTGACTGAACCTATTGAATAATCTGTCTTTTCTTTGATGAAGGATGTGGTATCCTCTTCTGGTACTTCTAAGATGCCCAATGAGATAAATGATTTGGATCGATACCAAAAGACGTATCCGCGAAAAATATTCCAGAAAAAACCCAACCTAGTCCAACAGCTACTTAAGCTGCTTGAACCGGAGGTAAACATTCCTAACTCCGAGTCTTTGAATAGTCCTTTAAATAATACTTGTGCACCTAACCTTGATGACTTGCCAATAGCCTTGAGAAAAGCAAAAAGAACATGTGCCAAGTACCCTATATCCCAATTTGTGTCCTCAAAAAACATATCAGTACAACATCAAAACTTTATTTCAGCAATAGATTCTATTAAAGTCCCCACTACAGTACAAGAAGCGTTAATGGATAGGAACTGGGTTCAAGCCATGCATGAAGAGATGAGTGCTTTGAACAAGAATGAGACTTGGTAAATTGTTGAGAAACCGAAGGACAAAAAGACAGTTGGATGTAGATGGATTTACACGGTGAAATATCGGTCTGATGGTACTCTGGACCGGTATAAAGCAAGGCTGGTTGCGAAAGGGTACACTCAGACATATGGGATTGATTATGAGGAAACGTTTGCCCCAGTAGCAAAGATGAGCACAGTCAGGATTATTCTCTCCTTGGCAGCACACTTTGGTTGGGACTTGCACCAATTTGATGTTAAAAATGCCTTTCTCAATGGAAATTTCGAAGAGGAAGTATATATGGACATTCCACCAGGATATGACCCTACTGGTGGAGGGAATAAGGTGTGCAAGTTGAGGAAGGCTTTATATGGGCTCAAGCAGTCTCCCCGTGCTTGGTTCAGGAGATTCACTAATGCTATGGTTTCCCTGGATTATAAACAGAGCCAAGGAGATCATACCCTCTTTATCAAACATTCTCAGGAAGACAAACTCACTCCTTTTGGTCTATGTAGATGACATGATCATTGCAGGGAATGATGAGGTTGAAAAACAGGTTCTAAGAGAAAAGTTAGCTGCACAGTTTGAAATGAAGGATCTCGGAAAACTTAAGTATTTCCTTGGGATAGAGATTGCCTACTCCAAACAAGGTATCTTTATTTTTAAAAGGAAATATGTCTTGGATCTGCTTAAAGAGACAGGCAAGTTGGGTTGCAAAACCATAGGGGCATCTATTGAACAAAATCACAGGATTTACAGCAATGAAGAAAGCCCAAGTGTTGAAAAGGCCCAATATCAGAGCCTTGTGGGAAAACTTATATGTTTATCCCACACCAGACCAGACATAGCCTATGCTGTTAGTGTGGTTAGCCAATTTATGCATGACTCAGGTGAGAGACATATGCAAGCAATGAATAGAATCCTCCAGTATTTGAAGACCAGCCCAGGAAGGGGATCGTTATTCAAAAGGGGGGGAAATTTGTCCATAGAAACCTATACAGATGCAGATTATGTAGGGTCAATTGTAGACAGAGGATTGTTATTCAAAAAGGGAGAAAATTTGTCCGTAGAAACCTATACAGATGCTGATTATGCAGGGTCAATTGTATACAGGCGATCCACCTCAAGGTACTGCATGTTTTTGGGAAAAAATTTGGTGACTTGGAGAAGTAAGAAGCAAAATGTAGTTGCAAGATCTAGTGCAGAAGCAGAATTTCGAGCCATGGCCCAAGGAATTTGTGAATCATTATGGATGAGAATCATACTGGATGATCTCAAAATAAAGTATGAAGCTCCTATGAGATTACTTTGTGACAACAAGTCGGCCATTAGTATTGCTCACAACCCAGTCCAACATGATAAGACGAAGCATATTGAGATAGACAAACATTTTTTTCAAAGAAAAGTTAGAAAATGGTCTTATAACTGCTGAGTACGTTCCCTCAGAGTTCCAATTAGTTGATGTCTTCACCAAGGGACTTCCCACAGAGCGGTTTCAAGGTCTTACTTGCAAGTTGGTAATGATAGATATCCATTCACCAGCTTGAGGGGGAGTGTTGTAATATATCGGAAGAATATCTTCCAGTATTCTCTTTTATTTGTACATATACATTTTCTGATTCTAAACTTTATTAGGATATATTTTCCTCCCTTACTTTTAGGTTAGCATTCAATGTCTTTAGCCTATATATTGTAACCTTTGTTGTACGCAACTAATAGAAAGGAATTACATTCATACATTTCATATTCCTTCTTTTTATAGTCCCACATCGCCTATGGATATGGCCTAAGTAGTGCTTATAAGGCTTTGGCAGTCCTGACCTTACAAACCGGTTTTGTGGGGTTGAGTTAGGCCCAAGCCCAAATTCTAAGAAAGTCCATCAGCCACGATTATAGATTACCAACTGCAGGGGCAAAGGTGGACCAGCAATGAAGGCTGATTGGTTTTGGTGGTGAAGACGGACCAGGGGGGAAGGCTGTTTGGTTAGTGTAAAAGAGAGTGGGTTTGTTGTTTGGGCAGTAACAGAGAAGAGGGTTTACGGTTTAGGGTGAATATGTGGGGTAGGAGAAGGAGGGGTGTCAAAGGGTTGACAGTTTGGGCAAGGTGAGGCCACGATTAGGTAGTGGAAAGGCTGAAAAGGCAGGTGGCGGCAGAGGCGACCGGAAAGGGTGGCGAATGCGCCATCGCGCATCAGTGGACGTTGAGTGCGTGGATCTATCCACAGAGGACTAGGGCGTCACGTGATGGCCCGTTTGGCGGTGGGCATGTGGTGGTTGGCCGGAAAATAGACAGCGGTCCGTCCGGTGAGGTCACTGGTGGGAAAGGCAATGACAGCTCGTGGTAGACAACGGTGAGCAGCAGTGTTGGGTAGCAGTGAGCGCGATTAAGGAGTAAAAACGCAAGGAACAAGCCGCAATGAAGGCAGCAACGACTGCAATAAAGGAAGCAGCTGGGTTGACTGCGAAAACATAGTCTCCCAGACTCGGAGCTCTATACCAACTTGAATGGGGAAAACTGAATATTATTCTAATTTCTTAAATAAAATTTACAAAGATTTACATTATTTAGACCATGAAGAAAATAACTAACCCTAAAAATTAGCATAAAATAGGATAATAGATGACTATACTAATAACTATACAATCTACAATAATTACAAAATATTCTAATTTTAATGTGGACATTACAACAACACACAACCAAACTAAAGTCATAGGATTGCAGCATGATGTTATTGTTGATATATCAGCTGAATCTTTATATTCTCCATGTGTTTTCAGGGACTGCAAACTTGCTTGGTGGCTCTGTTGTCATGGTAAGTCTTTTATCGTGCTTTCCTAAGAGGCAAACCCATATTTGAAGGAAGGTGGGTTAGGTGAGAGGAGGATTTGATAATTAATTTGCAGACTTTTTGTAAAAGAATAGAGGGAGAGAAATATTCTCTCTAGTCGTATCTTAAAAGTATCAGGACCATCCCACTTATATAGAAAAAGATAGGAAACCATAATCCTTGATTATAGGAAACCAAAATCCCATGTAATCAGAGAAACAAGAATCAGAATCCCATATAATCTAGTATTGATTTATTCTTCCCTAATCCTAGGATTTGACCTTCCTAATTTATCGTAATCTTTAACAATCTAATTGGGCAGCTGACCCACTGGCTGTCCATTTGGACCCAAGTTCACATCCAAGGTCTAACATATAGCATTGAATATGTTAACTCACAATTCTATAGACCAAGTTTTAGTAACAGACACGCATAGCTCCTTGTGATCATTGTTCAGAAATGAATTTTAAATAGCTTGTGCATGTGCAATGTTTTTCTCCTTTCCTTTATTGTCAACCTTACTATAAGTCAATATTCTTCGCGGGGGGGGTTAAGTAAATGGTTTATTCTATTAGGTTCCTCTTTAGGATATTGAGTTGACAACAAAATGTTTATAGTTTCAGATGGTTTCAACGTGCTGGACAATCATTTGTGAAAATACCCTTCTTTGGAGCTGTCTCATATCTGACACTTGCTGTAACTCCCTTCTGCATAGCATTTGCTGTGGTTTGGGAAGTTCATCGCCGTGTATCACTTGCTTGGATTGGTCAAGATATTCTTGTAAGAATAGTTCTGTCCCTTTCACCTTCTCTTTTTGATCAACTTTTCTTCATACGTACTTTTTATACTTCCTTTTGGTCTTGTATTTCTGATTAAAATGTCGAAAATTGTGATACAATCATGAGCGACCTTGATGCTCATTGCAGATTTTTCTTCCCAACCATTGGAATGTCACTGGTATAAAACTGAAAATTTTAGTATGGAATTTGATATCCTTTGTCAGACAGTAATTAAATAAAGACCTGAGGATACTACTTCCTTGCCTCGCAATGTATTATTTTGGTTTTAATATAAAGACCGAGTAGGTAATTACTTATTGCATTATTATTATCTGCTAGTGTGGAGTCATGATCCAAGAGAATTGGGGAGAGCATTATTTTTCTTTTGGTCAACTGAAGAACAGTGTAAAACATGATCATATTCCTAACTCTGCTTTGCATCTAAGAAGCTAGGATGTTACCAAAGACCTAACTGTTCCATTTCATGTGAATTGTTAGTGCACCGTGGTTGTTGACCCATTCATATTAGCCACTAGTTGGTTTTCATTTCCATGTTTCTTATTATTGTTTCTTTTTCACTTCCATGTTTTCTCTCTTATCGCTGAAGTTCTTCCATTTAGGAACTCTTATTACTGACATCTTGTCTAACCTGAACTCAGTTTGCTGAGTTGCAACCTTGTAAGCTTCCAAGAAATTGAGAAACGGATTGATGATGTATTTACCCTTTTTTCTTTTCTAAATCTTCTGTCATTCAGGGTATCGCATTGATAATTACAGTCCTTCAGATTGTCCGCATACCAAATCTCAAGGTAATCATTCATACTTTATTTTTTCACTGTTTCTGGTTTTTAATGAGCTTGTCTATGGCACAATCTGCTGCTAAGCTTGTTGGTGACATTCTTGAATTTTAAGCATAAGAGGCATAAATGGGCGCATTTATATATCAGTGAATGAGTGAAGCAATTGAAGATGGATTTGATGCATGCTACTGAACTATTATGAATAAAGACACTGACATTTACTTTTTCTCTATAAGGTTGGAACTGTTCTTCTAAGTTGTGCCTTCCTATATGACATTTTCTGGGTGTTTGTCTCTAAATGGTGGTTCCATGAGAGTGTGATGATAGTGGTGAGTTTTTTCGAGAATGGTCTCACTTCTCTACCATTCTTTACAAAGCTTGATTTTGGTCTCATAAACATGATGCCTTTCTTCCCCTTAACTTATGCAACATTTTCGCATGTGTACAGGTAGCTCGAGGTGATAGGAGTGGAGAAGATGGTATCCCCATACTACTAAAGATACCGCGTTTGTTTGATCCTTGGGGCGGTTACAGCATCATTGGTTTTGGGGACATAATCTTACCAGGGCTTCTAGTAGCATTTTCACTAAGGTTGAATTGAAAGTCATATATAGATCTCTTACTCATCTTCCTTGGACTACCAATGTTCATTTTTAGTCTGAAAGTACAAGTACACTCGAACTCTTTGTAACAATGTTTTAGACCTATAAAGCATGGACACAACATTGTTGTAAACTAATGCTTGTATGACACACGAATCAATTTAAAATTTATTTTTTGGCTCCGACACTAACAATATTGTGAATTATGAATCTTTTTTATTAAAATTTCAATTTTATATACTTATATATGCTGTGTACATGTCTTGTAATTTTTCGAGTTTGGTGTATTCTTGTGTCCGTGTCGTGTTACCTATCCATGTTTGTGTCTGCTTCATAGTTTTAGACAAATGAAGATAATGCTTTGTGGCTTGTTAATGGTTCATGAACTTGATTACTCTATTGATAACTTTACAGGTATGATTGGTTGGCAAAGAAGAACCTTCGGGCTGGATACTTCTTGTGGGCAATGACTGCTTATGGTTTAGGTATGCAACGTTTGATCTGTGGATAGTTTTCATTGATCAATAGAAACTTGAAAACGTTTGGACCTGTTAACTTGATGGCCAAAATTGGCCCAGCACTTTCAAGCTGTAATTGGGCCAGCTCACTTCTGGGATGTAAGCCTGATCAGTCATGTTTGGGTTGATATTGGGCTGGCCCAGTCACTAACTTCGGCCAAGTTCGATCTTCAGGTTTGGATGAGGTGACTATTTTCTTGGTCTTTACCTCATTCCTTGAATTTTGATCTGCAGGTCTTCTTATCACATACGTGGCTTTGAACTTGATGGATGGGCATGGTCAACCAGCTTTGCTTTATATTGTTCCATTTATACTTGGTAAGTAAAATTATTAGACAATTAGATTTGAATCACATTGATTACTGTGCTTGTCCAATGGAAGGCACCTTGCTGAACTAATGCAAAGCCTTATCCATGTTTCTTTTCTATATATATATATATATATATATATATTGAGAATTGCTAGCATCGTGTTCTCTTTTACACTCTTCAACACTACTTATTATTGGGTGCTTATAAAAAATATTTATTACTGGGTGAATTTCATGTTGGACCCACTTTTGAGTCCAATATGAAATTCACCCAATAATAAAGGTGTTGAAGAAAGTGTTGAAAAGATAGTGTGTGTTGCTCTTCTACTTCGATGTTTGAGACCTTCGATGCACCACTGTACCATATGAGCCATATTTGGTTTACAACCTTACATGGCATGGAAAAACCAGTACCAGTTTTTTAAACATTTTTTCTGTAAATGAAGGCACCTTTTTGTCATTGGGAAAGAAGAGAGGTGAACTGAAGATTTTATGGACAAGAGGGGAACCAGAAATAACTTGCCCTCACCTCCAAGAGGATCACCAATCAATGAACCAGTAATCCCCAGCAAAATAGTAGTAACTTAGGTACTAGTATACAGGAGACTGATAGCAACTGTTAGGAGATTATGTAACATTTATTTGTCACAACAAAATTTCAGCCAAATGATATGATAGCATATATACTTAAATTAGCAGCTTAGACTCGAGATACCCCCCCCCCCCCATGCACCCCCCCACCCCCACCCCCACCCCCCAACTGCTAAGATATTGGGGGACCCACGGAACTGTTTGTTGTAAGATTAGATATTTTTTTCTTAGATAGAAGAGATGGTATGAGGTTAAGAGATAAGAGATTTCGTTTCCTGGTTCTGTCCTTGTCTAAGGAACATGGTATTTTGTAATTGTGTTTTGGAAGTTTGCTTCCATATGAGGATCTGGCCAAAATGACGTCCTCGTCAAGCAAGTTGCAAGAAGCCAAGTGGCATGCACGGACAACCTTCAATAAAACATATAAGAACGTCTTTATCTTAGCATCCCAATTTTTTTTTATTTTTTTTTGGAGTTTTTAAATGAGTCTTACTTTTATATATAACTTCTTTTTACTTTTTACAAGTTAAACATTTCATCTCTCTAATCCAGCAACTTCAAAAAAGTTTCTAAATGGGTCCCATCAGTTTTCATATCCTTACTTTTCATCAATAATTTATTTTAAAAAATGCAAAGTTGGTCCACACAAAATTATAAGAACTTGTGCTTATTTTAGAACCTAATGCTTCACAAGCATCTCTTCCGAAAAGGTGTTCATCGGTGGGTGCTTATAAGCACTGATGCTAAATAAGCAAGACCCCAAGTTAAGCACCCGTTGGAGATGGCCCCAAGTTAAGATTGGGAAAAGGATGCTAACACTTAGAGGATCTCCATCTGATGCTTCTCAAGAATTTTTTTAAATAGGCATCGACGCTTAAAAGCAATTGAACGTTGGAGCATTTTTTTTAATAAAAGAGCTTGTAAAGCAAAGTATCCAAAATAAGCTATTTCTCTTTCCTTGCATGCAGGTCTTGTGATGCATCTTTTAATCTTTTAATAATAAAATAATTCATATGTATAGTTGGAAAGTTGCATGTACCGTTGGAAAGTAACCGTTGAGTACCGTTGGAGTGTTTCTTAATTTTTTTTTTTAAATGTGAATATCAACCAACATGTATAAATATATTCAACCTCAAATTTTTTTAAACAACTAAACTTCTCAAATTTCTCTCATTTATTCTCATGTAAGCTGAAATTTTTCTCCTCTTTTTTTACTCATTCTTTCAGAGTTCTATATCATCAAATTTTTTTACTCAAATACTTTCAAATCCTCAACTTTGTAACCAAAAAAAATCTTCAACTTCCTCTTTTATTTGTTTCACCCAATAGATCCAAACCAATTCAATAGCAATTTCTTATTAAATTGGATGCAAAATTTTTAACCTCCCACTAATACAAATTTTCAAAATCCCTCGATTTCACCAAACCCACGAGATAACCCAAATGTGGGCAAGTTTCCTTCACCTATACTTTCATTTCCATATCAATCTCCCATATTTCAATCTGTCATGACCCGAATTTCGTAGTCATAACCGACCGAAAGGGAAACTCCCTTTCCCCTTCGCAGCTTCACAAGCATACATAAATCTGTTTCATCCAAAGTAAAAGATTATATTCATTAATTACAAAAGGAATATAATACATCAGAGTGTAACAACATTAACACATAAATTATAAAATCCTGCTTTAAACTAGAAACAACATAAAACTAAGGGTACAACCCCACAAACTATCCACATAGCATCCAAGGCTTCCATCGGTTTCACAGATACATGCAACTGAAATGTTAAGAGTGGGGTGAGTTCATTAACTCAGTGAGGGAATTCCTCCAAAGACGTGCAAGCATGCAAGATAAGAATAAAACAATAGTACACAATCACATAACCACTCACTCATAAACAAATACCGCAACAATAATACATAACAACATTCATATAGCAAACATAGCTCAAGAGGACATTGCCTACGCAAAGATTCATAACCTTTCCTTGGCAATCCATTCCATCAAGTAGTATTCATAACCTTTCAGCCACAACCACAAACATAGCATTCATATAGTCATCCAATACTTACACCATCATCAATTTATCATTCTAAAACTCACGATAGCAGAACTCAAATAAACTTCATAAAAGACTATTCAAGGTCATGCAACTTCATACAATATAAATACATAGATATATGAACATAAGCTAACCCATTACATAACTCATCACATAACAACACGTATAATATATAGTTTCAAGTATTTAAAATCAAACTAAAAGAATATAAGTCCACAGGTAACAACTTTTTAAAATCATTAATTATCACAAAAAATCCCATCGACATACTACACTACCATTATCATATTTTCTCTTTCACAACAATAAACCGCAATTACATAAATAATAATAAAGTTTCATCATCACTTAAATATACTCTATCAATCCCCACACATAAAATTAATAAACATATTTTAATTCAACTTGCATATTTATCACCTTAACATAAATCACACTCAACAAAATACATAATCATATCATCATAATATTCAATATTATCATAATCATAAGCGTAATATCATAATCATACATGCACCATATATAAACTCATTGTCCATACCTTTACAAAAATTCAAGCATAGAGGGAATCAATATTTGAAAGGCAACAACACTAAAACACATAACATAGCATAGTCATAAATATACCAATAAATGACTAATGATAATATTTCATCAAAGAGATAATCAACTCACTTCACCATAGCCATATTTATAGTAAATCAGTACTCAACAAAATATAAAATATGTCTTTCGAAGCATCTAAATTTAAGGTAAGGAGTTGCCATCAATAAGGAACAACTTTATAAAGCCATCAGAAGTACTAAGTTCGAAGGTTGTGGCCCAAGATGTAACCTTACCAAGACTGGCTGCTAGAGGAAGTTTCCAACAAATCTATACCAAATTCAAACGAAAACTAGGGATACTACAGAGATCCATAAATGCTGAAATTTTAACCACAACAAGACAGACATGTCTACTTTCAAATGACACTAGTTTCACATTAAAAGGAGGTCTACAAATCTAGATATAAAATTTGAAGTAAAGACTATCTGAGTACATCTGAGACAGCCAATACTCTGATTTCCAAATTAAACTGGAACCGCCTCAGGTCTCCTTTGTGACGACCCCTTTTAAGTAGGATAATCCCATTAGTCTCAACTTACAATATTATCTATACCTTAGCCGTATTATAGCGTTAGCGCGTTAATTAGGAAGCGTAGCAAAATAAATTGGTAAACATAAAAACAAGCATACGGAAAGGTAAAACGATTAGAGTAAAACGCAGATAAAAGTTGCTCTATATGCATAAAACGTGCATAAGCTATGGTCCCATCAGTAGGGCACTGATATACTTTACATATACAAATCTTTGTACATCAAAAGAAAATGGAAAGATATAAACATATACATCCAAAAGATAGAAAAAGCTCTCAACAGCTCACCAGCTCTACCCCCACCCATCTCTCCAAAAATACATCAAAAGGCACTCATCTCACACCCTAAGATGCACTAATAGCATCACACCATCAGTGTAACACCCTGCTTTTCACCTCTATGTTTATATGTGTTAATACTTGCTTATAGATGTTTGCATATGTTGTTTATGCTTGTTTTTGGTACATAAGTTCATTGTTGAAGTAGTTCAACCTTTAGGATAATCAATCCATTTAGTCCAAGTAACTTGTTTCACGGTTTTGGCCATATCTTGAGTTCTAGACATCCGATTGAGGTGATCTTGGATGCGTTGGAAAGCTTAGAGAATTATCTACAAGTCTTCTTCAGGCGTCAAGGCCAAAAACACGTTTTTTGAAGGGGAAATCGATTTGGGGAATCGATTTCCAGCTGAAGAAATCGATTCCAGCAAGTGGAAATCGATTTCTTAAAGGGTAAAATCGATTTCTTTGATAAGAAAATCGATTTGGTCAATGGAAAATCGATTTCCATGGTTGTGGAATCGATTCCCATGCTTGTCAGAGCTTATGTACGCGTTTGTGTTATCGGGCTATGCTGTGTACGGCCCATTCGTCCTAAAACGTCCCTAACAGCTATATATACGTAGCGTATGACCTAAACCTAGCCTTTACACCCTATTATACTCACTAGTTGCCTCTTCTCATCCCTAGGAGCTCTCACTGATCTCTTGCTCTAGAAAACCCAAAAGGACGAATCTTGTTTTGGTGTTCTTCGTCAAGAACACGCCGTTGTTTGGCTAGTCTACCCCTACTGCTAGAATTAATCTCCTAAGTTAGAAACCAAGGTGAGTTTCTAATCCTAGATTTGTTTTCCTTTCAATCCTTAACTTAAAGATCGACTCTGCTTTCCAATGTTGCGACCTTGATCAAGTGCTGAACCCGTAAGAAGGAACCGTAGCAGAACTTGGCTCTGTTCTCTTTCCCTTAGGCTGTGAATCGTCATACCAGGTATGGGGGGAGAAAATTGGTCATGAATATGTGGGTTCTGGGATAGGTTAAGATGAAGGGGTTAACCCATGACCCCTATGTATGCCTCGTATGCCTATGAATGTTGTTATGTTGTTTTCTGGCTATATGAGTATTGATTGATGAATAATTTGATGTTATAACATGTCTATAACTATGAGTTCATGATTTATATGATTGTTGATGAATTGATGATGATGAGCATGTTGTTTATGCCATGATATGGTGTTTTGTTAACCTTATGCTATCAGAACATAGTTATAGGGAAAAAAATAAATAGACAGTGTGAGATTGATGACTAAGGATTAGTTTGAGAACCCTTAGGTTATGATTTATGAGTGTTGGACTAATCAAATTGGTGATGAATAGCTTAGGCTCGAATGATATGTCAATTAGAGAACGTAGACTGGTCCGATAGCGGAGAAAACCCGTTGCTACATGATCTGACACCTAGAAATCGATTTCCAGCACATGGAAATCGATTTGAATCCTCTAAGAATCGATTTCCAAGGTGTGGAAATCGATTTGGCCTTGTAGAAATCGATTTCTAGAATCGATGTTCCTTGTTCAAAATCGATTGGGGAAATCGATTTGAACATGTTGAAATGGATTTCCATCATGGAAATCGATTTGAAGACTTGAGAAATCGATTCCAAAGATTGGAAATCGATTCTCACGTGCCAGGAGCAGTTTTGACCCCTTATGCTTGATGAATAGTGTTATGTAGGCTTGTTATGATCTAAGGGCGTTAGGTTACCCTTAGGAGCTTAAGAATACTTGATCTTCAATCTTGTTTAACACTAGAGTGTAACCTCATGGTTTAAAATAGAAAGAGTTAGAAAAGAACATCATAAAATAATAAAGATAATAACGAAGATACTGTTAATAATGATAACAATGAGTTATTATTAGTGATGTTGTTGATGACCATCGTGGATGGTCACAGTTAATAATCAATGTGATTGCATATTGATGAACATTGCATGCATCATATGTTGAAGTTGATATGTTGGGTGGAAAGCCAACGGTGAATCGTGATAGTGGAGGTCACGATGGGTGTTATCCTAGCCTTGAGGGTACATTGGGTATGGAAGTTCCAGGTGACATGGGTTAGCTACCTATTGTCGGAGTGACCTAATGAATAAGCTTGAGTATCCTGACTAGCCACTATACGTTATCAGGATTAGTGAGAGTGTTCGAGGATGGCCTATGGTCTGGCATATCATCCACGTTGATAACCGGACACGTACTCCTAATCGTCTTTCCAGAGTTAGAGTTGTTGGCCACATGCATACGGAGTAGTGACGTTGAATTCGCATTGACATGCATCTTTGATATATATATATATATATATATATATATATATATATATATATATTGATTATACATGTGTTGATTGATGTATGTTGTATGTCATCTTAATTACTATTCCATTCTGTTTACATATATTGATGATCGTATTTCTCACCCCTATCTTTTGTTGTTCTTGTGCATGTGATGTTGCATGTGTAGAGGAGGGTGAGCATGCCAACGAGGAGTGATCCAGTGGGGATCTCTCTTAGTAGTAGTAGTTAGGATTTACGTTCAGTTGTTTAGTTTTATTCCTATGTATTATCGGTATATGTATACCAACTCTGATATGTGACATCAGGATTTGGGTTATGTTTATTATTTATGTTTTTCGCAGTTTGTTTTTAAAGGATTTTGATTATTTCAGATTCCCACGTTTAAGTTATAGATGATGTGATGCACATTACCCTTGAGAATATGTTTTTATTTATAATTGTTATATTATTTTTTTAAAGAGACATGCATGATTTTATTTATATTTTATTTTATGCGGGGTAGTGGGTGTCACAATCAGGGGTGTGGATACGTGGAACTACCCTGGCCCTCTCCATGAGTACGCCGGTAAACCTGCAACGGCTCATAATCTGAAGAAGAGCTAGACACCACTACCCGGTACCACTTGTAGGTTTGCAGGTACTGCTCCGACCTCCTCCACTAGCCTCGCAACACGAACCCTCTCCGCCTGGATACATGAGATGTCGTTGGCGTCGCCCACATGTAGTCCCTCTCATGGCGTCTCGACGGATGCCACATCTGGGTGAACCGTAGGAACTGTATAACTCTGTAAGGCTCTATGATGTCCGCGTATGGTTGATTCCCGCTCCTGAACAGCCGACTGATTAGCCCAGTATAGACCGTCAGAAATATGGAGGGATCACCCCCACCCCCGGTCATCGTGATAGATGATCTCCAGATCTCCCAGCACTGGCATCCTCAGTGTCTCCGTGATGAAGGGGTGTGTCCTCGGGTCCATCACCGATCTTAGCAAGATCGTCATCTTCACACGAACGAAGAACAGAACAGCAATAACATACACCAAAACAACAGGGAGATAAGAATACAGTGCCATAAATATCGGAATAACAACAGTAGCATAGTAAACATATATGGCAAGTAGCATGTATAACAGATATGGCAAGTACAACAAATATCTCACACAACCAAGCATCTCTCGAGTCAAAGCATGCAAAAAGCATCCATCTCCATATACCTCTCGCTCAGAACAAACCTCTAGACCGGGATACTAATCCCATGCAGCATATCGGCCGAATCTCACTACACAAAGTTCCACACTGGAACAGGAGTTAGTTTGTCCAAGAAATCGAACCGCTCGCCGTGACCAATAAAAGTGCATGCCCCTTCCGAACCCGAAATCGAGGTATGTTGGTCGCCTCGGAACGTTAGCCTAGAACATGGAACAACTCAGGCATTAGTCAGGAAAATCGGACTGGATCGAACATCACGACACGATAGGAGCAACCCCATCCGCCAATGTAGATCATTTCCGAGATCGGCAACATTCCCAAGGCCACACATTGACCGCCCCTTCCGCTTTTTGTACCCGCACTCAGGGACAACTAACCTCGCATGCCATTGCCAGCCCATACTACTGTCATACGGCCCTACCGCTCGACCTCTATGATATGTAGCAAACATCCTCAACGAGATGATATTGGATCCTCACGCCTAACACTCAACAATCCAACATGATGCCTCGCATTAACACGACCACTGCCACGACGCTATACGTCCACGAGCCACAACTCCAAACTCAACCAGCACAGTACAACACGTCTCAGTGAAACCATCCACGGTATCAACTCGATTACACAAGGCTTACAGCCCCTCAACAGCACAACACAGACATGCATCCATATTATAACAACATATGCAGCAATGATAACAACAACAACATAGCATGCATACCATACCAACAAGCGAAGTAGACACTTAGGCACGTAGCAATTATCACAATCATCAACATAGCAGCATACAACACATTGCATCCTCGATCAAAAATTGTCTAACTTAGGGTTTAATCTTAGCGGTGATAGCCCAAAGTAAGCTAAACCTAGAGTTTAGGTATTTTGTCAGGGCTCAACCTCTAGTAGGATTTAGGGTTTCCCTACGTACAACAATATCAACAACTACACTACTTTTTACTTCCTGACGACAACAATACTCTTTCTCCCCACTTGAATTGCAGGCACGAACTTCAACGCGATCACCGCCATCACCACAAAGCTTGGGGTCTTTCATGGATTGTAACGGGGCCAAGGCATTAATGTCAGGTGAGGTAGAGAAAGAAAAGGGATAATCAAAAGGCTATATCAATAAAATAAAGTAATGACCCTTAGAAGCATAAAAGAGTATAAGTGCATTGGCACCTCTTTTCATAAAATATTTCAAGGATCCACTACTTTTCTTCAACCTTTCCTTCCTTCCTTTGCTATAAGTTTTTTTTTTTTTTTCTTTTTCTTGCTTTCTCTCTAATTTTTATTTTTCTATATTCATAAATATATATTTTTTCTTTTTCTTTTTCTTTTTGAGAAAAGAGAAGCAATACATATATTTTTTTTCTTATTATTACCAGCTTATTTATTCCCTTATACATTCCTATTGTTGCTCCATTATACTTCCAAGAGGTCACAAAAAATATAATTTTTAAATTTTCAGAATAGGGACCAAAGGAGAGAATTTTCATAATGGCTCAAAATTGGGCAGTTAAAAGAAGTGTTTAACAAAGAATGCAGGCTAGAAAAATACCTAAGAGTGCCCCAACCAGAGTTCCACATGCATAAGTCAAACTTGCCTCGAGATGGTCTCAGGATAAGTTCTAGAATATATTACCTGAGAATCGCACTCATCAAAGAAAAAAGGGTTAAAATAATATTGTCAATGTAACTCAATCCCATAAAAGCCCAAATCTCACATTTAGAAGTTAAGTCTAATGAAAAAGTTTTAAATCAAAGAATTTTTCTGCCAATTATCAGTTTTCAAAAGACTAACTGTTTCAATCATACTAATGAGACTATCAAGAAATTTTTTACAAAATTTTTTGTAATGGGTTTCCTTAATTTTAAAATTTTTAAGCCAAATAATTGAATGCAGCAGAGTCGAAAAATATGAATATATTTTCCCTTCTCACACTTAACTTATGCAATGTCCTTAATGCATACATATTTAATAATGAAACACAAGTGGAGAGGGAAAAGAGAAGAGAAAATTTTACAGCATAATCCCTAATACAATAGCACAGACGCTTAAAGTATCAAAGAGGGGGATCACTGAGGCGGAGGAGGATAGTCGAAGTGCCTCTGCAGCATCTGCGTCAGCTGGTGGTCCTGACTATCGAACCTCTGAAAGACATCCGCCGAAAACTGTTGGAAGGTCTTCTCCTGAGAATGTAACCGAGCATACACCCCCCTCTCTAATTGATCAAATCGAGCAGCAAGCCTCTGATAGTTATCCTCATGCACTGGTGGGATAGGTGGTGTAGGCGGGCCATCTCTGTGAATCTCCGGATGTGGGTCCTGGCCCTGATGTTGATCCTCCTGATAAGACTCAGAGTCTGAGTCTGCAGTCGCCTCTACTCTGGTTAATCTCAGCTCTCCACGAGGCCCACGTATTAGTATGCTCATCGAGAGTAGCATCCTCTCGTCAATCGCTGATGTCGGGCTCAGCTGCTGGGCTGTGGATGTAACTGCTATATGCTACGGGCTAGATGGGATAAGAATGAATCCACAAGTATGAAGCCCTTCTGCCTCGATCTAGGGTTGTCCCCCAGATGCATGCATGTCTGCATCAGAACATAGCCGGCGTTCAACGGCTGGGCCTGAACCATGCACCATAGAATGAAAAGATCAAATCGGGAGACCCCGCCGACGGTAGAGTGATGACTAGTGATAGAAAGAGCCAGCCACCGATGCAGAACGCGGAGTGGAATCTCAGAAAAGGTAGAGGACTTTGCCAAGCGAGGGTTATATGGCTTGGCTCCGTCCCTGGTGATCTCAGCCCAAAATGCCCCATCAGAAAAGTCAACAGGTATACCAGTAGAGCTGTCTAATACCTCTCTGAAAGGACTGACTCCGCTATCTCGAAACTCAGGCGGACATTGAAGTCCGCCAATGACATCTGCCAGATGTTGCCGTTCAACTGAAATGAGACCCTGGGCTCCTCTCTCGCAATGTCAGACTCAAAATAGCGGCAACTAGAGAGGAACTACAAGTTGGGCTCCCGGTATGCTGGGCATCGAATGGCGGTTACCCGCTCCCATCCGATGTTTTGAAGTAGATGGATAGCTTGAGCAGCGAGTCCGTATGTGGCCAAGATGTCCATATCTAAGTATCTCTGGGCCAGAATCTCATATGCACCCAGGTGAGAGAATCTGGCCTGATGTCCAGCATATGTGAAAGTCAGTAGCTCGTTCCCCCCAAGCCGAGAAGAATTGCCATGATCTGTACGGCTTCTTTTAGGTGCCATAGTCCTGCATAAGCCCAAAAAAGCAATCATTAGTGCCAAGAATAATCATAATAATATGCAAAATATAAGCATTAACATAGGCATAGGACAAATGGATTAAATCCCCAGATAAAATAATTCGGTTTAAGCATTCTGGGTTTGGCAAGGCCGTGCTGAAATTATTTTCCAGAAATTAAAGGGGCACGGTTGTGCTAACAGAGTGCACGGCCTTGATGAGTGCAGTTTCCAGAATTTAAAAATATATGAACAGAACGGCCTGTTCTTAGAACAACACGACCGTGCTAGTGCCCGTGCACATACAAAAACCCAGAAATATGAGCAGCACGGCCGTGCTATTGCCCGTGCCACATGCAGATCTCAATATACCCTATAAAACACAGCCAAAACATGTAGAATATCTATACTAACACTAAACTAACAGTTCCTAATAGCAATCATTACTAAAAAGCAACAAAATAGCAGCTAATATGCATAAAATCAAAAAGGGGAATAAAACAACCTTAAACCTAACCTAACATAAGATATTGTTTTGAGCCTGTTATGTTGTTTTGAGTCAGAATCGGTAAAAATATTATTATTTTAATCGGGACCGCTTTACATTAGGAAGTGTGCCAGGGCCGGGAAGTAATCGGGCCCGGGATCGGGAGGTTACTCTGGTCCAAAGTCGGGAGAAGTTGAGATTGCTTATCATGTGTCACGAGGAGATGTCACCTTTTGTCAATCCATGACAACTTTCACCATTGTCAACTTTTCCTTTTATGGAAAAAGCCAAACCACCTACATTTGGTTAATCTCTACAACTTTCAATGTGGTGTCAACACCTATGTACCTTCATGAGATCTTGACCCTTCATTTCCTTACACAATTTTCTATCAACTATAGCTTGAATTTGGTGATAAACCACCAAGGCCATTCGGCCATTCCATGACACAAACACCTATTCACTTTCAATTTTCATCTTCTAAAGATCAAAGCTTTCATTTCTCAAGTTTTTGAAAAATCCTCTCTTCTTTCTCTTCATCATATATTCGGTTCTTCACTCTAAACTACCAACCAAATTTAATTTTTCAATTCTAAAACCATACTTCACCTTGTCTTGATCTAAGGATCAACTTTGGTGAAGAAAGTTTCTTGATTTGGAGAAGTTGTTCTTCAACCTCAAGAACACCCTCCAAAACCTAGTAGTTGTTCTTGTGTTGGTAAGCTTCTAAATCCTTTTCCTTTTCATTTCCTTACTTATTACCTTGAGTAATCATCTTCTAATTCTTCTTTTCATGAAAACAAGTTCAAGATCTCACCTTTTTCTCTCCTCTAGGTTCGACCTCCTCTTTGTTTTGAGGGCTTGGAGTTTTCTTTTACTTAAACCTCTTCATTAAAAGTATATGGGAGTGAACCTCATCACACCAAAATTGGTGGAGGATAAAAATGATTGTTTATGTTTTGTTTGGGTGAAACCCTAGCTTGGGTTCACCACTTTCTTGGTGATGTTCTCTTTGAGAACATGTTTGTAATAATGTTTCTATACTTAGTAGATGTTTATGATGATATATGCTTGGATGGAAAATGTTTTCATGTATGTTGAAAACCATACTTTGATCTCTAGATCAAGTAAGGATTTTTATGCTTGTTTATGGTTGAATGATGTATGATTATTGTTTATCATAATATTGTGATCATTTTGAGCTATTACTTGACAAGTTAGTGAAGCAAAATCTTCACATCTCCTATGTGGTGGTATTCGGCCATGGTTAGTAAAAAGGAAGAACATGAGTTTGTTCTTGAACTTCAATGTTTTTGAAAGCTAATGAGTGTTTTAGTAACTTGTATTTCAAAAACAAACGAGAAGTGAGTTTGATCCAAAGATCAATTAGGGTTTCGGCCTTCAAGTGTTTTAACTAAGGTGAAAATATGTTTTAATTTAGGCATAGCTTAATCAATCAAATAAGTGTTTTAAAAATAAAATGATGAAAGTGATTTCATGAAAGTAAAAGTAATATGAAGTTACCTTAGGTTTAATGGGATGTCACATTCTTTTAAAACTAAGTTAACATTCAATCCTCAAAGTATAAAGAGCACTTTGTCCTCAAGTTTGAATTAATTGAATCATAGTTTGAAAACTAAATGAAAGTTCCATTTCTTTTACGCTAACTTAGATCACGGTTTTATACTAAGTTAGTGAGGAAAAACCTTTTCAAATTAGTTGAGGTACTTTACTTCAATCAAGTAACTAAGTTCTTTTAAATCAAATGAGTTTTCAATTAGAAAAGTTTTGGTTTAGAAAGTCTTAAATCGAGAGTTTTCAACTCAAATCGTAAAGTTTTATGCTTGAAAACCTAAGTTAAGTAATTAACTTAGAGCATAAGAAAAAGGATAATTAAGTATAGCATATGGTGGAATAAGACCATATACTATACCATTGACGACTTAGTTTATCAGTGACTTCATAAGACTTAAGTGAATCCATACTTGTTTCATTACTTGGAACTCAAGGAATTGATACCTTAGAAAGGATCAAAGACTTATCTTAGAGGATTCTCAATCCTTCTTCATAACACTTAGGACTTGAGATGTAATTTGAGACAGCCCCTTCTCGGAGGTCCCATTAGTAACCCGAACTTGACTTCTTAACGTTGCAGCGTAGCGTAATTAAAATAAAAATGCGGAAATATTAAAACAATCAATATTGATACCACGACTATATATATAACATACGTATAAAAGTATTGGCTCTATCAGTAGAGCCTACAATAACTGAAACCAACTGGAAATCTTTAGAGTACGCAACTAATAACATATATAACTGGAAGCATGGTAGCAAAATAAAAATACATACGACTTCCTCTCTTGACCCCAAAAATACATTTCACTCAAACCCATGTACTGGCCATAACAAAACTAAGACTGTCTACCCAACCACGACTCTAACATATGCGGTAGTCGGGCTTGTATACACTACTATTCGCTGAGAGTAGTCAGTCTCCCAGAGACGGTCGTCCTCTGCACAGAGCAGCTCAAAGTCTCCCAGCACTGGGATCCGAGGCTCTCCCGCCAGTATCAGATTCAACAGGTATGCCATCAATCTCCTCTGGCAACTCCTCAACAAGATCTTCTCGTGCGATCGAGAATAAATAAAATACAACATAGAGAAATACGGGGATAAGAAACAGCAATACATCATAAATAGGGAAACATCTATAAAATAAGATATATAGATAGCAACATACAACAGCACAACAATTTCAAGCTATCATCTCCCAAGTCGTGCTCTCTTAGCTACTATCTCTTACACTCATGCAACTAATGACCATATGGACGCGATCACGACGCGACATCCCCAACAGATCAAGATGTCTCTTTCATCTCTGTGCCACCCCCCGTAATGCAAGGTTCGGCCCACAGGCCGCAGGCTAAACTTGTCTCATGAGTACGATATTCCCTTGCCCATAGGCTAGGTTGGAATGATCGCTCGCCCATAACATAACTTACGGCAACGACATATCCCCCCGCCCGCAGGCTAGGTCAGGACATTTGCCCTTTTGTTAACAACTCAACTTACAGCAACGACATATCCCCCCGCCCGCAGGCCAGGTCGGGACATTCGCCTGTCCATCGACAACTCGACTAATAGGTACAATCATCTCCCCGCAGGAAAGATCGATCGCCCGTATGCCAACACAGTGATGAGTAACAACAATGCAACATGAATCTCACCGACTCATCTCGGATCAACCCTTAGTGTCTTAACCACTACTTATAACCACCATGACCAACTTTCTCCGGCTTAACTGGGTATCAACTTTAAATCACAATGCAAATAGATCAACTGGGTCTTTAGGTTGAGCACTATAACATATATATATATATATATATATATATATATATATATATATATATATATATATATATATATATATATATATATCCTCGACTTTCTCACCACATATTCATCTCCCAACTTATCATAATTTACTGCCTATCACTACTCATTCAATAGTAATTACAACCTCATATCATAAAGCAACCATAAACATATTCAATAATAATATCAACTCGTAGGCATAAAGTCAAGTAAGCATACCAACTTATCAACTCATAGATAGATATTCAATTAATCATAAACATATTGCTAGGCACCACATACATATCACATGTATCATATTAAGCATACTATCACACAACATACAACCTCGACATAGCATATAATCAACCTATCGGCCACTAGTAGGGTTTGGGTCGCCCTACGCATATCAATATAAATTATTTTAATCTTGCCTCCCTGACGATATCGTGATTCTTTCACCCACCTGAATAGTTTTCCCACGAGCTTCCCCGGGCAACTCTGACCGCGGCTCCGCAACTATCAACCGTACACGCTTCCGAATAGTCAACACCGTCCGATCCTTTACAACAAATCACAACCAGAAATTAATACAATTCAATCAAAATTCCTCTAGTCCATATGACTAGGGTTCGACCTCTATTTATTTAAGTAGGCTAGAGGTGTTGAAATTCTACCAACTCTTGGATCAATGATCCTTAAGCATGATTAAGACATAATCTATGATTGCTTGTCAAAAATTTGAACCAAAACCCATCCAACCAAAAAAGGTAGGGTTCGGCCATCATGGATAAAAATAGGCTAGAATTTGATTTGGTTTCCTAATCACTTGGATTCAATGATCATAGGAATGAAAGAGTGAAATGAAGTATCATTTAACCAAATTGAAGCAAAACTCACTTTCCCCCAAAAATTTAGGGTTCGGCCTCTCTTAACTAAATAGGCTAGGGATGTTATTTGATTTCATGCTCTTGGATAATGATAGAGGATGATGATACTAGTCCATAGAAGTTGATTTCACATTAAAAGGTTTTTTCTACAATTTTTTAGGGATTTTTGAAGTTATAATCCTTAATTTGAAACTTGATGATCATGACTTGAAATCAAAGAAGACAATGGAGAACATGAAGCTTAGGAATCAAGGAGAGTAGTCATACCTCTTGAGTGATGAAAATGGACCAAGATTCAAGTCTTGTTTCACCAAAAATGGTTAAGGTTCAACGTTGAAAATGGAAGAAAGCTTAAGGAGAAAAATGGTGAATGAAGAACAAAGATGATCGCTTCATGAAACATGGCCTTATGCATGAGAATGGGAGGGACCAAACTGTCCAAAATTTGTTCACTTAAGGGCAAAATGGTCATTTCACCTAGGGACAAATTTGGAATTAAGATAAAAGACCAAGGGCAAAATAGTCTTTTCACCCTTAAAGTAACCAAAATATCTAGATATTTTCTAGATGTCATGATGAGGGTGAGGGCAAAATGGTCTTTTCTTTCTGGGACGAAAATGTCATTTAGGAGAAAGACCAAGGGTATTTTGATCTTTTTGCGTCCAGATATTTTATAAAGTCATCTTGACACTGGCACGCTTTCCTGGGTGACTTGACTTGACGTGACCTGATGTGACTTCAGGTTTATCCGTTAGCGGGTCCCAGTAAATCCGAATTCGGCTCCATTCGTCACCTGATTCCAGATTTCACCCGAATAAAGCGTAGGAACTTATTTTTTTCAAATTTAACAAAAATGTTGGAAATCCAATTCTAAGCCTAACTGTTTCGTTCACGAGTCAAAATTAGGTCGTCGGGGTAGTAAAATCATACCATCAGTGAAAAAACGCAGACCGGTCTCCGTTTGAGTTTTCGACCCAAAATTTGACCATAACACCCTATGATAGCTTAGAGCGTGAATGTGGTCTTAGTTTATTTAATTTCATTTTCTAAACATCAGATAAAAATATAAACTCATTTATATAATTTACTGATATTCAAAAGCATGAAAATTGGGGTGTTACATAATTCATAAGACACAAACACAAACATGAAACGTTTGGGTTTGAAACAGTAGTTCGATGACCAACCGGTGATTCGAATTCAAGAAAGTCGTTCAATTGTTTCAGTCTTGTGATGACTCGATCCCGAAGGGATCATGAGATTTATCCGATGGATAAAAGTTTTATAATACAAACACGTGTATAATTCCTAAGGAAGAGAACCTTAGTGAGCCTTGAGGTTTATCCGATGGATAGACATTGCTTTATCACATTTACTTTGTGTAAGCATTGGCATTTCATTGCATGAGTTTGTAAAGCCTTGAGCCTAGGAGTTGAGCTTACACCTTGATGCGGGTGCGAATCTTACGGTGACGTTTTAAATAATCTTGGAGGTATCAGGGTTGGAAAGGTTGACATGTGACCAGTTGGTAGCTCTTTTGTGTCAAGGCGAATCAAAGCAATACACTGATATCCTCGACTAGATGCCGTACTTTTCATGTTTGGTGTAGAGTGTTTTCGTAAAAGCCAGATATGTGCACGTTATGAATGTTGTAGCATCCTACCAAAGGCTGGCATACATGGAACATGTCCTCCCATTCACTTTCTCCGACGTTTTGTTAACTCCATGGAGTAGGGGTCAGAGTTTTACCCTTGTGGCATATGGCATTGAGTCATGTACATCGTACTGCATTGTATTGCATGGTTGTTGATGATTACATTTCATTGTCATACCTCATTATCCTATTTTTGGAAATGTCTTATGCTACTAATTGATTAATATGATATATATTGAGATGTTTAGTATACATGATAGGTATGTTGTTACCTGGTGTGTCATCCCATTTTTACTTCTACTGTTTTGCTGTGTTGATGATCGGGAATCTCACCCATATCTATATCTCTTCTCTGCTTGTGTTGCTATTTCTGCTTGAGAAGATGGGCGCGATGTCGATTCAGCTCAGTGTCTACCTTGAGTCCGGTGGAGGACTCCTTGTGTTGTTTTGTTTTGGCCAAGCTGTATCCAGTCGTCATTTGTACCTTTTGAGGAGCTGCGTCTCCTAGTACTTACTTATGTACTTATTTCAATTAGGCTTGAACGTATGTCTATATTCAGTATTGTTTATATTTCTGCACCTTATTTCTGTTTGACTTTTAGTATTGCCTGGTGAACCTAAGTGTAATTATTAGTACTCACTTAGCAAATCTCATTTCGTCATCATTATGAAACACTCAGAAAAAGGGTGTTACACTAGTGCCCATGCACATACAAAAACCTAGAAATATGAGCAGCACGGCTGTGCTATTGCCTGTGCCACATGGATATCTCAATATGCTCCATCAAACACAGCCAAAACATGCAGAATATTTATACTAACACTAAACTAACAGTTCCTAATAGCAATCATTACTAAAAAGCAACAAAATAACAGCTAATATGCATAAAATCAAAAAGGGGAATAAAACAACCTTAAACCTAACCTAACATAATATCAAATCATAGAAATTAAACAGTAAGAAGTGAGATTTTTACCTTGTAGAAGTGAACCAAGCAAGGAAGGATGCAAAAATGTGAGGAATATGCACAGTAGGGGGAGCACTAGGTGAGCAAGGACAGTGCTCTGCCCGTGCTCTGCTCCCTTCTTATATTCTGAACAGTCGTGCAAGTGGCACGGCCGTGCTCCTTGCCGTGCTAACAGGGAGCAAGGCTGTGCCCTACTATTTTTCCAGATCTAAATTTTAGTTCAAAAATAGGGCACACTTCAAAATTTTTGCAAAACTTCCCACGCTTATTTCTTTCTCATTTTTTTTATTTTGCAAAATAACAAAAAAAATAAATAAATAATATAAAACAAAATACAGGTTGCCTCCTGCGCAGCGCTTGTTTTATGTCACGAGCCTGACGACTTGTTTAGAGCACTGATCACGGTGGTCTTGGGGAGACCTTGAAGACAGCTTCTTCACCCTTGTGCCTTAAGGTTAAAGTTCCTTGTTTAAACTCTATTTAGCATCACTGGTGGCCAAGAAAGGTCGTCCCAAAGTGATAGGGACCTCCTCATCCTCCTTCATGTCCAATATTACAAAGTCTATTGGGTACGTGATTCTCCCCACCCTTACTAACACGTTTTCTATTGTTCCTCGAGGGTGGGTAATGGTTCTGTCCGCTAGCTGCAATGAGACTTTGGTACTCTGAGGTTCCTGTAAACCAAGCCTTTTTGACGCAGAATAAGGCATTAGATTTATAGTAGCGCTTAAATCGCATAGTGCTTTATCAAAATGGGCATTCTCAATGGAACAGGGAACAGTAAAACTCCCTGGGCCTTTAATTTTACGAGGTAATTTTTTCAAAATAACAGCAGAGCATTCCTCATTAATTTGTACTGCCCCATATTCTTTTGAAAGATGCTCATTTTTATCAGGATGTGATTTAACATACAATTTCATATTGGTTCTCAAGAATTCATCATTTTGTATGCTATTATTCTCACTAAGAAGAGTTGGAAGAGAAAATTGTACCTCACTAGTGACAGTTACCTAATTCTGCTTACTGCGAAGATGGCACGGTCGTGCCATAAGTATTGCACGGCCATGCTCTCCTTTGACTTCTCTTCTTCAGCAGTGTTCTTTTCTCCCATGGAAGTAGAGTTCCCTTTTTCTGCCTGCTAAAGCGAGATTGCTATGACATGCTCCCTTGGGTTTGGCTCAGTCTGGGTAGGCAATGTTCCTTGAGGCCTTTTTGAGAGCAAAGTGGTAAGAGTAGTTATCTATGACTGGATAGCTTGAAATTTGCTATCAGACTCTTATGTATTTTGCTATCAATTCATGAGGATCGGGCTTCCTATTTTATGGTTTTGCGCCTTGGTTCTGCAAGTGGGGTGGTCTGTAGGCGTTTGAATTTGAACCTTGACCATTCTGCTGACCTCCCTAGGAATAATTCAGACGACTCCTCCAACCAGTATTGTAAGAATTATTCTGATTTTGATTGGCATTACTCATGAATTTGGCTTCCTCAATTGGTGGAGAAGAAGAATTGCCCAGTTGGCAGTCCTTACTCACATGACCTGTCAGACCACAATGGTTACATGCGAATGGGGACACTGGTGCATTGGTTTGTGTCATAATTTGTGCTTGGACTTGCATCAGTGTTTCTATCTATTTTTTTAGAGCATCAACCTCGGTTTCCATAGCCTCTGTGGCAGTTACCTCATACACACCGATTGGCTTGTTGATGGTATGTCTGTCTCTGAGCGGCCACTGGTAATGATTGGCTGCCATCTCTTGGATCAAGGCTTGGGCTTCTTCAGGTGTCTTCTTTAAAATTGAGCCCCCATAAGCAGCGTCTATACTGGACCTGTTTGTTGGTGAAAGCCCATTATAGAACATCAGCACTAGAATGAGGACTGTGAAACCATGATATGGACACCTCCGGATTGAATCCTGATATCGCTCTCATGCCTCATAAAGAGATTCTTGGTCATATTGCACAAAATTCGAAATATCGGCTCTAAACTTAGCAAATTTAGAAGGCAGAAAACACCTAGCCAAAAATTGGCATGTTAATTGATCCCAAGTAGTGATAGAACCAGATGGCAAAGAAGAGAGCCACTGATTCGCTTTGTCGGACAATGGGAATGGAAACAATCTGAGTCTGATTGCATCTGTTGAAGCCCCATTGTATTTGATAAGATCTGTGATCCTGAGAACTTTTTCAGATGGCAGTTGGGGTCCTCAGTTGGCAATCCCCCAAATAATCGAGAGTTTTGGATCCTAGAGACCAAAGCAGGCTTGATCTCAAAGTTGTTGGCATCCATCGCATGGTTGGTGATGCTATCTGTCACCTCGGTAGAGGGGGTAAAGAAGTCTAACAATGTCATTCTTTCCCCCATGGTGTTCTCCTCTATTGCTTGCCTCCGAAAACTTTGGAAAGTCCTTTCAACTTCCCTGTCAAAAACTAGATCAGGATCTTTAGAATGCGTTAGCATACAAAGAGAGAGAATAAAAAGAAAAATAAATGTCTAAATGATAACTCTTAGAAATAAGAGTTATTAATACTTCTTTTAACTAAATCAGTGTTCTTGTCTTAAGTAATTTTGAGAATGAAAGTCAAGTTTTGATTGGATGAAATCATAGTTGAAAGAATTGTTCAAATGCTGAAAAGGTTATTAATTCTGTCATTTGATAACTATGAAGATGTTGAAGTGTTGAGCAGGAAATCAGGTATGTGAGCTGATCTGAAATTGCTATGGAATGCTGCAGCATCTGAGACTAGAATCACTACAAGACTAAAGAGTTGCCAGCTTAGCACACCTTCATTACAAAGCAAATAACCTGCAGCGCTGAACCAAACGAAGAAAGAGAAATGCAAAAGTCAGCTGGGTGTACTTGGGAATTGGGCCAACGATTATTTTATTATTATTGAATTTTGTAAAAGCCCAAAAGTGCATGAGAGAGAAAGGAGAAAAACCTATTTGGGGAGCATTACTATAAATAGTGAGAGGTCAGCATCCTTTGGGGGAGTACGATTGCAGCAGCCATCACCTCTATTGTCCCCTCTGTAATTTCATTTGCTTTTACGCTTTATGCCTTTCCTTTCCTGTCAATTAGCTTGTTTTGTCTTCAAGCTCATTATGAGCTAAATCTCTTAAGCTAGGATTTTATGAATTTGTAATTATACTGAAGGGTAATTTAATGTTATGGATGTTATTCATTTTCTTCTATTCTGATTTTATGTTACTGTCAGATTAGCTTGATCAACTGATCTGATTTCCTAGCTAACCAAGTTTGGAAAAACCAAGTTAGTGGACTTGATTAGAAGATAAAGATAGAGCTGTTAATTGGAAAATTAATTGCGTTGAATGAGCTAGGAATAGCCTTCATATCTTTGAGCAGCTGGACGTGCTTCATTGATAGCTGAGGGAAATTAATTTGAACTTAGGAATAAGAAGCTTTTAATGAACTCAGCTCTACTGCTGGAAGGCAAAACGTAATTCCTGGGCTAAATGCTGTAGCATCCTGAAGCATAAATTACCCTGATGTTAAAATTACAAAGGATTAGAATCTTAGCTGTTTTTATCTCTGTGTTAAAACATCCAACTGTTGCTTTTATTACTTCCTTGCAGATCTTACTTACTGTCTGAAACCTCATCACTCCATTTATTTACATATTGTCAATCAATCTTTATTTTATTAAGCTAAAAAGAAAAAGTAAAATTGAAATTTGTATTCAAAACATTTAAATCCTCGTGGGAACGATCTCACTCACTCTCTATTACTTGTTACGATTGTGTACGCTTGCACACATCGCTGTTACACCCAACAAGTTTTTGGCGCCGTTGCCGGGATTGACAATGGTGTTGAATATTAAATTCTGAATTACTTTTTCTATTTAGCTAGTGCTGAAAAGTGTTGTGTGCTGTGCTCAGCAACAGGTACTAAATCTGTATGCGTAGCAAAGGTACACCTGAATTCCAAATTGACCTTGAGATAGAGAAAACAGCTAAAAGGCTAAGGAAGAGAACTAAAGAACAAAGAGCTCGAGATCAACACTCTGACTTAGGCTTCATGGCTCATATTCTAGCAAATGAGGATGAGCAGCCTGGAATGATTGAAATGGCTAATGACAGGGATAGGCCCAACAGGGGCTATGCTGTGTTTGATCCTCAGACCATGAACACTAGCATAGTGAGGCCAGAAATCACCACTCAACAGTTTGAATTTAAACCCATGATGTTTCAAATGCTCCAAACTGTTGGGCAGTTCAGTGGAGCGCCTACTGAAGACCCTCATTTACATCTAAGGCAATTTCTGGAAGTGGCTAGCAATTTTAGGACCCCTGGAGTGACAGAGGATTCATTCAAGTTGAGGCTCTTCCCTTACTCTCTTAGGGATAGAGCCAAGACTTGGTTGGATTCGTTGGAACCCAATTCCATTACTTCGTGGAATGCCCTAGCTGAGAAATTTTTGATGAAGTACTTTCCTCCCATCAAGAATGCAAAGATGCGGGGGATATCACTGCATACAGACAAACTGACGATGAAACTTTATACGACACTTGGGAGAGATTCAAAGGTTTGCTGAGAAAATGCCCACACCATGGAATACCAGCTTGCATTCAGTTGGAAACATTTTACAATGGGTTAGCACCCCCTTCAAAACTAATGTTAGACGCTTCATCAGGAGGTGCCCTGTTAACTAAATCTTACAATGAAGCATTTGAGCTGATTGAAAGCATAGTTGCTAATAGCTATCAGTGGCCCACGGTGAGGACTAATTCTTCCAAAACTGCAGCTGGTATGCATGAAGTTAAGGAAATAACTGCGATGTCTGCTCAGCTAGCTACGATTACAAATATGTTGAAGAACCTAACTACTGCAAATGCAAGCCAAGAACCTGGCATGACTGAACCAGTGGCCGCGGTAGAGACAGTGTCACGTGTTTTCTGCGGTGAAAAGCATTTATTTGAAGAATGTCCCCACAACCCTGTTTCAGTAAATTATGTGGGAAATAGGGGAAATCAATATTCCAACAATTTTACCCCTCGATATAGGCATCCTCACCCAAATTTCAGTTACAGCAATCATAATAACATTCTGAATCCACCTTCTGGCCATGTTCCACAGCAGAATCAATACCAAGGGCAGGGCACTCAAGCGCATACTCAAGTCCCTGTTAAAGAACCTTCCCTCGAAGCCATCTTGAAGGCCTTTATGACTGAAACTAAGACACAAATTCAGAACCAAGGAGTAGCTATGAGGAATCTGGAAAATCAAGTGGGTCAGTTGGCCACTGCACTCACTAATAGGCCAGCTGGTACCCTTCCTGCAACTACAGAGACCCCATCTTCGTCCACTGAAGTAGGCCAAGAGCATATTAAGGTCATAAATCTGAGAAGTGGTAAGGAGCTACCAAATGCTGTACCATGTAAGCAGCCAGCAACAAAGAAAACTGAGACAGCTGAGACAAGAAAGAAAAATCCTGAGGTAATCCCAACAACTGAAGATGAAACGCAGACAGTCCCTAAGCAGAAAGAGAACAAATTGACTCTAGAGATACCACCTCCTCCATTTCCACAAAGGTTGAGGAAGGTAGCCCAAGAAAAGCAATTTAGTAAGTTTCTGGAAATCCTGAAGCAATTGCATATAAATATACCTTTGGTTGAAGCCCTACAGCAGATGCCCAATTACACCAAGTTCATGAAGGATATCCTAACAAAAAGAAATAGATTGGGGGAATTTGAGATAATAGCAATGACAAAGGAATGCAGCCAGCTATTGCAGAACAAGGTTCCCCAGAAAATGAAAGATCCGGGCAGCTTCACGATTCCTTGTTCTATAGGGACTACTTATTGTGGAAAAGCACTGTGTGATCTTGGGGCTAGCATTAATTTGATGCCTATGTCCATTTTCAAGCAATTGAAGATTGGTGAAGCCAGACCTACCACTGTTACCTTGCAGCTTGCAGACAGGTCTATTGCTTACCCAGAAGGAAAAATAGAGGATGTTCTAATCAAGGTGGACAGATTTGTATTTCCAGTTGACTTCATTATCCTTGACTTTGAGGCTGACAAGGAAGTCCCAATTATCCTTGGCAGACTTTTCCTTGCAACCGGGAGAACATTGATAGATGTACAAAAGGGAGAACTCACTATGAGGGTGAATGATCAGCAAGTGACTTTCAATGTTTTTAATGCATTACACTACCCTGATGAGGAAATGGAAAGTTGTTCCATCCTCAACAATATTGAATCTCTGGTGCAAGAGCATATGGTAGTCTCAGGGCAGGAATTGGAATGGAATGGGGAAGCAGATTTGAGGAATGAAGAGTTGAAGCTTCTAGTAGATGGGAATTTGCCACACAGATTTTGGAATAGAAAATATGAATCTTTAGATGTATCGGCCGACACCTTCAAAGAGAATGTTCCCTCTATTGAAAGACCTCCCGTCCTTGAATTGAAGCCACTACCTTCGCATCTGAAGTATGCCTATCTTGGAGAACAAGAAACTCTTCCTATCATCATCTCTTCTTTCTTAAGTTCCGAGCAAGAGGGTCATCTCATTTCAGTTTTAAAAAGGCACAAGAAAGCTATAGGATGGCAAATGGCAGATATAAGAGGAATCAGTCCTAGCTTTTGTATGCACAGAATCTTATTAGAGGAGGAAGCTAGAAATAGTATTGAGGGTCATAGAAGACTGAACCCGATAATGAAAGAAGTGGTGAAGAAAGAGATAATCAAATGGCTAGATGCAAGAATTATTTACCCTATTTCTGATAGCATGTGGGTAAGTCCTGTACAATGTATTCCAAAGAAAGGAGGAGTCACTTTGGTAAGAGAAGAATGAGCTGATTCCTACGCGGACAGTCACAGGGTGGAGGATATGTATGGACTACAGAAAACTGAACAAGGCAACAAGAAAGGACAATTTTCCCTTACCATTCTTAGATCAGATGCTGGATAGGTTGACTGGGAGAGAATTTTACTGTTTCCTAGATGGCTATTCAGGTTACAATCAGATAGTAGTGGCGCCCGAAGATCAGCAAAAGACCACATTCACTTGCCCATATGGAACATTTGCTTTCAGAAGGATGCCTTTTGGTCTTTGCAATGCTCCAGCCACTTTTCAAAGGTGCATGATGGCCATTTTTTCTGATTTTATTGAGCAGACTATGGAAATTTTCATGGATGATTTCTCAGTGTTTGGAGACTCATTCATGGGATGCTTGAACAATTTAAAGCAAGTGTTGGACAGATGTGAAGAGACCAATTTAGTTCTAAATTGGGAGAAATGTCACTTCATGGTTAAGGAGGGTATTGTGTTAGGCCACAAAGTATCAAAGAAAGGCTTAGAGGTGGACAAAGCTAAAATTGAGGTGATTGACAAACTCCCCCCACCCACTTCTGTTAAAGGCATCAGAAGTTTCTTAGGACATGCTGGCTTTTATAGGCGATTTATCAAGGATTTCTCTAAAATATCCAAACCATTGTGCAAGTTGTTGGAACAGGATAGCATATTTGACTTCACAGATGAATGCTTAATAGCTTTTGAAATTCTGAAGCAAGCGTTGATTATTGCCCCTGTAATAGTGGCTCCAGACTGGGGACAACCGTTTGAATTGATGTGTGATGCAAACGATTTTGCAGTGGGGGCTGTGTTAGGCCAAAGGCATAACAAAGTTTTCCATACTATTTATTATGCTAGCAAAACCCTCATTGATGCCCAGATCCACTACACCACTACAGAAAAAGAGTTGCTAGCAGTTGTATTTGCTTTTGACAAATTCAGACCCTATTTGGTGGGCACCAAGGTGGTGGTATACACAGATCATGCAGCTATCAAGTATCTCATTGATAAGAAGGATGCAAAGCCAAGGCTTATCAGATGGGTGCTTTTACTTCAAGAGTTTGATTTGGAAATCAAAGACAAGAAGGGAATTGAAAATCAGGTAGCTGATCATCTGTCCAGAATTGTTGAAGAAGGAGACACCAAGTTTCAAGGAGAAATCAAAGACAATTTTCCTGATGAACACCTTTTACTGATTGAAAATGCTGCAGCACCCTGGTATGCTGACATTGTAAATTTCCTGGTCAGTAAGGTCATCCCTGTGGAAATGAATGCTCAACAGCAAAGAAGATTTTTTCATCACGTCAAACATTTCTACTGGGATGAACCTTTTCTGTACAAAAAATGCCAAGACCAGATTATGAGGAGATGTGTTGCTGAAGAAGAAATGCATAATATTCTCAATGGTTGCCATGCAGCCCCATATGGAGGCCACTTTGGTGGAAAAAGAACCGCTGCTAAAGTCCTACAATCCGGGTACTTTTGGCCCACTCTGTTTCGAGATGCCCAAGCCTTTGCCAAGAGTTGTGATAGATGTCAGAGGGTGGGGAATATTTCCAATAAACAAGAAATGCCACTCAACACTATTTTGGAGATTGAATTATTTGATGTGTGGGGGATAGACTTCATGGGGCCTTTCCTGGTTTCATATGGAAATGCCTACATCCTGGTAGCAGTTGATTATGTATCTAAATGGGTAGAAGCAAAAGCCTTGCCATCCAACGATGCCAGAGCGGTCACCACCTTTCTGCATAGGAGCATCTTTACCAGGTTTGGCACCCCACGAGCTATAATTAGTGATGAGGGCTCCCATTTTTGCAACAAGCTGTTCGCGAATTTGCTAGCCAAATATGGCGTGAAACACAAGGTGGCCACTGCGTATCATCCTCAGACAAGCGGTCAAGCTGAAATATCCAACAGGGAGCTAAAAAGGATACTTGAAAAAATGGTGAATCCCACAAGAAAGGACTGGTCTTTGCACTTAGATGATGCCCTCTGGGCTTACAGAACGGCTTTCAAGACCCCTATTGGCATGTCACCCTATAGAATGGTTTACGGAAAGGCTTGTCATCTGCCAATCGAGTTGAAACACAAGGCATTCTGGGCCATGAAGAAGTTAAATTTTGATGCACAAGCGACTGGGGAGGCACGACTGTTGCAGCTAAATGAGCTTGAAGAGTTCAGGCTGTTTGTGTATGAAAATGCAGCAGCATACAAGAGCAAAGTAAAGGCCTGGCACGATAAGAAAATTCAGCCCAGGGAACTGATTGAAGGAATGAAAGTGCTCCTGTTCAACTCTAGACTAAAACTATTCCCTGGGAAGTTAAAATCGAGGTGGTCTGGACCTTTCAAGTTGATCAAGGTATATCCTCACGGAGCTGTGGAATTGCTGGATGAAGAGTCTGGAAGGGAGTTCAAGGTGAATGGTCAGAGGGTGAAACAATACTGGGGTGAGCCTTATGAAAGGAACAAGACCACCATTCATCTCAAAGACCCGTAACCACCAGTGTAGAGTCAGGCTGAAGGACAATAAACCAAGCGCTACTGGGAGGCAGCCCAGGCTTTTCTCCGTTTGTTTGTTTTGTTCAAAAAAAAAAAACATATATTAAAAACATGAGGAATGTGACCGGTCCGCAGCCACGCACTTAATGCTACCACTCTCTCCACCTCTCCCATTCATCCGTCATTTCCTCCTCAGCCTATTAAAGTCCTTCCAACTCTCCCTGTCTGTCTCGACCATCTGTATCTATCACCGTCTACTCAATCCTCCTCTGCCACATCCACTACCATGGGCAAAACCCAAGCGGAATCGTCCAAGCGGCCGGTTACTCCCCTCTCCTCCTCTTCTGGTGAGGAGGCTGATACACGGTTCGTGGATGAGGAAGGCCGGCTAAAGTATGAAAAAGAGGTGAAGCGGCGGAATGTTCATCTGGAAAAGGGGTTCTTCCTCATCGACTCTCCACACTATGGGCTAACAGAAGAGGTCGCTTAGCTCATCGACTTCCACAACTGGAAAAAGTTCGCTGCTCATCCAAGGGACCCCATCCTCCCTTTTGTTAGAGAGTTTTATGCGAATCTCACTTCACCCCAGCAGAAGCATGTGATAGTGAGAAGTTGTAAAGTCGAACAGACGGTGGGGTTTACGGGATGTTCAAGATGAATACCTCGACTTTTTGAAGAATGCGGAAGAGGTCGAGCTGCATGATATGATGCGGGAAGTAATCGTGGAGGGGGCAGAATGGATTCAAAATGATGAGAACTAGAAAATAGCAAGACCTGATCTTACGCCCTTGGCCAAGGTCTGGTACCATGTCATTAGAACCAAAATTCTACCCACTGCTCACATGGAAACAGTAAATAAGGAAAGTTTAGTCCTCTTATATTGTATTTTGAAAAAGAAGAGGGTGGATGTGGGCCAGTTGGTCGAGAGGGAAATCATCTCCTGTGCCTTTAAAAAGAAGGGTTTGCTGTTTTTCTCTTCCCTCATTACTTCCTTGTGTGAAAAATCTGGAGTGAAGGCCTTACCAGAGGATGAAGTCAAAGACAATAAAGGGGCCATAGATTGGCTGGCTATCAAGCGATTCGGTGCATCCACATCCAAGGTACAGGGGTCGGTTCCTCCTTCTGGGCAGCAGGATCACCCAGCTGAGGTGAACCCCAAATTGGATCTTTGCTACCAAATGCTGCAGCATAATTTGCGGCAACAACAACTCTTCTGGGAGTTTTCAAAAGAGCAGCATTTGTGGATTCAACGGTCCCTTGGCATTAATAAGCTCAGACAAGGCAGCTTTCCTCCCCAATTCCCTGAAGCCCTCTTCGAACCCTTTAAGTCCTCTCCTTCTAACCAGGTACCCACTAAGCCTGCACGGGAGCATCAGCCTGCTACCTCTCCTGTACCGGAGCACGACTCTGCCATCCCTGCTACCAACCCTGATGTGCCTGCCACTGAGCCTGACCATCCTCCGATGCAGCCAACGGTTAGTGAGCATTCCGTGAATAACAATGACATCAGTTCTGACTGGACTCCTCCTGCCCCTCCCAGAGACCCAGCTCCAGCTCAAACATCGCCCATTTCCAAGGGCAAAAGGCCGTTAGCTGAGACTGAACCCCTTGCTCCTCCCCCACTAAAGAAAGGGAGGATTCAGCACACTGCTCCCCCTCGAAAGCGAAAGACTAGAGAAGAGAGGGAAGCAGCGAGGACTGCAGAAAGCCTTAGCGACAGTTCGGAGGATGCTGTCCCTCTGAGCAGAAAACTGGAAGGTTTAAAGGCCTTAGCTCACGCCCAGAGCAGAGGGGATGCTGGGCCTGCCACTCAAGCCCTCACTGATGAGGTAGAGATCACCAAAGCCATTCCAGCACCTGGCCGGCCAACAATGCAGCAGTTGACAAAGGGAGGCAAGACTAGAAGCAGTGCCAGACTGGCTCAGCCTTGAGCTGTCATCCCTCACTAATTGCTGCGCCATGCTACCTCATCTTTTGAACAGGAACTTTCTTTTTAATTTTCAGTCTTTAGTTTATTTTATTTTTCTTTCTTTTTTTTTTTTTTTTTTTGCCCGAAATGGTTGTTGCATGCTTGAATTTTGTTTGCCTGTCCATGTGCATCTGAGGAAGATCAGTTAATTCTGTATGTTTACCATGCATGTCCAATACTGTGATACCCTGACTCAATATTTTGCTACCACAATGTCCCCTTCCCCGAGCGGGACTTCAACCAATGTCCTCTGTCAATTGGGACCCTGGGTGGCATGCATCCATATCCATGAACTGGGGGTGAACGCTACATTAGATTTCAACCTAGGTTTGGGGCGGTGTGTGCGATTCCATATGATGTTGCAGCCGTCTACAACATCCACCCTGTGAGGTTTTGGGCTTCAGCCGATTCATTCATTGTATATTCCATTCATATGTTTCCTCTACAGGGCTTGTCTTACTTCTGTCATTGATTGCCTATATCACTGCTGCACACACATGGGCCTGAGGCGCTTTTGTTGCTTTAACTCCTTAGCTTAAACGGCCCACCCTGACCTATTCCCCTTTGTGCCCCCTTTGAGCCTGCGCCCTTTTTGTTGATTTCACCCAAATCACCAGCCTTATCTTCCTGCACCATCTAGTCCTCCCTTTTTGGGTGGGGTTTGGGGACTGTTATCCAGCTCCTCTATGATACCTGGATAAGGACACCCAATGATTCCAGTTTGGGGGGGTACATATGCAACAAATGGAAGAGGGATTACATACATCAAAGCAACAGTGGAAATCTGAGTTGTTAGTTCATATTTTATTCAAAAAAAAATGAATAATATGGGGGGCAAGAAAGCACTCCAGAAAAATATCCCTTTTTGTCATCAGAACTAGGGGCAGCAATAGCAAATGCCCAAGTTTGGGGGAAAGGGGGGTGAGGTGGACAATAGACCTTGAACTCCACCTAATTAAACTCCGGACCAAAATGTACCAAACCTGAACCTAAGCCCCATTACAACCCAGTAAGTCCTCTGGCAGTGTGCATATGGTATTAGTGTTTTTGATTGTTAGAAGTTTGACAAGCCTATGATAGAGTTGCATGTGAATGAAGATCGAGTGAAACACAAAAACAGAACATAAAGAAGAGTGAATTGAGTGCTATGGCAAATCCAAGATTATGCTGAATCCCTGTTCTTAGGAAGATAATCTGGTAAGCACTCACCCTTAAGCTAAAGGATATTTGGAAGATGCGCCTAAAACTTGGTTGAAAGGTGATTTGGTTGAAGTCCCTTGCTGAAGCTGTGTTGCATTCTAGGGAGCACACACGCACATTTAAGGGTATCTTGTATTGAGCATGTCTATGAATGCATCTGAGGACTGCCATGGGATTTGCTTACATTGTTGACATTTTGCTCTGGCTTGATGAATGTCATTACTTAAGGGCAAGCAATGGTTCGAGTTTGGGGGTGTGATAACTCTTAGAAATAAGAGTTATTAATACTTCTTTTAACTAAATCAGTGTTCTTGTCTTAATTAATTTTGAGAATTAAAGTCAAGTTTTGATTGGATGAAATCATAGTTGAAAGAATTGTTCAAATGCTGAAAAGGTTATTAATTCTGTCATTTGATAACTATGAAGATGTTGAAGTGTTGAGCAGGAAATCAGGTATGTGAGCTGATCTGAAATTGCTATGGAATGCTGCAGCATTTGAGTCCAGAATCACTGCAAGACTAAAGAGTTGCCAGCTCAGCACACCTTCATTACAAAGCAAATAACCTGTAGCGCTGAACCAAACGAAGAAAGAGAAATGCAAAAGTCAGCTGGGTGTACTTGGGAATTGGGCCAACGATTATTTTATTATTATTGAATTTTGTAAAAGCCCAAAAGTGCATGAGAGAGAAAGGAGGAAAACCTATTTGGGGAGCACTACTATAAATAGTGAGAGGTCAGCATCCTTTGGGGGAGTACGATTGCAGCAGCCATCACCTCTATTGTCCCCTCTGTAATTTCATTTGCTTTTGCGCTTTATGCCTTTCCTTTCCTGTCAATTAGCTTGTTTTGTCTTCAAGCTCATTATGAGCTAAATCTCTTAAGCTAGGATTTTATGAATTTGTAATTATACTGAAGGGTAATTTAATGTTATGGATGTTATTCATTTTCTTCTATTCTGATTTTATGTTACTGTCAGATTAGCTTGATCAACTGATCTGATTTCCTAGCTAACCAAGTTTGGAAAAACCAAGTTAATGGACTTGATTAGAAGATAAAGATAGAGCTGTTAATTGGAAAATTAATTGCGTTGAATGAGCTAGAAATAGCCTTCATATCTTTGAGCAGCTGGACGTGCTTCATTGATAGCTGAGGGAAATTAATTTGAACTTAGGAATAAGAAGCTTTTAATGAACTCAGCTCTACTGTTGGAAGGCAAAACGTAATTCCTGGGCTAAATGCTGTAGCATCCTGAAGCATAAATTATCCTGATGTTAAAATTACAAAGGATTAGAATCTTAGCTGTTTTTATCTCTGTGTTAAAACATCCAACTGTTGCTTTTATTACTTCCTTGCAGATCTTACTTACTGTTTGAAACCTCATCACTCCATTTATTTACATATTGTCAATCAATCTTTATTTTATTAAGCTAAAAAGAAAAAGTAAAATTGAAATTTATATTCAAAACATTTAAATCCTCGTGGGAACGATCTCACTCACTCTCTATTACTTGTTACGATTGTGTACGCTTGCACACATCACTGTTACACCCAACACTAAATTAACTAGAATTTCTTTTCTTCCAATATTACTAAAATCACAAAATATCAAAAATTAATCCCCGGCAACGACACCAAAAACTTGTTGCGTTCAAAACACACTTAAGGGCAGTGTACCCTGTCGCAGAAGTAATATAGGACGGAAGTCCAGATATCGTATCCAAGAGATTAATTTGGATAATTAAGTGATAAAGCAAGTACTGGAATAGGGAAATCCTTATGCTATTTAGACTAATAAAGAACTTAGAAAATAAATAATGATAGAGCAATAGTAAAAGATAATGAAAGAAGAATAAAAACAGAGTTTAGAAATCAAGAGAAAAATGCCTAGAGCCGTGGTTTCACTTGTGCTTTCGATACCCGCCAAATCCTAATTCTATTCAATTTCACAATTGCTTCTCGAATATCAATCCCTCTACAAAAACTATTAATTGTTTGTCAGGAAATTAATATTTTTTTCCCCAAATAAACCCAATGGTTGTCAGACAAAGAGTTTAAATGATTAGAAAGCATAAAGCATAAAGAAGTTGAATGATTGAAAGGAATAAATCACGTTTCCTCAAATCTAGATATTAAATCCTGGTTATCCTATAGGTCTACCAATTTAATTGGGCTTGATAGCCAAAATATCAATCAATTGATTATAAGCATACAAAGGGTGCGCAATCCTAGTATGGGATGAAAAACGATAGAATAACGCTATTCAAATAATAACTTTGAAACCAAATAGAACAGAATTAAAGCTAAGACATAGCGAAAAAGGTTTCTACTAACACAAGATCCACCACACTTGTGGTGAATTTAGTTACTCATAGTAATAGAGAAAACCAAAATCAATAAAAGGAAACACATCCTGGATAATTGAAGAGGGAGAAGTTGTCTCCAACTTAATTTCTAGGTGGCAAATCCTACTCTAGAAATCAAAACTACAAACTAGAAACTAAGCAAGAGTATAGTACTTAAAGAAATAAAGAGATGAAAGAAAGTGCAAAAGATTCAAAAATATCTCTTAAGTGGCATAGAGGGCCTCTATTTATAACAAAATACGCAGACCGGGCCTTGAATTAGATCTTCTGTACCATCAGCACGGGCATGCTCTTCACTTGGCACGGCCGTGCTCTTCACTTGGCACGGTCGTGCTCTTCAGCATATCAGGCTATGCTCAAATATGTTAGGACTTACTAACTTCATAGAACAACATCCTAAGGCACGGGCTGCAGCACAGGCGTGCTCTTCATCTGGCACGGTCGTGCGGTTTGCGATTGGGACCGTGCTTGCTTCCGTCAGGCCTTACTTCTCTGAGTCAACCCTTTCTTCAATGTGGCACGGCCGTGCTCTTGCATGGCACGGCCGTGCTAAGTCCCTAGAGGTCAGCATGAGTATTTTTGTAAGGTATTGTTTGGATGAATGGATTTGGAAGGTTGGCACGAGCGTGCTCTCGCATGGCACGACCGTGCTAACCTCAAAACTTCAGTATTCTACCAATTTAAGCTCAAAAACCTTCTCTTTACTTCAAAAGCCCATTAAACTGCCTCCGAACGTCAATTCTGTTAAAACTTAAATAAAATGGAGAAATATAATAATATTTATCTTAAAATACATCGAAATTCGATCCAAATATTCCCTATAAATGCACAGAATTGAGATTTATCATTGACTTCACATTAAATATGGTTACAATATGGTTTTAATTGTATTACCAATATTCTAATTAATTGGGTAGCAATAATGTATTGCTAGATGTCGCTCATTGTTTAAAATATTAATTAATTATTAATATGATTAATAATAATTAATATTATTACCAATTAATTGAGAACCTATAGGGTCACACGCATAGAGCAAATATTCAAAGAATTAATTTAATGGATTAATTAAATATGATTTAATGGGATTAGTTTAATTGATTAATTAAATATGATTTAATTAATAATTAAACATTGGGCCTCTAACATATAATAACCCAATAGGATTAGGTTAAGTGGGTGACAGCTATAAGTAAACTGTGCACGTCACTTAAGCAGAACAACACAGAGAGCTCGTAACGGCCGCTGTATACCCCAGAAAGTCGTGCCTTTCTTTCTCTCTCTGTGAGCCGCGCCTCTCCCCAATCCTGATAGTTAGCACTACGCTATCTCCGACGGTGGTTTGCTCGCGTGGACCGAGTAGATGTATTGCTCGTTTGCAATACTGGTGATAGAAGAATCTCTTCCGTTCGTGGTGACTGCGGCGGTGGTGATAAAGGTGCTGACTTTGTGACAGTGTTCGTGATTGATCGTGGTCAACAAGTGCAACTAATGAGTTTACAGTGTTTGCGGTAAAGCTACGCTTCAAGAGGTAAACGCTAATCCTTATGATTCATGTGCAATGCGAGATCTTGATGTAAAAGGGTTTCTCCGCTCAAGAGGATTTTAAAAATAATTTTAAAAATTATACCTCTTAATTCTCCAACAGTGGTATCGGAGAATTGGGCGTAGTTTGCCATGTATCATAGGTTGTTTGCCTTGTTTGATAACATGTTTTTTTTTCTTTTGAATGTGATTCAATAAAATACATGTTATCTCTATATGTTTATGTTCTATGTTCACAGGGTTTCGCGCGCGGAAACTCAGCTTTGGCACTGAGCACGACTGTGCACCTTGAATCAGTATCAGCGTGTTGCGAAGCAAGGCCGTACTCCTAGAAGCACAGCCGTGCGTATGCTGAGTATGGCTGTTCACCTTTCCAGCACGGCCATGCACTTGTAGGACAGCGTCGGCGAGCTTTCAGCACAGTCGTGCTCTTCGAAGCAAGGCCGTGCTGCTGGACAAAATCTTGATTTTGTCCCTTTTGCACCTTTATAAATTGTTTGTTAAATGTGCGATGTATGGTTATGGCCCTAGTTTTGGTATTTAATTTTATTTTTATAAATACGGCTTGCGTGTCGTGACATTTACTTTTTTATTTTTTTTAAATTTTTTAAATTGCTCGGAATGATATAAAGGCAACACTAGATCATGACGCTATTGGGAGGAACTTTGGAAGTTTGCTCGAGGGTCAAAGATTGTAATAATTTGTTTTAATTATTGCACATTAGGAGGCCATAATCATCATACTTTTATATGTCTTGTATGATTATGTATGTGATATATGAAATGTATGAGATGTATGATTTAAATTTTTTAATTAAAATTGTATGATAGCATGTATGTCATTGTTTGCTTAATATGTTTTAAGTGTATGTAAGCTTGTATGTCATATATGCTATAAGAAAAGTTTGTATGTCATACAAAGCCGGTGAGATCACTTAATTAAAAATTCCCTCAATTAAATTAAGTTATTAAATGCCTCCTGATGCATGGCACTCGTCAAGGCCAAAATCATTTGAGTGTGGGTCATGCTACAGCTGAGCACCTTAATATATTCTTGGTGAGAAGTGAACGGGGAAATAACCTACTATCAACCATTGGGTTGATCTTAAACATATGATGGATTTGAATAAGGAGTTATTCATCCAACTGGTCCAAGAATTACATGGGATGTAACTGGAAAGGAGTTTCCTACCTAAATAGCTAAGTTCTGGGCGATCAGCCACAACTGACTTAGAACAAGGTGAAATATGGATCTTGGTCCCACTAGAAAATCTTCCAACGGGATTCTCCAAGTCAATGATGAGGGTCATTGATTTGAGTAAAATAGTGGGAGCATATTTAATAAAGACCTATTGAATATGTTTTTAAAATCATGATACTTTGCATATTTCTTTTATGTAGAATTCCATGCACCAAACACAACTAATAATATGTCATTGCGATCCGTCCTTAAGAAGGACAAGTTATTTGGAAGTAATTTTCTGGATTGGTACCGAGACCTGAGGATTGTCCTTAGGCAAGAGAAAAAGTTGTATGTTCTTGAGAAGGTTGCTCCGGAACTACTCGAGACTGCTACTAGGGTTGAACGAGATCCTCATAAAAAGTATCAAGATGATTACCTAGATGTCAGCTGCCTCATGCTTGCCACCATGAGCTCTGAGCTTTAGAAGCAAAACATGAGAGGTGTTGGATATGATCGATCGTCTCAAAATGCTCTACCAAGAGCAGGCAAGGCATGAGCGCTATGAAGTATCCAGAGCCCTGTTTAATTGTAAGCTGGAAGAAGGAAGCCCAGTTGGACCTCATGTACTCCTTATGATTGGGTACACTGAGAGCCTTGATAGATTGGATTTTCTACTGAGCCAAGATTGTCTACAGATGTAGTTTTGCAATCATTGCCAGAAAGCTACAGTCAGTTTGTCATGAATTACAACATGAATGACATTGACCAAACTCTGCCAAAACTGTTAGGCATGTTGAGAACTGTTGAGTAGAACATTAATAAGGGAAAAGGTAAAGTCATAATGATGATTGATTCTGGAAAGTAGTGTAAGAAGAAGCCCTGGAACAAGCAGAAGGGCAAAGGCAAGAATAAGTTTAAGCCTAGAACTTCTGGCTTGAACAGTGGGCGGGGTAGCTAAGGAAGGAAATTGCCACCATTGTGGCCAACCTGGTCATTGGAAGAGGAACTGCAAGAAATACCTGGAAGAGAATAAGAAGAAGGGAAGTGAGACTTACACTTTAGGTATTTATGTTATTGATATTAATTTATCTACTTCAGCATCTTGGGTATTTGATACTGGATGTGGTTCTCACATTTGTAATAATTTGTAGGGACTAAGAAGTAGGAGGAAATTGACTAAAGGTGAGGTGGACCTACACGTTACAAATGGAGCAAAAGTTGCTGCATTAGCTGTAGGGACTTATGTTTTAACTTTACCTACTGGGCTTATTTTGGAACTTGATAATTGTTATTATGTTACCGTTTTTAGCAAAAACATTATTTCTGTTTCTTGTTTCGACAAGAAGGGTTTTCATTTAATTGTTAAGGACAAATGTTGTTCTCTTTTTTGGATAATGTTTTATTTGCTAATGCACCATTGAGTAATGGACTCTATATTCTTGATCTTGATGTGGCCAAATATAACATAAATGCGAAAAGGATCAAACCCAATGGTTTGAATCCTTCATATTTTTGGCATTGTCGTTTAGGCCATATAAATGAGAAACGCATCTCCAAACTCCACAAAGATGGATTATTGGATTCTTTTGATTATGAATCATTTGATACGTGCGAATCTTATTTATTGGGGAAGTTGACTAAGGCCCCATTTACTGGTAATAGTGAAAAGGCCAATGATCTTTTGGGCTTAATACATAGTGATGTATGTGGGCCACTAAACAAACCTGCTAGAGGTGGTTTTTCCTACTTTGCTACATTTACTGATGACTTTAGTAGATATGGATATATGTATCTAATGAAACACAAATCTGAAACCTTTTAAAGTTCAAGGAGTTCAAGAACGAAGTAGAAAACCAACTTGGCAAGAGTGTTAAAGCCATACGATCAGATCGTAGTGGTGAATACCTTAGCCCGGAGTTTGATGACTATTGGAAAAAGCGTGGGATAATATCCCAACTCACTCCTCCTAGAACCCCAAAATAGAATGGCATATCCGAAAGGAGGAATCACACCTTGTTGGACATGATACGATCTATGATGAGTCATTCAGATCTTTCAGACTATTTCTGGGGTTACACATTGCTTGCAACAGCTTTTACACTTAATCGTGTTCCATTTAAAGCGGTAGAACAAACACCACATGAGATGTGGAAAGGGCGAAAGCCTAGTTTGTCATTTATGAAGATTTGGGGTTGTCATGTCTATGTCAAAAGTTTAATCACAAATAAACTTGAACCCAAATCAGATAAATGTAATTTTGTGGGGTATCCCAAAGAAACAAAAAGATACTATTTTTATAACCCCGCTGATGACAAAGTGTTTGTCGCCAGGACTGGAGTGTTCCTTGAGAAGGAATACTTCTCTAAAGGAGACAGTGGGAGAAAAGTAAAACTTGGAGAAATCAAAGTACCACAGAGTACTGACCCGCCTACAACGGAACGAGAACCGGATCCACGAGATGTTGTGGTCCAACCACCGGTTCAAGTAACATAAGAACCGCGTAGGTCAAATAGATCATGTACACAACCTGAAAGATTTGGACTTCTCCTAACTCAAGAAGGTGATATACTGCTCATGGATCAAGATGAACCTGTTATCTACTAGGAGACCATAGTTGGCCCTGAATATGAGAAGTGGCTAGAAGCCATGGGATCCGAAATGGAATCCATGTACCCAAACCAAGTTTGGACCTTGGTGGAGCCACCCGAAAGGGTAAAACCTATAGGGTTCAAGTGGGTTTTTAAAAAGAAGACTGACGTGGATGGAAAGGTTAATACCTTCAAAGCGCGACTGGTTGCAAAAGGTTTCAAGCAAATTCATGGTGTAAACAATGATGAAACTTTCTCTCCGGTTGCAATGATTAAATCTATTCGGATCCTACTTCCTATTGCCGCATACCATGATTATGAAATCTAACTGATAGATGTCAAAACTGCATTCCTTAACGGGAACCTCCTCGAGGATGTGTGCATGACATTGAAAGTGAAACAGGGAAACACAAGAAGGGGGTTGAATTGTGTTTCTTAACTGATTTTCGAAAACCTTTTTAAGCAAACATTTAAGGCAGGTAAGATGAAAGAACACACTAAAATGATTATAAGCGTTTAAGATACTTTGTTTTCAATCCCCAAGTTAGTAATAAATAAAAACTTAACAAGATAGGGATAGAAAGATTCACACAAAGATATATCCTGGTTCACTCTTTCAAATCAAAGACCTACGTCCAGTTCCTTCCCTCAAAAGGTTTTTCCACTAAAACTCTTAGCACTTTTCACAAGCTATTTCCAAGTCTCTCCAAGACTACAACTCCAAGTATTCTACACCTCTCTAGGCTACAAGTATTCTTTTACAGACAAGCCTCTTCAGGCTCAACAAATCCTAAGATTTGAGAGGGGTTTTTCTGAGCTTTTTACAAACTCACTACAGTGAGAGTTTTACAAGATATAGCTCTTTAACAATCTGTTTGCAACTTTACAATGAAAGAATGAGAAGGTTTACAAATCAATTTCTAGAGAGCAAAAGCTTTGAGGCTTTTGTTTGCACAATGAATTCTCTTGAATATTTTCTTGCTCGTGTGTTCTCTGTTTTGCTTCTTCAGAGGAGGGTCTTCTTATAGCTTTGTCTTGACCTTCTGATTTCAAAACAGTGGGAAAACTTTTCCGTTTAGACACATTCAAATATCCGTTAGGCACAGAATCATTTGCCAATTGTTCTCCGTTGTGTATTTGTCCTTTTAGAATGAGGAGGTAGTAGCAGCTTGAATGGTGGCAGACTGATTTTGCTTTTATGGCCGACAAGAGTTTTGCTCTACGTGATTCTTTGCTCTACGTGGTTTACTTTGTACGACGTTCATACGTTCTTTTGTCTTATGTGAAAAAGATATTTTCTTATAACCAATTAAGACTTTTGAATAAGAGAGCCACGTCATCTGCAAAATGAAGTTAGTGGACGCACAGGCATATATAAAAAGTTGGACGCACAATTTATATAGACAGTTGGACGCACAAGTAGTGTAGACAATTGGACGCACAATATAGACAATTGGACGCATAATATGTATAAACAGTTGGACGCAATAACAGTGTAAACAATTGGACGCACAATGTAGACAATTGGACACACAATACTATATGATCATGTTTTGTACGTAAACCTTTACCACTATAGTGCAACAGATTATTTGGACGAACCATGTAATTTCTTTGGACGAAGATATTGCAGTGAGCTTTTTGTCCTTTAAGAGCCAGGCGAAACTTTGGTTTTGGAGAACTATCTGAAGTCAGAAATATACAAAGGTCTTTTGACCTTATGGATTAGCATAAACTTGACTTCGAGTAAATTCAACAATCATATAATAATTTTGTTAATCATTAAAACTTTTAGGGGTCATTAGCCATTACTATTTTGGTTCTAACAGACACAACCTGAGGTTTTATTGATTCAAGGATGCTGGAAAGGTGTGCAAACTGCAAAGGACTATTGTTGCTTCCAAAACACACTAAAGGGCAAGTGTACCCTATCGCAGAAATAATATAGGAAAAAAGTCCAGATATCGTACCCAAGAGATTAATTGTGATATGCAAGTGATAAAGCAAGTACTGGAATAGAGAAATCCTTATGTCATTCAGACTAATCAAGTACTAATAATAATAATAATAATAATAATAATAATAATAATAATAATAATAATAATAATAAAAAGTAAGCAGTAGTAAAAGATGGTGAAAGAGAAATAAAAAGAGTTGAGAAATTAAGAGTAAAAGAGCCTAGAGTCGTGGTTTCACTTGTACTTTCAATACCCCCAAATCCTAGTTCTATTCAATTTCGCAGTTGATTTTCGAATATCAATCCCTCTACGAAAACTATTAATTTTTTGTTAGGCAATCAATATTCTTTTCCCTAGATGAACCCAATGGTTGTCAGGCAAAGAATTTAAATGATTAGAAAGTATAAAGAGCAAAGAGGTTGAATGACTGAAAGGAGTAAATCACGTTCTCTTAAATCTATAGTTTAAACCCTGGTTATCCTATAGATCTACCAATTTAATTGGGCTTAATAGCCAAAATATCAATTAATTGATTAAGAGCATACAAATTGGTCCGCAATCATAGTATAGGATGAAGAACAATAGAATAATACTATTCAAATCACAACTTTTAAACCAAATAGAATTCGAATTAAAGCTAAGACATAGCAAAAGGGTTTCTACTAATACAAGATCCACCACAAGTCTCGTGGTGAATTTAGCTACCCATGATAATAGATAAAACCAAAGTCAACAGTGGGAAACGCATCCCGAAGAGTTAGAAGAAGAAGTGTCTCCAATTTAACCTCCAGGAGCAAATCCTACTCTAGAAATCAAAACTAACAAAAAACTATAAACTAGAAAGCTATTACAAAAGAGTATAATAGAATAAGAGATGTTCAGAAAGATTGTATGTGATGAGATATCTAAGAGTGGCACAGAAGGCCTCTATATATAGGAAAATATGAGAACAGGGCCCAAAAATTAGGTCTTTTGCGCAGCTAGGACGGGTGTGCTCTTCAGTCAACGTGGTCGTGCTCTTTATTATGTCAGGTCGTGCTCAATTCTGCACGGGCGTACCAACTTCCTAAAACAATGTTCTAGTGCACGGGCATCAGCACGGGCGTGCTCAATCTTCTTCACGGTCGTGCTTTTCAATTGTAAGGCCGTGCTTGCTTCAATCAGCCCTTGCTTATCAGAGTCAGGCCTTGCTTCACTTAGGCACGGGCATGCTCACGCATGGCACGGGCATGCTCACGCATGGCACGGGTGTGGTCACGCATGGCACGGCCGTGCTAAATCTTCATAGGTCAGCTTTAAGCATTTTTGTAAGGCTTTGATTGGATGGATGGCTTGGAAGGCTTGCACGGTCGTGCTAACCTCAGAACTTCAGTATTCTCTTTGTTTTAGCTCAAAAACCTTCATCTTTCTTCATAAGTTCATCAAACTGATTGTAAACGTCAATTCTGTCAAAACTTAATTAAAAGGGGTGAAATACAATAATATTTAGCATGAAATGCTTCAAAATTCATCTCAAATACCCCCTATAAAATGCATAAAATTGAGGTTTATCAAACTTCTGACACGTAAACTTTGCTTGTCGTCAAGCAATTATCTGGCTTAGAATTTTCAAAAATAGGGGTGCAACACCCGGGGCTGACGAGGGCGGGGAGTGATCGCCGGTGCATGAGGCACGGACAAGGAGCGGCTCCTGGCAGGCTTCTAAGCGAAGGGATACATGAATGAATCGATTCACATCGGAATGAGAGGGATCCTGAGGCTGTGCAGGCATGGGACTGTATAGTTGAAGGAAGGCTTATAAGAATTGATTTGTACTACCTATACCAACAAGATGCATCTTCTTTTCGGTAGCCCATCACTTAAGAACTCCAAAGTTAAGCGTGCTTGACTTGGAGTAATTCTGGGATGGGTGACCTCTTGGGAACTTTTCCTAGGAAGCGTGTGAGTGAGGACAAAGCACGCTGAAGAGACCCGTGTTGGTTTGTGGGGACAGTCGGCAATCCTTAAAGCAGTCCGGGCCGTTACAAATGGTATCAGAGCGGACCTCTTCCAGTACGGTGTGGTTCGGGGACGAACCAAGCGGAAGCTGGTGGGCATGTAACACCCGGGGCTGACGAGGGCGGGGAGTGATCGCCGGTGCATGAGGCACGGACAAGGAGCGGCTCCTGGCAGGCTTCTAAGCGAAGGGATACATGAATGAATCGATTCACATCGGAATGAGAGGGATCCTGAGGCTGTACAGGTATGGGACTGTACAGTTGAAGGAAAGCTTATAAGAATTGATTTGTATTACCTATACCAACAAGATGCATCTTCTTTTCGATAGCCCATCACTTAAGAACTCCAAAGTTAAGCGTGCTTGACTTGAAGTAATTCTGGGATGGGTGACCTCCTGGGAACTTTTCCTAGGAAGCGTGTGAGTGAGGACAAAGCACGCTGAAGAGACTCGTGTTGGTTTGTGGGGACAGTCGGCAATTCTTAAAGCAGTCCAGGCCGTTACAAGGGGAACCCAAAACAAACAGAGTTTTCAACATTGTCAGGATAGTCAAACAAGTATAATTTTCACAAGAAAGCCACGCAATTATCCAATTAGAACTTTTTAAATTCCTTGAAATCAAATTTTTAAAAAGACCAGAGGTCGCTCTACTCACAATGTCTCAGTGTATTGGGCAAAGATATTTAAGCACTCAAGATTGTTAAATAAATACATTGCCATAGGCTTGTCCATTAACCAAATCTCCACAATATGATCCTTATGCATGCAGAAGAAGGAAGAGGTCTTTCAAGGGTTGTAACGGAGCCAATGCATTGATGTCAGGTATGATAGATAAAGAAAAGGGATAATCAAAGGGCTAAATCAATAAAACAAAGTAGTAATGACCTCTTGAAGCATAAAGGGGATAAAGTGAATTGGCACTTTTTCACAAAATTTCAAGGATCTACTACTTTTTCTTCAACCTTTCCTTTCTTTCCTTTCCTTTGCTGTAAGCTTTTTTTTTTTTTTTTCTCGCTTCTTCTCTTTATTTTTATTTTCAATTTTTTTCTTTTCTTTATGAACAGAGAGAGGAGCCTTTTTCTTTACTGCCAGCTTATTTCTAACACTTTTATTTTCAGAAAGGGAATTCACATCAACACATTCCTATTAATGCTCCATTATACTTCTAAGAGGTCACCAAAAACAATTTTCAATATTTCTGAATAGGGACCAAAGAGAAGATATTTTCATATGGCTCAAATTGGACATCTAGAGGAAGTGTTTATCAAATAATGCAGGCCAGAAAAACACCTAAGAGTACCCCAACCAGAGTTCCATATGCATAAAGATCAAATTCGTCTCAAGATGGTCTCAGGACAAGTTCTAGAATATATTCACTTGAGAAATCACACTCATCAAAGAAAAGGGGTTAATATCAAATAAATTTAGCATTGTAATTTAATCCCCATAAAGGCTCAAGTCTCACATTTAGAAGTTAAGTCTAATGAAAAAATTTTAGTCAAGGAGTTTTCTGCTAATTTTAAATTTTCAAACTACCAACTTTTTCAAAAATACTTAAGAGACTATCAAAGCAATTTTATCAAAAAAAAAAAAAAATTGTAAGGATTTCATTAATTTTCATCATAAAAAAGGAGAAAAGCCAGTTAATTGAATGTAGCAATAAATATATTATATTTTTCCTTCCCACACTTACTTAATGCAGTGTCCCCAATGCAACACTTTTAATCATGAAATACAAGTGGAGAGGGAAAGGAGAAGAAATTTTTTTACAAAATAACCCCTGATACAATAGCGTAAACGCTTAAAGTATCGTGGCGGGGAATCACTGAGGTGGAGGAGGATAGTCAAAATGTCTCCGCATCATCTGCAACATTTGAGCCATCTGCTGGTCCTGACTATCGAACCGCTGAAAGACATTCGCTGAAAACTACATAAAGTTCTGCTCCTGAGAATCCAGGTGAGCATACACTCCCATCTCCATCTGGTCAAAGCGAGCGGTGAGTGTCTGGTAATTGTCCTCATGAACCGGCGGGGCAGGCGGACCATCTCTATGAATCTTTGCATGAGGAGCCTGGTCCTGACGCTGCTCCTCCCGGTCAGACTCTGAGTCTGAATCCTCTGTGGCCTCGACTCCAGCGAGTCTAAGCTCTCCATGGGGCCCCCGAGTCAGGATGCTCATCGACAACAGTATCCTCTCGTCGATTGCAGACATCGGGCTTAACTATCTGGCCTATGGGTGCAGCTGCTTCATGTTATGAGCCAGCTGGGATAGAAAAGAGCCAACCAGGATGTAGCCCCTCTAACTCTGCCTCTGCCTATCTCCTAAGCGGAGGCATGTCTGCATTAGTATATAGTCGGCGTTCAGCGGCTGAGCCTGAACTATGCACAATAAGATGTAAAGATCCAACCAGAACACCCCACCAGGAGTGGAGAAGTGGTTGGTGATAGAAAGAGCCAGCCACCGGTGTAGCACATGGAGAGGAATCTCAAAAAATGTGGCAGATTTCGCCAGGCGTGGGTTATAGGACTCAGCTCCTCCTCTTGTGATCATGGCCCAAAAGTCCTCCTCTGAGAACTCCGCTGGCATATCCAGCAAAGCATCCTGATACCTCTCTAAGCGGACTGACTCCGCTGTCTCGAACCCCAAGCGGACATTGATGTCTGCTAACGACATCCGCCAGATGCTATCGTTCAGCTGAAAAGATACTATGGTCTCTTCTTCCTCAATATCAGAATCAAAGTAGGGGTAGGAGGAAAGGAACTCCATAGTGGGCTCTCGGTATACTGGGCATCGCACTGCAGCCACTCGTTCCCACCTGATGTTCTGAAGTAGGTGGTTGGCCCGGGGGCGAGTCCATAGATGGCTAGGGTGTCCATGTCTAGATATCTCTGGGCCAGAATCTCAAACAAGCCAAGCTGGGTGAATCTGGCTTGGTGGCCAGCATCAGTGAAGGTCAGTAGCTCGTTCCCTATAGGACGGGAAGAACTACCATGTTCTGTGCGGCTACGTTTAGGTGCCATAGTCCTATATAAGCCAAAAATCAAACATTAGTGTCAAGAATAATCACAATAAGATGCAAAATATAAGCACTGATCATAATCAACATAGGCACAAGACACATGGACTTAATTCCCAGGTAAAAACAATTTAATTCATCATTCTGAGTTGAGCATAGCTGTGCTAACAGGGGGCACGGCCGTGCTGAAATTATATTTCCAGAAATTAAAATTGGCACGACCGTGCTAACAGGGAGCATGTAACACCCTTTCCGGGGGCATCACATTTACGAACATTTTAAAATACTCTAAGGCCGAAAAGCGGGTTAATTAAAAACATTTAAGAAAGATGGGGGTGAATTTTTCCTTTTCACAAGACATAACTGTAAAAACTCGTAACCGTTTATGCGTATAAGGTAAATAGCAACATTTCATAATATAAGTTCATAAGTTCATAAAGATTTACAAAAGAACCCAACCCGACTACAGAAACAAAGCAGGAAGATACAAACTCAACATAAAAGATTGGAGACGCATCTCCACAAAAGATAAAAGAAAGATACAGACACTTTAACACCCTACACTGGCCGACAACAGACTACACGAAAAGACATCCCTCGGATCAACCGCTAAATGATTCCACTAACTCCTCCTTTATGGAAGGACAAGCGAGACGAATAGGAAGGCGTAAATAGATCACCTCCCTCCTAATCTTCTCACTTCTTACCTTCCAACAAGGACCCGTCAAATGAGACCTAACAGGAATCCTAGGAGGGACTACTACTGGCATTCCTATGGAAGACATCATAGAAGTTGACCTAGAAGCAACTTTGCCAACAAGCGGCCTATCCCTAACAGAGGGAGAAGGCACTGAACACTCTGGTGAAAGAGCCCACCTAGCATTCCACTTACGACCATAGCCTTGACGGCAAACGACAGAAGATAAGCGGTGAAGCGGTTAAGAACCCTTCCTCTACGACCGATGCGGATGATGAGTGTGGCTCTCCACATGTATGTTGTTAGAAGCCGATCATGACTAGGTATTTAACTACCGAAACCACTGGGAAGTTCAACATAGAGATGCATCTGACGTGCCGGGTGGAATCTCGGTATCATGACCTGCTCGGGAGACCAACAGAGAAGCACACAACGATGCAATACAAATTAATGAGGTGAGATTCCCAGTCATCAACACAACACATGACAGAAGTAAAAACGGTATGACACGCAAGATAACGACATACTAATCATGCATATCATACATCTCAATATCTCATATAAATCAATCGACAACATAAGACATCATCAACACAGGGTAATAATATATATTATGAAAATGTATCCAACAACAGTCATGCAATGTAATGAGATGTACATGACTCAATGCCATATGCCACAAGGGTAAGACTCTGACCCCTACTCTATGGAGCTAAACATAACTGGAGTGAGTGGTTGGGAGAATATTGTTTGCGTTATCTTAACCCAACATGTGCTATCTCAACAAGATTGCGAATTCGCTTTTACGGCTCACGCCAGACTTTCTTTACCCAAATTGTGATTTGTCCGGTGTCCAGTCAGGACGTCAGCGTTTTTCGACAGGTCACCCACGACACAGAGGAGCTACTCTCTGGCCACATGTGGTCTCCCCAACCCCAATGTTCTCAAGATCTCCACGATCGTCACCTTCAACAATCGCACCCGCACAAAGGTGTAAGCTCAACTCCCAGGCACAACGCCCAACTCATTCACAGATGCGTATGCATCTCAAGAAATGCCACAACACAAACACGTACTACACTATCACTGTAGCACCATGTCTATCTCTTGATGAACCACAGGGCACCCCTACGGAACCCACATTTACACGACTTGTCATCAGTCGCCCATTCTTGGTTTCGTTCCTTGCGTCCACGAGCAACTCTTTCGTTCGGAAAAACTATGATCAAGTCTTATGATATACCATTCCTTATCCTAAGTGTATTATGGAAAACAGGATCCACAAGGATTCCTTCACCATATATTCTCACTATTCTATCAAAGGAAACATTACTTATATTGTATAAGTAACTCTTTGTGGTTAAGTATTATGGATCCTTAGATGACCTAAATCATCAAGGGTGTGGGACATGGTTTTCCCATAACCACAAGGTATAGGTGCATATCTTTTATTTAGTCTTTGTGAGTCCATCATGGAACTCATTGAACTCCCTTTTTGAAGATAATACATAATTATGCTACTATAGTAAGATCTTCAAAATACTTTCCTTGGTGGTAAACTAGTTCATGAAAACCCTCTTTATCAAACATAATTTGAAAATTCTATATATATGTTCATAAGATATCCAAAACCCCAAGATACATAGTATCTTGTCCTTTATAAATTTAGTGTAAAACTCCTTTTTGAAAATGATTCCTATTCCTTTTACTTAGCGTAAGAAGAAAATGTATCTTAATTTAAATCACCCTTTTCATTCTCAAATGAAAACTATAATTCATTTATTTTTTAAGATTCCAAAATTAATCATAGTAGTGTAAAGACTCATTGTTTTAAAGAAAACACTTAAAAGAATTTTCATTTCTCTTGAAAGTAGATTTACTAACCAAAACCTTTGGAAACCACATGAATCATTTAGAAAACTCTTTGTTTCTTGAAAATATTTTCCTTAAAACAACATGTTAGAATAGGTGGTTGATCACTATCAACTTCCCTATCCTTAAAATACTTTTCATATAACTCCAAAGATACTCATTTTCCAATACTTGATTCTTTAGAACCAAAACTTGATTTCTTAGAAAACCTTTTTAATTTCTATTTCCGTTATACCTTAGTATGAACACATTAAACCCCTTAACATCAACATTTTAGGTTCTTAGCCCTAGTTACTATGGTATGGCCGAATGCCTCCATGTAAGTAAGGTAGGTCTTTTTAATTTTATTTGCCTTTTAGGGACCATTTAAGTCCATTACACCATTACTTGAATATAGAAGCTTTGGCTTCCCTTTTTAACTCAACAAGACCGAACCATTCATGGTGTTTTTCAACAAAATACAAGCCATCCAACGATATTCTAGCATCATGAAAACCATCTTAACATATAGTCATTTCATCAAGTATTGAAAGCATGAACAAGTTCCTCATTCAAAAATCCTATCCTTAGGTCTTGAACCTAAGAATAGTTTTTCACCATTCCGAAATGATTTTCAACACTAACACTCAAATACAAATAGTCACACCAACACCATAACCTACAACTCCAATAAACAACACCAAAACCCATATACATAAAATTTCAGCATTTCAAGCATCAACACACATTTGATTGACCAAACAAACTCGGATTTGAGCAAATGAGGACTCATATGAAAGCTTAGGATGTCTAGGTTTTGGATATAAAATTATTTTTCACAAAAAATAACAAAGTTAGTACATTTTCACGAAATAAGTCACTGTATTCAGAATCTGAGACAAAATTTTATGCTTAGATTAAAACACGTTTTCAAGGGTCAAATCTTTATGAAAACACACAACATTTGTGCTCAAAATGAAGCCCAAGGTGTCTAGTATTAGGATCGAAAAAGAATATTTGAAATCCAAGATCTAGTTTGAGAGACAAACCGAAATTACTCACACAAGGTCAGATCCGAAATCACAGTTTCACAAACTCTTTTCAACAAAAGATGAAGAAACTCTAGGTTAGGGTTTTCCCTCACGTAAAAGTTATTTTCAACCATTCAAACACATCAATGAACAAAAATCAAGCAACAAATAATTATTACAACTTTGTTCTCATAGAAAACCAAATAGACAAATTAGGAAACCCTTGGTTTAGGGTTTTCCCCAAACAAAACCAATAAACCATCTTCACCACCACCAATGTGGTGTGATGAGGTTCATTCCCCCATTACCTCTTGTAGATCTTTAGGATGATCAAAACTCCAAGCATCCAAAAGCCAAAGATGTCCGAACCTATTCATAAAGGAAAAAGGTAAGATCTTGAATTTGTTTCAGAAAAATCATGAAATAGAAGAAGTTGTTTCATGATTCTAAGAAAAGATAGGAAGAGAAAAGTGAAGATCAAAGCTTACCCAAGGAAGAACACTTTGAAAATCAAGATGGTGTTCTTGAAGGTCAAGAACAAACTTCCTCCAATCAAGAAACTTTCTTCACCAAAGATGATTTAGAGATCAAGACTAACAAATCTATGGTCTTAGAATTTTGAAACAAGTTTTTGTACATGGAGTTCTAGTGATGGCTAAATAGGTGAGAGGAGAAAGAGAAGAGAGAAAACTCAAGTGTTCATGAAATGAAGTTGTTTGATCTTTGAAGAATGAAAAATGAAGGTGTTTAAGTGTTGTGGAAGGTGAATGGCAGAATGGCCTTATGCACATGATCACCAATTTTGTTGATGTGTTATGACTAATGACTTGATTGTGTAAGAAAAAGGATCGCTAGGATTTAAAGAGTAAGATGTGTTGTTGAGCTCTTATTCAAAGTTTAGAGATTAACCATAAATAGATTAATTTGCTTTCTCCATAAAAGTAAAGGTTGATAGGTTAGTAACCAAGAGTCATAGAAAGTTAATCCATTGGTTAAAGGAATGAAAAGATGATGGATGATTGACATAAAGGTGACAACGTCTCGTGAAGCGTGAGATGCAGTCATGAACTACTCCCGACACCGGGCCAGAATAACTTCCCGACCCCGGCAAGCATCCCAAGGTAAGATGCGGTTCCGATTAAAATAATAATATTTTTATCGGTTCAGACCCAAAATAGCATATCGGTCTCAAAACAACATTTTATGATTATTAATTTCACAATTGAAATTCAAATATGAATTTCCAATTATTAACTAGTTTTATGATTATGATTAATCAGATTGTGTTCTCAATCAAGTTATTCAAACAAACAGATAAAAGGAAGACATAGGATATTTGGGATGTTATAGAGCACGGCCGTGCTGAGTGCAAAGTTCAAAATTCTACAATGTATGAACAGAAGGCCTATTCTTGGAATAGCACGGCCGTGTTTGTGCTCGTGCAAATACAGAAACCCGAAAATATGAGCAGCACGGCCTGTTCTTGGAACAGCACGGCCGTGCTCTTGCCCGTGCCACACGCAAAATGCACAAAACTTAGAAATCACAGCCCAAAACATGTAGAGACTTAATACCAATACTTAGACTAACAACTCCTAACATCACCTAACACCAAATCATACAAATCTAAGGAAAAGGAAGTGAGATTTTACCATAGAGAAATGAATAAACAGGGAAGGAGGCTGAAATTTTGAAGATTATGCGCATATTTGGGGAGCAAGGGATGAGCAAGGGCTGTGCTCAGCCCGTGCTCTGCTCCCCCTTTTTATTATGAACAGTTGCGTGCATAGCTCGGTCGTGCTAACAGGGAGCACGACAGTGCTTTCCTATTTTTCCAGATTTTAAATTTCAGTTCAAAATAGGGAACCCTTGTTAATTTTTTTTTTTTTTTTTGCAAACCTTTCCACACTTATTTCATTCTCTAGTTTTTAATTTTTCAAAAAAGGAAAAGAAAAAAAACTAATAAAAACACACAACAAAAAAATAAAAATAAAAAAAACGAGAGAAAAAACAAAAATAAAATAAAACGCAAGTTGCCTCCTGTGCAGTGCTTGTTTAACGTCATGAGCCTGACGATCTGTTAAGAGAGATGATCAAGGTGGTCTTTGGGAGACTTTGAAGACAGCTTCTTCACCCTTATACCTTAAGGTTAAGGTGCCTTGTTTGACCACAATTTTTGCATTACTTGTAGCCAGGAAAGGTCGTTCCAAAATGATAAGGACTTCCTCGTCCTCCTTCATGCCCAAAATCGCACTGTTGAGAAATCAAGCGTAAAAGAGTCGGGAGTCGTGGTGGTTTCACTTGTACTTTCAATACCCCCAACTCCTAGTTCTATTGAATTTCACAGTTGCTTTTCGAATATTAATCCCTCTATGAAAACTATTAATTGTTTGTCAGGAACTCAATATTATTTTCCCCAGATGAACCCAATGGTTGTCAGACAAAGAGTTTAAGTGATTAGAAAGCATAAAGAGCAAAGAGGTTGAATGACTGAAAGGAGTAAATCACGTTCTCTCAAATCTATAATTTAAACCCCGGTTATCCTATAGAACTACTAATTTAATTGGGCTTGATAGCCAAAATATCAATCAATTGATTAAGAGCATACAAAGGGTGTGCAATCCTAGTATGGCATGAAGAACAACAGAATAAGACTATTCAAATCGCAACTTTGAAACCAAATAGAATTCGAATTAAAGCTAAGACATAACAAAAAGGGTTTCTACTAATACAATATCCACCACAACTCTAATGGTGAATTTAGCTACCCATAATAATAGATAAAACCAAAATCAACAATGGGAAATGCATCCTGAAGAGTTAGAAGAAGAAGTGTCTCCAACTTAACCCCAGGTGCAAATCCTACTCTAGAAATCAAAACTAACAAAAAGCTATAAAATAAAAAGCTATTACAAAAGAGTATAATAGAATAAGAGATGCTAAAAAGATTATATGTGATGAGATATCTAAGAGTGGAACAAAAGGCCTCTATATATAGGAAAATATGGGAACATGGCCCAAAAATTAGGCCTTCTGCTCAGCCAGCACGGGCCTGCTCTTCAGTCAGCACGGCCATGCTTTTTATTATGTCAGGCCATGCTCAATTCTACACGGGCGTAGCAACTTCGTAAAACAACGTTCTAGTGCACAGGCGTGCTCAATCTTCTGCACGGCCGTGCTCCTTAGTTGTAAGGTCGTGCTTGATTCAATCAGCCCTTGCTTATCTGAGTCAGGCCTTGCTTCACTTTGGCATGGACGTGCTCATGCATGGCATGACCGTGCTAAATCTTCAGAGGTCGGCTTTAAGCATTTTTGTAAGGCTTTATTTGGATGGATGGCTTGGAAGGCTTGAACGGGCGTGCTCACGCTTGGTACGAGCGTGGTAACCTTAGAACTTCAATATTCTCTCTGTTTTAGCTCAAAGACCTTCATCTTCCTTCATAAGTTCATCAAACTGCCTCTAAACGTCAATTTTGTCAAAACTTAAGTAAAATAGGTGAAATACAATAATATTTATCATGATATGCATCAAAATTCATCCCAAATACCCCCTATAAAATGCATAGAGTTAAGGTTTATCATCTATTTATAGACTCAAGCAAGCTTCTAGAAGCTGGAATCTTCATTTTGATGAAGCTGTGAGACAATTTGGATTCATCAAGAATGAGGATGAATCTTGTGTGTACACGAAGGTTAGTGGGAGCACCATTGCTTTTCTCGTATTGTATGTGGATGACATACTGCTCATCGGAAACGATATTCGTACACTACAAGATGTGAAGCCATGGTTAGGGAATTGTTTCTCGATGAAGGACTTAGGCAAAGCTTCCTATGTATTAGGAATCATGATCTATAGGGATAGATCCCTAAAATTATTAGGCCTTAGTCAAGATACATATGTTGACAAAGTGCTTAGGCGCTTCAATATGCATGATTCCAAGAAGGGTCTCTTGCCTATGTCACATGGCATATACTTGTCAAAGGGACAGTTCCCTATTACATCTGATGAGAGGGAACGCATGAATAAGATTTCATATGCTTCGGCTATTGGATCTATCATGTATGCTATGATATGTACTAGACCAGATGTCTTGTATGCCTTGAGCATGACGAGCAGGTACCAATCTGATCACGGTGAGAGCCACTGGACTGCAGTCAAGAATATCCTCAAGCACCTGAGAAGAACTAAGGATACATTCTTGGTCTATGGAGGTGAGAAAGAGCTCATTGTAAAGAGTTACACTGATGCTAGCTTCCAAATTGATAAGGATGATTCCAGATCGCAGTCATGATTCGTGTTTTGCTTTAATGGAGGGGTTGTGAGCTGGAAGAGCTCAAAGCAGGAGACAGTTGCCGATTCTACTACGAAGGCCGAGTATATTGCTACATCCAAGGCAGCAAAAGAGGCTGTTTGGATCATTAAGTTCATCACTGAACTTGGTACGGTTCTTAGCATTGCGGACCCAATTGACCTCTATTGCAATAACAATGGAGCAATCCCGCAAACCAAGGAACCCAGATCTCACCAACGTTCCAAACACATACTTAGGCACTTCCATCTCATTCGAGAGATCATCGATAGAGGAGATGTGAAGATATGTAGAGTTGATATACTGGACAATGTTGTTGACCCGCTAACCAAGCCTCTTGCTTAGCAGAAGCATGACGCTCATACTAGGTCGATGGGTATTAGGTTTATGCCTAATTTGCACTAGTGCTAATGGGAGATTGTTGGTGTAAACCCTAGTGGCCAATATATTTATTGGATTTATATATTGTATCATGACTTTATTTTATATATTATTTATATACATGAGGCATTCATTTATTGTGTTATATTTGATGTTCACATTTATAGCATAATGTAGTTCTTAAAATAGATAGTTCATTTAATGGAACGTTAAGTATGACTTGATGGTGAGATACCATTAAATAATATAACACTATTCTTAAATTATTCATAGTCAAGTATTATTATTAATAAGGATAATAATAAAAATTGAGACTATTATGTGAGTGTACTGATGACCACATCTCACGGGTCATAGATATATGATATCAAGTCATCACATAGGTATAAATATTAGTGTAATATTTATACTGGAGTTACCCGCTATGACAACGCTATATAATAGTTATGTAAGTGTCATAAACGATTCTATTGGTGACCATAGTGAATTAGTCCTTCGACTTGAAATCACTACGATTCCTAACATATGTAGTTGTAGGCTTTGATACTATTAAACGTTGTCTGTAACAAGATAACTATAAAGATAGTTATTGAGCCTGCAATGAAACATGTTGCGGAATGTGAGTGATGTAGATAGAATTCGTCCCTCCAACATAACAGAAGTAATGTTTATAGACCTCTTGATGGTATGTGATGTAGAAATGCATGGTCATGATGAAGTGGGACAATATGAGATATTGGGCCCACATGATCGTATGTCAATTACCAGATCAAGAAATAAATAATTGACCTTTGTCCAATTAAGACATTGAGACGAAAGGACATTGACTTCACATTAAATATGGTTACAATATGGTTTTAATTGTATCACCTATATTCTAATTAATTGGGTAGCAATGATTTATGCTAGATGCCGCTCATTGTTTATAATTTTAGTTAATTATTAATATGATTAATAGTAATTAATATTATTTCCAATTAATTGAGAACCTATAGGTCACTCGCATAGAGCAAATATTTAGAGAATTAATTTAATTGATTAATTAAATATGATTTAATGGGACCAGTTTAAGTGATTAATTAAATATGATTTAATTAATAATTAAACATTAGGCCTGTAACGTACAGTAACCCAATAGGGTTAGGTTAAGTGGGTGACAGCTATAAGTAAACTGTGCACGTCACTTACGCGGAACAACACAGAGCGCTCATAACGGCCGTTGTACACCCCAGACAGCTGTGCCTCTCTTTCTCTCTCTGTGAGCCTCGCCTCTCCCCAATCCTGATAGCTAGCACTACGCTATCTCCGATGGTGGTTTACTTGCATAGACTGAGTAGAGGTATTGTTCGTTTGTAGTACTGGAGACAGAAGAATCTCTTTTGTTCATGGTGATTGCGACGGTGGTGATAAAGTTGTTAACTTTGTGGCAGTGTTCAAGAGGTAAACACTAATCCTTCTGATTGATGTGCAACGGAGATCCTCCTTCTCCTTATCTTGCCTTACCTTTCTCGGGAAATACTTCTTTAGGAAGCTCTCCTCGAACAGCTCCTAGGTGATGATTCTTCCTTCAGTTTCCAACAATCTCAGCTTATTTCTCCACCAGGCTTCTACTGCTCCCACCAGAATGAACGCGGCATAGTTTACCTTCCGATCCTCTCTGCAGTGAATAGCAACAAACACTTTCTCGATTTCATATAGCCGCATCTCTACAAATCTGGGTTGTACTATCCGTGAAACTGTCGAGGGTTCCCTTTCATGAAGGCATTGAGACCAGTATCCACGGTCTCATCTCCCCTAACCGGGTGTAACTAATTTTGCTTGGCCTCTCTTTCCTCTTGCCTTTGCATAAACTGTGCATCTTGTTGTGTCGGATGTAGCATTACAGTATCCATATCCCTTATAGCTCTCATAGCTTCTAATGTATCTCCCCCACTCCCAGTACCCGAGTGATCACCGCTGTTGTTATCTCCAACCTTAGTCGGTACACCTCCAGCTCGGGTACATCTCCTTCCACCGCCTCTAGCCATTTAGCTTCCTGTAAAAAGGAGCTATTAATCCCGATTCATAAGACATACAATAGCACTTAACAGTTAAACATATTATATGCCTTATGAATAAAACAGTTATCACACTTTCATAAATTGCGCATCGGACACTCTACTCAATTTTAGACATAGTTTATAAACTCAGGTATCAACCATCGAAGCCAGTACACTGTCCAGACTCACAGTTATGGCTCCAGACTCCACAGTCCTTGTTAGATCCAAACTGCTCTGATACCACCAAAACGAGATGACCCCACTTACATTGGATAATCCCGTTAGTCCCAACTTACATTATTAACTATACCTTAATCGTATTATAGTGTTAGCGCGTTAATTAGGGAGCATAGCAAAAGAAAAACGGTAAACATAAAAACACGCATACGGAAAGGTAAAACGATCAGAGTAAAACGCAGATAAAAGTTGCTTTATATACATAAAACATGCATAAGATGTGGCCCCATCAGTAGGGCACTGATATACTGTACAAATACAAACCTCTGTACATCAAAAGAAAACGGAAAGATATAAACATATACATACAAAAGATAGAAAAAGCTCTCAACAGCTCACCAGCGCTACCCCCACCCATCTCTCCAAAAATACATCAAAAGAAGCTCATCTCACACCCTAAGACGCACTGGCAGTATCACACCATCAGCATTGTGGATACCTGGAACTACCCTGGCCCTCTCCATGAGTATGCCGGTAAACCTGCAATGACTCATACTCTGAAGAAGAGGTGGACACCACTACCCGGTGCTGCCTGTAGGTCCGCAGGTACTGCTCTGACCTCCTCTGCTGGCCTCACAGCACGTACCTTATCCGCCTGGATACATGAGATGTCGCTGGTGCTGCCCACATGTAGACCCTCTCATGGCGTCTCAGCGGATACCACATCTAGGTGAACCGTAGGAATTGTATAACTCTGTAAGGCCCTATGATGTTCGCGTATAGTGGAATCCTACTCCTGAACAGCAGACTGATCGGCCCAGTATAGACCGTCAAGAATGTGGAGGGATCCACCTGCCAACCCCAATCATCGTGATAGATGATCTCTAGATGTCTCAACACCGGCATCCTCGGTGCCTCCGTGATGAAAGGGTGTGTCCTCGGGTCCATCACCGATCTCAGCAGGCTCGTCGTCTTCACACGAACGAAGAACTGAACAGCAACAACATACACCGAAGCAGCAGGGGGATAAGAATACAGTGTCATAAATATTGGAATAACAACATTAGCATAGTAAACATATATGGCAAGTAGCATGTATACCAGATATGACAGGTACAACAAATATCTCATACAGCCAAGCATTTCTCGAGTCAAAGCATGTAACAAGCAGCCATCTCCATAGACCTATTGTTGTGATCAAATATTTAGTTCGGGATACTAATCCAATGCAGCAATCGGCCGAATCTCACTACACAAAGTTCCACACCGGAACAAAAGTTAGTTTGTCCAAGAAACCGAACCACTCGTCGTGACTGATAAGAGTGCATCCACCTTCCGAGCCCGGAACTGGGGTGTCGTGGTCACCTCAGAACGTTAGCGGTGATAGCCCAAGGTAAGCTAAACTTAAGGTTTAAGTACTTTGTCAAGGCTCAACCTCTAGTAGGGTTTAGGGTTTCCCTACGTACAGCAATATCAATAACTATACTACTCTTGCATTCCTGACGGCAGCAATACTGTTTCTCCCCACCTAAATTGCTGGCACGAACTTCAATGCGAACATCGGAACCACCACCAAGCTTGAGCTCGCATCCCCCTTGCCAAGAACAGCCACCTGGTAGCCGCGAGAACACCGACAAACTCACACAACTACGAACACGAACTTTGCCCTAATCACGGGAACAACACATATGCAATAGTGTTAACCCTAGGGCTACTTCAAAGCTAAAGAGAAAAGGTAGAAACTCGAAGAAACACGAAGAACGCGTGTTAGGGATCTGAGTTTACCTTTGGCGAATCGAGGATTCAATCGGGCGAAGTTGTAGAAAACATCGTCAGGATCGCAGCAGTGTTGTCTAAACTTGAGCTGTTGTCCTCGCTCTAGTGTGAGAAACCTACATGTTTGAGCGTGGAGCCTCGTCTACTCTGCCTTCTCCCTAGCCTGGCATGTGTCTCACACGCATCAAAACCTAAACCAACTGGCAAACGCACTCATAAGGCTTGAGCGTGCAGCAGGCCAACGTTTGAGCATTGGCACGCTTGAGCGTGTACTATTCCCACGCTTGAGCGTGCAGCAGGCCAACGTTTAAGCGTTGGCACGCTTGAACGTGTATTCTTCCCACGCTTGAGCGTGCTGCTCAACTGGGTAGAGCTTTCCAAACTTCTGACTTCCCTAGTTTCTGGTGTTACACCTTTGTCACTTCCAACCTTATTCAAGCCTATTCTTAAGCTTCTAACTAGGCTTTAAACTAAAACCAAACAAATCACACAACCAACCAAAGCCCTAATCGAGATTAACCAACTCGATTAGAGTTACAAAAAATCAGGGATGTTACATTACCACCTCCTTAAAGAAAATTGAGTCCCCAAAATTTCTTTCGCATACCTGTAAACAGAAACGAGTTTCACATTCCCACGTTGAATCACCAGTCACTGAGTCTCATTCCACTCTTGCCAGAGGAATGTGCTTGCCGCGCAGGTCCTTGATTCTTCTATCCACTATCCTAACAGGTAAAGCCTCGTACTCAAGGTTCTCTTTCAGTTGGATTGATTTGGGCTCTAACACATGTGATGGATCAGGGTAATATTTTCTGAGTTAAAAGACGTGAAAAACATCATGTAGGTTTGAAAGAATACGTTGTAAGGCTATCTGATAGGCTACAGGACTGATTCGGCGAGGAATTTGAAACAGTTCAACAAACTTTGGTGTAAGCTTTCTGGATTTGATTGTCCTGCCCAATCCAGCTCTTGGGGTAACTCTCATGAAGACATGGTCTCCCTCTTGGAACTTCAAGAGTCTCCTCCTCTTATCGACATAGCTTTTCTGCCTATCCCATGTGACTTTCATCTTTTCCCTTATCACACGGACTTGTTTCGTTGTTTGCTATACCAACTCTGGATCTAACAGCTGGCTTTCACCAGTCTCAAACCAACACAATGGAGTCCTGCACTTCCGTCCATACAGTGCCTCGTATGGCGCCATGCCAATACTTGAATAGAAACTATTGTTGTAAGTAAAATCGATCAATGGAAGGAACTCGTCCTAACTGCCCGCATTCTCCAACATGTACTCCCTTAAGAGATCCTCCAATGACTGAATTGTTCGTTCAGACTGACCATCCATTTGAGGATGATAAGTAGAACTAATACTCCGCTTAGTTCACATAGCACTGTTCAAGCTCCTCCAAAACCTTGATGTAAACCTCGAATCACGATACGAAATTATACTCAAAGTTACCCCATGCAGCCTCACAACCTCCTTGATGTAAATCTGAGTCAACCTTTCTAGAGAATAACCCTGGTTGATAGGTAGGACATAAGCACACTTCGTTAACCTGTCAATGATAACCCAGATTGCATCACACCTTTTCTGAGTTCTCGGCAACCCAGAAACAAAGTCCATGGCAATGCTATCCCACTTCCATTCTGGGATATCCAGCGATTGCAACAACCCTGCTGGCTTTTGGTGTTTAATCTTCACTTTCTGACACACCAACCAGGTTAGGACATACTCTACCACCTTTTTCTTCATCCCCAACCACCAGAACAGCTTCTTCAAGTCCTGGTACATCTTGGTATCCTCGGAATGAAAACTCAGCTTGCTTTTGTGTGCTTCCCCTAAGATCATCTTCTTAACTTCGCTATTCACTGGCACACAAACTATTTCCCCAAATTTAAGTAAACCATCAATACCTCTCTTGAATTCCGAAGTCTTACCTTCTTCTATTAACCAGTTCACTTCCTCGAGGTACTTGTCCCCATCTTGCTTCTTCCATAAAATATTCAGGAAAACGCTAGTCATCTTAATCATCCCAAGATTCATCCTATCCTCGACGATTTCCACACCAAGATTCAGATCTCTAAACGCCTTTATCAACTCTAGCTCCTTTACCATCATTGCAGATACGTGCAGGCATTTCCTACTGAGCGCATCCACTACTACATTCGCCTTACCTAGATGGTATTGCAAATCGAATTCATAGTCCTTTATGAATTCCATTCACCTATGCCGCCTCATGTTCAACTCTCTCTGGTCGAACAGATACTTCAAGCTTTTATGGTCGCTGAATAACTGAATTCAGCACCATACAGATAGTGTCTCCATATCTTCAATGCAAACACTATCACGGCCAACTCCAGATCATGCATTGGGTAGTTTCGTTCATGTGTTCTCAACTACCTGGAGGCATATGCCACCACTTTTCCTTCTTGCATGAGCACACAACCCAAACCTTGATAGGATGCATCATAGAATATATCAAATCGTCCTAAAGGATCTGGCAAAACCAACACTGGTGATGTGGTCAACCTTCTCTTCAACTCCTGAAAACTCTACTCGCTGGCCTCTGACCACTAGAACGCCTTCCCCTTTCTCGTTAACTACGTCATAGATAATACAATCTTTGAGAATCCTTCTATGAACCTCCGATAGTAGCACACTAAACCAAGAAAGCTTCTCACATCGCTTATAGACTTTGGGCTTTCCTAACTCACTATAGCCTCAACCTTCGCAGGATCCACTACGATTCCATCCTTACTGATCACATGGCCTAAGAAATGCACTTCCTCTAACCAAAACTCGCACTTTGATAGCTTAGCATACAACTGTCGGTCCTTTAACACTTGCAACACCACACGAAGATGCCCTTAGTGTTCCTTTTTACTCGAAGAGTAAATAAGAATGTCATCGATGAACACGACAATAGATCTGTCTTGGAACGGTCGGAAGATCTTGTTCATATAATCCATGAACACAGCTGGAGCATTAGTCACATCGAACGACATAACTAAGTACTCCTAATGACCATACCGACTCCGAAAAGCAGTCTTCGGCACATCTTCTTTCTTGACCCGGATTTGATGGTACCCAGATCGCAGATCGATCTTGGAAAACACAGCTGCTCCCTTCAACTGATTCATCAAATCATCTATCCTTGGCAACGGGTACTTGTTCTTTATTGACACATTATTCAGCTGACGATAGTCCACACATAACCTCGAGCTCCCGTCCTTCTTCTTCACAAACAGCACTGTCGCTCCCCATGGAGGTGCACAAGGTCAGATGAACTCCTTGCCTAGTATCCCGTCCAACTTTTTCTTAAGCTCCGCAAGCTCTACTGGATACATCCGGTACGACGCTATCGAAATAGGCCCAGTCCGCGGTACAAGATCTATAGCAAACCCCACCTCTCTCTCCGGTGGTAGTCCAGGACCATCATCGGGAAACACTTCAGGAAACTCTCGCACGACAGGCAAAGCTCCCACACTAGAAGTTTCCTTGGCTTCCAAAGAGAACAACACGACACACTCCTTTGATCATCCACCAGTCGAAATAGTCTTGTCGGTAGACATCAATCCAGATCGCTCTGAGAAACGAAGGATTTTGTTTGAACAGTCTAACACAACATGGTTGGTCGAAAACCAGTTCATGCCTAGGATAACGTCTATCTATTGAAGAGGCAAACAGACAAGGTCCACAAGAAAAGTTCGGTTTTCTATTATGATAGGACATTTTAGGCGAACAAACATTGTGTTTAAGGATTCACCAGTAGGTATAGAAACAGGAAGATCGTAAGCTAATGAAGAAAGGGGCAACCCTAAATGATCCATGCACTCTATCGATATAAATGAATGAGTAGCCTCCAAATCAAATAGAATAGATAAAAATTTACCTGAGACTAAACATTTACCTTGTATCAGATCAGGGGATCGAGAGGTTTCCGATCCCCTAACGACAAACATTCTTCTTGTGGTTTGTCGTCGGCTCTGTTGACTCACCATTTGTGATCTCACCCCACTGCTCTGAACTCTTCCACTCAGCTGTTGGAACTGAGCTCTTCTGGAGACCCCTGGCTTGTAATCTGAGGCAAAGTGACCCATCTGTCCACACGTGAAACATCTTATGTGTCGGGTCCCTGGGCAACTCTTGATCAAATATGGTCCCCCGCATCAGAAGCACGTCTGAATTCCTTGCTACCCCTGACTTGAAGTGCCTCCTCCATGGTTAACATTGTGTTGTGCTGGGTGATCGTAAGGCCTCACCCTCTGCTAAAATCTTCCGCTTCTGCCCCTCTGGCTGCTGCTGCGGACTGGTCCACCACTTCTAGCTTGCAGTTCGATTGTCCTTATCCTGTCATGCCCTTCTAGCACGGTGCATTTCTCGACCAACTCAGGAAATGATCTGATACCGAAAGGCAGCATCGTCCTCTTCAACTCGAGCCTCAACCCGTCTTTGAACCTTCTATAGACCCAATCTTCATCTAGTTGGACTTGGTAGAATTGGGAAAACTTGAGTAGAGCTTCAAATCGCATCACATATTCTCCAACAGACATTTGTTCTTGCTTTAAGCTCAGAAACTCCTTCTCCTTCTCTTGCCTCACGCTTCTCGGGAAATACTTTTCTAGGAAGCTCTCCCTGAACAGCTCACAGGTGATGATCCTTCCTTCAGTTTCCAACAGCTCCACCAGGCTTCTTCTGCTCCCACCAGCATGAATGTAACATAAGTTACCTTACGGTCCTCTCTGCAGTGAATAGAACCAAACACTTTCTCGATTTCCTGTAGCCACATCTCTGCAGCTTCTAGGTTGTACTCTCCGTGAAACTGCGGAGGGTTCCCTTTCATAAAGGCATTGAGACCAGTATCCAAAATCTCATATCTCCTAACCGGGTGCAACAGATTCTACCTCGCCTCTCTTTCCCCTTGATTTTGCATAAGTTGTGCAGCTTGTTGTGTCTGTTGTAGCATTGCAGTATTCAAATCCCTCACAGCTCTCATAGCTTCTGATGTATCTCCACCACTCCTAGTACCCGAGTGATCACTGTTGTTGTTGTTATCTCTAGTCTCAGCCGATACACCTCCCGCTCGGGTACGTCTCCTTCCACCGCCTCTAGCCATTTAGCTTCCTGTAAAAAGGAGCTATTAATCCCGATTTATAAGACATACAATAACATTAATAGTTAAACATATTATATGCCTTATGAATAGAACAATTATCACACTTTCATAACTTGCGCATCGGACACTCTATCCAATTTTAGACATAGTTGATACAACTCGGGTATCAACCATCAAAGCCAGTACACTGTCTAGACTCGTAGTTATGGTTCCAGACTCCACAGTCCTTGTTAGAACCAAACTGCTCTGATACCACCACAACGAGATGACCCCACTAACATAGGATAATCCCATTAGTCCTAACTTACATTATTAATTATACCTTAACCGTAGTATAGTGTTAGCTCATTAATAAGGGAGCATAGCAAAAGAAAAACGGTAAACATAAAAATACGCATACGGAAAGGTAAAACGACCAGAGTAAAACATAGATAAAAGTAGCTCTGTATACATAAAACATGCATAAGATGTGGCCCCATCAATAGGGCACTGATATATTGTACATATACAAATCTCTGTACATCAAAACAAAACGGAAATATATAAACATATACATCCAAAAGATTGAAAAAGCTCTCAACAGCTCCCCAACTGTACCCCCACCCATCTCTCCAAAAATACATCAAAAGGCGCACATCTCACACCCTAAGACGCACTGGCAGTATCACACCATCAGCGGTGTGGATACCTGGAATTACCCTGGCCCTCTCCATGAGTACGCCGGTAAAACTTCAACGGCTCATACACTGAAGAAGAGTTGGACACCACTACCCGACGCCTCTTGTAGGTCTGCAGGTACTGCTCCGACCTCCTCCGCTGGCCCCACAGCATGAACCCTCTCTGCCTGGATACATGAGATGTCACTGGTGCCGCCCACATGTAGTCCCTATCATGGTGTCCTGGAAGATGCCACGTCTGGGTGAACCGTAGGAACTGTATAACTCTATAAGGCCCTATGATGTCCGCTTGTGGTGGAGTTTCGCTCCTGAACAACAGACTGATCGGCCCAGTATAGATCGTCAGAAATGTGGAGGGATCCACCCGCCAACCCCGATAATCGTGATAGATGATCTCCAGATCTCCCAGCATCGGCATCCTCGGTGCTGAAGGGGTGTGTCCTCGGGTCCATCACCGATCTCAGCATGCTCGTCGTATTGACACGAACGAAAAACAGAAAAACAACAACATACACCGAAACAACAGGGAGATAAGAATACAGTGCCATAAATATCGGAATAACAACAGTAGCATAGTAAACATATATGGCAAGTAGCATGTATAATAGATATGATAGATGCATCAAATATCTCACACAGCCAAGCATCTCTCAAGTCAAAGCATGCAACAAGCATCCATCTCCATAGACCTCTCGCTCAGATCAAACTTCTAGATCGGGATACTAATCTCATGAAGTATGTCGGTCGAATCTCACTACACAAAGTTCCATACCGGAACATGAGTTTGTTTGTCCAAGAAACCGAACCGCTCGCTGTAACCAATAAGAGTGCATCTCCTTCCGAGCCCGGAACCAGGGTGTCTTGGTCGCCTCCGAACGTTAGCGGTGATAGCCCAAAGTAAAACATAGGGTTTAGGCACTTTGTCAGGGCTCAACCTCTAGTAGGGTTTAGGGTTTCCCAATGTACAACAATATCAACAACTACACTACTCTTGCCTTCCCGACGACAACAATACTCTTTCGCCCCACCAGAATTGCTGGCACGAACTTCAACGAGATCACCGGCACCGTAACTAAGCTTGAGCTCGCCACCTTGTAAAGAACAGCCACCTCGTAGCCGCGAGAACACCGACAAACTCGCACAACCACGAACACAAACTTTGCCCTAATCACGGGAACAACACGTATGCAATAGTGTTAACCCTAGGGCAACTTCAAAGCTAAGATAAAAGGTAGAAACTCAAATAAACACGGGATTCGAGTTTACCTTTTGCGAATCAAGGATTCAATCGGGCGAAGTTGTCAAAAACTTCGTCACGATCGTAGCAGTGTTGCCAAAATCACGTTTCGATGCTTCGATCGCCTCCAACCTCAAGCTTTCTCACACTAGGATTCTATGTCTCTCACTAGAAGCTCTGTAATTCTCTAAAAAACATCCAAGAGTTTCGTGCACGATTGAGGAATAAGGAAAAACTCTCTAAACTTGAGCTTTTGTCCACGCTCTAGCGTGGGAAACCTGCATGCTTGAGCGTGGAGCCTTGTCCACTCCGCCTTCTCCCTGGCCTGACACGTGTCTCACATGCGTCAAAACTCACACCAGCTGGCAAACGCACTCAGCACGCTTGAGCGTGCAACATGGCAACGTTTGAGCGTCGGCACGCTTGAGCGTGTACTCTTCCCACACTTGAGCGTGCTGATCAGCTGGGTAGAGCCTTCCAGACTTCTGACTTCCCTAGTTTCTGGTGTTACACTTTTGTCACTTCCAACCTTATTCAAGCCTATTCTTAAGCTTCTAACTAGGCTTTAAACTAACACCAAACAAATCACACAACCAACCAAAGCCCTAATCGAGATTAACCAACTCGATTAGAGTTACAAAAAATCAGGGATGTTACATTACCACCTCCTTAAAGAAAAATTAGTCCCCAAAATTTCTTTCGCATACCTGTAAACAGAAACGAATATCTCTGGTGCATCTCAGTTTCACGTTCCCACGTTGAATCACTAGTCACTGAGTCTCATTCCACTCTCGCCAGAGGAATGTGCTTACCGCGCAGTTCCTTGATTGTTCTATCCACTATCCAAACAGGTAAAGCTTCGTACTCAAGGTTCTCTTTTAGTTGGACTGATTTGGGCTCTAACACATGTGATGGATCAGGGTAATATTTTCTGAGTTAAGAGACATTAAAAACATCATCTAGGTTTGAAAGATTAGGTGGTAAGGCTGTCTAATAGGCTACAGGACCAATTCGGCGAAGAATTTGAAACGGTTCAATAGACTTTGGTGTAAGCTTTCTGGATTTGATTGTCCTGCTCACTCCAACTCTTGGGGTAACTCTCATGAAGACATGGTCTCCCACTTGGGACTCCAAGGGTCTCCTCCTCTTGTCGGCATGGCTTTTCCGCCTGTCCCTTGCGGCTTTCATCTTTTCCCTTATCACACGGACTTGTTCCGTTGTTTGCTCTACCAACTCTGTACCTAACAGCTGGCTTTCTCCAGTCTCAAACCAACATAACGGAGTCGTGCACTTCCGTCTATAGAGTTCCTCGTATGGCGCCATGCCAATACTTGAATGGAAACTGTTGTTGTAAGTAAACTCAATCAATGGAAGGATTTCATCCCAACTTCCCGTGTTCTCCAGCATGTACTCCTTTAAGAGATCCTCCAATGACTGAATTGTTCGTTCAGACTGACCATCCGTTTGAGGATGATACGCAGAACTCATACTCAGCTTAGTTCACATAGCACTATTCAAGCTCCTCCAGAACCTTGACGTAAACCTCGGATCATGATCCGAAATTATACTCGAAGGTATCCCATGCAGCCTCACAACCTCCTTGATGTAAATCTGAGTCAACCTTTCCAGAGAATAACCCTGGTTGATAGGTAGGAAATGAGCACACTTCGTTAACCTATCAATGATAACTCAGATTGCATCACACTTGTTGTGAGTTCTCGACAACCCAAAAACAAAGTCCATGGCAATGCTATCCCACTTCCATTATGGGACATCCAGCGATTGCAACAACCCTGCTGGCTTTTGGTGTTCAATCTTCGCTTTCTGACACACCAAGCAGGTTAGGACATACTCCGCCACCTCTTTCTTCATTCCTGGCCACCAAAACAGCTTCTTCAAGTCCTAGTACATCTTGGTAGCCCCCAATGAAAACTTAGCTTGCTTTTGTGTGCTTCCTGTAAGATCATATTCTTAACTTCACTATCCGCTGGCACATAAACTCTTTTGCCAAATTTAAGCAAACCATCAGTACCTCTCTTGAATTCTGAAGTCTTACCTCCTTCTATTAACTAGTTCACTTCCTTGAAATACTTATCCTCAGCTTGCCTCTTCCATAAAAGATTCAGGAAATCGCTAGGCACCTTAATCATCCCAAGATTCATCCTATCCTCAATGATTTCCACACCAAGATTTAGATCTCTAAACTCCTCTATCAGCTTTAGCTCATTTACCATCATTGCGGATATGTGTCGGGATTTCCTAGTGAGCGCATCCGCTACTACATTCGCCTTAAGAAAACATTCAACCTCAAGCTCCAACAATGGAGTTTCCTCACCCCCAATTTCTAGGGTTCAACCACACTGTCATAACCTTTGTTTCCCTTTCAATTTCAAGGACATAAACATTAACTAAAAGAAATTAAACAAGATTGAACAAGAGAAATTCAAGAAAACATTAAATTCCCTCACCTCTTGTAGATCCTAAGCTTGATGCTCCAAGCAAAATGAAAATTGGGAAGAAGATGAGAAAGGAAGACACTCCATCGATTCCTCCTCCTCTTCCTCCTTCTTTCACTTTCTTTCTCTGCTAGGGTTTCATAAATCCTTGAAGCAAAACAATAAGAGGAAATTGGTGCTCTCTATTTAAACAAAAATTAAATCCTTGGACAAAAATGCCCCTCATTGCAAGGGAGTTTAAGGGAAACCTCTAAATGATTATCAACCTACTAATTAACTTGCTAAGGGTATGTCAAATTATGCACTATCATATTAATGTCTTAAAACTCGTATTTAATTTATTTAAGGATGCCCAAAAGCATTTTATAAAGAAATAGTGTATTTTATTACATAAAACATATTTATAACTATATATATATATATATATATATATATATATATATATATATATATATATATATATATATCAGGTACAATCATTATACAAAGAGAAACTTTAAATTACCAAACATAATGTCATTTAAAACACAATTTAAATTATTAAAATTACAGAGTATTACACAATCACTATCAATTAACCCCACAAAGGAGCATGCGACTTCAATGGGTGTCAGTGGTGGGCAATCTTTCAAAAAAGAGCAAGAAACAACATCTGAGTTTGTGACAGAATCTCAAACTCCACCGTTTTCTATGCAAGTCGGGTTGGATAAAATTGCGTTTGATGAAGAAGAAGAACAGACAACTCAAAGAAAACAAATAGCAAGATATTCAACCCAGATGAAGATCAACTTCTCGTCCAAGCATGGCTAAATGTTTCCAAGGATTCAGTTGTGGGGGTGAAGCAAAAAGCAAATTCTTTTTAGTTAAGAATCAAAGATAATTTCAATGAGTTTCTTGGTCCTTTCCGGCGAGGGAAGTGATATAAATAAAATGTCAATGGCAGAAGTTGAATAGTGTAGTTCAAAAATTTTTAGGATGCTACAAACAAGCCATCAAAAGAAAGAAAAGCTGAAGCTCTAAGAATGACGTCATGGGAGATGCATACATGATTTATTCTCATGATGTAGGCGAACCATTCAAGTTGGAGTATGCATGGTGTTTGCTAAAAGATGAACCTAAATGGTCAAATAATTCATTTGGAGGATCTAGTAAGAGGAATTCTTGAGCATATTCGTCCTCTTCTAATCTGGACACGCCAACAAGTTGCGACTACAACCCAACTTCAAATTATTTCATAATTTTAATCTTCAAATTATTATTTAATAAAAAATGTTAAAAATGAATTCCTTATTTTTTTTTTATCAGTCAAAACAACAATACGCTTGCAGTGTTGAATCAGACTCTTTTCTCCAGCAGCTTTAACTAATTTGAAGTAGGTGTCAACATAAAAACGCTCATTTAAAATGATCCATATTAAGTTCACATGAAATCAAGGAGATTGTCTAGGGAAAGGGAATTAGAGGGAACATAAAGGAAATTAATATCTATGGATTAGGACTTACCTCTTAAGTCCCGACACTAGGATCCTTCCTCTTCACTCCAACTAAAAGCTTTTACATATCCCTCAGTTATCCCTTGATACATACTCTCTTTGGTCCTTATTATAAGCAAAAAAAATCCCAAAATTTGTGGTCAAATATATAAGCAAATTTCAACTACTTCTATCCTATTTAATGACATTGTTTCTAAAATACCCTTCATTTAATACCAATTTTGTTTTTCAATAACTTAATGTGGGATGCATTTAATAAAAATTGAATTTTCTATGAAGGTAATTTAGGTAATACCCTTAATTTTTTAACAATATTAAATAAGATTAATCAACTTTCTTAATATGTATGTTCCATTTAAGTTTTGCTTATAATAGAAACCGGAGTAGTAAATTTGATTATGCTAACGATCACCTTAAAAGTCAAAACTCTTTAATGATTTTGAACTTCAATAATGATGTTAAATTTTACACAAACAATAGGTCAAACTTAAACATTAATTCTTTCACTAAACACCCTCCTATAAATAAAACGGTAAAAAAAAAAAACATTTAATTCAAAACTCAAAGGAACAAACCAAAAGCAAATACACAAGATAAATATATTTCATACAAGCTCAGAAATTTTATTTCTTTCTTTCCTATCGTACAAGAGAGACAGCTCCCAACATCAAATTACGCTTATACCAAGCATCGACAATGAACTGCAAAGAATAAAACTAAGATTTAAGTACGGCCCCGTATAAGAGGCTCAGAGCTGGTGGAGTTGAGGAAGATAAATGTAAGTAACTTTAACTTTACAAGCAGAGAGACTGTTTTTAAAATTTGAACCTGTAACCTTCGGATCACAAAACAACAATCTTCAGGTTACGTCAAGGTTCACCCTCAAAAGTGTATGAGGCTCCCAACTGACATGCAACACATTTCTAGCGCCTGTCAGCATCTCTCACAATTTTTCAAGCCATTAGTGATGTGGGTGGGCGAGTAATCGTAACAAGACTATTTCTGTTTACTAGAACCACATATTAGAATGAAAAAAGCTCATATTTATTTACAGGTTCATTTTAAGGTACTCAGCCTAAATTAGTGAGCACCGATGCGCAGTAGATGACCTTCAATCACCAGTTTTGCGGTTTTTATAAATGAGGTCAAATATTAAAATTATTTGTTTAGGGGTCATTGTAATTTTCTTATTTTGATAAACGATGTCCATGTACCCAGTCCCTCACTGTCGTTGTTGCCGTCCCTCCTCCCCTCTCCCCACTGCGAACAACCACCATGAAGTTTCGTTCTGCCACATTCACCACGTAGCCAGTGCTCAGTCCAAAACCAGAGCGTCGCTGCCACGTGACAGCCGAACTCCACCATGCACAAAGTTGCTTCAGCTCGGACCAGATCTGTCGCCCAGCTCCTCCAGTGTGTGCTCCCAGCTTCGTCCAGCCACCACACGCACCTCCCACTGCAGATCGCCTCCACCGTACCAGATTCATGACCCCCCCCCCCCCACCTAAATGTAGCCTGACGTGCGACAAGGGAACACCATCCTTGCCCAACAACTTAAATTAGAGTCTATATTTTTCGATTAAGACTCTAATGCGGCTGTTGTGTCTAGTACGCACGAATGATGAAAGATCCAGCTGTGCGACAAGTATGTTAATACAATAGCTACCTCGAAGAAATGGATGGTGGAGATCTGTTCACCATGACCACAGAACCGAATTTCAAGAACAACATGAAATTTGATCTCAAATTGCCCCTCTGTCGCACGATTGGGTTATGGCGGTGTTGAGCGACGACTAGTTGGGTGGAGCAGCGACTTGACGACGATTCAATGGGCAACACAGATGGGTGTGGGGCAGAGATGCAAAGGTTTCAGAGTATCCGAGGTCAAGCATTAAGGACCAAGTTGCAAATTTTATTTTTAGAGGCATATGTTTACAAATATAATTTCACACTTCTAAACCCAAAGTTTGATTGCCAGGTATAAAATCTCAACCTTTCTTTTTTTTTTTTCCTTTCTTTTTTACCCACCACATGATTAGTAATGAGCACCAGTACTCACCAACTTGGGGTGAGTATTGTAACACCCCATTTTAGGGGTCACAATTATTTAACACAATACGAAAGAAATGCGGAAATATATTAACATATAAAGAGCTTACCGAAAATATGGATTTTTTTTTTTTCTTTTCTTTACTCAAGTTCGAAAACAGATAAGTGTGCTTGTACTCATAAAAATAAATACACATAAGCATAACCGACATTGAAACAAATAAAAGCTTCCATAATACATATATATAAGACCAGTAGTTTTTCAACATTTGACTACAAAAGAAAGTAACCAGCATAAAGACAACTCAACCTACACTACTTGGAGACGTAGATCCACAACATAAAGGGGAAGGGGGTATATCATAAAAGTACAGACGCTAGGAAAAACACTAGAGACTGGCCAAAAACTGATACTGCACTACTCATCAGAGTAGTACTCCTCTGGGTCCTCCTCCTCCATGGCCTTCTCCTCCTCGTCCTCCTCCTCTAAGGCCTGCATGTCATATCCACTCATGATCTGTTCCGCATACCGAAGCATCTCCTCATCAGTCCTCATCCACCATGCATCCTGACTCGCGCTGGCAGGGGCTAGTTTAGGAACGTCCTCCGGCACATATTTGGGTACTTCCTCTTCCTCCTCCTCCTCCATCTCCTCATCGTCAGACGAGGGAATAATAAGGGGATTAGAAAAGGATACCCTGGTATGAGCTGGTGTGCTCTTGCTAGCAGTCATCCTCCAATTCGCCCGCTGGCGAGGAATTTGAGGATGTAGCTCGAAAGGCACATAGGTAGGCCTTGGGGGTGGGACAACAAGGACAGAAGGGCCGGCAGAAGATACAGGTACGAAGGAAGTAGACGGTGTAATAGGTGGAGGTGGCATGGAAGCAGGGTCGATGTACTCATCACTGGGCTCCTCTCGATGAACTGCAGGCTGGGCACTAGGTAGTCACGGATGGGGTGGTGGTGGCTGGGTAATCCCCGATCTACCCTCACCACTGATCCGTAAGGTTAAAACTCTCTCGGACAAGCTCGTCATGGAGAAAGTTAACTCCCTCCTGCTCGTGAGACTCACTGCTCCAGTGTAGGTGCGACGTCCATCAGGATGGATCGTCCAAGCGTCCGGTCCATCGTGAAGTGTCAAGTCCAAGGTCAAATGGGAAGGTGGATCGCGCGCCATATCTACTCACCATAGCAAGATGAAAACCACGTGAGCAACGTGACAGCAAAAGTAATGAGGTGAAATTTCACATATCGCACAACCAGAACAGCAGTGATAAAAGTCACGCCACACGCACCCAATCAGCATGCAGCGCATGGGCTTTCACAGAATTAATTACATAGCATCACAGTTAATATATCAATCAACAATAATATGGGTCAAATGTCAACTCAAGTATGCAATGACACAAATGCAACATGACTCAGACCCCTACTCCATGGAGCTAAACATAACAAGAGTGAGTGATTGGGAGAACAGTGTCTGCGTTATCTCAGCCCACTGTGCCACATCCAAAGATTGCAATCATTGCAACAGCTCACGCCAGACATTCTTTACCCAAATCATGATTTGTCTGCTGTCCAGTCAGGACATCAGCATTTTTCGACAGGTCACCCACGACACAGAGGAGCTACTCTCTGGCCACATGTGGTCTCCCTAACCCCAACGTCCTCAAGATCTCCACGATCGTCACCTCTAACAATCGCACCCATACAAAGGTGTAAGCTCAACTCTCGGGCACAACGCCCAACTCATGTACAGATGCGTATGCATGGCAAGAAAAAGCCACAACACAACATGTACAACTCCATCACTGTGGTACCTCGTTTATCTCTTGATAAACCACAGGGCACCCCTACAGGACCCACTTTCACACGACTTGCCATCAGTCGCCCATCATTGGTTTCGTTCCTTGCAATCACGTACCACCTCGTCGTTCGTAACACGATGTTCATGTCTTATGATATATTAGTCCATAACCTAGATGTATTATGGAGGATAGGATCCACAAGGATCAATCTTCTCACTTGTCTATCAAAGGAAACATTACTTATTCTTTATAAGTAACTCTTTGTGATTACGCTTTATGGATTCCTTAGATGACCTAAACATCAAGGGTGTGGATCATGGTTTTGTCATGGCCACTAGATATTAGTACATGTCTTTTACTAAATCTTTGTGAGTCCATTATGGAGCTCATTGGATACTTCTTAGGAGATAACACGCGTTTATACTATTAAAGTAAAAGCTTCAAAGTACTATCCCTTATAGTAAAGTAGTTGATGAAATCTCCTTTATTAAGTATAGTTTGAAAAACTCTATTCAAGTGTCCATAAGGCGTCTCATTTAGTGTAAAACTCTTTTGAATTGGTTTCCTAGTTCTATTACTTAGTGTAAAAGAAATATACTTCCTATTTGAAATCACCATTTTGTTTTCAAATGAACTATGACTTATATAATTTTGGAAAGTTCAAAAAGATAGTAGTAGTATACAACCTACTATCTTCTCAAAGAAGACTTACTAACCAAAAATCCTTGAAAACCATCTTGGCTAACTATGAAACTCTTGGTTCTTGAAAATCTTTTCTTCAAAAACAACTTATTAAAATAAGTGGTTGATCAACATCAAACCAACATATTCTTAAAATAATTTTCACATGAAGTCAAGAACACTTATTTCACAACAAATAGTTCTTTTGGAACCAAAACTTGATTTCTTTGGAAATCTCTTCAATTATATGGCTCTTATACTTTAGTATGAACTCATTAAACCCCTTAATATTAACATTTTAAGATCCTAGGCCTATATTACATAGCAAGGCCGAATGCCCCAAGTAATAAGGGTAGGCTTTCTTTTATTTATTTTGCAAAGTTGGAACCATTTTAAGTCCATTACACCATCACTTGAACATAGAATCTTTGGCTTCCCTCATCAAATACTACAAGGCTGAATCTCACACATCTTTATTCAACCAAAATGAAGCCATTCAACAATAATCAAGTGACTAGAAAAATCATGCTAATACATAAACATATTATCAAGTTAACTTGGAACATAAATAAGTTCAACATTCTAAAATCCTATCCGTAGGTCTTTGAACCTAAGAATAGTTTTCACCATGCCAAAATGATTTTCTACAAGCACATACAAGCATAATCATCATATCAACATCACATCATAAAACTAAATGACAATAAAGTAATGAACTTTTATGAGGAAACCCTAGATCTAGGCTTTTCCTTCAACAAATTAGGAGGCCTTTATCACCACCATTAAGGTGTGATATGGTTCACACCCCCATTACCTTTGTGAAGCTTCCTTGAAGAGAATGAAGGAAAAACTTGGTCACCAACACAAGCCAAAACCGTGGCCTATAGAGAAAAGAACAAGACCATGAACTTTGATTTTTCAACCTTATAAACATGGTAACACAAAGATGTTCTCAAGAGTACTAAAGCAAAGGAACTAGGTTAGAAACTTACTCTTGAGTAAGGGGTTCAAAAACAAGTTCAAGAAGCTTGAAACCTTCTTGAATGATTCTTGAATAACTTTGAGTAAACAACTTCAAATGATGAAATTCCAAAGATGAAAGTTGTTTAGATGAATGAGATGAACAAGAATGTGAAGTCAAAATGATGAAATAAGATGGGTAAGGTTACTTGCCAAGGCTGTCCGAATGCAAGAGGGAAGTGAGAGAAGAGAGAAAACTTTGAACTTTGGTGTTTGAGTGAGAAATGAATGGAATAGTGTGACTAGGGTGTTCTCCCCTCTAAGTGGCCGAATAGTAATTTTCATTCAATTTTGGTCATAAAGAATGGAAGGCCAAGATGCAAAGAGATAAGTGTGTTGTTGCTTAAGGAGAGCTTAAGGACAAGATTAACCAAAAATGGCTAAAACACTTTCCATTAAGAGTTAGTGTCATAAACTTTCTTGGATATAATAAAAGGAAGATCTTGGCTCTTCCCAAGTCAAAATGGCCGAATGGCCTATCCAAATGTAACTAGGTCCATTTAGTTAGGAATAAGGTGATTAGGGTTTTTACCAAAAATGGATAATTGGTTTTTACTACTTTTGATAAATTTTTGGATTTTAAGAAAGCTAATTCTCTTTATTAGGAATAATCAACAAGGTAATGGAAAAATTTAATTCAACATCACATTTCACTCAATTCCCCGTTTCCCGGCCTCCGATATGTAAAACGAGAAATTACCCGATACCGATCAAAACAGAACTTTTATCGGTTTTCGTCTCATAACGACAAAAAAACACTTTACCACAACATAACTATGGATATAAAACCATCATATAAACATCTACACACACACAGATAGGTAAATAGATATATATATATGAAGTCATACCAAACATAAGGTAAAAATCACTAATGGTGATTATAACCGGTTACAGGAAAACGGGGGTGTTACAAGTACCATAAAATGAATCTTATTTACAAGCTCCTGATGTTAATTTGGCTTAAAAAGTAGCATCGGTTGCATATCTATAAATATTATAAAGTAAAAATCATGGGTGGAAACTTTTGCCTCATGTCATCTTCAGAATCACTATAAAATTTAAATTCTTTTGACAATTGTCAAAACTTTCCACTTTTAGAAAATATATTATTTACATAAATTTATTTTTTAAATCAATATTATATATTATCAGATATTTCCTCTCCCACTTACATTGGTATTGGAGATTATCAATCATTTCCATTGTAATTAATTTATTTAAATCAACTAAAAATTAATTGTCTTACATGAATTGTGATAAACAAAAGAGTCCTAAATTATTATCAATAAAAGTTGTTGTCATAACTTTGGCTCATACCAATAAAATGTGGCACCCATTTCCAATGTTACATTTTAGAGCAAATAAAAATAATTCTTTATATTTATAATTTTTTGGGATAAACAATTATAAGACGTTGGGGAAAATAAGATTACTTTATAGATATAACATATATATCATTTTTTTTTCTTGACTGAAACTTTGTTGATATGTGTTAAAATCCATGTTTGAGCTACTAAATCTATGTAATTAGAATATATATATATTTATATATTATATATATATATATATATTTCCAAAACAAATAAATAATTTAAAGATGATGAATGATTTCCAAAAATAATTTACTTAAATCTTTGAGTTATTTCTCCTATATTCCTGATGAAAATTTGCTATAAAAATGTAGACAATCAAATGAAAATATAAAATTCAAATAAGTATATTTGTTCATCTAGAGTTTGTTTTTCTATCTTCCACTCATGGCTAAAACTAAATTTATTAGCGACAATTCTCCATCAAAAGATAAATGGACGATCAAAGTTGAGTACTATGGCTTTAGAAACAACCAAATTTCTTGCAACTTCAATTGGGAGATAATGTAGAGTTGGTTTGTTTGGATAAGAATATATTATCTATAACCATTGCTTAATATATTTTAACTATATGTTTTTTACAACTTCTTTCATGACTAATATTTGAACTTCTTAATTTTTTTTTAATGTAGGAAGGAAGGATCTAAGCTACTGCTAGAGGTACTCTTCACATTAAGGATCTTTTGGTTGAAGACAATGATGTTTATGAAATATTTAACTTTGAATTGGCTTTGAATACCCATCTATATAAAATAGTAAGGTATGCATACCAGTTGACCCTCAAGAACAACCGTAACTTTCATACCAATATCAATCATTCCCATGTATGAATTTTCCTTTGTCAATTTTGACATAATTTTAAATGAAATGAAGGAAGGTGCTTATTTAGTTGGTATACATATTGATAAATGAAAAGGCAATTTTATAATATTTTATTTTCTCACATTGTTTTAATTATTTCAACATGTAATTGATTGTTGTCTGGTGTTAGTGGCTTGATATTTTGATATTATTATATTTTATTTTTATTACAATCAAAATATTTTTTAATATATAAATGAATATTTAAATATTTTAATTTAGCATTTTATATTCCATAAAAAGCCTATGCAAGCATAAAACACATGTAAATTTTAATTTTAGAATTCAAATATAAAGAGATAGTAAAAATAAATGTAAAAGTTATTAATATATTTAAGTACACTTAAGAGTTATTAATCTCAAAATATTAATTTGAAAATTTTCAAAATAAAATTTATTGGTGGAATACGTCAAAATGAGATTAATGTTTCCAATATTTCAAGAATTATTAATTTCAAAATATATATTTCAAAATTTTCTAAATAAATATCATTGGTGAGATTGGTCAAGTGAGATTAATACAATGTAGTTGTTAATATTTCAAGATTTATTAATTTTAGATATAATTTTGTAGTTTTTAAAATAAAATTCATTGGTGGAGTGGGTCAAGCAAGATTAATATGGTGTAGCTTTTAATATTTTAAGAGTTATTAATTTTGAAATTTTAATTTCAAAATTTTCAAAATAAAATTCATTGATAGAATGGATCAAACAAGATTAATATATTATAGTTTTCAATATTTAAGATTTATTAATTTCAAATATTAATTTTGAAAATTTTAAAATAAAATTCAATGGAGTGGGTCAAGCGAGATAAATAAAATGCAATCTTTGATATTTAAAGAGTTATTAATTTTGAAATTTTCAAATAAAATTAATTGGTGGAGCGGGTCAAACGAGATTAATCAATGTACTTATTAAGAATTTGCTTAGTTACTTTCGATAAATCATCATATATGCATGATTTTCTTTGATGGTCTTTTAATTCATTATTGTGTACAAATATTTAAGTATGAATATTCAAAATAATGAAATATTTTTCCTCACAGATTATCTATCCATGCATCGCACATCTCCGATAATAATAATAGTAGTAAACTTATTCATTTTTTTTTCTATCTATTTATCCTTCATATACTTGACGAATACTTATTTGTTGCTATTTTAATTTTAATTTATTATTTTGTATATTTAAATATTAATATTCTTTCAAAATAAATCAAAATATTTATCTTTACATATAATTCTTCCTTACATTTTAAAGCCCACCAAATTTCCCACCAAATTTGTTTCACATATTAGCATCATTTAATTTTCAGTTGTTATTTCTAACATGACTGGATATTTGAGACTACAACACACACACACACATACATTTCTTTACTCTAACTCAATATGCAATGCCTCGACTTAAACACATTTACTTAAATCAAATATTATTCCAATATCGTCTAGAAATGTCTAACAACAAACATTTCTCTTTAATGTTAACCACCCGGTAGATGCTCTATAAGCAATCACCACGACTAGCAGAAGCTGTAGCAGAGTAGACAAACATTTAGAGGTCAAACAATAGTAGGAGGCATCTGTCCTTTCATTTTAGTTTAAAGTAATATTTTGATCCTTATAGGTAACACCGATTCTTCATTTAATCTTTATATGTAAGAAGTTATTAAAAAGGTCCTCATACGTACAATCGTTACCCATTTGGTCCCTCCCGTTATGTTGCCGTCTTTAATGATCCATTAACTAATACGTATAAGGACTAAATGAAGATATACCACGTATAGGGATCCAATAATTTAGGTTAAAGTAATAATCTGACCCCTATACATGACACAAATTCTTCATTTAATCCTATACATAATAGTTAACGGATCATTAAAAACGACATCATAACGGAAGGGACCAAATGGATAACGATTGCACGTATGAGGACCTTTTTAATAACTTTTTACATATAGGGACTAAATGAAAAATCGATATCACCTATAGGGACCAAAATATTACTTTAACCATCATTTTAATATATCATGGATTTGGCCCTTTCTGGTCCCAAGCTTCAATGACAGAGCCACTGTACACTGGTTTGAAAAAATAACAGTTAATGAAAACGATGAGAGTACATTTTTTATTGTACACTGGTTGAAGCAGACTCTCAGGTCTCATGCACCACCGTGAAAAGGGCAGTAATTTTGGCCTAACCTTGGCCTTACCAATGGGGCTTTTGTTGGACTGTTTCAGATGAAACCTAAAAGGGAAAAGACACATTAAAATGGCATTCTTTATTTTCCTAATTTTAAAATTTGTTATTTGTTTTTCGGAGATTAAGGAACAAAACTTGTTATTATCAAACAATAAAGCTACGCATATAGGGATGAGGATCTTCTGTCCTATCTTGATGTACTATACCATGTCTCAATCAATAGTATCTTGTCATGTATTCTACTTTTTCAATATTAAATAAAATTTTAACTTACATAACAAGATATTATAGTTGGGACATGATATGATATACCAAAATGGAACAGGAGATCCTCATCCCTTGTATAGTTGGTTTAGCTTCTTTCTTTCCATTGCCATCATCTTGAACTTTTATGTCCAAAAGGATCTATCAATTTCTTTTACTTTTCTGGAGATGGTTCAGGCATGGAACCATGCGTTCTATTCTCAAAAGGAGTTTTATTGAGACAGTGGTCCCAAAAGTGTGGTGAACTGGAGTGATACCACGAGGTGGGGTAAAGGTCTGCATAAAATGAAATAGACAAATTCTCGAGTTGAGAAGAGTCATGAAAAAATTGAAAAGAGAAACTACAGCCAAAAGGTAAAACAATATATCCACAGGTTCTAACAGGAGTTCCGCATTCTTCATAAACTTGCATTACAAAAAGGCTGATTATAATACAATGTCCATGACAAACTAAACTGTCATAGATTACAAATCACAACAATTTCTTCTTTCCTTCTAATTTTTGCCTCCACATATTATTACTTCATAACAAAATGGCCAAGTAAATTTATTATCATGACAATCAATCTTATGAAGAATAATACTGCTAATTTTTGCCTTGACATATTATTATCCTACTCATCATTCCGAACATAATTATTATATATCAAAATGGCCAAGCAAACAAATTAATACTCTTCCAGGAAAACTACAAAAGGAAAAGGAGTTGCAGGAACTCCTTACCACCATTGATTGACCCTAGAAGTTGCCTTCACAATCTGAGTCTAACAAGGGCTTGGAATAAAAAAATGCTTCCTCTTTGTTACCTGTACCAGAAAAGAAATCCAAGATCAAGATATCATTATGCAAAAAGTATGGCATTAGCATATGAATTAGCTAACTAGGATATGAAAACTTAGAGGAAGTAATTCGGCAAATGAAGTAGTAACAAGAAACAGTTAATCCAGCCAATTGAACTAAACATTGAATCTTGAGTTTGGAAAGTTACAAGAGGTAGGGAAAAACATAATCATTTCCCAAGCACTTCTTCCATTGATCAGTATATCATTAGGACAAAGTAGCCATTTCAGTTCTTTACTTTTGGCGATTAGATCATGGTATTCAGCTACTTGTTATTAGGCCACTCTAACGAGTTATGGATGGTTGAACTTTCTGGAGGAAGTCAGCAAGACGAAGATCATCCATGTCAAATGATAGGAACCTCGAATACCTAAGTTGTATGTGAGTAGAAAGAAGGCATGCGATGCAGGGAATTATGGCCACGAGAGAGAAAATGAAAAGGTTTCTACTGTGTCACTAACTGCTGAGTTGGCAATAGGGACTAAGGAGGGTAGTAGGCGTGTGATTCTGTTGAAGGGGGTATATAGTTAAGGAATGGGAAAGAGAGAGGCAGGCTGGAATTGGGTTGGGAATTGGGAGAGACTAAGCACTCCAATTTGCCTAGACTATCATGTTTTCTCTATTTGCTCTGTATTTCCCTCTTTCCAGTACCGTCATCACCTTGATGCAGGCTTGGGAACATCAATAATACAGTGATTCATCTTCATTTTTGTCTTAATTTTCCTGGTACCTATCAATGGTATCAAAGGTCTTGATCCAGGGAGCCAAAATAATGAATACGAGGGCGACGTTGGAGTCTAGAGTGGAGAATTTGGAGAGCGGCTTGCTGGAATGGAGGAAAGAAAATCAAACCCAGCTGAACGAGATGAAGCGACTCTTGAAAAGGAGGAAACGAGAATACTTCAGACGTCGATTTCGACGTGATTATGCTCCAAGTCAATATGTGAAAGGGAGAGTGGATCCAGCCGCATTGAAGAGAAATCAGTCACTCCCATATGACAACAGTGGAATCAGCGTTGATAGAAAGGGTGCGGAATTTAATCGGCAAACTGAAAAAGAAATTGATGAGGGGAAATGAGAACAGGGTCGTCGACGTACTCCGACAATGGCCACAGAAAAGGAAGGCCATGGAAACCAAGCTGGAGGAACTCGTTCGCGATCACAACGAAGGGAGGAAGGTCAAGTTCCGTCATATGACGTTGGAGAAAGGAAGCTCGAAATTCCGGTGTTCACATAAGGGAAGAAAGAACTTGAGGAGGAAGATGAAGGTAAAGTAAGTGCAGAAGATTGCTTGGGGTAGATCAAACCATTGAATCGCCAAAGCGTGGACCAAGGAAGGAGATGATCTTTGAACTATTTTATTGCAAATGTATAGGTAAGGAGAAAGGTGAGTTGTCGGATCAATTACTCCGACCAACAAAGTTGATAGGAAAAGGGCGTTGGTGGTGGTTGGTTTTTGGGAATAAGCGGTGGCTACAGCAGAAAAGATGATGAGCCCTGTATTGGTGGTGGTGTCAGCGGCAAGATAGAGGTAGACTTGGGCAATAGCGGCAATGGGCGCTGCAAGGGTGGTGGCCGAGGTAATGGGAAGGTGACAATGGTTGGCGGTGAGCGTGTACGGCCACCGGAACTGGACGCATCGATGGAGGAAGGTGGGTCATCAACAATGGCCGAGTTTGGGGTTTCATAGTGCCAGCCAATCTTCCACCTCTGGAGTCATGCGAGCCACCAGACCCAGGGCCTCGTGCGGCTGCCCTTGGGACGATTGCAGTTCCAGAGCATAAAGACATGGCTGCTGCAAACAACAGAAGTATCGTGAAGAGGAAGCATAAGGAAGGAGGGGCAGAGATGGATTTACAGAAATTAGGTCACTTTAACCTAATGGGCCAAGCCCAGATCAATAGAGAGAAGTGGGACTTAAAATAAAGGAAATTATTTTAGACTCAGTGGGTCAAACCCAACTCTGTTAGCACAAAATGGGTTTTAATAAAACAGAAGGTGAGCGGAATTTCACAGCTGTACAGTGGGCCTATTTCAGAAATTCGAGAGAGATCTCATTTAGACTCTAGGCTGAACAAGTGGGCTTTGTGGGACACTGAAACTGGGTCTCAGTCTTTTAATTTGTGCACATCCACTATAAAGCTGAGGAATGCACTTGGTTTCTGTATGATTTTTCCCTCACAAACACGCATGCTGCAGAGCAAGAATGAAGTAGATAGGAGGATATGAGTAAACAAAATTACAGGAGCTATCTCATTGCTTTTTAGTTTTCCATCTCATTATGCTAAATTGCATTTAGAGCATCACCACTAAGCAATTGGTGCTTCTTAGACTAGTCAATCGGAGGGTAGACACAAATCCTTTAGGGACATATATTCCAGGGAAGTGAACATTGTCCCTAAGAACTTAAGGGTAATTCTTGGATTTGATAAATTAGCTGAGTGTAGCTCTCCTAAACCAGAATGGGTATCTCCAAAGCTTGGCCTCTTACTATATATTGCATGCTCCGTAGCTTGGAGATGGAGGTCATACCTCAAACATGGTGAAAGTTGAGATTATCGAAGGGAAGAATCATGAATAGAAGATGGAGGGGGTATAACAATAGCAGCACAAGACATTGAGATAGTCCAGGATTTCTTCTTATTTGACCTGGGGGGGAACAGATGCAGAATTTCAAGGTGGTTGTGCTGCTATTATGAAATCAGGCCCAACTTTGATCATTGACCCAACTCCTCTTGTGGCTGAATCAACTATGCTATTGGAGTTGAAGTGAATTTCCAAAATAACTTTCTAAAGAGCCAAATCTGTGCTACTAACTTCCAAGACAATGCATGTGGTTTCTTGCTGGGTCATGTGGTTTGCATCCCACCCATTTGTGATGAGATATTGGAGATTATTGCTGCTTGCTGCAAGCAGTGTGGAGTCGAAATTAGCAGTACCAATATGGGTTTAAGGGAACATGGTTCTCAGCTATCAGGTTTCAAGCAATGGGACCCCGGGGGGACACTTCTTTCAGCTGTTACGAGACTCTTATCAGATCTTCAGCTTGAGGACAAGGTGTGCCTTGCGGAGGGGAGTGTTGATAGGAACCTAGAATAACTAAGTTGTATGTGAATAGAAAGAAGGCATGCAATGCAGGGAATTATGTCCAAGAGAGAGAAAATGAAAAGGTTTCTACTATGTAACTAACTGCTGAGTTGGCAATAGGGACTAGGGAGGGTAGTAGGCATGTGATTCTGTTGAAGGGGATATAGAGTTAAGGAGTGGGAAGAAGAGAGGCAGTCTGGAATTGGGGTGGGACTTGGGAGAGACTAGGCACTCTCCAATTTGCCTAGGCTATCTTGTTTTCTATGTTTGAGCTGTATTTCCCTCTTCCCAGTACTGTCATCACCTTGATGCAGGCTTGGGAACATTAATAATACAGTGATTCATCTTCATTTTTGTCTTAACTTTCCTGGTACCTATCATCAAATAATCTAGGATCTCAATCACCATATGCGGAGACACTTAGTATATTAAAGCTCTTGAACCAATTTCGGCTACATGTGGGAATATGAAGCAAGTTATTTCTGTTCTAATGTGCTAGGAAGATCCAACCCAACACAAAGCAACGGACTATGTACTATTTAGTTCAGGAGTGTTAGTGTAAGTGTTTAGCTTAAGTGAGTGTAAACCTCACTCGAATAGGATTGTCTCAGCTGATCCTAGCTCCTAGAGTTAGCTCGAACTGAGAGGAGGAGGAGGAAGGTGGAGGCAAGTATAACATAGCTTGAAAAAAGTCCCCCAATTACAGAAAAATCAAAATAAAGTAGCACCATAATGTAAATAAAGTAGCTAAAAACAAACTGGAGTGGTAGAAATAACCAATTTTAGTTTTACTTGCCTCCAATGTCCAACCAATTTTAGTTTTACTTGCCTCCAATGCCCCTTGCCTTCAGAACAACCCTTAATCTCGGCATTTGCCAAATCTTCTGATCCCACCTCTTTCCACAACAGAAAACACAAGGCTTTTGGGTGGTCGGGACCTCCACTGCAGCGGCAGATGCATAGCGGTGTTTGGGTAAGCGAGATGAAGAGATGGTTGAGAAGTCATAGTGCTTGATAGAAAAGGAAAAAGCTGGTATGCATTTGGGGTGAGAAGGAAGAAGAGGGCAAAATCCCCATTTGCAATTCAGTCCTCTTCCGATATCACCTCTTTCCACAACCTACACCCACAAAAGGTGTTTGGGTGGCAAAGACCTTGGCTGGACTGGCAGATGTGTGGTGGTGTTTGGGTGAGGGAGACGAAGAGATGGGTGTGACGTCGTGGTGGCTGATCAAAGAAGGAAAAAGCTCATGTGCGTTTCGGGTGAGTTGGAATAAAAGGACAACATCTCAAATTGCAAACCACTCCTTTTACCGGCTGTATTTTTTTAACACTCCACTTTAACAGTTTAGACCCGGTTACCTTGAGCACCACTTATGTCCATTTAGGCTTGTGGACCACGCACGGTAAAAGGCTCCAGCTTGTAAGGGTCCATTTCCATTCTGAGTCCAGTCCTGTACATAGAAAGATGTTTATTGAGTTGTGTATGACGCAACAAAAATAGCTGAAACGGTATGAAATAATATAAAATTTGAGTATGTTATCTGAACAATAGGAAAGCCATAATCATATGAAAGTGCTTTATTACTATATTAAACAATACCTAAATTTAAGCAGTATTCAAGGAGATAAAAACACAGTCAGATTACCAAGTTCATCGTGCCAAATTAAAAACGGTAAAGAAGAAAAGTCTCTTTGATAATAATAGCACATCATGGTTCAACAAGTTTGATAGGACAAGGCAAGATGTAATTGTCACCCTGCACAGCAGGGTATTATGCTAACAGACCAACATGTATAAAACATATCTATTATAGAATGTAAACAATAAAAAACATTAAAACCATGTAATAAACTCTAACAGACCAAAATTCAGAATGTGCAAGAAGAAGCTAGAATGAGAAAGTACTAATTTTGAAAAGGAAAGGGAATTGAATGCAAGAACTATCTATTATACAACTAGGTTTTTGTTTTTCAGTTACTACAACATAAAAAGGGGGAGGGAAGGAGAGGGAAAGAAAATATATGATGGATGGACAAGTAAAATCTCTAAAAGACCGGGAAAAGGCATACAAGCATTTCGCCTTAGAGAGCCATTCGTGTTGGTAGTAAAAGCCATTGCCTTTCTTTCTTGCCCTGACGAAAAAAATTCTTGCATCCTCTCAGGCCAGTCAGAATTTAATCTGCGGGCAAAATCTTCCACTTCCCTGTGTCAAAGGGTGCCAAGCAGATAAGATATTCTATGCATCATCTTCAAATCACATTAATATAACTGTTACGTAAAACATTACTTTATATCGATTGATATATTCCATAACCCAAAATGGACGTGAAAAACAACATGCGGAAGGCAATTGGCAGTAATGTCATGAACATTGTCACTTGGGTTATAGATCAAATTGTAAGAGTAAGGTGGGTAGAGGTCATAGTTTCAATTCCTTGTAAACTAGAGAAGGTTGGTCTTTTGAACTCACAATGTAATGACCAATCTTTCTGAAAAGCATAAGTAATTAGGTGGAGGAACCTAAATGGTTTTATATTTCTAACAAGCCTTCTCATGCAAGAGCCCTTTGGGATTAAAGCATGGATAATGCACAAGCCCATCCTACCTTGTGCTAAAATGCAACTTAGCGGCAAGGATCAAACTCTGGACCACTTGGTCGTAGAAGTTCTAATTATGTCATAAACCATCTCTCCCAAAAACCTAAGGTATTAGGTGAAGGCATATGAAAAGTTTCATATTTCTAATAGGCGATAAGGGGAAATTTAACGATCATCATAACGTTATTAAATACTTATTAAGAAAACGGCAAAAAAAATTGTTAACATCCTAAGCAAGCAAATCTTACATCATTATGCATGTTTTTTTTTTTTTAATAAAAGAACTACGTAATTGGCTAAAACTCCTCTGAAGTGAGTTGGACTTTAAAGTAAGGTGTATCCACCCTTGATTTGATTAAGTGCATAAAGATCTTAACCCACTAAATGATCTAAGGGTAAATCCACCCTTACTCACTTTAGAGACAAATTCACTATAGAGGAGCCTTTTTCCTATGTAATTGACCATTTCTAGAAGCCAGAAGTAATATTGTTAGATTAAAAATTTTCTAGAACACAGACACGTGCACACACAGATCAAAACCAATCGCATTATCTATCCAAAGTTTTACAATATTCAGGATTATGAGAAATCTATTGCTAGACAGCTATGTGATACAAATATTACTAAATATATCATTCTCCTCCAGAAGAGGGCCAAGATAAAAATATAACACTTTGTCAAATCCAAAACCAACCGAACTTAATTTTGGACAATGTCATGCCTCTCTCTCTTTGTCATAAACATACGAACACAAGCACTTCACGCCATATTCAACCAGCAATAGATGATTGAAAAACTACAATTTGTAGAAGGATAGAATTCAATCATTCTGATGCCTTGTCCTCTGCATGTGCTATACTCCATACAAAATCTATTCAGGAATGCTACTGACCACTAATCAGAAGAAAAGTTAGTGATCCGCCACTGCAACTATGCTAAAGATATAGCCATACAAAAGAAAATTAAAATTAGATTTTAAACAATATAGTGTAAACAATGCACTTAGAATATTGCCCAACCTGTCGATTTTTATCTTTAGTGCAGGATCAATCTCATCGTCTATATCTCCATCATCGAACTCTTTATGAGCAAATGTGTCATCCTCCCTATGCAAATTTGAGGCCTCACAAATTCTGACAGCTTCAGCACTTTGGTGTCTGATATTATGAACCTCCTATTACAAAAAAAAAAAAAAAAAAAAAAAAGGCAATAACCAATTAGAATTTATATGATAAATAATTGACTTTGTTCATTCAAAATTGCAAGTCAAATTATTTAATAGTAGATAAATTAAACAGCAGAACAACAGAACATTTACAACAACCTTAATCAGTTCAGAAGCTTTCTTCAAAGAAGAGTTCTTCTGTTGCTCCTTTTTTATTCGGTTCTTCTTTTTCTTTGAAGTTTTAATCCCCTTTGGATCTGTGGCAAAATACTTGAACAGTTAGGCATTCAAAAGGAAATAAATTAAAAGACTACAATTCTCAAGTAATTCCTACCGAAAATAATTACAGAACAATTTCAACATGAAACAAGAAGTAAAGGCTGCAAGAGACACGAGTAACAAAAATTATCAATAACAATGATATAAGCTAGGTTCAGTGGAAAATATGATATACAATAGTCATGTTAGGACCTATAGTGAATTGTAAGGTTCTCATCTCAAATCATAGCTAATATCTGATATATGATATATTCCTAAACAGAACTCGAAGTTGTAAAATATGTACATGCTTAAGAAGATAAACATTATAAATAACAAGTCATAATTTTTAACAGAACTAGCATATACCCTATTTCAGCACCAAGGTCGTGCCTAAAAACATGCCAGAAAAGAGAACCAATGTAAATAACCAATAAACTAATCAGTTACTACTTTCTGCTTATATAAAAGGCATGGTTATCACCACTATGCAATTATGGTAGTCAGGCAGATTATTTTGTCACTTTTAGAGATTTCTTTACATTTTGGCAAAAAAAATCTTGATCTCTTTCCTCACTCTCTCTGGACTGTACTACTTTATTTTTTTTAATTTCCTCAGCTAAATAATTCAGAGATGAATGACTTCTATGTCTGTTCTCCCTAAATTCTTCAGAAATTCTAAGGAGACAGATATGCTTGTGCAAGGGTAATAAAATTGATTAATGAGGGTCTTTTGGGGATATTCCAAATGCCTCACTTATTCAAGATAAACCCAAAAATCTATGTTGAGTTTGATGCTACATAAATGGCAGCCATGAGCTTTAATCTGTGAAGATCGTGGTATGATTGTTACCATACCATAAACAAATGCAAAAATAATTAAATATAAATTCGACTCAATGAATAATTGTATAACTAAAAGCATTTATAACCTATGCTGCTTTTTTTTGTAAACATTATAATAATCTGGAAACATAAATTAATTAGAAAATATTCACATGTTTTATACAGCTTCATGAATTTAGAAGTGTGATTTAACAGGCACATTTAAGCATTTCTCATATCACAATTGATGTTAAATATATTTTAAGAAAAAAACTTGTAATATAGAAAAGGGAACAGAGGCTAGCACTGGCCTTGCCTGTGCTACTTCAATTAGTCTGTCCTAAATTTGGTGTAGATCAGTGATTTCTTATCTGCATAAAATGCTGCCAATTTTCCTCTTCATTTTAGAACACAATCATATATACCTATAGACCACCCCTACTGGACAGTTTTCTGTCAACCAGGGATGGATTCAGTGGGGGCAAGCACTATTTTGCAAAATTAGTTATATATATATGTAGTATTTTTTATTAAAAAAAATACCTTTCCAAAAGTATTTGCTTTTTTTTTTTTTTGACAAGCAAAAATATTTGCTATACATACGCACATATACATACATATAATATACATACAGACACACACACACACACACACGTACACATGGTTGTCAAACTCATGGGTCAGCTTGTAAACTTACGTTTCTAGTTAGGCAAAACTGGTTCACTCCGTGGTAGACTCGATTTTGGAGCAGACTCGGTTTGACTTAGTCAAACTCGCATAGACTCGCGAGTCAAGAACGATTCTCACGAGCGTGAACAAAAAATTGAAAACCCCAAAACGCTGGCCCCTGATGCGTTTCACTTTGTAAAAAAAGCCCTTGATGCCTTTCATTCAGTCGGAGATTGCAAAAGAGGACAGCTCCCTCCTCTATGATGGCTCCAATGGCTAGGGTTCTCTCTATCGGCGACGAACGGCCACCTCTCTGACGGCGAACGGTCTCCTCCCTGTCGACAAACCTTGTTTGGTCTCCTCCCTCGAATGACTTTCTCATTCCTCCCTGTTACCCTCGCTCAAACGGCCTCCCTAGAACCTTCTAACCAGTGCTCCCTGTTCACTGCTCCCTTTGCTACTTTTCATTTCTTTTATGCTCTCCTCTGTTTGTGGGATTGGGACAAATGTATTATTCTCTATTATGGACAAATATATTTAAATGTTTTTACTTTAGTAACTTATGTTTTTCTGAATTTATGAATGATTTGATCACACCTTATTATTGTGGAGTTTAAATGTTGAATTATTATTGTGTTACACTGTTTTATGTTATGTATATATGCCATTTGTAGGGTTTTTTTTATATTAAGTAGACTCGTAAGAGTCTACAAGTCGAGTCTCTGTGTCCTTCATGAGTCTATCTAGACTCGCGAGTCTGACAACCATGCACGTACATATACATATAATATACATACACACACACACACACATATATGTGAATGTATGTATGTAAGTATGTATGTATATGTGACCCTCTTATATTTTCTGCATCTATCCCTGCTGTCAATACTAGGATTCAGAATTACATGGCCAAGGGCACTGATTAATACTACTTTGACATTGTGATCATGACCACAAATCAACCGGTAAGCTCATCTTGTAGGTTCAGAAGAATAATCCTATAGTCAACAGGTAATCATCAGCTGGTACACATTTCACCAATCCACAGACAGAAAAGCAAGACTTAAATGCAATGAAAAAGGGGGCAAAAAATGCTCTTACCTCCATCGTTTCCATTAATGAAAGACAAAAGATCATCAACTGATCGTTCGTCTACATGCTCTTCTTTAACTTCATTCTGAAACATGTGAGGGACTGATTCTTATTAAAGTCAACACTACAATTTAGGCCATACAAGAAAGATGCAAGAATGCATTTGCACAATTCTCAGTAGCAAAAGTTCAATTCATTTAAAGATAGATAACAAATAATTATAGAATAAGGACTACATTGGACAATGTGACATATACGGTAATGTGATGATAATAAAGAAACAATGTTGTGGCACCTTTAACCTCTCACGCTCTTTTAGTTCTCTCCTCTTTCTGGCATACAAAGAGTTCAAAAGCCTGATCTTTGGGTCATCAGTTTCATTTTTCAAGGGCTCCAACTTCTCTTCCTGGATCAATAGCACATGTGAAAATTGAAACTGAAAGAAGACATAATCGACATACAGAGTTCTCACAAGCACCACAAACCTCTGTAAGATCATCAGGCAAATGAAATATCTTTCGTATCTCCTCTGGTGATCTTCGCCCAATTATCCGAGCAAGTGCACGACTTGTAAGATCAAGCAATGGCTTCAACTGAAGGCTTTCTGCAGCACATGTTAACTCACAGAGGCGGTTTGTGTCCATCCTACTCAATTTCTCATCATAAGACTTGCGTTCCTATACAAAGAATAAACTCCAAGTCAAATCATCTTCGAGTATATTTACCAGCAACACAGCATGGATATGGTATGCGGACCATCACTGTTTGCATTAATATTACAATACTTCCTTTAAGGTGAACCTGGAACACAGTACACAGAACAACGAATTTGATACATGGTACGCAAGTGAACCTAGTAACTATGTCCTTGACATTCATTGTTGTTCAGCACATAGTTATCGAGTTCTCTCATTCTTGCGTACCGCATGCCAAATTAGTCATTCTACATACTGCACATCGAATTCACCTTAAAAAAGGTCTTACAATAAAAAAAAATTAATAATGTAAAAAGCAACAAACCGTGTATCCAAATTAACCGTGTATCCCTAAATCATTTTGTCTTGTATAAAGATAATAACAACTGAAAACTGAAAAGCATTAAAGAAATAGGTAGAACCTTGTTTGAGCGACCTGATGCTTGATGAAATCGGCAATAATCAAGAACTAAGCTCAACATGGCAGGACTGACTCGTTGAGGAAGACATATTGCACAATTCTTGGAAGATCCCATGCCTTTTTGCATTATTTCTTGACAAATCAGAGGGCAAAACATAGCAATTTCTTGTTCCACTTGTTGGATTGAACCATCTGAAGTCTGAATCCAGACATAGGGCTTCATCATCTGAAAATAAAAAGTAATAACAGTATGGTTTAAGTTTCAATGTAAAAAGCAAGCAAGTATGGTCTTGATTCATAGTAGAGGTGTTTTCTTAGGTTAAAGTGTACACAGTTTTGTCTTTCAAGATAAGGCAGCCAGAAGAAAATAAAGAAAGACAAAGCGAGAGATGAATGGTACAATGAGAAAATAGGAATTTGGTTTCACTATAAAGCAATCAAAGAGACTACACTAAGTTTATCATCAAGAATTCAAGGTGAGTGTGTGTGTGTGTGTTGGAGAGAGAGAGAGTGAGATTCATGGGGAAGTAGTAAGGTGAAATTTAAAATTTGGAGAACAAAGGAGTCCTGTTCCTGAGCATTGTTACAGCTAATATCAGAGTGATACAAACTAATAAAGAGGATATGGATTAAAATCTTCAATGACAACAGGTGTACCTCAAGAATCACCACTCAGATTACCTGTTAATTAAGGGGTCATAAATGCACACAAAATTAATATACGATCTCACACTACAATCTCAATCCTTAAAGAGATTAAGGGGAATACTAGATCCAAGATCTATTTCAATACTAAACCAATCCCTGTACGAGCCGAAAGTCAAGACACTTCATATTCTTGTCTTATAATTAAAACACTCATGTTTTTACATGTCAGCAAAAAAAACACATAAAATAGGGGAACTGTCGAACTGATACTCACAATTTTTTTTTCTTGTCAAGTAGTCAAGTGGAAGAGAGAGATAAACACAAAAGTTATAACAGAAATTTCACACTGGACCGACTAAAAGAACCTTGTTGTGTCTATCACTCTTATCCGCTTGAGACCACTAGACAAGAAAAAACAATTGAGAGGATCCATTCGCATAAAATACTGACTTAATCGTCCCTCGTATCAAATCTCTATGACATTTTACGGAGAAAAATCAATATTGAAATTGAAATAATATCATGAAACCCATAAAGAGGCACATATGCATTCTGCTTCATAACAAAACTAAACCTATTCATCTAAAACTGAGTGATGTCATAAAGTAACAAAAAATACTTTTAAGAGTGTGTTTGGCCAAGATTAAAGTTGTACGAAAACATCTTTCTTTTGAGGAAAAAAGCTGCTGCGGGCATAATCTAACATGTTTGGCAAAACTGATTAAATCATGAAAAAATTATGTTTATAGGAAAAAAGTGGTTTTTAGAAAAGCAAGAAGTTTCTAGCTTATTCAAAAAAAGTTATTTGTTTATTTTGAAACTAATCACATTTTTCCCATTTCACCCCTATAGAACTAACTACCAAATAAATATTATTAATCTATACAAACAACTTTATAATCTTGTTTGTAATTTATTATATAAAAGTTATTCTTTTAAACAACCCAAATGAAACAAACTATCTTAAAATTGTTTTTCAACAAATATATCCAAACATGAAAGCGAATCTGTTTAATTGATTATAATAATATCAAAATATTCTATATTTCACAGCTAATCCAAAAATACTCTGGATGGACTACTGAACCATATAGAACACAACACGTCCTTCATAAGTAAAGATTAAAGGAGGCTCAAAAATGAGATAAAGGACATAAAGAAACTCAAAAGTTAGTACGACTTAATTACTTAAATGAAATTTTAACCACTGTAGTAGAAGGATTAAAAAATCCACTTATATGAAAAGGTATCATACCTCGGGTTTAATAACTGCCACATCACTTTCTGACATCTTAAACCAATTTGAAAAGCAAAATCTGCTGATATTGAAAGTTTCTTTGTGGTGCAAGCAATATATGCTGAGGTAGAAATTCAAATTTCAAATCCAGACAACCAGATAATACATCCACTTAACAAAGGACTGCTGCAGTCAGGATTATGTTGCTCCAGCAACATTACTCAAATGCACATTGGTCCATGAAAGTATTTACAATGATACACAAATCTCTGCACCACAATATTTCAACAAGTTACAGCTAAAAACATAAGGATAAGCAGTCAACATGTGCAGCAAACGCTAATAAAAACGAAGAGTAGGCAAATATATACTACTACAACATACACATGTTTGAAAACTGAACAGATTCAAAAAACATATAAGCTAAGAGGGATCCTGAATATTCATAAGAACAACAATAATAAAAAAATGGCTACTTGTAACTTTAACAACACAAAGATACCAGAACCATATCATCTCTGAAGTAGTATGTGGAGATATACCCGTTAGTAGTTGAGTAAATGGTGGAGAGACTACATTTGAAAGAATTTCATTCAATTAGTTTATTAAAATAGTTCAACCAAGTTACCAACTTAATGTAGGTTTAAGTTTCTAGATTATGGGAGGCATTTCAAGACATAGATGTGGAGTTTAATTGCTGTGCACTGTCAGTGTTAAAGTTTTTTACACTGTCAACCAATCACAAATCATGGCATGAATGACTTTTAAGGTAATTAGGATCAGTCAAACATTTTTAATGATGTGACAATCTATAATTGATTAACGGTGTAAAAATTCTTTTCACTGACAATGCATAACAATTAAAAACCTAAATGTGTGAAAATGACCAAAATGCATACAAAAATTATTTGGGCAACATACCATATTCATACAATTGTCTTTGTTACTTAAACACTTAGAGTAAATTGTTTGTAATGACATAATCATATGCCCCTCATACATAAATTTAAAGGTTATCACCAGCGCAGAACGTCCGAATCGTGATGGCAGACACACTAGTTAGGAGGTTGCGAAGAACCAGGGTTAATTGACTGTTCTAAGTAGGCAATGGAGTACTAGTCTTACGGCCAAAGGGTCGGCGCTTGTGTATATCTCGGATGCCACTAGAGAGCCAAAGAACCTAATTACGGTGGTTCATAAAAAAAAAAAAAAATAGTTCCCACCAAATGCATTGAGTTTATCACTTGCAGGTGATTCGGCCGCAGCACCTCAAATAGAATTAGGGATTGGAAATGGTATAACTATATGTTAGCATATTAAAGAAATAAAAAACACATTTTGAATCAACCACGATTCTTTACATCGAGCTTAAATAAAGGAAACTGAAAAATAAAATAAATAAAAAATTGGTAAACATTTTGCTCCATTCGAATGGAGCATCAACCAATTCGTGCTTTGTGGGCATATAGTGAGAGTGAGAATAAAATGAGTTGAGAGTGGCGTACCTGGGAAGGGCTCTGGAACAGGGAATTGGCGGTTGTCTGCGGTTGACAGAATGGATATATAGAAGAAATAGTGAGAGAAAGCGAGAGAGAGAGAGAGAGAGAAAGGATTTTGATTTGGATGAGAAAAGAAGAAACAGAACAGAATAAAGTGACGGGGGGAAGAGAAAGTAAATGAAGAGAGACATTGTTTTGTGACCCAGAAGATTTGGGGGCCAACAAAATAAGCCCATTAGGTTTGGGTGCTATGACCTAATAGAGACCTTTGGGTCGTGGACTCGTGGCCTTTTTATAATCTTTCAGTCTGAAAACAAATAACAAAAAAACAAAATATTTTTCTCCAAAATTTTATTTGTCTATAGACAATTGAGAGGATGAACTTTTTGTCGGATTTAGGTGATGAGAATCAAATTCCAATTCCAATCCTTTAACTTTGGTGGAGATGAAAATTACCATTTCAGCTTTCACTTATTGATTTATACTTTCACCTAAAGTAAGAGCCCTAGTTGGTCATGGAAAGAACTGACGCATTAAGGAGGTTGAAGGTATAACGTCCTTCGTTACATTAGTAACCCTAAATAAACGTTTAAATAAAATATGGTGAAATAAATTTTTTCTCAAAATATAATACTTAATGTAAGAATAATAATAATAATAAATTGGTCTTTACATTATAAAATCCTCAAAACTAAAATATCATAATTAATCCAAAAACTCTTAAAACAAGACGCCAACTAAAAACCCAAACGTATAAATGTAAAATAACTAAGGTCTAGCCACTTGCGACTCCTTATTGAACATACTAACCAAATATAATAAATAGCTAAACAAACACTAATTAAGTCTTCAAGTCTCCTCAGTCTCAGTGGTGACGTCTTCATTCTCTGAAAACAATACTTCTAATGAGATAGATAATCCCACTGAATAAAAATAACTTCTAAAATAGTTCATAAATAGTGTTGTTCTCAGCCGGTGCAGTAATCGAAAAATCAATCATGGTATCCGCAAAAATATAATCATAATAAATCCATTTAATAATACATATAAATTAAACAATATCATCCAATAAACCACAATCTCATAAAATCAAATCCAATCACATCTCATTACATGTAATCATATCAATCATGCATAGATTATGCAACGCAACTCCATGAACATGACTCGGTGATTCCCAGAATCACTTGACTTAACTACTTGGTTCCCAGAACCAATTTGAATCCTATATCCACTAAGGTCTATGAGCTCATATCCATGCAATGGCGTCCTGGCCTTCCCCATCCCAGATGGAGGTATCTTATATCTCATCCCAGATGTGGATATTTCTCATCCTATTCCCGGAATAGAATACATACTGTCATCCCTTCCCTGAAGGTGATGACCAACTCATGCAAAATGCAATATGTCATCCCAGAATGCTCTAATACTCCATGCATCAATAACAATAATATATATCACATGCCAAAATAACATATAGGCATTCCAAATCACATATAATGAACACATATTAATTACAAATTATCACACAAGTCTTACAACATGTAATCATACAAAACTGTCAACCCATAAAATATTAATTCATATATTTATTGTAAAACTCCCAAATCAATTTAGCGTTCTTGAACCCTAACATAGAAAAACTCAATTTTCCCAAATCAATCTCCCAAAATACATTATTGGTTTTAAGAACCCAAACCTCAAATCTTTGTACCATGAACGGGTGAGAAAAGGTGTTTTTACTCACCTCTCGTAGACTTCCAAAAGATCCAAAGCATTTGTTACGAGCTAATCCTATTTTTAGAGCTTCTCTATCAAGTAAGCATGACAATCACGTTCTTTCTTCTTGTTTCTGGTGTTGCACCATCCCACATTTTCTTTTTATTTCGCGGTTGGTACGTTGTTGGGGTGATAATATTTTTCCTTGAATCCTTGCAGCACTATGACTCCATAAAATTTCGTGTGTGTCATGCGAGGGTTCTCCCTGATCTTCCCATTGTGCTAACTATCTTCTTATACATTCCCAATTCCAAGGGTTAGAGAACCCATAATTAAATTCTCTCACGCTGTCCGGTAACTTGAATTTGGCTAAGCCAAATTTTGGCAATTGAAACCTAAAAACAAGTATATGGGCCCCCTATGCTATCATGTCAATTCTCTAATTCCAAATTCTATCAAATTGTCATTTTCTTCCTGGCCTTCACGTTAGAAGCAACTAAAGAATAACAATTTTAATTCCAATTATAATTGTCAAAGCTCAACTCCTTGTAGTTTCACTTTTCTTTTTCAATTCTAATTTTGCATTCTTTTGTAATTACTAATCAATTACAATAAATTATTATACTAATAATTTTTCATACTAAACTTCATAATAGCTTAATCTTTCTATTAAAATAATTATATTAGAATTTTAGGATGTTACATTTTCTCCCCTCCTTTAAGAATTTCGTCCCCGAAATTATCTCCATACTTAAGTATTTCCCAAACACTTAGTACATTTAGCAAAATGAAAAGTTTATGTACCTTGCCTAATGATATCCGGATACTGGTGCACAAAATCCTCCTCTAGTCCCCAAGTATCCTCCTCAGGAGTCAACCCTTCCTAAATCACCTTCACCAATGAAATTGGTTTGTTCCTCAGAGTTTTGGTACTCTTGTCAATGATCTGAATGGGCCTGAGCTTAAAGATTAAATTATTTTTCAATTGCACTGACTCAAGAGCTATCACGTGTAAAACATCTAATACGTACTTCTGGAGTTGAGAAACGTGGAAGACGACATGAAGATTAAACAACTGTGGTGGAAGAGCCAATTGGTAAGCAATCGGCCCGACTCTTTTTAAGATTTGGAAAGAACTCATGAAACGAGGATTTAATTTTCTGACTTTTATTGACCTCCACATCCAATCTAGGAATGACTCTAAAAAATACTTGTTCCACTCCCTAAAATTCTAAAGGCTATTTTTTCTTGTTGGCATAACAATCTTTACCTATTTTGAATTAAATCCTAATTGTGGTCTATTGGATTAAATCTGATCCTAACAAGATCATCTCACCTACCTCACTCTATCATAAGGGAACCTACATCCTTTATATCCTTGATATTCTCTAAGCATACATCAGACCGCTAGGCTGAAGCATCGATTAATAATTGCATAATTCATGACCTCTTAACTATAAGAATATATATAAAAAGAAGTCAATAATAACACGTATAATAAAATCACGCACTTAAACATTTATTTTTCTCCATCCCCCTAAAATTATATTACCTTCACTTGCATTTTATCATTATAAGCATTCTCAAAAATAGATTTATAACAAACAATTCACAAAGAAATTGAAGTAAAATTTTATACCATCTATACGTAGATCTTACAATCCTTTATATATATTCCACACCAAATTTATTATATTATTTACAGCATAGAGAAATTTTTATAAATAAACAAACAAATAAATAAAACAAAGAAAGAAAAAAGAAGCAGTAGCGACATCCACATACTAAGTCTTATCTAACCCAAAATGATAATTTCCCTAGAAAAGAAATAGTTTCACTTTCTGTTGATAAGATAATCTTACTTAAAAGGAATGTGATAACAAAATGGAGAATAAGGTCTAGTAAACTTGCAATTAAGTTGTGCAGACATTGTGCAAAAAAAACTATAAAAACTCTACTAATAAACATCATAGTAATATTAAGAAATCAGTTCCATTTTGATTCTTGAGTTAGCAAATACAAATAAGAAATAATATTTTTTTTTGACAAGAAATATATGTTTGTTAAGATTAAATATGTCATTAATCTACATGGATAATCAGTCCAAGAGGTATATTATTCGCAAATATTGTTTGGTCACTTGAGAACAATATTAAATATTCAAGCAAGGCAATTTTTAAAAAAAACGTTATATAACAAATTTACAGCATAAATTAACATGTATATATATATATATATATATATATATATATATATATATATACACCTTCTTTAATACAACATCCATTTTTATTCATAACCCTCAATACATCATCTTTAAATCTTGATACATTATAGTTATTCGCGGATGTATGTGTAACTTTCCTTTGTATGCCTCTTCTAATATTTTTTCTCTAAGACTCCTCTCCTTCGAAACAGCAATCCTATTCTTAAACAACAATAGACCATCATCACATAATTCTCTTGATCCTAAAGAGATTGTAATTCCTAGTCTAACAACTGCTCTAGATTAATTTGTTTTCTAAGGTCATTACAAATTCCAACCTATTCAATTTCAAGCTTAAAGCATTTCTAGTTACATTGAAATTCATGTCCATAAACTCTTTTAAGATATTCATTTCTAGCACTAATATGCAAGGATTTTCTATTTAGAGCCTCTACCACTATATTGGCTTTTCCTAAACTGCACTTCAACACAAATTCATAACCCTTAAGAAATTTCATCCACCTTCCTTGCCACATTTTTAATTCTATTATTATTATTTTTCCTAACAATTATTTAAGGCTCTTATGATCATTAAAAACTTCAATTTTATTTTATATAAGATATTTTTTTCCTAGTCAACTTGATCAGAAATAAGGCTAGCCTAGAGAACCCAATTATAACTTCATATAATATGTTTCCAATCTCAGGAACTTCTTACACCTGTCACTTCTTAGGCGCCTCTCATCCTACCACTACATCTACTTTACTTGAATCAAACGTCACTCTACTCAAATGATCTAAGGTCATTTATCCTAGGAAAATATACTTCTCTTTAACGGTTATGTTTGTTCAATATCCTATTGTCCACACATAGCATCATACTCCCATCATTTTTTTTTATACTAAAAGCACTCAAAACTTATCACAAATTCAAGCATATTTTTTAACGGTAATAAAAGTGGGATTTGATTTCATGTATACTATAATCAAATAATAATGAATTAGATTCCAAAAAATAACAACAACAACTCTAAATAGATAATGAAACAATGCATCAAGGTAAGAAAGTTTTAATTCCCAATCAATTTGATTTGACTTAAAAAAACATTGATGCACAAAGATATTTCCATTTATGAATTGAAAACTCATCAAAGCAAAAGAAAGTTAAAAACGTGAATTCAAAACAAGTGAGACTCTCTTTGACAATTTTGCTATCAAAGAAGAATATGCACACAAACGATAAATGAAAAGTAAAAATGTTTCTTTACAAATACAAGGAATATACATCTATCAAATCAATTCATCAAACGACATAAAAAATATTTTAAAAATCTAATGTTTAGAATTAATAACATTAAAATTCCAATTTTTCATAATAATCAAATTCACGTGTGAAAACTCATTTTCTAATAACTCCTCTAATTATTTCTTAGGTTCACTTCACTCTAAAGGTGTCAGTTTATAAGGTGTTACTGACTCTGGTCCACTTCTAGGCACTAATTCTATGTTAAACTCAACTTCTATATTTGATGTAAGGTAGAGACCTCTTTAGAAACACATCAAGAAGAATGTATCTATCTTAACGGAAAACAACAGTATGTATCTTTGAGCTCCCTCAAGTAAGAACTTATGACAAGGAAACAAGTATAACATGGTTCAATATAGAAGAATCATCAAACATTGGTTTTGAAGTAAATAAATATTTCTATTTGGACAATATAATCAGATGCTAGTGAGACCATACTAAGAATGACATTTAAATCGGATGTGGGCAAGCATATAAGATCAACAAAATAAGACAAACATTGGTACACTAGGGAGCAATTCAAACAAGTGATGAAGGTAACAACTTTATACTTCGCAGGAATAGAAACACGCAATTCAAAATAGCAACTTATAATAGATAAAGACAAATTTTTCACATAAGCATGTTTTATGAAGGAATGATTGCTCCTGAATAACAACATAACTACTTTCTTGCTACCAGCATAAACCTCTTTAGCTTCTCCAACTTCTGCAGGACCAGAACTATTTTGGAAGGATGACAGATCGTCCTTCGAAAAAGCGATAACCCCACGCACTGAGGTTCTTGGAATGCTACCACCCCGTATCACCTCATATGACAGAGAATCTCTGTCTGCTCTCTCACAACTCTGGTCACACGATCCATAGCTGCTGTAAGCGCATCATTCTTCCATTGCCTATTAGTCATCATAAATCTGCTCACTACCAATGAAATATTGAGTTGGCCAGGATCAATATCCCAAAGCATTGCATGCAATATATACAACTCTAACAAGCATTTCTATGCGCCCAAGTTTTGTTTTATGAAAAACTCAATAACCACAGTCCAATTTAGGATTGAACTGCTCTGATACCAAAAATGTAACGCCCTTCGTTACATTAGTAACCCGAAATAAACGTTTAAATAAAACATGGTGAAATAAAATTGTTCTCAAAATATAATAATAATAATAATAATAATAATAATAATAATAATAATAATAATAATAATTATAATAATAATAATAAAAAATTGGTCTTTACATTATAAAATCCTCAAAACTAAAATATCATAATTAATCAAAAAACTCTTAAAACAAGGCGCCAACTAAAAACTCAAACGTATAAAAATAAAATAACTAAGGTCTAACCAATAGCGACTCCTTATTGAACATAATACTAACCAAATATGATAAATACTTAAACAAACACTAATTAAGTCTTCAAGTCTCCTCAGTCTCAGTGGTGACGTCCTCATGTTCTGAAAACAACACTTCTAATGAGATTGATAATCCGAGTGAATAAAAATAATTTCTAAAGTAGTTCGTAAATAGTGTTGTTCTCAGCAAGTGCGGTAATCGGAAAATCAATCATGGTACCCGCAAAAATATAATCATAATAAATCCTTTTAATAATACATATAAATTAAACAATATCATACAATAAACCAAAATCTCATAAAATCAAATCCAATCACATCTCATTAGATGTAATCATATCAATCATGCATAGATTATGCAATGCAACTCCATGAACATGACTCGGTGATTCCCAAAATCACTTGACTTGACTACTTGGTTCCCAGAACCGGTGTGAATCCCAGATCCACTAAGGTCTATGAGCTCATATCCATGCAATGGCGTCTCACTGCATTCCTCATCCCAGATGGAGGTATCTTATACCCATCCCAGATGTGGATACTTTTAAAAGTTTGATATCTCATCCCCAGATGTAGATATTTTCAATAATATGGTATTCCATCCCAGATGTGGATATTTTCCATAATCTTATATCCCATCCCAGATAAGGATATTTCTCATCCTATTCCCGGAATAGAATGCATACCGTCATCCCTTCCCGGAAGGTGATGACCAACTCATGCAAAATGCGATATGTCATCCCTGATGACTACCAAAATGCTCTAATGCTCCAGGCATCAATAACAATAATATATATCACATGCCAAAACAACATATAGGCATTCCAAATCATATATTGAACCCATAATAATTATAAATTATCACACAAGTCTTACAACATGTAATCATACAAAGCTGTCAACCCATAACATATTAATTCATATATTTATTGTAAAACCCTCAATCTTGAACCCTAACATAGAAAAACTCAATTTTCCCAAATCAATCTCCCAAAATATGTTATTGGTTTTAAGAACCCAAACCCCAAATCTTTGTACCATGAAAGGGTGAGAAAAGGTGTTTTTACTCACGTAAGCATGACAATCACGTTCTTTCTTCTTGTTTGTGGCGTTGCACCATCCCACCTTTACTTTTTATTTCGCGGTTGGTACGCTGATGGGGTGATGGTATTTTTCCTTGAATCCTTGCGGTACTGTGACTCCTTAAAATTTCGTGAGTGTATGTCATGCGAGGGTTCTCCCTTATCTTCATATTGTGCTAACGAAATCTTCTTATAAATTCCCAATTCCAAGAGTCAGAGAACCCAAAATTAAATTCTCTCATGTTGTCCAGTAACTTGAATTTGGCTAAGCCAAAATTTGGCAATTGAAACCTAAAAACAGCTACGTGGGCCCCTTATGTTTTCATGTCAATTCTCTAATTCCAAATTCTATCAAATTGTCATTTTCTTCCTGGCCTTCACGTTAGAAGCAACTAAAGACTAACAACTTTAATTCCAATTATAATTGTCAAAGCTCAACTCCTTGAAGTTTCACTTTTCTTTTTTAATTCTAATTTTGCATGCTTTTGTAATTACTAAACAATTACAATAAATTATTATACTAATAATTTTTCATACTAAACTTCATAATAGCTTAATCTTTCTATTAAAATAATTATATTAGAATTTTAGGATGTTACACAAGGAGATTCACTAGAAGAATTCTGTCTCTCGGTGAAGAAGGTGGAGCTCATGATGTTTGATGGCGAGGACCTCGCCGGGTGGATTGCTAGAGCGAAGGTTTATTTCCAGGTCCAAGAGACAAGTCCCGAGGTAAAGGTGAATTTGGCCCACTGTGCATGGAGGGGACAACAAATCACTTCTTCAAATCATTGTTGGATGAAGAGGGTGAATTAACTTGGGAGCAGCTCCAGATGGAGCTACTGGAACGTTATGTCAGCGTCAAAGCTGGAAACATTTTCGAACAGCTCTCGACGCTCTGTCAAGAGGGCAGCATCGAGGATTACATTCTTGAGTTCGATCGGTTGACGGCGCAAGTGGCGCGTCTACCCGATGACCAATATTTTGGTTACTTCATTCATGGATTGAATGAGGGGGTCGGGACAGGTGTGAAGTATGCGCATGCTGGGGACACTCCCTTGCTCACGATTGATGAACCTTATGAAAGCGGTGGAACGCAAGATGCAAGAGGCCAAAGGCAGTTGGTCTGGACAACGTAGCACAGGGAGCATGGGTCATATTAGGCCAGGTGCAAACTACAGATCCAGCCCAAACTGAGACAACCCCACATACATGAAGTCATCCCATTAATCCCAAGCTTATATTATTAACTATACCTTAATCGCATTATAACGTTAGCGAGTTATTCAAGAAGCATAGCAAAAGAAAACAACGGAAACATGCAAACACTAACGGAAAGGCATAAAGCAATCATCAGAGTAAACACGGATAAAGATAAAGTATATACATAAACATGCGTAATTATAGCCCCATCAGTAGGGCACTGTAATACTATATATATACATGCCAATTGTACATAAAAACTGAAAAGTATAAAACATGTACATCAAAAAGAAAAGAGCTCTCACAGCTTACCAGCACTACTGCCCACCCATCACTCAAAAGATACATAAAAAACGCTCAGGTCGCATCCTAGACGCACTGTCAGACTCCCACCATTAGTGGTGTGGATGCTCGGAACTACCCTGACCCTCTCCGTGAGTATGCCGATAAACTACCAACGGCTTGTACTTGGAAGAAGAGCTGGACACCACCATCCTACGCCTTCGGTAGGTCCTCAGATACTGCTTGGTCCTCCTCCGTTGTCCTTGCAGCACAAACCCTCCGCGGCTGGAAGCATGCGAAGTCACTGGTGCTACCCACTTGTAGTCCCTTTCGTGCCGTCTTGGCGGCTGCCACAACTGGGTGAACGGTAGGAACTGAGTAACTCTGTAAGGCCCCAAAATATCCTCGCGATGTGAAGCCCCTCCTCGAAACAGCAAGCTCATCGGCCCTATATAAACCGTTAGGAACGTCGAGGGGTCCACACGCCACCCCCTATCATCATGATATATGATCTCTATCTCTCCCAGCACCGGTATCCGCGGTGCTTCCGTGATGAAAGGGTGTCTCCTCGGGTCCATCTCCAAAAGTTGAAGGGTCGTTGTCTTCACATGAACGAAGAACAGAAACAAGCAGACAAAGAAAACAATGGGGAGATAAGAATACGGTGCCAAGCACATCGGTATGACAATAGTAGAATAGTAAACAAGTAACACATAGCGCATTTGGCAAGTAACATGTATAGCAGATATGGCACATAACCAAACATCGCTCGAGTCAACACATGCAACAAGCATCCATCTCCGTGAATCTTTCCCTCAGATCAATGCTCTAGATCGGGATACTAATCCTATGCAGCATGTCGGCCGAATCTCACAACGCAAAGTTGCACACCGGAACAGAAGTTAGTTTGTCCAAGAAATTGAACCTCTCTTTGTGACCAATAAGAGTGCATCCCCCTCCCGAGCCCAGGATCAAGGTGCCTTGGTCACCTCGGAACGTTAGCCTGGAACATGGAAAGCTCAGGGATTAGTCAGGCAAACCGGACTGGATCGGGCATCACGACACGATGGGAGCAACCCCATCCGTCGTTGTAGATTATTCCCAAGACCAGCAACATCCCCAAGGTCACTCACTTGACCGCCCCCTTCTGCCCTCCATATCCGCACACAGGTACAACTAACTGTTGGGAATTTGCATATTAAAAATGAAAAACGCAGCGAAAAAATTCCCAAGAAAAAGGATCCATGCGAATGGTCATGACTCATGATGTAGTGTTTACCTCTTGTAGAGTAGCTTTACCGCGAACACTACAAAGGAAGAACAGTCCCTCTCAATCGATCACGAGCACTACGAACAACGCTATCACCAGTACCGCAATGGAGTAGCACCTCTACATAGTCCACGAGAACAAAATACCGCCAGAGAAAACGTCGTGCTAGCTGACGGCAAGGGTGAGGGGGCGCGCCTACCATGGTGATGTGACGGCCGCTAGGTTATTCGCAGTAAGCTCCTTAGCGCTTAAGTGACGTGCACAGTATTATAAGCTGTCATCCACTTAATCTAACCTCATTGGGCTTGTACGCTACAGGTCCAATCTTATAATTAATATTTTTAAATCATATTTAATAAATTAATTCATTCTCCGACTATTTGCTCTATGCGTGTAACCCTATAGATTCTCAATAAATTGGCAATAATATTAAATCACATTTAATATTATAAACAATGACCGGCATCTAGCAATACATCATTGTTACCCAATTAGCGAGAATATCGGTGATACGATATATACCTTACGGTAACCAAAATAACCGTGTAGTAAATGTCCCTTCGTCCATATGTATTAATTGAACACAAGGCATAAATGTGTCATCCTTGTTAAGTTCAATTATTCATTTCTCAATTCTCGAGTAGACGTGTAATCACAAATGGGCTCAATATCACATATTGGCCCATTTCCGCGTGGCCACGCATATTTCACGTCTTACTCTATCGAGAGGCTCATGACATTATTCCTGTTATGTAGGAAAGACGAATCCTATCTACACCACTCACATCCCTCAACATATTTCATTGCAGGTCCAATAACTACCTTTATGATCATCCTGTTACGGATGACGTTTGATAGCATTAAAGCCTACAACTCCACATGTAGGAATCGTAGTGACTTCAAGTCGAAGGACTACTTCACTATGGTCGCCATGAGAAACACTTATGACACTTACATAACTATTATGCAGCGTTCTTATAGTGGGTCAATCCAGTACAAATATTACTCCTAATATTTGCACCTGTGTGTTGACTTGATATCACATATCCATGACCCGCGAGATGTGGTCATCAGTCTACTCACACAATAGTCTCTATGTATTATTGTTGTCCTAATTAACAATAATACCCGACTACGGACATTTTAAGAATAGATTTTTATAGTTTAGTGGGATATCACGATCAAGTCACATTTGATGTTCCATTAAACGAACTGCCTATTCTAAGGACTTTATTATGTTAAATACTAATAACATAATAAATTAGTGCCTTATTCATATATCAAATATATGATCAAAGTCATGATGCAAATGATGATCTATTCAAAATAGATTGGCCAGTAGGGCTTACAGCAACAATCTCCCACTAGCTCTAGTGCCAATTGGGCATCAATCTAACACCCATCGATCTAGTGTGAGTGTCATGCTACTATTGAGCATGATACTCCATTAGTGGATTCTTCAGTGTTGTCATTCTGCACATCTTCACATCTCCTCTATCGATCATCTATCGAATGAGATGGAAGCGCCTAAGTATATGTATGGATCACTGGTGAGATCAAGTTTCCTTTGCTTATGCGATTACTCCATCATCATCGTAACGAGATCAATGGAGTTCACAAAGTTAGGAACTATGCTTTATTCATAAATGAACTTCCCGATCCAAACGGCCTCAAAATCTGCATTTGAAGCAACTATATACTCGACCTCTATGATAAAATAAGCAACTGTCTTACGATTGAAACCTTTTCAAGCTTACAGTGCCACCATTTAGGCAAAACACAAATCTAGACTGCGATCTGGAATCATCTTTATCGGTTTTGAAACAACATCGATGTAACACCTTACAATGACCTCTTCCTCACCTTCATTTGTCAAGAATGTATCTTCAGTTCTTGTCATGTACTTAAGAATGTTCTTGACTACAGTTCAGTGACCTTCACTGAAATCAATACGGTACCTTCTTGTCATGCTCTAAGCATGCATATTTAAAGTGCCTGAGCACTTTGTCAGCATATGTATTCGGAATATGGTTGAGCATCCTCAGCGATCTATCTCTATAGATCTTGAGTCCTAACACTTAGGAGGTCTCGCCTTGGTCCTTCACTGAGAAACATTTCCCTAACCATGTTTTTACATTTTGTAGTGTAGGGATATCGTTTCCGATAAGCAGTATGTCATCCACATACAATACGAGAAATACAATCTCACTCCCACTAACCTTCTTGTACACATAAGATTCATCCCCGTTCTTGATGAATCCAAACTGTCTTACAGCTTCATCAAAACGAAGATTCCAGCTTCTAAAAGCTTGCTTTAATCTATAAATGGATCTCTGCAATTTACACACCTTTCCAGCATCCTTTGGATCGACAAAAACCTCGGGTTGTGTCATGTACACATCCTTGAGAAGTTTCTCGTTTAGGAATGCAGTCTTGACACCCATCTGCCAGATTTCATAGTCGTAATATGCAGCAATAGCAAGTAGAATCTGAACGGATTTAAGCATTGCAACTGGGGAGAAGGTCTCTTCATAATTTACATCATAAATTTGTTTGAAACCTTTTGCGACCAGTCGCGCCTTAAAGGTATTCACCTTACCATCCATGTTAGTCTTCTTCTTGAAGACCCACTTGCACCTTATGGGTTTTATCCCTTCGGGTGGCTCAAACAAGGTTTAAACCTGGTCAGTGTACATGGATTCCATGTTAGATCCCACGGCCTCAAGCCACTTATCCGATTCTGGGCCAATTACGGCCTCCTAGTAGGTTACAAGCTCATCTTGATCCATGAGTAGCACATCACCTTCTTGAGTTAGGAGAAGTCCATATCTCTCATGTTGGTGACGTGACCTGTTAGACCTATGCAATTCTTGTGTTACTTGAACAGGTGATTGAACTACAACATCTTGTAAAACCAGTTCTTGTTCCATTGCAGGCGGATCAGTACTTTGTGGCACTTGGATTTCTCCAAGTTCTATATTCCTCCCACTATCTCCATTGGAGATGTATTCCTTCTCAAGGAACACTCCAGTACTACGACAAACACTTTGTCCTTCAAAGGGTTGTAGAAATAATATCATTTGGTTTCCTTAGGATATCGTACAAAAGTACATTTATCTGATTTGGGTCCAAGTTTATCTGAAATCAAATAAACCTGACAAACCAAATCTTCATAAATGTTATACTGGTCCTTCGGGCCATCTATATCATATAAGGTGTCATTTCAATAGCTTTAGATGGAACACAATTAATGGTAAGAAATAGTTGTCAGTAAAGCATATCTTCAGAAAGAATGATAGAGTTCTTAATGACTCATCATAGATCAGACCATGACTAGCAGGGTACGACTAAGATAGTCATCAAGCTCGTGGCCTTAGTATTCATCATTACGATATGATCGTATGACCTAAATACTCTTGCCTTGTTTATTCTCCGCTTCATTCTTGAATTCTTTGAACCTTTCAAAGATTTCCGACTTGTGTCATACACAAATTCATGTCTATTGAAGTCATTAGTAAATGCAATGAAGTATGGAAACCTACCTTTTAGCAAACTTGTTTAGTGGCCCTCATACATCAATATGCATCATGCCATAATATCACCAACCCTCTCACCTAACTGGTGAATGAGGTTTAGTCATATTTCCCAACAAGGAAGATTCACATATGTCAAACGATTCACAATCAGATGAGTCCAAGAGTCCAATTTAGTGGAGCTTGGAAATGTGTTTCTCACTTATATGGTCTAAAAGATATTGCTAAAGGCATAAAGGGTCCAAATCACTTGGTTTGATCCTATTCACATTTATGTTATAGATGGGCATATCGAGATCAAGGATACCAAGTCCATATCTCAATTGAACACTAGTATAGAAAACATCAGTTGAATAAATGGAACAACAATTGTCCTTTTATTACAACTCAAAATCCTCTCTTGTCTATACAAGAAATGGAAGTGATGTTTCTATTACCAGCTGGACCAAAATAACAATTATTTACTTCGATCAAGGTCCATAAGGCAAATTCAAACTCATAGAGTCAATGTAGCAACTTTTGCTCCATTTCCACTCATACGTTGACCTTTGCCTTTAGTCAACGTCTTACTCCCTTTGATCCTTCACATTAATGTGAGATCTACATGCAGTATTAAATACCCATGATTTTGAAGTAGGTTGACTTCTACAACACAATGCTCCAAGAGGAAGTCATACTTCCTTTCTTCTTCTTATACTCTTTCTGGTACCTTTGGCAGTTTTCCAATGTTTTGTCAAACCGCAATCAAAACAATTGCCTTCCTTTGCAACCCTGCTTATCAACTTCAAGACAGAAGTACTGGGCTTTGAACTCGTTCTTGCCCTAGTTCTTCTCCTTGTTTAGCAGTTTTAAGACTTTCCCTTTATAGACTATCATAATAGTCTACCCTTTTCTACTATAGAGACTCTGCTCGACAGTTCTCTAGTTACCTACAATCTCTGCCAGAGGTTTGTCAGAATCATTCATAATGAATTGACTATAATAATCCGGCAACAACTGCAGGATCATATCACTGGCCAACATTTGGCCTAAGGGAAAACTCAGTTTACCAGATTCTCAATGCACTCTATAGTATGAAGCACATGATAACTGTCTGGATTTCCCTTCTACCAGTTCGCATCTGAAAAGGGGTCTGGAAGCCTTGATGTTCTTATGCATTGCATGCTCTTAATAGAGCATCATGAGGTGCATGATCATATCACGCGCCTCCATGGTTGCAAGCATACGGCATCCTACATTCAGGACATCGATTTGATGCTTCTCATAAGTATCCTTTTCGATCCTAGTAGGATTTGGTTGCTCAGGAATCATTTGTTCGAGAACATACAACCTTTTCTCGTGCTTGACGACAATCCTCAAATTCCTGTACCAATCCAGAAATTTAATTCTGGATATCTTGTCCTTCGGACATTTCGCAGTTAATTCAGTGTAATGCCATGGTAATTCTAAATATAGAAACATGCAGAAGATTTGTATCATGATAAAACATATTTAATAAGGTCTTTTATTAAATACGCCTCCCACTATTTTACTCAAATAAATGACCCTCACCATTGACTCAGAAAATCCCGTTGAAAGATTTTCTAGTGGGACAAAGATCCATATTTCACTTCATCCTGAGTCAGCTTTGGCTGGTAGGAAACTCTTTCCAATTACATCTCATGTAATTCTTGGATCAGTTGGGTGAATAACTCTTATTCTAATCCATCTTATGGATTAATGCCCAACTCCATGCCTCTAAGCCCTTTTCAATCCTATTGAAGTTGGCTTAGTTAAGTCAGACCCAATGGTTGACAATTGGATATTACATTTATCCCATCGCATCTTACTAGTATAGACAAAGGTACTCTGATTTGGCAGACCTACGCTCAATCGATATTAGTCTTGACGAGTGTCATGCATCGGAAGGCACATTTAAACGCGACTTAATATTTCCTTTTGAGGGATTTATTTATAAATTTGATCTCACCATAAGTTAAACTGTTTAACCTACTATATACTAGCATGCATCTCATACATATATAGCATATAACAAATGTGACATGGTTATGGCCCCTAACGCATTGATTCTCCCAAGCCAATGAGAGAATCTAATCTAAAACCCTAGTAGCGTACAAGCTTCACCAAGCATGATCACCTACCGAGTCGTCCTCTTCTGAAGTCGTCTTCTTGTCTCCACCATAACATTACAATTGAAAGAAACCTCTTTTACATTCGAGGGGAATAAGGTGAGAAAAAGACTATACATATGGAATTTAAGAGAAAGGCACGACATGCAGGCCGTATTTCAAAATAACCAAAGAAAGAAGAAAAAGGACTAAGGCCATAACCATTCACCATACACAACCAAATACATAATAAAAAAAATTAATAATAAAATATTTATTATTATATATTATTATTAATTATTATTTTCAAGTGATTTCAAAAACCACTCAAAACAATGCTTCTGATATCCTCATAATCGATTACCATAATCGATTATTGCTATTCTGACTCTTCAGAAAATATAATAATCGATTACTGCTATTCTGACTTCTCAAAAAATGACTATTATACTATTATAATCGATTACTGTACCACCATAATCAATTATTGTACTACCATAATCCGTCGCATAATCGATTACATAATTGATTGCATAATCCATTCTGTAATCTGTTATACGAATGTTCATGCAAACTCTTTGCATAATCGATTACATAATCGATTATTGTGATTCTGACCAGGATTGCCTTGCTTCCACGACGATTAAGGATCAACACTTGAGCCCTAATAATCCATTACATAATCGATTATGACGCGTCTAGATGTGACAGCAACACTTGCTGTCGCCGCAACTCAAAACAAGGATTTCAGAAAAACGTTTTTTGCAAAACACTTTTACGATTTTCAAACATAACATGCTAAAGATCATATCTTTTTAAAACAAAACATGTTATAACAAATAAACATACAAGAGAATCAGGGTTTCGCAAGCGGCTTTGATACCACTGTTGGGAATTTGCATATTAAAAACGAAAAACGCAGCGGAAAAATTCCCAAGAAAAAGGATCCATGCGAATGGTCATGACTTATGATGTAATGTTTACCTGTTGTAGCGTAGCTTTGCCGCGATCACTGTAAGGGAAGAACAGTCCTTCTCAATCGATCACAAGCACTATGAACAACGCTATCACCAGTACCACAATGGAGCAACACCTCTACGTAGTCCACGCGAACAAAATACCGTCGGAGAAAATGTCGTGCTAGCTGACGGCAAGGGTGAGGGGGCGCGCCTACCATGGTGGTGTGACGGCCGCTAGGTTATGCGCAGTAAGCTCCTTAGCGCTTAAGTGACGTGCACAGCATTATAAGCTGTCACCCACTTAACCTAACCTCATTGGGCTTGTACGCTACAGGTTCAATCTTATAATTAATGTTATTAAATCATATTTAATAAATTAATTCATTCTCTGACTATTTGCTCTATGCATGTGACCCTATAGGTTCTCAATAAATTGGCAATAATATTAAATCACATTTAATACTATAAATAATGAGCGGCATCTAGCAATACATCATTGTTACCCAATTAGTGAGAATATTGGTGATACGATATATACCTTACGGTAACCAAAATAATCGTGTAGTAGATGTCCCTTCGTCCATATGTCTTAATTGAATACAAAGCATAAAGTGTCATCCTTATTAAGTTCAATTATTCATTTCTCAATTCCCGAGTAGACGTGTAATCACAAATGGGCCCGATATCACATATTGGCCTATTTCCGCGTGGCCACGCATATTTCACGTCTTGCTCTATCGAGAGACCCATGACATTACTCCTGTTATGTAAGAGGGACGAATCCTATCTACATCACTCACATTCCTCAACATATTTCATTGTAGGCCTAATAACTACCTTTATGGTCATCCTGTTACGAATGACGTTTGATAGCATTAAAGCCTACGACTCCACATGTAGGAATCGTAGTGACTTCAAGTCGAAGGACTACTTCACTATGGTCGCCATGAGAAACGCTTATGACACTTACATAACTATTATGCAGCGTTCTTATAGTAGGTCAATCTAGTACAAATATTACTCCTAATATTTGCACCTGTGTGTTGACTTGATATTACATATCCATGACCCGTGAGATGTGGTCATCAGTCTACTTACACAATAGTCTCTATGTATTATTGTTGTCCTAATTAACATTAATACTCGACTACGGACATTTTAAGAATAGCATTTTATAGTTTAATGGGATCTCACGATCAAGTCACATTTGATGTTCCATTAAATGAACTGCCTATTCTAAGGACTTTATTATGTTAAATACTAATAACATAATAAATTAATGCCTTATTCATATATCAAATATATAATCAAAGTCATGATGCAAATGATGATCTTTTCAAAATAGATTGGCTACTAGGGCTTACACCAACACTAACCTCACATGACATTGGCAGCCCATACTACCTGTCATATGGCCTCGCCACTTGGCAACTATGATATGCAGCAAACAACCTCAACGAGATGATACCGGATCCTCAGGCCTAAGCGCTCAATAGCATATCAACATACGATGCCACGCATCATCACGAGCCACAGCTCCAGCTTTACCAACCCATCACATCTCAACAGTTGAACCATCCACGGTATCAACTCGCACATACATGGCTCATAGCCACTCAATAGCTTAGCTTAGGCACACCGCCATAACATAACAACAGATGTAGTAACAATAACAGCAATAACAACAACGCAGCAAGCATATCATATCAACAAGGCAAGTAAGCATATAGGCACGTAGACAAGTACCAACATAGCAGTCATGTAAGGCATTTCATGCTCAATCAACAGTTACCTAACCTAGGGTTCCAACTTAACGGTAATAACCCAAAGTAAACTAAACCTAGTGTTTATGTACTTTATCGGGGATGAAGCCCTAGTAGGGTTTAGGGCTTCCCTACACATAGCAAAAACAACATCTACGCTACTCTTGTCTTCCAGACGACAGCAGTACTCTTTCTCCCCACCTGAAACGATGGGGCGAATCTCAACACGATCACCGACAACCACGAGCACGCAGCCACTAAACCAAGAAATACCATAGATCTCCTTCCTAGCCGCGGCCTCAAGCTCCAAAATCTGCACAATCACGAGCACAACACGTATGCAATAATGTTAACTCTAGGGCAACCTCAAAGCAAAGAAGAAAAGGTAGAAACTCGAAGAAATACGAAAAACACGAAGAACGCGTGTTAGGGATTCGAGTTTACCTTTGATGAATCGAGAAATCGTTGGGCCAAATTTGTAGAAAACTTCGTCACGATCGCAACGGTGTTGTCAAAATCTCGATCCAAAGCTCTCTCTTTCTCTAGAACACTATGACCTTTCTCTAGGTTACAAAACTCCAAGACTTAGCCACAATTTCGAGCAAATGAGGAAGAAGAGAAAGGAATTCACTTAAGTGATCCTGTTGAGAATGCTTAAGCATGCAAAAATAGCACGTCCTAGCGTTCCCACGCTTAAGTGTGGGATCCTTCCACACTTGAGCGTGGAGTCTCGTCTACTCTGTCTTCTCCCTATCCCGACACGTATCACACACGCGTCAGAACTCACACCTGCTGGCAAATGCACTCAGCACACTTGAGCATGCAACATGCCAACGTCTACGCGTTGGCATGCTTGAGCGTGCACTTTTCCCATGCTTGAGTGTGCTGCTTAGCTGGGAAGAGTCTTACAAACTCATGACTTCTCGATTTTCTTGTGTTATACCTTAGGCACTTCCAACCTGGTTCAAGCCTATTCCTAAGCTTCCAACTAGGTCTTAAACTAATACCAAACAAGTCACACAATCAACCAAAGCCGTAATCGAGATTAACCAACTCGATTAGAGTTACAGAAAATCGAGATGTTACACAAACCGTGTACCCAGTACTACTCGTTCATGTCAACCTAGAGGGAATGATTGGGTTTTCATTAGGGGAAACAAAGACCCACCCGAAAAAGGCCCAAATGGGTCCAATTTCAGACCTGATTCGCGAAACGAGCGAAGGGGGCAAATCCTCGTGATCATGGAGTAAGGCAACTCTTCTCCCAAGAAATCGCTGACTGGAGACAGAGGGGGTTGTGCTACAAGTGTAACGCCCTTTGTTACATTAGTATCATGATAGTGCAATTTTTAATTCCAGTAGCCTACGTGGCCCACGTGGGACTGATTTGACACTTAATAAGGTCAATTTGACAGCTTACGAGACATTCTTATGTAACATCATTGACATATCATATACTTTAATGGTCAAATGCACATCACTAAATGTCACATAGGAATGACATGTAAGTTGCTAAGTTGGCCTCAAAGTGTCCAATCAGTCCCACATGTGGTTCGTAGTCCATTGACGTTAAAAATTGTATAATCCTGATACTTGGAGGACCAAAATTGCACAATCATGATACTTGGGGGACTCAATTGGCACAATTAGAACCTGAGGGACTAAAATTGCACAATATTGATACCTGGGGGACCAAAAGTGCAATTAAGCCTTAAATAAAACATGAAGAAATAAAAAAAAATTCCTTAATAGATACCAAATAAATACTTAATTTAATATCAAATACATAATAAGTTTAAAAGCCTCAAAACTGGACGTCTAATACAACTTGTATAAAAAGAAATAACTAAAGGATAACATAGGTCCTCCTGGCATATGCCAAACAATATTAACCAAGCTCTAGAAACTAAAGAGATAGTCTTCAAGTCTTCGTATGCTCAACAGTGTCGTCCTGAGGCTCTGAAAACAATACTACTAATGAGATATATAATCTCAATGAACAGAAATACAGTTAAAAAAGGTTTCGCAATAGCATTGTTCTCAGTCGATACGGTAACCGAAAAATTGTCCATGGTGTCCGCTATTTTCCAAAATAATAGCATTATAAAATATTAACAATAATATAAATTAACACTGCCGATACCATCAACACATCATAAATCAAATATATCAAAATCTCATATGTCAAATAATTTTCAAGAATCACAAGTGTCATATGACTAGCAAACATCACTTAACAATAACGTTCTATTGCCTACCTCTACTCAAAAGAGATATTTTGATATCACCTTCTTTTCAGTGACATTACTCAGTTTTCGATACAAACAAGGTGCACTAGCGGTATTACTCATTTTTCGACATCCCAATGTACAACGATGTTGCTTTCGATACCTCATTACGTTGTTATTACATAATTTCGACATCTCAATTCAATGGCGCTGTTACTTTCGTGTCATGACCCGAATTTCGTAGCCATGATCAGCCGAAAAGGAATGACTATACTTTCCCCTTCCTAGCCTCTCAAGCATACATAAATCCGTTTCTTTCAAAGTTTAAAAGATAATATTCATTAATACATCCTATTAATAAATAAGATCCATCCGAGTAAAACTAAAACCAAAATGTTACACAATTCTGAATACAAACTAAGGGCTTACAAACCAACCCAAAACGGGGCACAAGCTCGAAACAACACTAGCATCCTCCACATGACATCTACGACCTTCAAGCGGCTTCTACACGCGAGGTGTATGAGATGGTCCAACAGGTTCTTGCAACTGAGATAGTAAACGTGGAGTGAGTCCACTGACTCAGTGAGGGAGTTTCCCCCAAACACATGCAGTCACACAACATAGAGCGAAACAAAACTACACAATCATGCAATCACTTGACAATACCTACATATAATGCATTTCCTATCAAATCCTGCAACCACCGATAAATATATACATACCCAGTTATATAGCAAACAAAGTCTCAAGTGGACATCTTGTCCCTCAATTGAGTACTTGTGGAATGACTTGCACATAACTGTTTTCTCATGGTCCAATTCCCACTCATAAAGGGGAAACATATCACATATGTGTAATAATCGAGTCTTTGGGTCCCATTTGGGGTTGTTCACTCAAGCTCCCCCGCCCCGATGGTTTTAGTTTCGTACCCCGGAGATATCGCACCCTCGGGCCAACATCAGCATCCCTCCTCAACGCCCGGGTGACTCACGGGATCCCTTTCCCCGGCGGTGTTATTTATATACCAGAGCCTCCCGCTCCCCGGTCGGACACCCAAAGATTCATAACCAAAGCATTTGACAATCCATTCCACCAAGTACTTTCCATAAACAATCATAACAAATTATACATTTAAATAAACCAATACTAATCTCAAAACCTATGGTTACACGATCACTTATTAGCGGTCTCCAACCATGTAATTAAATCGATCGAGTACCTTATACTTCAAGTAGGTAAAATATCATATTCAAATTAATACCTTAATATCATGTAATTTTGTCATAACACTTTCTCAAGCCATATGAGTATCATTTCAAAAAGAGACTCATTATTATCTCCATAAAGCAAAGCAAGCATTTCACATAATATGTTCTCAAACAAATTATATATCAATTCATTAAGAAAACCCATACTAACTCCAATAATCACAATAATCATTCATAAAAAAAAAACAACACTTGATGTAAAGTACCTAAAGTCTTATCTCAATCATTTATCATTTATACAAATAGTCATATCTACTTGCAACAAGTCATAGCATTGTATATCATCCATCAATATATGATTATTAAGGTCAATCCATAAATAAAATTCAATTCTATATATCCAACAAAATTCCATATCTCACTTATATACCGTCGCTCTACACCTTAGACAGTTCATTAAATTTAAAAGAATACATAAATTCTATCCCTTTCTATGCATACCGTATAAATCTTATCATATTACGCCGCTTGATTATAACATGGTTTGTACCATATCAACAATATTAGCATCCTAAATATCCAAATATATATATATATATATATATATATATATATATATATATATATATATATATATAATAGTAGAAAACCAAATAACATAAGCTCTCTTAATAGTTAATATCAATATATATTAAGAAGTTTCACCATATCATTTTGAAATCAAAATGTGTGCTAAAGAAGTAAATAAAATACTACAAGTCACTAAACCCGAGACAGAACACATAACATCAAAAACTTGGTTTCCAGGCGTTTGAAATCCATTCATGTAATACCCTTACTAATCCATATTAGTCATTCATCAACCAAGGATAATACTTGGTGTAAAAACAAAAAACAAAAAAATACAAAGTCTTAACTCTTTAATTTAACATTACTCAAATAGAACATCATAAACTCATTTTTCATTTTACCTGAAGCAAATCATAACATTCATTATCAAAACATATTCTAAAAGAATTTGTATCAAAGTTCATGATACATTTTTCATCATCAAGCATAACAGGTTATTTCCCAATTTATAGCTTCCAAAAATTATATCAACCTAAGTCATAGTTACACTTTCTCATATATTCATTAATGGACAAATAGGACTCACCCTAAACAAAGTACAAATAATAAACCTCATACTTTACTTCCCATTCTAAATTTCATTAACTTACTCATAAACAAACATTATTATCCTACACATTCATTATTACAACTTATTTCCGAACCATATCATCGTGCACCATACCTACATTTTATTAACCATTACATAACCTTTTATGAATTTCATGCCTTATGTGTACTGTATCCAAGTAAGTACAGGTATCAAAGAGCCACAACACAATTGCTTTGGAGCAAAAAGCACGAGCAACTTTTCTCTTCTTTTTTTTTGCTGTACTGTGTCAGGTCATCGAAAAAATCTGCCCCTAAAATCAATTGCAAAACAACACCCCTGTTAACTTCTAACCCACGTACAACTTTTCATTCCCAAAGAAAAAGTGAACATTTTAAATCCTAAAACACCTCCCTCAATTTCAATCCAAAAAGGTGCCAAAAATTCAAATCAAAATAAGCCTCCCCCTGGGCAATTTACGCAGGCTACAAGACAAAAAGGTACAATGGCATCACACACAGGGCAAAGAATATATAGCATCAAGCACAAATAAAACAAATTCTCGAGGTTAATAAAATCTTGATAAAATGAAAGAATCTCAGGAAAGGAGTAAAATATACCAAAACAAAATGAACAATCCCTCACCTTTTTGATGACAACTTGATGCTCTAAAGATCCCAAATAAAAATGGAAGAGAAAGAAGAACATCACCACTTACTTCCCTTTGCTCCCTCCTTGATGCAACTCTCTCTCTCTCTCTATCTCTAGGTTTTAGAAATTGTGACAAAGGGCAAAAGGGGGAAAGGGTTTCCCATTTTTAAACTAAAACCCTAAGGCATTGATAATAATAATGCTCTCCACTAAAAGGGCATTATGGGCAAGACCCGAAAATTAACATTAACTTATTAGTTAAATTTTAATTAACTTGTTAAGGGTATGTCAAGTTATGCATTACCGTATTGATGTCTTAATATCATAAATTAATTATTAGACGTCATAAAATAAATTAATTACACTTCATGTAATATTTATTGACATAATCATAATTATTAAAGTACGTAGGTGTGACTGGACAATTATGCACTAGCATTTTTTTATGCCTTAAAATCTTTATCTAATTCTCTAATGAAAATCAAAGAACATTTTTAGATTATATCCTACTTTATTATTTTAAAAAAAATTAGGTTTATATAAAATAAAATCATGTAACCTTTATATGAGAAAAAAAATTTAAACTTGCAGGACATGACATCATTTAAATCTTATAATTAAAAACTATTAAAATTATCGGGTATTATATTTCAATACCCCTTTCATATGCGGTATTGCTCACACACCATATGTCATGTATAACAGTCAATTAATCATGCCAAAACAATATATACTATCATTTATCGCAAATAAATCATGCCAATCAATCAATACACATAACAATCATACACATCATAACATAAAACATGTAATCAAATGATCAATTTAATGTAATTTCGTTTTTATTGAAAAACCTCCAATTTTAGAAACTAGAATTTTACCAACGTACATCATTATCTTCAAAACATGTTTCGAAATCGTACCCTAAAACCCAAACCGTTCTGCACCATTGAAAGGGTGAGAAAAAGTATTTCTACTCACCTTTTGAAGACCTCCAAGAAGCTCCAAGCATATCTCACGAACACACCAAGAAGGCTCCCAAGAAAAATCTCTTCCTTCGTCTCTTCCTAGGCCCTGTCTTCTTTAAGATCTCCTTCTCCAAGCTCTGGAATTCTCCAAGGCAAGCAAGAGAGTGTTTTAGGGTGAAAAAAGGGTTTTTTTTGGCCGCATTATTGTGTTTTAGGATTGTATTTATAAGAGTCTCCTTCAAGCACGACCAGTGCTCATCAGACGAGCATGGTCGTGCCACACTTGAGCACAATCGTGCTTATGCGTTAGGAAGAGTTTTACACTCTAAGAACTTACTTAGTCGTAATTAATTATCTTTAATTATTTCAAGGGCCAAAACAGGAATTCTAAGCCTCCCAAAACTCTCTAATTTTCTAATATTATTATCTCTATTTATTTTAATTTTTTGGATGTTACATTTTCTCCCCTCCTTTAAAAATTTTGTCCCTGAAATAATCTTCATACTTAAGCACTCTCCAAAACTTAGTAAATTAAACAAGGCGAAAAGTTAATGCACCTCGATCGATAAAATCCGGATACTGGTGCCCGATATCCTCTTCAAGTTCCCAAGTCGCCTCCTCAGGAGTCAATCCTTCCCAAACTGCCTTCACCAATGGAATCGTCTTATTCCGCAGAGTCTTAGTGCTCTTATCGATGATCTGACTAGACCTGGGCTTAAAGATCAAGTTATCTGTCAATTGTACTGACCTAGGAGCTATCACATGAGACACATCTGGCACATATTTTCTGAGTTGAGAAATATGGAAAATATCATGAAGATTCGACAATTGTGGTGGAAGAGCCAGTTGGTAAGCAACAGACCCGACTCTCTATAGGATTTGAAAAGGACCCATAAGACGAGGATTGAGTTTTATGACTTTCATTGACCTCCCTACCCTAGTCTTAGGAGTGACTTTCAAGAATACGTGCTCACTTTTCTAGAATTCTAGAGGCTTTCTTCTTTTGTTGGCATAACTCTTCTGTCTACTCTGTGCTATGCGCATCCTCTCCCTAATCACGCTGATCCTATCTGTGGTCTCTTGAACCAAGTCAGGTCCTATTAAGGTTTTCTCTCCTACTTCCCACCAACACAAAGGGAATTAACCTACACCCTTCCATATAGGGCTTCATAGGGTCATGCCTGAAGGAACCTGTTTGAAACACAAGAAGGGGGGTTGAATTGTGTTTTAGGCGATTTTAAATTCTTTTCGTAAGCAGATAATGATTTTCGCAAGATTGGACGCTTAAAACGATTAAAAGCAAAGAGAGCTCTTCCAAACTCCAAGTTGGACGCTCACTTAGTTTTGACTAAGATAAGAAGACAGCGTAATGAAAGGCAATTCAATCCCAGTTAGTTTGTTAGACAAAAACTAAAGTAAGATAAGGGAGAGAAAAGAACACAACGATATTATCCTGGTTCACTCTTCACCAAAGAGCTACGTCCAGTCCTCTCTACTTGAGAGCTTTATCCACTATAACAAAAACCTTTTGTTACAAAGTATTCAACACCTCTTCAGGCAGTATTCTCAACCTCTTCAGGTTCTCTAAGTATTCTTTTACAGACAAGCCTCTTCAGGCTCAACCAAACTAAGGTTTTGAAAAAGATTGTTCTACTAACTCACTAAATGTGAGAATTCGAAACTAAAGCTTAGACTCTTGAAAACAACTCTACACAGAGAGTAATATGAAAGTGAGAATCAGACTAGCTTTTCTAGCTTTGCAAGCTTTGAGATTTTCTCTTTTATCTCTTGAAGGATTTTGAAATGTTATGTGCAGCTTCACTTGTATTTTTGCTCAAGTTCGATTTCGTTCACTGTTTTCTTCTCTTGATTTCTACATTTTCACTTTCAAAAGATGAAGGTATATATAGCTTCTTTACTTTGAGCAGTCTTCAGTCTTCAACGGATGGAAAAGGATCCGTTCTGATGAGTATTGAATGCATTTGATCCGTTGAGTCTGATAGCTTCTGAAGTTTCTGATCAGCAGAATAGACTATCAGGGAGATAGCTAAAAGTGGTGCTGACATATCCTCTGAGTAGAAGAAAGTTGCTTTTTGTTTATCCAAAACAAGAAGGTCAACTTCTTTAGGTGATAGGGACATTCTGGCTTGTGCTTTTCTTTTGTACGAATCTTACAGAGAATGTTTTGTCCCACTAGTATAAGCCTTTTACATGGAATAATAATTTCAAATGCTTTTACAAAGATATTCGCGCTTGAAATTTAAAAGACATGTATTGGACTAGTTATTACAGAAGGTAACCAAAAGAGTCTTTGGACTCAATGGTTCTATAAACTATCGTCCAGTCGTAAACCAGGAATAGGTGTTGGACGAGATAAAGTCTTTGGACTATGTTGGACGAGATAACGTCTTTGGACTACATTGGACGAGACAAAGTCTTTGGACTATGGATAGTCTTTGGACTCATTTTAGAATTGTCCTGCACACTTAATGTAAAACGTTAGTCCTTAACAAATCTTTGTTCATCTTAAATTAGCTCTTTGTTAACATCAAAACTCAAGGGATTATCTGGACCATGACCACTTTGGTTCCAACAATGCCTATGCTGGCGTGATAACTATTGTTATACGCAAACTCAATGAGAGGTAGGAATTTATCCCAACTCTTTCCTTCATCCAAGACACACGCTCTAAGCATGTCCTCAAGGGTCTGAATGGTCCTCTACGACTGGCCATCCGTCTGGGGATGATAAGTTGTGCTAAAACTCAACTTAGAACCAAAGGCTTGTTGTAAAGCTCTCCAAAATCTAGAGGTAAATCTCGGGCCTCTATTTGTCACTATGGAGGTGGGTATACCATCAAGCTTAACTATCTCTCGGATGTATAAGTCTGCCAACTTATCTAAATTGTAGGTTGCCTTAATTGGCAGGAAGAGAGCAGACTTGGTCAACCTATCCACTATTACCCAGATGGTATCTAAACGCAAACGAGTCTTAGGCAACCCCATCACAAAGGCCTCTAGTGTTCTATCTTAACCTTTTGGCACACTAAGCACTTGGTCACAAAACTAGCTACATCCTTTGTTGGGAATTCACGGGAGATAAAGAATTTATTACCCGTTGGCAGAAAACAAAAATTCCCTTTAAAAGATCTCAATGAATGAGTATGACCATTGTTATAGGGGTTTACCTCTTGAAGTGCAGCTTTAACACGAGCACTGTGAGCGTGTCAGGTGCACTGATTGATCATAAACAATCATGGTCACGGCAGCACCTTGATCAACCTTGTGGCTACAACCACCATGAAAGGGAGAAGAGGATGAAGAACTTTATCACCAAGCACTGCAAAGTAGCAGCACCTCTACTCAATCCACGTGAGCAAACCACCGTCGGACATAGCGTAGTGCTAGCTATGAGGAAGGGGAGAGGGGCGCGGTACACACAAGGGGAGTGGCTACCAGGATTTCAGCAATTGTGTTATGTCTGTTGTGTTTTTTTGTGCTTAAGTGACATGCACAACTTATAAGCTGTCACCCACTTAACCCTATCTTTAATGGGCTCCTATACACTACAGACCCTTTATTAATTATTTAATTAAATCACATTTAACTTAATTAATTAAATTACTTCTCCGATCATTTGCTCAATACGTGTGACCCTATAGGTTCTCAATTAATTGACAATAATATTAAATCTTATTTAATATTATAAACAATGAGCAGTATCAAACAATACATCATTGTTACCCAATTAATGAGAATATCGGTGATACATGTTGGAACCAAAGTGGTTATGGTCCATAAACTCCTTAAGATTTTGATGATAACAAAAGACTAAATTAAGTGAATAAAGATTTGTTATGGACTAACGCGTTTATCTTAAGTGTGTAGATCAATCTAAGTCCAAAGACTTATCGTTCGTCCAAACCCTCAGTCTCTTGTTCGCTGAAAACAGTTCTTGAACTAAGTTCACGCTAGACTAAGAATGCTTATCATTTTGGTTTATCTGAGTCCAAATAGTCTTGCCTATAAAAGATTCTTTTATTCTTTCATAGTCCAATGTAACAGTCCATCAAATTGAATATCTGGACTCTTTATAGCGCAAATTTGTTCTAGCATAGTTTAAATTTTTATCCAATGTCTAAAAGGGTAATATCCCTAAGGCAAACATTCTTTGTAAACTTCGTACCATTGAACGCATGGAAGCCAGTCTGTTGCTGACACAAGAATTGACTATCTCCAAAAGGAAAGACAAAAGGCAACTTTAGAGTACAAGGAAAAGCTGTCAGTACCATTTTCAGCTATCACCCTGATAGTCTATCTTGCTTTTCAAAAGATCTCATACAAGCTATCAAACTCAACGTGATAATGCATTTAATGCCCATCAAAACGACACTTTTGCCATTCGTTGAAGATTCAAGATTGCTCAAGACTTGAAGGCTATAAATATCTTCATCTTTGAAGAAGTAAAGTTACGAACCTCACACGAATTAACAAGCAACGATTTCTTTAGCAATCAAAGGCTTACAAATGTGACATCCCCAAGTTCCACTCGAGGAAATCCCGTTAAACTTAGAACTCGATTATATTATTAACTATGACTTAACGATTACGCGCTTATTAAACAAACGATAACATGCATCCAACTATAAACGCGTATAATATCAGAGTAAACGTAGCAAGATGAACCAAAACTTGCACACATATATAAGCAGTAATAAAGTATACATGGTGGCCCCATCAGTACATATACAAATGAAAATACATAAGAAAGTAAAAATACAACATATACATCAAAAGGGACTCCAGTGCTCGAACTCACATGTTCTCCCCATCCCCTCTCAAAATACATCAAAATAGTCTCACCTCACATCCTATGACAGACGCACTAGCGACATCACGCCCTCAATGACGTGAGAGTCAAGAGCTACCCTGTCCTTCCCCATACATGCGCCTATAAATCTACAAGGGCACATAATCCGAGGAAGAACTAGGCATAATAATCTGCCTACGCCTGGCGGCTCTCAAATACCGCTCTGACCTCTTGCGCTGTCCTCTCAGCGTGAAACCTCTGCGACTTGTCACGTGAGATGATGCTGGGGCAGCCCACATAAAGTCTTGCTCACGCGGCCTAGGTGGGTGCCACATCTGTGGAAAAGGAAGAAACTGGATCACTCTGTACGGTCCCATGATGTCTGCTCATGGTGGAGTACTGCCCCGAAATAACAAACCCACCAGTCAGGTGTACACGGTCAAAAACATAGATGGGTCCACCTGTCACCCCTGCTCGTCATTATAGATGATCTCAAGCTCGCCCAGCATCAGGATCCTCGATGCTGTTTGGAGGAAGGGATGCATCCTTGGGTCCATAGTCGCCTCCTGCTAACTCATCGTTTGCTCACAGATCGAAAGCATAACATATAAGGAAACACAGAAAGATAAGATATACAACACATCTATGATAGGGATGATGCAATGCACAGTATATAGCAAGCACAATCATCTCTCGATATCTCGTCACCACGGTCGTTCCCTAACTAGATGTACACATACTATTTCTATGCATGTCGGTCGGTACTAAACACCCTCCTAAGGGCAACATCACGTCTGCACATCGGACAACAAGTTGGTTCGTTCCGGTAATCCGTTCTACTCGCCGTGACCCATAAGAGTGCATCACCGCTCATCTGTCCCAGACAAAAAGGGTTAACTTGGCCTCCTCAGAAGATCTGTAATACCCTTCGTTACATCAGTAACCCAAAATAAATTCACCATTCAAATATGGCTAAATAAAATTTTCATAAATATAAAAGTCGGAAAATATCTCAATACTTATTAAAAGAAAATAATAGTAATAAATCCTTATATAAATAAAATGAATTGTCTCAAAATCCGGGCGTCTACTAAAAATATCCCAACGATAAAAATAAAAGAGTATGGTCCTAGCCACTAGCGGCTTCTTATTGAACATAATACTAACCAAATATAATAAATAGCTAAACCAAATGCACTTAGTCTTCAAGGTTCTTCTGTCTCAATGGTGACGTCCTCGTGCTCTGAAAACAACACTTTTAATGAGATTTATAATCCTAGTGAATAAAAACATTTAAATGAGGTTCGTAAATAGTGTTGTTCTCAGCCAGCGCGGCAACCCGGAAAAATCAATCATGGTACCCGCAGAAAATACATACACAAAATCCTTTGATCAAGCATACATAAATTAATCAACATCATTAATATTCAAATAAATATCTCGACACCTCAAGTATTTAATCATGTCAACCACCGATGCTCTATGCAATGCAACTCCATGAACATGACTTAGTGATTCCCGGAATCACTTGACTTGACTCCTTGGTTCCCTGAACCGGTGTGAATCCCAGATTCACTAAGGTCTATGAGCTCATATCCATGCAATGGCGTTCCACTGCCTTCCCCATCCTGGATGAAGGTATCTTATATCCCATCCCAAATGTGGATATTTTTTTTAAAAAATTTGATATCTCATCCCAGATGTGATATCTCTCATCCCATTCCCGGAATAGAATGTCTACCGTCATCCCTTCCCGGAAGGTGATGACCAACTCATGCATGATACAATATGTCATCCCAGCTGACTACCAAAAATATTCTCAAGTCCCATGATCTAATTACATAAACACTGTAACACATTTTAAAACACAAATACCATTACAAATTAATATTTAATAGAATATATGATTATTATAATACATATATTTCTAACTAACAGGCGCATAACATATATATTAATATATATAATTAGAAACCATATTCTGTAAAAACTAACACGGTATAGCTAAAAAGAATAAAATAAAAAAAATGAAACTTATGCACTTAGACAAATCCAAACTTTCCGCAGGAGGGTGCTGTGTTTTGATTCCAATCAAATATGATTTGGCATTCAGCCAAAAGAATCGTAATGTCACGTTATACTAAAAGTGTAAATCAATTGGAAATTCAATAGAACAAAAACAACACAGGCATTCCAATATCACATAAAATAAACACATATTAATCAAAAATCTTCACATAAGTATTAAAACATGTCATCATATATAACTGACGATCCATATCATATTAGTTCATAATTTATTGCAAAATCCCCCAAATTAATTTAGCCTTATTGGACCCTAAAATAGAAAAATCCAATTTTCTCAAAATCAACACCCAAAATGCGTTATTAGTTTTAAAACTCAAATCCTCAAATATTTGTACCATGAAAGAGTGAGAAGAAGTGTTTTTACTCACCTTTTATAGACCTCCAAAAAAACCCCAAACGTTCCCTATGAAAGAATCCTATTTATGGAGCTACTCCTTCAGTCACATAAAGCAAGCACACTATTCAAAGTATTACTGACGCAGTCCCACTGGTGGCGGCACTGTGATTTCAATTCTAATTTGTTGGAGACTGGAAGCTTTCTAATCCCTTGTGAGTGCATGACCTATATTTAGCAAACAATTTTCAATTCTAATCAAGTGAATGGGCCCCCGTCACATTTTTGGAAGTGCAGCTATGACACTTTGGCAAGCCAAATTTTGTTTTTTCTTTTTTAATTCTTCAAATCATATTTTTTTTTATATCATTAAGGGACCCACTAAATTTTATTATAAAGAGAACAAATCTAATAAAATTTTTATACCACCAAACTTTTACACTAAACCTCATAACAACTTAATTGTTTTATTAAAATAATTATATTGAAATTTTAGGATGTTACAAGATCCACTGGCAACTAAAAAGACTTAGGTCCAGTTGGGATAGTAGGACGTGCTCAGGACTTTCACGACACGATAGGAGCTACCATACCGGTCTTATGTGGGTACACCTGTGTCTAGTATATCTCCAAGATCACGCAGACCTACTCTTCCGTTTTCCCCACCCGCACTCGATGCTCCAACCTCGTATGCCTCACGGCACAGGCCTGCCACTTAGCATCATATGCATATGCTATGCATGTCATCCATCTCTCTTGAGTTGATATCGCAACACATGTAACTTGCTCTTAGAAACACAAGCTCCAAGCTCCAACTGTAACTATATGAGCTCCAAGCTCCACTGTAACCATATGAGCTCCAAGCTCCACTTGTAACCATATGAGCTCTAAGCTCCCATTATAACCTTACGAGCTCCAAGCTCCAACTATGACCTCAAATCTTAACTATCAGCTCAACATCCACAACGGGGTCAAAGCCCTAATCATACTAACCTCCGAATCTCATACATACACGCATTTCCAGATATAATGCAACAGTTCATCAATTATCAACATACTCAATAAGGCAGTAAACAACATAACATACCAACATGCCATTATCATCAACACATCATACATACCTTACAATCATAAATAGCAGGTATGCATATATCAACATATAGCACGTATTATCATGCATCACAAATCTGCTAACCTAGGGTATCAAACATAGCGGTGATAGCCCAAAGCAGACTAAACCTAGGGTTTAGGTACTTTGCCAGGCCTCAACCTTACGTAGGGTTTCGAGTCCTTCTACACACACAAAACATACAACAAAGCTATGTAGACTACTCTTGTCTCCCCTGCATGTGTAACTCTTTCTCCCCACCTGATAGCAAATGTAGCGATAATCACGAACACAATGAGCACCCCTTGCTCCTCTCTAAGCCTCATAGCCGCGTTCACTTGCTCCAAAGGGTTCCGCATGCAACCTCCAAACTTGCCCTATTCACGGAAACAACACGTAGGCTATAGCATTAACCCTAATACGAAGTTAAAATCGTGAATAGGAGCTTAAACTAAAAGAGAACATTGTATTGGTCCAATGTAGGTAGATACGGAACGTCGGCTTACCCTCGTCGAATCACAAAAGTAAACCGGTAGAATTGGAGTAGAAGTCATGCTGATCACGAAAACACAATCGGAACTGGAATCTGATCAACAAATGGGTCACAACTCAGAATCAAAGCTCCAACTCCTCTGGTCTCTCTCTCAATCTCGAGCTCTCAGTAATGGTGAAACTCTGTAAACTTTGGTGCAAGTGAAAGTGAAGAGAATTTATAGAGGTAAAACTCTGCTGACAATGCTTAAGCGTTCTGGGTATCCATGCTTTAGCGTTTCAGCGCTTGAGCGTTGGCTTCCTCAACGCTTGAGCGTTGACGTTTCCTCACCCTCAAGGCACCGCCCATCACGTGCCAGCCGCGATGCATAACCGACATGTGTCACTTTACGTCCCATCACTGCCAGTCAACTGGTCAGAATGGCCATGCTTGAGCGTTCAGATTCTCCACGCTAGAGCGTTGGCATGCTTGAGCGTTCTATTGGTCCACGCTTGAACGTTCTGCTCCTGATCCTTGTCCCTCATCCTTCTCTTATCCAATTTATTCCTACTCTTAACATGTTCTCTAAGCACACTTTCTCAATTAGGGTTTCAGAAAACAGGGATGTTAAATTACCACTTCACTTAAAGAGAAGTTCGTCCCCGAAATTCCCCGTTCATACTTGTAAACAACGACGGGTACTGCTGGCACATCTAAGCCTCTCTTTCCCATGTTGAATCTCCAATCACCGGGTCCCATTCCACTCTCACCAAGGGAATCTGCTTACGACGAAGCTCCTTGATCCTTCCATCCACTATCCGAGCAGGTAAAGCCTCGTATTCAAGGTTCTCTCTTAGCTGGATTGATTCGGGCTCTAGCATATGTGATGGATCAGGGTAATACTTTCTAAGCTGGGATACTTGAAAAACATCGTGGAGTCTTCACAAGTTAGGTGGTAAGGTCATTTGATAAGGTACTTGACAAATTCGGCAAAGAATTTGAAATGGTCCTATGAATATGGGTGTAAGCTTTCTGGATTGAATTGCCCTGCCAATACCAGTCCTTGGAGTAACTCTAAAAAATACATGATCTCCCTCCTGACACTCTACAGGTCTCCTCCATTTATCAGTATAGCTCTTCTGCCTATCCCTTACGACCTTCATCTTTTCCCGAATTAACTTAACTTGTTCCATCGTCTGTTGCACCAACTCAGGTCCTAACAACTGATTCTCTCCGGTCTCAAACCAACATAACGGAGTACTGTATTTCATCCATACAAAGCTTCATACGGCGCCCTACCGATACTTGAGCGGTAACTGTTGTTATAAGTAAACTCAATCAAAGGAAAAAACTCATCCCAACTTCCCGTGTGTTCCAACACACATGCTCTTAACAAATCTTCCAACGATTGAATCGTCCGTTCTGACTGACCATCCATTTGGGGATGATAGGAAGAACTTAACCTTAACTTGGTTCCCAATGCTTCGTTCAGACTTCTTCAAAACTCGAAGTAAACCTCGGGTCTCGGTCCGAGATAATACTCGAAGGCACACCATGTAGACGCACCACCTCCCTGATGTAAATCTGAGTCAATCTCTCCGGAGAAAAATTCTGGTTGATAGGCAAGAAATGAGCACATTTCGTCAACCTATCTATGATGACCCAAATTGCATCACACCTCTTTTGAGTCCTTGGTAACCCAGAAACAAAGTCCATCGCAATACTGTCTCATTTCCACTCCAGATCATCCAACGATGGCAACCATCCTGTTGCCTTCTGGTGTTCAACCTTCGCCTTTTGACACACCAAATAGGATAGGACATAAGCTGCCACTTCCTTCTTCATCCCTGACCACCAGAATAACTTCTTCAGATCCTGATACATCTTAGTATCCCGTGGATGGAAACTCAACTTGCTCTTGTGTGCTTCTTCTAAGATCATATTCTTAACTTCACTATCCGCATGCACACAAACTCAATCTCATACCTAACCAAACCATAAGCACCCTTTCTGAACTCAGACGTTTCACCTTCCTCGATCAACCAGTTAACCTCCTTAAGGTACTCATCCTCAGCTTGCCTTCTCCAAAGTAGATTCAGGAAATCGCTAATTACCTCAATCATCCCAAGATTCATCTTATCCTCAACGATTTCCACATCCAGATTTAGATATCTAAATTGCTCCAACAACTCAAGCTCTCGTACCATCATTGCAGATACGTGTAGGGACTTCCTACTGAGCGTATCCACTACGACATTCGCCTTGCCTGGATGGTATTGTAGGTCGAATTCATAATCCTTTATGAACATCATCCATCTTCTTTACTTCATGTTCAACTCCTTCTGGTCGAACAAATACTTCAGGCTCTTATGGTCGTTAAATATGCTGAATTTAGCACCATACAAAAAATGTCTCCATATCTTCAATGCAAACACTATCGCAGCTAGCTCCAGATCATGAGTTGGGCAGTTCCGTTCATGCACTCTTAATTGCCTGGAGGCATATGCCACCACTCTTCCTTCGTGCATGAGAACACAACCCAATCCTTGGTACGATGCATCATAGTACACGTCAAAACGTCCTAACGGATCTAGCAAAACCAACACCGACGATGTGGTTAACCTTCGCTTCAGCTCTAAGAAGCTCTTCTCACAAGTTTCTTTCCACTCAAACGTCTTCCCCTTTCTCGTCAATTGCGTCATGGGTAACCTAATTTTAGAGAATCCCTCGATAAACCGCCTATAGTAGCCTGTCAAACCCAGAAAACTGCGAACCTCGCTCACAGACTTCGGGATTTCCCATTTAATCACCGCTTCAACCTTCACAGGATCCACCGTGATTCCATCCTTATTGATCACGTGTCCTAAGAACTGTAATTCTTCTAGCTAAAGCTCACACTTGGATAGCTTCGCGTACAACCACTTATCTTTCAGCACCTGCAGTACCACTCGAAGATGCTATTGGTGTTTCTCTTTACTCGAAAAGTAAATAAGGATGTCGTCGATAAACACGACAACAAACTTGTTTAGGAACGGTCAGAATATCCTATTCATATAATCCATGAACACGGCAGGAGCATTAGTCCCACCAAAAGGCATAATCAAATACTCATAGTGCCCATACCGACTCCGAAAAGCAGTCTTCGGTACATCCTCCTTCCTCACCCTGATTTGATGGTAACCAGATCGTAGATCGATCTTGGAGAACACAGTGCTCCCCTCAACTGATTCATCAAATCGTCTATCCTCGGCAATGGGTACTTGTTCTTTATCGTCACCTTGTTCAGCTGACGATAGTCCACACATAACCTTGAACTTCCATCCTTCTTCTTAACGAACAGTACTGGAGCTCCCCATGGCCACGCGCTAGGTCTGATAAACTTTTTGCCTAGCATCTCATCCAACTGTTTCTTCAACTCCGCTAACTCTACTGGAGACATTCGATAAGGTGCTATCGAAATAGGTCTAGTTCTTGGTACAAGATTTATTGCAAACTCGACCTCCCTCTCCGGCGGCAACCCTGGAACATCATCTGGAAACACCTCCAAAAATTCCCGCATAATCGACAGCGCTTCCACGTTCGGAGTTTCCTTCGCTTCCAAGGAGAACAACACCACACACTCACCAAATCGGACACCCTTAGGAATACTTTCATCAGCAGGCGTCAATCCAAATTGCTCAAAAAAACAAAGGGTCGTATTTGAACAGTCCAATATCACATGGTTAGCCGAAAGCCAATCCATGCCTAAGATAACATCAATTTGCTGCATAGGCAGACAGACTAGGTCAACAATGAAATGTCTGTTTTCTTTTGTAATGGGGCATTTCAAGAATACAAACAGGGTAGTCAAAGAATCACCTGTGGGTACAGTAAGGTCATATGGTAAAGACGAAACTAGTAACCCTAAGTGATCCATGAACATTATAGAAATAAACGAGTGGGTAGCCCCTAAATAAAAAAAACAGATAAGAGCTTGCTTGAAATTAAACACTTACCTTGAATCAGATCTGGGTATCGAGAGGATTCAGCTCCCATCATGGCAAACACTCTTCCGATGGCTTGTGGTTTAGCAGCCTGTCGCGCCACACCAGTTGGTTGTGCATTCCTTTGCCTGTAGTCCTTGGCCATATGTCCTTGCTTTCCACATGCATAACAAGTCATAGTCTTCTCAGGCACTTGGCTTCTGCAGTCTCGAGCCATGTGTGGCCCTCTACACTTGAAGCATCACTGCAACCCCTGAGTTGCACTCGGTCTCTGACTTCCAGCATCTCCTGTCTTCTGGGTTAGCCTCTGGTAAGGTCCTCGACCACTCTGGACCCTTCCATCTCTACCCCTTTAGTTACTGCGGATAGGTCTTCCACTCCTTGTTGCCATCTCCCTTCTTTTTTTTGATGTTCTCAATTACCGAACACCGATCCTGCATATCAGGGAAAATGGTAATCCCTAATGACACTATTGCCTTTTGAATTTCATACTTCATACCACCCTTAAACCTGCGGCACATCCACTCCTCGTCCGGATACCGCTGATAAAACTCTGAAAACTTCAGCAGCGCCTCGAACCTTACTGCATATTCTCCTATCGTCATGTTGCCTTGCTTCAGACTTTGAAATTCCTTGTCTTTTTCCCTCCTGATCAACCGAGGAAAATATTTCTCTAAGAAACATTCCCTGAATAGCTCCTAAGTCATGGCTCTTTCTTTAGCTTCAAACAGCCTCTATTTTCCTCTCCACCACATCTATGCTCCTCCCACCAACATGAAAGAAGCATAAGAAACTTTTTGAGCTTCATCACAATGTGTTGCTATGAAGATCTTCTCCAACTCTTGAATCCACAGCTCCGCTCCCTCGGGACTGTAGTCCCCATTAAACTGAGGAGGTTGTCGCCTCATAAAGGCATTCAAACCAGCATCCTCATTCCTAACATTCCTCTTTTGTTGCTGTTGCTGTTGATTCTCACGGGTCAACTGAATGAGTTGGGCATTCTATTGAGTTTGCTGTAGCATTGCAGTAGCCATATCCCTCATAGTTCTGAGGGTTTTCAGCTACTCAGCTCCATTCCCAGTATGTGAAGCTTCAGCCTCTTGACCTCCGTTGGGTCCGGTCCTACCTCTGCCCCTACCTCTACTTTGAGCCATTGGTTCCTGATTCAAGTAACCGTTAGCTCAGAGTTCAAACATGATAAGAAACATAAATACATACATCTACTTATCATTCATACAATCATTACAACAATTGATCGCGCTCCTTCTATCCTTCTAGACACGGTCGTACTCTCTTGCGGAGACGACAAACTTAGCCAGTACAATGTCCTATCACCTCGCAGTTATGGCCTTTGACTTCCACAGTCTTGATATGACCAAACTGCTCTAATACCACTATAATGTGACGTCCCCAAGTTCCACTTGAGAAAATCTCATTAAACTTAGAACTCGACTATAGTACTAACAATGACTTAACGATTACACGCTTATTAAACAAACGATAACATGCATCCAACTATAAACGCGTATAACATCAGAGTAAATGCAGCAGGATGAACCAAAACATTGCACATATATAAGCAGTACTAAAGTATATATGGTGGCCCCATCACTAGGGCTCTGTACATATACAAACGAAAGTACATAAGAAAGCGAAAATACAACATATACATCAAAAGGGACTCTGACGCTCGAACTCACATGTTCTCCCCATTCCCTTTCAAAATACATCAAAATAGTCTCACCTCACATCCTATGGCAGACGCACTGGCGACGTCACGCCCTTAATGACGTGAGAGTCAAGAGCTACTATGTCCTTTCCCATACGTGCGCCTATAAACCTGCAAGGGCACATAATCCGAGGAAGAAGTAGACATAACAATCCGCCTACGCCTGTCGGCTCTCAAATACCGCTCTAACTTCTTGCGTTGTCCTCTCAACATGAAACCTCTACGACTGGTCACGTGAGATGATGGTGGGGCTGCCCACATAAAGTTCCGTTCACGCGGCCTGGGTGGGTGCCACATCTGTGGAAAAGGGAAGAAACTGGATCACTCTGTACGGTCCCATGATGTCGGCTCGTGGTGGAGTACCGCCCCGAAACAGCAAGCTCACTGGTCCGGTGTACACAATAAAAAACGTAGAGGGGTTAACCTGCCACCCCAGCTTGTCATGATAGACGATCTCAAGCTCGCTTAGCATCGGTATCCTCGATGCTATTTGGAGGAAGGGATGCATCCTCGGGTGTATAATTGCCTCCTGCTAACTCATCGTTTGCTAGCAGATCGAAAGCATAACATATAAGGAAACACAGGAAGATAAGATATACAACACATCTATGATAGGGATGATGCAATGCAGAGTATATAGCAAGCATAATCATTTCTCGATATCCCGACACCACGGTCGTTCCCTGACAAGATATACACATACTCTTTCTATGCATGCCGGCCAATACTAAACACCCTCCTAAGGGCAACATCACGTCCGCACATCGGACAACAAGTAGGTTTGTTTCAGTAATCCGTTCCGCTGGCCGTGACCCATTAGAGTGCATCACCGCTCAACTATCCCAAACAAATAGGGTTAACTGGGCCTCCTCGGAATATCCACCGGCAACTGGAAAGACTCAGGCAGGGTCCAATCGGGATACTAGGACGTGCCTAGGACCGCCACGACATGATAGGAGCTACCATACCGGTCTCATGTGGGTACATCTGTGTCTAGTATATCCCCAAGATCACGCAGACCTACCCTTCCGTTTTTCGCACCCGCACTCGGTGCACCAACCTCGTATGTCTCACGGCACACGACTCGCAACTTGGCATCATATGCATATGCTATGCATGTCATCCATCTCTCTTGAGCTGATATCGCAACACATGCAACTTGCTCTTAGCAACACAAGCTCCAAGCTCCAACTATAACCATATGAGCTCCAGGATCCACTATAACCATACGTGCTCCAAGCTCCACTTGTAACCATATGAGCTCCAAGCTCCCCATTATTATCTTACAAGCTCCAAGCTCCAACTATGACCTCAAATCTTAACTATCAGCTCAACGCCCACAACGGCGTCAAAGCCCTAATCATACTAAACCTCCGAATCTCATACATACACGCATTTCCAGATATAATGCAACAGTTCATCAATTATCAACATACTCAATAAGGCAGTAAACCGCATAACATACCAGCATGCCATTAGCATCAACACATCATGCATATCTTAAAAATATAAAATATCATAAATAGCAAGTACGCATATATCAACACATAGCACGTATTATCATGCATCACAAATCTGCTTACCTAGCGTGTCAAACATAGCAGTGATAGCCCAAAGTAGACTAAACTTAGGGTTTAGGTACTTTACCAGGGCTCAACCTCATGTAGGGTTTAGGGTTCCCCTACACACACAAAACTTACAACAAAGTTATGTAGACTACTCTTACCTCCCTGACTTCTGTAACTCTTTCTCCCCACTTGATAGCAAATGTAACGAAAATCACGAACACAACGAGCACTCCTTGCTCCTCTCTAAGTCTCATAACCTTCGTCACTTGCTCTAAAGGGTTCTGTATGCAACTTCCAAACTTGCCCTAATAATAGAAACAACACGTAGGCTATAGCACTAACCCTAATACGAAGTTAAAACTGTGAATAGGAGCTTAAACCAAAAGCGAACATTGTATAGGTACAATGTAGGTAGATACGGAACCTCGGCTTACCCTCGTCGAATCACAAAACAAAATCGATAGAATTGGATAGAAGTCGCGCTGATCACAAAAACACGATCGGAACTGAATCTGTGACACCCGCTACCCCGCATACGATAAAATTAAATAAAACATGCAAGTTAAATAAAACTTAAAAACTTTAACTTAAAAGGTAGCAAGTACCACATCATCCGAAAACGTTTTAAACATAAAACAACTACGGAAAAACATGAACATAAACAAAACCCGAAACCCGATGTCACATAATCAGAGCTGGTAACCACTACCGATATTACATCGGAAAACAACTAACATACTAAACATAAACCAAACTATACTATGAGCAAGCGATCTCCTTGGGATCACTCCTCCGCTGGCAGCTCACCATCCTCTGCATAACCAAAGGTATATGCAAAACACAACAACAGATAGGGAGTAAGGAACTGCACGTATAAACATAAACGGTAATAGAGCAGTTAGCAAGATGATCATGCAACATATAAACATCATAATACAACATACATGTTATAACACATTCCATCATATCAAGTTATAAACATGCTATGCGATGTATAACTACTCCACTACTCCATATGCAATGTGGCCAACAACTCTAACTCTGGAAAGACGATTAGGAGTACATGTTCGGTTATAAACGTGGATGATATGCCAGACCATGGGCCATCCCCGAACACTCTCACCAATCCTGATAACGTATAGTGGCTAGTCAGGGTACTCAAGCTTATTCATTAGGTCACTCTGACAATAGGTAGCTAGCCCATGTCACTTGGAACTTCCATACCCAATGTACCCGCAAGGCTGGGTTAACACCCATCGTGGCCTCCACTATCGCGATTCATCATTTGCTTTCCACCCAACATATCAACTTCAACGTATGATGCGTGCAATGTTCATCAATATGCAAACACATGTCCAACCATCCATCATCAACACCATTACATGGCTATCAACTTTGACCAACAAGCATCAAAGATGATTTATCAACATCAAACTTGACCAATAAGCATCAGGAATGATTTAACCAACAACATCGGTAACAGTACGTCGTTACCAATAACATCATCGTCTTATTAATTGTTCTCTTTGTTAAGTCTTAACTTAACATTATCTTCATTAAGTATTATTTATAATCTTATTATCTAAACCTCAATTCATATCTTATTAAGATTATAACTTAATCCTAATATTTAAACCTCAAGTCAAATAGTTATTAAGATAATAAATTAATCTTAATATCTAAACCACAATTCATATCTTATTAAGATTATAACGTAATCCTAATATTTAAACCTCAAGTCATATGTTTATTAAGATTGTAACTTAATCTTAATATCTAAACCACAATTCATATCTTATTAAGATTATAACCAAATCTTAATATTTAAACCTCAAGTCATATATTTATTAAGATTATAACTTAATCTTAATATCTAAACCTCAATTCATATCTTCATGTTTATGAAGATCAATTGGACTAATCCTAGTTTTAGGCTTAGCGTTAACATCCCTATGTCTTTTATTAAGATAGATTTAACAGCAGTTCCAACACACCAACTCATACAATCATGGCATATCATCATCATCATAAACAACATCATAAACAACATCATAAACGTCATGCCAAGATCATACAAACCATTTAAACAATTAACGACATGCATAAACAACAATAACAACTTCATACTTAAGGCATATAGCACACAAATAGGGTCATGGGTTAACCCTCATCTTACGCTAGCCTAGAACCTATATGTTATACTAATCCCTTCTCCCCATACCTGGCGTGACGATACCAGCCTATAAGTCAACAAGAGCGAAGTCCAAGTGTGACTCCTCCAAACAGGTTCAACAGGTTCAGCGAGCTTTGACCAAGAACAACAAGAAAGGACAAAGGTAGTTAATTCCCAAACAAAGAAAGGGAAGGGAATTAACACAAGGGTTATGCACATATCTCGATTAGGTCCCTAGGGAACTAATCTGCTAGCAGCTGTCCACAACACTGGCGCATGAACAACGAAGTCTGGTTTGACAGGGACAAAACGGTTCAACATTAACTAAAGGGATTCCAAGAAAGGATGAACAGGTTTGGTTACCTTACCTCAAAGTAACACTAAGCTAGCAGCTTAACCCCAAACGCAACAACAAACGCCACAGGGATATATTCTTGACGAAGAACACCAAAACAAGGATTGGGGATGCTCAAGGATTCAATGGGAACCCAAGAGAAGGGTAAAAGATGGCTGTTTCTAACTCTAGGAAAGATGGCTATGAGTTTTAGGTCGAGCAAAAGAGGTATAAAAAGGATTAGAGCTAAACGGGCTAACCAAAGAGCCCAAAACGCATTCTCACTGGTTTGGCTCTAACTTGAGCTAAGAGTGTCCGATTTAGGTGCTCTTGGTGGCGTTGGAAAGCTAAGTGAATTTTGTGCAAAATCATATTTCACGATCTATTCCTAATTCGGACTCTAACAGGGTCAAAAATACAATATAAGTTCAGCATTAAAAAGATAGTTGTTTCTAGATAGGATTTTGTAGGAGATTAAGATAAGATAATCTTTATTTATTCAATGATTGAATCTCTATGACATCTAATTGATCTTATACCGACACAACTATAATTATCATAAATATAAATATCTTATATTAATATAACCATGATCTAAATATTTATACAGATAGTCGTATATTAATATAATTCTATTGTGCATTAATACAAGTGATCCAATGTTAATATAAACATATATATAATTGATGACATGTAAATAAATATACGATCGCACATTAATTACACATATCATATTAGTCCATACAAAACCACATATAAGCACACGAGGTCACATACTTACATACTAATATAATCAATTATATATTCATATAGATAAGATCATGTATTAATACATTCAACATAATTAATAATATAAATATAACTATGCACAATTATCTATTAATACAGTCAATCGTATATTAATATAAGAATAATTAATATAAATCATTTACATATCAATAAGAATCAATTACATATTATATAAATAATAATAATAATAATAATAATAATTATAATAATAATAATAATAATAATAATAATAATAACAACAACAACAACATTTTAATATTAAAATGTAAACACACTTATAATCATACAAACATAAGCGTGCATATTATCATTTAAAATATACACACATAAATATACATTCATATAAATACTTATAAAATGCAGTGACGATTTGTCAAATATTATACTACTAATAATGGTAATAATAATAATAATATCTATAATTACAGCAATACATATACCCTCATACAAAAAAAACGGGGTGTTACAGAATCAGATCAATAAACAGGTCACAACTCATAATCAAATCTCCAACTCCTCATGTACCAAAAAAAAAAATAAAAAGCTCCAAATCCTCTGGTCTCTCTCTCAGTCTCGAGCTCTCAGCAATGGTGAAACTTTGTAAACTTTGGTGCAAGTGAAAGTGAAAAGAATTTATAGAGGTAAAACTCTACGGACAACACTTAAGCGTTCTGGGTATCCACCGCCCATCACGTGCCAGCAGCGACGCGTAACCGACACGTGTCACTTTACGTCCCATAATTGCCAGTCAAATGGTCAGAGTAGCCACGCTTGAGCATCCAGATTCTCCATGCTAGATCGTTGGCACACTTGAGCGTTCCACTGATCCACGCTTGAACGTTCTGCTCTTGATCCTTGTCCCTCTTCCTTCTCTTATCCAATTTATTCCTACTTTTAACATGTATTCTAAGCACACTTTCCGGCTATGATAGTAATTATCAACAAACATATAAATACCTGATCTAGGCCATCTATCTCAATTAGGGTTTCAGAAAACAGGGATGTTACATAAAGCTTTCTCTGAGTTTACATTTTCATATCACTCTCTGCGTAGAGTTGATTTTCAGAGTTCTGTTCTTAAGTTTCATATTCTCACACATAGTGAGTTAGTTGAACTTAAATCTCTTTCAAAACCAATCTTGGTTGAGCTTCGAGAGGCTTGTCTGAAAAAGAATACTTGAGCCTGAAGAGGCTTGACTATAAAAGAATACTTAGTGTTGCCTGAAGAGGTGTAGAATACTTGCCTGAAGAGGTGTTGAATACTTGTAACAAGGATTTGTTATAGTGGAAAAAGCTCTCACGTAGAGGGGACTGGACGTAGCTCTTCGATTAAGAGTGAACCAAGATAATTTCTCTGTGTTATTCTTCTTTCCCTTATCTCTGTCTTTAGTTTGCTTATAACTAACTATTGAGATTGAATTGTTTTCTTAAAACGTTTATCTTTGAAAGTAAACAATCACAGCGAGTGTCCAACCTTTGATTGCTCACACTCTCTGCGTCCGCCAACTTATTTGCATCTAAACCTTTGCAAAAATATATCTACTTACGAAAAAGTTTTAAAATCTTAAGAAATTAACATAATTCACCCCCTTCTTGTGTTTTAAATAGGTTCCTTCAATTGGTATCAGAGCTCAATCTCTGGGTTGAGCACTTAGCCGTGTTAGAGGAAAGAACCTAAAGCAAATATGGCAGGTCAAGGCATGCCAAGTGGTAGTCAACCAGTTTTGGAAGGAATTTCCATGACCATACCTCCGTTCTTTAACGGAACTCATTACCTCTACTGAAAGGAGAGATTTAAAGGTTTCATTCTGAGTACAAACTCTGTTCTCTGGGCCAGAATCACAAATGGTCTAAACGTTTGTCTTAATGCTGATGGTTTCGACAAAGCTGAAGAGGAGTGAACTGATGTTGAAAGAGCAAAAATGGAACAAAACCACAAAGCAAGATATGCTTTGATGTGTATCTTAAGTCCAGACAAATTTCAGAAGATTCACGCATGTGGATCAGCCAAACAGATCTAGGATACCTCATGCTGGTTGGCCAGTATGAGATGTTTACTATGGCAGAAGGAGAGTCCATCCTTGACATGATGAGTCATTTTTAAACGATCATCAACAACTTAAAGTCCTTTGGAAAAGTCTACACTACCAATGAGAATGTCACAAAAATCCTTAGGAGCTTGCCTAAGGAGTGGAAGCCACTTATTACTGCAATCACTCAGGCCAAATATCTCTCAACTTTGACCATGGATGATCTAGTAGGTACGCTACAAGTACATAAGCAAGAGCTTAGTCTTGACAACCTCGGAAGGAAAAACAAAGGCATTGCCTTGAAAGCTCAAAAGTCTAATAGTTCAAAGGCCTTAAAGGCTGATGAGTCAAGTGATGATGCTGACCAGACGGAAAATGAAGCATAAGAATGACGAATTGTTCTTCATCTCCAGAAAGATTCAAAACATCTGGAGAAAGAAAAATGGCTTAAAATAAGGCCATTCCAGAAGAAAAATCTCAAAGACCATGGTGAGTCTAAGGACAAAAGCCAAATGGTCTGCTTTGAGTGCAACAAACCAGGCCACTTCAAAGTTGGCTGTCCTTTGTTAAAAGACAAGGAGAAGTTCTTCAAGAAGAGAAAGAAGAACGTTATGGCAACATGGGAAGATCTTGACTCCTCTGAGGAAGATAAAGAAGCAAATGAGGAAGCAAACCTTTGTCTTGAAGAGAGACTTCAGGAAGCCATTCCTGAAATAAGATTAAATGTTCCACCCTTTTTCAATGGAACTGACTTTCCTCATTGGAGGGTTTTTTTTCTTTTCAAACATACATCCAAGCTTAGGAAGATTTTTATTTATGGGATGTGTTCACAGACGGTGACTATCGTCCAACGATAATCCTGGAAGATGGCTCAACGACGTCCAAGCTGAAGCTGTCTAGACGGACAAGGACAAGAAGAAAGTCTCCTTAAATGCTCGAGCCAAATGGGTTATCTCCTGTGCTCTGGACGGTCCAAGAAGAGAGATGGTCATGCATCTTTAGACTGCAAAGGAGATGTTGGATGCTCTAAATGTTGTCTTTGGAGAAAGAAGTCAGCCTGCAACCAACCTCTGCCTAATGGCCAACACCTCCTCGGACGATGAGACAGACGAAGATGAGGTATCTAACTCTGACTATTTGCAAGAAGCCTATGATGAGCTTCTTAATGATTCTTCTTTATTGCATCATCAATACATATTGCTTAAAAAGAAGTTTTCCAAAATAAACAAAGAGCTTGAGAAGACCTACAATCAAAACAAAGAGCTTATTGAAGAGAATAATAAGCTAAAAGCTGAGAATGTCAGTCTGATTGATAAACTCTCCTCTGAGTCCAATGCACCTTGTGAAGTTGTAAGGCTTCAACAAGAGGTATCCGACCTAACTAAGAGCATATCTAAGTTGGTTGGAGGATCAGAGAAGCTAAATTTGATACTGAGGTATACTAGATCACCTTATGACAAGTCTGGCCTAGGCTATGACAATGAGAAACAAGAAGTCTCTCTCACAGTGTATCAAAACCAAAGTCATATCACAATGTTTCTAAGTTTCACAAACATTTAAAAGAAACCAAACCACATGCATCTCATATCTATTGCAATATATGTGGTAAATCTGGTCACAACACATCCAAGTGCATATATAGAAAGAAAAACATTATGCATGAACGAAGACCTCAAACTAATAAGAAAGGACCCAAGTCTATCTGGTTACGGAATATGATAATACCTATTGCAGATTTGCTTAGCAACACAAAGGAAACCCCCGTCCTGGTACTTGGACAGTGGATGCTCATGTCACATGACGGGAGAATGGTCTATGTTCCAAGACCTCCGCATTAAGTCTGGTGGATGGGTTACCTTTGGAGGTAACCAGAAAGGGAAGATAGTCGGAATAGGTAAGATTGGTAAGTACCATTTTCCTTCTATTGATAATGTTTTATTGGTTGAAGGACTAAAACACAACTTATTTAGCGTAAGTCAATTATGTGATAGTGGATCTGATGTTCCTTCAACAAAGAAGAGTGTGTAGTCAAGAACCCTAATGGGTCCATCTTATTTACTGCCATGAGGCAAATAATCTTTACAAGATTAACTTGGCGAAATTCTCAAATCAGAGTGTATCTTGTCTAGTGTCTGTTGAAGATGAGCGATGAATCTTGTAACACCCCGATTTTTCACTGCTTTTATATATCAATAAGAGAATAATTAAGTTTATATTTTATTCGAGGATTTATAAAATGAAATAAAATAAACCGAGACCATATTCATGCTCAACGCTATCGTACGAAGCTACGATTAAATTTTGAGCAAAAAACTCAGACGAAGTCCGGTCTGCATTTTTTCACTGACAGTAAGATTTTACTGCTTAGGAGACCTAATTTTGCCTCGTGAACGAGACAATTAGTCTTAGAATTGAGTTCCTATATTTTTGATAAATTTGAAAAAAAATCAGTTCCTACGCTTTATTCGGGCGAAATCTTGAATCGGGTGACGAACACACCCGAATACGGATTTACCGGGACCCGCTCACGAATAATCTTGATGTCACATCAAGTCAAATCACATGGGAAAGCGTGCTAGCGTCATGATGACGTTTGAAAATATCTGGACGCGAAAAGACCAAAAACCTTTTCCTAATTGACATTTTAGTCCTTGAAGGAAAAGACTAAAATGCCCTTAAGTGACCCAATTTTGGGACATTTCAGCCCACTTCTCTCACGCATAAGGACCAGATTGGAGAGCTCCAACATTTCATTTTCTAACTTTATCTTCTTCCTTGAGATTCCACCATTTTCACTTAGAGAAAGCTTGAGTTTTTGAGAGAAAATGTGTGATTCTTGACCAATCTTCTTCATTCAAGAGGTAAGATCACTTCTATGATCCTTAAGCCTCATGAATATCTTCCTATTTCATGGTTGAAGAGCTTCATTTCTTGAGTTCCAATTTCATGAGCCAAATTTCAAAAATTTCTAGGAAATTGTAGAAAAATCCTTTTAATATGAAACCAATTTGAGCTAGTTTCATCATCTTCTACCTCTATCCAAGAGTATGTGATCAAACCCTCATCCTAGCCTATTTTATTTGAAAGGGTCGAACCCTAGGACTTGGGGAAAAAGAGGGTTTTCTCAAATTTTTGTTCTTGAACACTTGATTCCATTCTTTCCTTTCCTCTGGTCATGGAATCCAAGTGATTGGAAAACCAAATCAATACCTAGTCAATTTTTTCTCTTCATGGCCGAGACATATAGGGTGTAGAACCATGAGTTTTGTTTCAAATTTTTTGGTAATAGGACTTAATTTAGTGTTAATCATGCTTAAGAACCAACCATCCAAAAGATTGGAACCAAATGAGATCCTTAACCTATTTTGCAAATTTTGGCCGAATCTTAGACCCACTTCAGGGGGGAGAAATTTATGTTTTGATGTTGTGTTTTATATTTATGGTTGTTGAGAAATTGAATTGTGGTTGATTTTTTTAGGCGATACAGACGAAATTGGAACCAGAGCCGAAAACCGTTTGGGAATTGATTTAGAAACCTAACGAGGTAAAGGGAGGTATTTCATAATAAGTTTGGTAGTTTCATGATGTGTGATTGTTATATGTGATGTGGTTGTTTGATTGATGATTTGAAGATATATCATGAATGGAGTATGCAATTGATTTACTTAATGATATTTGTACTTGGACATTGAATATGATTTGTGGCATGGATGCCTTTGGTGAAATTTATTGTGATATTGGGCTGACTTGATATATATATATATATATATATATATGTTGGTCTGGTTAAGAGCATAGCACTGGCTATGACTGAATAAAGAAGATGAAAATACTCGAAAACCGAAATCGGAGTTTTGAAAACGGATTTTGAAACAAAAGGAAAGTTTTGATAAATGTTTCGTTTATCGAGGAAGAAATCTTTTTTTTTATTAGATTCTTTTTGAAAGAAAAAGTCTTTTAAGGAAAAGTCAATGTAAAGTGAAATTCCTTTTAGAAAAACGTTTTTAAAAGAGACGAGACCTTAGAAAAACGGATTTGTGAAGAAAAAGAGTTTTTCCCGGAAAATGTTTTCTTTAAAAAGAATGTCTTAGTTCAAGATAATGAAACTGAGTTTTGTTTTCCAAAGTTGTTTTGTGAAAATAAGACCAAAAGAAAAACGATGATTCTTTATGAGATGTATGCAAACCTAGTGACCGATACGTCGGGCTAGTGTTTTGTGAATTGAGCACTCGTACTTTGTGTCTTGTATTTTGAATGAACGGGCTTAATGTACTTTAAAACGAGTCGCGAGCTATATGCCTCGACAAGAAAGAATTGACGAAAAAAGAAAACAGAAACTTTCTGTGTACATACATGAATCGGTAGACGTGCCATTTGAAAACGAGCTACAACTCAAGTAGTTGAGAATATGAGCCAGTTATATAGGGGCATACTGTGTTTGAGACTCCACAAGTGGCCTGAGGCGTTGCAACCCCGTGCCGTGGTAATCGGTTGTCAAACACGGATGAACTCGATCAGAGACTGGACTATTCATGATATGGTTATGACGTGTTACCCCTGAACAATTGGAGTCCAGACCTAATATGAGAGGCCGACTCATGAGAATAATTGTGTTACCAAAGTATTTGCGGTTTATCACTCGATGAAGGAAAGTAGGAATCTCCGAAGAACATGAATTAGAAAGATGATATTGAAGTCTCGTGCATTATTATAACTCATGATAGTGTTGAGGTATTATGTTGTATGAATATCTGTTATTACAACTGTATTTATTTGTGGATGTATTTGTTGTTTGTTGCTTATGCGGCTATCGTGATAAACTTATAAAATGAGTATCTCACCTTTGTCTGTACATGTTGGACACTCTGTTGTATTTTTGGATACATGTACAGATGATGAACATAGGTCCCCGCGGACGCATGAGGACTCAGATGACCGAGTCTTTTGAAGGAGCAGAAATAGAGGAACCCTCGGAATTCCCCTGGGAATCAGAGCTGACTTTGGGGTTTGTATCCCAATGGCTACTTTTAGCCCGACCAACATAGGAGTTTACTTTTTGAGGCAGTCGTATTCCATTGTTGCACGTATGTTGACGATATGTTTTTAAGTTTGTAATATATATACTAGACCTGAACTAATGTTATGAGTTTAAACTATAGTTCTAAGAAACTTATATGCTTTAGCATAATTATGGTATGATTATGTTGTTATGAATGTTGAATATTGATGTGTGCTATAAGGATTATTCCTTTGTCTTGAGTTTGGATTATTTGATGCATGAATAAAATTTTTAGACCCACGTTTTCGAACGTAGTTAATTAATTAAAATATTTTCCGAAAGCAACTTGTGCTTTATTTTGTTTATGTTTTCCACAAAATTGAGTTCGAGTATGTGGCACTGAGGGGGCATTACAAATCTATCACAAAAGACTTGGTCATACAAGTCTCAGATTAACAAGGATGAGTCTTTCATGATGGACATAGTAGATGTATACACAGGATGGACATGGGTTAAGTTCCTTGCTCACAAGGATGAGTCTTTCAAAGTCTTTGTTATATTCTGCCAACGTGTACAGAATGAAAAAGGCATATGAATTAGCTCAATCAGAAGTGATCATGGAGGTGAAATTGAAAATGAGTTATTCCAAAGGTTTTGTGATGAAAGTGGTATTCATCACAATTTCTCTACCCCTAGAACACCACAACAAAATGGTTTTGTTGAGAGAAAGAACCGATCTCTTCAAGATATGGAAAGAGCAATGCTCAGTGATAATTTAGTCTCCAAACACTTCGGGGCTGAAGCTGTAAATACTGTCTGTTACATTCAAAATAGAATATATATATATAGATAGATATATATATGACCTATTTTGAATATGACTCCTTATGAATTGTGGAAAGGACGCAAGCCCAACATATCTTATTTCCATCCTTTTGGATGTCAATGTATCATTTGAAATACTAAAGATCAACTTGGAAAGTTTGATGCCAAAGTAGATAATGGAATATTGTTATGAATTGGGATACTCAGAAATGTCCAAAGCCTTTAGAGTATACAACTCTAGGACTTTAGTTGCTGAAGAGTTCATCCATGTTAAGTTTGATGACAAACAGCCTGATAAGAGATTATCAGAGCTAGATGAATCTTTTGTAGATATGTATCTGAATGACTTGGAAGATCGTCCAACAATCAAAGAGGATGGCACATCTGACGTAGCCCAGAATATATCAGACGCATCAATGTCTCGGCAAATCACTAATACTCCACGTTCTTGGCGGTTTAGGACTTATTATCCAGAGGAGCTAATCATTGGCAAACCAAATGATAGAGTCCGGACAAGGTCAACCTTCAGAGAATAAGCTGATTCAGCCTTTATCTCTGAACTAGAACCAAAGTCAGTGGACGAAGGATGGATGCTTGCCGTGCAAGAGGAGCTCAACCAGTTTCAACATAATGACGTTTGGACGCTGGTTCCTCTCCCAAATGATAAGTCTGTCATTGGAACAAAGTGGGTTTATAGAAACAAGCTGGACGAAGATAGCAAAGTTGAGACGACCCGTTGTCCCATTAAAGAACCTAAGATATTAACTAACCTTAATCGTATTATAAACGTTAACGCGCTTTATAAACCAAATGAAGCGAAGCGGAAAAATATAAAAATGGAAACAAAAACTAATCTAAAGCACGCAACATATCAGAGTACACAGCTATAAAATATAAAAGACATTTATACATGCATCAGCTGCCCCATTAGTAGAGCTATAGTAGTAATATATACAAGCAGAGTACATCAATCTGACCATAAACAAAATACATAAAAAGTAAAGGAACACTCATACTAACAGAATTCAACAAGGCCACTCAAAATACATCAAAATCCTCACATCACACTCCTACGACAGACGCACTGGCAGGATCGCGTCATCAGCGACGCGGATACCCTGAGCTACCCTGTCCCTCACATTAAGTACGCCGATAAACTCACAACGGTTCATACGTTGATGAGGAACTAGATACGATGATCCTCCAGCATTTGTAAGTACTAAGGCACAGCTCCGTCCTTCGCCTCAGTCCGCATAGCATAAAACCTCATCGACTGGTGATATGAGAAGACACTGGTTCCACCCACATGTTCTCTTGCACTGGTGGTCTCGGCGGATAACACGTCTCTGTGAAGGGTAGGTGCTGCAATACTCGATACGGTCCGATGATGTGTTCGAAATTATGTAGCATAGTTCCTAAACCGTATACTGATGGGACCAGTATAGATGGTAAGGAATGTGGCAGGGTCAACCTGCCATCCTCGATCATCATGGTAGATGATCTCTATGTCCCCCAGCACCTACGTCCTCGGTGCCATCGTCACAAAAGGGTGCTGCCTCCAGTCCATCACCTCCCAGCTGCTCATCGTCTGCTCGGTGAAGAGTGGTAAAACATACACATAAAGCGATAGAGGGAGATAAGAACATGTATATGATCAAATATAGGAGAGGTGTAATAGTATAGCATGTGAACATGTAGCATGCAGCACATAGAAAACATACAACACTCAAACAGCCGTCTCTCGAGTCACACGTCACATCCATCTCAAAGATTGTTCTCTCAGATCAAACCTCTACAGGGATACTAATCTCTATATGCATGTCGGCCGATTTCATCATGTCCCTAATTGAACATCCCCGTCGGGACAAATATAACATCACATCAGCCTCATGCCCAAATGACTCCTAGAACGATCAATCGGGTAAAAACACCCATAAAAACCTAAAACGCACCAAAATGATGTCAGGATTAAGAACGAGAGTAGAACGAACTTAAAGAGATTAAAAGAATCACAGGTCGACATTACGACGTCCTGACTTACCTCGAGGAAACTCACATGCAATGACAACAGTACGAAGGCGTCGAAGCTACGAACTCAAATACGCGATTGGTTTAAAATTTCGATACCCGAAACCACCCTAACCGAGCTCTCCAGGCCTTCAACAATGGCTTCTCCAAGGTGAATTCTCTTCACCTCTATTCTGCTCTAGTGTCCAAAATGGGAGAATAAGAAGTTAGTCTTGTTAGTTTTACTAGGTTAGGATTATTAGGCTAGTTAATGGAAGTCTTAGTTGTCATGGTAGCTAGGTGTCATGATTCTATGCTAGTTAGGTGTCATTTAGTTTATATTAGGTGTCATGCATTTAGGTGGTTTTAGGGGTAGGTAGTAGAATACAAGTGTCACGTTTGTGTTGTGACATGTGTCACTGCGTGTTACCCCATCGGCACGCTTGGATGTTTTCTTCCACATTTTTCCCGTGTAACCTATTGCCAGAACATTTTCTGTATTATTTTAGGACACTACTAAAAGTCTATTGTACTCAACTCCGTGTCTAATTTAAATATGCTAACCTTCCATTAATTAATTAATCAATTAATTAATCGTTCGATTAGCATTTCTTCGCATTCGGGACCCGCTCTTGCACGTTTTTGCACTTTCTGAGCTTGTTCCAAGGTCAAATTGTCCCAAATTTAAACCATGGCTTCCTCAACACATATGGAACATAATTAAGCCCTTAAACATGCTTAATTGATGTCTCATACCTTAAAAAAGAAAACATAATGTTATATTACTATCCCCCTTAAAAAAAATTTCGTCCTCGAAATTTGACATACCTTTAGAATAGACTCGGATACTGTTGTCGCATGTCCTCCTCTCTTTCCTAAGTAGCATCTCTAGTTGTTGCATCCCACATGACCTTGAGTAAAGGAATCTGTTTTCCGCGGAGTTTTTTCACCCTCCTATCCTTAATTCGTATAGGCAGTTCCTCATATTCTAAGTTCTCTCTTACCTGTATTGATTCAGGCTCTATCACGTGTGATGGATCGGGATGGTATTTTCTGAGTTAGGATACATGGAAAACATTGTGAATATTTGATAGGTTAGGAGGTAAAGCAATTTCGTAGGCAACTGGACCAATTTGATGAAGGATTTGACATGGTCCAATGAATCTAGGGGTAAGCTTTCTGAATTTGATTGCCCTGCCAATTTCAGTTCTTGGAGTGACTTTCATAAAGATATGGTCGCCTTCCTGGAACTCCAAGGGTCTCTTCCTCTTGTCATTGTAGCTCTTCTGTCGATCCCGTGCGACTTTCATCTTTTCCCGAATGTATGTTGTAACATTTCTAGACCCAACAATTGATTCTCATCGGCTTCATACCAACAGAGGGGTGTCTTGCACTTTCTTCCATACAGTTCTTCGTATGGCGCCATGCCAATGCCCGAGTAGAAACTATTATTATATGTGAATTCAATCAATGGAAGGAAATCGTCCCAACTTCCTGTGTTTTCCAAAACATACGCTCTTAATAGATCCTCCAAAGAATGAATTGTTCTTTCAAGCTGACCATCCATCAGCAAATGATAAGTTGAACTCATCCCTAGTTTAATTCCTAAAGCACTGTTCAAACTCTACCAAAACCTAGAAGTAATCTCGGATCTCGGTCCGAAATTATACTTGAAGGTACTCCGTGCAACCTTACAACTTTCTTGATGTATATCTGGGTTAACCTTTCTAGAGAATAACTCTGGTTGATCGGCAATAAATGAGAACATTTCATAAGCCTGCCTACGATTACCCAGATTGCATCGCACCTCTTTTGTGTCCTTGGTAGTCCGGAAACGAAATCCATTGCAATACTATCCCATTTCCATTCTAGGACATCCAGTGATTGTAATAACCCTGCTGGCTTCTGGTGTTCAATCTTTGCCTTTTGACACACCAAATAGGACTGTACATACTCTGCTACCTCTTTCTTCATACACGGCCACCAGAACAAAATCTTGAGGTCTCGATACATCTTTGTAGCTCTTGGATGAAAATGTAGTTTGCTCTTATGTGCCTCTTCCAAGATCATCTTCTTGATTTCATTATCCTTTGGCACACAGATCCTTTCTCCAAACCTTAGGATCCCGTCAGTACCTCTGTTAAACTCTGAAGTCCTTCCTTCTTCCACCATCTGGTTCATCTCTCATAGGTACTGATTTTCTCCTTGCTTTTTCCAGATTAAGTTCAAGAAATCACTGGTGGTGGTAACCATTCCTAAACTCATCTTGTCTTTGGATAGTTCCACATCCAGATTCATATCTCTGAATTGTTCTAGCAGTTCCAACTCCTTCACCATCATAGCGGACATATGCAAAGATTTCAAACTCAATGCATCTGTTACCATGTTGGCCTTCCGTAGATGGTATTGCAGATCAAACTCATAATCCTTTATGAATTCCATCAATTTCTCTGCCTCATGTTCATCTCCTTTTGGTCGAATGGATACCTTAAGCTTTTATGGCCGCTAAACACACTAAATTTAGCGCCATAGAGATAGTGTCTCCAAATCTTCAATGCAAACACTATCGGGGCCCACTCTAGGTCATGGGTTGGGTAGTTCCGTTCATGCACTCTTAGTTGTCTGGAAGCATATGCTACGACTTTCCTTTTTTGTATGAGTACGCAACCCTAGCCTTGATACGATGCGTCACAGTACACATCAAACGACGTCGATGGATTTGGAAAGACTAGTACCGGAGATGTTGTTAGCCTCTTTTTTCAGATCTTGGAAACTAGCCTTACACTCTTCTGTCCATTCAAACTACTGCGTTCAAAACACACTTAAGGGCAGTGTACCCTGTTGCAGAAGTAATATAGGACGGAAGTCCATATATCGTACCCAAGAGATTAATTTTGATAACTAAGTGATACAGCAAGTACTAAAATAGAAAAATCCTTATGCTATTCAGACTAATCAAGTACTATCAAGAAATAAATAATAATAAAGCAATAGTAAAAGATGCTAAAAGAAGATTAAAAGAGAGTTTAGAAATCAAGAGTAAAAGAGCCTAGAGCCGTGGTTTCACTTGTGCTTTCGATACCCCCCAAATCCTAATTCTATTCAATTTCGCAGTTGCTTTCCGAATATCGACCCCTCTATGAAAACTATTAATTGTTTGTCAGGCAACTAATATTCTTTCCTCCAGATGAACCCAATGGTTGTCAGGCAAAGAGTTTAAATGATTATAAAGCATAAAGCACAAAGAGGTTGATTGATTGAAAGGAGTAAATCACGGTTTCTCAAATCTAGATATTAAACCCCGGTTATCCGATCTACCGATTTAATTGGGCTTGATAACCAAAATATCAATCAATTGATTAAGAACATACAAAGGGTGCGCAATCCTAGTCTGGGATGAAGAACAATAGAATAGCACTATTAAAATTGCAACCTTGAAACCAAATAGAATTGAATTAAAGCTAAGACATAGAGAAAATAGTTTCTACTAACACAAGATCCATGACAACTCTAGTGGTGAATTTAGCTACTCATAGTAATAAAGAAAATCAAAGTCAACAATGGAAAACGCATCCTGGATAATTGAAGAGAGAGAAGTTGTCTCCAACTTAATCTCCAGGTGCCAAATCCTACTATAGAAATCAAAACTATAAAAATTATAAACTAGAAAGCTATTACAAAGAGTATAGTATAATAGTATCAAAGCATGGCTAAGAATGGCACAGATGGCCTCTATTTATAATAAAATATGAGAAATGGGCCCAAAATTAGGCCTTCTGCACAGTCAGCACTGTCAGCACGGGCGTGCCAATCATGTGGCATGGGCGTGCTCTTCACTCAGCACGGGCGTGCCAACTTCATGATATCAGGCCATGCTCAAATCTGTCAGAGCGTACTAACTTCGTAGAACAACGTTTTAGTGCACGGGCTTCAGCACGGGATTGCTCTCCTTCTGGCACGACCGTGCTCTTCGCGATTGGAACTGTGCTAGCTTTTGTCAGGCCTTGCTTCTCTGAGTCAGGGCTTGCTTCCTTTGGCACGGGTGTGCTCTTGCATGGCACGACTGTGTTGAGTCTCTAGAGGTCAGCTGTAAGCATTTTTGTAAGGGTTTGTTTGGATGGATGGCTTGGAGGGCTTGCACGGGCATGCACACGAATGGCACCGGCGTGCTCAACCTCAGAACTTCAGTATTCAGTCTATTTTAGCTCTAAAACCTTCACTTTTCTTCATAAGTTCATCAAACTGTCTCTAAACGTCAATTCTTTCAAAACTTAAGTAAAAGGGGTGAATACAATAATATTTATCATGAAATGCATCAAATTTCAACCTAAATACCACTTATAAAATACATAGAATTGAGGGTTATCAAAAATGCTTTTCCTTTTCTGGTCAACTGTGTCAGAGGTAACGCAATTATCGAGAATTCTTCTATGAACCTCCTGTAGTATCCTGCTAGCCCAAGGAAGCTTCTGATCTCACTTACTGTTTTAGGGCTTTCTCACTTAACCATAGCTTCTACCTTCGTAGGATATACTTTTATGCCTTCCTTGGTGATTACATGCCCAAGGAATTGTACCTCTTCCAGCTAGAACTCACACTTAGACAACTTGACATAGAGTTGTCTGTCCTTAAGAATACTTGAAGTACAACCCTCAGATGTTCTTGATGTTTCTTCTTGTCTGAGGAGCAGATAAGGATGTCAACGATGAAAACAATGACAAACTTATCAAGGTGTGGTCTGAAGATCCTGTTCATATAGTCCATGAACATTGCTGGAGCATTAGTCACAACAAAAGGCATAACTAGATACTCGTAGTGCCTGTACCGACTCTTGGAAGCCGTCTTCAGTACATCATCTTCCTTTACCCTTATCTAATGATATCCGGATCTTAGATCGATCTTCGAGAACACCGTCGCTCCTTTCAACTGGTCCATAAGGTCATCGATCCTTGGCAACGGGTACCTGTTCTTGATCGTAACCTTGTTGAGTTGTTGATAGTCCACACAAAACCTTGAACTACCGTCCTTCTTCTTGATGAACAACACAAGCGCTCGCCACGGTGAAACACTGGGTCTTATAAACAGTGTCTTCAACATGTAGTCCAGTTGCTTCTTCAACTCTGCAACTCTGTTGGGGACATTCGATAGGGTGCTATCGAAATCGGTTCGACTCCACGTACAAGATCAATTGCGAACTCTATCTCCCTCTTGGGTGGTAACCCTGGCACATCGTCCGGGAAAACTTCTGGAAACTCACGCACTACCGGCAAAGCATCTAGACTCGGAGTCTCCGTAGCTTCCAAAGAGAACAACACCATGCATTCTCCTGATTGTACACCTCCTAACACACCATCACTGGCAGGCAATGATCCAGATTGCTCAGAAAAACGGAGGGCCTAATTTGAGCAGTCCAGTACTACATGGTTAGCCGGAAGCCAATCCATGCCTAAGATAACATCAATCTTCTACATAGGCAAACAGATTAAGTCCACAAGAAAAGATTTGTTTTCTATAACAACAGGGCATTTTAAGCAAACGAACATGGTGGTCAAGGAATCACCTGTGGGTGTAGAAACAGTTAATTTATATGGTAAGGATGAAACAGGCAAACTCAAATGATCCATACACGCTAATGATATAAAGGAATGCATAACCCACGAATCAAATAAAACAGATAAGAGTCTCCCAGCTACTAGGCACTTACCTTGTATCAGGTCGGGATATCGAGAGGCTTCAGATCCTCTCATAGCAAACATTCCTCCCGTTATTTGTGGTCTGGTCTACTTGCTCACCACTTGTTGTCCTGCTCCCGCACCTTGATTTCTTGCACTCTGTTGCGAGGATTGACTCTTCCTATCATTCCCCTGCCTGCAGTTGCTGGCATAGTGGTCCACCTTGCCACATCGAAAGCAGTTGACATTTGATGCCTGAGTACAATCCCTGATCAAATGCGGTCCCCCGCATCGATAACATGTTGTAAATCCTGGTCGTCCTTGATTTGAACTTCCCTTTTCCAAACCTTGTGGTTTGTTGAACTGGGCGATTGTAAGGTCTCGCCCTCCACTGAAGCTTTCCTCCCCGACCTCTTTGACTATTGTGAATTGGTCCACCACTCCTTGCTTGTGGTTGAACGAACGAAACAGTTATCACAAACAAGATAACTCGGGTATCAGACGCTCTACCCAACATATTCTATGCATAGTCGGCATCCGATGTGGATCCAACTAACAATGCCAATACACTTCCTAAACATCACAGCCCTCGATTCTAAATGAAATAAGTATGAGGTCCACATAACCCTATAGTCCGGTTTAGAACCGAACTGTTCTGATACCACCAAATGAGACGACCCGTTGTCCCATTAAAGAACCTAAGATATTAATTAACTTTAACCGTATTATAAACGTTAGCACGCTTTATAAAGCAAACGAAGCGAAGCGGAAAAGATAAAAATGGAAATGAAACTTAATCTAAAGCATGCAACATATCAGAGTACACAGCTATAAAATATAAAAGATATTTATACATGCATCAGCTACCCCATCTGTAGGGCTATAGTAGTAATATATACAAGCAGAGTACATCAAACTGACCATAAACAAAATACATCAAAAGTAAAGGAACACTCATACTAACAGCACTCACCACCCCCACTTAAAATACATCAAAATCCTCACATTACACTCCTACGACAGATGCACTGGCGGGATCGCGCCATGAGTGACACGGATACCCTGAGCTACCATGTGCCTCACCATAAGTACACCGATAAACCCACAACAGCTTATTAGCTGATGAGGAACTAGATACGACGATCCTCCATCGTCAGTAAGTGCTAAGGCACTGCTCTGTCCTCCGCCTCTGTCCGCGTAGCATAAAACCTCGTCGACTGGTGATATGAGAAGATAGTGGTTCCACCCACATGTTCTCCCACACTGGTGGTCTCGGCGGATACCACATCTCTACGAAGGGTAGGTGCTGCACTACTCGATACGGTCCGATGATGTGTCTGAAATAATGTAGAACATTTCCTAAACCGTATATTGGTGGGACCAGTATAGACGGTAAGGAACGTGGTAGGGTCAACCTGCCATCCTCGATCATCATGGTAGACGATCTCTGTGTCCCCCAACACCTACGTCCTCAGTGCCGTCGTCATAAAAGGGTGCTGCATCTAGTCCATCACCCTCCAGCTGCTCGTCGTCTGCTCGATGAAGAGCGGTAACACATACACAGAAAGCGATATGGGGAGATAAGAACATGTATATGATCAAATATGGGAGAGGGGTAATAGTATAGCATGTAAACATGTGGCATGCAGCACATAGAAAACATACAACACTCAAATAGCCGTCTCTCGAGTCACACATCACATCCATCTCAAGATTGTTCTCTCAGATAAAACTCTACAAGGGATACTAATCCCTATATGCATGTCGGTCGATTTCATCACGTCCCTAATTGGACATCTCCATCGGGACAAATATAACATCACATCAATTCTCATAATTTCATATCGTCCCCAATAGGACATCCCGCTTTGGGATAGGTGATACACATCTCGCCCCCATTTGGGCATCCCCCATTGGGACAGGTGGAACTCATCGCATCACATCACATATCTTGTTCCCAATTGGACATCTCGCTTTGGGACAAGTGGAACACGTCTCGCCCCTATTGGGACAGGTGTAACATGATCATGCTATGATATGCAGCAAACATCCATCACAGGTTGATATCGGAACCTCACACCTAAGCACTCGACCACAGCCACGATGCATTGCATCCACATCAATATCAACATCATCACAACGCCTCGCATCCACGAGCCACAGCTCCACAGCAAGAACCACGATGGTATCAACCCGCACAACACATCAACCTCATTATACTCTCATCAATAATCCAACCAATCATAAAACAATAACATCATCATAGAAACAGTCATGCCAATATATACATTATCACATAGACAGATACACAGATAGTCACATTGGAAAATAGGCATGCACATCAAATCAACCTTAATAACAACATCGCCTAGCCTAGGGTATCGTCTTAGCGGTGATAGCCCCAATGATAATACCAAGGGTTTAGGTGCTTTGCCACGGGCTCAAACTCTATTAGGGTTTAAGGTTCCCCTACACTTGTGTACATTCTACACTACCCTTGCCTTCCCCACGACAACAGTTCTTTCTCCCCACCTGAACGATTCTACGCGTTTTCCCGTACAATCTTCTGCTATAGTCCCGCAACCAGTAACGTCGCACGCTTTTAAAAGAAAACACCACACATCTCCCAACATTGGAAAAGATACCCCCGGCTTGCACATTGGGCCCGAGTACACGCACGTGGTCTAGAAACAACCAAAAACTCAGAAACGACAACAAAATCAACGACAACCAATCGAAGAACATTGAATCGAGGACCACAAGAACTCAGCCACGAAAATTTGAAGGAGAAATACTCACCAAACATAGCTGTCACGTAGCCTCAAGGCCATAGCACGGTCCTCGTGCGACTCCTAGAACGATCAATCGGGTAAAAACACCTGTAAAAGCCTAAAACGCACCAAAACGATGTTAGGATTAAGAATGAGAGTAGAACGAACTTAAAGAGCTTAAATGGAACAAAGGTCGACGTTACGACGTCTCGACTTACCTCGAGGAAACTCACATGCAATGACAGCCGTACGAAGGCGTTAAAGCTACGAAGTCGAATACTTGATCGGTTTAAAATTCCGATACCTGAAACCACCCTAACCGAGCTCTCCAAGCCTTCAACAATGGCTTCTCCAAGGTGAATTCTCTTCACCTCTATTCTGATCCAGGGTCCAAAATGGGAGAATAAGAAGTTAGTCTTGTTAGTTTTACTAGGTTAGGATTATTAGGCTAGTTAATTAGTGGAAGTCTTAGGTGCCATGGTAGCTTGGTGTCATGATTCTAGGCTAGTTAGGTGTCATTTAGTTTATATCAGGTGTCATGCATTTGGGTGGTCTTAGGAGTAGGTAGTGGAATACAAGTGTCACGTTTGTGTTGTGACACGTGTTACACTGTCGGCACGTTAAGGTGTTTTCTTCCACATACGTCCCGTGTAACCTACTGCCAGAACATTTTCTGTATTATTTTAGGCCACTCCTAAAAGCCTAATGTACTCAAATCCTCGTCTAATTTTAATACGCTAACCCTTAATGAATGAATTAATCGTTCGATTAGCATTTCTTCGCATTCGGGACCCATTATTCCACGTTTTTGTACTTTCTGAGCTCTTTCTAAGGTTAAATTGTCCCAAATTTGAACCATGGCTTCCTCAACACATATGAAACATAATTACGCTCTTAAACATGCATCATTAATGTCCTATACCTTAAATAAGAAAACGGCGTGTTACAAAAGTTGTAAGGAGCAAAGCAAGGTTAGTTGCTCAAGGCTACTCACAAGAGGAAGGTAATGATTACACTGAAACTTTTGTTCCTGTAGCTAGATTAGAAGCCAGACGCATTTTACTTTCATATGTTGCACATTATAACATCATGCTTTATCAAATGGATGTAAAAAGTGCTTTTCTAAATGGTTTCATTAATGAAGAGGTCTATGTTGTACAACCACCAAGTTTTGAAGATCAAATCCATCTTGAGCATGTATACAAGCTTAAGAAAGCTTTATACGGACTCATACAAGCTCTTAGAGATTGGTATGAGAGACTCAGTACTTTCCTAATGGAGAATGGTTTCTCAAGAGGAAAAGTGGATACAACTCCTTTTAGAAAAACTAATAAAAAGGATTTTATTGTTACTCAGATCTATGATGATGATATAATATTTGGTGCAACTGATGAATCTCTTTGCCAAGAGTTTTCTAAGCTTATGTAGAGAGAATTCGAAATGAGCATGATGGGAGAACTTAAACTCTTCCTCGGATTGCAAGTCAAACAAACATCGGGCGGAGTGTACATCCATCAGACGAAGTAAAAAAGGAGCTTTTGAAACGCTTCAAAATGGATGATTGCAAACCAATGAATACCCCATTGCATCCAACGTTTGTACTGAACAAAGATGATAAACACAAAAAGGTAGACCAAAAGTATACAGAGGTATGATTCGATCCCTCTTATATCTAACTGCGTCCAGACCTGATATCATGTTCAATGTTTGTCTTTGTGCTCGCTTTCAACCTGATCCAAGAAAGTCTCATCTCTCAGCAGTTAAACGAATCTTTAGATACCTTAAAGGTTCTAATAATTTGGGTTTGTTGTATAAGAAATATGATGAGTACAGGTTAGTTGAATTCTATGATGCTGACTATGCTAGAGACAAAATAGAAAGAAAAAAGCACCTGTATCACTTCGATTTTTCAAGCTTTATAATATGAATTAAACAATATTTCTGTGTTTTTATTTTATTGGAGGGTCTAGAGAGTGAAATAAAATAATCGGAGACCATAGTCACGCTCTACGCTATCGTAGGAAGCTATGGTTAAAATTTGGGTCGAAAACTCAGACGGAGCCCGGTCTGCTTTTTCATTGATAGTAGTGTTTTACTACTATCAAGACCTAATTTTGACTCGCGGACGAGACCGTTAGTCTTAGAATTCGATTATCTACAAATTTGCTAAAATCAGTTCTTGACGTTAAAAAGTGAAAATAATATAAAATATGTGGGCATAATTCAAATCGGGCGACGATTGGAGCTGTAGAAGGATTTAACGGGACTCGCTAACGGATAATCTTGAAGTCACATCAGGTCAATGTCACCTTGGGATGCGTGCCAGTGTCATGATGATTTTCAAAATATCTGGACACGAAATGACCAATATGCCCTTGGGCTTTTAATGAAATTACCAAAATGTCCTATATTAATTACTAAGTTACCCTTGAGTGAAAAAAATCTACCCTTCACTCTCTCTCTCTCTCTCTCTTGGCTGGGTATTATCGGAGGTTCATCGAGGTATTTTCTAGGATTGTAGGACCCCTTACCCAGTTGACGAGGAAGGATAGAGCTTTTGAATGGACTGAAGCCTGTGAGCAGAATTTTCAAAAGCTGAAGAAAAGGCTGACTACTTCGCCAGTGTTGGTGTTACCAGATCCAAGTGAACCTTTTGAAGTGTACTGTGACGCTTCATACCAGAGGTTAGGCTGTGTTCTGATGAAAAATCGGAAAGCGGTAGCTTATGCCTCGAGACAGTTGAAAATGTATGAGAAGAATTACCCTACCCATGATTTGGAGTTAGCAGCGGTGGTCTTTGCGTTGAAGATTTGGAGGCACTACTTGTATGGTTCGACGTTCAATGTCTTCAAGTTAAGAGACGGTGGCTGGAATTTCTGAAGGACTATGACTTCAAGTTATAGTATCATCCGGGGAAAGCTAATGTGGTAGCGGATTCCCTGAGGAGGAAGGTGTTACATGTGTCTGCCATGATGGTTAAGGAACACGAGCTGTTAGAACAATTCAGAGTTATGCATCTGTCCGTGGACAGTAGGCCAAGGAGACTTTGTGTGAGCATGGTTACAGTGTCATGTGATCTGATGGATCAGAATCGGGAGAAACAAGTGTACGACCAGTATCTAGAGAAAGAGCGAGGAAATATGAAGAAAGGAATGACGTTTGAATACAAAGAAGGAGCAGATGGAATCTTAAGGCGAGGAGAACAGGTTTGTGTGCCAAACAACCTAGAGATAAGGAGGTTAATTCTGGACGAAGCTCATAGAAGCAGGTTGAGTATGCATCCAGGATCAACCAAGATGTACCAAGACCTGAAGCGGTTGTTTTGGTGGCAAGGCATGAAAAGAGATGTGGCTGATTATGTGGCGTCTTGGTTGGTGTGTCAAAAAGCAAAGGTTGAACATCAAAGGCCAGCGGGAATGTTACTTCCGTTGGATATCCCAGAGTGAAAATGGGATGGCATAGTGATGGATTTTGTGACGTGTTTGCCAAGGACACCTAAAGGGTGATTCCATTTGGGTAGTAGTTGATAGGCTTACGAAATCAGCTCATTTTCTACCTATCAATATCAAGTATTCCATGGAGAAGCTAACTCAGATTTATATCAGCGAGATTGTGCGACTGCATAGGGTACCTTCAAGCATCATATCGGATAGAAACCTACGTTTTACTTCGCGGTTTTGGCAGAGTTTACATGAAGCTTTAGGAACGAAGTTACGGTTGAGTTCGGCTTACCATCCTCAGACTAACGGACAATCAGAAAGAACGATTCAATCTTTAGAGAACCTGTTGAGGACATGTGTGTTGGAACATGCCGGGAGTTGGGAGAGTTTCCTACCGTTGATAGAGTTCACCTACAACAATAGTTATCATTCGAGCATAGGGATGGCGCCCTATGAAGCTTTATACGGACGACGTTGCAGAACACCTTTGTGTTGGTATCAATATAGGGAAAGTGCTTCATTAGGACCTGAACTAGTGCAACAAACAACTGAAAAGGTGAAACTGATTCAAGAAAAGATGAGGACAACTCAGACCCGATAGAAAAGTTATGCGGATAAAAGACGTAGGCCCCTTGAGTTCGAAGATGGTGATCATGTGTTTTTGAGAGTCAGTCCAACGACTGGGGTGGGCAGGGTGCTTAAGTCCAGAAAACTCACTCCAAAATTCATCGGACCTTATCAAATTCTTCGTCAGATAGGTCCAGTAGCTTACCAAATAGCTTTATCGCCTTTTCTATCCAACCTTCATAATGTTTTTCATGTTTCGCAATTGCGAAAATATATTCCGAATCCCAATCACGTCATAAAGTCTGATTCAATACAGCTAAAGGATAACCTGACCTATGAAACACTTCCCATTAAGATCGAGGACAGAAGAGAAAAGCAACTACGAGGGAAGGAGATATCTTTGGTCAAAGTTATCGCCAACGAGACTTCAGGTGATGCTACCTGGGAAAGAGAAGAAGACATGAAACGAATGTACCGAGTCTATTTTAAGAGGTAAGTTAAATTTCGAGGACGAAATTCTTTTAAGAGGGGTAGTAATGTAACACATCGATTTTTCAAGCTTTATAATATGAATTAAACAGTATTTATGCGTTTGTATTTTATTGGAGGGTCTAGAGAGTGAAATAAAATAATCGGAGACCATAGTCACGCTCTACGCTATCGTAGGAAGCTATGGTTAAAATTTGGGTCGAAAACTCAGACGGAGCTCGATCTGCGTTTTCACTGACAGTAGTGTTTTACTACTATCAAGACCTAATTTTGACTCACGGCAGAGACCGTTATTCTTAGAATTCGATTCTCTATAAATTTGCTAAAATCAGTTCTTGACGTTAAAAAGTGAAAATAATATAAAATATGCGGGCGTAATTCAAACCGGGAGACGATTGGAGCTGTAGAAGGATTTAACTGGACCCGCTAACGGATAATCTTGAAGTCACATCAGGTCAATGTCACCTTGGGATGCGTGTCAGTGTCATGATGATTTTCAAAATATCTGGACCCGAAATGACCAAAATGCCCTTGGGCTTTTAATGAAATTACCAAAATGTCCTATAGTTAATTACTAAGTTACCCTTGAGTGAAAAAAAATATCTACCCTTCACTCTCTCTCTCTTAGCCATTCGGCCATCACTCTTTCTCTCTCTTCTCTCACTTTGTTCTTCATTTCTTCTAAGTTCTTCAAGAGTTCTTCATTTTGGTCTTGAAACTTGAAGAGATTTTTGGTGAAATCAAGTGCTTTTCTCTTAAGGATTAGCATCAAGGAGGTATAAAAACCATCCTAGCTCTCTTAATCTCATTATTTCATCTCTTAAATTTCTTGATTCATGGAGGTTAGAGTTTTGATTCATAAACTTCATAAATCCATGAAAATTTATAGAAAAATACTTTAATACCAAACCAATTTCTATGAGTTAGTTTCATCATTCTCTTTCATTATCCAAGAGCATGTAGCCAAAAGATTTTCCTAGCCCATATGGGTATGTAGTGGCCGAATTGCCTATGTTGAAAAAGTTTGAGTTTTTGGTTCAAGCTTTGAATAATAAACTTGTTTTAGTGTTAGGCATATCTAAGGATCATCCATCCAAGAGATAAGAATTTTTGGACATCTCTAGCTAATTTTTAAATTAAGAGGCCGAACCCTAAGTGGGTAAGAATAAGGGAAATTTGTGTTGTTAGATGTTAATGTTTGATTGATTGTGTGATTGTAGTTTGTGTTGAGTATTCGGGCGAATATCCGGGAGATTTACGAACCGGTCAACCGACTTTCTTCCGGAGGATTACTTCACCAACAGGTATGGGAGTGAACCTCATCACACCAAAATTGGTGGAGGTGAAAATGGTTGTTTATGTTGTTTGGGTGAAACCCTTTTGTTTGGGTTCACTACTTTATTGGTAAAGTTCTCTCGGAGAACATAATTTGTAATAATGGTTCTATGTTTAGTAGGTGTTTATGATGATGTGTGATTAGATGAAAAATATTTTCATGTATGCTGAAAACCATACTCTGATCTCTAGATCAAGTAAGGATTTTTATGCTTGATTAAGATGGAATGATACATGATTGTTGTTTGTCATAATATTGTGGGCATTTTGAGCTATGACTTGACAAGTTAGTGAAGCAAAATCTTCACATTCCATTATGAGAGCATTCGGCCTTGGCTAAGAATAAAAGGAAGAACATGAGTTGTTCTTGAACATTCAATGTTTTGAAAGTAAGAAAGTGTTTTATTAACATATATTTCAAGACCAAACAGGAATTGATTTTGATCCAAAGATCAAATGGAGTTTCAACTTTCAAGTGTTTTACTAAGGTGAAAATATCCTTTTTACTTTGGCCATAGTTTACCTAATTAACTAAGTGTTTTAAAAAGAAAAATGATGAAAGTGATTTCATAAAAGTTACATTAGATTTTAATTAGATATCACCTTTATATTAGAGCTAAGATAACATCCCTTTTTCAAATATAAAGAGGACCTTGTCCTTAAGTTTTGAATTAAATGAATCATAGTTAGAAAATTAAATGAGATTACATTTCCTTTACACTAACTTAGATCATGGTTTTACACTAAGCTAGTAAGGAAAAACCTTTTTAAATTAGTTAAGGTACTTTACCTTAATCAAGTAACAAAGTTCTTTCAAGTCAATGAGTTTTCAATTAGAAAGGTTTTAGTTTACAAAAAGAGTTTTCAACTCTAAATCGTAAGGTTTTACGCATGAAAACCTAAGTTAAGTAATTAACTTAGAACAAAAGAAAAGAGATAATTAAGTATAGTATATGGTGGAACAAGACCATGCACTATACCATGGATGATTTAGTTCATCAATGACTCAATAAGACTTAAGTGAATCAATCCTTATTTCATTATTGGAAATCCAAGGAATTAATATCTTAGAAAGGAACAAAGACTTATCTAAGAGGATTTTCAATCCTTCTTCATAATGCTTAGGACTTGAGACATAATTCATAAGACATAAACACAAACATGAAACGTTTTGGGTTTTGAAACAGTAGTTCGATGACGGACCGGTGATTCAGATCCAGGTCAATCGTTCCATTGTTTCAGTCTTGTGATGACTCGATCCCGGAGGGATCATGAGATTTATCCGGTGGATAAAAGTTTTAATACAAAGACGCGTATAGTTCCTAAGGAAGAGAACCTTAGTGAACCTTGAGGTTTATCCGGTGGATAGACATTGCTTTATCGCTTCTGCTTTGTGTAAGCATTGGCATTTCATTGCATGAGTTATAAGGCCTTGAGCATAGGAGCTGAGCTTACACCTTGATGCGGGTGCGAATCTTACGGTGACATTTGAAATAATCTTGGAGGTATCAGGGTTGGAAAGGCTGACATGTGACCAATTGGTAGCTCTGTTGTGTCGTGGCGAATCCGAGCAATACATTGATATCCTCAACTAGATGCCGTACTTTTAATGTTTGGTGCAGAGTGTTTCCATAAAGCCAGATACGTGCACGTTACGAATGTTGTAGCATCTTGCCCATGGCTGGCATACACGGGACATGTCCTCCCATTCACTCTCTCTGATGTTTTGTTACCTCCATGGAGTAGGGGTCAGAGTTTCACCCTTGTGGCATATGGCATTGAGTCATGTACATTGTATTGGCTGTTGATGATTGCATTTACTTGTTGTACACCGCTGTTCTGTTTTCGAGAATGCCTTATTTTATGTTGCTAATTAATTAACATGATATATTGAGATTTATAGTATGCATCTTAAGTATGTTATTACTTGGTGAGTCGTCCCGTTTATACTTCTGCTATTTTGCTGTGTTGATGATTGGGAATCTCACCCATATCTGTATATCTTCTCTTGTTGGTATTGCTATTTCTGCTTAAGCAGATGGACCCAACGATGGTTCAGTTCAGCATATACTTTGAGTCCGGAGGGGGACTCCTTTTGATGTTTAGTTTTGGCCAGGCTGTGTCAAGTGTCTGTTGTACCTTTTGGGGAGCTGTTTTGGCCAGTACTTATTATATACTTATTGTCAGTTAGGCTTGGACCTATGTCTGTATACAGTGTTGTTTCTATTTCAGTACTTTAATTCTATATGACTTCTAGAAATGCGTGGTGAACATAAGTTCATTTATTATTAATTACCTTTGCTAATCCCATTACTTCATTGCGAAAAGAAAAAAAAAAAGAAAAAGAAAATCGTATTTTCCACATTAATATTATTTTCAGCCTTCTAATCGTTCGGGAAAGGGTGTTGCAGCACCAGTGGAGGTTGCCACTTCATTGGAGCCAACTTAATCTCGTGGTCAAGGAAAAGGCAAAGCACTATTGCTTTATCAACTGTTGAAGCTGAGTATATTACTGTTGCAAGCTGCTGCTCACAACTTCTGTGGATCAAACATTAGTTGGAAGACTACAATGTATTTGTGAGTAATATTCCAATAATGTGTGATAATACTGTTGCTATTAATCTTTCAAAGAATAGTATTTTTCATGCAAGAGCAAAGCATATAGAAATTAAGCATCATTTTATTAGAGATTATGTGCAAAAGGTATTATAGATATCATGTTTGTTGATACTGATCATCAATGGGCAGATAGCTTCAACAAACCTTTAACGGAGGATAGGTTTGCATTCATAAGAAAACATTTGAACATGAATTTCATAGAGTGATCATGAGTCCAATGCATGCGTTCAATACTTTTTAAGGTTCAATATATGTGAGTCCAATGTGTGTATGTGCTTGCTTGTTTCGTCCAATATATTAAATGAGCTCAATCTTTGTCGTAAGGCAAATTTAATTCACATTCCCTAACTAAGTCAATTTCGTTTTCATAATTGCAAAGTCGCTTTTTTACAGTTTTCAAAATTGGAACGTGTGTCAAGCATTAAATGCGCACGTTGCCTCACCTCATTTCTTTTTTGTTTAAATTTTTTTTAAAGGGAAAGTATGAAACGTTTTTCACCTTTATAAGTCTATTGCTTAAAGGTGAAATCTTTTACAACTCTTTCATCTTCAACCTTTCTCTCTGAAACTCTTTTGTGAAAACCTCTTCTCTGCAACTATGGTTGCTTCTGCTTACGCCACTATTTCTGCCAAAGGAAAAGGAAAGGCTCTAGGCTTTCAGAATGCTGAAATCATGGTTGAGTCCAAGTTCAACCTAAAGTTCTTCGTTGATCATGGAGTTGATGTATCACCCCACATTCAAGCTGCTGGGTGAGTGAGCTTCTTTGAAGGTTCTCCAGCGATTTACCCAGCACTAATAAGGGAGTTCTAGACAGACCCTACCATCACAGCAAGGGAAATCAGAAATATGGTGATGAATACTGAGGTGATAGTATTTGAGGCAACCATCTTAAATGCCATCAATTACGCTCAATCTAGAATCACTTATGAAGATGAATGAGAAAAGGACTTGGGAGGAAAGGAAACCATCAGAGAATGTCTACTGAAGAACACCTCTGACAAGCTGATTGGGTAGAAGATGACTGACAAGGCGAGGGTTCTTCATCAAATCCTCAACAAGTGTGTAACACCCGGGGCTGACGAGGGCGGGGAGTGATCGCTGGTGCATGAGGCATTGACAAGGAGCGGCTCCTAGCAGGCTTCTAGGCGGAGGGTGTAACACCCCGATTTTCGAGTTTTCCTAATTATTCAGTATTTATGAACTTATATTTTATTCGAGGCCTTAGAAATGGCAATAAAATATTCTGACCAGATAGGAATGTCCTACACAACCATAGGAAGCCATGGTTAAGTTTCGGGCGAAAGCTCAAATGGAGCCCGGTCTGCGTTTTTCACGGATAGTAGTCTTTTTCAACTATCAAGACCTAATTTCGACTCGTGAACGAAACAGTTAGGTTTTATATTTTATTTCCAACAATATTGGTTATTTTGAAAATATTCAAAATAAATAAGTCGTCATACGACTTTCTTGGACGAAAACCTAAATCGGGTGAAGAACGAAGCTGAATACGAGATTTCAGTGAACCGCTACGGATAAGGTTGAAGTCACATGGTGTGCTATGACTCATCAGTGACTCATCAGTGTAATGATTACGTTTAGAAAATATCTGGACGTGAAATGACTAAAATACCCTTGACCCTTTTCATAATTACCATTTGCCCTTGAATGAAAAGACCGTTTTGCCCTTGAGAATTTATGGAATAACCATTCTGACCCTGTGACACACCATGTCATCATTACCTTTCTAGAAATATCTAGATATTTATAAGGGAAATGGCCAAAATGCTCCTAGTCTTTGAAGGAATTACCAAATTACCCTTTTGGTTATTTACAAGTTTGACATGACATCAATATAAATATTTCTCTCTTTCTCTCTCTTGGCCATTTTCGGCCACACACTCTCTCTCTCTTCTTTCTCTGACTTGTTCATCCAAATTCATAGAGTTCTTGAAGTTCTTCATGTGTTCTTCACAAAAACCCTAGTTTGATCTTCAAAAGTTGAAGTTTTTGAGTGAAAACTTGTTTCTTCTTCACTAATCTTTGATCCTAGGAGGTATGATCCTCATATTAACTCTCTCAATCTCTTTATTTCATCTCTTGAATCACTTGATTCATGAAGATCCAAGTTTAGATCTAGAGCTTTGAAAATCCATAGAAAATTGTAGAAAAATCCTATGATCATGAAACCAATTTCTATGAAACCATCATGATGTGTACTTTGAGTGTCTAGAAGCATGAACCCAAAAGAAATTTTCTCCCTAGTCTTCCATGGGAGGGCCGAATCCTAATCATGATGAAAGGATGGGTTTTATTGCAATTTTTGACTATATAGCACTTGTTCTAGCTTACTTGATGTCTTTGAACACTAAACCCAAGAGCAAAACATCAACCAAAGCGCCTAACCTATTTCTCCTCTTCATGGCCGAAACATATAGGGTGTAGAACCATGAGTTTTGTCTCAAATTTTTGGGTCATAGGACTTGATTTAGTGTTAATCATGCTTAAGGACCATCCATCCAAAAGTTTAGAGGACCGTCCATCCAAAAGTTTAGAACCAAATGAGATCCCTAGTCTTTTTATCCTTTCATGGCCGAACCCTATACCTTCTTGGGGAAGAAAACTTATGTTTTGATGTTATAGATTGATGTTGCTTTGTTGTTTGAATTGAATTGTGTTTGATTGTTTTACGCGACGCGAACGGAACCGGAGCCGGAGCCAAGAACCGATCGAGTTTGCATTGAACTTCCTTTGTGAGGTAAAGGGAGGTAGTTCATTTTGATTTTGGTAGCCTCATGGTATATGATTCATTGGTGTGTTATGATTGAATTAAGACTTGATGTATATGTATACTTATGTCCTGGATTGATTGGATGTTAAGTGTTGTGCATAGCTGGTTATTTGATATAACTGTGGCATGGATGCCTTGGATGATATCTTATTGTGATATTGAACTGTTGATATATATATATCTATACATATATTTATATCCTGGATGAGCATAGGACTGGCTATGTCTCGATAATTGTTAAAAGACTCGGAATCGAAAACAAAGTTTTGAAAAACGCGTTTTGAAATTAAAAGTGGCTTTTGGAAAACGTGTTGCTTTTCAAGAAAAGTTAAGTCCCCTTTTGAAATGTATGTTCTTTTAAAAGTATGTTCTTTTGAAATGTATGTTCTTTGAAAAGTATGTTCTTTTGAAATGTATGTTCTTTTGAAATGTATGTTCTTTGGAAAAGTATGTTCTTTTGAAATATATGTTCTTTTGAAAAGTATGTTCTTTTGAAAAGTATGTTCCTTTAAAAAGTAGTTTTGTGAAAAGTCGTGCAAAATGTGTTTTATTCTGTAAAGTGTTTAAAAAGGGCGTGAAACCTTAGAAAACGGTTTTGTTTTCAAGAAAGGTGTTTTTCACGGAAAATGTGGAAATGTTTTATTTCAAGAAAACAAGAGTGTATTTTGTTTTCCAATGTTGTTTTGAGAAAGTTTGACCGAAAAGGAAAATGATGAACCTTTGAGATGAACCCAAACCTAGTGGCCGAGACGTCGGGGCTAGTGTTTTGTGGATTGAGCACTCGGACTTCGTGTCCTGTGTTTTGATTTGAGTGGGCATAATGCCTTTTTGAAACGAGTTGTGGACTTTATGTCTCGACATTTGAAAGAATAAATGTGGATTGAGCACTCGGACTTCGTGTCCTGTGTTTTTGATTTGAGTGGGCTTAATGCCTTTTTGAAACGAGTTGTGGACTTTATGTCTCGACATTTGAAAGAATGAACGCAAAGAAAACAGAAAACTTTCTGTGTACATGCATGAACCGGCAGACGTGCCATTTGAAACCGAGCTACAACTTTAGTAGTTGAAAATGGAACCGGTTAAGACCACTAGGTCTGTAGGGGCATTCTGTGTGTCAAGACTCCACAAGTGGCCGGTGGCCTCGTGACCCCGTGCCGTGGTGAGTCGACTACCCAGCACGAATGAACTCGATCAGGGACTGGACTATTCAGGATATAGTTATGACGTGGTACCCTGGAACAATTGTTGTTCGGACCTAAATAGAGAGGCCGACTCATGAGAACAATTGCGTTACGGGTGTTACTACGGCCTATCGCTCGATGTTGGGAAGTTAGAATCTCCGGAGTACATGAATTAGAAAGATGATATTGAAGTCTCATGCATTATTATAACTCATGATAGTGTTTGAGATGTTATATGGTTTTATATAGATAACTGCTCATATATCTGTAATTATCTGTAGATGTTTATACTGCTGTTTGTCACCTATGCGGCTATCGTGATAAACTTATCATATGAGTATCTCACCTTTGCCTGTACATGTTGGACACCTTGTTGTGTTTTTGGAACACATGTACAGATGTTGTTCATAGGTCCCCGCGGAGACGTGAGGACTCGAATGATGGAGCGTTCTAATGAAGTTGACGTTGGGTTGCATCCCAATGGCTACTTTTAGCCGACCAGCTTAGGAGTCTTTATTTTGAGCAGTCTTATATTATATTACTGCAAGCTTTTGAACTTATGTTTTCAAGTTTGTAATAACTTATATATTAGACCAGGATTTATATTATGATTATGTTTTATGAACAGTGAATACTGATGTGCTGTAAGAAGCTTATTCCTTCATCTTGAGTCTGTATTGCCTATGCATGCAGAAAATTTTTAGAACCGCGTTTTCGAACGTAGCTACCTAATTAAAGTATTTTCCGAAAGCAACCAGCTTTTTATTTTCTTGATTTATTTCCGCATTAGAGTCCGAGTATGTAGCACCCGCTAGGGGGGTGTTACATTAGTGGTATCAGAGCTGGTCGAGTCTTTCGGGAATCCTTGGGAAGTGAGTCTGTTATGTTTGTGTTGTGTGATCTCTGTGTTAACCTTGTTTGAATTGTTTCTATGTTGAAGCAATGTGTGTTGACACACTAGTACACTAGTACAGTAGAACACTGTTACTTGACACATTAGCATTTAACGCACGAATTTATGTTTCCTTATTAAGGTATGATTGGTCTGCCTTGTGAGGGAAACATGAATCTTAGAGGTGGTCGTGGTGGAGGTTGCGGCACTGCTAACAACAATGTTGATGACAACAACATCAATCGAGCTATCTAGGCCATGGCTGGTATGGCGGCTGTTGTTGCTCAACAGACAGCTACGATGGCTCAACAGAATCAACAGAACCAACAAGGAGCTGATCTTGCTGCTCATAGTCCACCGCAGTTTCATGGGGACTAGAAGTGCGAGAGATTTGAAGGAGGTTGGCGCTTCGGGATCAAGGAGTCAGTGTTACCGTTGGAGATCCGTACCTTCGGACAAGGAAGGGAGAACAAGAGTACTGCGGGAGGACCGTCTAGGTCCAGGAACCCAAACCAATACCAGCACCAGAGAGGGAAGCAGTCCCAGAAGAAGCCGTATTCCCGACCTCAAGGGAGCAGTCAGAAACAACAATCGTATCGTCATGTCGCATCTATTTACGACGGTGGAAGTGGAAACAACCAGAATCAAGGCCAAATCCGGAGGTGTTTCAATTGTGGGAAACACGGGCATCAAGTTGACACCTGCAATCTGAAAGGAGTTCTATGTTTCCAATGCGGGAAGATAGGAAATTTCGCGAGGGAGTGCCCTACACCAAAAACCAAGCCGACTGTCAACAATGTTCGAACTGCTAGACCCACGGTGAGGGGAAGGGTTTATACCATGATTGGCGTTGATGCTCCCAATCTGACGATTGCATACAAGGTAGTGGCATCATAGCTGGTAATCTCCTAACGGTACTATTCCATTCGGATGTGACACATTCATTTATCTCTTTGAATTGTGTGAGACAATTAGACTTACCTGTTCTTCGCTGTCTTTTGATTTGATTGTCACAACTCCAAGTACTAAGCCTGTTACTGTTAATACAGTATGTTTGAACTGTCCTATTACTGTTCATGATAGGAACTTCCTTGTTGACTTAATATGTTTGCCTTTGACTCAATTGGATGTGATTCTAGGCATGGATTGGTTATCTTCCAATCATATCCTTTTAGACTGTGCACATAGAACCTTAGTTTTTCCTGACCCTGAGGTTTCTGGATTTTTAACTGCCAACCAAGTAAGAGCTTCTTTGAAAGAAGGAGATCAGGGATACATGCTTCTATACTGTTTAGAAATCGAGAGGGATGTTGTCTTGAGCGATGTGCCGGTTGTGAAAGATGTTCCGGAAGTTTTTTCCAAAGGACGTACCAAGTTTGACACCTGTGAGGGACATCGAGTTTGCGATCGACTTAGTTCCAGGATCCGGTCCGATCTCTACAGCTCCATATAGGATGTCACCTACGGAGTAGCCGAGCTGAAGACTCAACTAGAGGATCCGATGTCCAAGCGGTTTGTGAGACCAAGTGTGTCCCCGTGGGGAGCACCAGTGTTGTTGGTGAAGAGGAAAGACGGGAGTTCTAGACTCTGTGTGGATTACCGTCAACTGAACAAGATTACGATCAAGAACAAGTATCCTCTACCCCGCATAGATGACTTGATAGATCAACTTCAGGGAGCCTCTATCTTTTCAAAGATTGATCTGAGATCCGGTTATCACCAGATTAGAGTAAAGAACGAGGATGTACCTAAGACTGCTTTCAGGACTCGTTATGGTCACTATGAGTACCTCGTGATGCCTTTCGGAGTGACGAACGCGCCTGCTATCTTCATGGACTACATGAACCGGATTTTCCGTCCGTATCTGGATCAATTTGTTGTCGTGTTTATCGACGATATTCTCATCTACTCAAAAAGTTCCGAGGAGCATAAGGAACATTTACGACAAGTTTTGCAAATCCTTCACAAGGAAAAGCTGTACGCAAAGCTACCCAAATGCGAGTTTTGGCTGGATGAAGTCAAATTCTTGGGACACGTGATTTCGAAGGAAGGAATTGCCGTCGATCCTACAAAAGTAGAAGCAGTACTTTTATGGGAGAGACCCAAGACTGTGACAGAAATCCGCAGTTTCTTTGGACTAGCTGGTTACTATAGAAAGTTCATCGAAGGATTTTTGAAGATTGTTGCGTTTCGTCGTTGACTCAACTAACGAGGAAGGACCAACCGTTTACGTGGACTGATAAATGTGAGAAAAGTTTTCAGACAATGAAGGAACGTTTGACAACCTCACCAGTGTTAGTACTACCTAGCCAGACGAACCGTACGAAGTGTACTGTGATGCTTCGCATCAAGTATTAGGATGTGTGCTTATGCAACATCGGAAGGTTATAGCGTATGCTTCACGGTAGTTGAAGACTCATGAGAGGAATTACCCGACGCACGATCTTGAGTTAGCTGCTGTGGTTTTTGCGCTGAAGATCTGGAGACATTACTTGTATGGATCAAAGTTCGATGTCTTCAGTGACCACAAAATTTTGAAGTACTTGTTCGACCAGAAGAAACTTAACATAAGGCAGGGACGTTGGATGGAGTTTCTTAAGGACTACGACTTCACTTTGCTGTACCACCCTGGGAAAGCAAATGTCCTTGCAAACGCTCTGAGTCGGAAGACCCTGCACATCTCTGCAATGATGGTTAAAGAGCTAGAATTGATAGAACAGTTTCGTGATCTCACTCTAGCTGTGGAAGTGAACCACGAGAGGATTAGCTTGGGAATGATCAAGGTATCTAGTGGACTGAAGGAGACGATCCGTGAACAGCAAACAACTGATGAGTACCTCCAAGAGAAAAAGGAGTTACTAGGACAAGAGGAAGCTGCAGAGTTCAGTTTGGGAACTGATGACATCTTGAGATACAATGGACGAGTTTGTGTACAGAGCAACCCGAAGATGAGGGAAATGATTCTGGATGAACCTTTGTACTCACACTCCTGCGTATTAGAAATTTGAGTGGATTGGTTTAAAAGTAACCTTTGGCCTAAACTTTTACATGTCGGTCTATCGAAACATTTTTTTTTTTAGGACTATTCCTTGAGTTGTAACACAGACGAATTCCTGATACTGAAAGTTTCTTGATGAAACTTAGTCGAATCACTTTTACTATTGGTAACTTGATCCAGTCTGAAACTTTTGCCAGACTGTTTACCTTTCGATTCCCAGATTTGTTGGAGAATTCTTATGAAAGAAGGGACTTTATTAGAGTCATGGTTGTAAACATGTATTAGCTATGCATTTTTACACTCACGAACCTACTGAAGAATCTTTTTACATACTGGATATTCCTGTACTCGTTTCCGAGAGATAGAATCCTTCTATATACTTTCTTGTGAGAGTAAGACCAAGAAAATTTCTTCAGTCGGAAGATTTCTTCCTTAATCTTCGAGGGCCAAGTAGCGACCAAATCCAACTGTTTGCCCTCAACTCAAGTGGATGAGCAAGAAGAAGTTTCGATCTTTGAAGGACTGGGTGGGAGTAAGTGTATTACTCTAACTACGAACATCCTGTCAGCAGGATAGACGAGAAGAGTTAGGCGTTCTGTTAAAGTATGGCGTAGTGGATGAGATGTGGAACCTGGGGGATCAAGAGGGTCCTGTCCTGTTTTGAGTCGCGAAATTTCGAGGACGAAATTTTTTTTAGAGGGGTAGTAATGCAACACCCCGATTTTCGAGTTTTCCTAATTATTCAGTATTTATGAACTTATATTTTATTCGAGGCCTTAGAAATGGCAATAAAATATTCTGACCAGATAGGAATGTCCTACACAACCATAGGAAGCCATGGTTAAGTTTCGGGCGAAAGCTCAAACGGAGCCCGGTCTGCGTTTTTCACGGATAGTAGTCTTTTTCTACTATGAAGACCTAATTTCGACTCGTGAACGAAACAGTTAGGTTTTATATTTTATTTCCAACAATATTGGTTATTTTTAAAATATTCAAAATAAATAAGTCGTCATACGACTTTCTTGGGCGAAAACCTAAATCGGGTGAAGAACGAAGCTGAATACGAGATTTCAGTGAACCGCTACGGATAATGGAACACCCTTTCCCGAGTGTCACATTCCCGAACGTCCTTTTGAGAAGTCTCAGCATCATCCCCAGTATAAACTCCACTCATTGCCTTAGGCTTCGTTGCTTGCACATCGTTGACAGAACGTCTAGCTTTTGATTGCACACAATCGCGTGAAGTATGTCCTGGTTTCCCACACTTGAAGCATATGATCCCCTTGATTAAGCATTCTCTGGTGACATGATTGTTCTTGCCACACTTCATGCACTTCTTTGGGGCGCTTCCTGATTGACTACTACTCCCACTACTTCCTCCTACAGAACGTTGTTGTTGACCTTGCTGTTTTGAATATGGTTTTGATCGAGATCTATCATCACGACCATTGGTGCCTTTATGGAACCTAGTCGGTCCAGAGTGACGTTGCCTTCCTCCACGAGTCTTCATCAGATCTTCGATTAGGAAGCATTCATCTACCAAAACCGAGAACTCTTTGACCTCAAGAGGTAGCACCTCTCCTCGAATCTCGTCCCTTAAACCTTCTTCGAACTTTGTGCACTTCCACTCCTCATCGGGATGAAGATGGAAATACCTCGAAGATTTCAGCAGGAACTCAAAACGATCAGCATATTCTTTGACAGACATTCCTCCTTGACGTAGCTGCAGGAACTCCATGTCTTTCAACTCGTCTGGCACTAGTCGGAAAACACTCGTTCTGAAAAACTCTGCGAGCGACAACTTACAAGAAAGCAAAAACATTACTACCCTGTCCAATATCATTCCCCTTCAGAAACAATAATGCAGAGAGTAACAAACAATCGTTGTCTTCCTTACAGAAACGCAACACAAAGAACAAACAACACAAAAGGATAGACCGAAGTCATCATCCTTTCCAACATTGTTTTCTTCAGAAACAATAACATAGAAAGCAATCAGAGAAAACACAACACAAACAAGACAGACCATAACCTACAAACCCAAAAAAGACTCGGCCAGCTCTGATACCAAATAATGCAACACCCTTTCCCGAGTGTCACATTCCCGAACGTTTATAAGGCCAAAAATATTTATTAATGCGGAAAAATACGATTTTTCATTTTTTCTTTTCTTTTCATAAAGATGTAATGGGATTAGTAAAGGTAGTAAATACTAATAAGTGAACTTAGGTTCACCATGCATTACTAGGACATACATACAGTATTATAGATACAGAAACAGAAAATGGAAACAAAAAATGGAAAACAGAAACATCAACGTTACTGTATACAGACATAAGTCTAATGTATGACTAACATAAGAAAATACAATAAGTACTAGGAGTCATAGCTCCCAAAAGGTACTACAAAAACTGACATAGTCTGGCCGACAACAAAACTAAAACAGCAAAAGAGTCCATCTCCGAACTCAAAGAGACTGCAGAACCGAACCATCGTCGCGTCCATCTGTTCAAGCATCAACAACAAGTACCAGCAGAAAACATACAGATATGGGTGAGATTCCCGTTCATCAACACAACAAAACAGCAGTAGTAAAAACGGGACGACTCACCGGGTAACAACGTAACCAACATGCTTACAAAGGTTCTCAATATAAATCATGTTAAGCAGTTAACAACATAATAGCATGCTAAACATTTAACAGCATAATATAAGGCATCCTTAAACAATACAGCGATGTATAACAGTAAATGTAAACATCAATAGCCATAAACATCAATGGCCATGCAATGCAATGCAATGTATATGACTCAATGTCAATGTCACTGGGTACTACTCTGACCCCTACTCCATGGAGCTAACAAAACGTCGGAGAGAGTGAATGGGAGGACATGTTCCGGTTTCTGCCAGCCATGAGCAAGATGCTACAACATTCGTAACGTGCACGTATCTGGCTTTACGGTAACACTCTCGACCAAACATGAAAAGTACGGCATCTAGTAGAGGATATCAGTGTATTGCACGGATTCGCCACGACACAGAAGAATCACCAACTGGTCACATGTCAGCCCTTCCAACCCTGATACCTCCAAAAAGACCATTGAAGATCGTCACCGTAAGATTCGCACCCGCATCAAGGTGTAAGCTCAACTCCTAGGCTCAAGGCCTTACAACTATGCACATGAAATGCCAATGCTTACACAAAGCAGATGCGATAAAGCAATGTCTATCCATTGGATAAACCTCAAGGTTCACTAAGGTTCTCTTCCTTAGAAACCACACACGTTTTTGTTTTATAAAACATTTATCCATCGGATAAAACAATTATCCATCGGATAAATATCTCGTGATTCCTTTGGAATGATCCAGACTGCTTTCAGAATCGTCGACTATCCCCACAAACCAACACAAGTCTTTTCAGCGTGTTTTGTCCTCACTCACACGCTTTCTAGGAAACTTCCCAGAAGGTCACCCATCCCATAATTGCTCTAAGTCAAGCACGCTTAACTATAAAGTTCTTATGTTCCAAGCTTCCGAAAAGAAGATAAATCTTGTTGGTATGGGTAGTACCAATCAATTCTTATATGCCTTCCCTTAACTATACAGTCCCATACCTGCATAGTCTCAGGATTCCTTCCACTGTACAGTCCCATACCTGCACAGTCTCAGGATCTCTCTCATTTCGGTCATCACAAGACGGAAACAATTGAACGATTAACCTGGATCCGAATCATCGGTCCGTCATCGAACTACTGTTTCGAAAACCAAAACGTTTCGTGTTTGTGTTTACGTCTTCTGAATTATGTCTCAAGTCCTAAGCATTATGAATAAGGATTGAGAATCCTCTTAGATAAGTCTTTAGGCCTTTCTAAGGTATTAATCCCTTGTTTTTCAATTAAGGAAACAAGTGTTGATTTCACTTAAGTCTTATGAACTCATTGATGTACTAAGTCATCAATGGTATAGTACATGGTCTTGTTCCACCACATACCATACTTAATTAACCCTTGTCTTCAACTCTAAGTTAATTATTTAACTTAGGTTTTTCACGCGTAAAACTTTACGATTGAGTTAGAAAACTCCTTTTGTAAACCAAACAACTTTTACGATCGAAAACTCATTTGATTTGAAACAACATTTGAACTACTTACTTCACTTCTAGCATTTTCTAAAACATGAAATTCGCTTAGCGAGAGTACATTCGCTTAGCTAAATTAAGGTAGTGATTCCTTTCTCGCGGGGCGAACAAAAGTTTCGCGTTGCGAGGCTGAGAGCTGTATTTGCTCCTTATACAAATCCTCTGTATCGCGAGGCGAATATTGTCTTGCGTCGCGAGGCAGAGAACTTTATTTCAAACCGACCTTCTGCATCGCGAGGCGATAATTGTCTCGCGTCGCGAGGCAGAGCTGCAATTCTTCACTGCTTAGGCGGTTCGCGGGGCGAGAACTACTTCGCTACGCGAGGCAGAGAAGCTGCATCTTTGCTGCTCGGGCTAGTCCACTGTCTCGCGAGGCGAGGCAATGTTAGCCTGGCGAATGCCTTATCTTCCCTCTGTCTCGCGAGGCGAGACGGGGTTCGCTGGGTGAGTGCCCTGTTTTCACTTTTCCTTAACTTCTTCATTAATTCTCTTTTGAAACACTTAGTTTGATTAACAAACCTATGGCTAAAGAAAAGACATTTTCCACTTTGGTGACACACTTAAAAGGTTAAAACTTCATTTGATCTTTGGATCAAAATCACTTTTGTTTCTCTTTGAAAACATAGGTTATGAAATCATGTTTTGTTACATCAAAACCTTGCTAGATCAAGAATAACACATGTTCTTATATTTCCTCTTACTAAGGCCACCAATGAAAATATAGCTCAAAAGCCTACTACAACACATGAGACTTTGCTTCACCAACAAAGCAAATATAGCTCAAAAGCTCACACCAATTATGACAAACCACAATTACACCTTATTACATCATAACCAAAACATACAAGTCCATCACACATCATAGTCTCATGACCAAGCATAAAAGTCCATACTTGATCTAGTGATCAAAGTAGGTTTTCCAACATACATGAAAATGATTTTCATTCAATCATATCATCATCAACTTATGCTAAAGCACACTACAACATACTCAAGCATAAACTCATCAAAACAACCTTGTTCTTGAAGAGAACTTAACAAAACATAACAATTAAAAGTGAACCCAAACTAAAGGGTGTCACCCACACATAAAGTAAACAACCATCTTCACCACCACCATCTTGGTGTGATGAGGTTCTTCTCCCCATACCTGTTGAAGAGCAGATTCCCGGATCAAAGTCGGTTGATCGGTTTGTGAACCTTCTGATAATTGACACCAACTACAAACAACCAAACAATCAAACATTAAACAATAATTAAACCAAACTCAACAATTCTCACAAAGAGGGTTTCGGCCACCCTAAAGAGAATAAAGCTAGGAATTGATCTTAGTTTCCCATTTCATGGATTCAAAGGCATTAGGAAAGCTAAGAATGAAATCAAGTGTTAGAAATCAAAAGTTGATGAAAACACTATTCATCATCATCAAGAAGGGTTCGGCCCTAATGTGCTTTTTGAGCTATGATGAGAGTTTAATCATAAGCTCTTGGGTTTAGATAGAGATTAATGATGTGAGTTCAAAGAACTTGGTCTTACCTCAAAAGGATTTTTCTACAATTTCCTATGGATTTTCAAAGTTTTGGATCTAAGAAATAATTTTCATGAAAATGGATCTTGATCTTGAAATAAAGAGATATTCAAGAAGCTAAGAGATCATAGAAGTGATCTTACCTTGAAATGAAGGAAGATTGCTCAAGGAATCAAGTGATTCCAACAAGTGATTCAAGCTTTTCAAGAAGAAAAATGGAGTTTCTCTTCAAGAACAACAATGGTGTTCTTCTTTGGGCAGAAATTTCATGAATGAGGGGCTGGATGGGCTGAGTTCAGCCTTTAAAACAAGTCACTTAAGGGCAAAAAGGTCATTTGCCAAAAGGGTATAATGGTAAAAGTGCAAAAGACTAAGGTTAGGGGCATTTTGGTCATTTCGCATCTAGATTTTCCCGATCGTCATGACGACTCTGGCATACTCTCCCAAGTGTCCTGGGATGTTGTGATATCAAGATTATCTGTTGGCGAGTCTCGGTAAGTCCATATGTGGCTCCGTTCGTCACCCGATTGAGAATTCCACCCGAACGAAGGTCAGGAAGTTATTTTTCTGAAATTTTTACGAAATTTAACCAAAACGCAGAGAATTAAATTCTAAGACTTACTGTCTCGTTCACGGGTCCATCTGAGGTCTTCTGAGCAGTAAAATCATACTGTCAGTGTAAAAACGCAGACCGAACTCCGTTTGAGTTTTTGACTCAAAACTTAATCGTAGCTTCCTACGATATCGTCGAGCATGACTATGGTCTCGGAATATTTTATTTCCATTCCTAAGACCTCGAATAAAATAAAGACATTAAAATACTGAAGAATTAGAAAATGTGAAAATCGGGGCGTTACATTCCTACCCCTCTTAAAATAATTTCGTCCTCGAAATTCCGTGACTTAAAACTAAACCCACTCGATCGCTGAAGATTAAGGAAAGAAATTTTCAACAAAGGAAATTTTTCCTGGTCTTGGTCTCAGAAGAAAGTAACAAAAGAATTTTACCAATCTGGAATGAATACAGGAATATCCAGTATGCAAAAAGACTCTTCAGTAGGTTCGTGAGTGTAAAAATGCATAGCTAATACATGTTTACATCCATGACTCTAATAAAGTTCCTTCTTTCATAAGAACCTTCCAATAAACTTTGGAATCAAAAGATGTACAGTCTGGCAAATATCAGACTGGATCACCTTCACCAAAAGTAAAAGTGATTAGACTAAGTTTCATCAAGAAACTTCCAGTATCAAGAAGTTGTTTATGTTATAACTCAAGAAATGGTAATAACAAAACTTTCAGTGAAGTAATACGAAAATGTCCAGACCAATGGACACCATATTACCAATTCACTCAATTGTCTAATACATTGAGGAATATGTAGAAGTGTGAACACAAATGTTCCCTTGAGATCAGGCAGCACTAACACAGGTGAAGTAGTCAACCTTCTCTCTAATCCTTGCAAACTTTCCTCACAGGCTTCAATCCATTCAAACGCTTTATCCTTCCTTTGAAATCACATGACCCAAAAACTTTACTTCGTCGAGCCAAAACTCACACTTGGACAACTTTGCATGCAGCTGTTTCTCCTTCAGAACCTGAAGAATCACACTAAGGTATTCAGCGTGTGCTTCCTGGTTTCGCGAATAGATGAGTATGTCGTCTATGAAGCAACGACAAACTTATCTAGGTATGGACGAAAGATCCTATTCATATAATACATGCATATAGAGGAGTATTCGTCATACAAAACGGCATCACAAGATACTCGTAGTGCCCATAGCGTGTTCGAAACGCTGTCTTCGGTATATCTTCTGTCTTCACACGAATCTGGTTATAACCCGATCGCAAATCATTCTTGGAGAAAACTGCCGCTCTCCTCAACTGATCCATCAAGTCATCTATCCTCGGAAGATGATACTTGTTCTTAATGGTAACTTTGTTCAACTGGCGCTAATCCACACATAAGCGAGATGTTTCGTCTTTCTTTCTCACCAACAACACAGGCGTTCCCTACGGCGACACACTGGGTCTAATGAACTGTTTTCCCAATAAGTCCACCAATTGTTCCTTCAAGGTTTCCAACTCAGCAGGTGCCATGATAAGGTGCCATAGACGCTGGTCCTGTTCCTGGTACAAGATCGATCACAACTCGATGTCCCGAACTGGCGGCAAACCTGGTATGTCTTCAGGAAAGACTTCCGGAAACTCGTTAATAACATGTATTCGTTGAGCTCCTCCTCTCAAAGAAACGTTTCCTTGGTTGGCAATCCAAATCCAGAATTATCCGAATCAGGGAAAACTAAGGTTTTGTTTGCACCGTCTAATGGGATATAGTTACAAGATAACCAATCCATCTTTATGATCACATCCATTTGCGGAAGAGGCAAACAGATTAAATCAATCAAAAACGTTCTATCCATTACGGAAAGTAGAACAGTTCAAACAGACTTTCGTAGTTATAACGGGCTTTGCAGAAAGTGCAAGAATTACCAAATCTAAGGGTAAGGAAAGATACAGATAAGGTTCTACCTTCCACGACGATCTGACTGTGAATCAAATCTTCCTTTTGAGAAGTCTCAGCATCATCCCCAGTATAAACTCCACTCATTGCCTTAGGCTTCGTTGCTTGCACATCGTTGACAGAACGTCTAGCTTTTGATTGCACACAATCGCGTGAAGTATGTCCTGGTTTCCCACACTTGAAGCATATGATCCCCTTGATTAAGCATTCTCTGGTGACATGATTGTTCTTGCCACACTTCATGCACTTCTTTGGGGCGCTTCCAGATTGACTACTACTCCCACTACTTCCTCCTACAGAACGTTGTTGTTGACCTTGCTGTTTTGAATATGGTTTTGATCGAGATCTATCATCACGACCATTGGTGCCTTTATGGAACCTAGTCGGTCCAGAGTGACGTTGCCTTCCTCCACGAGTCTTCATCAGATCTTCGATTAGGAAGCATTCATCTACCAAAACCGAGAACTCTTTGACCTCAAGAGGTAGCACCTCTCCTCGAATCTCGTCCCTTAAACCTTCTTCGAACTTTGTGCACTTCCACTCCTCATCGGGATGAAGATGGAAATACCTCGAAGATTTCAGCAGGAACTCAAAACGATCAGCATATTCTTTGACAGACATTCCTCCTTGACGTAGCTGCAGGAACTCCATGTCTTTCAACTCGTCTGGCACTAGTCGGAAAACACTCGTTCTGAAAAACTCTGCAAGCGACAACTTACAAGAAAGCAAAAACATTACTACCCTGTCCAATATCATTCCCCTTCAGAAACAATAATGCAGAGAGTAACAAACAATCGTTGTCTTCCTTACAGAAACGCAACACAAAGAACAAACAACACAAAAGGATAGACCGAAGTCATCATCCTTTCCAACATTGTTTTCTCTCAGAAACAATAACATAGAAAGCAATCAGAGAAAACACAACACAAACAAGACAGACCATAACCTACAAACCCAAAAAAGACTCGGCCAGCTCTGATACCAAATAATGCAACACCCTTTCCCGAGTGTCACATTCCCGAACGTTTATAAGGCCAAAAATATTTATTAATGCGGAAAAATATGATTTTTCTTTTTTTCTTTTCTTTTCATAAAGATGTAATGGGATTAGTAAAGGTAGTAAATAATACTAATAAGTGAACTTAGGTTCACCATGCATTACTAGGACATACATACAGTATTATAGATACAGAAACAGAAAAAGGAAACAGAAAATGGAAAACAGAAACATCAACATTACTGTATACAGACATAAGTCTAATGTATGACTAACATAAGAAAATACAATAAGTACTAGGAGTCATAGCTCCCAAAAGGTACTACAAAAACTGACATAGTCTGGCCGACAACAAAACTAAAACAGCAAAAGAGTCCATCTCCGAACTCAAAGGGACTGCAGAACCGAACCATCGTCGCGTCCATCTGTTCAAGCATCAACAGCAAGTACCAGCAGAAAACATACAGATATGGGTGAGATTCCCGTTCATCAACACAACAAAACAGCAGTAGTAAAAACGGGACGACTCACCGGGTAACAACGTACCCAACATGCTTACAAAGGTTCTCAATATAAATCATGTTAAGCAGTTAACAACATAATAGCATGCTAAACATTTAACAGCATAATATAAGGCATCCTTAAACAGTACAGCGATGTATAACAGTAAATGTAAACATCAATAGCCATAAACATCAATAGCCATGCAATGCAATGCAATGTATATGACTCAATGTCAATGTCACTGGGTACTACTCTGACCCCTACTCCATGGAGCTAACAAAACGTCGGAGAGAGTGAATGGGAGGACATGTTCCGATTTCTGCCAGCCATGAGCAAGATGCTACAACATTCGTAACGTGCACGTATCTGGCTTTACGGTAACACTCTCGACCAAACATGAAAAGTACGGCATCTAGTAGAGGATATCAGTGTATTGCACGGATTCGCCACGACACAGAAGAATCACCAACTGGTCACATGTCAGCCCTTCCAACCCTGATACCTCCAAAAAGACCATTGAAGATCGTCACCGTAAGATTCGCACCCGCATCAAGGTGTAAGCTCAACTCCTAGGCTCAAGGCCTTAGAACTATGCACATGAAATGCCAATGCTTACACAAAGCAGATGCGATAAAGCAATGTCTATCCATTGGATAAACCTCAAGGTTCACTAAGGTTCTCTTCCTTAGAAACCACACACGTCTTTGTTTTATAAAACATTTATCCATCGGATAAAACAATTATCCATCGGATAAATATCTCGTGATTCCTTTGGAATGATCCAGACTGCTTTCAGAATCGTCGACTATCCCCACAAACCAACACAAGTCTTTTCAGCGTGTTTTGTCCTCACTCACACGCTTTCTAGGAAACTTCCCAGAAGGTCACCCATCCCATAATTACTCTAAGTCAAGCACGCTTAACTATAAAGTTCTTATGTTCCAAGCTTCCGAAAAGAAGATAAATCTTGTTGGTATGGGTAGTACCAATCAATTCTTATATGCCTTCCCTTAACTATACAATCCCATACCTGCATAGTCTCAGGATTCCTTCCACTGTACAGTCCCATACCTGCACAGTCTCAGGATCTCTCTCATTTCGGTCATCACAAGACGGAAACAATTGAACGATTAACCTGGATCCGAATCATCGGTCCGTCATCGAACTACTGTTTCGAAAACCAAAACGTTTCGTGTTTGTGTTTACGTCTTATGAATTATGTCTCAAGTCCTAAGCATTATGAATAAGGATTGAGAATCCTCTTAGATAAGTCTTTAAGCCTTTCTAAGGTATTAATCCCTTGTTTTTCAATTAAGGAAACAAGTGTTGATTTCACTTAAGTCTTATGAACTCATTGATGTACTAAGTCATCAATGGTATAGTACATGGTCTTGTTCCACCACATACCATACTTAATTAACCCTTGTCTTCAACTCTAAGTTAATTATTTAACTTAGGTTTTTCACGCGTAAAACTTTACGATTGAGTTAGAAAACTCCTTTTGTAAACCAAACAACTTTTACGATCGAAAATTCATTTGATTTGAAACAACATTTGAACTACTTACTTCACTTCTAGCATTTTCTAAAACATGAAATTCGCTTAGCGAGAGTACATTCGCTTAGCTAAATTAAGGTAGTGATTCCTTTCTCGCGGGGCGAACAGAAGTTTCGCGTTGCGAGGCTGAGAGCTGTATTTGCTCCTTATACAAATCCTCTGTATCGCGAGGCAAATATTGTCTCGCGTCGCGAGGCAGAGAACTGTATTTCAAACCGACCTTCTGCATCGCGAGGCGATAATTGTCTCGCGTCGCGAGGCAGAGCTGCAATTCTTCACTGCTTAGGCGGTTCGCGGGGCGAGAACTACTTCGCTACGCGAGGCAGAGAAGCTGCATCTTTGCTGCTCGAGCTAGTCCACTGTCTCGCGAGGCGAGGCAATGTTAGCCTGGCGAATGCCTTATCTTCCCTCTGTCTCGCGAGGCGAGACGGGGTTCGCTGGGCGAGTGCCCTGTTTTCACTTTTCCTTAACTTCTTCATTAATTCTCTTTTGAAACACTTAGTTTGATTAACAAACCTATGGCTAAAGAAAAGACATTTTCCACTTTGGTGACACACTTAAAAGGTTAAAACTTCATTTGATCTTTGGATCAAAATCACTTTTGTTTCTCTTTGAAAACATAGGTTATGAAATCATGTTTTGTTACATCAAAACCTTGCTAGATCAAGAACAACACATGTTCTTATATTTCCTCTTACTAAGGCCACCAATGAAAATATAGCTCAAAAGCCTACTACAACACATGAGACTTTGCTTCACCAACAAAGCAAATATAGCTCAAAAGCTCACACCAATTATGACAAACCACAATTACACCTTATTACATCATAACCAAAACATACAAGTCCATCACACATCATAGTCTCATGACCAAGCATAAAAGTCCATACTTGATCTAGTGATCAAAGTAGGTTTTACAACATACATGAAAATGATTTTCATTCAATCATATCATCATCAACTTATGCTAAAGCACACTACAACATACTCAAGCATAAACTCATCAAAACAACCTCGTTCTTGAAGAGAACTTAACAAAACATAACAATTAAAAGTGAACCCAAACTAAAGGGTTTCACCCACACATAAAGTAAGCAACCATCTTCACCACCACCATCTTGGTGTGATGAGGTTCTTCTCCCCATACCTGTTGAAGAGCAGATTCCCGGATCAAAGTCGGTTGATCGGTTTGTGAACCTTCTGATAATTGACACCAACTACAAACAACCAAACAATCAAACATTAAACAATAATCAAACCAAACTCAACAATTCTCACAAAGAGGGTTTCGGCCACCCTAAAGAGAATAAAGCTAGGAATTGATCTTAGTTTCCCATTTCATGGATTCAAAGGCATTAGGAAAGCTAAGAATGAAATCAAGTGTTAGAAATCAAAAGTTGATGAAAACACTATTCATCATCATCAAGAAGGGCTCGGCCCTAATGTGCTTTTTGAGCTATGATGAGAGTTGAATCATAAGCTCTTGGGTTTAGATAGAGATTAATGATGTGAGTTCAAAGAACTTGGTCTTACCTCAAAAGGATTTTTCTACAATTTCCTATGGATTTTCAAAGTTTTGGATCTAAGAAATAATTTTCATGAAAATGGATCTTGATCTTGAAATAAAGAGATATTCAAGAAGCTAAGAGATCATAGAAGTGATCTTACCTTGAAATGAAGGAAGATTGCTCAAGGAATCAAGTGATTCCAACAAGTGATTCAAGCTTTTCAAGAAGAAAAATGGGGTTTCTCTTCAAGAACAACAATGGTGTTCTTCTTTGGGCAGAAATTTCGTGAATGAGGGGCTGGATGGGCTGAGTTCAGCCTTTAAAACAAGTCACTTAAGGGCAAAAAGGTCATTTGCCAAAAGGGTATAATGGTAAAAGTGCAAAAGACTAAGGTTAGGGGCATTTTGGTCATTTCGCATCTAGATTTTCCCGATCGTCATGACGACTCTGGCATACTCTCCCAAGTGTCCTGGGATGTTGTGATATCAAGATTATCTGTTGGCGAGTCTCGGTAAGTCCATATGTGGCTCCGTTCGTCACCCGATTGAGAATTCCGCCCGAACGAAGGTCAGGAAGTTATTTTTCTGAAATTTTTACGAAATTTAACCAAAACGCAGAGAATTAAATTCTAAGACTTACTGTCTCGTTCACGGGTCCATCTGAGGTCTTCTGAGTAGTAAAATCATACTGTCAGTGTAAAAACGCAGACCGGACTCCGTTTGAGTTTTTGACTCAAAACTTAATCGTAGCTTCCTACGATATCGTTGAGCATGACTATGGTCTCGGAATATTTTATTTCCATTCCTAAGACCTCGAATAAAATAAGACCTCGAATAAAATAAAGACATTAAAATACTGGAGAATTAGAAAATGTGAAAATCGGGGCGTTACAGATAAGGTTGAAGTCATATGGTGTGCTATGACTCATCAGTGACTCATCAGTGTAATGATTACGTTTAGAAAATATCTGGACGTGAAATGACTAAAATACCCTTGACCCTTTTCATAATTACCATTTGCCCTTGAATGAAAAGACCATTTTGCCCTTGAGAATTTATGGAATAACCATTCTGACCCTATGACTCACCATGTCATCATTACCTTTCTAGAAATATCTAGATATTTATAAGGGAAATGGCCAAAATGCCCCTAGTCTTTGAAGGAATTAACAAATTACCCTTTTTGTTATTTACAAGTTTGCCATGACATCAATATATATATTTCTCTCTTTCTCTCTCTTGGCCATTTTCGGCCACACACTCTCTCTCTCTTCTTTCTCTGACTTGTTCATCCAAATTCATAGAGTTCTTGAAGTTCTTCATGTGTTCTTCATAAGTTCTTCACAAAAACCCTAGTTTGATCTTCAAAAGTTGAAGTTTTTGAGTGAAAACTTGTTTCTTCTTCACTAATCTTTGATCCTAGGAGGTATGATCCTCATCTTAACTCTCTCAATCTCTTTATTTCATCTCTTGAATCACTTGATTCATGAAGATCCAAGTTTAGATCTAGAACTTTGAAAATCCATAGAAAATTGTAGAAAAATCCTATGATCATGAAACCAATTTCTATGAAACCATCATGATGTGTACTTTGAGTGTCTAGAAGCATGAACCCAAAAGAAATTTTCTCCCTAGTCTTCCATGGGAGGGCCGAATCCTAATCATGATGAAAGGATGGGTTTTGTTGCAATTTTTGACTATATAGCACTTGTTCTAGCTTACTTGATGTCTTTGAACACTAAACCCAAGAGCAAAACATCAACCAAAGCTCCTAACCTATTTCTCCTCTTCATGGCCGAAACATATAGGGTGTAGAACCATGAGTTTTGTCTCAAATTTTTGGGTCATAGGACTTGATTTAGTGTTAATCATGCTTAAGGACCATCCATCCAAAAGTTTAGAGGACCATCCATCCAAAAGTTTAGAACCAAATGAGATCCCTAGTCTTTTTATCCTTTCATGGCCGAACCCTATACCTTCTTGGGGAAGAAAACTTATGTTTTGATGTTATAGATTGATGTTGCTTTGTTGTTTGAATTGAATTGTGTTTGATTGTTTTAGGCGACGCGAACGGAGCCAGAGCCGGAGTCGAGAACCGATCGAGTTTGCATTGAACTTCCTTTGTGAGGTAAAGGGAGGTAGTTCATTTTGAGTTTGGTAGCCTCATGGTATATGATTCATTGGTGTGTTATGATTGAATTAAGACTTGATGTATATGTATACTTATGTCCTGGATTGATTGGATGTTAAGTGTTGTGCATAGCTGGTTATTTGATATAACTGTGGCATGGATGCCTTGGATGATATCTTATTGTGATATTGAACTGTTGATATATATATCTATACATATATTTATATCCTGGATGAGCATAGGACTGGCTATGTCTCGATAATTGTCAAAAGACTCGGAATCGAAAACAAAGTTTTGAAAAACGCGTTTTGAAATTAAAAGTGGCTTTTGGAAAACGTGTTGCTTTTCAAGAAAAGTTAAGTCCCCTTTTGAAATGTATGTTCTTTTAAAAGTATGTTCTTTTGAAATGTATGTTCTTTGAAAAGTATGTTCTTTTTTGAAAAGTATGTTCTTTTGAAATGTATGTTCTTTTGAAAAGTATGTTCTTTTAAAAAGTGGTTTTGTGAAAAGTCGTGCAAAATGTGTTTTATTCTGTAAAGTGTTTAAAAAGGGTGTGAAACCTTAGAAAATGGTTTCGTTTTCAAGAAAGGTGTTTTTCCCGGAAAATGTGGAAATATTTTATTTCAAGAAAACAAGAGTGTATTTTGTTTTCCAATGTTGTTTTGAGAAAGTTTGACCGAAAAGGAAAATTATGAACCTTTGAGATGAATCCAAACCTAGTGGCCGAGACGTTGGGGCTAGTGTTTTGTGGATTGAGCACTCGGACTTCGTGTCCAGTGTTTTGATTTGAGTGGGCATAATGCGTTTTTGAAACGAGTCGTGGACTTTATGTCTCGACATTTGAAAGAATAAATGTGGATTGAGCACTCGGACTTCGTGTCCTGTGTTTTTGATTTGAGTGGGCTTAATGCCTTTTTGAAACGAGTCGTGGACTTTATGTCTCGACATTTGAAAGAATGAACGCAAAGAAAACAGAAAACTCTCTGTGTACATGCATGAACCGGCAGACATGCCATTTGAAACTGAGCTACAACTCTAGTAGTTGAGAATGGAACCGGTTAAGACCACTAGGTCTGTAGGGGCATTCTGTGTGTCGAGACTCCACAAGTGGCCGGTGGCCTCGCGACCCCGTCTCGTGGTGAGTCGACTACCCAGCACGAATGAACTCGATCAGGGACTGGACTATTCCGGATATGGTTATGACGTGGTACCCTGGAACAATTGTTGTTCGGACCTAAATAGAGAGGCCGACTGATGAGAACAATTGTGTTACGGGTGTTACTACGACCTATCGCTCGATGTTGGGAAGTTAGAATCTCCGGAGTACATGAATTAGAAAGATGATATTGAAGTCTCATGCATTATTATAACTCATGATAGTGTTTGAGATGTTATATGGTTTTATATAGATAACTGCTCATATATTTGTAATTATCTGTAGATGTTTATACTGCTGTTTGTCGCCTATGCGGCTATCGTGATAAACTTATCATATGAGTATCTCACCTTTATCTGTACATGTTGGACACCTTGTTGTGTTTTTGGAACACATGTACAGATGTTGTTCATAGGTCCCCGCGGAGACGTGAGGACTCGGATGATGGAGCGTTCTGATGAAGTTGACGTTGGGTTGTATCCCAATGGCTACTTTTAGCCGATCAGCTTAGGAGTCTTTTATTTTGAGCAGTCTTATATTATATTACTGCAAGCTTTTGAACTTATGTTTTCAAGTTTGTAATAACTTATATATTAGACCAGGATTTATATTATGATTATGTTTTATGAACAGTGAATACTGATGTGCTGTAAGGAGCTTATTCCTTCATCTTGAGTTTGTATTGCCTATGCATGCAGAAAATTTTTAGAATCGCGTTTTCGAACGTAGCTACTTAATTAAAGTATTTTTCGAAAGCAACCAGCTTTTTATTTTCTTGATTTATTTCCGCATTAGAGTCCGAGTATGTAGCACCCGCGAGGGGGGTGTTACAGAGGGACACATGAATGAAGCGATTCACACCGGAATGAGAGGGATCTTGAGACTGTACAGGTATGGGACTGTATAATTGAGGAAGGCTTAAAGGAATTGATTTGTACTACCTATACCAACAAGATGCATCTTCTTTTCGGGAGCCCAAAACATAAGAACTCCATAGTTAATCGTGCTTGACTTGGAGCAGTTGTAGGATGGGTGACCTTCTGGGAAGTTTCCCAGAAAGCGTGTGAGTGAGGACAAAGCACGCTGAAAAGGCCCGTGTTGGTTTGTGGGGATAGTCTACAATCCTGAAAGCAGTCTGGATCATTACAAATGGTATCAGAGTGGACCTCTCCCAATATGGAGTGGTTCGGGGATGAACCAAGCGGAAGCTGGTGGGCATGTAACATCCGGGGCTGACGAGGGCGGGGACTGATCGCCGGTGCATGAGGCATGGACAAGAAGCGGCTCCTGGCAGGCTTCTAGGCGGAGGGAAACATGAATGAACAGATTCACACCGGAATGAGAGGGATCCTGAGACCATACAGGTATGGGACTGTACAGTTGAGGAAGGCTTAAAGGAATTGATTTGTACTACTAATACCAACAAGATGCATCTTCTTTTCGGGAGCCAAGAACATAAGAACTCCATAGTTAAGCGTGCTTGACTTGGAGCACTTATGGGATGGGTGACCTTTTGGGAAGTTTCCCAGAAAGCGTGTGAGTAAGGACAAAGTACGCTGAAAAGACCCGTGTTGGTTTGTGGGGACAGCCTACAATCCTGAAAGCAGTCTGAGCCGTTACAAAGTGTATCGTCCAAGAGGCTGGTTCCAAGGACTCGGTCTCCAAAGCTCATCAATTCTACCTTGTTCATCTTCTGCTAGATAAACAAGTCAACCTGCCATATCTTCTCTTTGGCACCTTCAAAGTGTCTATTCAAGGGTCTGGAAAGAACACAACCATTCCATATGCTGCTCTTCTTTCAAAGATATTTGAGAAGCATCTGGTCTACAACGATTTCAAGACTCTAACTCCAGAACAAAAGACAAATACTTTGGAGTTCATAGGATTGAACGTCTGATTCAACCGGAGTTTGGCAAGCAAAGCTTGATGAAGATGAAGCTAGACTGTGTAGATGACTCTAAGAAAGGGCAAGAGAAGAAGAAAGGTTCTCAAAAGAGTCAGACGCAAGCAACAGAAGAAGTGTCTGAACAAGCAACCTCTGCTGGACGATCAGTGGAGCCTGTTCGTCCAACAGTCAGGCAACCAGCTATCCGTCCAACAACCGCCTCCGTCCAACCTTCAATAAAACGAAGATTGGTCCTCTCATCAGTGGATGAAGAGGAAGATGAAGATGATCAGCCTATCCCCAAGGTGATCAAAGGATAGAAGAAACAGTCTGCTTCTGAGGCACCACGACTGAAGATTGCTGCTAAAAAGCCAAGGGCAACAAGGTCCAAACTTAAAGGTAATACTGAACCTTTGTCTCGTTCAGTTATTACACCTATTATGGATTGACCCGATGTGGTTGAGAGTGTTGTGAGGGATATACAACACTCTATGGGCATCTCACTTCATTCTTCTTTCAAACACAAACCCAAACACAACCACAAACTTTCTCCTCACCACAAATACCAACCCCACCTCCACCTACAAATGAACGTTTCAGACCCTGTGGGGATCCTTACCCACTTCCTAAATACCTCGAAAGAAAATTCAAACGCATTCCAAGAATCACCTTTGAAAATCAAAGCTCAAACTGGGCTGAGGTCAAGAAAAGGTTCCATGCCTTATTCCTCAAACATTCACCCCTCTACTTCCCAACATCCTAAAGGTCTAATCCCTCCACCTGAATACCAATACCAAACACCTTCCCCACCGCAATACAATCCATCTTCTCCACCCCCAAAACTTGGCTACTACCCCATTCCCTACACACCCAATGGACGTTTGCCCAGTCAACTCTACAATGCTCATGGACCTCTTTTAGTCCATTTGGAGCAGAAGAAGTTTCCACCAAGGAAGCCCTATCCTGGTCTCATTAAGGATAAAGCCTTCCAATGTTGCCATTACAATGTGGCTCGCCACATTATTCCTCCTCATGAGCAAAAGAAAGGATGGAAGACTATTGAGCAGAAGAGATCAAGAACTTTTGGAGTTGAAAAGTTCATCTTTGATCGTGATGTGAAGTTCATTCCCAGCTATCCTCTGACTGGAAATAATTTACTATTGTCAAGGATTTCTTGCCCAATTATGCTTGCAAAAGGGAGGATGAAATGCCCAGCGAAGCAAAGATCGTTCACAACCTTCCAAATCGTTTTTAGAAAACATCTTCGAAAACAAGACTTGGAGTAGTTCCTCCAAGCATTTGCCTAAGGATCCCGATGTTGGATCTAAACAAAGACAAGGATGGGAGAAAAAGGCTGGAAACTTGGTTACTGCCTTACAAGATCAGTTTGGATCCTCTATTCTCGAAGAAGCCTAGAGATGACCATCATGATCTTGCACGAATAATAGCTAAGGCTCCATGGCAGCGAAATGAGTTGGATGCCAAAATCTACTAGGAAAGCCATATCTGGAAGTGCACTAGAGAAGCTTCTTTGTCCGATCTATCAGAGAAGGATAAAGCTGAGACTCCAACTATCCAAAAGCAGTACAGGATCTCAGATGTTGACTACATGTTTTTGGATGATATCTTTGGGATTCCTATGTACTGCACGGATGTGCTTGAGGTCTTTAACCCGAGATGGAGGAAGAATAACAAATTGGAGGAAGCTCAAGTCATTCTAGATGTGTTGCCACCACCAGAGAATTCAAATTCTGCTGAGCAACAAGAGAAACCCAACCAGGAACCATATGAGGAGTCTGGGAACACAAAGATTGTTTATGAGGATCCATACCCAGAAGAACAAATTACACATCCTGATGAGCAGGTTGCAGACTCTGAGAAGGAACTCTCTAAGTCTCAGCCTATGCCCCTATCTATGGTACATCCTGCTGAACCTTCTTTGTCCAGTGCTCTGAGTGTGATCCCTGGTCAACACAATGCTGAGGCAACCAGAGACACAATAGAAAGCTTAGTGTCGGTGGTCCCTCTGAGGTTCAAGAGTTCATGCAACAGTCCATCTCTACTGCCTTACAAACTAATAATGTTGAGTTGATGAAGCAGATGGCTGCCATGTTGCATAACTTCTTCCAAAAACTTTCTCCTCCTCCTCCTCCTCCTCCTCCTCCTCCTCCTTCTTCTTAAAATAATTTCCTTCCCTTTTTTTGTAGTCTCATTTTTTTTGTTGACTATGATGGTCTAACTTCACCTTTTCTTTGAAGACAAAAAGGGGGATCAAAAGACTGAAAATTGTGAATGAGCTTGATTGTGTTAGGTATTAATGCCTGAGCATATAGGTTTTCTGGAAACAGAGTTTAAACTAGTAGTAGAATATTTTGGTATATTATCACAGATTACAGTCCTCAAAATAATACGTCAACATAGAACAGCAGATAAGATATGACTGCTTCAAAAAGTAAGACTCTAATGCTGGTCGGGCTAAAAGTAGCCATTAGGGAAAAACCCTAAAGTCAGCTCCAATTCCCAGAGGAATTCGGAGGGATCCTCCTTCTCCTCATCTTCATGGGACTCCATCATCAGAGTCCTCAAGTGCCAGCAGGTACCTCTGGGCAGCAGCTGTACATGTATCCAAAAACACAACAGGGTGTCCAACATGTACAGGCAAAGGAGAGATAATCATTTCACAAGTTTATCACGATAACCGCACAAGCGACAAACAAAACATACATTCACATATAAATACAGTTGCATTAACAGATATTCATATAACATAATATCTCAGACATCATCATGAGTTATAATAATGCATGGGACTCCAATATCATTTTTCTAATTCATGTTCTCCAGAGATTCTTAACTTCCTTTCATCGAGTGATAGGCCGTAAATACTCCCATAACACAATTGTCCTCATGAGTCGGCATCTCAATTTAGGTCCGAACTCCAATTGTTCTAGGGTATCACGTCTCAACCATATCGTGAATAGTCTAGTCTCTGATTGAGTTCATCCGTATTGGGCAACCGATTATCACGGCACGGGGTCGCGATGCCTCTGGCCTCTTGTGGAGTCTCAAACGCAGGATGCCCCTATAGACCTAGTGGTCTTAACTGGCTCATATTCTCAACCACAATGGATTGTTGCTCGATTTCATGGCACGTCTACCGATTCATGTATGCACATAGAAGGTTTTCAGTTTTCCTTTTCGTTCATTCTTTCTGTCAAGGCACACAGCTCATGACTCATTTTAAAGGACATTTAGCCCGTTCATTCAAAACACAGGACATATAGTCTAAGTGTTTAACTCACAAGACACTAGCTCGACGTCTCGGTCACTAGGTTTGCATACTTCACAAAGTGAAGGGTAATCACCATTTTCCTTTCGGGTCATTATTTTCGTATATAAAACTTTGGCAAAAAACTCAAACCTCATTGGCATGAACTAAAACTTTTTCTCACAAGAAGCTATTTTCAAGAAAACTCTTTTCTTCGTTTTCTAAAAGGTTTCGTCATCTAAAAACACTTTTCTAAAAAGAAAGTATTTAAATGGATTTTACTTAAACAGACTTTTTCTTCTGAAATGGGTCTAACACTTTTTAAAAAGAAGTTTCTTTCCTTAATAGGACAAAACTATTTTCAAGATTTCCTTTGACTTCAGAATACATTCCGAAACTTTGATTAAGGCTTTTAAGCATTTTAATCTTCATTATCAAACTATAGCCGATGCTATGATCTCAACCAATCCAGGATATATATATAAACATCAAATCTTGAATCAATATCATGAGTATATCACATCCAAGGCATCAATACCACCATTTAATATCAAACATCCAATCATATACTTCACCAATCAAATCAAGTACATACACAACACATAGTATATTCTCAAAACACCAATCAATACAAAAGCAACACATCTAACAATCAAGCTCTTGAGACTACCAAACTCATTATGAGAAATCTCCATTTACCTCTTGAAGATTCCAAGTTAGTCCTCGAAGGGTTTTTCCGTTCCGACTCCGGTTTCCTTCGCACCGCCTAGAACAATCAATCACCGCTTCATCCTTCACAACAATCACAACTAAAAGTTAATAAAATCAACCAAAACTTACCCAACCAATCTAAGTTAGGGTTCGGCCATGTAAAGAAAAATAGGCTAGGGATCTCATTTGGTTTCAATCTCTTGGATTCAATACATAAGGGTAATGGAAGGATGAAATCCATTGTTACTTTCTAAAAATTGAAACAAAACTCTTAGCTTCCCCAAAAGTTAGGTTTCGGCCATAAGTGAAGAAATTGGCTAGGAGCTTTTGTTGATGTTTTGCTCTTAGGATCAATGTCCAAAGACATCAAGTAGGCTAGAACAAGTGCGATATAGCCAAAAAATTGTAACAAAACCCATCTTTTCACCATTCTTAGGATTTGGCCCTCCCATATAAGAATAGGGAGGAAATTTCTTTTGGGTGCATGCTTCTAGACACTCAAAGTACACATCATGGTGGGTTCATAAAAATTGGTATCATGATCATAGGATTTTTCTACAATTTTCTAGAAATTTTTGAAGATTGGTTCTAAAAGTTGGAACTCATGAATTCATGGTTTTTCAAACAAGAAATAAGAGAAGAACTTGAAGTTTATGGATCAAAGAAAGTAGCCCTACCTCTTGAATGAAGAACAAAGCAAGGATTCAACACTTTTTCTCACTGAAATTCCTTAAGCTTCAACTTGAAAAGTGAGAGAAAACTTAGGAGAAAATGGAGTTAGGAGGAAATGGTGAAAGAAGGTCTTAGGCGTGAGGGAGAGGGAGGGATAGGATGGTCCAAAGTTTGTTCACTTAAGGGCAAAATGGTCTTTTCCTTTAGGGACAAAAATGTCATTTAGGAAAAAGTTAAGGGCATTTTGGTCTTTTCATCTCTAAAAACACAAAAAATATCTAGATATTTGTTAGAAGTAATGATGATGATGATAGGTGATGTGTCATGTGGCACAAGTGTAATTCCATCAGTTCCTAGGGGAAAAACGGTCTTTTCTCGCCCTAAATATCTCAGATATTTGTAGAATCACAATGATGACGTTGGTGAGTCATGGTAGTGACTCACCCTCTGACTCACCCTGCCCTGGTGACTCGTGTCCCTCATTTGGTGTACGATTTTGTCCCTGCTCGTCCGTTCTCGATTCCGTCGATTTCCCGATTTAGGTTTTTCACCCGAGAAAGTCGTAAGAACTTATTTTTTTTTTTTTGAAATTTTTCAAATTCATCGATATTGTTCGAAACGAGATATAAAACTTAACTTTTTTGTTCACGAGTCAAAATTAGGTTTTCTGATCAGTAAAATCTTACTGTCAGTGAAAACGCAGGCTGGGCTCCATCAGAATTTTCAACCCAAAATTTAACCGTAACTCCCAACGATGCCGTAGAGTATGAATGTAATCTTGGTTTATTTAATTTCATTTTCTAAAACCTTGAATAAAAAAAAAACATATTTACATAGATTATGGATAATAAAAGCAGTGAAAATTGGGGTGTTACAATAGACATTACTCCTGTTAGGAGGGACAAATCCTATCTTCATCACTCACATCCCTCTGCATGATTCATTGCAGGACCAATTACTACCGTTATGATTATCCTGTTACAGATAACGTTTGATAGCATTAAAGCCTACAACTCCTCATGTAGGAATCATAGTGACTTCAAGTCGAAGGACTACTCCACTAAGGTCACCATGAGAAACGCTTATGACATCTACATAACTATTATGCAACGTTCTCATAACGGGTCCATACAATATAAATATTCCACCAATATTTATACATATGTGAAGACTTGATATCATATATCCATGACGCGTGAGATGTGGTATCATGTCACTCACATAATAGTCTGAATGTATTCTTATTGTCCCTATTAATAATAATACTTGACTATGAATATTTTAAGAATAGAGTTCTATAGTTTAATGGAGTCTCACAATCAAGTCACACTTGATATTCCATTAGACGAACTATCTATTCTAAGGACTTTATTATGTTATATATATGATTATAACAAAAACACAATAAATAAATGTCTGATATATATAAATATATAAATCCAATATATATATAAATATAAATCAAAGTCATGATACAAAATATAAATCTAATAAATAGATTGGCCATTAGGGCTTACACCAACAATCTCCCACAAGCCCTAGTGCCAACCAAGCAGAAACCTAATACCCATCGACCTAGTGCGAGCTTCATGCTTTTGTGAGAGCAAGAGGCTTCGTAAGCGGGTTTGCAATATTGTCTAGTGTAACTACTCTGCATATCATCACATCTCCTCTATCGTTAATCTCTCGAATGAGATGGAAGCGCCTAAGTATGTGTTTGGATCGCTGGTGAGATCTAGGTTCCTTAGCTTGCGCAATTGCTGCATTATTAACACAATATAGATCCAATACCAAGCTCAGTAATGAATTTCTTGATCCAAACTGCCTTTTTTGCTGTATTGGATGCAACAATATACTCGACCTCTGTAGTAGAATTAGCAACTGTCTTCTGTTTTGGAGCTCTTCTAGCTAACAGTGCCACCATTAAGAGAAAATATGAATCCTGACTGTGATCTAGAGTCATCCTTATCGGTTTGAAAGCTAGCATCTGTGTAACTCTTTACAATGAGATCTTCCTCACCACCATAAACCAAGAATATTTCCTTAGTTCTTCTTAAGTACTTTAAGATACTCTTGGTTATTGTCTAATGACCTTCACCGGGATCAGATTGGTACCTGCTCGTCATGCTCAAATCATACGAAACATCTGGTCTAGTACATATCATGGCTTACATAATAGATCAAATTGCCGAAGCATATGAAATCTTATTCATGTGTTCCCTTTCATCTGATGCAGCAGAGGACTATCCCTTAGAAAAGTATACGCCATGTGACATAAGCAACATACCTCTCTTGGAATCATGCATATTAAAGCACCTAAGCAGTTTGTCAACATATGTATCTTGACTAATGCCTAATAATTTCAGCAATCTGTCTCTATAGATCCTGATTCACAATACATAAGAAGCTTCTCCCAAGTCCTTCATTGAGAAACAACACCCTAACCATGTTTTCACATTTTGCAGTGTAGGAGTGTCGTTTCCCATGAGTTGTATGTCATCCATATACAATACGAGAAAAACAATTATGCTCCCACTAACCATCTTGTACACACAAGGTTCATCTTCATTATTAATGAGTCCAAACTGTCTTCTAGCTTCATCAAAATGAAAATTCCAGCTTCTAGAAGCTTGCTTTAGTCCATAAATGGATCTTTGCAACTTGCATACTTTCCTAGCTTTCTGTGGATTGACAAAACCCTCGGGTTTTGTCATGTACATATCCTCAAGAAGATTCTCATTATGGAATGCAGTTTTGACATCCATTTTCCATATTTCATAATCATAGTATGCTGCAATAGCAAGTAGAATCCGAACAGATTTAGTCATTACAACTAGGGAAAAAATCTCATCATAGTCAATACCATGAATTTGCTTGAAACCTTTTGCGACCAGTCGCGCCTTAAAGGTATTCACCTTTCCATCCGTGTCAGTCTTCTTCTTAAAGACCTACTTGCATCTTATGGGTTTTACCCCTTCGGGTGGCTCTACCATGGTCCATACCTAGTTAGTGTACATGGATTCCGTTTCAGATCCCATGGCTTCTAGATACGGTACCCACTGAGACCCCGTGAGCAGAACTTCATGTGAGCGAAGCCAGAGTCATCTCATGTCAATAGCAAGACAGGTTTTGTGTTGCGTAGATAGCGGCGGAGGTCAGAGCAGTATCTTAGGACCTATCAGCGATGGAGGATCGTCGTGTCGAGTTCCTCATCAGAGCACGTGCCTCTGCTAGTTCATACGTGCACATACGTGTTGGTGTAAGCCCTAGTGGCCAATCTATTTTGAATATATAATCATTTGTATCAATACTTTGATCATCTATTTGATATATCTATAAGGCATTTATTTACTATGTTATTGTTATGATCATATATATAGCCTAATAAAGTCCTTAGAATAGGTAGTTCATTTAATGAAATTATAGAACACTATTCTTAAATATCCATAGTCAAGTATTATTATTAATAAGGACAATAATAATACATTAAGACTATTATATGAGTGTACTGATGACCACACCTCACGGTCAGAGATATAAGATATCAAGTCTTCACATAGGTATAAATATTAGTGGAATATTTATCCTGGAGTGACTCGCTATGAGAACGCTGCATAATAGTTATGTAAGTGTCATAAGTGATTCTCATGGTGACCATAGTGAAGTAGTCCTTCGACTTGAAGTCAATATGATTCCTAACATACGTAGTTGTAGGCTTTAATACTATTCAACGTTGTCTGTAACAGGACAACTATAAAGATAGTTATTGGGCCTGCAATGAAACATGTTGAGGAATGTGTAATGTAGATAGGATTTAACAGGGCTAATGTCTATAGGCCTCTTGATGGTATGCGACATAGCATGGCCATGCTAAGGTGGGACAATATGAGATATTGGGCCCACATGATCATATGTGAATTACTAGATCAAGAAATAAATAATTAGACTTAACAAGGATGACACATTTATACCTTGTGTCCAATTAAGACATTGAGACGAAAGGACATTGACTTCACATTATATATGGTTACAATATGGTTTTAATTGTATCGCCAATATTCTAATTAATTGGGTAGCAATGATGTATTACTAGATGCCGCTCATTGTTTATAATATTAATTAATTATTAATATGTTTAATAATAATTAATATTATTGCCAATTATTTGAGAACCTATAGGGTCACACGCATAGAGAAAATGTTCAGAGAATTAATTTAATTGATTTATTAAATATGATTTAATTAATAATTAAATAGGATCAATTTTATTGATTAATTAAACATAATTTAATTAATAATTAAACATTGGGCCTGTAGTGTACAATAGCCCAATTGGGTTAGGTTAAGTGAGTGACAGCTATTAGTAAGTTGTGCACGTCACTTAAGTGATACACAACACAGAACACTCATAACGGCGGCTGTACACTATAGACAGTAGCACCTCCTTTTCTCTCTCTATGTGTCGCGTCTCTCCCAATCCTAATAGCTAGCACTACGCTATCTCTAACGTTGGTTTGCTCGCGTGGACTTAGTAGAGGTATTGCTACTTTGCAATACTGGTGATAGAGAAGCTTTATGGTGGTTTTGGCTGGAAAATTATCTTAATCTCAGGGTCCGTGATTCGTTAACCGTTGGATCGGGCTGAAAGTTGGACAACAGATTCGAGACATGTGGTTCTTCATCTTGAACGTTCAGTTTTTCGATACGAGGTCTGGAGCAAGAGTTATGAGCATCACATAGTAGCAGTGAATTTGGCTTACCAGTGTTGCTGATGTGCTCATAGTGTTCGTGGTAAAATTACGCTTCAAGAGGTAAACACAATATCCTTGTGATTCATGTGCAATACGTGGTCCTTTTGTAAAGGGGTTTTTTCGCTCAAGAGGTTTTTGAAAATTGTTTTTAAAAATTATCCCTCTTGAAACCCCAACAGTGGTATCAGAGCGTTGGTCGTAGTTTGCCATGTATCCTAGGATTGTTTGCCATTGTATGATAACATGTTTATTGCTTTTAAATGTGATTTGTACGTTTAAAAGCACGTTTGTATGATTTGTATGTGATATAAATCTCTTTGAACATGTTTTGTGTTCTTGATTGTGCTCCTGACATAAACAAGGATTCGCTTCTGGAATCCTACTGCGGCGCGGAGCACAACCATGCTCCCTATAGCATGGTCGTGCACGTTTGAATCTGCGTTAGTGAACACGAAGCACGGCCGTGCGCCGTTTGGCACGATCATGCCACTTTCAAACAGTGTCAATGAACTTTGAGCACGGTCGTGCTCTTTTCAGCACGGCCGTGCACATGTTGAACAGCGTCAACGAGTTTTCAGCACGGCTGTGCACCATTTGGCACGACAGTGCAGATGGACAGAATGTGATTTTGTACCCTTTTCATATTTATAAATTGTTTATTAAATGTGCGGTATATGGTTATGACTTTAGTTTTGGTGTTTAATTTTATTTGGCAAATACGGCCTGCGTGTCGTGATTTATTGTATTTATTTTATCAATATGACCTATGTGTCGTAACATTTACTTTATTTTATTTTAAATTTTGTAAATTGCTCGGGATAACATGGAGGCAACACCAGATCATGAGGCCAGTCAGAGGAACTTTGGAAGTTTGCTCGAGGGTCAAAGATTATAATAATTAGTTTTAATTATTGCATATTAGGAGACCATAATCATAATACTTTTTATATGTCTTGTATGTTTATGTATGTGATGCATGAAATGTATGAGATATATGATTTAAATTTTGATTTAAATTGTATGATAGCATATATGTCATTGTATGCTTAATATGTTTTGAATGTATGTAAGCTAGTATGCCATGTATGTTATAAGAGACGTTTATATGATAAACAAGTCGGTGAGATCATTTAATAATTTAATTTCCTCAATAAATTAAGTTATTAAATGCCTCCTGATGCGTGACACTCGTTAAGGCCAGAATAATTTAAGTGTGGGTCATGCCACAGCTAAGCACCTTAATATATTCTATTGAGACGTGAAAGTTGAAACAACCTACTACCAATCATTGGGTTGAACTTGACTAAGTGTATTCAATATGATTGAAATGGCTTAATTGGGCATTAATCCATATGATGGATTAGAATATGGAGTTATTCACACAACTGGTCCAAGAATTACATTGAATGTAATTGGAAAAGAGTTTCCTACCTAAATAGCTGAGTTCTGGGCGATTAGTGAGACAACCCACCTTTCTTAGAAGGATAATCCCATTAGTCCCAAGCTCCTATCAATATTAACTATGCCTAGCCGTATATAAAGCAATAACGTGGTATTCAAACAACGTTGCAGAAGCAAACAAGCAACAATGGCAAGCATAGAAAACGATCAGAGTAAAAGCGCAACAGCATAAACAAACGATATATATATACATAACATGCATAACTGTAGCCCAAATAGCAGGGCACTATACATACATATACAAGCTGTGAAAGAAAAACTGAAAATACATCCAGCATCAAAAGAAAAACTCTCGGAGCTCACCAGCACTATCCGTCCCATCTCAAAAAGGTAAATAAAAAGCTCTCAGCTCACAACCTAGGACACACTGGCAGGCCCTCACCATCAGTGGTGAGGATGCCCTGAGCTACCCTGACCCTCGCCATGAGTACGCCGCACCAAAGGCTCATACTCTGACGAAGAGCTGGACACCACGATCCTACACCTACGGTAGGTCCTCAGATACTGCTCAGTCCTCCGGCGTTGACCTCGGTAGACGTAGCCTCTCCTGCTGGTCACAACTGAAGACTGGGGTGCAACCCATGAGTAGTCTCACTCCCTCTGCCTCGGAGGTCGCCACATCCTATGGAAAGGAAGGAATTGGTACACGCGGTAGGGGCCAACGATGTCCATATACGGCGGCATTCCGCTCTGAAAGACCAGACTGACGGGTCCAGTGTAAACCACCAAAAAGGTCGAGGGGTCCACCCGCCATCCCCTCTCATCATGGTAGACGATCTCAATGTCGCCCAGCACGGGCATCCGCAGTACCCCCGTGATAAACGGATGAAAGCCTCGGGTCCATCCTGCGCCTCAGCTGGCTCGTCGTCTTCAAGCAAACCCAAAACAGAACAACAGAAACAACAACAGGGAGATAAGAAATACCGTGCAACATAAAGTCAGAAAACAACAGTAATGCAATAAACACATATAACATGTAGCAAATATCGTAGATATAACAGTTACTGCATTCCAACAAACGTCTTTCAAGATAACACATGCAATAAGCATCCATCTCCATGAGTCTCACACTCAGATCAATCTTCTGGACCGAGATAGTAATCCCATGTAGCATGTCGGCCGAAAACTAACAAAGTTGTTCCCACTGGAACAGTTCTACACCCGAACAAGTCCACACCGGAACAGGTTCTGTGTCGGAATGGAGTTAGCTTGCCCAAGAAACTGAATCGTTCACCGTGACCAATAAGAGTGCATCCCCCTTCCACATTGGAACCAGGGTATCTCGGTCGCCTCAGAACGTTAGCCTGGAACAAATGGAAAGCTCTAGGATTAGTCGGGCAAACCGGACTGGATCGGGCGTCATGACAGGATAAGGGCTACCTCATCCATCACTGTAAACTATTCCCGAGACCGGCAACATCCCCAAGGTCACTCACTTGACCACCCCATCTACTTTTCGTACCCGCACTCATGTACAACTAACCTCATATGACGCTGGCAGCCCATACTACCTGTCATATGGCCTCGCCACTTGGCAGCTGATGATGATATGCAGCAAACATCCTCAACGAGCTTGATACCGGATCTCAAGCCTAAGCTCTCATTCAGAAACAACACGATGCCACTGCATCCACATGGCCACAGCCTAGACGCCACGCGTCCACGAGCCACAACTCAAACAATCACGGCCACAACCTCGAAAATTCAGCATAATAACAACATCACCATCCCTGTATCAACCCGACAGCAACACGGCACACAGCCAAACTTAACTCTACGGCATTCCGCCTCAACGTTCAACATCACAACATACATCATAATAACAGCAACAATATTATCAACAATAGCACATAACAACATATCACATACCAAGTAGCATATAGGCACTTAGACAGATAGCAACAACAATCAGCAGTATACATTCATCTGAACAGATCATCCTCAACCAACAGTTCGCTAACCTAGGGTTTCCAATCTTAACGGTGATATCCCAAATTAAGCTAAACCTAGGGTTTAGGTACTTTATCGGGGCTCAACCACTATTAGGGTTAGGGCTTCCCTGCACATAGCAGAAAACATCTGTAACACCCCCTCGCGGGTGCTACATACACGAACTCTAATGCGGAAATAAATCAAGAAAATAAAAAGCTGGTTGCTTTCGGAAAATACTTTAATTAAGTAGCTACTTTCGAAAACACGGTTCTAAAAATTTTCTGCATGCATAGGCAATACAAACTCAAGATGAAGGAATAAACTTCATATCACACATTGATATTCACTGTTCATAAAAACGTAAACATAACATAAAACCTGGTCTAATATATAACATACAGACTTCGAAATAATTTCAACATATATGCAGTAATATAATATAAGACTGCTCAAAATAAAAGACTCCTAAGCTGGTCGGCTAAAAGTAGCCATTGGGGTACAACCCAACGTTAACTTCATCAGAACGCTCCGTCATCCGAGTCCTCATGTCTCCGCGGGGACCTATGATCAACATCTGTACATATGTTCCAAAAACACAACAAGGTGTCCAACATGTACAGGCAAAGGTGAGATACTCATATAAAGTTTATCACGATAGCCGCATAGGCGATAAACAGTAGTATAAACATCCACAGATAAATACAGTTATATGAGTAGTTCTCTATACAACACAATATAATATCTCAAACATAATCATGAGTTATAATAATGCATGAGACTTCAATATCATCTTTCTAATTCATATACTCCGGAGATTCTAACTTCCCAACATCGAGCGATAGGCTGTAGTAACACCCGTAACACAATTGTTCTCATGAGTTGGCCTCTCTATTTAGGTTCGAACTCCAATTGTTCCAGGGTACCACGTCATAACCATATCCTGAATATGCCAGTCTCAGATCGAGTTCATTCGTGTTTGGCAGCCGATTTACCACGGCACGAGGTTGCTACGCCACCGGCCACTTGTGGGATCTCGAACACAGAATGCCCCAATAGACCTAGTGGTCTTGACTGATTAAATTCTCAACTACTAGAGTTGTAGCTCAGTTTCAAATGGCACGTCTGCCGGTTGATGCATGTACACGGAATGTTTTCTGTTTTCTTTGCGTTCATTCTTTCAAATGTCGAGACATAAAGTCCATGACTTGTTTCAAAAAGGCATTAATCCCACTCAAATCAAAAACATAGGACACGAAGTCCGAGTGCCCAATCCACAAAACACTAGCCCCGACGTCTCGGCCACTAGGTTTGGGTTCATCATTTTTCCTTTTCGGTCAAAACAACTTTGGAAAACAAAATACACTTTTGTTTTCTTGAAATAAAACAACTTTTTAATCAAGGGAACATTTTCCTGGAAAAACACTTTTTCGGAAACAAAATCATTTTCTAAAGGTTCCACGTCTTTTTAAAACGTTTTCCTGAAACGAAACACTTTTCACACAACTTTCCACAAAACCACTTTTCCTTTTCAAAAGAACACAACTTTTTCAAAAAGAAAACTTAACTTTTCTTAAAAAGCAACACGTTTTCCAAAAACCACTTTTTGATTTCAAAACGCGTTTTCCAAAACTTTGATTCATTTTTTTTTCGAGTCTTTTAATAATTATCGAGACATAACCAGTTCTATGCTCATCCAGGATATATATATATATATATATATATATATATATATATATATATATATATATATATATATATATATATATATATATATATATATATATATCAACACATCAATATCACAACAATACCAATCAAGGCATCCATGCCACAGTTATATCAAATGGACAACATTTAACATCCAATCAATCCAGGATACAAGTATACATATACATCAAGTCTTAATTCAATCATAACACACTAAACAATCATATACCATGAGGCTACCAAACTCAAAATGAACTAACTCCCTTTACCTCACAAAGGAAGTTCAATGCAAACTCGATCGGTTCTCGGCTTCGGCTCCGGTTTCGTTCTCGTCGCCTAAAACAATCAAACACAATTCAATTCAAACAACAATTCAAAATCAATAAACAACATCAAAACATAAATTTTCTTCCCCTACAAGGCATAGGGTTCGGCCATGAAAGGTAAAAAGGGTTAGGGATCTCATTTGATTCCAAACTTTTGGATGGTTGGTTCATGAACTTAGTTAACACCATTTCAAGTCCTATGACTCAAAAATATGAAACAAAACTCATGGATTTTCCCCATGAAGCTCTCGGCCAAATTGGGCTAGGAATTGATTTGGTTTTCCATCACTTGGATTCAAGGACACTAGGAAAGCTAAGGATGGAATCAAGAGTTAGAAATCAAAAATTTGAGCAAAAATACTATTCATCACCACTACTAGGGTTCGGCCACTTTGGGGTTCTAGAGCTAGGATGGGGCTTGGATCATGAGCTCTTGGGTTTAGATAGAGGGTGATGAGGTGAGTTCAAAGAACTTGGTTTCACATCCAAAGGATTTTCCTACAATTTCCTATGGATTTTCAAACTTTTGGATCTCAGAATGAGTTTCATGAAAATGGAGTTTTGATCTTGATATTGAAAGAGATTCAAGAAGATATGAGACCATAGAAGTGATCTTACCTTAAAATGGAGGAAGATTGGTCAAGAAATCAAGTGATTTCAACAAGATTCCAAGGTTTTCTCAAGGGAGGTTTTTTCTCTAAGGAAGATGAAGTGTTCTTGGCTCTCCTTGGGGCTGTTTGTGCGTGGAAATGGAGCTGAGCAAGGGCTGGTCAGCCTTCTAAAAGGTTCATTGAGGGTAAAAAGGTCATTTGGTTCAAGGGTAAAATGGTAAAAGGTGAACAAGCTTAAGTTAGGGGTATTTTGGTAATTTCGCGTCCCGAAATTCCCGATCGTCATGACGACTTTGGCATGTTCTCCCAAGTGAGTTGACATGATATGATATTAAGATTATCCGTTGTCGGGTCCTGGTAAGTCCATACGCGGCTCCGTTTGTCACTCGATTGAAGATTTCGCTCGAACGGAGGTCAGGAAATGATTTTTTTGAAATTTTTGCGAAATTTAACCAAAACGTAGAGAATCGAATTCTATGACTTACTGTCTCGTTCACGGGTCCATTTGAGGTCTTCTGAGCAGTAAAATCATACTGTCAGTGTAAAAACGCAGACCGGACTCCGTTTGAGTTTTCGACTCAAAACTTAATCTCAGCTACCTATGATATCGCTGAGCATGATTATGGTCTCGGAATATTTTATATCCCTTTCTAAGACCTCGAATAAAATATAAGTTCATAAATACTGATTAAAAGGAAAACCCGAAAATCGGGGTGTTACAACATCCTACACTACTCTTGCCTTCCTGACGGTAACAATACTCTTTCTCCCCACCTGAGCAGTCGTCGTACAAACTCCAAGACAATCATTGGCACGTCTTCCTACGTACCCACGAACATGAAGAACAGGCACGAACAGCTCCCTAGCCTCTTGGTAGACGCGGCCTCAAGCTTCAATTTGGGGAAAATCACGAGCGCGAACCCAGCCCTAATCACGAGCACAACACATATACAATAGTGTTAGCCCTAGAGCAAGCCCAAAAGATCAAAGAAAAAGGTAAAGACTCGAAGAACGCCAAGAACATGAAGAACGCGTGTTAGGGATTTGAGTTTACCTTGGGCGAATCGGAAAACTAATCGGTCAGAGTTGTAGATAACTTTGTCGCGATTGCAACCGTGTAGTCGGAATCACAATCCGAAGCTCCGAAGTCTAAGAATCAAAGCTCTCTCTCTCAAGACACAGCCCCCTTCTCTCTAGTTGCAGAGAATTCTAGAAACTCAAGGTGGTTTTTGTGCAAAAGAGGGAGAGAAAGGAATACTCCACTAACTTGAGCTGTTGTGGATGCTTTAGCATGGACAACCTGCACGCTTGAGCGTGGAACCTTGTCCGCTCCGCCTTCACCCTGTCCTGACACGTGTAGCACACGTGTCCAAAAGCACACCAGCTGGCAAATGCACTTAGTACGCTTGAGCGTTGGCACGCTGAGGCGTGCTACCTTCCCACGCTTGAGCGTGCATCTCAGCTGGGAAGAGCCTTCCAAACTTTTGGCTTCCACAGTTACTCGTTTAACGCTTAGGCACCTCCAACCTTGTTCAAGCCTATTCCGAAGCTTCAAACTAGGTCTTAAACTAGCACACAACAATTCACACAATCATCCAAAGCCCTAATCGAGAATAACCAACTCTATTAAAGTCACAGAAAATCAGGATGTTACATTACCACCCCCTCTTACAGAAAATTTTGTCCTTGAAATTTCCGTCGCATACCTGTGAACAAAAAGCGATGACTCTGACGCATCTCAGCTTCACGTTCCCATTGCACCGTGTAAGCTTCTCCAAAACCCTGAGGTAAACCTTGGATCACGATTTGAAACGATACTTGAAGGTACCCTATGTTGCCTTACAACCTCCTTGATGTAGATCTGAGTCAATCGCTCCAGAGAATAACTCTGGTTGATCGGTAAGAAGTGAGCACACTTCGTCAACCTGTCAATGATTACCTAGACTGTATCACACTTTTTCTGAGTTTTCGGCAATCCAGAAACAAAGTCCATGGCAATGCTATCCCACTTCAATTATGGGACGTCTAACGATTGCAACAACCTTGCTAGCTTCTGGTGTTCAATCTTCGCTTTCTGACACACCAAGCAGGTTAAGACATAAGCCGCCACATCTTTCTTCATCCCTGGCCACCAGAACAGCTTCTTCAGATCCTGATACATCTTGGTAGCCCCCGGATGGAAACTCATCTTGCTCTTGTGTGCTTCCTCCAAGATCATATCCTTGACTTCTCTATCCGTTGGCACACAAACCCGATCACCATACCTAAGCAGACCATCAGTACCTTTTCTAAATTCTGAAGTCTTACCTTCCTCTATCAACTGATTCACACTTTCGAGGTACTTATTCTTAGCTTGCTTCTTCCATAAAAGATTCAAGAAATAGGTAGTTACTTTAACCATCCCCAGATTCAACTTATCCTCGACGATTTCCGCTTCCAGATTCAGGTCTCTAAACGCCTCTAAAAGCTCTAGATCCTTTACCATCATCGCAGATACGTGTAGGGACTTCCTATTGAGCGCATCCGCTACAACATTCGCCATACCTGGATTGTATTGCAGGTCGAATTCATAGTCCTTTATGAATTCCATCCACCTCCGCTGCCTCATGTTCAACTCTCTCTGGTCGAACAGATACTGCAAGCTCTTATGGTCGCTAAACACACTAAATTTAGCACCATAGAGATAGTGTCTCCATATCTTCAATGCAAACACTATCGCAGCCAATTCCAGATCATGTGTTGGGTAGTTTCGCTCATGTACTCTCAACTGCCTGGAGGCATACGCCACCACTTTTCTTTCTTGCATGAGCACACATCCCAAGCCTTGATAAGATGCATCATAGTATACATCAAATCGTCCTAAGGGATCTGGTAGCACCAACACAGGCGATGTGGTCAGTCTTCTTTTCTTCTCCTGGAAACTTTGTTGCAAGCCACTGACCACTCAAACATCTTCCCCTTTCTCGTTAACTGTGTCATAGGTAACACAATCTTAGAGAATCCCTCGATAAACCTCCGATAGTAGCTCGCTAAACCAAGAAAGCTTCTCACCTCGCTTACAGACCTAGGGCTTTCCCAACTCACTACGGCCTCAACTTTCGTAGGATCCACTGCGATTCCATCCTGACTGATCACATGGCCTAGAAACTGAACCTCCTCTTACCAGAACTCACACTTCGACAGTTTAGCATACAACTGCCGGTCCTTTAGGACTTGCAACACCGCCCTTAGATGCTCTTGGTGTTCCTTTCTACTCGAAGAATATATAAGGATGTCATCGATAAATACGACAACATACTTGTCAAGGAACGGTCGGAAGATCCTGTTCATATAGTCTATGAACACAGCTGGAGCATCAGTCACACCAAATGGCATAACTAAGTACTCGTAGTGACCATACCGACTCCGAAAAGCAGTCTTTGGCACATCCTCCTTCTTAACCCGGATCTGATGGTATCCAGATCGTAGGTCGATCTTAGAAAACACAGGTGCTCCTTTCAGCTGATCCATCAAATCATCTATCAGTGGTAATGGATACTTGTTCTTTATCATCACTTTGCTCAGCTGACGATAGTCTATGCACAGCCTCGAACTTCCGTCCTTCTTCTTCACAAACAGCACCGGCACTCCACACGGAGATGCACTAGGTTTGACGAACTCTTTGCCTAGCATCTCTTCCAACTGTTTCTTTAGCTCCATCAGCTCCACTGGAGACATCCAATAGGGTGCTATCGATATAGGCCTAGTTCCTGGTACCAGATCTATAGCAAACTGCACCTCTCTCTCCGGTGGCAGTCCAGGAACATCATCGGGAAACACTTCCAGAAACTCTCGCACGATAGGCAAAACTTCAACACTGGGAGTTTCCTTGGCTCCCAAAGAGAACAACACCACATACTCGTCCGATCGTCCACTCGTCGGAATACTCTCGTCGGCAGGCATCAATCCAGATTGCTCAGAAAAACTGAGGGTTTTGTTTGAATAGTCTAACATTACATGGTTGGCTGAAAGCCAGTCCATGCCTAGGATTACATCTATCTGTTGTATAGGCAAACAGATAAGGTCGACAAGAAAATGACGGTTCTCTACCGTAACAGGACATTTATGGCATACAGACAGGGTAGTTAAAGAATCGCTAGTAGGCGTTGAAACAGTCAAGTCACAGGGTAATACAAAAACTGGCAACCCTAAATGATCGATGCACTTTACTGATATGAAAGAATGAGTAGCGCCCGAATCAAACAAAACCGACAAAAGCTATCAAACGTCATCCGTAACAGGATGATCATAAAGGTAGTTATTGGGCCTGCAATGAAACATGTTGAGGGATGTGAATGATGTAGATAGGATTCGTCCCTCCTACATAACAGGAGTAATGTCATGGGCCTCTCGATAAATTAAGACGTGAAATATGTGTAGCCACGCGGGCCCGTTTGTGATTACACGTTCGCTCGGAGATCGAGGAATATGTAATTGGACTTAACAAGGGTGACACATTTATGCCTTGTGTTCAATTATTGCATATGGACGAAGGGACATTTACTACACGGTTACGCAATAAGGTTATGTCAAATCACTGGCATTCTCATTACTTGGGTAACAGTGATGTGTTGCTAGATACCGCTTACTGCTTGTAATATTAAATGGGATTTAATAATACTGCCAACGTTATGGGAACCTACAGGGTCACACACATAAGAGTAGATTAAAAGGAGCATTGAAAAGAGAGTTGGACTCTCATTTTTCTATTGGGCCTAGCACATGGTGCATGGGGCTTAGGTCAAATGCAGCTCACTAAGTCACTTAAGGAGGTGCTACTATAAGTAGACCACTTAAGGATTTGTGCCGTTATGCGTGACATCACCCTATCCGCACATTAGAGTGAATAGTGAGTTACAGGTCTCGTTTTTCGTAGCTAGCACTGTGAGACGGAGGCCGCTTCTTGTTCGTGACGTTGGACGCTCACGAAGTCTGCTCGTGTGGATACCGTAGAGGCATCGTTCGTGTGGTGCTCGTGATAGACAAAGCTTTTATCAACGGTCTACGCTACAAGAGGTAAACACTATAATCATGGGTCATGACCATTTGATTGGATCTTTTGGTGGGAATTTTTCCGCTGCGTTTTTGGTTTTAAAATACGCAAATTCCCAATAGTGGTATTAGAGCCGCTTGTGAAACCATGATTCTTTTTGCGTATTTGTGTGTTGTTTGTGATAACATGTTTTTATTTTGAAAAAGATATGATCTTTAACATGTTATATTTGGAAATCGTAAAAGTGTTTTGCGAAAAACGTTTTTCTGAAATCCTTGTTTTGACTTGCGATGAAAGCAAGTGTTGCTGTCATGCACACCTTTCGTCCAGACGTGTCATAATCGATTATGAGGTTCAAATGTTGATGCCTAATCGTCGTGGAAGCAAGGCAAATTCTGCTCAGAACCACAATAATCGATATGTAATCGATTATGCAAAGATTTTGCATGAACATTCGTATAACAGATTACATAATCGATTATGCAATAGATTATGGTAGTACAATAATCGATTATGGTGGTACAGTAATCGATTATGGTAGTATAGTAGTCATTTTCTGAAAAGTCAGAATAGCCGTAATCGATTATGGTAGTAAAGTAGTCATTTTCTTAGAAGTCAGAATAGCCGTGATCGATTATGGTAATCGATTATGATAGTACTGTTGTCATTTTCTGAGGAGTCAGAATAGCAATAATCGATTATGGTAATCGATTATGAGGATATCAAAAGCATTATTTTGAGTGATTTTTGAAATCACTTATTAATAATAATAAATAGCAATAAATATTTTATTATTAATTTTTATTATGTATTTGGTTGTGCATGGTGAATGGTTATGGCCTTAGTCCTTTTCTTCTTTCATTGGTTATTTTGAAATACGGCTTGCGTGTCGTGCCTTTCTCTTAAATTCCATATGTATATTCTTTTCTCACCTTATTGCCCTCGAATGTAAAAGAGGTTTCTTTCAATTGTAATGTTATGGTGGAGACAAGAAGACGACTTCAAAAGAGGACAACTCGATAGGTGATCATGCTTGGTGAAGCTTGTACGCTACTAGGGTTTTAGATTAGATTCTCTCATTGGCTTGGGAGAATCAATGCGTTAGGGGTCATAACCATGTCACATTTGTTATATGCTATATATGTATGAGATGCATGTTAGTATATAGTAGGTTAAATAGTTTAACTTATGGTGAGATCAAATTTATAAATAAATCCCTCAAAAGGAAATATTAAGTCACGTTTAAATGTGTCTTCCGATGCATGACACACGTCAAGACTAATATCGATTGAGCCTAGATCTGCCAAGGCAGAGTACCTTTGTCCATACTACTATGACGCGATGGGAAAAATGTAATATCCAATTGTCAACCATTGGGTCTGACTTAACTAAGCCAACTTCAATAGGATTGAAAAGGGCTTAGAGGCATGGAGTTGGGCATTAATCCATAAGATGGGTTAGAATAAGAGTTATTCACCCAACTGATCCAAGAATTACATGAGATGTAATTGGAAAAGAATTTCCTACCTAAATAGCAAAGTTCTGGGTGATCAGCCAAAGCTGACTCAGAATGAAGTGAAACATGGGTCTTGGTCCTACTAGAAAATCTTCCAACGGGATTTTCCGAGTCAATGGTGAGGGTCATTGATTTGAGTAAAATAGTGGGAGGCGTATTTAATAAAAGACCTTATTAAATATGTTTTATCATGATACAAATCTTCTGCATGTTTCTGTATTTAGAATTATCATGGTATTACACTGAATTAACTGCAAAATGTCCGAAGGACAAGATATCCAGAATTAAATTTCTGGATTGGTACAGGAATTTGAGGATAGTCCTCAAGTACGAGAAAAGGTTGTATGTTCTCGAGCAAATGATTCTTGAGCAACCACTTCCTACTAGGATCGAAAAGGGTGCTTATGAGAAGCATCAAATCGATGTCCTGGATGTAGGATGCCTTATGCTTGCAACCATGGAGGCGCGTGATATGATCATGAACCTCATGATGCTCTATTGAGAGCATGCAATGCATAAGAACATCAAGGCTTCCAGACCCCTTTTTCAGATGCGAACTGGCAGAGGGGAAATCCAGACAGTTATCATGTGCTTCATACTATTGAGTACGTTGAGAATCTGGTAAATTGGGTTTTCCCTTAGGCCAAATGTTGGCCAGTGATATGATCCTGCAATTGTTTCCGGATAATCATAGTCAATTCATTATGAATGATTCTAACAGACCTCTGCCAGATTGCAAGTAACTAGAGAACTGTCGAGCAGAGTCTCTACAATAGAAAAGGATAGACTATTATGATAGTATATAAAGGGAAAGTCTTAAAACTGCTAAACAAGAAGAAGAACTAGGGCAAGAACGATTTCAAAGCCCAATACTTCTGTCTTGAAGTTGACAAGCAGGGTTGCAAAGGAAGACCATTGTTTTCATTGCGGTTTGACAAAATATTAGAAAACTGCCAAAGGTACCAGAAAGAGTATAAGAAGAAGAAAGGAAGTATGACTTCCTCTTGGAGCATTGTGTTGTAAAAGTCAACCTACTTCAAAAACATGGGTATTTAATACCACATGTAGATCTCACATTAATGTGATGGATCAAAGGGAGTAGGATTTTGACTAAAGGCAAAGGTCGACGGATGAGTGGAAATGGAGCAAAAGTTGCTACATTGACTCTATGAGTTTGAATTTGCCTTATGGACCTTGATGGAAGTAAATAATTGTTATTTAGTTCCAATTGGTAATAGAAACATCACTTCCATTTCTTGTATGGCCAAGAGAGGATTTTGAGTTGTAATAGAAGGACATTTGTTGCTCCATTTATTCAACTGATGTTTTCTATACTAGTATTCATATAAGATATGGACTTGGTGTCCTTGATCTCGATATGCCCATCTATAACATAAATGCGAATAGGGTGATTTGGACCCTCTATGCCTTTAGCAATATCTTTTAGACCATATAAGTAAGAAACGCATTTTCAAGCTCCACTAAAATGGACTCTTGGACTCATCCGATTGTGAATCGTTTGAGATATGTAAATCTTCCTTGTTGGGAAATATGACTAAGCCGCATTCACCAGTAAGGTGAGAGGGCTGGTGATATTATGGCATGATGCATATTGATGTATGACGGTCACTAAACAAGTTTACTAAAAGGTTGGTTTCCATACTTCATCGCATTTACTAATGATTTCAATAGACATGAATTTGTGTATGACACAAGTCAGCAATCTTTGAAAGGTTCAAAGAATTCAAGAATGAAGCGGAGAATAAACCAGGCAAGAGTATTAAGGTCATACGATCAGATCGTAATGATGAATACTAAGGCCACGAGCTTGATGACTATCTTAGTCGTACCCTACTAGTCATGGTCCGATCTATGATGAGTCGTTCAGAACTCTATCACTCTTTCTGAAGATATGCTTTACTTACAACTGTTTCTTACCATTAACTGTGTTCCATCTAAAGCGGTTGAAATAACACCTTATATGATATAGGTGGCCCGAAAGGACCAGTATGTCATTTATGAGGATTTGGCTTGTCAGGTTTATTTGATTTCAAATAAACTTGGACCAAAATAAGATAAATGTACTTTTGTGGGATATCCTAAGAAACCAAATGATATTATTTCTACAACCCTTTCAAGGACAAAGTGTTTGTCGCTAGGACTGGAGTGTTCCTTGAGAAGGAATACATCTCCAATGGAGACAGTGGGAGGAATATAGAACTTGGAGAAATTCAAGTGCCACAAAGTACAGATCTGCCTGCAATGGAACAAGAACTGGTCTACAAGATATTGTAGTTCAATCACCGTTTCAAGTAACACAAGAATTGCGTAGGTCTAACAGGTCACGTCACCAACCTGAGAGATATGGACTTCTCCTGACTCAGGAAGGTGATGTGCTGCTCATGGATCAAGATGAGCTTGTAACCTACCAGGAGGCTGTAATTGGCCCAGAATCTGATAAGTGGCTTGAGGCCATAGGATCTGACATGGAATCCATGTACACTGACCAGGTTTAGACCTTGTTTGAGCCACCCGAAGGGATAAAACCCATAAGGTGCAAGTGGGTCTTCAAGAAGAAGACTGACATGGATGGTAAGGTGAATACCTTTAAGGTGCGACTGGTCGCGAAAGGTTTCAAACAAATTTATGGTGTAAACTATGAAGAGGCCATCTCACCAGTTGCAATGCTTAAATCCGTTTGGATTCTACTTGCTATTGCTGCATATTACGACTCTGAAATCTAGCAAATGGATGTCAAAAACTGCATTACTTAACGGGAGACTTCTCGAGGATATGTACTTGACACAACCCGAGGTTTTTGTGGATCCAAAGGATGCTGGAAAGGTGTGTAAATTGCAGAGATCCATTTATGGATTAAAGCAAGTTTTCAGAAGCTGAAATCTTTGTTTTGATGAAGATGTAACACAGTTTGGATTCATCAAGAACGGGGATAAACCTTGTGTGTACAAGAAGGTTAGTGGGAGTGAGATTGTATTTCTCGTATTGTATGTGGATGACATACTGCTTATCGGAAACGATATCCCTATACTACCAAATGTAAAACATGGTTAGGGAAATGTTTCTCGATGAAGGACTGTAGTCAAGAACATTCTTAACTACATGACAAGAACTGAAGATACATTCTTGACAAATGAAGGTGAGGAAGAGGTCGTTGTAAGGTGTTACATCGACGTTGTTTCCAAACCGATAAAGATGATTCCAGATCGCAGTCTGGATTTGTGTTTTGCTTAAATGGTGGCACTGTGAGCTTGAAAAGGTTTCAAACGTAAGACAATTGCTTATTTTATCATAGAGGTCGAGTATATAGTTGCCTCAAATGCAAATTTAGAGGCCGTTTGGATCGGGAAGTTCATCTATGAACAAGGTATAGTTCCTAAATTTGCGAACTCCATTGATCTCGTTGTGATGATGATGGAGTAATCACGTAAGCAAAGGAAACTTGTTCTCACCAGCGATCCAGACATATACTTAGGCACTTCCATCTCATTCGATAGATGATCGATAGAGGAGATGTGAAGATGTGCAGAACGACAACACTGAACAATCCGCTAATGGAGTATCATGCTCAATAGTAGCATGACACTCACATTAGATCGGTGGGTGTTAGATTGATGCCCGTTTGGCTCTAGTGCTAGTGGGAGATTGTTGGTGTAAGCCCTAGTGGCCAATCTATTTGGAATAGATCATCATTTGCGTCACGACTTTGATCATATATTTGATATATGAATAAGGCATTAATTTATTATGTTATTGGTATTTAGCATAATAAAGTCCTTAGAATAGGCAGTTCGTTTAATGGAACATCAAATGTGACTTGATCGTGAGATCCCATTAAACTATAGAACGTTATTCTTAAAATGTCTGTAGTCGAGTATTATTGTTAATTAGGACAACAATAATACATAGAGACTATTGTGTGAGTAGACTGATGACCACATCTCACGGGTCATGTGAGACAACCCCTTCCTTGGAGGTCCCATTGGTGACCACACTTTTAATTATTAGAGTTATACCGTAGCGTAGTAGTTTAAAATTTACGAAAATATTAAAACATACAATACATACTGATACCATAATAAAAGTATACATACATAATAGTATTGGCTCCATCAGTAGAGCCTACAACACTAATACCAAATATAAAATACTTCAGAGTACGAAATAAATAAAAACTAAAAACATAGCATCAGCACAAAAAAATGCACTCCGACTTCATCTCTTGGCTCTCAAGGTCCCCCAGCATTGGGATCCGAGGCTCTCCTGCCGGCATCAGGCTCAACAGGTATTCCGTCAATCTTCTCTGGAAACTCCTCATCAGGGTCTTCTCGTACAGTCGAGAACAAAGAAATACAACATAGAAAAGTACAGGGGATAAGAAACATTAATATGTCATCAATGGGAAAAACAGCGATATAAATAATCTATACAGAAAGCACACTCACAAACACGACAGTTACAACCAAACGACTTCCGAATAATTTTTCCCTTAACTACTGTCCCTCACGCTCATGCAACTAACGACTATATGGACGCGATCACGACGCGACATTCCCAACAGATCAAGGTGTCCCAATCATCACTATGCCACCCCCATAAAGGTAGGGTTCGGTCTAAAGCCCGCAGGCCCAAATCGTCTCATGGATATGACATATTCCCCCGCCCGCAGGCCAGGTCGGAATACTTGCCCGTCAACAACGCAATTTAGGGTAACGACATGTTCCCCCGCCCACAGGCTAGGTCGGAACATTCGCCCGTTCGTTAACAACTCAACTTTCAGTAATGACATATCCTCCCACCCGCAGGCTAGGTCGAGATATGCGCCCGTCCGTCTACAATTCGACTAGCGGGTACGACCACCTCCCCACAGGTAAGATCGAAATCGCCCCTACGCCAAACTAATCGGTACGACCATCTCGCCACAGGTAAGATCGAAATCGCCCGTATGCCAACACAGTGATGAATAACAACTATGCAACATGAATCTCACTGACTCATCTCAGGATTAACATTTAGTGCCTCAACCACGACTTATATACAACCACGACCAACTTTCATCCGGCTTAACCGGGTATCAACTCACATCACAACAACAAACTGATCAACTATATCACTAGGTTGAACACTACGACATATATATATAACCTCGACTTTCTCACCACACATTCATCACCCGATTTATCAGAAATCAATGCCTAATTCTACTCAGACATCAGCAGTCACAACAGACATCAACAACAGTCAGAATATATTTTCAACAGTTAAGTCAACTTACAAATAAATCATGTTTAATCAAATTAGAGCATATAGTAAGCATAACATATATCACATATATCACATTAAATACCAATCATAAAGCATACATCCTTAGTATACGGTAAAATCAACCTAACGGTCAAACGACATCTAGTAGGATTTGGGTCACGCTACGCATATCAATATATATTATTTAAAGCTTGCCTCCCCGACGATATTGTGGTTCTTTCCCCCACCTTAGTGATTTTCCCGGGAGATTCCGAATGCGGCTCCGCAACAGTCAATCGAGTGCGCGATCAGCGCTCGAGTCCCGTCGGATTCTATACAGTAAAACACAACCAGAAATTAAAATAATGAAATCATAAACTACCTAATCTCTAGGATTAGCTACTGCCCTTAATTAATTAAGTAGGCTAGGGATATTGAAATTCTACTAACTATTGGATCAGTGACCCTTAAGCATACCTAATGCATAATCAATGATCAATTATCAAAGATTTGAACCAAAACCCCTTAAACCAACAAAGTAGGGTTTCGGCCATCACCATGAAAAATTGGTGAGAGTTTCATTTGGCCTCCTAATCACTTGGATTACATGATTAAGGGATGAAACATATGGAATCAAGAACAATGAACAACAAAAACCCATTTTCCCCTTAAGCACCCATTCGGCCCCTTTTAGATAAATAGGCTAGAGATTTTATTTCATTACAAGCTCTTGGATTACAAGCTCTTGAAGTTTAGATCTAGAAATTGAAATTCATGAAAATAAATGGAGAAAATAAATATTGAGAGCTCAAGGATGAAATCTATACCTTCTAGGTGGTAGAGGAGGATGCGAGGAGCAACTTTGCTTCACAAACTTTCTTGAAAAAGCTTGAGGAAGCTTGAGAAAAATGAAGTTGAAAATGGAGGAAGAAAAGAGAAATGGAGGAGAAGAAGAAAGAAGGAAGAAGAAGAAGAAGATGAAGGTGAGCGAGGAGGGAGGGAGCTCGAAATTATGGAGAGAGAGTGAGGTGAGTCATGCAAATTTAGATATTTTCATTTGAGGTAACTTAAGAGTTAAGAAAAGGGTAAAAAGGTAATTTAGTAAAATCCTCACGACACTTGTAGGAGTCCCAAAATGATTTATCATAGCTCTGGTATGAAAATCATTGGCTCAAGGTTCTCGAAAAACCCGACAACTCGAATCGTCTACCCGATCGATTTTCTGTCCGAATAGAAAAATATTATTTTCATTTTCAAACGTCGGGACGAATTTTTTCGAAAATATAGGAAACATGATTCTAAGACTAACTGTCTTGTTCACAGGTCCAAATTAGGTCTCGATAGTAGTAAAGTACTACTGTCAAGGAAAAATGCAGACCGGGCTCCGTCTGAGTTTTCGACCCAAAACTTAACCGTAGTTTCCTACGATAGCGTAGAGCGTGACTATGGCTTCGGAATAATTTATTTAATATTCTAGACCCTCTAATAAAATACAATTACTTAAAACTAGTTAAATAAAAAGATTAAGAAAATCGGGGTGTTACATCATGGATATGTGGTATCAAGTCAACACATAGGTGCAAATATTAGGAGTAATACTTGTACTGGATTGACCCACTATGAGAACGCTGCATAATAGTTATGTAAGTGTCATAAGCGCTTCTCATGGCGACCTTAGTGAAATAGTCCTTCGGCTTGAAGTCACTACGATTCCTATATGTGGAGTTGTAGGCTTTAATGCTATCAAACGTCATTCGTAATAGGATGATCGTAAATGTAGTTATTGGGCCTGCAATGAAACATGTTGAGGGATGTGAGTGATGTAGATAGGATTCGTCCCTCCTACATAACAGGAGTAATGTCATGGGCCTCTCGATAAAGTAAGACGTGAAATATGCGTGGCCACGCGGAAATGGGCCAATATGTGATATTGGGCCCGTTTGTGATTACATATCTACTCGGAGATCGAGGAATATGTAATTGGACTTAACAAGGGTGACACATTTATGCCTTGTGTTCAATTATGACATATGGATGAAGGGACATTTACTACACGGTTATTTGGTCGCAATAAGGTTATGTCAAATCACTGGCATTCTCATTACTTGGGTAACAGTGATGTGTTGCTAGATATCGCTCACTGCTTGTAATATTAAATGGGATTTAATATTGCTGCCAACGTTATGGGAACCTACAGGGTCACACACATAAGAGTAGATTAAAAGGAGCATTGAAAAGAGAGTTGGACTCTCATTTTTCTATTGGGCCTAGCACATGGTGCATGGGGCTTAGGTCAAATGCAGCTCACTAACTCACTTAAGGAGGTGCTGCTATAAGTAGACTGCTTAAGGATTTGTGCCGTTATGCGTAACATTACCCTAGCTGCACATTAGAGTGAATAATGAGTTGCAGGTCTCGTTTTTCGTAGCTAGCACTGTGAGACGGAGGCCGCTTCTTGTTCGTGACGTTGGACGCTCACGAAGTCTGCTCGTGTGGATACCGTAGAGGCATCGTTCATGCAGTGCTCGTGATACACAAAGCTTTTATCAACATTCTGCGCTGCAAGAGGTAAACACTACAATCATGAGTCATGACCATTCGCTTGGATCTTTTGGTGGGAATTTTTTCGCTGCGTTTTTGGTTTTGAAATACACAAATTCCCAACAACTGAGCCCTTCCACTAACTCCGGGCTTGCAATCTGATGCATAGTGACCCATCTAGTTACAGTTGAAACACTTGATGTGATAGGTCCTTGGACAGTTCTTGACTAGATGCAGTCCAGCGCATCGGAAACAGGTCTTGATCTCCTGTTGCCCTTGACTGGAGCTGCTTTCTCCATGGTTGATATTAAACTGAGCCGGACGATCATACGCTCTCGCCCTCCGCTGGAACTTGCCACTTCTACCCCTCTAGTTGCTCCGAATAGGTCCAGCACTTGTCATTTTTTGTGAGACAGTCCCTGCTCGGTCGTGTCCTTCAACTACTATGCACTTCTCCACCATCTCGGGGAAAGAATTGATACTTAGAGGTAGCATCGTTCGCTTCAATTCGGGTCTCAGCTCGTCTTCAAACCCTTTGCAGACCCATTCTTCTTCTGGATGGATCTGATAAAACTAAGAGAACTTGAGTAGCACCTCAAACCTCATCGTGTACTCACCAACCGATAGTTATTCCTATTTCTGACTCAGGAATTCCTTCTCTTTCTCTTGCCTGATGCTCCTCGGGAAGTACTTCTCCAAAAAGCACTCCCGGAACAGTTGCCACGTTAACATCCTTCCTCCGGCCTCTAACAATCTGCCCTTGGTTCTCCACCAAGCTTCTGCTGCTCCAACTAGCATAAAGGCAGCGTATGTAACCTTCCGGTCATCTCTGCAGTGTGTGGCCATGAACACCTTCTCTATCTCTTGCAGCCACATCTCTGCAGCTTCAGGGTTATACTCTCCGTGGAAATGGGGAGGATTTCCCTTCATAAAAGCATTGAGACCGGTGACCACCGTCTCATTTCTCCTGACTATGTGTAGCTTATCCTGCCTAGCTTCTCTCTTCTTGCCTCTGCATATACTGGGCTATCTATTGAGTTTGTTGCATCATTGCGGTAGCCAAATCCCTTATGGCCCGCATTGCTTGAGAGGTGTCACCACCACTTCCTGTTCCTGAGTGGTCACCATTGTTGTTATCACCATTGCCTCCTGTCGCCGCCGGTCTTCTACCTCTTCCACGTGCCATTTAGCTTCCTGTAAAAGGAGCTATCAGTTCCAATTCATAAGACATATAATAGCACTTAATAGTTAAACATATCATATGCCTTATGAATGAAGACAGTTATCACACTTCGATAACTAGCGCATCGGACACTCTACCCAATCCAGACTCAGCTGATATAACTTGGTTATCAACAGTTAAAGCCAGTACATTTAACTTCACAGTCCGATTTAGAATCAAACTGCTCTGATAACATGACCTCACAGTCCGATTTAGAGTCGAACTGCTCTGATACCACCAAAATGAGATGACCCTCCTTTCTTAGAAGGATAATCCCATTAGTCCCAAGCTCCTATCAATATTAACTATGCCTAGCCATATATAAAGCGATAGCGTGGTATTCAAACAACGTTGCAGAAGCAAACAAGCAACAACGGCAAGCATAGAAAATGATCAGAGTAAAAGCGCAACAGCATAAACAAATGATATATATATATATATATATACATAACATGCGTAACTGTAGCCAAAACAGTAGGACACTGTCCATACATATACAAGCTGTGAAAGAAAAACTGAAAATACATCCAGCATCAAAAGAAAAACTCTCGGAGCTCACCTGCACTACCCATCCCCTCTCAAAAAGGTACATAAAAGCTCTCAGCTCACTACTTAGGACGCACTGGCAGGCCCTCACCATCAGTGGTGAGGATGCCCTGAGCTACTCTGACCCTCGCCATGAGTACGCTTATACCACACCAAAGGCTCATACATTATTGAAGAGCTGGACACCACGATCCTATGCCTACGATAGGTCCTCAAATACTGCTCTGTCCTCCGGCGCTGACCTCAGTAGACGTAGCCTCTCCTGCTGGTCACAACTGGAGACTGGGGTGCCACCCACGGGTAGTCTCTCTCCCTCTGCCTCGGAGGTCGCCACATCCTATGGAAAGGAAGGAACTGGTACACGCGGTAAGGGCCAACGATGTCCACATACGGCAGCGTGCCGCGCCAAAAGATCAGACTGATAGGTCCAATGTAAACCACAAAAAGGTCGACGGGTCCACCCGCCATCCTCTCTCATCATGGTAGACGATCTTAATGTCGCCGAGCACCGGCATCCGCGGTGCCCCCGTGATAAACGGGTGAAGCCTCGGGTCCATCCTGCCCCTCGACTGGCTCGTCCTCTTCAAGCGAACCCAAAACAGAACAACAGAAACAACAATAGGGAGATAAAAATATCATGCAATGTAAATTAGGAAAACAATAGTACTGCAGTAAACACATATAACATGTAGCAGATATCGCAGATATAACAGTTATTGCATTCCAACAAACGTCTCTCAAGAAAACACATGCAACAAGCATCCATCTCCATAAGTCTCACACCCAGATCAATCCTCTAGACCGGGATACTTATCCCATGCAGCATGTCGGCCGAAAACTCACAAAGCTGTTCCCACTGGAACGGTTCCACACTCGAACAAGTCCACACCGGAACATGTTCTATGTCAGAACGGAGATAGCTTGCCCAAGAAACTGAAACGCTCAACGTGACCAATAAGAGTGCATCCCTCTTCCACAGTGGAATCGGGGTATCTCGGTCACCTTGGAACGTTAGCCTGGAACAAATGGAAAGATCTGGGATTAGTCGAGCAAATCGGACTGGATCGAGCATCACGATAGGATAGGAGCTACCTCATCCGTCACTGTAAACTATTCCCGAGACTAGCGACATCCCCAAGGTCACTCACTTGATCGCCCCATCTACTTTCCGTACCCGTACTCAGGTACAACTAACCTCATATGATGCTAACAGCCTATACTACCTGTCATACGGCCTCGCTACTTGGCAGCTGATGATGATATGCAGCAAATATCCTCAACGGGCTTGATACCGGATCTCACGCCTAAGCTCTCATTCAGAAACAACACGATGCCACTGCATCCACAGGGCCACAGCCTCGACACCACGCGTCCACGAGCCACAGCTCAAACAATCACGGCCACAGCCTCGAAAAGTCAGCATAACAGCACGGCACCATCCACGGTAACAACCCGACAGCAACACGACACACAGCCAAACTTAACTCTACGACATTCCGCCTCAACGTTCAACATCACAACATACAGCATAATAACAGCAGCAATATTATCAACAACACCACATAGCAGCATATCACATACCAAGTAGCATATAGGCACTTAGACAGATAGCAACAACAACAGTCAGTAGCATACAGTCATACGAACAAATCATCCTCAATCAACAGTTTGCTAACCTAGGGTTTCCAATCTTAACGGCGATAGCCCAAAGTAAGCTAAACCTAGAGTTTAGGTACTTTATTGTGGCTCAACCACTAGTAGGGTTAGGGCTTCCCTACACATAGTAGAAAACATCCTACACTACTCTTGCCTTCCCGACGGCAGTAGTACTCTTTCTCCCCACCTGAACAGTGATCGCACAAACTCCAAGACAATCACCGGCACGTCTTCCCACGTACCCATGAACGCGAAGAACAGCCACGAACAGCTCCCTAGCCTCTTGATAGCGGCGGCCTCAAGCTTCAATTTGCGGAAAATCATGAGCGCGAACCTAGCCCTAATCACGAGCACAACACATATTCAATAGTGTTAGCCCTAGGTCAAGCCCAAAAGATCAAAGAAAAAGGTATAGACTCGAAGAACGCGTGTTAGGGATTCGAGTTTACCTTGGGCGAATCGAGAAACTAATCCGTCAGAGTTGTAGATAACTTTGTCGTGATTGCAACTGTGTAGTCAGAATCGCGATCCGAAGCTCTGAAGTCTAAGAATCAAAGCTCTCTCTCTCAAGACACAGCCCCCTTCTCTCTCTAGTTGTAGAGAATTTTGGAAACTCCAGGTGGTTTTCGTGTAATTGAGGGAGAGAAAGGAAAACTCCACTAACTTGATATGTTGTGCACGCTTTAGTGTGGACAACCTGCACGCTTGAGCATGAGGTTCTCTCCACGCTTGAGCGTGGAACCTTGTCTGCTCCGCCTTCACCCTGGCCTGACACGTGTAGCACACGAGTCCAAAAGCACACCAGCTGGCAAACGCACTCAGCACGCTTGAGCGTGCAACGTTACCAACGCTTGAGCGTTGGCATGCTGAGGCGTGCTACCTTCCCACGCTTGAGCGTTCAGCTCAGCTGGGAAGAGCCTTCCAAACTTCTGGCTTCCACAGTTACTCGTTTAACGCCTTAGGAACCTCCAACCTTGTTCAAGCCTATTCCTAAGCTTCAAACTAGATCTTAAACTAGCACACAAAAATTCACACAATCATCCAACGCCCTAATCGAGATTAACCAACTCAATTAGAGTCACAAAAAATCGGGATGTTATAATCAGCCACAACTGACTCAGAACAAGGTGAAATATAGATCTTCGTCCCACTAGAAAATCTTTCAACAGGATTTTTCGAGTCAATGATGAGGGTCATTGATTTGAGTAAAATAGTGGGATCGTATTTAATAAAAGACCTATTAAATATGTTTTAATCATGATACTTATATTCTGTATGTTTCTGTATTATATAACCATGGCCACAAACACAACTTTTATTTTATTGTTGCAATATATCCTTGAGAAGGATGAGTTATCTAGAATTAATTTTCTGGATTAGTACATATTTTGAGGAATGTTCTCAAGTACGAGAAAACGAATTGCATGTTCTCAAGCAATTAATTCTCAAGCAATTTGTTTGTACTGCCATAAGGGTCGAAAAGGATGCTTAATAGAAGCATCAAGTCAATGCCATTGGTGTACGACATCTTATGCTTGCAATCATAGAGACGTGTGATATGATCATGCATCTCATGATGCTCTAACAAGATCTAGCAAGGCATAAGAAGTACCTGAAAGAGTATAAAGACAAGAAAGGAAGCATGACTTCCTGTTCAGGTATATTTGTTATAAAAGTCAACACATCGACTCCAACATTATGGGTATTGGATACCGCATATGGATCACACATTAATGTGAAGTATCAAAGGGAATAGGACATTGACTAAAGGTAAAGGTCTACCCTATGAGTGGAAATGAAGCTAAAGTTGCTACATTGACTATAGGAGTTTGAATTTACCATTAGGTAAAGGTCTACAGTATGAGTGGAAATGCAGCAAAATTTGCTACATTGCCAATAGGAGTTTGAATTTACCATTAGGTAAAGGACTACTCTATGAGTGGAAATGGAGCAAAAGTTGCTACATTAACTACAAGAGTTTGAATTTGCCTTTTGGGCATTAATGGAAGTAAAAAATTGTTATTTTATTCCAGTTGATAATAGAAACATTATTTCTATATCTTGTATAGACAAGAAAGGAATTTAAATTGCAATAAATGGACAATTGTTGTTCCATTTATTCAACTGATGTTTTCTATGCTAGTATTCATATGAGATATGGACTTTGTGTCCTTGATCTCGATATGCCCATCTATAATGTAACATCCCGATTTTCGAGTTTTCCTAATTAACCAGTATTTATGAACTTATATTTTATTTGAGGTCTCACGAATGAAAATAAAATATTCCGAGACGATAGTCATGCTAAACGATATCGTAGGAAGCTAAGATAAAGTTTTGAGTCGAAAAATCAAACGGAGTCTGGTCTGCGTTTTTACACTGACAGTATGATTTTACTGCTCAGGAGACCTCAGATGGACCCGTGAACGAGACAGTAAGTCTTAGAATTCGATTCTCTACGTTTTGGTTAAATTTCACAAAAATTTCAAAAAAAAAAATCACTTCCTGACCTCCGTTCGAGCGAAATCTTTAATTGGGTGAAGAACGGAGCCGCGTATGGACTTACCAGGACCCGACAACGAATAATCTTGATATCAGATCATGTCAACTCACTTGGGAGAGCATGCTAGAGTCGTCATGACGATCGGGAATTTCGGGACGCAAAATTACCAAAATACCCCTAACTTAAGCCTTTTCACCATTTACCATTTACCCTTGAACCAAATGACCTTTTTACCCTTAAGTGACATTTTAAAAGGCTGAACACAGCCCCTCTCAGCCCCCATTCATGCACAGCCCCCTCCCAAGCAAGAACTCCATAGTTGTTCTTGAGGAAAAATCTATTTCTCCTTGAAAACCTTGATTCACTTGTTGAAATCACTTGATTCCTTGACCAATCTTCCTCCATTCTAAGGTAAGATCACTTCTGTGGTCTCATAGCTTCTTGAATCTCTCTCAATCTCAAGATCAAAACTCCATTTTCATGAAACTCATTCTTAGATCCAAAAGTTTGAAAATCCATATGAAATTATAGAAAAATCCTTTTGATGTGAAACCAATTTCTTTGAACTCATCTCATCATCTTCTACCTAAACCCAAGAGCTTATGATCCAAGTTTGATCCTATCTCTTAAACCCCAAAATGGCCGAACCCTAAGAGTGATGATGAATAGTGTTTTTCATCAAATTTTTGATTTCTAACTCTTAATTCCATCCTTAGCTTTCCTAGTGTTCTTGAATCCAAGTGATGGAAAACCAAATCAATTCGTAGCCTAGTTTTCCCAAAGAGACTGAGAGCTTCATGAGAAAAATCCATGATTTTTGTTTCACATTTTTTAACCATAGGACTTGTAGTAGTGTTAATAAAGCTGATGAACCAACCATCCAAAAGTTTGGAACCAAATGAGATCCCTAGCCTTTTTACCCATTCATAGCCGAACCCTATGCCTTTTAGGGGAAGAAAATCTATGTTTTGATGTTGTACATTGATGTTGATTTGTTGTTTGAATTGTATTGTTTTTGATTGTTTTAGGCGATGCAAACGTGAACGGAGCCGGAGCCGAGAACCGATCGAGTTTGGATTGAACACTTCCTTGTGAGGTAAAGGGAGGTAGTCATATAAGTTTGGCAGTTTCGTAGTGCATGTTTGATATATGTATATGATGACTTGATTATTGAATTGGAAATGAATTTGAATGATGTATGGATTTGTTTTACTTAATGAAACATATTTGCACACTTGTTGATAATTTGTGGCATGGATGCCTTAGTTGATATTATGATGATGATTATGGATTGTTGATGTCTATATATATATATATATATTTATATCCTGGATGAACATAGGACTGGCTATATCTCGATAATTATTAAAAGACTCGAAAAAAACGAATCAAAGTTTTGAAAAACGAGTTTTGAAATCAAAAAGTGGTTTTTGGAAAACGTGTTGATTTTCAAGAAAAGTTAAGTTTTCTTTTTGAAAAATTTGTGTTCTTTTGAAAAGGAAAAGTGGTTTTGTGGAAAGTCGTGCGAAAAGTGTTTCGTTTCAGTAAAATGTTTTAAAAAGACGTGGAACCTTTAGAAAATGGTTTTGTTTCCGAAAAAGTGTTTTTCCCGACAAATGTTCCGTTGATTAAAAAGATGTTTTATTTCAAGAAAACAAAAGTGAATTTTGTTTTCCAAAGTTGTTTTGAGAAAGTTTGACCGAAAAAGAAATATGATGAACCTTTGAGATGAACCCAAACCTAGTGGCTGAGACGTCGGGGCTAGTGCTCTGTGGATTGAGCACTCGGACGTCGTGTCCTGTGTTTTTGATTTGAGTGGGCTTAATGCCTCTTTGAAACGAGTTGTGTACTTTATGTCTCGACATTTGAAAGAATGAATGCAAAGAAAAACACAAAACTTTCTGTATACATGCATGAACAGGCAGACGTGCCATTTGAAACCAAGCTACAACTCTAGTAGTTGAGAATTTAATCAGTCAAGACCACTTGGTCTATAGGGGCATTCTGTGTTCGAGATCCCACAAGTGGCCGGTGGCGTAGCAACCCCATGTCATGGTAAATCGGCTGCCAAACACGAATGAACTCGATCAGAGACTGGAGTATTCAGGATATGGTTATGACGTGGTACCCTGGAACAATTGGAGTTCAGACCTACATAGAGAGGCCGACTCATGAGAACAATTGTGTTACGGGTGTTACTACGGCCTATCGCTCGATGTTGGGAAGTTAGAATCTCCGGAGTACATGAATTAGAAAGATGATATTGAAGTCTCATGCATTATTATAACTGATGATAGTGTTTGAGATGTTGTACTGTATTATATAAATACCTGCTCATATAACTGCATTTATCCGTGGATGTTTATACTGCTGTTTATCGCCTGTGCGGCTATCGTGATAAACTTTATGAGTATCTCACCTTTGCCTGTACATGTTGGACACCTTGTTGTGTTTTTGGAACACATGTACTGATGTTGATCATAGGTCTCCGCGGAGACGTGAGGACTCGGATGACGGAGCGTTCTGATGAAGTTGATGTTGGGTTGTACCCCAATGGCTACTTTTAGCCAACCAGCTTAGGAGTCTTTTATTTTTTAGCAGTCTTATGTTATATTACTGCACATATGCTGAACTTATTTCTAAGTCTGTAATATGTTATATATTAGACCAGGTATGTTATATTTATGTTTTTTTATGAACAGTGAATATCAATGTGTGATATGAAGTTTATTTCTTCCTCTTGAGTTTGTATTGCCTATGCATGCAGAAATTTTTTTGAAACCGCGTTTTCGAACGTAGCTACTTATTTAAAGTATTTTCTGAAAGCAACCAGCGTTTTATTTTCTTGGTTTATTCCGCATTAGAGTTCGAGTACGTAGCACCCGCGAGGGGGGTGTTACATTAGTGGTATCAAAGTTGGTCGAGTCTTTCGAAAATCCTTGGGAAGTGAGTATGTTGTGTTTATGTTGTGTGATCTCTGTTTCTCGCGGGGCGAGCTTTGGTTTCCCGTCGCGAGGCCGAGTGGCTGTACTTTGCTGATCAGGCGGAGCTTCTGGCTCGTGTGGTGAGCATGGGTTCGCCTGGCGAGTAATTTATTTTCCCTTTTCCTTGGTTGTTTATGTTTCCTTATTAAGGTATGATGGTTTGCCTTGTAGGGAAACATGAATCCTCGAGGTGGACGTGGTGGAGGTTGCGGCACTGCTGACAACAATGCTGATGACAACAACATGAATCGGGCTATCCAGGCCATGGCAGATATGGCGGCTGCTGTTGCTCAACAGACAGCTACGATGGCTCAACAGAATCCACAGAACCAACAAAGAGCTGATCTTGCTGCTGGTGCCAGAGGGTTGGTCAATTTTCGGCGTCATGATCCTCCGCAGTTTCACGGGGACTGTGACCCCGAAAAGGCTGACTTATGGCTGCAAGAAATAGAGACGATTTTTGCTATTCTACACTACCCCGAAGGAGTGAAGGTGGACTATGCCACATTCCTGTTTCTGGGTGATGCAGAGTATTGGTTGGGAGGAACCAGACAACTGCTGGAAGCCAAGAGCCAAGAGATCACTTGGGGAGTATTTCGCACCAAGTTTTTGGATAAGTATTTTCTCCAAAGTGCCAGGACCGAGAAAGAGCAAGAATTTCTGAAGCTACAGCAAAGGGACATGACTGTCGGGGAATATGCGGCGAAGTTTGAATCACTCGCCAAATATTTTCGCTTTTTCCAAGCTCAGCCTGACGAGGACTAGAAATGCGAGAGATTCGAAGGCAACCTGCGCTTCGAGATCAAGGAGTCGGTGTTACCACTAGAGATCCGTACCTTCCAAGCCTTGGTGGAGAAGTACAGAAAAGTAGAAAAGATGAGAAGCGGAAGGGAGAACAAGGGTACTGCAGGAGGACCGTCTAGGTCAAGGAGCCGAACCAGTACCAGCATCAGAAGGGAAGCAGTCCCAGAAGAAGCCGTATTCCCGACCTCAAGGGAATAGTCTGAAACAGCAATCGTATCATCCGGTCGCTTCTGCTTACGGTGGTGGGAGCAGAAATGACCAGAACGAAGGCCGAGCCCCGAGATGTTTCAAGTGTGGGCAACCCGGACACCTAGCTGATAGCTGCAAGTTGAAAGGAGTTCTATGTTTCCAATGCGGAGAGATAGAACATTTCGCAAGGGAGTGCCCTAAACCAAAGCCCGAGCCGACTGTCAACAACATGCGGACTGCTAGACCCACAGCGAGGGGAAGGGTTTATACCATGAGTGGCGTTGATGCCTCCAAATCTGATGATCTCATACAAGGTAGTTGCACCATATCTGGTAATCTCCTAACTATACTATTTGATTCGGGTGCGACATATTCGTTTATTTCTTTGGATTGTGTGAGACAATTAGAGTTGCCTGTTTCTTCGCTGTCTTTTGATTTGATTGTCACAACTCCAACTGCTAAGCCTGTTACTGTTAATACAGTATGTTTGAACTGTCCTATTACTATTGATGATAGGAACTTTCTTGTTGACTTAATGTTTGCCTTTAACTCAATTGGATGTGATCCTAGGCATCGATTGGTTATCTTCCAACCATATCCTTTTAGACTGTGCACACAGAACCCTAGTTTTTCCTGACCCTGAGATTTCTGGATTTATAACTGCTAACCAAGTAAGAGCTTCTTTGAAAGAAGGAGATCAGGGATACATGCTTCTATCCTGTTTAGAAATCGAGAGGGACGTTGTCTTGAGCGATGTGCCGGTTGTGAAAGATTTTCCGGAAGTTTTTCCAGAGGACGTACCAGGTTTGCCACCTGTGAGGGACATCGAGTTTGCGATCGACTTAGTTCCAGGATCCGGTCCGATCTCTATAGCTCCTTAGAGGATGTCACCTACGGAGTTAGCTGAGCTGAAGACTCAACTAGAGGATTTGATGTCCAAGCGGCTTGTGAGGCCAAGTGTGTCCCCGTGGGGAGCACCAGTGTTGTTGGTGAAGAAGAAGGACGGGATTTCAAGACTCTGTGTGGATTATCGTCAACTCAACAAGATTACAATCAAGAACAAGTATCCTCTACCCCGCATAGATGACTTGATGGATCAACTTCAAGGAGCCACTATCTTTTCAAAGATTGATCTGAGATCCGGTTATCACCAGATCAGAGTAAAGAATGAGGACGTACCTAAGACTGCATTCAGGACTCGTTATGGTCACTATGAGTACCTCGTGATGCCCTTCGGAGTAACGAACGTGCCCGCTATCTTCACGGACTATATGAACAGGATTTTTCTTCCGTTTTTGGATCAGTTCGTTGTCGTGTTTATCGATGATATTCTCATCTACTCGAAAAGTCCCGAGGAGCATGAGGAACATCTATGACAATTTTTGCAGATATTTCACAAGGAGAAGCTGTACGCGAAGCTACCCAAGTGTGAATTTTGGTTGGATAAAGTCAAAATATTAGGACATGTGATTATGAAGGAAGGGATTGCCGTCGATCCTACGAAGGTAGAAGTAGTACTTCTGTGGGAGAGACCCAAGACTGTGACAGAAATCCGCAGTTTTGTTGGACTAGCTGGTTATTACAGAAGGTTTATCGAAGGATTTTCGAAGATTGTTGTGCCGTTGACTCAACTTATGAGGAAGGACCAACCATTTACGTGGACTGACAAGTGTGAGGAAAGTTTTCAGACGATGAAGGAATGTTTGACAACCTCACCAGTGTTAGTATTACCTAAATCGGACGAGCCGTACGAGGTGTACTGTGATGCCTCACATCAGGGTTTAGGATGTGTGCTTATGCAACATCGGAAGGTTGTGGCGTATGCTTCACGCCTGTTGATGACTTATGAGAGGAATTACCCGACGCACGACCTTGAGTTAGCTACTGTGGTTTTTGCGCTGAAGATCTGGAGACACTACTTGTATGGATCAAAGTTCGATGTCTTCAGTGACCACAAAAGTTTGAAGTACCTGTTAAGGAACTTAACATGAGGCAGAGACGTTGGATGGAGTTTCTTAAGGACTATGACTTTACTTTGCGGTACCACCCTGGGAAAGCAAATGTCGTTCCAAGTGCTCTGAGCCGGAAAACCCTGTACATCTCTACAATGATGGTTAAAGAGCTAGAATTGATAGAACAGTTTCGTGATCTCAATCTAGCTGTGGAAGTGAACCACGAGAGGATTAGCTTGGGAATGATCAAGGTATCTAGTGGACTGATGAAACGATCCGTGAACAGCAAGCAACTGATGTATATCTCCAAGAGAAAAAGGAGTTACTTGGATAAGAAAAAGCTGCAGAGTTCAGTATGGGAACTGATGGTATCTTGAGATGCAATGGACGAGTTTGTGTACTGAGCAACCCGGAGATGAGGAAGATGATTCTGGAAGAAGGACACAAGAGCAAGCTGAGCATTCACCCTGGATCAACCAAAATGTACCAAGATTTGAAACAAAAGTTTTGGTGGCTAGGAATGAAGAAGCAAGTGGCTGAGTATGTAGCGTCATGTTTGACCTGTCAGAAAGCGAAGGTAGAACATCAACGACCTGGAGGAATGTTTCAATCCTTGGATGTACCCGAATGGAAATGGGAGAGCATTTCAATGGATTTTGTGGTAGGATTACCGAGAAATTCCAAGAGTTTTGATTCGATTTGGGTGATCTTTGACAGGTTAACGAAGTCAGCACACTTCTTACCTGTTAAGATCAACTACTCGGTGGAGAAGTTAACTGAGCTGTATATCACTAAATGGAGTGCCGTAAAGCATAGTCTCCGATAGAGACCCAAAGTTTACGTCACGTTTTTGGCAAAGTCTACATCAAGCCTTAGGAACAAAGTTAAGGCTAAGTTTAGCCTATCACCCTCAAACTGATGGACAGACATAGAGAACGATACAGTCTTTAGAAGATTTACTGAGAGCTTGTGTTCTAAACCATGGTGGAAGTTGGGATGATATGTTGCCTCTTATAGAATTCACCTACAACAACAGCTATCATTCTAGTATAGGGATAGAGTAAATAGCCAATTTGGTCCCTGAAAGTGTAAGGCGATATCAACTTAGTCCCTGAATTTAAATAAATAGCAAAAACGTCCCTGAAGTTGTAAAATGTTAATCAACTTGGTCCCTCCATCAACCCTAGTTAGCTGACGCCGTTAACGGCGCTGATGTGGCACGTTAAGTGCCCTGTTGTCACCGTTGTCACTGGTTAGGTGGTGTCCACGTGGTCAGGGACCAATTTGAAACTCTGAACCAGGGATTAAATTGATACTCGCAACTCTGAACCAGGGACTACATTTATACTCGCAACAATATTCTTCTTCTTTATATTTCCCCTTTCTGTCTCTGCTCTCTCTCTCTGCTTCCTCTGTCTCGCGCTCTCTCTCTAACCACCTGTCTATAGACAGGTGGGAACCAGGGACTAAAATTGATAGTCACAACTCTGAACCAGGAACTAAATTGATACTCGCAACAGTCTTCTTCTTCTTTATATTTCCCCTTTCTCTCTCTGCTCTCTCTCTAACCACCCGTCTATAGACGGGTGGTTATATAGATGGGTGGTTAAAGAGAGAGCGCGAGACAGAGGAAGCAAACAGAGAGAGAGCAGAGAGAGAGAGGGAAAATATAAAGAAGAAGAAGATGACTGTTGCGAGTATCAATTTAGTCCCTCGTTCAGAGTTTCAAATTGGTCCTTGACCACGTGGACACCACCTAACCAGTGACAACGGTGCCAACAGGGCACTTAACGTGCCACATCAGCGCCATTAACGGCATCAACTAACTGGGGTTGACGGAGGGACCAAGTTGATTAACGTTTTACAACTTCGGGGATGTTTTTGCTATTTAGTTAAATTCAGGGACTAAGTTGATACCGCCTTACACTTTCAGGGACCAAATTGGCTATTTACTCTATAGGGATGGCACCCTATGAAGCCTTGTATGGACGAAAGTGCCAGACACCATTGTGTTGGTACCAGGATAGAGAGAACATGATCGTAGGCCCAAAACTTGTGCAACAAACAACGGAAAAGATTAAACAGATCAGGGAAAAGATGAAAACGACATAGAGCAGGCAGAAGAGCTACTCAGATAAGAGAAGACGACCCCTCGAGTTTCAAGAAGGTGAACACGTGTTCCTGAGAGTCACGTCTACGACTGGGGTAGGTAGAGCGATTAAGTCCAGAAAACTTACTCCCAAATTCATTGGACCGTACAAGATTCTTCGTCGTGTTGGTCCAGTAGCTTACCAGATTGCCTTACTACCTTTTCTGTCCAACATCCATAATGTTTTTCATTTCTCACAACTTCGGAAGTATATTCCTGATCCGTCCCATGTAATCAAATCTGATATAGCACATTTACGAGAAAACTTGTCTTATGAGACATCGTCAGTGCGAATTGTTGATAAGATGATCAAGCAATTCAGAGGAAAACAAGTTCGCTTAGTCAAAGTCGTTTGGAATGAAGCAACTGGAGATGCAACGTGGGATCGAGGACAAGATGAGATTATAGTATCCCGATCTTTTTCAAGGTACGTAATTTCGAGGACGAAATTTTTTTTTTTTGAGGGGTAGTAATGTAACATCCCGATTTTCTAGTTTTCCTAATTAACCAGTATTTATGAATTTATATTTTATTCGAGGTCTTAGGAATGAAAATAAAATATTTCGAGACCATAGTCATGCTCAACGATATCTTAGGAAGCTACGATTAAGTTTTGAGTCGAAAACTCAAACGGAGTCCGGTCTGCGTTTTTACACTGACAGTATGATTTTACTGCTTAGGAGACCTCAGATGGACCTGTGAATGAGACAGTAAGTCTTAGAATTCGATTCTCTACATTTTGGTTAATTTTCACAAAAATTTCAAAAAAATCACTTCCTGACCTCCGTTCGAGCGAAATCTTCAATCGGATGGAGAACGGAGCCGCGTATGGACTTACCAAGACTCGACAACGGATAATCTTGATATCACATCATGTCAAATCACTTGGGAGAGCATTCCAGAGTCATCATGACGATCGGGAATTTCGGGACGCAAAATTACCAAAATACCCAGCCTTTTCACCATTTACCATTTTACCCTTAAACCAAATGACCTTTTTACCCTTAAGTGACATTTTAAAAGGCTGAACACAGACCCTCTCAGCCCCCATTCACGCACAGCCCCCTCCCAAGCAAGAACTCCATAGTTGTTCTTGAGGAAAAATCTATTTCTCCTTGAAAACCTTGATTCACTTGTTGAAATCACTTGATTCCTTGACCAATCTTCCTCCATTCTAAGGTAAGATCACTTCTATGGTCTCAAAGCTTCTTGAATCTCTCTCAATCTCAAGATCAAAACTCCATTTTCATGAAACTCATTCTTAGATCCAAAAGTTTGAAAATCCATAGGAAATTGTAGAAAAATCCTTTTGATGTGAAACCAATTTCTTTGAACTCATCTCATCATCCTTTACCTAAACCCAAGAGCTTATGATCCAAGTCTCATCCTAGCTCTTAAACCCCAAAATGGCCGAACCCTAAGAGTGATGATGAATAGTGTTTTTCATCAAGTTTTTGATTTCTAACTCTTGATTCCATCCTTAGCTTTCCAAGTGTTCTTGAATCCAAGTGATGGAAAACCAAATCAATTCGTAGCCTAGTTTTCCCAAAGAGGCCGAGAGCTTCATGAGAAAAATCCATGAGTTTTGTTTCACATTTTTGAGCCATAGGACTTGTAGTAGTGTTAATAAAGCTTATGAACCGACCATCCAAAAGTTTGAAACCAAATGAGATCCCTAGCCTTTTTACCCTTTCATAGCCGAACCCTATGCCTTTTAGGGAAAGAAAATCTATGTTTTGATGTTGTATATTGATGTTGATTTCTTTTTTGAATTGTATTGTGTTTGATTGTTTTTGGTGACGCGAAAGAGAACGGAGCCGGAGCCGAGAACCAATTGAGTTTGGATTGAACACTTCCTTGTGAGGTAAAGGGAGGTAGTCATTTAAGTTTGGTAGTTTCATAGTGCATGTTTTATATATGTATATGATGACTTGATTATTGAATTGGAGATGAATTTGAATGATGTATGGATTTGTTTTACTTAATGAAACATATTTGCACACTTGTTGATAATTTGTGGCATGGATGCCTTAGTTGATATTATGATGATGATTATGGATTGTTGATGTCTATATATATATTTATATCCTGGATGAGCATAGGACTAGCTATGTCTCGATAATTATTAAAAGACTCGAAAAAAACGAATCAAAGTTTTGAAAAACGCGTTTTGAAATCAAAAAGTGATTTTTGGAAAACGTGTTGCTTTTCAAGAAAAGTTAAGTTTTCTTTTTGAAAAATTTGTGTTCTTTTGAAAAGGAAAAGTGGTTTTGTGGAAAGCCGTGCGAAAAGTGTTTCGTTTCAGTAAAACGTTTTAAAAAGACGTGGAACCTTTAGAAAACGGTTTTGTTTCCAATAAAGTGTTTTTCCCGGAAAATGTTCCCTTGATTAAAAAGATGTTTTGTTTCAAGAAAACAAAAGTGTATTTTGTTTTCCAAAGTTGTTTTGAGAAAGTTTGACCGAAAAAGAAATATGATGAACCTTTGAGATGAACCCAAACCTAGTGGCCGAGACGTCGGGGCTAGTGCTTTGTGGATTGAGCACTCGGACGTCGTGTCCTGTGTTTTTGATTTGAGTGGGCTTAATGACTCTTTGAAACGAGTTGTGTACTTTATGTCTCGACATTTGAAAGAATGAATGCAAAGAAAAACAGAAAACTTTCTGTGTACATGCATGAACCGGCAGACGTGCCATTTGAAGCCGAGCTACAACTCTAGTAGTTGAGAATTTAATCAGTCAAGACCACTTGGTCTATAGGGGCATTTTGTGTTCGAGATCCCACAAGTGGCCGGTGGCGTAGCAACCCCATGTCATGGTAAATCGGCTGCCAAACACGAATGAACTCGATCAGAGACTTGAGCATTCAGGATATGGTTATGACGTGGTACCCTAGAACAATTGGAGTTCAGACCTAAATAGAGAGGCCGACTCATGAGAACAATTGTGTTACGAGTGTTACTACGACCTATCGCTCGATGTTGGGAAGTTAGAATCTCCAGAGTACATGAATTAGAAAGATGATATTGAAGTCTCATGCATTATTATAACTGATGATAGTGTTTGAGATGTTGTATTGTATTATATAAATACCTGCTCATATAACTGCATTTATCCGTGGATGTTTATACTGCTGTTTGTCACCTGTGTGGCTATCGTGATAAACTTTATATAAGTATCTCACCTTTGCCTGTACATGTTGGACACCTTGTTGTGTTTTTGGAACATATGTACAGATGTTGATCATAGGTCCCCGCGGAGACATGAGGACTCGGATGACGGAGTGTTCTGATGAAGTTGACGTTAGGTTGTACCCCAATGGCTACTTTTAGCTGACCAGCTTAGGAGTCTTTTATTTTTGAGCAGTCTTATGTTATATTACTGCACATATAATGAACTTATTTCTAAGTCTGTAATATGTTATATATTAGGCCATGTTTTATTTTATATTTATGTTTTTATGAACAGTGAATATCGACGTGTGATATGAAGTTTATTTCTTCATCTTGAGTTTGTATTGCCTATGCATGCAGAAATTTTTTAGAAACCGCGTTTTCGAACGTAGCTACTTAATTAAAGTATTTTCTTAAAGCAACAAAGTTTTATTTTCTTGGTTTATTCCGCATTAGAGTCTGAGTACGTAGCACCCGCGAGGGGGTTGTTACATATAACATAAATGCGAATAGGATCAAACCAAGTGATTTGGACCCTCTATGTCTTTAGGAATATCTTTTAGACCATATAAGTAAGAAACTCATTTCCAAGCTCCACTAATATGGACTCTTGGACTCATCCAACCATGAATTGTTTGTGGTCTACTAATCTTACTTATTTGGAAATATGGCTAAGCTCCATTCACCTGTAAGGTGAAAGGGCTGATGATCTTTTGGCATAATAAATTATGATGTATGAGGGCCTCTAAACAAGTTTGCTAAAAGACAATTTTCCGTAATTCGTCTCATTTACCAATGACTTTACTAAAGATATGTATGTACATGTTTTATCTTTCTTTAGCTGTGTTTACTCTGAATGTTACGTGCTTTATTTTACTTTTTGTTTTTCCCTCTTTTTCGCTTCGCTTCGTTTCTTTAATAAAGCGCGCTAACGTTTATAACACGATTAAGATTAGTTAATACTTAGGTTCTTTAATGGGACAGCGGGTTGTCTCATACAGATTTTTATCAATTCTGAGGACAATCCTCAAATTTTGATACCAATCTAGAAAAAAAATTTCGAACAATTATCCTTCTCAAAGATCGATCGCAGTGACAGGTTATTGTTACTGGTGTTTGGTGCTATGGTTATCTACATAAAATATGCAAAGTATAAGTATCATGATTATAAAACATATTTAATAGATCTTTACTAAATACGCCGTCACTATTTTACTCAAATCAATGACCCTCCCATTTACTCAGAAAATCCCATTGGAAGATTTTCTAGTAGGAACAAGATCCATATTTCACCTTGTCTTGAGTCAACTTTGGCTGATATCCCCGACGTTAGTTATTTAGTTAGAAAACTCCTTTCCAATTACATCTCTATGTAATTCTTGGATCAGTTGGGTGAATAACTCCTTATTCTAATCCATCCTATGGATTAATGCCCAACTCCATGCCTCTAAGTCATTTCAATCCTATTAAATACGCTTAGTTAAGTTAAACCCAATAGCTGGCAGTAGGATAATTCACCTTTCGCGCCTCACCAAGAATAAATCAAGGTGCTAAGCTTTAGCATGATGCACACTCAACGATTCCGGCCTTAACCAGTGCCACACATCGGGAGGCATATTAAAACTTAATTTAATTGAGGTAATTTTATTAAGTGATCTCACCGGCTTTGTATCGCATACAAACATCTCTCAACATACATGGTAAACATGCTTTCATAAATTCAATTAACATATAAAGCATACAAGACATACATGCATATAAACATACATCTCATACATTTCATGCATTACATACATAAACATACAAGACATACATGGTACTATGATTGTGGCCTCCTAAAGTGCAATAATTAAATAGCTAATTATTACAATCTTTAGTCTATGAGCAAACTTCTCAAGTCTCTCCTACTAGCGTCATTATCTGATGTTACCTTCATGTCAACCCGAGCAATTACAAAATTTAAAATAAAATAAATAAAGTAAAAGTTACGACACGCAGGCCATATTTATAAAATAAATCACGACACACAGGTCGTATTTACCAAATAAAGTAAACACCAAAATTAGGGTCATAATCATATACCGCACATATAATAAGATAACTCATATAAGGTGCATAAGACAAAATATTTCTGTCTAGCTGCACGGCCTTGCTTCGCAGAGCACAGTCGTGCTGAAAACTTGCTGACGTTGTTGAATAGGTGCTGATAACTCAAAGTTCGTCAACACTATTTGAAAGTTGCACGGTCGTGCTGAAGCGGTGCACAGTCGTGCTTCGCGTTCGCTTACGTAGATTCAAACATGCACGATCATGCTTCATGGTGCACAGTCGTGCTTTGCACCGCAGAAGGGTTTCTAGACATGAAACCCAGCATGTCAGAAGCTCAACCAAGCACATAAACATGTTAAACAGATTCATATCACATATAAATCATACAAACATGCTTTTAAACACACACACACACACACACACACACACATATATATATATATAATAATTTTGCAACCATACATATGCATAACAGAAAAAATGTTATTGTTCTAAGCATATTCATGCATATAACAGAAAAACTCGAAACATGGTCATGGTTTCGCAGACTGGCTTTGATACCACTGTTGGGAATTCATGTGAGATAAACAATTTATAACCCGTTGGCGGAAAACAAAAATTCCCTTTAAAGGATCTCGACAAATGAGCATGACTAGGGGTTTACCTCTTGAAGTGTAGCTTTAACATGAACACCATGATCGTGTCAGGTGCATTGATTGATCACGAACAATCACGATCATGACAACACCTTGATCAACCTCATGGCTACAACCACTACGAAAGGGAGAAAAGGATGAAGAACTCTATCACCAAGCATTGGAAAGTAGCAGCAACTCTACTCAGTCCACGTGAGCAAACCACTATCAGAGATAGTGTTGTGCTAGCTATCAGGAAGGGAGACAGGCATGACACACACAAAGGGAGTGGCTGCTAGGATTTCAGCAACTACGTTATGTCTGTTGTGTATGAGAATATCGGTGATACGATATAACCTTAACTGCGACCACATAACATTGTAGCCAATGTCTAGGCATAAATGTGTCATTCTTGATAAGTCCAATTATATGTTTCTCGATCATGGAGTAGACTTGTAATCATTTGGGGCCAATATCTCACACTGTTCGAACTTTGCATGGCCATGCCTTTCCACGTCTCACACCATTGAGTGGCCATAGACATTACTTCTGTTATGTAGGAGGGATGAATCCTATCTATATCACTCACATCCTTTTGCATGATTCATTGCAGACCCAATTACTATCTTTATGATTATTCTGTTACACATAATGTTTGATAGCATTAAAGCCTACAATTCCTCATGTAGGAATCGTAGTGACTTCAAGTCGAAGGACTACATCACTATGGTCACCATGAGAAATGCTTATGAAACTTACATAACTATTATGCAGCGTTCTCATAGCGGGTCAATCCAATATAAATATTCCACCAATGTGGTCATCATGTCACTCACATAATAGTCTCGATGTATAATTATTGTCCTAATTAATAGTAATACTTGATTACGAATATTTTAAGAATAAAGTTCTATAGTTTAATGGAGTCTCACGATCAAGCCACACTTGATGTTCCATTAGACAAACTATCCATTCTAAGGACTTTATTATGTTATGTATATGATTATAACAATACACAATAAATAAATGTCTGATATATATATATATATATATATATATATATATATATATATATATATATATATATATATATGCCATAGATATAAATATAAATCCAAGTTATGATACAAAATATAAATCTAATAAATAGATTGGCCACTAGGGCTTACACCAACACCTTTTCCATCCCTGGCCACCAGTACATCTTCTTAAGGTCCTGACACATCTTGGTTATCCCTGGATGTATGGTGAACTTTCTCTTATGTGCTTCTTCCAACACTTTTTCTCTAAGACGTCCCTCCTAAGGGACAAGGATCCTATTTTTAAATATCACTAGCCCATCAGCAGACAACACGTAATTTTCTTTCCCCAACAAAGAATGAAATTCCTGATCTAAAAGTTGTTCACGTCTAATTTCTTCTTTAAGGTCACTACAGATTTCAACCTATTTAACTTCAAACTTAAGGCATTCAAGGTTACATCCAGATTCATATCCCTAAACTTCTATATAAGATTCATCTCTTGCAACACCAAGCTCGACATATGCAAAGACTTTCTGCTCAAGGCATCTTCCACTACATTGGCTTTACCTATGTGGTACTTCAAATCAAAGTCATAGTCCTTAAGGAACTCCATCCATCTTCTTTGCCTCATATTCAACTCCTTTTGGTCAAACAAGTACTTAAGGCTCGTATGGTCACTAAAAGTCTCAAACTTTGCTCCATAAAGGTAGTGCCTCCAGTTCTTAAGAGTAAACACTACATCTGTAAACTCTAGATCATCGGTAGGTTAGTTTCCCTTATGTGGTCTAAGCTGCCTAGATGCGTAAGCTACTACCTTGCCTTCTTGCATCAAAACACATCCTAAACCAATCTTAGACGCATCGCAATAAATCATAAAACTCACTAAAGGATCTGGTATGGTTAAGATGGGTGACGACACCAATCTTTTCTAAAGCTCTTGGAAATTATCTTCACATTCTTGGTCCACACAAAAGATCTTCCTTTCATAGTCAACTGGTCAGAGGTAAGGCTAGTCTAGAAAACCCTTCTAAAAACTTCCTATAGTAACCTGCCAACCCTAGGAAACTTCTCACTTCGGTCACCGTGTTGGGTTGTTCCCATCCCAACACTGCATCAACTTTAGAGGAATCAACCGTTACACCACTCTCAAAAAGGGTGCATCCCAAAAAATTCACCTCATCTAGCCAAAACTCACACTTTTCCAGCTTGACATACAAATGCTCATCCCTCAAGGTCTATAACACTACTCTCAAGTGTTCCTCATGCTTCTATAGTGTTCTAGAGTATATCAGGATATCATCTATGAACAACACCATAAACTAATCCAAGAAAGGTCTAAAGATCTGATTCATGTAGTCCATGAATACGGCCGGAGCATTAATCACTCCAAAGGGCATCATTACATGCTCATAGTGCCCATACCATGTACTGAAGGCTATCTTCGGGATGTCCTTATTGGGGCAAGCACTAGTGGCCAATCTATTTTGAATAGATAATCATTTGTATCATGACTTTGATCATATATTTGATATATGTATAAGGCATTTATTTATTACGATACATTTGATGATCATATTGATAGCATAATAAAGTCCTTAGAATAGGTAGTTCATTTAATGGAGCGTCAAGTATGACTTGATCGTGAGATGCCATTAAATTATACAGCAATATTCTTAAATATCCATAGTCAAAGTATTATTATTAATAAGGACAATAATAATACATTGAGACTATTATGTGAGTGTACTGATGACCACATCTCATGGGTTAAAGATATAAGATATCAAGTCTTCACATAGGTATAAATATTAGTGGAATATTTATACTGGAGTGACCCGCTATGAGAACGCTACATAATAGTTATGTAAGTGTCATAAGCGATTCTCATGGTGATCATAGTGAAGTAATCCTTCGACTTGAAGTCACTACAATTCCTAACATATGTTGTTGTAGGCTTTAATGCTATTAAACGTTGTCTGTAACAGGACAACTATTAAGATAGTTATTGGGTCTGCAATGAAACATGTTGAGGAATGTGAGTGATGTAGATAGGATTCGTCCCTCCTACGTAACAGGAGTAATGTCTATATGCCTCTTGATGGTATGCGACGTAGAAATGCATGGCCATGCTAAGGTGGGACAATATGAGATATTGGGTCCACATGATCGTACGTCAATTACTAGATCAAGAAATAAATAATTAGACTTAACAAGGATGATACATTTATGCCTTGTATTCAATTGAGACATTGATATGAAAGGACATTGACTTCACATTATATATGGTTACAAGAAGGTTTTAATTGTATCACCAATATTCTAATTAATTGGGTAGTAATGATGTATTGCTAGATGCCGCTCATTGTTTATAATATTAATTGATTATTAATATGATTAATAATAATTAATATTATTGCCAATTAATTGAGAACCTATAGGGTCAGAGAATTAATTTAATTGATTAATTAAATATGATTTGATTAATAATTAAATAAGGATAAATTTAATTGATTAATTAAATATTATTTAATTAATAATAAACATTGGGCTTGTAGCGTACAATGGCCCAAGTGGGTTAGGTAAAGTGAGTGACAGCTATTAGTAAGCTACGAACGTCACTTAAGCCAGACACAACACAGAGCACTCATAACGACCGCTATACACTCTTGATAGGCGTGCCCTCTTTTCTCTTTCTGTGTGCCATGCCTCTCCCAATCCTGATAGCTAGCACTACGCTATCTCTGACGTTGGTTTGCTCGTGTGGACTGAGTAGAGGTATTGCTACTTTGCAATACTGGTGATAGAGAAGCCTTTTCTTATGGTGGTTATAGCTGGACAGTTATCGTAATATCGCTATCCGAGATTGATTAACCGTTGGATCAGGCTGATTTTTGGATAACAAGTTCGTGACATGTGGCTCTACATCTTCACCGTTCAGTTTTACGATAAAAGGTCTGGACCGAAAGTTATGAGCATCGCAAGTATTAGCGTTTTTGGCTAACCGGTGTTGTTGGCGCGCTCACAGTGTTCGCGGTGAAGCTACGCTACAAGAGGTAAACACAATATCCTTGGATTCATGTGCAATACGTGGTCCTTTAGTAAAGGAGTTTTTCCGCTCAAGAGGTTTTTATAAATTGTTTTTTAAAAATTATCTCTCTTGAAACACTAACAGTGGTATCAGAGCGTGTAGTCGTAGTTTGCCATGTATCCTAGGATTGTTTGCCATTGTATGATTACATGTTTATTGCTTTTCAATACGTTTTGTTTGTTTAAAAGCATGTTTGTATGATTTGTATGTGATATAAATCTCTTTGAACATGTTTTGTGTGCTTGATTATGCTCCTGACATAAGCAAGATTCGTTTCTGGAATCCTGCTGCGCCGTTTGGCACGGCCATGCTAAATTTAGCACGGCCGTGCACTTTTGAATTAGCGTCAGTGAACGCGTAGCACGGCCGTGTGCCGTTTGGCACGACCGTGCCACTTTTAAACAGTGCCAGCAAGTTTTCATCACGACCGTGCGCCTTTTGGCACGGTCGAGCACATGTTGTACAGCATCAGCGAGCTTTTGGCATAGCCCTGCTGATGGACAGAATGTGATTTTGTCCATTTTGCATATTTATAAATTTTTTATTAAATGTACGGTATATGGTTATGGCCATAGTTTTGGTGTTTAATTTTATTTGGTAAATACGGCCTGCATGTCGTGATTTATTATATTTATTTTATAAATACGGCCTGCGTGTTGTGACATTTACTTTATTTATTTTATTTTAAATTTTGTAAATTGTTCGGGTTGATATGGAGGCAACACCAAAATCATGACGCCAGTAGGAGGAACTTTGGAAGTTTGCTCGAGGGTCAAAGATTGTAATAATTAGTTTTAATTATTGCACATTAATCATAATACCTTTTATATGTCTTGTATGTTTATGTATATGATGCATGAAATGTATGAGATGTATGATTTAAATTTGGAATTTAAATTGTATGATAGCATGTATGTCATTGTATACTTAATATATTTTGAATGTATGTAAGCTAGTATGCCATGTATGCTATGAGAGACGTTTATATGATAAACAAGCTGGTGAGATCACTTAATTATTAAATTCCCTCCATAAATTAAGTTATTAAATGCCTTCTGATGCGTGGCACTCATCAAGGCCAGAATCATTTAAGTGTGGGTCATGCCACAGCTGAGCACCTTAATATATTCCGATGAGGCGCGAAAGGTGAAATAACTTACTGCCAACCATTAGGTTGAACTTAACTAAGTGCATTCAATAGGATTGAAACGGCTTTGAGGCATGGGGTTGGGCATTAATCCATATGATGCATTAGAATAAGGAGTTATTCACCCAACTGGTCCAAGAATTACATTGGATGTAATTGGAAAGGAGTTTCCTACCTAAATAGCTGAATTCTGGGCGATCAGCCACAGCTGACTCAGAACGAGGTGAAATATGGATCTTGGTCCCACTAGAAAATCTTTCAACGGGATTTTCCGAGTCAATGTCGAGGGTCATTGATTTGAGTAAAATAGTGGGAGCATATTTAATAAAAGACCTATTAAATATGTTTTAATCATGATACTTATATTCTGTATGTTTCTGTATTAAATAACCATGGCTACAAACACAACTTTTATTTTATTGTTGCGATACATCCTTAAGAAGGATGAGTTATCTAGAATTAATTTTCTGGATTGGTACATATTTTGAGGATTGTCCTCAAGTACGAGAAAAGAACCGTATGTTGGCAAGCAATTAATTCTCAAGCAATTTTGTTGCTACTGCCATAAGGGTCGAAAGGGATGCTTAATAGAAGCATCAAGTTAATGCCATTGGTGTACGAAATCTCATGCTTGCAATCATAGAGACGTACGATATGATCATGCACCTTATGATGCTCTAACAAGAGCTAGCAAGGCATAAGAGGTACTAAAAAGAGTATAAAAACAAGAAAGGAAGTATGACTTCCTGTTCAAGCATATTTGTTATAAAAGTCAACTTCCAACATTATGGATATTGGATACCGCATATGGATCTCACATTAATCTGAAGGATCAAAGGGAGTAGGACATTGACTATTAGGTAATGGTCTACCCTATGAGTGGATATGAAGCAAAAGTTGCTACATTGACTATGGGAGTTTGAATTTACCATTAGTTAAAGGTCTACCCTATGAGTGGAGATGAAGCAAAAGTTGCTACATTGACTATAGGAATTTGAATTTACCATTAGGTAAAGTTCTACTCTATGAGTGGAAATGGAGCAAAAGTTGCTACATTAACTATAAGAGTTTGAATTTTTCTTATGGGCATTAATGGAAGTAAATAACTATTATTTTATTCCAGTTGATAATAGAAACATCATTTCTATATCTTGTATAGACAAGAAAGAATTTCAAGTTGCAGTAAATGGACAATTGTTGTTCCATTTATTCAACTGATGTTTTCTATGCTTGTATTCATATGAGATATGGACTTTGGGTCCTTGATTTCGATATGCCCATCTATAACATAAATGTGAATAGGGTCAAACCAAGTGATTTGGACCCTCTATGTCTTTAGCAATATCTTTAGACCATATAAGTAAGAAACACATTTCCAAGCTCCACTAAAATGGACTCTTGGACTCATCCGATTGTGAATCGTTTGACATATGTGAATCTTCCTTGTTGGGAAATATGACTAAACCTCATTCATCAGTTAGGTGAAAGGGCAGGTAATCTTTTGGCATGATACATTGTGATGTATAAGGGCCTCTAAACAAGTTTGCTAGAAGACAAGTTTCCGTACTTCGTCTCGTTTATTGATAGCTTCAGTAAAGATGGATTTGTTTACGACACAAGTCAGAAATCTTTGAAATGTTCAAAGAATTCAAGAAGGAAGTGAAGAACTAATTTTGGAAAAGTATTAAGATCATGTGATCAGATCGTGGTGGTAAGTACTTAAGCCAACTGTTTGATGGCTATCTGAAGGAGTGTGAGATTATATCTCAACTCACTCCTCCTGGAACACCATAATGGAATGGTGTGCCTGAGAGGAGAAATCGCACCTTGTTGGACATGGTACGATCTATGATGAGTCAATCTGACTTCTTTGACTCTTTCAACGGATATGCTTTACATACAACAGCTTTCACACCTAACCGTGTTCCATCTAAGACAGCTGAAAGACACCATATGAGATATGGACTGGTATGCGACCAAGTATGTTTTTCATTAAGAATTGAGGTGTCAAATTTATAGAAACGTTTGTTTTCAGATAAACTTTGACCCAAGTCTGACAAATGTATCTTTGTGGGGTATCCTAAAGAAACAAACAGACGCTATTTCTACAACACCTCTGAGGACAAATGTTTGTCGCTAGGACTGGAGTGTTCCTTGAGAAGGAACACATATCCAAGGGAGACTGTGGGAGGAATGTAGAACTTGGATAAATCCAAGTACCACATAGTAATGACCCGCCTGCAATGGAATAAGAACCGGTTCCACAAGATGTTGTGGTCTAATCACCAGTTCAAGTAACACAAGACTCGTGCAAGTCAAACAGGACATGTCATCAACCTGAGAGATATGGAATAATCCTAACTCAAGAAGTTGATGAACCGCTCGTGGATCATGATGAACCTATGACTTACCAAGAGGTCGCCATTGTCCTAGATTCTGAGAAGTGGCTAGGAGCCATGGGATCCTAAGTAAAATCCATATACATCAACCGGGTATGAACCTTGGTTGAGTCACCTGAAAGGGGTAAAACCCATAAGGTGAAAGTGGGTCTTCAACAAGAAGACTAACATGGATGGGAAGGTGAATACCTTTAAGGAGCAGTTGATTGCGAAATGTTTCAAGCAAATTCATAGTATGACTATGATGAGACCTTTTGTCCAGTTGCATTGATTCAGATCCCACCTGCTATTGCTTCATAGTATGACTATGAGATCTGGCAAATGAATGTCAAAACAATATTCCTTGACAAGGAATCTTCTCGAGGATGAGTAAATGACACAACCTGAGAGTTTTGTCTATTCAGAGAATGCTGGAAAGGTTTTGCATCTTGTAAACATCCATTTATGGATTAAAGCAAACTTCCAGAAGTTGGAATCTTCGTCTTGATGTAAACTATAAGACAAGTTTGGATTCATCAAGAACGAGGATGGCCTTTGTGTGTACAAGAAGGTTAGTGGGAGCATAATTATTTTTTCTCGTATTGTATGTGTATGACATACTAATTATGGAAACAATATTCCTACACCATAAAATGTGAAAACATGGTTAAGGAATTATTTTTCAATGAAGGACTTAGGCGAAACATCCTATGTATTAGGAATCAGAATCTATGGAGATAGATCGCTGAAATTGTTAGGCCTTAGTCAAAGGTACATAAATCGACAAAGTGCTTGGGTGCTTTAAATGTGCATGATTCCAAAAAGGGTATCTTGCCCATGTCATGTGGCGTATACCTGTCCAAGGGACAGTCCTTGTTACATCAGATGTAGAAGGAACGCATGAATAAGATTCTATATGCTTCGACAATTGAATCTGTTATGCATGCCATGATATGTACTCGAACAGATGTCGTGTATGCTTCGAGCATGATGAGAAGGTACCAATCCAATCCCAGTGAAGTTCACTGGACCGAAGTCAAGAATATCCATAAGTACTTGAGAAAAACTAAGGATTCATTCTTAATCTAAAATGGTGAGGAAGAGCTCATTGTAATGGGTTACACTGATGCTAGCTTCCAAACCGATACGAATAACTTTAGATCGTTGTCTGGTTTTGTGTTTTGCCTTAACGGTGGCACTGTAAGCTTGAAAAGGTTCCAAGTTTGAGACAGTTGCTGATTTTATTATGGGGGCCGAGTATATAGTTGCCTTAAATACAGATTTAGAGGCCGTTTGGATCAGAAAGTTTATTTATGAACAAATCGAAGTTCCTAACTTTGCGAACTCCATTGATCTCGTTGCGATGATGATGGAGTAATCGCCTAAGCGAAGGAATCTTGATCTCACCAGTGATCCGAGCATATACTTAGGTGCTTCCATCTTATTCGATAGATGATCGATAGAGGAGATGTGAAGATGTGCAGAATGACAGCACTAAACAATCCACTATTGAAGTCTATTGCTCAATGGTAGCATGACACTCACACTAGACTGATAGGTGTTATATTGACTCCCGATTGGCCCTAGTGCTAGTGGAAGATTGTTGGGGTAAGCCCTAGTGGCCAATCTATTTTGAATAGATAATCATTTGTATCATGACTTTGATCATATATTTGATATATGTATAAGGCATTTATTTATTATGATATATTTGATGATCATATTGATAGCATAATAAAGTCCTTAGAATAGGTAGTTCATTTAATGGAGCCTCAAGTATGACTTGACCGTGAGATGCCATTAAATTATAGAGCACTATTCTTAAATATCCATAGGCAAAGTATTATTATTAATAAGGACAATAATAATACATTGAGACTATTATGTGAGTGTACTGATGACCACATCTCATGAGTCATAGATATAAGATATCAAGTCTTCACATAGGTATAAATATTAGTGGAATATTTATACTGGAGTGGCCCTCTATGAGAATGCTACATAATAGTTATGTAAGTGTCACAAGCGATTCTCATGGTGATCATAGTGAAGTAATCCTTCGACTTGAAGTCACTACGATTCCTAACATATGTAGTTGTAGGCTTTAATGATATTAAACATTGTCTGTAACAGGACAACTATTAAGATAGTTATTGGGTCTGCAATGAAACATGTTGAGGAATGTGAGTGATGTAAATAGGATCCGTCCCTCCTACATAACAGGAGTAATGTCTATAGGCCTCTTGATGGTATGCGACGAAGAAATGCATGACCATGCTAAGGTGGGACAATATGAGATATTGGGCCCACATGATCATACGTCAATTACTAGATCAAAAAATAAATAATTAGACTTAACAAGGATGACACATTTATGCCTTGTGTTCAATTAAGGCATTGAGACGAAAGGACGTTGACTTCACATTATATATGGTTACAAGAAGGTTTTAATTGTATCACCAATATTCTAATTAATTGGGTAGCAATGATGTATTGCTAGATGCTGCTCATTGTTTATAATATTAATTGATTATTAATATGATTAATAATAATTAATATTATTTCCAATTAATTGAGAACCTATAGGGTCACACGTATAGAGCAAATGTTCAGAGAATTAATTTAATTGATTAATTAAATATGATTTAATTAATAATTAAATGAGATCGATTTAATTTATTGATTAAATATGATTTGATTAATAATTAAATGAGGATAAATTTAATTGATTAATTCAATATGATTTAATTAGTAATAAACATTGGGCTTGTAGCGTACTGTAACACCCTTCGTTACATTAGTAACCCAAATTAATAATTTAAATAAATATTATATATTCAAATAATGACCATAAACATTCAGCTGCACATCATAAACAAATACATCATAACTTAATATATATATCAAATATTCTCAACATCATTATAAATCAAATATGACAAGATCTCATATATCAAATAATCTCAAATATCCTCATACGTCATATGACTTTCAAACTGCACATAACAATGGCGTCCCATTACCTACCTTACTCATGAAGGTATTTCGATGTCACCTTCTCTTCAGTGACATTACTCATTTCGGTACCAACCATTGTACACTGGTGGTATTACTCATTCCGACATCCCAACGTATGGCGATGTTACTTTCGATACCCTATCATGGCGGTATTTCATATTTCGACACCCCAAATCATTGGCAGTGTTACTTTCAATACCCCTATCATAGGCGGTATTGCAGCAAACAACATTCAACATATTAATAGTTATTGAATCATGCTAATATCACAAATATCATCAAATAGTGCATATATAGCATGTCAATTCAACCAAATCACGTATGTACCATATGTATCATAGCACCAATCTCAATAATAAACATTTAATTGACAGCAGAAATACTTTAGAAGTAAAATCCCCAAATTTGTAAAATCAGGATTTGACCAAATCAGGATTATTTTCCAAAAAACGTATTTTGAAAGCATAACCCAAACCCCAAGACAATTTGCACCATGGAAAGGGTGAGAAAGAGTATTTCTACTCACCTCTTGAAGACCTCCGAGAATCTCCAAGCATACCCTACGGCGAATCCTAGATGTCGCCTTCCTCAGTCTTGAATCTCCTTCTCCTTCTCCTTCTCCTTCTACTTCATCTTCTTCTTCTTCCTCTTGTTGTTGTTGTTATTGTTCTCCTTCCAAACTCATTGCTTGTTGCAACCCCATCTCCCAAGCATGAAGATGCTCCACAGCCGTTACTAAGGTGTTTTAGGGTACAAAAAGGGTTCCTAACCGCACTAAGGTGTTATAAGAAGGTATATATATAGTGTTGCACTGGTTCTCTATTTTTAAACCTATTTTTAATGCATCCTGACATAGAGACTGATTTTTGAATTAAGTTTTAGGTAGAGTCTTTGAATAAGTTTTAGATAGAGTGTAGTTAGAGTTTGTTATTAAATAAGTTTTAGATAAAGTCTAGACAGAGTTCTGTTATTGTTGCAGATTTTAATTATCTTTTATCCTTTCTAATTAATTCAAAGGCCCAAAACATGCAGTCTAAGCCTCCCAAAAATTGTCTAATTTCTCTAATGTTATTATCTCCAATTATTTTTGTTTTTAGGATGTTACATTTTCTCCCCTCCTTTAAGAATTTCGTCCCCGAAATTAACTCCACTCTCACGTACGAAGCAAATTATGAGTCTGGGCATTAGCGAACCAAGTCTTCTTCTAATTCTCAAGTAGCCTCTTCTAGAGTTAAATCCTTCCCAACCACCTTCACCAAAGGGATTGTCTTGTTCTGCAGAGGCTTAGTGCTCTTATCGATGATCTGACTAGGCCTGGCTTAAATATTAAGTTATCCCTCAATTGTATTGACTCAGGAGCTATTACATGAGACATATCTGACACAATTTTCGAAGTTGAGAAATAAGAAATACATCATGATGGTATGACAACCATGTTGGAAGAGCCAATTGGTAAGCAACAGGCCCGACTCTCTTGAGGATATGGAAAGGACCCATAAAAACAAGGAATTAGTTTTCTGACTGACATTGACCCCCACATCCCAATCTTAGGAATGACTATCAAGAATACATGTTCCCCTTCCTAAAATTCTAAAGGCTACTTTTCCTTGTCGGCATAACAATCTTTAACTATTCTGCGCAGTGCGCATCTTTCCCCTCTGAATTCCAAATGTGGTCTCTTGGATTAAATCTGATCCTAACAAGATATCCTCACCTACTGTATACTAACATAAGGAGAACCTATATATCCTAATCACACCATCAATATACGTATAGTCATTAACTATTTCACCACACATTAAGTGTACAACTCAAGGCACATTAACTATAAACATAATTTTCAAGAAAATCAGTGATAACATTTACAGACTAAAATCATGCACTTAAACGTTTGTTTCTGTCCATCATACTAAAATCATAATATCTTCGTCTGCATTCCATCATTAAGCATTCTCATAAAAGATTCATGACAAATAATTCACAAAAGAAATTAAATTAAAGTTTTATACCATCCATATGTAGATCTTATACTCCATTATATATATTCCACACCAAATTTATTATATTATTTACAGCATAGAAATTTTTAGAAATAAATAAACAAATAAAACAAAGAGAAACAGTAGAGACATCCACATACTAAGTCTTATCTAGTCCAAATTGATAATTTCATAAGAAAAGAAAGAGTTTTACTTTCTGTTAAGAGATGATCTTACTAGAAACAAAATTGGGTAACAAAAGGAGAATAAGATTTTATTAACTTGCAATTAAACTATACAGTTATTGAGCATTTACGACTTTCAAAACAATTTTCATCAATAAATATCAAAGAAGAACTAATAAATCAATTTCATTTTGATTTTTGAGTAAGCTAATACAAATAAGAAATAACATTCTTTTTCTTTTCGGTCTTTAATAAGAAATATAAGTTTGTCAAGATTTGACATGCCAGCAATCTATATGGGAATCAAATCCAAAGAGTATATTAATTGTGATTAGTATTTGGTCACTTGAGAAACAATTTGAAAGATTCAAGCAAGGTGATTTTCAAAAAAAAAAAAAAAAATTAAATAACAAAATTATAACATAAATTAAAATTTAAGTATATATACACCTTCTTTAATACAACATCCAATATTTTTTTTTATTTCCGTCTACTATTACATCTTCTTTAAATCTTTATACCTCTTGGCTATCCCTGGATGTATGGTTAACTTTCCTTTATGTGTCTCTTCTAGCATTTTTTTTTCTAGGACTCCCCTCCTTAGGAACAACGATCCCATTCTTAAATAACAATAGACCACTATCACATAATTCTCTTGATCCTAAAGAGATTGCAATTCCTAATCTAAAGCTGCTCTCGGTTAATCTGTTTTCTAAGGTCATTACAAATTCCAACCTATTCAATTTCAAGTTTAAAGCATTTAAGGTTACATTGAAATTCATGTCCATAAACTCTTCTAAGATATTCATCTCCATCACTAAGATGCAAGGATTTTCTATTTAGAGCCTCTTCCACTACATTGACTTTTCCTAAACTGTACTTCAACTCAAATTCATGGTCCTGAAGGAATTTCATCCACCTTCCTTGCCTTATTTTTAATTCTATATTTTTTTTTCTAACAATTATTGAAGGCTCTTATGATTATTAAAAACTTCAATTTTATTCTATAAAAGATATTTTCCTTTCCTAGTCAACTCGATCAGAAGTAAGGCTAGCCTAGAGAACCCATTTATAACTTCATATAATACACTTTTAATTCTAAGAACTTCTTACACCTGTCACTTCTTAGGTTGCTCTCATCCTATCACTGCATCTGCTTTACTTGAATCAAACGGCACTCTACTCGAATGATCTAAGGTTATTTATTCTAGGAAAAAGATATCTATGCTTAATAGTTATTTTGTTTGATCATCTAATGTCCACACATAGGTTCATATTCCCATAATTTTTTTTTTTTCACTATAAGCACTTAAAAAAACTTATTACAATTCAAACACATTCCTCAAGAGATTAGACATATAATATAATTAAATAATAAAGAATTAGTATAAAAATAAATAAGTCAATGCATGCCTCAGGGAACATAAGCAAATTATGATTCCAAATAAATAAAATAAAATAACACAAATCAAGAAGGTGAAAGGATGCATCAAGGTAAGAAAGTTTTAATTCACAATCAATTTGATTTGACTAAAAAAAAACAATGATGCACAAAGATATTTTCATTTATGAATTGAAAACTCATTGAAACAAAAGAAAGTTAAAAACGTGAATTCAAAACAAGCGAGACTCTCTTTGACAATTTTACTATCAAGGACGAATATCATAAACGATAAATGAAAAGTAAAACTATTTATTTTTTTTTTTTTAAATACAAAGAATATACATCTATCAAGCAAATTCATCAAACGACATAAAAATATATTTGAAGAATATAATGTTAAAAATTAACAACCTTAAATTTCCAGCTCTCTCATCTTTCTTTTTTTTTTTTTAATAAACAAATTCAAGTATAAAAACTCATTTTTTAGCAATTCCTCTAATTGTTTCTTAGGCTCATTTAACTCTAAGGGTGTCATTCGAAGACGTTACTGACACCGGTCCACTTCTAGGTACTAAATCTATGTTAAACTCAACTCCCATATTTGATGTAAGGTAGAGACCTCTTTATGAAACACATCTAGAAACTAACAGACAACAAATAGTGCCGCTACATCACTTTCAATCTCTATCTTAACGGAAAACAACAATATGGATCTTTGAACTTTCTCAACTAAGAACTTATTGCATGGAAACGAATACAATATGGTTTAACATAAAAGATTCATCAAACAGAGGTTGTGAAGTACATAAATATTTCTATTTGGACAATATTATTAGACGATAACGAAACCATACTAAGAGTGACATCCAACACAACATTTGAAAACATATCAAATCATAAGATAAATTTTGGTGTATCGAAGAACTTTTTAAATAGGTAAAAGATGTAACCAAATTATCTTTGACCGGGGTAGAAACACACAAGTGGAAAGATAATTTAGAAATAGATAACTCTGGATTTTTGACACAATTAAGAGTTATGGAAAAATGGAATGCTCCTGAATCAAACAATATGATAACCTCTTGCTATAAGCACAGTTTGTCTTCGGCTCCTCTAACTGCTGCATCATCTAAAGCTGTCCCGAAAAAATGACGGTTTGTCCTTCGAAAAAGCGGTAATCCCACGTATTGAGGTTCTTGGGGTGTTACCTCCCCATATCCCCTCGTATGATAGATAGTCTCCGTCTACTCTTGCACATCTATGGTCACACGGTCCACAGCTGCTACAAGCGCATCATTCGTCCCTCGCCTGCTAGTCATCATAAATCTGCTCACTACCAATGAAACATTGAGTTGGCCAGGCTCAATATCCAAGCATAGTATGCAGCATCTATAACTCTAACAAGCATTCCTATGCGCCCATGTTTTGATTTTTGAAAAACCCAATAACCACAGTCCAATTTAGGATTGAACTGCTCTGATACCAAAAATGTAACGCCCTTCGTTACATTAGTAACCCAAATTAATAATTTAAATAAATATTATATACTCAAATAATGACCATAAACATTCAGCTGCACATCATAAACAAATACATCATAACTTAATATACAAATCAAATATTCTCAACATCATCATAAATCAAATATGACAAGATCTCATATATCAAATAATCTCAAATATCCTCATACGTCATATGACTTTCAAACTGCACATAATAATGGCGTCCCATTACCTACCTTACTCATGAAGGTATTTCGATGTCACCTTCTCTTCAGTGACATTACTCATTTCGATACCAACCATTGTACACTGGTGGTATTACTCATTCCGACATCCCAACGTGTGGCGATGTTACTTTCGATACCCCATCATGGCGGTATTTCATATTTCGACACCCCAAATCATTGGCAGTGTTACTTTCAATACCCCTATCATAGGCGGTATTGCAGCAAACAACATTCAACATATTAACAGTTATTGAATCATGCTAATATCACAAATATCATCAAATAGTGCATATATAGCATGTCAATTCAACCAAATCACGTATGTACCATATGTATCATAGCACCAATCTCAATAATAAACATTTAATTGATAGCAGAAATACTTTAGAAGTAAAATCCCCAAATTTGTAAAATCAGGATTTGACCAAATCAGGATTATTTTCCAAAAAACGTATTTTGAAAGCATAACCCAAACCCCAAGACAATTAGCACCATGGAAAGGGTGAGAAAGAGTATTTCTACTCACCTCTTGAAGACCTCCGAGAATCTCCAAGCATACCCTACGGTGAATCCTAGATGTCGCCTTCCTCAGTCTTGAATCTCCTTCTCCTTCTCCTTCTCCTTCTTCTTCATCTTCTTCTTCTTCCTCTTGTTGTTGTTGTTATTGTTCTCCTTCCAAACTCATTGCTTGTTGCAACCCCATCTCCCAAGCATGAAGATGCTCCACAGCCGTTACTAAGGTGTTTTAGGATACAAAAAGGGTTCCTAACCGCACTAAGGTGTTATAAGAAGGTATATATATAGTGTTGCACTGGTTCTCTATTTTTAAACCTATTTTTAATGCATCCTGACATAGAGACTGATTTTTGAATTAAGTTTTAGATAGAGTCTTTGAATAAGTTTTAGATAGAGTGTAGTTAGAGTTTGTTATTAAATAAGTTTTAGATAAAGTCTAGACAGAGTTCTGTTATTGTTGCAGATTTTAATTATCTTTTATCCTTTCTAATTAATTCAAAGGCCCAAAACATGCAGTCTAAGCCTCCCAAAAATTATCTAATTTCTCTAACGTTATTATCTCCAATTATTTTTATTTTTAGGATGTTATACGTACAATGGCCCAAGTGGGTTAGGTAAAGTGAGTGACAGCTATTAGTAAGCTGCGCACGTCACTTAAGCCAAACATAACACAGAGCACTCATAACGGCAGCTATACACTCTTGACAGGCGTGCCCTCTTTTCTCTCTCTCTGTGTGCCGTGCCTCTCCCAATCCTGATAGCTAGCACTACACTATCTCTGACGTTGTTTTGCTTGCGTGGACTGAGTAGAGGTATTGCTAATTTCCAATATTGGTGAAAGCCATTTCTTATGGTGGTTATGGCTAGACAGTTATCGTAATCTCACGATCCGAGATTCGTTAACCGTTGGATCGGGATGATTTTTGGACAGCAGCTTCGTGACATACGATATTTAGTGCAAGGAACAGACTAAGGCAAAGAAGCCAACCAAGAAGCCTAACTGAAAATGAGGCTGCTCGACTAGACTAATTGGTTGGAGGGGGGACACAGCTACCATGTGGAGCGAAAGTTATGAGCATCATAAGTATCAGCATTTTTCGCTAACCGGTGTTGTTGGTGCACTCACAGTATTCGCGGTAAAGCTACGCTTCAAGAGGTAAACCCAATATCCTTGTGATTCATGTGCAATACGTGGTCCTTTGGTAAAGGGGTTTTTCCGCTCAAGAGGTTTTTATAAATTGTTTTTAAAAATTATCCCTCTTAAAACCCCAACAGTCCTCACTCTTAATTCTAATCTGATGGTACCCTGATATTAGATATGTTGTGGAAAACACCGACACTCCCCTCAACTGATTTAACAAGTCACCTATTCAAGGCAAAGGGTACTTATTCTTAATGGTTACCTTATTCAGCTGCCTATAGTCTACACACAACCTAATACTATCATCCTTCTTTTTAAATAAGAGAACTGACGCTACCCAAGGTGACACACTAGGCCTAATAAACCCCTTATCTAACGACTTCTCTAACTATTTCTTAAGCTCGCTCAACTCTAGAGGTGTCATTCTATATGTTAAACTCCACCTCCCTATTTGGTGGTAAGCTAGAGACCTCTTTAGGGAACACATCTATAAACTCACATACAACAGGCAATGCCGCTACATCAATTTCAACCTCCATCTTAGCAGAAAAGAGAAGTATGTATCCTTGATTTCCCTCAACTAAGCTCTTATGACAAGACATAGCAGATAAAAGGCAATCCGGTACCGAAGGATCAACAAGCATAGGCTGTGGAAGAAAACAGACAGTTCGACTTAGGAGTGTTCATCAATGGATCCAAACAAATTCAAACCGAAAAAACTGAACCGAAAAACCGAAAACCGAACAAGTCGAAAATCGAAAATAACAAAAAACCACTTTTTTTTTCATTGGATTGGATCGGATTTCGGATGAAAACCGATCGAATCCAATCCAAATCGACCTACTATATACATATACTATTATTTTTTAAATTATAGTACTACTTATAAAGCATTGTTTCTTATACTTTTACTTATGAACACCCTCATTCTCTTAAATATTTTTGTTGAAATTATGAAATAGATGTATTAGAATTTGTATAGTTATTCATGTACCTAGGAATAAATAGTTATTCATGTACCTAAAAGATTTCATGCATGTACTTAGGAACTAGCTAGAACTACATTAATGATCATATCAACATCATAAGACAAGTTTTGGTATACTAAGGAACATTTCAAACAGGCAATGGAAGTAAAAAATTTATTTTTGGCAGGAGTGGAAACACATAAATCATAAGGCAGTTTAGAAATAGACAACTCCAAATTTTTAACACAACTAAGAGATATGAAAGAATGTGTCACTCCTAAATCAAACAATATGATAACTTTTCTATCTCTAATAAAACCCATACCTTGGATCAAACCATCAGACTCCTTCACTTCCTTTCCTTGGATGGTGAAGACTTTTCCTTGGCTCTGGTGTCTGGTCTGATATTGTCTTCCTCCCTTGCAGACTTTAGAAAAGTGTCCCACTTTTCCACATTTGTTGCAGGTGAATTGTATCGCGGGGCATGTCCGATCTCCAAGTTGCCACCCACATCTGAAACGTCCAAATCCCTTATTAGCTTGAGCCCCTTGAACCTACTTACCCCTTGTGATGGAGGCACAAGTCATAGGATCTTTTGAAAGTTACCCCCTTTATTATGAAACCTCTTGCCTTCAAAAGCATTCTTCTCCTTTGGTTTCTCAACTACTAAAGCTTGCATCTTTTTTTCAGCCACCCTACACTTGTTTACCAAGGTGGGGTAGTCCCGAATCTCCACGATTTTGATAAAACTTTGCAACTATGGCTTCAAGCCCTACTCGAACTTGATTGCCTTCCCGTCATCCAAAGGATTATCCATCAAGTAGCAAGAGAACCTTACCAAGCTTTCGAACTTAGCAACATACTCAACAACTGATATGTCCCCCTAATGGAGCTGAAAGAACTTCGTCTCCTTCTGAATGCGAATCTTATGAGGAAAGTACTTCTCCAAGAAGACTTCCTTAAACTTGTCCCATGTGATAGGGGCACCCAAGGCCAGCAAACCACCCCTAACACAATTCCACCAATGCTCCGTGTAATATCCCAAAAATCCTATATCTGTCTTTTATCTGTTTATGTGAATAACTTGACTGAGAATACAATTTGATTAATAATAACATTAAATATAGTTAATAAATGGAAATTTGTATTTGAATTTCAATTATGAACTTAATGACCAAAAGATATTTTTTTTGAGTCTGTTATGTTGTTTTGAGTCGGACCGGTAAAAAATTTATTATTTTAATCAGGACCGCTTTACCTTGGGAAGTGTGGCAGGGTCAGAAATTAATCGGGCCTGAGGCCGGGAGGTTACTCTGGCCCAAAGTCGGGAGATGTCATGATTGCGTATAATGTTTCACGAGGCGATGTTACCTTTTTGTCAATTCATGACAACCTTTCAACTTTGTCCACTTTCCTTTTATAGAAAAAACTAAACTACCTACATTTGGTTAATCTCATCACCTTTTACTATGGAAGCAACACATATTTACCTTCCTCCGACTTAACCCTTCATAACACACCAAGGCCATTCAGCCATTTGGTCCCCAAAAACACCATCCAACTTCATTTTACTTCTTCTAAAGATCAAAGCTCTCATTCCTCTAGTTTTTCAAAAATTCTCTCTTCTCTTCATATTCGGCCACCACCTCTTAAATCATTAACCAAATTTCATTTTCCATTTCTAAGATCATGCTTCACCTTGTCTTGATCTACCGATCAACTTTGGTGAAGGAAGTTTCTTGATTTGGAGAAGTTTGTTCTTCCACCTCAAGATCATCATCCAAACCTTGAAGTTGTTCTTGTGTTGGTGAGCTTCTAAATCCTTTTCCTTTTCATTTCCTTACTTATTACCTTAAGTAATCATCTTCTAGTTCTTCATTTCCATGAAAACAAGTTCAAGATCTTACCTTTTCCTTCCTATAGGGTTCGACCACCTCTCTTTTTAAGGAGCTTGGAGTTTCTTTCACTAAAATTGGTGGAAAATGACAATGGTTGTTTATGTTTTATGTGGGTCAAACCCTAGCTTGGGCTCACTACTTTGTTGGTGAAGTTCTCTATGAGAACATGTTTGTAATAACGTTTCTATGCTAATTATGTGTTTATGATGATATTTGTTTAGTTGGAAAAATGTTTTCATGTATGCTGAAAACCATGCTTTGATCTGTAGATTAAGTAAGGATTCTTATACTTGTTTATAGTTGAATGGTGTATGATTATTGTTCATCATATTATTGTAAGTATTTTGAGCTATTACTTAACATGTCGGTGAAGCAAAATCTTCACATCCTTGTTAGTACTAGCATTCGGCCATCATAGCAAGAAAAGGAAGAACATGAGCTTGTTCTTGAACTTCAATGTTTTTTAAAGCTAATAAGTCTTTTAGTAACTTGTGTTTCAAAAACAAACAATGAGTAGTTTTGATCCAAAGATCAACTGGGGTTTCGGCCCTTAGGGTTTTTAACTAAGGTGAAAATGTGTTTTACTTTAATCATAGTTTAATCAATTAAATAAGTGTTTTAAAAATAAAATGATATTTCAGTAATGAACACTATACACTATACCATTTTAGTAATGAAGACCATACACTATACCATAGAGGAAAAGGAAAAAGATAATTAATTATCGGATATGGTGGAACATGACGATACACTATACCATTAATGACCTAGTTCATCAATGACTTCATAAGACTTAAGTGAATCAAGACTCATTTCATTAATTGAAACTCAAGGAATCTCTAACTTAGAAAGGATCAAAGACTTATCTAAGAGGAGTCTCAATCCTTCTTCATAAAACTTAGGACTTGAGACAGAAATTCATAAGGCACCAACACAAACATTAAACGTTTTCGGTTGAAATTGTAGTTCGATGATGGACCAATGATTCGTGATCCAAGGAAGGGTTTCAACTGTTTTAGTCTTGTGATGACTCGATCCTGAAGGGATCACGAGATTTATCCGGTGGGTAAAAGTTTTAAAACGTTAACAACGTATATAGTTCCTAAGAAAGAGAACCTTAGAGAATCTTGAAGTTTATCTAGTGGATAGACATGGCTTTATCGTGTCTGCTTTGTGTAAGCATTGGCATTTCATTGCATGAGTCTGTAAGGCCTTGAGCCTAGGAGTTGAGCTTACACCTTGATGCTGATGCGAATCTTACGATGACGTTTTAAATAGTATTGGAGGTATCAGGGTTGGAAAGGGTGACATGTGACTGGTTGGTAGCTCTTGTGTGTCGTGGCGACTCCGAGCAATACACTGATATCCTCGACTAGGTGTCGTACTTTTCATTTTTGGTGTAGATTGTTTTCGTAAAAGCCAGATACGTGCACGTTACGAATGTTGTAGCATCTTGTTCATGGCTGGCACACACGGAACATGTCCTCGCATTCACTCTCTCCGACATTTTGTTAGCTCCATGGAGTAAGGGCCAGAGTTTTACCCTTGTGGCATATGGCATTGAGTCATGTACATCGCATTGCATTGCATGGCCATTGATGATTACATTTACCTGTTATACATCATTATCCTGTTTTGGTGATGTCTTATGTTGCTAATTGAATAATATGATATATTGAGATGTATGGTATGCATGATTGTTTATGTTGTTGCCTTGTGTGTCGTCCCATTCTTACTTTTGCTGTTTTGTTATGTTGATGATTGGGAATCTCACCTATATCTGTATCTCTTTTCTGCTTGTGTTTTCTATTTCTCCTTGAGAAGATGGGCGTGACGATGATTCAGCTCGACGTTTACCTTGAGTCCGGAGGGGGTACTCCTTATGTTGTTTGTTTTGGCCAGGCTGTGTCCAATTGTCAGTCATGTCTTTTGAGGAGCTGCGTCTCTTAGTACTTACTTATGTACTTATTTTAAGTTAGGCTTGGACCTATGTCTGTATTCTATACTTTCTCTATTTTTGCACTTTACTTATGCATGATTCCAAGAAATGTATGGCGAACCTAAGTTTACTTATTATCACTTAATTTACTAATTAACTCATTCCATCTTTACGAAAAGAAAACAAAAGAAAACCCATATTTTTCGCATTAATATTATTTTCGGCCTTATAATTGTTCGGGAGTGTGACACTCCGGAAAGGGTGTTACGTTATTTGGTATCAGAGCTGGCCGAGTCTTTTAGGTTTGTGGTTTTGGTCTTTCTTGTTTATGCTATGTGTTCTCTGTGTGTTACTCTGTTATTATCTCCGCAAGGAAAATAATGTTGTTTGCTTTGTTTGTGTTGCGGTCCCTTAGGCTTGCCAATTCTGGTTTTGCAGGTAGCAATGGCTGCTCAAAACCTGAATGCTACTGTGAACGCCATACGGGAGGTGGCTGCTGTGATGGTCCAACGGGATGAGCGAGCTGCTGGGGTTAGAGGACTGGATGAATTCCTCCTTAGGAACTAACCTCAGTTCAAGGGTGAGTTTGATCCTGAGAAAGCTGAGCGTTGGATCCAGACACTTTGGAGAAGATCATTGGAGCTATGAGGTGTACGGAGAACGACACAGTTGTCTACGCAACTTATATGCTGGTGGGAAGGAGCCCGTCAGGCGCTGATGCATGATCAACAAGTTATAGACTGGAATCTGTTCAAAGGGAAGTTTCTAGAAAAGTACTTTCCTGCAAGTGTGAGGCATGAGAAGGAGATGGAGTTCCTCCAACTGAAACAAGGAGGAATGTCTGTAGCTGAGTACGGGGCCAAGTTCGAAAGTTTGTCAAAGTTCTCAAGCTACTTTCTGGATAACCCAAGAGAAGAATGGAAATGCAGGAAGTTCGAAGGGGGTCTGAGGCTAAAGTTGAAAAAGGCTGTGGTTCCTCTGGAGATATCTGTATTTCCTAAGCTGATGGAGAAGTCTTGTTTGATCGAGAGCTTGGAGCCTAGCAAGGACAAACGAGCACAAGGCTCTGGACTGGCTAGATTCTATAAAGGCAGCAGCGGTCATAACAACAAATCACGATGGAAACCCTATCCGAAGAAGCAGGATCAACAACAACGTTCTGTAGGAGAAAGTTGTGGGGGTTTCAGTCAGCCTGGAAACACCCCAACCAAGTGTTTGAAGTGTGGATAGAATCATGCCACAAGAGACTGCTCAATCAAGGGGATTATATTCTTCAGGTGTAGGAAATCAGGGCATATCTCCTGACACTATGTTCAACCAAAAGCAGAACCGTCTGTTAACAATGTGCAAGCAGCAAGGCCTAAGGCGAAGGGCAGAGTTTATACTGTGAGTGGTGCTGAGGCTTCTCAGAATGAGGACTTGATCTAAGGTCAGTATGTCATGGAAGGTAAAACTTTGACTGTATTGTTTGATTCAGGTGCAACGCATTCCTTTATTGCCTATGCTTGTGTGAACCTTTTGGGATTATCTGTGTCTTCCTTACCTATTGACTTAGTGATTTCTAACCTACTGCAAAGCCTGTTATAACTACTAAAGTTTGTTTGAACTGTTCTATTACCGTAGAAGATAGAAAGTTTTTGATTGACTTGATCTGTTTGCCTCTTTCGCAAATGGATGTAATCTTAGAGATGAATTTGGTTATCTTCTAACCATATCCTATTAGACTGTGCAAACAAATCCTTAATCTTTCCTAGTCTGAGAATTCTGGATTTCTGACTGCCAACCAAGTAAAGGCTTCTTTGAGAGAAGGAGCTCAAGGTTGGAGTTCAAGAGCGAGCTAGTCTTAGAGCATGTACCTATCATGAACGAGTTTCCGGAAGTCTTTCCTAAAGATGTACCAGGTTTACCGCCAGCTCGGGACATCGAGTTTTCGATTGACCTTATACCAGGAACAGGACCCATGTCTATGGCACCGTATCGTATGGCGCCTGTAGAGTTGGAAACCTTGAAGGAACAATTGGTGGATCTGTTGGGGAAACAGTTTGTTAGACCTAGTGTATCGCTTTGGGGAGCACCAGTGTTGTTGGTGAAGAAGAAAGAAGGAACTTCTCACTTGTGTGTGGATTATCGCCAGTCGAACAAGGTTACTATTAAGAACAAGTATCCTCTCCCGAGGATTGATGACTTAATGGATCATTTGAGGGGAGCGAAAGTTTCTCCAAGATCGATCTGCAATCGGGTTATCACCAGATTCGTGTAAAGACAGAGGATATACCAAAGACAGCATTTCGAACACGCTATGGGCACTACGAGTACCTTGAGATGCCTTTTGGGGTCACGTATGCTGCCAAAAACAGTGACTGAAATACACAGTTTTGTGAGCTTGGCTGGGTATTATCGGAGGTTCATTGAAGGATTTTCTAAGATTGTAGGACCCCTTACCTAGTTGACCAGAAAAAGTAAAGCTTTCGAATGAACTGAGCCTGTGAGCAGAGTTTTCATGAGTTGAAGAAAAGGCTGACTACTTCGCCAATATTGGTGTTACCAGACCCAAGTGAACCTTTTGAAGTGTATTTTGACGCTTCATACCAAGGGTTAGGCTGTGTAATGATGCAGAATCGGAAGGTGGTAGCTTATGCATCAAGGCAGTTGAAAGTGCACGAAAAGAACTACCCTACCCATGATCTGGAGTTAGCAGCGGTGGTCTTTGAGTTGAAGATTCGGAGGCACTATTTGTATGGTTCGACATTAAATGTCTTCAATGATCATAAGAGTCTTAAGTACTTGTTTGATCAGAAAGAGCTCAACAAGAGGCAGAGACGATGGGTAGAATTTCTGAAGGACATTGACTTCCGTTACAATATCATCCGGGGAAAGCTGACGCTCTGAGTAGGAAAGTGTTACATGTGTCTGCCATGATGGTTAAAGAACATGAGTTGTTGGAACAGTTCAGAGATATGCAGTGGTCAGTATGCCAGGGAGGCTTTGTGTGGGCATGATTAAGTGTCGAGTGATCTGATAGATCGGATTCGAGAGAAGCAAGTGTATGATCAGTATCTAGAGAAAGAGCGAGGAAATCTTAAGAAAGGGATGACGTCTAAGTATAAGGAAGGAGCAGGTGGAATTCTAAGACGAGGAGAACGGGTTTGTGTGCCAATTAACCCAAAGCTAAGGAGGTTAATTTTGGACGAAGCTCATAGGATCGAGTTAAGTATGCATCCATGTCAGACTACATGGGGTACCTTCAAGCATCATATCAGATAGAGACCCAAGTTTTACTTTGCAGTTTTGGCAGAGTTTGCATGAAGCCTTGGGAACAAAGCTACGGTTGAGTTCAGCTTATCATCCCCAAACAGACGGTCAATTAAAAAATGACGATACCATTATTAGAGGATCTGTTAAGGGTGTGTGTGTTGGAACATGCCGGGAGTTAGGAAAGTTTTCTACCATTGATAGAGTTCACCTACTATAACAGTTATCATTCAATTATAGGGATAACACCCTATGAAGCTTTATACGAATGACAGTGCAGAACACCTTTGTGTTGGTATCAGGACGGAGAAAGTGCTTCGTTAGGACATGAACTAGTGCAGCAAACAACTGAAAAGGTAAAACTGATTCAAGAAAAGATGAGGACAACTCAGAACCGACAGAAAAGTTATGCTGATAAAAGATGTAGGCCCCTTGAATTTGAAGAAGGTGATTATGTGTTTGTGAGAGTCACTGCAACGACTGGGGTTGACAGGGTCCTTAAGTCCAGAAAACTTACTCCGAAATTCATCGAACCTTATCAAATTCTTCGTCGGATAGGTTCGGTAGCTTACCAAATAGCTTAACCACCTTGTCTATCCAACCTTCATAATGTCTTTCATGTTTTGCAATTACGAAAATATAATCTGGAAACCAGTCATGTCATAAAACCTGATTCAGTACAGCTAAAGATAACCTGACCTATGAAACACTGCCTATTAAGAATGAAGACAGAAGAGTAAAGCAACTACGAGGGAAGGAGATATCCTTGGTCAAGGTTATCTGGAACAAGACTTGAGGTGATGCCACATAGGAGTTGGAGGAAAGGATGAGGGAACAATTTTTGCATCTCTTCTAAGGTAAATTTCGAGGACAAAATTTCTTTTTTGAGGGTAGTGTTGTAACATCCCAAAAATCCTATATCTGTCTTTTATCTATTTGTGTGAATAACTTGACTGAGAACACAATCTGACTAATAATAATCTTAAAATTATTTAATAATTGAAAATTCATATTTGAATTTCAATAATGAACTTAATGACCATAAGATATTGTTTTGAGCCTGTTATGTTGTTTTGAGTCGGAACTGGTAAAAATATTATTATTTTAATCGGGACTGTTTTACCTGGGGAAGCGTGCCAGGGTTGGGGATTAATCGGGCCTGGGGCCAGGAGGTTACTCTGGCCCGGAGTTGGTAGATGTCATGACTACTTATCACATTTCACGAGCCGATGTCACCTTTTTGTCAATTCATGACAACCTTTCAACTTTGTCAACTTTTCTTTTGGTTAATCTCATCACCTTTTACTATGGAAGCAACACATATGTACCTTCCTCCATCTTCACCCTTCATTTCTCTTACGAAATTTCCATCAACTTTAACCAAGATATTGGTCATAACACACCAAGGCCATTCAGCCATTTGGTCCCCAAAAACACCATCCAACTTCATTTTACTTTTTCTAAAGATCAAAGCTTTCATTCCTCTAGTTTTTCAAATATTCTCTCTTCTCTTCATATTCAGCCACCACCTCTTAAATCATTAACCAAATTTCATTTTCCATTTCTAAGATCGTAATTCACCTTGGCTTGATCTAAGGATCAACTTTGTTGAAGGAAGTTTATTGATTTGGAGAAGTTTGTTCTTCAAGCTCAAGAACATCATCCAAACCTTGAAGTTGTTCTTGTGTTGGTGAGCTTCTAAATCTTTTTCCTTTTCATTTCCTTACTTATTACCTTAAGTAATCATCTTCTAGTTCTTCATTTCCACGCAAACAAGTTCAAGATCTTACCTTTTTTTTTCCTATAGGGTTCGACCACTTCTCTTTTTAAGGAGCTTGGAGTTTCTTTCACTAAAACCTCTTCACTGAAGGTATGTGGGAGTAAACCTCATCACACCAAAATTGGTGGAAGATGAAAATGGTTGTTTATGTTTTGTGTGGGTGAAGCCCTAGCTTGGTTTCACTACTTTGTTGGTGAAGTTCTCTATGAGAACATGTTTGTAATAAGATTTCTATGCTTATTTTGTGTTTTATGGTGATATATGTTTGGTTGGAAAAATGTTTTCATGTATGTTGAAAACCATACTTTGATCTCTAGATCAAGTAAGGATTTTTATGCTTGTTTATGGTTGAATGGTGTATGATTATTGCTCATCATATTATTGTGAGTATTTTGAGCTATTACTTAACATGTTGGTGAAGCAAAATCTTCACATCCTTGTTAATACTAGCATTCGGCCATCGTAGCAAGAAAAGGAAGAACATGAGCTTGTTCTTGAACTTCAATTTTGTGAAAGCTAATAAGTGTTTCGGTAACCTGTGTTTCAAAAACAAATAAGGAGTAGTTTTGATCCAAAGATCAACTGAGGTTTTGGCCCTTACTGTTTTTAACTAAGGTGAAAATGTGTTTTATGTTAGTCACAGTTTAATCAATTAAATAAGTGTTTTAAAAATAAAATGATAAAAGTGATTTCATTAAAGTAAAATTAAAATGAGGTTACCTTAGGTTTAATAAGATGTCACATTCATTTTAAAACTAAGTTATCATTCAACCTTCAAAGTATAATGAGGTCTTTGTCCTAAAGTTTTGATTTAATTGAATCATAATTTGGAAAGTAAAAGGAATACTACTTCTTTTACGCTAACTTAGATCACAGTTTTAAAGTAAGTTAGAAAGGAAACCTCTTTTCAAATTAGTTGAATTATTTTACTTCAAGTAAGTAACTAAGTTCTTACGAAATCAAATTAGTTTTCAATTAGAAAGGTTTTTGGTTTACAAAGTCTTTAATCAAGATTTTTCAACTCAATCATAAAGTTTTACACACGAAAACACTAAGTTAAGTAATTAACTTAGAGAAAAGGGAAAGAGATAATCAAGTATAGGCTATGGTGGAACAAGACCATACATTATACCATGGATGAACTATTTCGTCAATGTCTTCGTATGACTTAAGTGAATCAAGACTCATTTCATTAATTGAAACTCAAAGAATCTCTAAGTTAGAAAGGATCAAAGACTTATCTAAGAGGATTCTCAATCCTTCTTCATAACACTTAGGACTTGAGACATAAATTCATAAGACACCAACACAAACATTGAACGTTTTGGGTTGAAATAGTAGTTCGATGATGGACCGATGATTCGGATCTGAGGAAGTCATTCAACTATTTTATTCTTGTGATGACTCGATCCCAGAGGGATCACGAGATTTACTCGGTGGGTAAAAGTTTTAAAATGTTAACAACGTATATAGGTCGTAAGGAAGAGAACCTTAGAGAATCTTGAAATTTATCTGGTGGATAGACATGGCTTTATCACATCTGTTTTGTGTAAGCATGGGCATTTCATTGCATGAGTCTGTAAGGCCTTGAGCCTCAGAGTTGAGCTTACACCCTAATGCTGATGTGAATCTTACGGTGACGTTTTAAATAGTCTTGGAGGTATCAAGGTTGGAAAGGCTGACATGTGACCTTCTGTGCGGTGGCGACTCTGAGCAATACACTGATATTCTCAACTAGATGTCATACTTTTCATGTTTGGTGTAGAGTGTTTCCGTAAAAGTCAGATACGTGCACGTTACGAATGTTGTAGAATCTGGCTCATGGCTGGCATACACGGAACATGTCCTCCCATTCACTCTCTCCAACGTTTTGTTAGCTCCATGGAGTAGGGCCCAGAGTTTTACCCTTGTGGCATATGGCAATGAGTCATGTACATCGCATTGCATTAAATGACCGTTGATGATTACATTTACCTGTTATACATCATTATCCTTTTTGGTGATGTCTTATGCTGTTAATTGAATAATATGATATAATAAGATGTATGGTATGCATGATTGGTATGTTGCTACCTTTTGTGTCATCCCATTTTTATTTCTGCTGTTTTGTTGTGTTGATGATTGGGAATCTCACCGATATCAGTATCTCTTATCTGCTTGTGTTTCCTGTTTCTGCTTGAGAAAATGGGCGCGACGACGACTCAGCTTAACATTTACCTTGAGTTCGGAGGGGGGACTCCTTATGTTGTTTGTTTTGGCCAGGCTGTGTCCTGTTGTCAGTCATGTCTTTTGACATGCTGTGTCTCCTAGTACTTATGTACTTATTTTCACCTATGTCTGTATTTTGTACTTTCTCTATTTCTGCACTTTGCTTATGTGTGATTCTTAGAAATGCATGGTAAACCTAAGTTTACTTATTATTACTTACTTTACTAATTCCATTCCATATTTACGAAAAAGAAAAAAGAAAACCCATATTTTCTACATTAATATTATTTTTGGCCTTATAACTGTTCGGGAATGTGACACTCAGGAAAGGGTGTTACACTCCTCATCGGACTCCAGCATATAGGTGGCGATGTTCACCTTTTGTGTGTCTGCGCACCTCATAACCCAAAAGATCTTCTCTAAATTCAGCAACCACTCCTCTGCCTCAACTGGATCAGTAGTACCCCGGAAGGCTGGCGGATCATTCTTCCTAAACTCTAAAAGTCCCATGTACTGCGGATCCTGAGCTGTGACTGCTATAGTGTTAGGTACATTGCCGTTTTCCCTCATCTGATGGAGAGTTTGCTCTTGCATAAATCTGGCCATTTGGGCCAAAGCTGCCGCAAGTGCACCATTTGTAACATCCCTGATTTCTATAAGTTTAATCGAGTTGGTTAATCTCGATTACGGCTTTGATTGACTGTGTGATTGGTTATGTGTTAGTTTAAGACCTAGTTGGAAGCTTGGGAATAGGCTTGAATCATGTTGGAAGTGTCTAAGGAGTAACGCGAGAAACTGGGGAAGTTAGAAGTCTAGAAGTCTCTTCCCAGCTGAACAGAACGCTCAAGCATGGGAAGAGTCCACGCTCAAGCATGCCAACGCTTAAACGTTGTCATGTTGCACGCTCAAGCGTGCTACATGGTGTGCCAGCTGGTGTGAATTTTGATGTGTGTTGGACACGTGTTAGGCCAGGGAGAAGGCGGAGAGGACGAGGCTCCAGGATCAAGCATGGAAGAACCCCACGCTCAAGCGTGGGCATGCTCAAGTGTGAAGAACTCCACGCTAAAGCATGGACAGCCGAGTAACTTATGTGTTTTACTTCTCTTCTCTTCATTTTGTGCGAAAATCTCTTAAGTCCAGAGAGTTCTTCCTGCTGCTAGAGAGAGACAAGGGTGTTAGAGTGAGAAAGCTTGATTCAGAGGCGATCGAGGTCTCGGAACAAGATTCTGACAACACCGTGGTGATCGTGACGATGAAATCTTCAATTCCGACCGAACGATTTCTCGTTTCGCTCAAGGTAAACTCGAACCCCTAACACATTGACCTTAGTGTTCTTCACGTTCTTCGAGTTTCTTCCTTTTCTCTTTGGCTTTGAGATTGCCCTAAGGTTAACACAATTGCCTACGTGTTGTTCCCATGATTTAAGCAAAGTTCGAGGCCACGTTCGAGGTGCTTGAGGCGCTTGAGGGCGTGACTGTGGAGGCTCTTGGGGCTGTTGAAGCTGCATGTGGTATTATGGTGGTGTTGTGGTGATCGCATTGAAGTTCACATCAACTTTTCAGGTGGGGAGAAAGAGTATTGATGTCGTCGGAAAGACAAGAGTAGTGTAGTAGTTGTTGTTGTGTGTAGGGGAGCCCTAAACCCTACTAGAGGTTGAGACCTGACAAAGTACCTAAATCCAAGGTTTAGCTTACTTTGGGCTATCACCGTTAAGATTATACCCTAGGTTAGACAACTGTTTATCGAGGTTGAATAGTGTTAATTGTTGCTATGTTGATTGCTGTGTTATTTGACTACCTGTCTAAGTGCCTATATGTCTATTTTGCCTATTTGATATGCTTTAAATGTTATGCTAGCTGTTGTTATGATTGTCGCATACGTTGTGTTATGGTTGTAAGCCTATTGTGTTGTCGAGTGGCTGTGAGCTGTGGTGTGATCGAGTTGATACCGTGGATGGTTCCGCTGATGTGTTGTTGAGATTGGAGCTGTGGCTCGTGGACGCGTGGCGGTGGCCGTGTTGATGCGAGGCATCATGATTGGATTTCTGAGTGTTACGCGTGAGGATCTGGTATCATCTCGTTGAGGATGTTTGTTGCATATCAAGGTGGCCAAGTGGCGGGGCCGTATGACGGTAGTATGGGCTGCCAATGTCATGTGAGGTTAGTTGTACCTCAGTGCGGGTACGGAAAGCGGAAGGGGCGGTCTGTGTGGCTTTGGGGATGTAACCAGACTCGGGACCGATCTACAGTGACGAATGGGGTTGCTCCTATCGTGTCGTGATCCCTGAGCAAGCCTGGTTATCCCGACTAATCCCTGAGCTGTTCCAAGTTACAACCTAACGTTCTGAGGCAACCAACACCTTGTTCCTGTGTGGAAGGGGGAGGCACTCTTATTGGTCACGGTGAGCGGTTCGATTTCCTGGACAAACTAACTCTTGTTCCTGTGTGGAACCTTGTGTTGAGAGATTGGCCGACATGCTGCATGGGACTAGTATCCTGAGTAGAGGATTGATATGAGTGAGAGACTATTGGAGATTGATTTTTTTTTGCATATCTTGACTCGAGAGATGGTTGACTGTGTGAATTAGCTGTATAATTGCCATATTTGTTGTGTTTGGTAATTGCTGCATGTTTTACTATGCTATTACTACCCTTACCCCAATAATTGTGGCATAAGTATTCCTATCTCCCTGTTGTCTTCTGTATATTGTTTCTGTTGTTCGTTCGCGTGAAGACGCGAGCTAGTTGAGAACAGAGATGGACCCGAGATCACACCCCTTCATCACGGGGGCACCACAGATACCAGTTCAGCGGGAGCTGGAGATCATCTACCATGATGACCGAGGGTGGCGGGTGGACCCCTCGATGTTCCTAACGGTCTACATGGGGCTGGTTAGTTTGTTGTTCAAGAGCGGCACTCCACCATATGCTGATATTATAGGACCCTTCAGAGTTGTTCAGTTCTTACCCTTTTCCCAGATGTGGCATTAGCCGAGGCATCACGAGCTAGACTTCATGTGGGCGGTGCCAGCAACATCTCACACATCCAGCATGAGTGTTTTCGTGCTGCGAGGCCAGAGGAGGTCAGAGATGTACTTGCGAACGTACCGTCGACGCAAGGTGGTGGTTTCTAGTTCCTCCTCTGAGTACGTCCCTTTGAGGGTCTACCGGCGCACTCATGGCAAGGGACAGGGTAGCTCCAGGTATCCTCGTCGTTGAGAACGTGATGCTGCCAGTGCGTCTTTTGTAGGTCATGAGGTGAGCTTATTTTGATTTATCTCGAGATGGGTGAGGGAGTGCTGGTGAGATTTGGAGAGCTTTTTGAGTCCTTTTGACGTACATGTTTTTATCTTTTCAGTTGTTATGTACATGCCATGTGTATATATACAGTATGATCGCCCTACTGATGGGGCTAGTTATGCATGACTATGTATATAGTTATCCTTACATGTGTGTGACTCTGGCTCTTGTACCTTTTATGTTTTACGCGTGTTTGTAGGTTATTACTTTTCTTACCCGCTTCCTGTATAACGTGTTAACGTCATAATACAATGGGATTAGCTTACATAAGTGGGATCGTCTCACCATTAGCCCCTCGCCTATTAGTTGCCATAACTCTACACACCACCAATCAAACATTGAGTTGGTCTGGCCTAATATCTAAAATAATAGTATACAGCATTTATGACTCTAAGAATCATCCTATGCGCCTAAGTTTTGTTTCAAAAAAAAATCATTATCACAGTCCAATTTAGGATTGATCGAATACCTTTGATACCAAAAATATAATATCATTCGTTACATTAGTAATCTAAGATAAATATTTAAATAAAATATAAAGAAATAAAAATTTTATTTAAAAGATACTGAATAAATACTTAATGTAATATCAAAATAAATTTTTTTCGATCAAAAAGGAAAAGTAGCCTCGTTAAAACCTTATGATACAAAACCCTCCTTAGAGAAAACATATCAAAAAGGAAAAAGAGTATTCCTACCTAAATTTATTAATAAAAAGAAAAAGAATACAAAGAGGCATGTGGGCATTAACCAGACCCATGAATGGAATTATTTAAATCTATAATTAGGAAGTCCTACCCTATTGTTGATAAAATCCTCACTAATAAAATTAGGAATTAAATCCCACCAAATATAATCATGAATAGAGGTACCAAAAGAAGCTAGCTTATCAGCACAGTTATTCCCCTCTCTATAAATATGAGAGCACATGAAATTCATTCTCTGAGTGAGAACTAAACAATTCTTCCACCTGTTTCTTAGTCTCCAAGGAACCAGATTCACATTTTTGAATGCATCAATCACCAATTTGGAGTCACATTCCAACCACAAATTCCTCCAACCTTTCTCAAAAGCTATTTCAATAGCAAGTATAGCCCCAATTATTTCAGCATCTAAGGCAAAAGAAATGCCAATGTTAAGAGCAAAACAACCAAGAGTTGAAGCTCTATATATGTGCAATATCAAAATAATTGTTTACATCATAATCAAATAAATCGAAATAACATAATAAGTTCAAAAGCCTCAAAACCAGGCGTCTAATACAACTCGCATAAAAAGAAATAACTAAACGATAATATAGGTTCTCCTGACACATGCCTAACAATACTAACCAAGCTCTATAAGCTAAACAAATAGTCTTTAAGTCTTTATATGCTCAACGGGGTCGTCCTCAAGATCTGAAAACAATACTACTAATGGGATATATAATCTCAGTGAACAAAAATACAATTATAAAAGGTTTTTGCAAAAGCATTATTCTGTGTCGGTGCCATAACCACATAAACTGTCCATGGTATCTGCTATTTTCCAAAATAATAGCATTATAAAATAGTAAAAATATCTCTATCGCTCAGTCTTTCTCTTGTGGCTGAGGATTCTGAACGAGCAACCTTCGATTCTCTTCAAGTTCCAGTTCAAGAAATCATGGGTAAAGAGAAGGTTCACATCAACATTGTCGTCTTTGGACATGTCGACTCTGGCAAATCAACTACAACTGGCCACTTGATCTACAGGCTTGGAGGTATTGACAAGCGTGTTATCGAGAGGTTGGAGAAAGAAGCTGCTGATATGAACAAGAGGTCATTCAAGTATGCTTGGGTGCTTGACAAGCTCAAGGCTGAGCGTGAGAGAGGGATTACCATTGGTATTGCTTTGTGGAAGTTCGAAACCACTAAGTACTACTGCACAGTCATTGATGCACCCAGACATCGTGCTTTTATCAAGAATATGATCACAGGAACATCCGAGGCTGACTGTGCTGTCCTTATCATTGATTCTACCACTGTTGGTTTTGAGGCTAGTATTTCCAAAGATGGATAGACTCGTGAGCATGCACTGCTTGCCTTTACTCTTGGAGTCAAGCAAATGATCGGTTGCTGTAATAAGATGGATGCCACTAACCCTAAGTACTCTAAGGCCAGGTATGATGAAATTGTGAAGAAAGTCTCTTCTTACCTGAAGAAGGTTGGTTACAACCCAGACAAGATTCCCTTCCATCTCTGGTTTCGAGGGTGACAACATGATTGAGAGGTCCACCAACCCTGACTGGTACAAGGGACCAACTCTGCTTGATGCTCTTGACCAGATCAATGAGCCTAAGAGACCCTCAAACAAGCCTTTCAAGCTTCCCTTGCAGGATGTCTACAAGATTGGTGGTATTGGTACTGTGCCAGTTGGAACTGTAGAGACATGTGTCATTAAGCCTGATGTGTTGGTGAATTTTGGTCCCACTGGACTGACAACTGAAGTTAAGTCTATGGAGATGAACCATGAGTCTCATGGAGGCTCTTCCAGGAGACAATGTGGGATTTAACGTGAAGAATGTTGCAGTGAAGGATCTCAAGCGTGGTTTTGTTGCCTCGAACTCTAAGGATGACCCTACCAAGGAAGCTACCAACTTCACATCCCAGGTCATTATTATGAACCATCCTTTCCAGATTGGAAATGGATATGCTCCTGTGCTTGATTGCCACACTTCTCAAATTGCTGTCAAGTTTGCTGAACTTCTGACCAAGATTGACAGGCGATCTAGTAAGGATCTTGAGAAGGAACCCAAATTTTTGAAGAATGGTGATACAGGTATGGTTAAGATGATTCGTACCAAGACCATGGTGGTTGAGACTTTCTCTGAGTATCCTCCTCTTGGTCGTTTTGCTGTGAGGGACATGCGTTAAACTGTTGCTGTGGGAGTTATCAAGAGTGTGGAGAACAAGGACCCCACTGAAGCCAAGGTCACCAAGGCTTCCCTGAAGAAGAAGTGAGTGCTTTATGCTTCTGCTAGTAGATGTGATCATAATTATGGTTGCAGAAAACTGTTCTCTTACCTTGGTTTACCCTCGGAGATTCCTAGGTGTTTGTTTTTCCAGTTATATTTTCAAGTTTCTGCCGATTTCATGCTGCCATAGCTTTCAAAACTGGGTTCTTGATTGGCGATGGTCAATTGTCATTCTATTATGTTTTTGAGAGTGTTGCTTTTCTTTAATTTCAAGCGACTGTATGAGAATTCCATTTTCACAAGCAGCTATGGGATTTGAGACTGGTCCTTTGCTGCTGAGGGATGCTTTAATTTGTTTTAATTTATAATATAGTTTTGTAAAAAAAAAATAATAATAATAACAATAATATAACTTAACACTGCCGATAAACAACCATCATCAACATATCATAAATCAAATATATCAAAATCTCATAAGTCAAATAATTTTTGAGAATCACAAGCCATATGACTATCTAACATCACTCAACAATGGCGTTCTATTGCATACTGTAAGTTTTAGTCTTCCTAGGGTTCACATGCAAGAAAACTATATAAGATCTTGAAATCTATGATTCTCACATGGAAAGAAGGACTTACCTTTGTCCATGACAGAACTTGATTCTTCACTTCTTGTAGAAACTTGAATAATAATATAAAACTCTTTCTATCTCCTTCCTTCCTTCCTTATGATTCTCTTAATGATGGGAATATTGAAACATACTTCATAGGTAGAGATAGGGATAATTTAGCATCCTTTCCTTATATATATTGCTTCCATCAAGCAATATATCTCTTCATAAAATAATGTGCCCTTTGAATTCAAACACCAACTAATGTGTCCTTTCATTTAATTATTAAATCATCACTTATATTTATTACATGAGACAAATAATTCTTACATTCTCCCACTTGGCTCATATGATGAAGTATGACTTCATGGTTTAATACAACATCAAACATATTGCGCCTATACAAGGACATACATCGATTACGTCATAAGTCATAGCTAAGAATAAGAACCAATAAGAGTCATGGTGGTCATACATCATTACTTCGACGTAGTCCCTTCCATGTACCACTATATTAGTCTTTTCCCTAACATGACACTTTCATGGGAAATACATAATGTCATTTTTACGAACATCATTTGTTTTCAATATTATCAATTGCATGCATATACATAAGTAGAAAACAGAAAATTCAGAAACAAGTACATCAATGATCTCAGAGTATCAAATATTCATCAATAACATAAACATCATAATTTAACATTCGCTAGCAGAAGTAATGCCCATATTCTCTACATGGCCAGCAAATACTTTAGGCGGTAACCCTTTCGTCAAAGGGTCTGCAATCATAAGATTAGTACTAATATGTTCAATTGACACTCTACGTTTCTGAACTTCTTCTTTAACGGCAAAGTATTTCAATTCGATATGCTTAGCACCTTTGGAATACTTGTCGTTTTTAGAGAAGAAAACTGCTGCAGAATTATCACAATAAATTTTCAGCGGCCTGGTAATGCTGTCGACTATCCCAAGTCCTGAAATAAAGTTCCGCAACCAATTAGCCTGAACAGTGGCCTCGCTCCATGGTGGATGCAGCAATGACTGACTGCTTCGCACTCTTCCACGATATTGCCCCTACAGCTAAAAGGTACATATAACCAAATGTAGACTTTCTTGTATCTACACAACCAGCAAAGTCTGAATCTGAATATCCAATCACTTCAAGGTTCTTAGATCTCCTATAAGTAAGCATGTGATCCTTCGTCCCTTGCAAATACCTCAAGACTTTCTTTGCAGCTTTCCAATGATCCAATCCTGGGTTACTTTGGTATCTACCCAACATACCAATTGCAAAGCTAATATCTGATCTCGTACATGTTTGAGCATACATCAAACTCCCAACAACAAATGCATAAGAATATTTTCCATCTGTTTCCGTTCCAATTCATTCTTTAGACATTGCAAAAGACTAAATTTGTCTCTTTCTGTGTTGGGATAGGAGACGCTGAACATTTCTCCATTCTAAATCTCTCTAAAACTTTGTTAATATATGCTTTCTGAGACAAGCCTAACAGTCCTTGTGATCTGTCACAGAATATTTCTATCCCAATCACATAACTTGCCTCACCCATGTTTTTCATTCAAAGTTGTTAGAGAGAAATTTCTTAGTCTCACTTAATAGACCAAGGTCATAAGTTGCAAGCAAGATATCATCAACATACAGAATTAAAACAATAAACTTACTCCCACTGACCTTTAGATATGTACATCGATCAACAATGTTTTCCTTAAACCCAAAGGACATAATGGTATCATTGAACTTGAGATACCATTGTCGGGAAGCTTGCTTAAGACCATATATTGATTTCTTAAGTTTACACACCATGTGTTCCTTTCCCTTTTCTACAAACCCCACTGGTTGATCCATATAAACATCTTCCTCTAAATTCCCATTCAAAAAGGCAGTCTTTACATCCATTTGATGTAACTCAAGGTCATAATGAGCTACAAGTGCCATGATAATTCTAAAGGAATCTTTCTTGGAAACCGGTGAAAAAGTCTCCTTATAGTCAATGCCATCTTTCTGAGTAAGACCTTTGGTGACAAGTCGAGCCTTATAATGTTCAATATTGCCATGAGAGTCACGCTTAGTCTTAAAGACCCATTTACACCCAACTCTCTTACATCCTTCAGGCAATTCCACAAGGTCCCACACACAATTATGTTCCATTGATTTAAGCTTATCTTTCATGGCATCTAACCATTTATCAGAATTATCACTATTAATGGCATCTGAAAATGAAACTGGATCATTATCAATTCCTAAGTCATTTTCCGACTCTTGCAGATACACCACATAATCATTCGGAATAGCAGACCTCCTTTCTCTTTGGGATCTTCTTAATGCTATTTCCTGTGGTTGTTCAACTACAGGTTCATTGGCAATTTCGGGATCATTATTTTGTTGTTCTTCATTATTGTTATGCAATTCAACACAGGGAACAACAACTGTAGAAGTAGAAGCATGAGTCACTGGGACTAGTATTCTGACTTCCTTAATCTCCACATTTCGTGAAGGTTTACTCCCACTATTTTCACCATTTTCAATGAACCTAGCATTTCCAGATTTAACGATTCTTGTACTATGGGTAGGACAGTAAAATCTATAACCCTTAGATTTTTCTGGATAACCAATGAAATATCCACTGATTGTTCTTGCATCCAGTTTCTTTTCTTGTGGGTTATATATTCTTATTTCTGCCTGACAACCCCAAACATGCCGGTGTCTTAAACTGGGTTTCCTACCTGTCCACAATTCAAAAGGTGTCTTTTGAACTGCCATACTAGGAACCCTATTTAACAAATACATGGCAGTTTTTAAGGCATACATCCACAATGATACAGGTAAAGATGAATTACTTAACAAACTCCTAACCATTTCCATTAAGGTTCGGTTACGCCTTTCTGATACACCATTTTGTTGTGGTGTTCCTGGCATTGTGTATTGAGCACAAATACCACGCTTTTCAAGGAATTTAGCAAATGGACCAGGGTGTTGTCCTGATTCGTCATATCTTCCATAATACTCACCACCCCTATCCGATCTGACGATTTTCACCTTTCTGTCCAATTGTCTTTCAACCCCATTTATGTAAATTTCCAAGGCATTTACTGCTTGAGATTTCTCATGCAATAAATAAACATATCCATAACGTGAAAAATCATCAATAAAGGTGATAAAATATTTTTCTTTATTAAAAGAATTGACGTCGAAAGGTCCACAAAAGTCAGTGTGTATGATTTCAAGAAGCTGAGTATTTCTTGTGGCTCCTTTCTTTGTGTGTTTTGTGTGTTTACCTTTAATACAATCCACACACACATTAAGATCAGTAAAATCTAAATCCGGAAGGATTTCATTCTTTACTGATCGTTGCATTCTTTCTTTGGAAATATGTCCCAAACGCTTATGCCACAAGTAAGCAGAACATTCATCCACTAAACTATGTTTAGTGCCAACATTATGATGCAAGGTCATAAGTGTTTCAACATATAAATTATCAAGATTCAATTTATATAAACCATCACAAAGTATACCAGATCCAATCATAGAGGTATACTTATACAAACTGAAACAACCATTACCAAACTTAAAAGAGTATCCAACAACATCAAGTTTAGAAATTGAAACTAAATTCCTAGAAATATTAGGTACATACAAAGTCTCAAATAAATCTAAATGATGCCCAGTGTCCAAGATCAAACGATAAGTCCCGACACCTTCCACTGGAACTTTCTGTCTATTCCCCACGAAGACAAATTTTTCATTTGGCTTTATGGTTTGGATCGTAAGGAATCCCTACATCGTATTAGAAACATGAGTTGAACATCCAGAATCAATCCACCAAGTATTATGGGGAACTTCAGTTAAATTTGATTCAAAACATACATAAGCATTAAGCTCACCTTTCTTTTCGAACCAAGCCTTACGCTTTGGGCAATCCTTCTGGAAATGTCCAGATTTCCCACAGAAATGGCATTTGTTGCTCTTCGGTTATTTCTTCTGGATATTGATAGAGGACTCACCAACCTTTAATGGTCCTTTTCCCTTTCCATGTTTCTTTCCAAATTTCTTTCCAGCTCCTTGATGATTCACTAGATGAATGGAGTGGTTCCCTTGATTCTTGAGTCGGGTTTCCTCTTGAACTAACATACTATGCAGTTCATGCACATTCCATTTATCCTTTATGGTGTTATAGTTCATTTGGAAAGGACCATACTCAAACAGTAGTGAACTCAATATGAATTGCACAAGAAAACCATCATCAACTGCCATTCCCAGTGACCTAATTCTTGCTGCAATATTTGTCATTTCAGTGACATGTTCATGCATGGTACGAGAACCATCAAATTTCATGGTGGTTAACGTACTCATTAATGTCCCAGCAAGAGACTTGTCAGCAGTTTGAGAGCATTCTTCCACAGATTTCATAAATTCCTTAGCACTTTCAGTTTTGGGAAGACTTGACCTCATGTTACTTGCTATGCTCATTCGCATAAACATCAAACTAAGCCTGTTTGACTTTTCCCAAGCCTTATAATGGATTTTCTCTTCATTGCTGCTATCATCAGTAATAGCAGCAGGTTTCTCAACTTGAAGAGCAAGATCAAGATCCAATACACCAAGGTGAAATTGAATTTGTTCACTCCATTCAGGAAAATTCAACCCATTAAAAACCGGAACAGACATAGCTTGTGAATGCAAAGAAATAGGTACAGATACTGCAATTAATACATGCTCAACATTAGTACTTTGAGTTATAAACTAATATGCAATTAAAATTCAGACAATACATAAACATTCTATATATATATTAATGTTCTCCTTTGGGAGATCCACCAATATACAACATAACAAACATAAAGATGCTATTAAATTTAACATTTATTTGGCATGTCATATGCATCAATCAGAAATACTTATTATCTTAGGATATATAAATAAAACTAATAATGCACACACATTACCAACAATCATGTCCATTGATTATAAGAACAATTAATCAACCTTTGGGTGATCCAGAAATGTCTTATAATAATGAACTTCAATTAACCCATAAATAAATAATCAAATTTTAGCATCCATACAATGGGTAATTGAAATAATATTATCATTAATTTGGAATCAAATAAACATACAAGTTTGATCACTTTGGTTATTAACAAACTTTACATAATAGTTAGTTCCATTTTATTTATTTAAAACAAAAAATAAAATAAAATAAAATTATTGGGCGCATCCGTGTTGCATTATACAGCGAACCCGAATATCTTTCTATGCGAATTTCTTCCGATGTCAACCGCATTTCCACACAGTGCGATCGTATGTACTTAACGATGCCATTGCATGGTCAATACTTTTCACAGTTTAAGCATCGAAACATGAATTCATTTGCAGCAAAACATTTTTGCAGAAATGGCTAAATATATTCACAAAACCCAATACATAATAAATGGCTTTTATGAATTTAGGCAAGTCTTTCACAAACTCATGCAATTTGGTTTAGAAAAGAAAACGGTGAGGGTCCTCATCATTCTTTTGATTTTGTATAATTACACAAATAAGTAATATAATCATGCGCAAACATTCACATACGATAATCAGCGAAATAATTTCAAATTAAATTGGAAACCTCTCATGTAGTGGAAAATCAAGATCACAATAATTTGGGAGAAAATCATCATCAAAGGAAAATCATAAATTCCACAACCTAATGCTCTGATACCACATGTAAGTTTTAGTTTTCCTAGGGTTCACATGCAAGAAAACTATATAAGATCTTGAAATCTATGATTCTCACATGGAAAGAAGGACTTACCTTTGTCCATGGCAGAACTTGATTCTTCACTTCTTGTAGAAACTTGAATAATAATATAAAACTCTTTCTATCTCCTTCCTTCCTTCCTTATGATTCTCTTAATGATGGGAATATTGAAACATACTTCATAGGTAGAGATAGGGATTATTTAGCATCCTTTCCTTATATATATTGCTTCCATCAAGCAATATATCTCTTCATAAAATAATGTGCCCTTTGAATTCAAACACCAACTAATGTGTCCTTTCATTTAATTATTAAACCATCACTTATATTTATTACATGAGACAAATAATTCTTACACATACCTCTACTCAAGAGAGATATTTTGATGTCACCTTCTTTTCAGTGAAATTACTTATTTTTCGATACCACCTATGTGCACTAGCGGTATTACTCATTTTTCGACATCCTAATGTACAACGATGTTGCTTTCGATACCTCATTACGGTGGTATTACATAATTTCGACATCCTAATTCAATGGCAATATGTCATTCGATACCTCTTTCATAGGTGGTATTGCTCACATACCACACGTCATGTATACCGGTCAATTAATCATGCCAAAACAATATATACTATCATGTATCCCAAATAAAGCACGCTAATCAACCAATACACATAACAATCATACATATTGAAACAACCCTTCCTCGGAGGTTCCATTTGGTAACCCGAACTCGAACTCTTAACATTACAGCGTAGGATGATTATAAAAATGCGAAAAATATTAAAAACAACCAACGCTGATACCACAACAACATATACATATAATACATAGATAAAAGTACTGACTCTCTCAGTAGAGCCTACAACAGCCAGCCTCAACTGTCATCAGAGTACGCAACATATACAGATGAAAGCATAGTGATAAAAAAAAAGTACATAAGACTTCCTCTCCTGGCCCCAAAATACATTTCGCTCAAACCCATGTACTGGTCATAACAAAACTAAGACTGCTACCCCAACACGACTCTAGCGAGGATAGCGAGAACTCCCAACTGAAGCTCGCTGCCTCCGATGGTAGGTCTGCAGCACCTCGTACTCCGTCTCGCTCTCTGACATAACGATCTGGCGATGACGGTACTCTCTCATCCTCCGCTCAGCACGACGACGTCGGCCTCAAGCCACATAGCCAGTCCTACAAGATGCACGAGATATCCAACCAGCATCTGAGTCATGGTGATAGTCCCATGGCCTATTCCATAGCCTCTCCAACGGCAGTCTCTGAGCGATACGAAAGTGTCCTACTAAGTAGCTCCTGGACGATCCCCAATCTCGGAAGTACACGGTATTCGGGCCCGTATACACTATTCGTCGCTGAGAGTAATCAATCTTCCAGTAACGGTCATCGCCCTCGTACAGCAACTCAAAATCCCCCAACACTAGAATCCAGGGCTCTCCCGCCAACATCAGGCTGAGTAGATATGCCATCTATCTCCTCTGGCAACTCCTCAACAGGATCTTCTCGTGTGAGCGAGAATAAAATACAACATAAAAAGTATGGGAGATAAGAAACAGCAATAAATCATAAATAAGGAAACAACTATAAAATAAGCTATACTGATAGCAGCACTCAACAACACATAGTGTCAAGCAATCATATCTCAAGCCATTCTCTCTTAGTTACTATCTCTCACACTCATGCAACTAAACAACTACCTGGATGCGATCACGACGCGACATCCCCAACAGATCAAGATGTCCCATTCATCACTGTGCCACCCCTCGTAATGCAAGGTTCGACCAACAGCCTGCGGGCTCAACTTAACTCATGGGTACGACATATTCCCTCGTCCGCAGGCCAAGTTAGAATATTAGCTCGCCGGCAACAACATATCCCCCCGCCCGCAGGCCAGGTTGGGACATTCGCCCGTCAACAACTGATAGGTACGATCATCTCCCCGCAAACAAGATCGATCTCCCATACGCCAACACACTGATGAACAACAACTATGCAACATGAATCTCACCGACTCATCTCAGGATCAACAACTTAGTGTCTCAATCGCAACTTGTACACAACTACAACCAACTTTCTCCGGCATGACCGGGCATCAACGTTACATCTCAACATAAATATATCAACATGATCTCTAGGTTGAGCACTACAACATACATATGTCCTCGAAATCCTCACCAGATGATCATCTCCCAAATTATCAGGAATTACTGCCTATCTCTACTCATACAACAATAATCACAACTATCATATCATAGGCAATCATAAGCATGCCCAATAATCATATTCATCGTATCTACTCATAGGCATATCAACTCATAGTAAACATTCAAGTAACCCTAAACATGTTACTAAGCACACATGCACATCAACAGATATCATCTTGAGCATACCAACACAAGCATACAACCTCGACATTTCGTAAAATCAACCTATCGGCGATAAACCAACAATGCCTAAAACTACATCGATACCACCGACTAGTAGTCGCCAATGTGAGTTAGGTGTTGTCGGTTACTCAACCACTAGTAGGGTTTAGGTCACCCTACTCATATCAATATATATTATTTTATTCTTTCCTCCCCAACGATATTATGGTTCTTTCTCCCACCTGATAGCAAAAATAACAACGACCACAAACTCAACGAGCTCCATGAACTCTCCACCAACCATCACAGCCGCGGTCTCCTTCTCCAAAAGGGTCCCGAACATAACTTCAAAATTTGCCCTAATCACAGAAACAACACGTAGACTATAACATTAACCCTAATACGAAGTTATAACCGTGAATAGAAGCTAGAAAAAAGGAAGACATTGTATAACCACAATGTAGGTAGATACGGAACCTCGGCTTACCCTTGACGAATCACGAAAGTAAACTGGTAGAATCGAAGAAAAGAAAGAGTTAATTGTGAAAACACCAATGGAACTACGATCGGATCAACGAGCGGACTACCACTCAGAATCAAAGCTCCAACTATCACCTCTGCCCTCTCAACCTCTATCTCGAACTCTTTGTTACAAATGGAGAAGGTGAAAACTTCTCCTCGGTGAAAATGATGAGGTATATATAGGAAAAATATTTTACTGTCGACTCTTTAGGGTTGGAATTCTCCATGCTTTAGTGTTCCAGCGCTTGAGCGTTGGCTCCTCCCACGCTTGAGGGTTGACGTTTCCTCACCGCCAAGGCACCGCCTATCATGTGCCAGTCGCAACGCATAACCGACACATGTCACTTTACGTCCCATCACTACCAGTCAACTGGTTAGAGTGGCCACGCTTGAGCATCCACCCTTCTCCACACTATAGCGTTATCACGCTTGAGCATTCTCTTGCTCCACGCTTCAGCGTTCTGTTCAGAGTCACACAGTCTTCATCCTTCTCTAGTTCAATTCAACCCCAACTCTTAACCTACCTTCTAAGCACATCATCAAACCAACATACATTAATGCATTTAATCAAGGTGATGAAAATGAGGATGTTACATCTCCACTCTCCTTAAAATAAATTTCGTCCTCGAAATTTGACGTACCTTAAAATAGATGTGGATATTGCTGTTGCATATCTTCTTCACGTTCCCAAGTAGCATCTCGTGTAACTTCATCCCATATGATCTTGACCAACGGAATTTGTTTACCTCTGAGTTCCTTAACCCTTCTATCCGCAATCCTTACTGGAAAGGCCTCATGCTCAAAGTTCTTTCTTAACTGTACTGACTTTGGTTCTAAGACATGTGAGGGATCGAGGTAATATTTTCTCAACTGAGATACATGAAAGATATCATGAAGGTTGGATAGGTTTGGAGGTAAAGCAACATGATAGGATACAGGACCAATTCTGTAATACCCCGATTTTCGAGTTTTCCTTTTAATCAGTATTTATGAACTTATATTTTATTCGAGGTCTTAGGAATGGAAATAAAATATTCTGAGACCATGATCATGCTCAACGATATCGTAGGAAGCTACGATTAAGTTTTGAGTCGAAAACTCAAACGGAGTCCGGTCTGCGTTTTTACACTGACAGTATGATTTTACTGCTCAGGAGACATCAGATGAACCCGTGAACGAGACAGTAAGTCTTAGTATTCGATTCTCTACATTTTGGTTAAATTTCACAAAAACTTCAAAAAAAATCATTTCCTGACCTCCGTTCGAGCGATATCCTCGATCGGTTGGAGAACGGAGCCGCGTCCCGACAACGGATGATCTTGATATCACATCATGTGAACTCACTTGGGAGAGCATGCCAGAGTTGTCATGACAATCGGGAATTTCGAGATGCAAAATTACCAAAATACCCCTAACTTAAGCCTTTTCACCATTTACCATTTTACCCTTTAACCAAATGACTTTTTTGCCCTTAAGTGAGGTTTTAAAGAGCTGAACTCAGCCCCATTCACGCAGCCAGCCTCACCAAGAAGAACTCCATAGTTGTTCTTGAAGAAAAAATTCATTTCTTCTTGAAAACCTTGATCCACTTGTTGAAATCACTTGATTCCTTGACCAATCTTCCTCCATTCTAAGGTAAGATCACTTCTATCGTCTCGTATCTTCTTGAATCTCTCTCAATCTCAAGATCAAAACTCCATTTTCATGAAACTCATTCTTAGATCCAAAAGTTTGAAAATCCATAGGAAATTATAGGAATATCATTTGGATGTGAAACCAATTTCTTTGAACTCACCTCATCATCCTCTATCTAAACCCAAGAGCTCATGATCCAAGTCTCATCCTAGCTCATTTATCCCAATATGGCCGAACCCTAAGAGTGATGATGAATAGTGTTTTTCATAAAAAATTTTATTTCTAACTCTTGATTCCATCCTTAGCTTTCCTAGTGTTCTTGAATCCAAGTGATGGAAAACCAAATCAATCCTTAGCCTTTTTACCCTTTCATGGCCGAACCCTATGCCTTTTAGGGGAATAAAATTTATGTTTTGATGTTGATTTGTTGTTTGAATTGCATTGTGTTTGATTATCTTAGACAATGCGAACGAGAACGAAGTCGGAGCCGAGAACCGATCGAGTTTGGATTGAACTCTTTTTGTGAGGTAAAGGGAGGTAGTCATTAAACTTTGGTTGTTTCATTGTGCATGTTTGATATATGTATATGATGTCTTGATTATTGAATTGGAGATGAATTTGAATGATGTATAGTCTTGTTTTACTTAATGAAACATATTTGCACCCTTGTTGATAAGTTGTGGCATGGATGCCTTAGTTGATATTATCCTGGATGAGCATAGGACTGGCTATGTCTCGGTAATTATTAAAAGACTCGAAAAATCGAATCAAAGTTTTGAAAACCGTGTTTTGAAAATCAAAAAGTGGTTTTTGGAAAACGTGTTGCTTTTTCAAGAAAAATTGTCTTTCTTTTTGAAAAGTATGTTCTTTTGAAAAGTAAAAATTGGTTTTGTGAAAAGCCATGCAAATCGTGTTTTGTTTCAATAAAGTGTTTTGAAAAGGTGTGAAACCTTAAAAAACGATTTTTGTTTTCAAGAAGGGTGTTTTTCCTAGAAAATGTTCCCTTGATCAAAAAGATGTTTTGTTTCAAGAAAACCAGAGTGTGTTTTGTTTTCCAAAGTGTTTTGAGAAAATGAAACCAAAAGAAATATGATGAACCTTTGAGATGAACCCAAACCTAGTGACCGAGACGTCGGGGCTAGTGTTTTGTGGATTGAGCACTCGGACTTCATGTCCTGTGTTTTGATTTGAGTGGGCTTAATGCCTTTTTGAAACGAGTCGTGGACTTTATGTCTCGCCATTTGAAAGAATGAATGCAAAGAAAACAGAAAACTTTTTGTGTACATGCATGAACCGGAAGACGTGCCATTTGGATCCGAGCTACAACTTTCGTAGTTGAGAATTCAGCCAGTTAAGACCACTGGGTCTATAGGGGCATTTTGTATTCGAAATCCCACAAGTGGCCGGTGGCGTAGCAACCCCGTGCCGTGGTAAATCGGCTACCAAACACGAATGAACTCGATCAGAGACTGGAGTATTCAGGATACGGTTATGACGTGGTACCCTGGAACAATTGGAGTTCGGACCTAAATAGGAAGGCCGACTCATGAGAACAACTGTGTTACGGGTGTTACTACGGCCTATCGCTCGATGTTGGGAAGTTAGAATCTCCGGAGTACATGAATTAGAAAGATGATATTGAAGTCTCATGCATTATTATAACTGATGATAGTGTTTGAGATGTCGTATTGTGTTATATAGATAAATGTTCATATAGCTGTTTTATGCTATTTGTCGCTTGTGCGGCTATCGTGATAAACTTTATATGAGTATCTCACCTTTTCCTGTACATATTGGACACCTTGTTATGTTTTTGGAACACATGTACAAATGTTGATCATAGGTCCCCGCGCAGACGTGATTTATTTTGAGTGTTGCTTCATTCTTCTAAGATTGGCCTTCTAGATCGCGAGGCGAGACTGGGTGTCGTGTCGCGAGGCAGAGAGGCTGTGCTTTACTGATCAGGCAAAGTTTCTGGCTCGCAAGGCTAGCATAGGGTTGCCTGGCGAGTACCCTATTTTGTCTTTTCCCTTACTTTATTCAGTTTCCCACTAGCACTTGATACACGAATTTATGCTTCCATATTAAGGTATGAATGGTTTGCCTTGTAGGGAAACATGAATCTTCGAGGTGGACGGGGTGGAGGTCGCGGCACTGCTGACAACAATGCTGATGACAACAACATGAATCGGGCTATCCAGGCCATGGCTGATATGGCGGCTGCTGTTGCTCAACAGACAGCTACGGTGGCTCAACAGAATCAACAGAACCAACAAAGAGCTGATCTTGCTGCTGGGGCCAGAGGGTTAGTCGATTTTCGGCATCATGATCCTCCGCAGTTTCACGGGGACTGTGACCCGGAAAAGGCTGACCTATGGCTGCAAGAAATAAAGAAGATCTTTGTTATGTTGCACTACCCCGAGGGAGTGAAGGTGGACTATGCCACGTTCCTGTTTCTGGGTGACGCAGAGTATTGGTGGGGAGGAACAAACAGCTGCTGAAAGCCAACAATCAAGAGATCACTTGGGGAGTATTTCGCACCAAGTTTGGACAAGTACTTTCCCCAAAGTGCCAGAGCCGAGAAGGAGCAAGAATTTCTGAAGCTGCAGCAGAGGGACATGACTGTCGGGGAATATGCGACGAAGTTTGAATCACTCTCCAAATATTTCCGCTTTTTCCAAGCTCAGCCTGACGAGGACTGGAAATGCGAGAGGTTCGAAGGCGGTCTGCACTTCGAGATCAAGGAGTCGGTGTTACCACTGGAGATCCGTACCAAGCCTTGGTGGAGAAGTGCAGAAAAATGGAAAAGATGAGAAGTGGAAGAGAGAACAAGAGTACTGCAGAAGGACCGTCTAGGTCAAGGAACCCGAACCAGTACCAGCAACAGAAAGGGAAGCAGTCCCAGAAGAAGCCGTATTCCTGACCTCAAGGGAATAGTCAGAAACAGCAATCTTACCGTCCTGTTGCTTCTGCTTACGGTGGTGGGAGCAGAAACGACCACAACCAGGGCCGAGCCCAGAGATATTTCAAGTGTGGGCAACCCAGACACCCAGCTGATAGCTGCAAGTTGAAAGGAGTTCTATGTTTCCAATGCGGAGAAATAGGACATTTTACGAGGGAATGCCCTACACCAAAACTCGAGCCGACTATCAACAACATGCGGACTGTTAGACCCACAGCGAGGGGAAGGGTTTATACCATGAGTGGCGTTGATGCTTCCAAATCTGATGATCTCATACAAGGTAGTTGCATCATAGCTAGTAATCTCCTAACTGTACTATTTGATTCGGGTGCGACGCATTCGTTCATCTCTTTGAATTGTGTGAGACAATTAGAGTTGCTTGTTTTTTCGTTGTCTTTTGATTTGATTGTCACAACTCCAACTGCTAAGCCTGTTACTGTTAATACAGTATGTTTGAATTGTCCTGTTATTGTTCATGATAGGAACTTTCTTGTTGACTTAATATGTTTGCCTTTGACTCAATTGGATGTGATCCTAGGCATGGATTGGTTATCTTCCAATCATATCCTTTTAGACTATGCACATAGAATCTTAGTTTTTACTGACCCTGAGATTTCTGGATTTATAACTGCTAACCAAGTAAGAGCTTCTTTGAAAGAAGGAGATCAGGGATACATGCTTCTATCCTGTTTAGAAGTCGAGAGGAACATTGTCTTGAGTGATGTGCCGGTTGTGAAAGATTTTCCGGAAGTTTTTCCAGAGGACGTACCAGGTTTGCCACCTATGAGGGACATCGAGTTTGCGATCGACTTAGTTCCATGATCCGGTCCTATCTTTATAGTTCCATATAGGATGTCACCTACAGAGTTAGCCGAGCTGAAGACTCAACTAGAGGATCTGATGTCCAAGCGGTTTGTGAGGCCAAGTGTGTCCTCGTGGGGAGCACCAGTGTTGTTGGTGAAAAAGAAGGACGGGAGTTCAAGACTCTGTGTGGATTACCGTCAACTCAACAAGATAACGATCAAGAACAAGTATCCTTTACCCCACATAGATGACTTGATGGATCAACTTCAAGGAGCCGCTGTCTTTTCAAAGATAGATCTGAGATCCGGTTATCACCAGATTAGGGTGAAGAACGAGGACGTACCTAAGACTGCTTTCAGGACTCGTTATGGTCACTGTGAATTCCTCGTGATGCCTTTCGGAGTGACGAACGCGCCTGCTATCTTCATGGACTATATGAATAGGATTTTCTGTTCGTATTTGGATCAGTTTGTCGTTGTGTTTATAGACGATATTCTCATCTACTCGAATAGTCCCGAGGAGCATGAAGAACATCTAAGACAAGTTTTACAAATCCTTCACAAGGAGGAGTTGTACGCAAAGCTACCCAATTGTGAGTTTTGGCTGGATGAAGTCAAAGCTACCCAATTGTGAGTTTTGGCTGGATGAAGTCAAATTTTTGGGACATGTGATTTCGAAGGAAGGAATTGATGTCGATCCTACGAAAGTAGAAGCAGTACTTCTGTGGGAGAGACCCAAGACTGTGACAGAAATCTGCAATTTTGTTGGACTAGCTGGTTATTACAGAAGGTCATCGAAGGATTTTCGAAGATTGTTGCGCCATTGACTCAACTTACGAGAAAAGACCAACCGTTTATGTGGACTGACAAGTGTGAGGAAAATTTTCAGACGATGAAGGAACGTTTGACAACCTCACCAGTGTTAGTATTACCTAAACCGGACGAACCGTACGAAGTGTACTGTGATGCCTAGCATTAGGGTTTAGGATGTGTGCTTATGCAACATCGGAAGGTTGTGGTGTATGCTTCGCGCTAGTTGAAGATTCATGAGAGGAATTACCCGACGCACGACCTTGAGTTAGCTGCCGTGGTTTTTGCATTGAAAATCTGGAGACATTACTTGTATGGATCGATGTTCGATGTCTTCAGCGACCACAAAAGTTTGAAGTACCTGTTCGATCAGACGGAACTTAACATGAGGCAGAGACGTTGGATGGAGTTTCTTAAAGACTACGACTTCACTTTGCTATACCACCCTGGAAAAGCAAATGTCGTTGTAGATGCTCTGAGCCGGAAGACCCTACACATCTCTGCAATGATGGTTAAAGAGCTAGAATTGATAGAACAGTTTCGTGATCTCAATCTAGCTATGGAAGTGAACCACGAGAGGATTAGCTTGGGAATGATCAAGGTATCTAGTGGACTGATGGAGACGATCCATGAACAACAAGCAACTGATGAGTACCTCCAAGAGAAAAAGGAGTTATTGGGACAATAAAAAGCTGCAGAGTTCAGTTTGGGAACTGATGGTATCTTGAGATGCCACGGACGAGTTTGTATACCTAGCAACCCAGAGATGAGGAAAATGATTCTGGAAGAAGGACATACGAGCAAGCTGAGCATTCACCCTAGATCAACCAAAATGTACCAAGATTTGAAACAGAAGTTTTGGTGGCCAGGAATGAAGAAGCAAGTGGCGGACTATGTAGCGTCATGTTTGACCTGTCAGAAAGCGAAGATAGAACATCAACGACCCGGAGGGATGCTTCAATCCTTGGATGTACCCAAATGGAAATGGGAGAGCATTTCAATGGATTTTGTGGTAGGATTATCGAGAACTTCCAAAAGTTTTGATTCGATTTGGGTGATCGTTGATAGGTTAACGAAGTCAGCACACTTCTTACCTATTAAGGCCAACTACTCAGTGGAGAAGTTAACTGAGCTGTATATCAGAGAAGTGATCAGACTACATGGAGTGCCGTCAAGCATAGTCTCTAATAGAGACCCAAAGTTTACGTCACGTTTTTGGCAAAGCCTGCATCAAGCTTTAGGAACAAAGTTAAGGCTAAGTTCAGCCTATCACCCTCAGACTGATGGATAGACAGAGAGAACGATACAGTCTTTAGAAGATTTGTTGAGAGCTTGTGCTCTAGACCATGGTGGAAGTTGGGATGATCTGTTGCCCCTTATAGAATTCACCTACAACAACAGCTACCATTCTAGTAAAGGGATGGCACCCTATGAAGCCTTATATGGACGAAAGTGCCAGACACCATTGTGTTGGTACCAGGATGGAGAGAACATGATCGTAGGCCCAGAACTTGTGCAACAAACAACAGAAAAGATTAAACAGATCCAGGAAAAGATGAAAATGGCACAGAGCAGGCAGGAGAGCTACTCGGATAAACGAAGACAACCCCTTTAGTTTCAAGAAGGTGAACACGTGTTCCTGAGAGTCACATCTACGACTGTGGTAGGTAGAGCGATTAAGTCCAGAAAACTCACTCCCAAATTCATTGGACCGTACCAGAACATTCTTCGGCGTATGGGTCCAGTAGCTTACCAGATTGCCTTACCACCTTTTCTGTCCAACATTCATAATGTTTTCCATGTCTCACAACTTCAGAAGTATATTCCTGATCCGTCCCATGTAATCGAACCTGATATAGTACATTTACGAGAAAACTTGTCTTATGAGACATCGCCTCTACGAATCCTTGATAAGAGGATCAAGCAACTCATGGGAAAACAAGTTCCTTAGTCAAAGTCGTTTGGAACGAAGCAACGGGAGATGCAACGTGGGAGCTCGAGGACAAGATGAAATTACAGTATCTCGATCTTTTTCAAGGTACGTAATTTCGAGGACGAAATTTATTTCTAGAGGGGTAGTAATGTAACACCCCGATTTTTGAGTTTTCCTTTTTAATCAGTATTTATGAACTTATATTTTATTCGAGGTCTTAGGAATGGAAATAAAATATTCCGAGACCATAATCATGCTCAACGATATCGTAGGAAGCTACGATTAAGTTTTGAGTCCAATACTCAAACAGAGTCCGGTCTGCATTTTTACACTGACAGTATGATTTTACTGCTCAGGAGACCTCAGATGTGTGACACACACTACCCCGCATATAATAAAACATAAATAAAATCATACATGCCTTTAAAAACAAATTGTACAATTAAAATAAAAACATATCCTCAAGGGTAATGTGCACCACATCATCTATAACGTAGAACGCAGGAATATTCAAAATCCTTTAACATATAACAACTGCATAAAACATAAATAATAAACATAACCCAAATCCCTATGTCACATATCAGAGCTGTTATACATATACCGATAATACATCGGAATAAAACCGAATAACATAAAACATAAATCCTAACTACTGAGAGAGATCTCCTCGGGATCACTCCTTGTCAGCATGCTCACCCTCCTCTGCATATACCACAACGTATGCACAAGAATAACAAAGAGAGGGGTAAGAAACACAATCATGAATATATGTAAACGGAATGGAATAGTAAGTAAGATGGCATACAACATTCATCAATCACCACAGATATAATTAATATATATCAAAGATGCATGTCAATGCGAATGCAACATCACTACTCCGTATGCATGTGGCCAAAAACTCTAACTCTGGAAAGACGATTAGGAGTACATGTCCGGTTATCAACGTGGATGATATGCCAAACCATGGGCCATCCCCGAACACTCTCACTAATCCTGATAACGTATAGTGGCTAGTCAGGGTACTCAAACTTATTCTTTAGGTCACTCCGACAATAGGTAGCTAGCCCATGTCACTTGGAACTTCCATACCCAACGTACCCGCAAGGCCAGGATAACACCCATCGTGGCCTCCACTATCGCGATTCATCGTTTGCTTTCCACCCAACATATCAACGTCAACGTATGATGCATGCTATGCTCAACAACATGCAAACACATGTCCAACCATCCACCATCATACCATTACATGGCTATTAACTTTGACCAACAAGCATCAAAGATGATTTATCAACATCAAACTTGACCACTAAGCATCAAGAATGATTTAACCAACAATATCGGTAACAGTACATCGTTACCAATAACATCATCGTCTTATTAATTGTTCTCTCTGTTAAGTCTTAACTTAACATTATCTTTGTTAAGTATTATACTTAATCTTATTATCTAAACCTCAATTCGTATTTTAATAAGATTATAACTTAATCTTAATATTTAAACCTCAAGTCATATATTTATTAAGATTATAACTTAATCTTAATATCTAATCCTCAATTCATATCTCATTAAGATTATAAATTAATCCTAATATTTAAATCTCAAGTCATATATTTATTAAGATTGTAACTTAATCCTAATATCTAAACCACAATTCATATCTTATTAAAATTATAACTTAATCCTAATATTTAAATCTCAAGTCATATAGTTATTAACGTTCTTTTCTATATTATCAACCTTGAATTATGACCTCACAGTCTTTTTCCCATTACCCTAATCATTATCCCCTCACAACAGAATCTGGGTGAGAAACCCAGATTCGCTAGGCGAATCGTGACTCGCGAGGCGAGCCCGAGAGCTCCTAAACAGGTTCTCTGATTCGCTAGGCAAATCGTGGCTCGCAAGGCGAACCCGAGAGCCCCAATATCTGGTTTTCTCATTCGCCTCGCGGATTACAATCCGCTAGGCGAATCACGTCAGACCACGAATGGTCTCTCTGTCTCGCCTCGCGAATGGCTATTCGCCAGGCGAATCATGACAGATGTGGGAATCTTAAGAATTTCTCTAAGTTATCCCTATGCCTATCATCCCATCTCTCAACAATCATTCCTATGGGTTTCCAAAACTAATCCAATATTATCAATCTCACCTCTCATAACAACTCATTCATTATGGGGTGCCAAACGTCCTAAAACTATGTTCTTTCACTAATCCTATTTTCGTCATCGTAACGCACATTATCATCAAGTCATCATTATCAATTCACATCATACAATCTCATCAATGCATAACGTATGTATGTACATGCCATTCATCGTACCTCATAATATTTCAATCATATCATCAAGACAACGCCAATAATCATGGTCATAATAAGCATATATATATATATATATACGCATAATATTCACATAGGCACAATCTTAGCATATACATATCATATACATAACATACACATAGATACACTCATAGCATTTACATAGGCATTTACAATGCATATAGACAACCATATAGGGGTCATGGGTTAACCCCTTCATCTTAACCTATTCCAAAACCCACATACTCATGATATATTTCTTCCCCCATACCTGGTATGACGCTCACAACGAACAAAGGAAGAGAAAACGGTCCGGAAAGATTGCGTCTCACGAACACTCGATCTCACGACACTTGATTTCACGATCACAGCCCCAAAAGGTTCAAGAGCAGCAACAAGGAAGAGGGATTGTGATGGCAGTGATGCTCCTCAAGCGAATGCGACGAAGAAAGATTAACAAAAGTGAAGTCTCCTTCAAGAATCCTTGGGAAGAGTTTAGGAATCCTTGTTTAGAGAGAATGAGGTAGTTTCTAAGAGTATTTCGACTTAGAAAATAGGATTAGGTTGAGTCTTATGGTATAAATATGAGTTAGGGTCATTATGGGCTGATTAGAAGCCCAAAAACACGATTCTTCTGCGCGTAGATTCGCTACGCGAATACATTTTTGCTAGGCAAACCAGACAGCTGCAAGAATCTGTCTGCCAGATTCGCTAGGCGAAGTTCTTTCGCTACTCGAAACTATAGAAGCCGAATTTGGCCCTGACACCTGAAACAAGACTTGTAGATATTTCTCTAATCTTTCCAACGCATCCAAGATCGCCTCAATCGGACGACTAGAACTCAAGATATGAACAAAACTGTGAAATAGGTCGTAAGGCGATAAAGTGATTAAACTATTTTTAAAGGCTAAACTATCCCAACCATGAATCTAAACCTCATGAGCGAGCATAACCACATATATTGGTCAAGAATAATACATAATAATATGTATTAATATAAGGTGAAATTCGGGGTTTTACAAGATGGACCCGTGAACGAGATAGTACGTCTTAGAATTCGATTCTCTACGTTTTGGTTAAATTTCACAAAAATTTCAAAAAAAAAAATCATTTCCTGACCTCCGTTCGAGCGATATCCTCAATCGTGTGGAAAACGGAGCCGCGTATACAACGGATAATCTTGATATCACATCATGTCAACTCACTTGGGAGAGCATGCCAGAGTCGTCATGACGATCGGGAATTTCGGGACGCGAAATTACCAAAATACCCCTAACTTAAGCCTTTTCACCATTTACCATTTTACCCTTAAACCAAATAACCTTTTTGCCCTTAAGTGAGGTTTTAAAGAGCTGAACTCAGCCCCTCTCAGCCCCATTCACGTAGCCAGCCTCACCAAGCAGAACTCCATAGTTGTTCTTGAAGAAAAAAATTCATTTCTTCTTGAAAACCTTGATCCACTTGTTGAAATCACTTAATTCCTTGACCAATCTTCCTCCATTCTAAGGTAAGATCACTTCTCTGGTCTCATATCTTCTTGAATCTCTCTCAATCTCAAGATGAAAACTCCATTTTCATGAAACTCATTCTTAGATCCAAAAGTTTGAAAATCTATAGGAAATTGTAGGAAAATCCTTTGGATGTGAAACCAATTTCTTTGAACTCACCTCATCATCCTCTATCTAAACCCCAAAGCTCATGATCCAAGTCTCATCCTAGCTCATTTATCCCAATATGGCCGAACCCTAAGAGTGATGATGAATAGTGTTTTTCATCAAATTTTTGATTTCTAACTCTTGATTCCATCCTTAGCTTTCCTAGTGTTCTTGAATCCAGGTGATGGAAAACAAAATCAATCCCTAGCCTTTTTACCCTTTCATGGCCGAACCCTATGCCTTTTAGGGGAATAAAATTTATGTTGTGATGTTGATTTTTGATTTGAATTGTATTGTGTTTGATTGTCTTAGGCAACGCGAACGAGAACGGAGCCGGAGCCGTAGCCGAGAACCGATCGAGTTTGAATTGAACTCTTTTTGTGAGGTAAAGGGAGGTAGTCATTCAAGTTTGGTAGTTTCATAGTGCATGTTTGATATATGTATATGATGTCTTGATTATTGAATTGGAGATGAATTTGAATGATGTATAGTATTGTTTTACTTAATGAAACATATTTGCACCCTTGTTGATAAGTTGTGGCATGGATGCCTTAGTTGATATTATGATGATGATTATGGATTGTTGATGTCTACATATATATATATATATATATATATATATATATATATATCCTGGATGAGCATAGGACTGCCTATGTCTCGGTACTTATTAAAAGACTCGAAAAATCGAATCAAAGTTTTGAAAACCGTGTTTTGGAAATCAAAAAGTGGTTTTTGGAAAACGTGTTGCTTTTTCAAGAAAAGTTGTCTTTCTTTTTAAAAAGTATGTTCTTTTGAAAAGTAAAAAGTGGTTTTGTGAAAAGCCGTGCAAATCGTGTTTTGTTTCAGTAAAGTGTTTTGAAAAGGCGTGAAACCTTAGAAAACGGTTTTTGTTTTCAAGAAGGGAGTTTTTCTTGGAAAATGTTCCCTTGATCAAAAAGATGTTTTGTTTCAAGAAAACCAAAGTGTGTTTTGTGTTCCAAAGTGTTTTGAGAAAATGAAACCAAAAGAAATATGATGAACCTTTGAGATGAACCCAAACCTAGTGGCCGAGACGTCGGGGCTAGTGTTTTGTGGATTCAGCACTCGGACTTCATGTCCTGTGTTTTGATTTGAGTGGGCTTAATACGTTTTTGAAATGAGTCGTGGACTTTATGTCTCGACATTTGAAAGAATGAACGCAAACAAAACAGAAAACTTTCTGTGTACATGCATGAACCGACAGACGTGCCATTTTGGAACCGAGCTACAACTTTCGTAGTTGAGAATTCAGCAAGTTAAGACCACTGGGTCTATAGGGGCATTCTGTGTTCGAGATACCACAAGTGGCCGATGGCATAGCAACCCCGTGCCATGGTAAATCGGCTGCAAAATACGAATGAACTCGATCAGAGACTAGAGTATTCAGGATACGGTTATGACGTGGTACCCTGGAACAATTGGAGTTCGGACCTAAATAGAGAGGCCGACTCATGAGAACAATTGTGCTACCGATATTACTACGGCCTATCGCTCGATGTTGGGAAGTTAGAATCTCCGGAGTACATGAATTAGAAAGATGATATTGAAGTCCCATGCATTATTATAACTGATGATAGTGTTTGAGATGTCGTATTGTGTTATATAGATAACTGTTTTATGCTGTTTGTCGCCTGTGCGGCTATCGTGATAAACTTTATATGAGTATCTCACCTTTTCCTATACATGTTGGACACCTTGTTGTGTTTTTGTAACACATGTACAGATGTTGATCATAGGTCCCCGCGGAGACGTGAGGACTCGGATGACGGAGCGTTCTAATGAAGTTAATGTTGGGTTGTAACCCAATGACTACTTTTAGCCGACCAGCTTAGGCGTCTTTTATTTTGAGCAGTCTTATATTATATTACTGCACATATGTTGAACTTATTTCTTAAGTCTGTAATATGTTATATATTAGACCAGGTTTTACGTTATGTTTATGTTTTTATGAACAGTGAATATCAATGTGTGATATGAAATTTATTTCTTCGTCTTGAGTTGTTTTGTCTATGCATGCAGAAAATTTTTAGAAACCGCGTTTTCGAACGTAGCCACTTAATTAAAGTATTTTCCGAAAGCAACCAGCGTTTTTTTTTTTTTTTTTTTTCTGCATTAAAGTCCGAGTATGTAGCATTCGCGAGTGGGGTGTTACAAATTACACAAAGAATTTGAAATGGTCCAATGAATCTAGGAGTAAGCTTTCTAGATTTGATTGCTCTGCCAATTCCAGTCCTTGGAGTCACTCTCAGAAATACATGGTCTCCTTCCTGGAATTCTAAAGGTCTTCTCCTCTTGTCACTATAACTCTTTTGCCTGTCTTGTGCAGCTTTCATTTTGTCCCTTATCCTCTTAATTTGTTCTGTCATCCGTTATACCACCTTCGGTCCTAACACTTGATTTTCCCCTGTCTCATACCAACACAACGGTGTTCTATATTTTCTCCCATACAACGCTTCGTAAGGTGCCATACCTATACTTGAATGAAAACTATTGTTATAGGTGAACTCAATCAACGATAAGAACTCATTCCAACTTCCTGTGTGTTCTGAAACACAAGCTCTCAAGAGTTCTTCCAATGATTGAATCGTTCGTTCAGACTAACCATCCGTTTGAGGATGATAAGCAGAACTCAACCTTAACTTAGTTCCCAAAGCCTTATGTAACTGCTTCCAGAATCTAGATGTAAATTTAGGGTCTCTATCGGAAACAATACTAGAAGGCACTCCGTGCAACCTTACTACCTCCTTGATGTATATTTGGGTTAACCTTTCCAACGTATAACTCTCACCAATAGGTAAGAAGTGAGCACACTTCGTCAACCTGTCAAGGATTACCCAAATTGCATCATGCCTCTTCGTAGTTCTTAGCAAACCAACCACAAAATCCATAGATATACATCCATTTCCACTCTGGGATATCCAAGGATTGTAAAAGTCGTGCTGGCTTCTGATGTTCTATCTTCGCTTTTTGACAAACCAAACAAGCCAACACATACTTAGCCATTTCCTTCTTCATCCCAGGCCACCAAAACATTTTCTTTAAATCTTGATACATTTTGGTGACTCCTGGATGAAAACTCAGCTTACTCTTGTGCGCTTCTTCTAAGATTATCTTTCTTAGTTCTATATCCATTGGCATACAAATCCTATCACCGTACTTAAAGACTCCATCTTGATCCATCCTAAACTCAGAATTTCTGCCTTCCACTACTTGTTCCTTCAACTTCTTAAGACACTGATCAACTTCTTGCTTTTTCTTGATCGTCTTCAAAAAGTCGCTCGTCACCGTGACCATCCCTAGGTGTATCTTATCTCTAGAAAATTTCGTACCTAGATTCAGATCTCTAAACTATTCAATCAGTTCTAACTCTTTCACCATCATAGCAGATACGTGTAAAGATTTCCTACGTAATGCATCCGCAACTACATTTGCTTTTCCTGGGTGATACTGCAGATCAAATTCATAATCCTTTATGAATTCCATCAACCTTCGTTGCCTTATGTTCAGCTCTTTCTAATCGAACAAGTACTTCAAACTCTTATGGTCACTATACACTGTAAACTTAGCTCCATAAAGATAGTGTCGCCATATCTTCAAGGCAAACACTATAGTTGTTAACTCTAAATCATGAGTTGGATAATTCCTCTCATGAACTCTTAGCTGCAGCGAAGCATACGCCCCTACTTTCCCTTATTGCATTAGGACACAGCCCAAACCTTGATATGACGCATCACAATATACGTCAAACTGTCCTAGAGAATCTGGTAAGGTCAAAACTGGCGATGTAGTTAACCTACTTTTTAGCTCTTGGAAACTCTTCTCACATTCATCTGTCCATACAAAAGACGTTCCCTTCCTTGTTAGCTGCGTCATAGGCAACGCGATCTTTGAAAAACCTTCTATGAACCTTCAGTAATAACCAGCCAGTCCTAGAAAGCTTCGTACCTCACTTACCGACTTAGGACTCTCCCACTGCACTACAGCTTCAACTTTTGCTGGATCTACCGCTATCCCATATCGGTTAATCACATGACCCAAGAATTGCACTTCTTCTAACCAAAACTCACACTTTGACAACTTCGCATAAAGCTGTCGGTCCTTCAACACTTGAAGCACAATCCTAAGATGTTCCTGATGTTCTTATCGATTAGGGGAATAGATAAGAATGTCGTCAATAAACACAACAACTACAAACTTATCCAAGAACGATCGAAAAATCTGGTTCATGTAATCCATAAACACTGCTGGAGCATTAGTCACACCAAAGGGCATGACCAGATACTCGTAGTGTTCATATAGACTCCTAAACGCCGTCTTTGGTACATCCCTCTTCTTGACTCGAATCTGATGATAACCAGATCATAAGTCAATCTTCGGAAACACTACCGCTCCCTTCAACTGATCCATCAAGTCATCAATCCTAGATAGCGGATACTTATTATTGATCGTTACCTTATTCAATTGCCGATAATCCACGCATAGTCTCGAACTTTCGTCCTTTTTCTTCACGAACAGCATCGGCGCTCCCCAAGGCGAAGCACTTGGTCTTATGAATTCCTTACCCAACATATCATCCAACTACTTCTTCAACTCTGCCAACTCTGTTGGAGACATTCGATAAGGTGCTATTGAAATCGATCCATTTCCTGGTATGAGATCTATAGCGAACTTTATCTCTTTCTCCGGTGGCAAACCTGGAACATCATCAGGGAAAACTTCTGGAAACTCTCGCACTATAGGCAGCGTATCGAACTTAGGAGATTCCTTAGCTTCCATAGAAAATAATAACACATGTTTCTGATATTCACTATTCAACACAAGATCTCTATCCTTGGTAGGCACCAATCTAGATTGCTCATGAAATATCAAGGTCTTTTTAGAACAGTCTAACACTACATGGTTAGCCGAAAGCCAATCCATGCCTAAAATCACATCAAGTTGATGCATAGGTAAACAAATAAGGTCAATAAGAAAAGTTCTATTTCCAACAACGATAGGACAATTCAAAGAAATTGTTATGGTTGTCAAAGAATCACTCGTAGGAGTAGAAACAATTAAGTCATGAGGAAGTAAAGAAACAAGCAGTCTCAAATGATCCACACACTCTTGGGATATGAAGGAATGTGTAACTCCCGAGTCAAACAGTACCGATAAGAGTTTACCTGACACTAGGCACATACCTTGTATAAGATTAGGGGATTGAGAAGATTCAGCTCCTCTGATGGTAAACACTCTTCCTGTGGCTTGCGGTCGCTCTGGTCACCGAGCCATGCCCACCTGTGTTATACCTTGCTCCTTGCGGACATTCTGGAGCTATGTGACCCACCTGGCCACATCGAAAACATTAGCGAGTCTCCCTCACCGGATAATCTCTAATTAGATGTGACCCTCCACACCTAAACATCCACTTGGTTTTTGTTGTTCAGCTGGTCTTGTCACCGGACGGTCATAAGGTTTCCGTCCCCTCTGAAACCATCTTTTTCCTCCTCTACCCTGCTAGTCAAATCTCCAAGTCGGTCCTCCAGTTCTTCCTTGTTGCAGTTCTCTTTTATTGTCAATGTTCTCAATGACTGAACATCTCTTCAGCATTTCAAGTAACCGGGTGATATTCAGTGGTGCAATCACCCTTTGTAGATCATACTTCAGGCCATCTTCAAAGCGCCTGCACACCCATTCCTCATCTGGAAACCTCTGATAGAATTCAGAAAATTTGAGTAGCGCCTCAAACCTTGCAGCGTACTCATCAACGGACATGGTTCGTTGTTTCAGACCCATGAACTCCTTCACTTTCTCTCTTCTCATCAATATTGGGAAATATTTTTCTAGAGAGCATTCCCAAAACAACCCCCAGTTAATAACTCTTCCCTCTACTTCAAGCATTCTTTGCTTACCTTGCCACCACAGCTCTGTAGCTCCCATTAGCATGAAGGATGCATTAGTCACCTTCCTAACAGTGCATTGCCGAAAAGATTTTCTCAAGCTCTTGTATCCAAAGTTCTGCTCCCTCCGGATTGAAGTCACTATTGAACTGCGGCGGCTTCCCTTTCAGAAAAGTACTCAATGTAACATCCCGATTTTCAGAAGCTGTAATTGGGTAATTATATATATTTCTTATAGTTATTGTTATGGCTTGAAAGTATGTTTAGAGGATATGCTGAGAGTAGAAATGCAAAGGATAAGAGAAGGATAAAAAACAAAGGAACAGGGGCATAACGCTCAAGCGTGGAACCGGGGAACGCTCAAGCGCACGGACGCTCTAGCGTGGAGGGCTTTGGACGGTCAAGCGTGGACCCTCTGACCAGCAACTGGCAGTGATGGGACGTAAAGTGACACGTGTCAGTTACACGTTGCGGTTGGCACGTGATGGGAGGTGCCTTAGCGGTGAGGAAACATCAACGCTCAAGCGTTGATGAGGACAACGCTCAAGCGTTGGAATGCTAAAGCGTGGAGAATTACAACGCTAAAGCGTGGACAGCAGAATATTTCTCTATAAATACTTCATCATTTTCACTGAGGGGAGTTTTTACCAAAACTCCAGAGACAGAGAGAATTCGAGGCTGAGAGTTCCAGGAACAAGTTGAAGCTTTGATCTGGAATTGTGACTCGTTCGTTCGTCCAATTCCAATTTCGATAGTGTGTTCGTGATCAGCGCAACTTCTACTTCAATTCTACCGGTTTACTTTCGTGATTCGTCAAGGGTAAGTCGAGGTTTCGTATCTACCTACATTGCACCTATACAATGTTATCTTTTGGTTTAAGGTTCTTTTCACGATTTTAACTCTGTATTAGGGTTAATGCTATGGTCTGCATGTTATTTACGTGACTAGGGCAAGTTTGGAAACAGCGTACGGAACCCTTGGGGAGCAAGAAGGCTACGGCTGCAAGACAAGGAGAGGAGCAAAGGAGTGATCGTGGTGTTCGTAGTTATCACCGTATCCGCTACCAGGTGGGGAGAAAGAGTTACACACGTCGGGGAGGCAAGAGTAGTCCATATAGTTGTATTGTGTGTTTTATGTGTATAGGGGAACCCTAAACCCTATATGAGGTTGAGCCCTGACAAAGTACCTAAACCCTAGGTTTAGTCTACTTTGGGCTATCACTGTTGTATTTGATACCTTAAGTTAGTAGATTTGTGAGGCATGATTATATGTGACTTTTCATGATATATGTGTATCTACTATCTATGATAACTGTTAATTGCAAAAGATGCAAGAGATATTATTGATGACGGTATATTAGCATGTTATGCTGTTTATTGCTTTATTGAGCATGTTGATAATTGATGAAATATTGCATTATATCTGTAAATACATATATGTATGAGATTCGGAGGTTTAGCATGATTAGGGCTTTGACCCCGTGTTGGATGTTTGAGCTGATAATGGTTAAGATCTGAGGTATAGTGGAGCTTGGAGCTCATAAGGTTATGATGGGAGCTTGAAGCTCATATGTGTACCCGTGGACCTTGGAGCTCGTGCATGTATCTTGGAGCTTGGAGCTCAAATGTGTACCTATGGAGCCTGGAGCTCATGTTCCTAAGAGAAAGTTTGCATGTGTTGCAATATCAGCTCGAGAAAGATGAATGACATGCATAGCATATGCATTTGATGCCAAGTGGCGAACCGTATGCTGTGAATCATATGAGGTTGGTGCACTGAGTGCGGGTGTGGAAAACGGAAGGGAAGGTTTGTGTGATCTTGGGGATATACTTGACACAGGTGTACCCACAAGAGACCGATAAGGTAGCTCCTATCGTGTCGTGGCGGTCCTGGGCACGTCCTACTATCCCGACTGGACCCTGAGTGTTTCTAGTTGCCGGTGGATTTTCCGAGGAGGCCCAGTTAACCCTCTTTGTCTGGGACAGTTGAGTGGTGATGCACTCTTATGGGTCATGGCGAGCGGAACGGATTACCGGAACAAACCAACTTGTGGTCCGTTAAGCGGACGAGATGTTGCCCTTAGTATGCTGTTTAGTACTGGCAGGCATGCATAGAAAGAGTATGTGTACATCTAGCTAGGGAGCGACCGTGGCGTCGTGATATTGAGAGATGATTGTGTTTGCTATTATTCTGCATTGCATCATCCCTGTTATAGATGCACTGTATATCTTACCTTCCTGTATTTCTTTGTATGTGTACTTTCGGTTCTGCCGATAAACGACAAGTTAGTAGAGGATCAGAATGGACCCTAGGCTTTACCCATTTATCACAGGGGCACCGCGGATGCCGGTGCTGGGAGACCTTGAGATAGTCTACCACGATGAGAGGGGATGGCATGTAGACCCCTCGACCTTTTTGGCCGTGTATACCGGACCTGTCAGCTTGATCTTCCGGAGCGGCACTCCGCCATATGCAGACATCATCGGATCTTATCGAGTGTATCAGTTTCTTCCCTTCTCTCGGATGTGGCATCCTCCGAGGCAGAGTGAGTGGGACTACTAGTGGGCGGCTCCTCAGTCTTCCGTCGTATCTAGTAGGAGAGGCTTTGTGCACCGGGGACAGCGCAGGCGCTCGGAGCGGTACTTGCGAGCAGCCCAGAGGCGTAGGATTGTAATGTCGAGTTCCTCGTCCGATTATAAGCCTATGCAGGTTTATAGGCGCACTCATGGAGAGGGACAGGGTAGTTCAGGGCATCCTCACCATTGAGGGTGAGAGCCAGCCAGTGCGTCCCTAGGATTGTTTGGAGAGGTTTTTGGTGTATTTGAGAGTGAGCTAGGGAGTGTGCTGGTGAGCCTGAGAGCTTCTTTTTGGAAGTCCTGAGATGTACCTTGTTTATGCTTTCAATTTCTTTTTATGTACTTTCGCCTGTAGTATTACTTAGCCCTACTGATGGGGCCATCATGTATAAATATCAATACTGCATGTGTTTCTTAGAACTTGTTGTGCTTACTCTGATATTGTGCGCTTTTGAATTGATTACTTGTTATTGTTGTTTTTAACAAGCGCGTAATCGTTAAGTTATAATTAATAAGTATATTGGGTTCTAAATAATAGGGCTTCCTCGAGTGGGACTTGGGGACGTCACATTAAGGTGGTATCAGAGCAGGTTGGTCCTATTTGGACTGTGGAAGTCGTTGACCAGAACTGTGAGGTATTAGGGTGTTGAACTGGCATAGTTTATCGTCTCTGCAATAGGAGTACGACTGCGTCTAGAGGGGTAGAAAACATGCGATTGACAGTTGTAATGTTTGTACGAATGATAAGTAGATGTAAGTACTTACGTTACTTATCATGTTTGAACTTTGAGCTAACGGTTACTTGAATCAGGAACCAATGGCTCGAGGAAGAGGTAGATGCAGGGATAGGACCGGACCCAATGGAGGTCCAGAGGCTGCTGCTTCACATACGGGAAACGGGGCCGAATCTTTGGAAACCCTCAGGACTATGAGGGATATGGCTGCTACTATGCTACAGCAAACCCAACAGAATGCTCAACTCATTCAACTGACCCGCGAGAATCAGCAACAACAGCAACAACAGAGGAATGTGAGGAATGAGGATGCAGGTTTAGATGCCTTCATGAGGCGACAACCTCCACAGTTTAACGGGGATTACAATCCCGATGGGGCAGAGTTTTGGATTCAAGAACTGGAGAATATTTTTGCAGCAACACACTGTGATGAAACTCAGAAGGTTTCTTATGCTTCTTTCGTGCTGGTGGGAGGAGCAGAGATGTGGTGGAAAGGGGAGCAGAGGCTGTTTGCATCTGAAGGAAAGGCTGTAACTTGGGGAATGTTCCAAGAATGTTTCCTAGAGAAATATTTCCCTCGGATGACTAGGAGGGAAAAAGATAAAGAGTTTCAGAGTCTGAAGCAAGGCAACATGACACTCGGGGAATATGCAGCCAGGTTTGAGGCACTACTTAAATTCTCAGAGTTTTATCAGCGGTACCCAGATGAGGAAAGGATGTGCCGCAGGTTTGAAGATGGACTGAAATATGAGATTCAGAAGGCGATAGTACCGTTGGGGATTTCTATATTTCCCGACATGCTGGATCGATGTTCGACAATTGAGAACATCGAAAGGAGAAGAAAGGTGGCAACCAGGAGCGGAGGACCTATCCATAGTAACCAGAGAGGCAGAGGTGGAAAGTTTCAGAGTGGCCGGGGGCCATATCAGAGATCAGTACAGAGAACCGGAGATGCGGGACATCAAGGACCAAGTGCAACACAGGGGTTGCAAGGATGTTTTAAGTGTGGAGGACCGCACATGGCTCAAGATTGCAGGAGTCAGGCGTCCAGGAGGACCACGACTTGTTATGCATAAAATAGCATTTTCTTTTGACCCGATTTTTTTTTTCTCCTTATCATCAAGGAAAGATAAGAAAATTATCAAACCAAAAAATTTCTTCCATTATTATGATATTACATATTCCAATTCGCTTACCGAAAGAGGGGAATTGCACGTAAGAAAAGGGATAATCCTCATGGACTGGCTTCCACTAATCGAAGTTTCTCGTGGAAAGCCAGGACACATGGCTAAGGATTGCAGACAGGGAAATGCAAGACCGTCCGGTGTGACTGGACAGATGGCGAGACCGCAAGCTGCAGGAAGGGTGTTTGCCGTGAGGGGAGCTGAATCCTCTCGATGCCCAGATCTGATCCAAGGTAAGTGTTTAGTTTCGGGTAAACTCTTATCTGTGTTATTTGATTCGGTGGCTACTCATTCATTTATTTCTATGGAGTGCATGGATCATTTAGGGTTACCAGTTTCATCTTTGCCCTATGACTTTACTGTTTCCACACCTACTGGTGATTCATTGACTACCCTGTTTGTGTGTTTGAAATGCCCTATCATAGTAGAAAACAGACATTTCATTGTTGACCTAGTCTGTCTGCCTATGCAGCAGATTGATGTTATCTTAGGGATGGATTGGCTTTTGGCTAACCATGTGATTTTGGACTGTTCTAATAAGACTCTTTGTTTCTCTGAGCAATCTGGATTGACGCCTGCTAATGAAAGTATTCCGAAGGATGTACGACCAGGAAAGTGCGTGGTACTGTTCTCCTTGGAAGCAAAAGAAACTCCGAACATGGAAGCGCTGCCGGTTGTGCGGGAATTTCCGGAGGTGTTTCCGGATGATGTTCCAGGGTTACCGCCGGAAAGGGAGATTGAGTTTACCATAGAACTTGTACCAGGAACTGGACCTATTTCGATAACACCTTATCGAATGTCTCCAGCAGAGTTGACGGAGTTGAAGAAACAGTTGGATGAAATGCTAGGCAAGGAGTTCATCAGGCCTAGTGCATCGCCATGGGGAGCTCCGATACTATTCGTCAAGAAGAAGGATGGGAGTTCCGGGTTATGTGTGGACTATCGTCAGCTCAATAAAGTGATGATAAAGAATAAGTATCCGTTGCGGAGGATAGATGAGTTGATGGATCAGTTGACGGGAGCAACTATGTTTTCCAAGATCGATCTGCGATCTGGATACCATCAAATCAGAGTAAGGAAGGAGGATATACCGAAGACTGCTTTTCGAAGTCGGTATGGGCATTACAAGTATTTGGTTATGCCGTTTGGTGTGACTAATGCTCCGGCTGTGTTCATGGATTATATGAACAGAATTTTCCGACAGTTCCTAGACAAGTTTATTATTGTGTTTATCGACGACATCCTTATCTACTCTCTGAATAGAGAGAAACATCAAGAACATCTTCGAGTAGTGTTGCAAGTGCTGAAGGATAGGCAGTTATATGCTAAGTTATCCAAGTGTGAGTTCTGGTTGGAAGAAGTATAGTTTCTAGGACACGTGATTAACAAGGATGGAATCATGGTGGATCCTGCCAAGGTTGAAGCGGTGGTCAAGTGGGAAAGCCCGAAGTCTGTGAGTGAGGTTCGCAGTTTTCTTGGTTTGGCGGGCTACTACAGGCGGTTTATTGAGGGATTCTCTAAAATTGCGTTGCTTATGACGCAATTGACGAGAAAAGGAAAGTTGTTTGAGTGGACAGAAGCTTGTGAGCAAAGTTTCGAAGAACTGAAGCGTCGGTTGACTACGTCGCCGGTGTTGGTTTTTCCAGACCGGTTAAACGTTTGGATGTATATTTGATGCGACATATCAAGGATTGGGTTGTGTTCTCATGCAAGAAGGAAGAGTGGTGGCATATGCCTCCAGACAGTTGAGAGTGCATGAGCGGACACTACTCGACTCACGATCTAGAGCTAGTTGCGATAGTACTTGCATTAAAGATATGGAGACATTATCTGTATGGTGCTAAATTTAGCGTATTTAGCGACCATAAGAGCGTAAAGTATTTGTTCGACCAGAAGGAGTTGAACATGAGGCAAAGGAGGTGGATGGAATTCATAAAGGACTATGAATTCGACCTGCAATACCATCTAGGAAAGGCGAATGTCGTAGCGGATGCGCTCAGTAGGAAGTCCCTACACGTATCTGCAATGATGGTGCGAGAGTTTGAGTTGTTAGAGCAGTTTAGAGATCTGAATCTGGACATAGAAATCATCAAGGACAAGATGAATCTTGGGATGATTGAGGTTACTAGCGATTTCTTGAATCTGCTTTGGAGAAGACAAGCTGAGGATGAGTACCTTAAAAAGGTTAATCAGTCGATCGAGGAAGGTGAAACGTTTGAGTTTAAGAGAGGTTCGGATGGTCTTATCAGGTTTGGCGATCGAATCTGTGTGCCTGAGGATAGTGAAGTTAAGAATATGATTTTGGAGGAAGCGCATAAAAGCAAGTTGAGTTTTCACCCAGGGGCTACTAAGATGTATCAAGACTTGAAAAAGTTATTCTGGTGGCCAGGGATGAAGAAAGATGTGGCGGCTTTATGTTTTATCCTGTTTGGTGTGTCAAAAAGCAAAGGTTGAGTATCAGAAGCCAGCAGGGCTATTGCAATCATTGGATATTCCAGAATGGAAGTAGGGCAGCATTGCAATGGACTTTGTTTCTGGGTTACCAAAGACTCGGAAGAGATGTGATGCAATTTGGGTCATCATAGACAGGTTGACGAAATGAGCTCATTTCTTACCTATCAACCAAAATTATCCTCTGGAAAGATTGACTCAGATTTACATTAGGGAAGTGGTGAAGCTACATGGTCTACCTTCAAGTATTATATCGGATCGAGACCCGAGGTTTACTTCGAGGTTCTGGAGAAGCTTGAATGATGTGTTGGGAACTAAGTTAAGGTTGAATTCTGCTTATCATCCCCAAACAAATGGTCAGTCAGAACGGACGATTCAATCATTGGAAGATTTGTTAAGAGCTTGTGTGTTGGAACACATAGGAAGTTGGGACGATTTTCTTCCTTTGATTGAGTTTACCTACAACAATAGTTACCACTCAAGTATCGGGATGGCGCCGTATGAAGCTTTGTATGGGAGGAAGTGCAGGACTCCGTTGTGCTGGTTTGAGACGGGAAAGAATCAGTTGTTAGGTTCGGAGTTGGTGCAACAAACAACGGAACAAGTTAAAGTAATCCGGGAAAAGATGAAAACCGCAAGGGATAGGCAGAGAAGCTATGCTGACAAACAGAGCAGACCTTTCTGAGAATTACTCCAAGGACAGGAGTTGGCAGGGCAATTCAATCCAGAAAGCTTACACCCAGATTCATAGGACCATTTCAAATTCTTCGCCGAATTGGTCCAGTAGCTTACCAAATAGCCTTATCACCTAACTTGTCAAGACTTCATGATGTTTTTCATGTATCCCAGCTTAAAAAGTATTACCCTGATCCATCGCATGTGTTAGAACCAGAATCAATCCCGTTAAGAGAGAACCTTGAATACGAGGCTTTACCTGCTCGGATATTGGATAGAAGGATCAAGGAACTTCGCGGTAAACAAATTCCTTTAGTAAGAGTGGAATGGAACCCCGTGACCGGAGATTCAACTTGGGAAAGAGAGGTCCAGATGAGCCAACAATATCCGTCTTTGTTTACAAGTATGAATGAGGAATTTCGGGGACGAAATTCTCTTTAAGGTGGGTGGTAATGTAACATCCTGGTTTTCAGAACCTATAATTGGGTAATTATATATATTTCTTATAGTTATTGTTATGGCTTGAAAGTATGTTTAGAGGATATGCTGAGAGTAGAAATGCATAGGATAGGAGAAGGATAAAGAACAAAGGAACAGGGGCATAACGCTCAAGCATGGAACCGCGGAACGCTCAAGCGTGCGGACGCTCTAGCGTGGAGGGCTTTGGACGCTCAAGCGTGGACCCTCTGACCAGCAACTGGTAGTGATGGGACGTAAAGTGACACGTGTCGGTTACGCGTCGCGGCTGGCACGTGATGGGCGGCGCCTTAGCGGTGAGGAAACGTCAACTCTCAAGCATTGATGAGGACAACGCTCAAGCTTTGGAACGCTAAAGCGTGGATAATTACAATGTTAAAGCGTGGACAGCAAAATCTTTCTCTATAAATACTTCATCATTTTCACCGAGGGGAGTTTTTAACAAAAATCCAGAAACAGAGAGAATTCGAGGCTGAGAGTTCCAAGAACAGGTTCAAGCTTTGATCTTGAATTGTGACTCGTTCGTTCGTCCGATTCCAATTCCGATCGTGTTTTCGTGATCAGCGCAACTTCTACTTCAATTCTATCGGTTTACTTTCGTTATTCATCAAGGGTAAGCCTAGGTTCCGTATCTACCAACATTGTACATATACAATGTTATCTTTTGGTTTAAGCTTCTTTTCACGGTTTTAACTCCGTATTAGGGTTAATGCTATGTTCTGCATGTTATTTCCGTGATTAGGGCAAGTTTGGAAACTTCGTACGGAACCCTTGGGGAGCAAGAAGGCTACGACTGCAAGACAAGGAGAGGAGCAAAGGAGTGCTCGTGGTGTTCGTAGTTATCACCGTATCTGCTACCAAGTGGCGAGAAAGAGTTACACACGTCGGGGAGGCAAGAGTAGTCCATATAGTTGTATTGTGTGTTTTATATGTATAGGGGAACTTTAAACCCTATGTGAGAGGTAGCCTTGACAAAGTACCTAAACCCTAAGTTTAGTCTACTTTGGGCTATCACCGTTGTATTTGATACCCTAGGTTAGCATATTTGTGAGGCATGATTATATGTGACATTTCATGATATATGTGTATCTGTTATCTATGATAACTGTTAACTGCAAAAGATACATGAAATATTATTGATGATGGTATATAAGTATGTTATGTTGTTTATTGCTTTATTGAGCATGTTGATAATTGATGAAATATTGCATTATATCTGGAAATACATGTATGTATGAGATTCGGAGGTTTAGCATGATTAGGGCTTTGACCCCGTGTTGGATGTTTGAGCTGATAATGGTTAACATCTAAGGTATAGTGGAGCTTGGAGCTCATAAGGTTATGATGGGAGCTTGGAGCTCATATGTGTACCCGTGGAGCTTGGAGCTCGTGTATGTATCTTGGAGCTTGGAGCTCATATGTGTACCTATGGAGCTTGGAGCTCATGTTGCTAAGAGCAAGTTTGCATGTGTTGCAATATCAGCACGAGAAAGATGAATGACATGCATAGCATATTCATTTGATGCCAAGTGGCGAGCCGTATGCTGTGAGGCATATGAGGTTGGTGCACCGATTGCGGGTGCGAAAAACGGAAGGGAAGGTTTGTGTGACCTTGGGGATAAACTGGACACAGGTGTACCTACAAGAGACCGATGAGGTAGCTCCTAGCGTGTCATGGCGATCCTAGGCACGTCCTACTATCCCGATTGGACCCTGAGTCTTTCTAGTTGCCAGTGGATCTTCCGAGGAGGCCCAGTTAACCCTCTTTGTCTGGGATAGTAGAGCGATGATGCACTCTTATGGGTCACGGCGAGCGGAACGGATTACCGGAACAAACCAACTTGTGGTCCGTTAAGCGGACGAGATGTTGCCCTTAGTAGGGTGTTCAGTATCGGGCGGCATGCATAGAAAGAGTATGTGTACATCTAGCTAGGGAGCGACCATGGCGTCGTGATATTGAGAGATTACTGTGTTTGCTATATGTTCTGTGTTGCATCAATCCTGTTATAGATGCGCTGTATATCTTATCTCCCTATATTTCTTTGTATGTGTACTTTCGGTTCTGCCGATAGACGACGAGTTAGTAGAGGATCAGAATAGAACCGAGGCTTTGCCCATTCATCACAGGGGCACCGCGGATGCCGATGCTGGGAGACCTTGAGATAGTCAACCACGATGAAAGGGGATGGCAGGTAGACCCCTTGACCTTTTTGGCTGTGTATACTGAACCTGTCAGCTTGATCTTTCGGAGCGGCACTCCGCCATATGCATACATCATCAGACCTTGTCGAGCGTATCAGTTTCTTCCCTTCTCTCGGATGTGGCATCCTCCGAGGCAGAGAGAGCGGGACTACTTGTGGGCGGCACCTCAGTCTTCCGTCGTATCTAACAGGAGAGGCTTTGTGCACCGGGGACAGCGCAGGCGCTCGGAGGGTTACTTGCGGGCATCCCAGAGGCGCAGGATTGTAGTGTCGAGTTCCTCGTCCGAGTATGAGCCTATGCAGGTTTATAGGCGCACTCATGGAGAGGGACAGGGTAGTTCAAGGCATCCTCACCATTGAGGGTAAGAGCCAGCCAGTGCGTCCGTAGGATTGTGTGGAGAGGTTTTTGATGTACTTGAGAGTGGGCTAGGGAGTGTGCTGGTGAGCCTGAGAGCTTCTTTTTAGAGGTCCTGAGATGTACCTTGTTTATGCTTTCAATTACTTTTTATGTACTTTCGTCTGTAGTATTACTTAGCCCTATTGATGGGGCCATCATGTATAAATATCAGTACTGCATGTGTTTCTTATAACCTGTTGTGCTTACTCTGATATTGTGCGCTTTTGAATTGATTACATGTTATCGTTGTTTTTAACAAGCGCGTAATCGTTAAATTATAATTAATAAGTATATTGGGTTCTAAATAATGGGGCTTCCTCGAGTGGGACTTGCGGACTTCACACTCAAACCATCATCTTCCATACCTACTTCACCTCTCTGATTCTGCCTTTGTTGTTGTTGCAAAGTTACTTGCAACAGTTGAGCATTTTGCTACGTCCAATGTGGCATTGCCGTAGCCAATTCACTGACTGTCCTCAGGGTTTCGATTGACTCTGTCCCATCACCAACGTGGGAATTCTCTCCATTAACATTCCTAGGTTCTGCGGCACCTTCTGTGGCTCTTTCGCCACGTCCTCTACCTCTTCGACGAGCCATTTAATTTCTTGTAGAAAAAATTATCAGCTCACATTTGTAAGACATACAACACTATATTATCACATACATGCCTTCTATGCCTTACAAACGCACAAAGCAATTATCTCTCAAGCTGACTCGCGTATCGGACATCCTACCCAACTTCTAAGCATAGTCAATTCCCAAGGCGGGTTCAGCTAGACATGGCCGGCAATCACATCCTACCCAAGCAGTCCTTGATTAAGAATCAAACTGCTCTGATACCACAAGATAAGACAACCCCTCCTCGGAGATCCCATTTGGTAACCCGAACTCGAACTCTTAACGTTACAGCGTAGCGTGATTATAAAAATGCGAAAAGTATTAAAAACAACCAACACTGATACCACACCAACATATACATATCATACAAAGATAAAAGTACTGACTCTCTCAGTAGAGCCTACAATGGCCAGCCTCAATAGTCATCGGAGTATGCAACATATACAGATGAAAGCATAGTGATAAAAAAAAGTACATAAGACATCCTCTCCTGGCCCCAAAACACATTTCGCTCAAACCCATGTACTGGCCATAACAAAACTAAGACTGCACCCCAACACGACTTTAGCGAGGATAGCGAGAACTCCCAACTGAAGCTTGCTGCCTCTGACGGTAGGTCGGTAAGACCTCGTACTCCGTCTCGCTCTCTAACATAACGATCTGGCGACGACAGTACTCTCTCATCCTCCGCTCAGCACGACGACGTTGGCCTCGAGCCACATAGCCAGTCCTACAGGATGCACGAGATCTCCAACCAGCATCTGAGTCATGGTGATAGTCCCATGGCCTGTTCCACAGCCTCTCCAACGGCAGTCTCTGGGCGATACGGAAGTCTCCTACTAAGTACCTCCTGGAAGATCCCCAAGCTCAGAAGTACACGATAGTCAAGCCTGTATACACTACTCGTCGCTGAGAGTAATCAATCTCCCAGTAACGGTCATCGTCCTCATACAGCAACTCAAAATCCCCCAACATTGGAATCCACGGCTTTCCCGCCAGCATCAGGCTCAGTAGATGTGCCATCTGTTGGAACCAAAGTGGTTATGGTCCAAATAATCCCTTAAGTTTTGATGTTAACAAAGGGCTAATTTAAGAAGAACAAAGATTTCTTATGGACTAACGTTTTATATTAAGTGTGCAGGATAAAACTTAATTGAGTCCAAAGACTGTCCAAAGTCCAAAGACTTTATCTCGTCCAACCTTTGAACGTGGTTTACGTCTTACTCAGACTGGACGGTAATAAGTAGAACCATGAGTCCAAAGACTCTTCCGATACTCATGTAATAGCTATAGTACAATATTGCTTTATATGCTTAAGCATGAGTACCTTGTAAAAGTATTTGAATTTATTATTCCCTGTAAAAGGTTTATATCCTAGGGACAAACATTCTTTGTAATATTTGTTCAAATGTAAAGCATAAGCCAGAATGTCTCTGTCACTAAAGAATTTGACCTTCTTCTTTTAGAAAGACAAAAGGCAACTTTCGTTCTACACAGAAGCTATGTCAGCACCTTTTTTAGCTATCCCTTGATAGTCTATCCTGCTGATCAGAAACTTCAGAAGCTATCAGACTCAACGGATCAAATGCATTCAATGCTCATCATAACGGATCCTTTTCCATCCGTTGAAGATCAAATTTGATCAAGGCTCAAAGCTGGATATGTATATATACCTCTCTTCTTGAAGACACAAGTGTGAAAAAAAAAAAAAAAAAGAACTTGAAAAACAACAAGCGAAGCAATACTCAGTGATTCAAAAATCTCTCAAGAGAAAACAAGCAAACAACTACTCAAGCTATCAAGAGAAAATCTCAAAGCTTGCAAAGCTACTCTGATCCTCATTTTCATATCACTCTCTGTGTAGAGTTTTTAAGAGTCTAAGCTTTAGTTTCGAATTCTCGCATTTATTGAGTTAGTAGAACAAACTCTTTCAAAACCTTAGTTTGGTTGAGCCTGAAGAGGCTTGTCTGTAAAAGAATACTTAGAGAACCTGAAGAGGTTGAGAATACTGCCTGAAGAGGTGTTGAATACTTTGTAACAAAGGGTTTTTGTTATAGTGGATAAAGCTCTCAAGTAGAGAGGACTAGACGTAGCTCTTTGGTGAAGAGTGGACCAGGATAATATCTCGGTGTTCTTTTCTCTCCCTTACCCTTAATTTGGTTTATTATCTCTAACTAACTAACTGGGATTGAATTGCTTTTTCCTACGCTGTTTTCTTATCTTAATCAAACTAAGTTAGCGTCCAACTTGGTGTTTGGAAGAGCTCTCTTTGCTTTTAATCGTTTTAGCGTCCAACCTTGTGAAAATTATTATCTGCTTACGAAAAGATTTTAAAATCTTCAGAAACACAATTCATCCCCCCTTCTTGTGTTTCAAACAGGTTCCTTCAATTGGTATCAGAGCTCAGCCTCTGGGTTGAGCACTTTGCCGTGTAGAGGAAAAGATCCTTCTGCAGATATGTCTGGACCAGGTATGCCAAGCGGGAGTCAACCAGTTATGGAAGGTACTTCCATGACCAGACCGCCATTCTTCAACGGTACTCACTACCTGTACTAGAAGGAGAGATTCAAAGGTTTCATCCTTAGTACAAACTCAGCTCTCTGGGCCAGAATCAAAAATGGTCCTAATGTTTGTCTCAACTCTGACGGGACAGACAAAGCAGAGAACGCCTGGACTGATGTTGAATGAGCCAGAATGGAACAGAATCATAAAGCAATATATGCTTTAATGTGTGCTCTCAGTCCTGACGAATTCCAGAAGATTCACGCATGTGAATCAGCCAAACAAATATGGGACACCTTGTCTAATCTCCATGAGGGGACAACCAAGGTAAAGGACTCTAAAATCATCATGTTGGTTGGCCAGTATGAACTATTCACCATGGCCGAAGGAGAGTCCATCCTAGACATGATGGGTCGCTTTCAGACGATCATCAACAATCTGAAGTCCCTTGGTAAGGTCTACACTACCAAGAAGAATGTCACCAAGATTCATAGGAACCTGCCTAAGAAGTGGAGACCTCTTGTCACTGCGATCACCCAGTCCAAAGATCTTTCTACTTTGACTCTGGATGATCTTGTTAGGACGCTTCAAGTTCATGAGCAGGAGCTTGATCTTAACAATCCTGGAAAGAAGAACAAAGGGATTGCCCTGAAAGCTCGTAAGTCCAACAACTCAAAAGCTTTAAAGGCTGATGAGTCCAGTGATGAAGCTGATCAGTCTGATGATAATGTATCAGACGATGACGAGCTATCCTTTATCTCCAGAAAAATTCAAAATATGTGGAGAAAGAAAAATGGAATGAAAAGGAGGCCATTCCAAAAGAAAAGCTTCATGGATCATACTGAACCCAAGGATAAAAGTCAGCTGGTCTATTTGAATGCAACAAACCAGGACACTTCAAAGCCGATTGCCCTACGCTAAAGGACAAGAAGAAGTTCTTCAAAAAGAAAAAAAAGAACTTCATGGCGACTTGGGAAGACTTAAACTCTTCTGAAGAAGAAGAAGAAGAAGAAGAAACAAATGAAGAGGCTAACTTATGCCTTTGGTCCAATGAACAAGATGAAGACTCTTCGGACGATGAACAACTTGTTGTTCCCGGAGAAAGAAGTCAAGAGTCTACCTTTGAAGGAGGATGGAATGTTCCACCCATCTTCAAGGGAACAGACTATCCTCATTGGAAATCAATTTTCCAAATATACGTCCAAGCTCAAAACTATGAGTTGTGGAATGTCTTTACTAACGGAGTATATCGTCCAATGATTACCCTTGAGCACGGATCAACATCGTCCATGTGACACCCGCTACCCCGCATACGATAAAATAAAATAAAGCATGCAAGTTAAATAAAATTTTAACATAAAAGGTAGCAAGTACCATATGATCTGAAAACATTTTAAACATAAATACAACTGCGGAAAAACATTAACATAAACATAACCCGAAACCCGATGTCACATAATCAGAGTTGGTATACATATACCGATAATACATCGGAATAAAACTAAACAACTGAACATAAATCCTATCTACTACTACTAAGAGAGATCTCCACGGGATCACTCCTCGTCAGCATGCTCACCCTCCTCTGCACATGCAACATCATATGCACAAGAACAACAAAAGATGGGGGTGAGAAATACGATCATAAATATATGTCAACGGAATGGAATAGTAATTAAGATGACATGCAACATACAACCAACATGTATAATCAAACATATATATATATATATATATATATATATATATATATATATATATATATATATATACCAACGATGCATGTCAACGATGCATGTCAATGCGAATGCAACATCACTACTCCGTATGCATGTGGCCAACAACTCTAACTCTGGAAAGACGATTAGGAGTACATGTCTGGTTATCAACGTGGATGATATGCCAGACCGTGGGCCATCTTCGAACACTCTCACTAATCCTGATAACGTATAGTGGCTAGTCAGGGTACTCAAGCTTATCCTTTAGGTCACTCCGACAATAGGTAGCTAGCCCATGTCACCTGGAATTTCCCTACCCAATATACCCGCAAGGCCGGGATAACACCCATCGTGGCCTCCACTATCGCGATTCATCGTTTGCTTTCCACCCAACATATCAACGTCAGCGTATGATGCATGCTATGCTCAACAACATGCAAACACATGTCCAACCATCCACCATCATACCATTACATGGCTATCAACTTTGACCAACAAGCATCAAAGATGATTTATCAACATCAAACTTGACCAATGAGCATCAAGAATGATTTAATCAACAACATCGGTAACAGTGCGTCGTTACCAATAACATCATCGTCTTACTAACTGTTCTCTTTGTTAAGTCTTAACTTAACATTACCTCTATTAAACCTTATACTTAATCTTATTATCTAAACCCTCAATCCATATTTTATTAAGATTATAACTTAACCTTAATATTTATACCTCAAGTCATATATTTATTAAGATTATAACTTAATCTTAATATCTAAACCACAATTCATATCCTATTAAAATCATAACTTAATATCTAAACCACAATTCATATCTTATTAAGATTATAACAAGCCTACATAACACTATCCATCAAGCATAAGGGGGTCAAAACTGCTTCTGGGAACGTGAGAATCGATTTCCAATTCTCTGGAATCGATTTCTCAAGTCTTCAAATCGATTTCCAATCTCTGGAAATCGATTTCAACATGTACAAATCGATTTCCCCAATCGATTGTGAACAAGGAAAATCGATTCTAGAAATCGATTTCTACAAGGCCAAATCGATTTCCACACCTTGGAAATCGATTCTTGGTCGATTCAAATCGATTTCCATGTGCTGGAAATCGATTTCTGGGTGTCAGATCATACAGCAGCGGGTTTTCTCCGCTATCGGACCAGTCTACGTTCTCTAATTAACATATCATTCGAGCCTAAGCTATTTATCACCAATTTGATTAGTCCAACACTTATAAATCATAACATAAGGGTTCTCAAACTAATCCTTGGTCATCAACCTCACATTGTCTAATTATTTTCTCCCTATAACTATGTTCTTATAGCATAAGGTTAACAAAACACCATATCATGGCATAAACAGCATGTTCATCATCATCAATTCATCAACAATCATATAAATCATGAAATCATAGTTATAAACATGTTATAACATCAAATTATTCATCAATCAATACTCCTATAGCAAAAAAACAACATAACAACATTCATAGGCATACGCAGGCATACATAGGGGTCATGGGTTAACCCCTTCATCTTAACCTATTCCAAAACCCACATATTCATGACCAATTTTCTCCCCCATACCTGGTATGACGATTCACAACCTAAGGGAAAGAGAACAGAGCCAAGTTCCGCTACGGTTCCTTCTTCCGGGTTCAGCACTTGATCACGATCGCAACACTGGGAAGCAGAGTCGATCCTTAAGTTAAGGATTAAAAGGGAAACAAAACTAGGATTAGAAACTCACCTTGGTTTCTAACTTAGGAGATTAACTCTAGCAACAGGAATGGATTAGCTAGACCACGGCATGTTCTTGACGAAGAACACCAAAGCAGGATTCGTCTTTTGGGTTTTCTAGCGCAAGAGATCAATTAGAGCGCTTAGGAATGAGAAGAGGCAAAAATGGTGTACAATAGGGTGTGGATACTGGGTTTAGGTCATACGCTATGTATATATAGCTGTTAGGGACGTTTTAGGACGAATGGGCCGTACACAGCATAGCCCAGTAACCCAAACGCGTACACAAGCTCTGACACGCATGGAAATCGATTTCAACATCCATGGAAATCGATTGGCCAAATCGATTTTCTTATCAAAGAAATCGATTTTGCCCTTCAAACAGTGGATTTCCTCCTTCTGGAAATCGATTTCTTCACCTGAAAATCGATTTCCAAAATCGATTTCCCAAATCGATTTCCCAATCGATTTTTGCATCGACATCTGAATAAAACTTGTAGGTAATCCTCTAAGATTTCCAACGCATCCTAGATCATCTCGATCGGATGTCTAGAACTCAAGATATGGCCAAAACCGTGAAACAGGTTATTTAGACTCGGATGAATTGATTATTCTAAAGGCTGAACTATTACAACTATGAACTTATGCACCAAAAACAAGCAAAAACGACATATGCAAGCATCTATAAGCAAGTATCAACACATATATACATAGAAGTGAAAGAGCAGGGTGTTACAGTCCAAACATGAAGCAAACTGGACGAGTGAGGATATCAGACGGTGTTCCCAAAATGCTCATGCTAACTGGTGTCTTGTCAACGCCCTTGATCGTCCAAGACTGGACATGGTCTCACGGTTCCAAACATCTAAGGAGAAGTTGGACGCTTTGGAACATCGGTTCAGACCAAGGAGCCCATCTACCTCAAATCTCTGTCTGATGGTCAAAAGCTCTTCGGACGCTGAATCAGAAGATGGCGAGGTATCTGTTTCTGACTCTCTTCAAGAAGCATATGATGAACTGCTAAATGATTCTTCTCTATTGCATCATCAATACATCATGCTTAAAAGAAAAATGTCAAAAGTAAATAAAGAGTTGGAAAAGTCCAACAAACTAAATGAGCAGCTTGTTGAAGAGAACAATAAGCTTTAAGCTGAGAATGTCAGTCTAACTGACAAACTCACCTCTGAGTCCAGTGAACCCCATGAGGTAACTAGACTGAAACAAGAGGTATCTGATCTCACCAAAAGCGTATCTAAGCTTGCTGGAGGATCAGAGAAGCTAGACCTGATATTGAGGTACTCTAGATCACCTCATGATAAGTCTGGCCTAGGTTATGACTCTGAGAAACAAAGTGCGCCTCAGAAAATAGCAGGGTCCAACACACATCATAAGGCAGCGACGGAACACTAATGCAACTAAAATATTACGTGGATGCGATCACGACGCCACATCCCCAACAGATCAAGATGTCCATTTCATCACTGTGCCACCCCCCCCCCCGTAATGCAAGATTCGGCCAACATCCCGCAGGCTCAACTCAACTCATGGGTACGACATATTCCCCTGCCCGTAGGCCAGGTCAGAATATTCGCTCGCCGGCAACGACATATCCTCCCTCCTGTAGGCTAGGTCGGGACATTCGCCCGTCAACAACTGATAAGTACGATCATCTGCCCCGTACGCCAACACAGTGATGAATAACAACTATGCTACATGAATTTCACTAACTCATCTCGAGATCAACAACTTAGTGTCTCATCCGCAACTTGTACACAACTACAACCAACTTTCTCCAGCATGACCGGGTATCAACGTTACATCTCAACATAAATATATCAACAGGATCTCTAGGTTGAGCACTACAACATACATATGTCCTCGAAATCCTCACCACATGATCATCTCCCAAATTATCAGGAATTACTGCCTATCTCTACTCATACAACAATAATCACAACTATCATATCATAGGCAATCATAAGCACGCTCAATAATCATATTCATCATATCTATTCATAGGCATATCAACTCATAGTAAACATTCAAGTAACCCTAAACATGTTACTAGGCACACATGCACATCAACAGATATCATATTGAGCATACCAACACAAGCATACAACCTCGACATATCGTAAAATCAACCTATCGGCGATAAACCTACAATGCCTAAAACTACATTCGTACCACCGACTAGTAGTCGCCAATGTGAGTTAGGTGTTGTCGGTTATTCAACCACTAGTAGGGTTTAGGTCGCCCTACACATATCAATATATATTATTTTATTCTTGCCTTCCCGATGATATTGCGGTTCTTTCTCCCACCTGATAGCAAAAGTAGCAACGACCACGAACTCTCCACTAACCTTCACAGCCACGGTCTCCTTCTCCAAATGGGTCCGAACGTAACTTCCAAATTTTCCCTAATTACAGAAAAAAAACATAGACTATAGCATTAACCCTAATACGAAGTTATAACCGTGAATAGAAGCTAAAAATAAGGAAGACATTATATAACCACAATGTAGGTAGATACGGAACCTCGGCTTACCCTTGTCAAATCACGAAAGTAAACCGGTAGAATCGAAGAAGAGAAAGAGTTAATTGTGAAAACGCCAATGGAACTACGATCGGATCAACGAGCGGACTACCACTCAGAATCAAAGATCCAACTATCACCTCTGCCCTCTCACCCTCTATCTCGAACTCTCTGTTACAAACGGAGAAGGCGAAAACTTCTCCTCGGTGAAAATGATGAGGTATCTATTGGAAAAGATTTTACTGTCCACGCTTTAGCGTTGGAATGCTCCACGCTTTAGCGTTCCTGCTCTTGAGCGTTGGCTCCTCCCACGCTTGAGCGTTGACGTTTCCTCACTGCCAAGGCACCGTCCATCACATGCCAGCCGCGACGCGTAACCGACACATGTCACTTTACGTCCCATCACTGCCAATCAACTGGTCAGAGTGGCCACGCTTGAGCGTCCACCATTCTCCATGCTAGAGCGTTATCACGCTTGAGCGTTCTCTTGCTCCACGCTTGAGCGTTTGCTCAGAGTCACACACTCTTCATCGTTCTGTAGTCCAATTCAACCCCAACTCTTAACCTACCATCTAAGCACATCATCAAACCAACATACATTCATGCATTCAATCAAGGTGATGAAAATGAGGATGTTACACATTTCATAACATAAATCATATAATCTAATGCCCAATTTAATGTAATTTCGTTTTTATTGGAAAACCACCAATTTTTGAAACTAGAATTTGACCAAACATAAATCATTATCTTCAGAACATGTTTCAGCCTGAGTAAGAGCCATGAGTCCAATCATGGAGAGAACTCGCGATTAAGGAGCTTCAAGGAGATTCGCTGCAAGAATTTTGTCTCTCGATGAAGAAGGTGGAGCTCCTGATGTTCGACGGCGAGGACCCCGCCTGGTGGATTGCTAGACCAGAGGTTTATTTCCTGGTCCGTGAGATGAATCCCGAGGTAAGGGTGAGTTTGGCCCAACTATGCATGGAGGGGACAACAATTCACTTTTTCAAATCGTTTTTGGATGAAAAAGGTGAATTAACTTTGGACCAGCTCCAGATGCAGCTACTGGAACGTTATGGCGGCATCGAAGACGACAACATTTCCGAACAGCACTCAGCGCTCCGTCAGGAGGGCAGCATCGAGGATTACATTCTTGAGTTTGAGCGGTTGAGGCGCAGGTGGCGAGTCTACCAAAAGACCAATATTTTGGTTACTTCATTCATGGATTGAAGGAAGGGGTCAAAGGAAAGGTGCGAAGTATACGCATGCTAGGGCCACTCCTTCACTCACGGTTGATGAACCTCACGAGGGCTGTGGAACGCGAGATGCAAGAGGTCAAAGGCAGTTGGTCTGGACAACATAGCATAGGGAGCAGGGGTCATATTGGCCCAGGTCCAAACTACAAACCCAGTCCAAACCATGTAACCAGTACTAGTAGTTCGGGTCGACCTGGCTGGAATGATTGGGTTTTCATTCGGGGAAACAAAGACGCACCCGAAAAAGGCCCAAATGGGTCCAATTTCAGACCCGATCCGCGAAATGAGCGAAGGGGGAAAATCCTCGTGATCGTGGAGTAAGGTCAAGAAGAAGTATATGTTAAGCAACCTCTTGGTTTTGAAGATACTGAAAAACTTGATCATGTTTTCAAACTCAAAAAGGCTTTATATGATTTGAAACAAGCACCTGGAGTATGGTATGATAGATGTAGTTCTTTTCTCATGAATAATGGTTTTATTACAGGAAAAGTTAATACAACCTTATTTAAAAAATGCTCAAAAGATAACTTCATAGTAGTTCAAATATATGTTGACGATATTATTTTTGGAGCTACTAATGAAAATCTTTGCAAAGAATTTTCTAAGTTGATGCAAGCAGAATTTGAGATGAGCATGATGGGAGAATTGAAGTTCTTCCTTGGGCTACAAATCAAGCAGACGGTTGATAGTATCTACATCCATCAACAAAAATACACCAAGGAAATTTTAAATAAGTACAAAGTGGATATCAAAGGCTATGAAAACTCCCATGCAACCCAATACTAATCTAAGCAAAGATGAGGAAGGTAAAAAGGTATACCAAACTGTCTACCGATGTATGATTGGATCTCTACTATACTTAACTTCTACCAGACCTAACATTCAGTTTAGTGTCTAAATATGTGCTAGATTTCAATCTGATCCTTGAGAATCCCATCTTAAGGTTGTTAAGAGAATATTTAGATATTTGCTTGGAACCACTAATCTTTGTTTACTGTATTTAAGGACACAAGAATACAGGTTAATTGGTTTATGTGATGCTGACTTTGCTGGAGACAGAATTGAAAGGAAAAGCACTAGTGGAGGATGTCACTTCATTGGAGCAAACTTAGTCTCTCGGTCAAGCAAAAGACAGACAACTATTGCACTCTCAACTGCAGAAGCAGAATATGTCTCTGCTGCAAGTTGCTGCTCACAGCTCTTATGGGAAAACATCAACTCGAAGATTACTCTATATTTGAGCATAGTATATCTGTCTGGTGTGATAATTCAAGTGCTATTTGCTTAACTAAAAATCCCATACAACATTCTAAGGCTAAGCATATAGAAATTAAACATCACTTTATAAGGGATTATGTTCAAAAAGGTGTGTTTGATGTCAAGTTTGTTAAAACTGAGAATCAATGGGCTGATATCTTCACAAAACCCTTAGCTGAAGATAGGTTTAAGTATATTAGAGATAATCTGAACATGTATTGGATTGTTGATTAACCTGTCTAATGAGTGCTGCATTACCTGTCTGTGCTTACCTGTCTGACCCTGCTGAGTCATACTCATATTTGAACTAACTTTTTTTTATGGTTATTATTCCATAATGCCATTTAATTATCTGAGGCAAAACGTGTACATAGCTGTTGTTTCTTTTTAAAACCACGTTTTTCTTAAAAGATTTAAACCGTTTTTAGACATAAAAGGAACCTTTTTTATATCTTTAAAAGGTAACTCTTTTTTTTAAAACGATCCTTCTCTCTTAAGTTTTCAAAACCCTCTCTTTGCTACAACTCCTCTTATTCTCTCTTCTTCCCTCCAAAACTCTAATCCTAAACCTTCTGCTATGGCACCAAAGAAGAAGCTATCTTCTGCTGATATTGCTCAAAGGTACGATATGGACGTAGAGGATGTTGAAAGATCATCACTGGAAAAACAGTGGATCTTGAGGCTTCGAGACGTCTGGGAATGGATGTGCTTGAGGAACTTTAATACTCCAAATGGACTCCGTTCTTCAAAATGAAGGAGCTCGTGCACCCCAAGATGGTGAGAGACTTTTGGACAAGCGTTGTAGTCATTCAGTCTCCAAATGGTCTTCTCACTGAGATTCAAGCAGATGTTCATGGTCAACGCTTCTCTTTTTCCCTCAACCCGCTGAAGAACGCAACTGGTTGCCTTAGGCTTGGGGCTGGTATTATAGAAGAATGGGAAAACTCTATGAGTCAGGACGATATCAACATCGCCTTATACAGTATTCCATACTCTCCAAACTTCAAATCCATAACCCTATTTCCTAAATGTCGGTTCTTGCTCAAACTTCTGCAAGAATGTGTGTTGCCTAGAAAGGGATCTAGAGACAGTGTCTCTAAGATGGACAAGTTTGCCCTCTATCATCTTATCTTCAAGATCAAAATTGACCTAAACGATCTCTTCTTTAAGCATTTCATGAAACTAGTTAGGAGACCTACCTCTCCTACTTATCCTTATGGAATGCTCTTGACCTTGCTCTTCAGAATAAGGATCTTTGTTCCTAAATATGCTGCCTTTGTGGACTTAGCCCCTGCTCTGGACAAGAAGACATTGTCTATGATGAGGTTGTCTACTCCTGCTCAAGCTTCAACAGATCAGACTTCAGAAGAACAGCATACCAAAGCTCCTGCTAAATCAGCTGACAAGTCTAAGGTACCTATATCTGAAAAGTTGTGGGAGTCTGCTAGAAAGGAGAGCTAGAGCTAATCTCGAAGATAGAGTAGAAGCTCTCTTTGTTCTTTTTAGTACATATCTATAACAACCTTTGTAAACAGCTATGTACACAGCCAATGATTGATAAATATAAATATAGCTTTGTTTTACATTTTATTCCTTTTATCTTTTCTTTCTTTTTGTTAATGTCAAAAGGGGGAGAAAAACTAAAATGTTAAATACAAATGTTAAATGTTAGCATATTAACTTGAAAGAAATAATATACATTATGGTAAAATAACATAGAAAAGCAAGTAAACAACCTTTACTTCTTATAGAAGCTATTTTGATAGCCTAAACACAGATCTTATGTTATGCGAGAGGTATGGGGATCGATACTCCGCATCTCCACCTTTCTTGAAGACTATGTACCGTCACCCTCATCCTCTTCATCTCCTATAGATATCCCCCTCTTCACCTATCTCCTCTCATAACATCCAATCTTCATCTTATATAGTTGTGTCTGATGTATGCCATATTCCTGTTGCAAGGGATTTCACTCCCAACCGATCAATTGGCATTTCATCTTCATTGTTCATATCTGATTTGCAACTCTTGATGTCTGCCAGTTTTTCTAACCTGTCTGTCATTCCTCCTCCTCCACCTCACTTTATCAACTCCTATAGGGACATGTACTTGATGTATCCTATTGTCATCCTTTTTCATCACCCTATTCCTAGTATTACCTACCATAACTCAGTAGTTATCCTACCCAACCCTTCTAGACCTCTTTTTATTCTTATTACTGGTTCTTATTCCTTCATGGAATATGTCGATCTTTTAATAACTTATCATAGACTATACACTGATGAACCCTTACCTTCACCTGAAACTATCAGCATCACTCATCCTTCTCTTCTTACGCGTCTGTCCTCTGTATTTCCATCTCCTGAAGGACACTCTCTCCCTGATTAACATTTCTTTCCTAAACTTGCTTTTCTACATTTTATTTTCTATCGCAATCTTCATCTATCCTTATTTCCTTGAATCTCTGCACCCTTCTCTGTCCCCTGTGCACCACCTATCTATGCTCTTCCTTGGCATTCTAAAGGCTCTGATGACAACATTATTGTTGACAGACGAGCCTTTCAGGCTTTGCAGTATGAAGCAGCATCCTTGAGGACTTTGGTAGAAGCTATTCATCGAGATCTAGCAGAAGAAATGAGAGCTAGAGCTGATCTAGAAGATAGAGTAGAAGCTCTCTTTGTTCTTTTTAGTACTTATCTATAACAACCTTTGTAAATAGCTATGTACACAGCCAATGATTGATAAATATAAATATGCTTGTTTTACATTTTATTCCTTTTCTCTTTTCTTTCTTTTTACTGATGTCAAAAGGGGGAGAAAAGCTAAAATGTTAAATATAAATGTTAAATGTTGGCATATAACTTGAAAGAAATAATATACATTATGATAAAATAACAGAGAAACACAAGTAAACAACCTTAACTTCTGATAGAAGTTATTCTGATAGCCTAAACACAGATCTTATGTTATTTACTCTGATACCTGTCTGTATTGATGTTATTAATGTTCTTGAAATATTTTAAATCTGTTGATTTCTCTCAAGTTCATTAAATCATTTTAAAATGTTTGTCATCATCAAAAAGGAGGAGATAGTTGAGTCTCCAAAATGTCTGATGTGCATTTACCTAAGTTTTGATGAAAACTAAACATTTATTCAATGATTTAATTGAACTCATCTGTGGTTGATAACCCATCTAGTTAGTGTGCAGATTAATATGATAAGCATCAATCAGTTGTCTGTACTAAGCACAAGCTTGTAATCACCTATCTGAACAAAGGAAGTTCACATGTGTAAAGCTTACAAAAAGATGTTGACTTTCTAATACTAAAAGTCAACCCGTCTAAAGAAGCTATTCACCCGTCTGCTGACTTACGGTGAAGAAACTCGTTCGAGATTGAAGACTTCTATTTGTCGTCCTATCAGTTTGAAATACTAAAGACTTCTCTCTCGAGGCTCAATAAAATCAGAAGTCTAACCAATAAAGTATTCTTGTATCTTAGAAAGAAAGTACAACAAAAGTACTTTATCCCTGAGTACAACTGCAAGTTACACACAAAAGGAAAGTTTGCCTGCAAAGGACAAAAAGCATATGTAAAGAGCTGATATGACTGATGGTGTATCAGAAAACTCTGTCCTTCTTATGTTAGAGAACAAGCAACGTTCCTCAAGCATTAATGGCTGACCAGAACGACTCTTTTGCATTTAATGAAGATCTACAAAAAGTCAAACTTTCAAGGAATGTCTCTAATGGCTTCAATCCCTTGAAGACTATTTAATGAAGAAGACATTGAAGATTCCAATAGAGAACCATCTCAGCATTCAAAGAGTAATTACTCTGTGCATAAGAAGGCTCCATGACTAGACTCATTTCTTTAATGATGTAAACTACAACTATTGGAAAGAAAGATTTCACTAGTTCATTCTGTCACAGAGTAATTGCTTTTTGAATGTTGTGATGGTTCTCGATTGGAATCTTCAATGTCTTCTTCATTAAATAGTCTTCAAGGGATTGAAGCCGTTAGAGACATTCCTTGAAAGCTTGGCTTTTTGCAAATCTTCATTAAATGCAAAAGCGTCATTCTGGTCAGCCATTAATACTTGAGGAACGTTGCTTGTTCTCTAACATAAGAAGGACAGAGTTTTCTGATACACTATCAGTCATATCAGCTCTTTACAAATGTGTTTTGTCCTTTGCAGGCAAACTTACCCTTTGTGTGTAACTTGCAATTGTACTCAGGGATAAAGTACTATTGTTGTACTTTCTTTCTAAGATACGAGAATACTTTATTGGATAGACTTCTGATTTTATTAAGCCTCGAGAGAGAAGTCTTTAGTATTTTCAAACTGATAAGACAACAAAGAGAAGTCTTCAATCTCGAACGAGCTTCATCACCATAAGTCAGCAGAAGGGTGAATAGCTTCTTTGGACGGGTTAACTTTTAGTACCATAAAGTCAACATCTTTTTGTAAGCTTTAGACAAGTGAACTTCCTTTATTCAGACGAGTGATTACAAGCTTGTGCTTAGTACAGACAACTGATTAATGCTTATCATATTAATCTGTACACTAAGTAGACGGGTTATCAATCACAAACAAGTTCAATTAAATCATTGAATAAATGTTTAGTTTTCATCAAAACTTAGGTAAATGCACATCAGACATTTTGGAGACTCAAAATAAGGCACCTCTCCTCCCAAGAAATCACTGACCGGAGACAAAGAAGGTTGTGCTACAAGTGTAATGCCCTTCGTTAAATTAGTAACCCAAGATAAATATTTAAATAAAAATTGAAGAAATAAAATTTTCCTTAATAGATACTGAATAAATACTTAATGTAAAAATAATTGTTTACATCATAACCAAATAAACCAAAGTAACATAATAAGTTTAAAAGCCTCAAAACCAGATGTCTAATACAACTCACATAAAAATAACTAACTAAACGATAACATAGGTCCTCCTGACATATGCCAAACAACACTAACCAAGCTCTAGAAACTAAAGATATAGTCTTCATGTCTCTGTATGCTCAACAGTGTCGTCCTCAGGATCTGAAAACAATACTACTAATGAGATATATAATCCCAGTGAACAGAAATACAGTTATAAAAGGTTTTCGCAAAAGTATTGTTCTGAGTCGGTGCGGTAACCAGATAAATTGTCCATGGTATTTTCTATTTTCCAAAATAATAGCATTATAAAATATTAACAATAATATAAATTAACACTGTCGATATCATCAACACATCATAAATCAATTATATCAAAATCTCATATGTCAAATAATTTCCAAGAATCACAAGCGTCATATGACTATTAAACATCACTCAATAATGACGTTCCATTACCTACCTCTACTCAAGAGAGATATTTCGATGTCACCTTCTCTTCAGTGAAATTACTCATTTTTCTATACCAACCATGTTCACTGGCGGTATTACTCATTTTTTGACATCCCAATGTATAGCGATGTAGCTTTCAATACCTCATGATGGCGGTATTATGTAATTTTGACATCCCAATTGAATGGCGATGTTACTTTTGATATCCATTTCATAGGCGGTATTTCTCACACACCATACGTCATGTATAACGGTCAATTAATCATGCCAAAACAATATATACTATCATGTATCCCAAATAGAGATGCCAATCAACAAATACACATAACAATCATACATATCATAACATAAATCATGTAATAAAATGCCTAATTTAATGTAATTTCGTTTCTATTGAAAAACCCCCAACTTTAGAAACTAGGATTTGGCCAAACATACATCATTATCTTCAAAACATGTTTCAAAATTGTACCCCAAAACCCAAACCGTTCTACACCATGGAAAGGGTGAGAAAAAGTATCTCTACTCTCATCTTGAAAACCTCCAAGAAGCTCCAAGCGTATCTCACGAACATGCCAAGAAGGCTCCTAAGAAAAATCTCCTCCTTTGTCTCTACCTAGGCCCCTTCTTCTCCAAGATCTCCTTCTCCAAGCTTCGGAATTGTCCAAGGCAAGCAAGAGAGTATTTTAGGGTGCAAAAAATGTTTTTTTGGCCTCACTATTATGTTTTAGGATTATATATATCAGAGACTCTCACGTTTCCCTCTTAAAACGCTTCTATTTTTATGTTGCAGTCGTCGAGCACAGGCGTGCTCTTAACCACCACGGTCGTGCTCTTTGCTAAAAGCAAGTTCGTGCTTAGATGAGCAAGGGCGTGCTCATCAACGTCACTTTTGCACGATTTCCGACACGGACGTGCTCCCTTGAGCACGACGCGACTCAGAACATGCTCCTTTTAGCACCGCCCATGCTCATCAGACGAGCACGATCATGCCACACATGAGCACAGTCGTGCTCATGCGACATGAAGAGTTTTACACTCTAAAAACTCACTTAGTTGTAATTAATTATTTTAATTATTTCAAGGGCCTAAAACATGAATTCTAAGCCTTCCAAAACTCTCTAATTTTATAATATTATTATCTCTATTTATTTTAATTTTTAGAATGTTATATTTTCTCCACTCCTTTAAGAATTTCGTCCCCGAAATTATCTCCTTACTTAAATACTCTCCAAAACTTAGTTTATTAAACAAGGTGAAAAGTTAATGTACCTTGATTGACAAGATTCGGATACTAGCCCATGATATCCTCCTCAAGTTCCCAAGTCGCCTCCTCAAGAGTCAATCCTTGAAGATGGCAGTGGATACCTTACTCTTTGATTTGTAAGGCATTAATGTTATACTAGGAATTTCGTGGTTGGCTTCTCTTGGAGAAATGTGGGTTAATTGGGGAAAACAGTGCATGAAATTTCAAACTCAAAGCTAGAGGATTAAAATTAAGGGTGACGGGTGCACCAATTCTCACCAAAAATCTTTGCCAAGCGTATTTGGGAAACCAACAAAGGTGGCAGAAGGCTTATTGTTCTCCCCTGAATTATTTCCAGCTGAAATTTTGAAGTAAGTAGAGGCCTCAAGTATAGTCCAGGTAACACAAAAACAAGAACTCCAACAGCTACTGGATCGATTTATGGCAATTTTCCAGGAGCCAAAAGGGCTACCTCCCAAGAGATAAAAGGAACATGTGTTCAATCTGCTAGAAGGACATGGCCATGTTAATGTTCGACCCTATCGTTACCTGCATCACCACAAGAATGAAATAGAAAAACAAGTGAAGGAACTACTCAGCATAGGGGACAGGGGTCGTTAGGCACATCAAGAGTGCCTTCACTAGCTCTGTGATCCTAGTGAAGACGAAGGATGATACATGGCGAATGTGTGTAGACTACATAGCCCTCAACAAGGTAACGATTCCGGATAAATTTCCTATACCTGTAATATCCTAAAATTTCAATATAATTATTTTAATAAAAAGATTAAACTATTGTGAGGTTTAGTGTAGAAAATGCCTAGTATAAGAGTTTATTAGAATTATGTAGTAGTTAAAAAGAGTGCAATATTGAAGGTGGGGCAACTATATTGATTTGAAATAAAATTTTAAAAAAAAAACATCAACAGTAACGTGAAATTGGATTCACGTACTAGAGGCCCAAGAATGGGTCAATATAGTTATTAATTTCAAAACTTGATTTTAGCCTATTTAAATGAATTCATTCAGGTGGAGGCTTTTCTCATAATGAGCAAGGTGGGCCACGTTTAGAATTAATAGGGGATGAGGTTCTTTCAATTGAAAGATAGAAAACCTTGTAATTTACCTGATGAAGCTTACTGCCGCCGAATAGCCAAAAGATAATTGAGCAGCGTGGATTGCAGTGCTAAGTGTGGAGCGAAGCGAAGAACATTGGAGAAGAGAAGAAGAATTTTAGGTGAAATACTACGATTCGTCTATGGCAATATTTAGAGCTTTTGGAGGTCTACGAAAAGTGAGTAGAAATACTCTTTCTCACCCTTTCCATGGAACAAATTGATTTGGGGTTTGGGTTATGCGTTCAAAATGCGTTTTTGGAAAATAATCATGTGTTTGGTCAAATCCTGATTTTCTAAATTTGGGCATTTTCCTTCTAAGGTGCTCCTTGTAACACCCCGATTTTCTTAATCTTTTAATTAATTAGTAATTAATCAGTAATTAAATAATTGTATTTTATTTGAGGGTCTAGAAACTTTAATAAATTATTCCGAGGCCATAGTCACACTCTACGCCATCGTAGGAGACTACGGTTAAGTTTTGGGCCAAAAACTCAAACGGAGCCCGATCTATGTTTTTTCGGATGATAGTGTTTTTCTACTATCATGACCTCATTTTGACTAACGGTCAGAATCATTAGTCTTAAATTTCAATCCTCTACCTTTTTGTTAAAATGTGTCCTGACGTCCAAAAATATAAATAATATTTTATATTCAGACTGAAAATCGATCGGGTAGATGATTCGAGTTGTCTTAGGATTTTTCGAGAACCTTAAGCCAATAATTTTCATACCAGGGCTATGTTAAATTATTTGGGGACTCCTATCGGTGTTGTGAGGATTTTCCAAAATGTCAGGATATTAATTGACCAAATTGCCCTTGGTTAGTTTTTACTAATTACCATTTACTTTTTTTTACTAAGAATTAACTCCTAAGTCTTCTAAATATCCATTATTCACCCTTATTTCCCCCTCACTCTCTCGACCAGCCCTCCCCCTCCTGACCAAAACCTCTTCTTCTTCTTTCTATTCCCTTCTTTCTCTTCTTTTCTTCTTTTCTTTCTCACCATTTTTCTTCATTTTTGGAGCTTTAAACCTTGAGATTTCTTGAAGCAATCTTCACCAAACTTGGAGTAGATTATCATAGGAGGTAGAATCTCATCTCTATCTCTCTCAATCTCTCATTTTTATCCTCTAATTTCCATGATCATAAATGTTAGGGTTTTTACCCTTAAATCTTTAAAAATCCATGATAAATTGTAGGAAAGTCATTTTGATACCAAACCAGTTTCTATGGCCTAGGTTTATGACACACTTGCATGATCCAAGAGATTAGAGCCAAGAAATCTCTCTAGCTATTTTTTTGAGAGAGAGGCCGAAACCCCCTATTGTGTAGGGTAGGGTTTTTGGTTGGTTTTTGATGTTTTGACTTGATATCTAGGGTTATCACATTTAGTTAAGGTGCTATCCAAGAAATGAGGATTTTTGGAGCTCCCTAGCTATTTTTCATATTTTTCATTCAATAGGGCCGAACCCTAGGGGTAGTGCAGTAGGAGAAATCTTTACTTTTTGAGCTAATGCCTTCATTGATTATGTTTAGGGATACCTAAGGATCATTGATCCAAAAGTTAGGAATTGTTCGACATCCCTAGCCTAATTAATTAAATAGGGGCAATAACTAATCTTAAGGAATTAGGGAGTTTTTGGTTTAACTGTATTGATTTCTGGTTGTGTTTTGTTGTATAGACTCGGACAGGATTCGACATCCGACAGCGCACTCGACTGACAGCTACGGAGTCGTAGCCGGAGCTGCACGGGGAAATCACTAAGGTGGGGAGAGAGAACTAATATCGTCGGGAAGGCAAGCTTAGTATAGAGTATATATATCTGTGTAGGGTAACCCTAAAACCCTACTAGAGGTTGAGCCCTGGATAAAGTGTCTAGGGCCTAGGTGTAGATACTTTTGGGCTATCACCGCTAAGTTGATATTATGAATGATGAGACTGATTGAGGTTGATTGTGTTGAATTATTTAATTGATTACCTGTTGATTTTGTTTTGGTGAACTGTCTGTTTGATGAATTATTGCCTGAATTTATGATGATAACTGTACTGGAAAGATCTTCTGTTGCGATGTTTATTGTGATTGGTTGGTTGAGTGTTGATGAGAGTATGGTGAGCGATGATGTTGTTCGGGTTGATATCGTTGTGGTCCCGACCGTGGAGTCGTGGCTGGTAGAAGCAAGGCGTCGTGATGCTGATACTGATTTGATGTTGATGATGATGTGATGTTGATGTTGATGTTGATGATTGATGTTGATGTTGATGTGATGCGATGTGTCGTGGTCGTGGACGAGTGTTTAGGCGTGAGGTCTCGATATCAACCTGCGATGGATGTTTGTTGCATTTTCATAACATTTCATACCACAGCATTTGGTCCCAAAGGGGGATGTCCAATTGGGGACGTTACGTAAAATCCCAAGGCGGGATATGATGTGATGTGATGTGATGTAATCCCAACGGGGATGTCCAATTGGGGACGTGATGTATCGACCGACATGCATATAGGGAAGACAGCATATACATAGGGACTAGTATCCCTCCTATAGGCTTATTCGAGAGAACGATGTTTGAGATGATTGTGATTGGTGACTTAAGAGATGGATGAGGTTGTGTTATATATGTTGTCTGTGTTGTGTGATATATATATATATATATATATATATATATATATATATATATATATATGTTGTACTGATGCCCCTCTCCCATATTGATGATATATGTTTCTTATCTCCCGCTATTTTTCTGTATGTGTTGCTCTTACTTTATGGGAAGACCCCGAGGAGGAACCGGTTGCTGAAGAGCTGGACGGCATTCCTTACGAGCCTGACGCTGGAGGACGTGCCACGGACCCTAGCCTCAAGAGGTTGGGCAATGATCGTGGCTAGCCGGAAAGCTGTCTCTTGGCTTAGTTATGTATTTTGATCTCAGTCTGTACTAATATACACAATGTAGTACTTTATTACTATAGCCCTACTGATGGGACAATGCTGTATGTGATATATTTCTTTATATTTGAAGCTGTGTACTCTGAAGCGTAGCGTGCCGTTTATTGTTTTGCTTCCGCACTAAATTTTCCGCTTCGCTTCGTTTTAATAAGGCGCGCTAACGTTATTATGCAATTAAGATTAGTTAATATCTTAGGTTTTACTGATGGGACGGCGGATTGTCTCATTTATTTGTATCAGAGCAGTTCGATTCGAATATCGGACTGTGTGGTTTAGAAAGTATATTAGCATTGACAGTTATGGCCACATTGGCTACTAACTGTGTTAGGAAAAGGGTAGTGTGTCCGATGTTCATGTTATCGAGAGTGATAACTGTTTTATTCGTAGGGCACATGATATATATATATATATATATATATATATATATATATATATATATATATATATATATCGATTGATTTATATTGAATGTTGCTTTATTCTTGTTGGGAATAGATGAGGATCTGGGTAATTTCGCTACGCGAAATGGTTTTCGCTAAGCGAATTTGATCTCGCTAAGCGATCCAGAGAAGTTTCAATCACTGTCTCAATTTTGCTAAGCGAAATTGATCTCGCCGAGCGATCCAGAGAAGTTCCAATCACCGTCTCAATTTCGCTAAGCGAAATTGATCTCGCTAAGCGATCCAGGGATATTTCAAATGGTGCATCACTGTCTCAATTGCGCCAAGCGAATGGATCCTCGCTAAGCGAAATGCACTCAGTTTTGCTAAGCGAATTGAGTCTCGCTAAGCGAAATTCACTCTATTTCGCTAAGCGAAACCTTGTTTTTGCCTTTTCCTTATTTTCTTATTTTTCTGAAAAATGGAATAAGCCGCAAGCTTATCATATGTCTTTTGGATCGAAGCATGGTAAGGCATATAATACATGTGTGGGATAATACAGTGTGTATGTCTTACAAATGTGAGCTGACAATTTCTGCTACGGGAAGTTAAACGACTTGCAGACGAGGGAGAGACACTACTAGAAAATGTGTTTTTAGCGACCGACATTAGCGACCGAAAGGTTTCCGTAGCTAATGGCGACCGTATTAGCTACCATATTTTAGTTTTCTAAAACACTTATAAATATTGACATTTAGCGACGGTATTAGCTACCGAAATTTGGGGTCGCAAATATTCAGTCGCTAAAACGGTCGCCAAAGCTGAGATTTTTAAGGTCACATTTGTTGACTTTTTAGCTACCGAATCTGAGACCGAATCCTATTTCAACGGTCATTTTTTTACATTAGCGACCGAAAATGTATCGGCAACTAAATATTTGATAGTTAGAGACGGAGTTAGCGACCGAAAAAGCGGTCGCTAAACTAAATCCCTAAATGTTCACCTTCCCCCCATTTTCTTCTTTCTCTCGCACTCTGCCTCCCACGCTCACTCTCTCTCGCACTCTCGCACTCTCGCACTCTGCTCTCGCATCGACTCTCTCTCTCTCTTTCTCCATCACCGGTTGACTCTCTCTCTCTCCATCGCTGCCCCTCGCCTCGGTTCCGTCCACGCACAGGTATGCTCATCCCTCCCTCTCCCTTTTTCATTCATTATGTGAATGTGTCACAAACACCGTTGCTTCTAAGCTCCACCGTCCACATCCAAGAACTCTTAACAATGGTGAGCAGAGATTAAAGAGGGCGTTTTGGTGCTTTTCAGAACGCCTAGGGTTTCAGAAATGATGCTTTTCCTCTAACATCTCTTTTTCTATCATAGAATTTTGTTAGGACGGAGGGAAGAACCGGTTGAGGTTGAAAGGGAGGGAGTAGAACTCTTCATTCCCTTTTGTTCTGATAGCTTATTAAGTAGTATAGATATAGCTAGTTTAACCAAAATTACTCGTAGATATAATCTCAGCTACTCAATACTAGACTTTGGTTTCAACGTTGCAAAAATTTCCCCCCTTTCATTTTGACCTTCAGATTCAGTACATGGTTTATAATTTTTAATCTTTTGCTGGTGTGCTTAAGCTTGCTAATTCTGTTACTTGCTATAACCTTTTTTTCTGATAGCTTCTTAATGAAATGTCTTTAATTCCTCTTTGTGCTGTTGTTTTCAAGCTTCATGGTAATAGAGATAAAATCTACTAGACAGAAAATGAGATTATAGTTTATATTATAATTAGTCAAATAAAATTGAGCATTGGGTCTGTTTTTATATATAGAATCAAGCCAAAGCAAATAAATCCATCAGTTTTGCTGGTATAGAACAAATATGTAGAGTCAGTGATCTAGATCCCTTGCTCCCTTTTGTTTATTACTTTAATTTTTAGCTCTAAACCCTTGATCCCTTGATCCCTTGCTCCCTTTTGAGGCTTTGGTTGTTCTGCTGCTGCTGCTGATGTTGATGATAGTTGGTCTCACCAACTACCTCTGCATCAGCTGAATCAAATCCTTGTTCAATGCCCACACTTGCCCTTTTCTCATCACTTGGTTGCTTTGGGGTATCAGGGAATGTGTTGTTCAAAGAACTTGTAAGAGATAGTGGGGAGTGGCTGAAGGATACATCTGAATCTTGCTCTGTTGTGGCTGCACTGGTTGCTGGTGTTTCATTATAAGTTCCATTATAAGTGTGTGCTTGGTAAGAATTAAGATTACAGACAAAATAGATATGAGAGATGCATAAAAACATGCAAGATTCCTTGATACATTGTTGATTTCTTTCTTTACCTCCAATTTTCCCGACTTTCATGTCCATCAAACAAAAGATTCTGTTATCCTTTTGGAAGAAGATCTAAGCCATTTCTTGAAGAAGAAAAAAAGTAAAGGAGAGGGAAAATAATGGTTAAAAAGCTTTATGGAAGAATTTTCTTCCTCCTGAAGCACGGAAGAATCATTCCTATCGAGCGCAGTTACATGTCCTCAAGTTAACAGCACCCGAAAAGGTATAGATCGTTTAGAACTTCCTATGCAAAGTGTGTGTATAATCTGAAAGTCAGAAATTTTGTAAACTAAAATTTGTAGTACAGTTATAAATTTGAGTAGTAGCAAAAACACATAGAACTAATCCACATAGTCAGCAACAGAATGTATGGATTCTTATTTATAACTATCATAATAACTGAAAAACATGCTCTAGGCAGCAGAATTTGATTTGTTGGACTCTTGCTGTTGTTTCCACTGCTCTGGGGTCACAGCTTTCTTTACAGAGAGAGCATGAATCTGTTTCATTTCCTCCTCTAAGGCAGCATTCACCATCCGGTGCCTCTCCAGTAGCCTTTTGCCTTCAAATTGTTCTGATACAATCTCGACTACAAAACTTGCACCACACCTAATGGCACCATGAATCTAGTACGAATGTGATATAAAAAAAGGGGGCAGTAACAGTGTTATAAAGTAGTATCCTCAAAGTTAAGTATAAAAATAAAAAAAACTTACCCTCCAGATGTATCAATTACTTCCTGAAAATACAAAAGAATAAGAATATAAACAACTTGAAGGAAAAAAAACAATAGCAGATACACAAGTTTCAGGAAGAGAATTTTTTCCATTATCTTTTCTGGTAAGAGAAAATGAAGTGCATATTGCACCTGAAAGATTTATATTGAAGCAAAACACAATGGTGACAAAAATTAAAATATCGAACATGCTAAATTCAAGGTCACTACAACATAATTCACTCGTAATCCATCAAAGGAAATTCCGAAATTGTTACCTACATTTGTGATAGTCATACTCATCATATATAACAATCAGCACCAATAAACACATGAGATTTTTGGATTGATTAAAACTCCAATGCTTTATCTAAACATTGAATAATAAGCAGAAGCACCATGAAGGGTGTATTCTCACACACACTACAGAAATAAATGGGAAATCAAATAAGCCTAGTTGGAGAAGTGAATTTATGTCAGCAACTCCTAAAAATCTATGAAGGTTAGAGAGTGCAGACCATCGTAGACCATGAACGAACCTTAACTACAATGTCAGGGGTTTTTGAATGGTGTCGCCACTTTACCTAATCATCACCACCCCCACTTTTTAATATATTTTTTTTAATACATCATCTATTATTGATTGAAATTCATGTATGTCCTATTAATTCATATGGATTTTACTAAGTTGTGCATCAACCTCCTCAAGTTTTCTTCCTTACACAAACTTCTTCTGTCATTTTGAAACTTTTGTTTAATTCATCCAACAAGTTTCTATACTGTAAATTGTCTTTCAGAGTTTAACTAATAATTTATCTGTCTATGACCAGAGATCATACGGTTTTGCCATTTGCTTTGCTGCTGGATTAACTTGTACACTATTGGTAAGTTTAACTGCATGATTTTTCTTACTAGGTTAGATAAATGAAGCTATATATTCTAGTTCTTCAGTTGAATGTGGAGGATTAATCTTAAGCTTGAAATTTTCCATAAATGTCGCCATACATGAGTACTTGCAAACTTTTGACTAATTGAATTGTTTGTAATTTTTTTTTCTTAAGTTTTTTGATTGCTTGGTCTCACACTACATGTCATGCAAAATTTAATACAATTTCTTGCCTACATGAGCAATACTGAGTTACCAGCCAGCTACTGATCATTCTAGGCCTTTTGAAAAGAAATATATTTTTTTGTTTATTTTTAGGAAGACTGACTCAATGTTTTTTGCTTCTGCTGCTGCTGCTGTATATAAGAGAATTTAGAAACATAATTCCAAGTTCATTACTGTTTTATATCCAAGCAAGCTTCTAGAAGTAGGATCATCCCACACAAGGAGCAACACTCTCACACCTTCCTGTGATTTAGCTTTGAGATCTTGAAATCTCTATTGTTTAAAGTGAATGTTACTATTATATTTGCTAACTACCATGATATGTAATGTTTCATTGTCATGGTCTCCTTGCTCCTTGTTAAGTTGAACATATGAAATTTAATTTCAAGTACTAAGGATTAAAGTTTTAAATTATTTTATTAAAGTCTTAGTTTTCCGTTTGAGATTCCATATTATGAGCACGTGTATTTTAATAAGGTGGAGAACTTGGACTAAGAATTCTTGTTCTAGTTAGCAGCGATGGAAGCACCTGAGCATCGGAGGTGGATGGATAGAAGGAAAGATTGTGGACATTTGACCCCCGAGTTTGTAGAGGGGGTGCTTGAGTTCGTTCAGTTTGCTAGCAATGAAGAGAGCTATCTAAATCAAGTGAATCCAAAAATGAGGTGTCCTTGTAAGAAATATCAGTGTCAACGATACCATTATGGGGATGATGTGATGGTACATCTCTACAACAAGGGTTTCATGCCGAATTACTACTATTGGACCAGCCATGGTGAATCCGTGCCACAGATATCCCCGGTTATGGTGGACGATGCATATTACGGTCCTGGTGAACAGAGGGAACAATTTAATCCTTTCGAGCAGATGGTTATGGATCATGCTGGCCCTGAAGTTGGTCGGGTCATTCAACAGAATGTGGTACACATAGAGGAGGATCCAAATCCTGATGCACAAAGATTTTATGACATGTTGGCGGCTGCGCAAGCCCCGTTGTGGGATGGTTGTCAGGATTACTCGGAATTGTCGGCTTCTTTGGTTGCTCTTAGCCTCAAGTCTGATTATAATATGTCGGAGGGTTGTTTCGATCGTATGGTTCAGTTTATGGGCGAGGTTATGCCAAGTGAAAATCGAATGCCTCAAAATTTTTATCAGGCTAAGAAGTCGGTGGCAAATTTGGGTTTGGGTGTTGAGAAAATTGAATGTTGCCCGAATGGATGCATGTTATATCGTAACGAATATGCGGTTGAGACGGTTACTGTTTGTAGATTTTGTGGCACTGATCGGTATAAGATCACAACCAATCGAAAGGGAATTGAAAAAAGAACCCCCTTAAAAAGAATGTGGTACTTCCCGATTACTCCTAGACTCCAAAGAATGTACTCTTCAATGGCCACTGCACCTCACATGCGATGGCATGATAACAAACAAAGAGATCAAAGTGTATTGTGTCATCCGTCAGATGGAGAAGCATGGAAGCATTTTGATAGGATGTACCCTGAGTTTTCTCAAGAGGCTCGAAACATCAGATTGGGGTTATGTACGGATGGATTCAATCCTTTCGACCAGTACGGTAAAGCTTACTCGTGTTGGCCGGTTATTATGACTCCGTATAATCTTCCGCCTGGGATGTGCATGAAGAGGGAGGTTATGTTCCTGACAGTTCTAATTCCGGGTCCTTCGAATCCGAAAAGTAAGATTGATGTGTACATGCAGCCTTTGATAGAAGAGTTGACCAGTTTGTGGAGTCATGGTGCCGCAACATATGATGTATCATTGAGGCAGAATTTCATGATGAAGGCAGCTTTGATGTGGACGATCAATGACTTTCCGGCGTATGGGATGTTGTCGGGTTGGATGACCGCGGGGAGGCTTGGTTGCCCTTGTTGTATGGGGCAATCAAAGGCTTACACTCTTAACCACAGTCGCAAGACTTCTTATTTTGATTGTCACCGCCAATTCCTTCCACAAAACCATCCTTACAGAAAGAATAGAACTGCATTTAAGAAAGGGCGTGTCGAGACTGCTCGCCCTCCCACACGTTTTACTGGAGAAGAGATTTGGAAGATGATTGAGTCACTCCCGTTTATTCATGAGTCTGGAGGAGAACCGATACCTGGGTATGGCACTGAACATAATTGGACAAAAAAAAGTATATTTTGGAGTTTACCGTATTGGAAAACGCACCTCCTCCCCCATAACATTGATGTCATGCACACTGAGCGAAATGTGTTTATGAATGTGTTTGACACGGTGATGGATATCAAGGGTAAGACGAAGGATACATATAAGGCTCGCTTAGATATAGCAGAAATATGTAAACGACAGGAGCTTGAGTTGATGGACATTGGAGGTGGCAAGTTTCGAAAACCAAAGGCAAAATATGTATTGAGTAAACCCCAAAGGGTAGCTATATGTGAATGGGTTAAACAACTCAAGTTGCCAGATGGATATGCATCCAACTTATCAAGATGTGTCAACTCTAAGGAAGGAAAGTTGCATGGTATGAAAAGTCATGACTGTCACGTATTCATGCAACGGTTGCTTCCCATTGCATTTGCCTCTTTACCGAATGATATTTGGAAGCCACTTGTTGAGCTCAGTTTATTTTTCAGAGTGTTGACTTCCACAACATTAAATGTTGAACAATTGCTGGTTATGGAACGTGAGATCCCTGTCTTGTTATGTAAGTTGGAACAAATATTTCCTCCGAGCTTCTTTGATGCAATGGAACATCTTCCCATCCACTTACCATATGAAGCAAGAGTTGATGGTCCAGTTCAATATCGTTGGATGTATCCCTTTGAGAGGTATACATCCCTTTTAATCATAAAACGTGTTAGTCTTTTATATATATATATATATATATATATATATATATATATATATATATATATATATATATATATATATATATATATATATATATATTCATTAATCACAATATCTTCAAGCAACCAACCAATATTCCAGGTTCTTGTGTTCGTTGAAAGAAAAAGTGAAAAACAAGGCTAGAATAGAAGGATCTATTTGTGAAGCATATTTAGTGGAGGAGGCATCTACTTTTGCTTCTTTTTACTATCCGTCTGACATAGAGACCAGGAGGACTAGAATACCACGTAATGTTGACGCAGGTGAAGGTTGTTCATCTAGTCCTCAGATATCAATTTTTAATTATCCGGGCCGTGCGTGTGGTGCATCAAAAACAGCTTGGTTGGACGTACGTGATGAGAAAGTTGCTGAGTTGTATGTGCTTCAAAATTGTGACGAGGTGGAGCCATATTTAGGGTAGGTCTGTATTCATATAATTTCTTGTTGTTCCTACTATTATTTCCGATTCATTAATTTCTTCTTGGTTCTTCTTAGTAAATATGCCAATGAGCTAAAAGAGCTAGATGCCGACATTTCGGACTCCTAAATTCAACAGGAGATTGCCAACCATTTTCCTAATTGGTTCAAAAATTACGTAAGTTACTTTGTAATTCATTATGTACTATGTCCTCGTAACATGCTTTATATACTCCAACTTAATTTCATATTCATTATGTAGGTTCTAGATATTGAAAACCAAATTGAAGATCCGATCTTGAAAGCTTTGGCATGGGGCCCAAAAAGAAGGGTTGAAACATACGAAACTATTATTATAAATGGCTACAAGTTTCACACAAAGGGATGGGGTCAAGGCATGAAAACTTCTAATTCCGGTGTTTGTGTACGAGGGACCAACGGACAATTAGAGGATGACTTTTTTGGGATATTGACTGATATTATTGAATTAGAGTATTATGGTTATCCTAGTAAAAACTTAGTCCTATTCAGGTGTGAATGGTTTGATACTACTCCCAACAGGGGCACAAAAGTAGACAATAGGTATGGAACTGTTGAAGTTAAGCAGTCACGAAGATATCAAGTATATGACCCATTCATATTTGCACAACAAGCTGAGCAAGTTTATTACACACCGTATCCCGAGGGACATCAAGACTGGTTGGGTGTTATCAAGATAAAGGCACGCAGTGCAATCACGGATAATGTAGTTAGTCAACCGGAGACAGAGGCTCCATACCAAGATGTTCATGAAATTGACGAAATCCAAGTAGTGTTGCATATTGATCCGGACGATTACAATGATATTCTTGCGGATGCTCGGCCTGGGGATGAGATAATTGACACTGTATTACTGGATCAATATGACATGGACGAATCTAGCGAAGATACATACATAACATCCGATGGTGAGGAGACTGAGGGTGAATTTAGTGATAGAGATTCTACATAGGTAATTTATATATAAACACATATCAACTGCTTTTGTTAAGTTTTGTTATTTGTTGTATATCCACTAGATTGATTATATTGTGAATTGAACAAGAAACAATAAACATGAGTGAGAAGATGACTCTAATGTTTTGGTGTAGAAAACCAAAGGTTAGGTTCCAACAAATGTTTGTCACTTATTGATATATATACATAGATATATGTGGATTACATTGTAATACTTGGTTTTATTTTTTCTTCCAAACAGATGGCAGACGACGCTAGTCGTGGTCGTCGTGGCGGACGTTATAGTCGTGGTCGTCGTGGTGGGAGACAGGGTTCCACCCATCCACCCTCAACATCCGACCAACTCAGAGTGAGCACAGGTGACTCTGTCGCAGCACCCACACCGACCACACCAGCCACCCCCGCCACACCGGTCACACCAGCATCGTCCGTGCAGAATAACGAGACGGTGTCAGCTGAGCAGCCAGGGACGAGAGATCCCACGGATCGGAGGATCTGGCTTCGCCCATTTGGAACCAATGAGTAAGTTATTTATTAATTATGGTTGATTTTATGGTTTATAATTTTGGTTAATTATTACTAATGCTTAGTTGTGTATTATATATTATGTGTCAAAAGTTTTGATCCTCCAGAGGGGCCTAGTAAACAGATTTCTAGGTGTGTCAGGGGCCAATATAACGAGCCCTGGCCCACATGGAAGAAAATCCCGGATGCCGTTCGGAAAAACTGGTTCATTCACGATTTCGGTGTAATTTTCATTTAAACTCCTAGACTTTATAATTAGTTTGATTATATTTAAGTTTCATCATTTATTTATTTTGATTTATTTCAATTTCTACATTTACTTAGTTTAATTTATTTCAATTTCTATATGTTCATTTTCTTTACTTGGTTTGATATTTTCTTGTCTTCCAGGCACATTTCAAGTGGTTGCCTGAACATGAACGACAGATCCGCCAAGCATTTGAGACCAGAGGGTCTTCAATAGTCAAGAATGCTATGAACAAGATCAGAGAGAACAAAGATAAGGGCGATTGGATCCGCCCCGATGTGCTCCAGCGCTTGAGGGATTACTGGGCCACCGATGAGGAGTTCGCCCATAGGAGCGCGGTCGGTAAGCAAAATAGGGCCGTGGACTCAGGAGCTCCTTTGTACACAGGTGGCTCTGTGTCTATTCCCGGCCATCATAAAAGATTGGTAAGTTAATTTAAATTTATGTTTATTTATATATTCATATATATTGTGCTCTTTATTATTAATTACAAATTTAATACCTACTTTATATATGCAGACAAAAGCGAAGAAGAGACTCCCCACAGCATTTGAGGTCTTGGAGGAGACCAAGAAGACGAAGGATGGGGTTTGGGTCGGGAAGTCCAAGACGATTGCTGTAAGTTATTGTTACAACATAATTATTGTCAATTAACTAATAAAGAGTGTGAATAGTATAAAATGGAACAAACTATTATATATTATGAGTTCAACCTTTGTAGTTTCTCTGAGTTCAACCTTTTGTAATCATCCACCTCAATAAAGCTGCCAATAATGAAACTTAAGTTTAAGCATGTAACTGTGAAATATATATCAGCACCTGGAGCCATGGTCATAAATAAGATGGCTAGAGTGGTGCATCAAATCCAAAATATGAGTCAAGACATTAGGATGACACTTGGTTTATCACTACTACTATAAAATTTTCCTTTGATTTATAGACCATAGGGAATTGAAGCTTACTTTGTAGGGTAGTTGTAGTTAGGATATACTATTAACTGATTCTAACTCAGGCATGCCCTCTTGTAGTCAATAATAGACACCTGTTGGCATTCCACTTGAATTTCCTGCAAATGAATTTGGTCTTAGAACTTCAAATCTGCCAAATGTCCTAGTTCATTATCAGCTATTACTGCTCTCTCTGCATTCCTCTTATAACTGCTCTTAATATTAATGGTTGAAACTTCAAAGGTGAAAGGCCTAATTTTAGTACCATATATAATTTGATAATTATTAATCATATCTGCCATTTGCCTATCGATATTTTTTCGGGGCTCCTCTAAAATTAACTTGAGTATAAAGGGAACAAATAAGGGTGTATATGCGCTTCATTAATTAGAGTGCGTTGAGATTTTAGCCCACCTCAACTAATGAAAAATGAACACACTATTACTTTTTCACTCTATACTGAAGCTCAAGCTTTATCCAACTTTCTTGTAGATTGCTCCACTTCTTACTTTTTATATGTTTTCAACTACACGACTCTTCCCTCAACACCCCATCACTCTTATCTCTCTCTTATCACTCTTGCTAATAAAAATTTAAAGATTATAGTTAATTTGAATTCCCCTGAACAAAAAATTGCAGTCATATACAGAGTATTATTTGATGACTTCCCAAAGAGTATGTGAGTAAAGTTCACTAAATATCATACATAATTGTTTCCCCCTCAGTGCCATAATCTTGAAAGTCTGATGAAAAACACTTTCCCCCTTCCCCTTGGCATCATAAGCTTATAAAAGATTTCATAAATAACGTTTGTTAATTTCTTTATTTTGAAATTTGACCCAACTGAAATTTAAAGCCTATAACTTTAACCTCTAGTCTTATTGAGTTCTTGATATTGACAGAGATAACCAACGCTTAATTTTAGCTCTACTTAATTATGTCTGGTATGGCCTGAAGCAATACTGATATCAATATTTACATAAAAAAATTCTCTTTATTTTCCTTCTTGGTTAGTGATGTATTGCATCTGCCATATGTTTCAGAGCATCTACCATGCCCTGCCCTCACTGTAATTTCTTGCCTTCTTAGACTCATTCAAGGTTTGAGGCAATTTTGTTATTGTAGCAATTTTGCTTCATCATATGCTACTGAGATCCAATCAAAATTTTGTTGATCATTCATAGTTTTTTTACAAGGAAGCGAGAAATTTAGAGTAGGAAAATTGCACGTGTGTATGGATTAAGGATGCCCATGCTTATGTGAGGTTTTGAAGAATGTCCTTTTTGTTTTGGATTTGATTTTGATATATATATATATATATATTATGCCATATATTTAACCATGTATAATTTTGCTTCATCAGATACTTCTGAGATCCAATAAAATTTTCATTGGTCATTCATACAAGAAGCAAATAATGCAGACTAGGAAAATTGCAGTGTGTATCTATGGACTAGTATTATTGTTCTGGTTTTGATTGTGGTGGGTCTTTCTATATGACTTTTCCGGTGTTGGACTTGGATGGTGGCCTTCGTGAATTAGGAGATGATGGTGGGGAAGGTTAATTATCTTATAGTAATCCTAGTGTTAATAATTTTTCAACCATCATTCTGATTCTAAATAATAGATGACTTTTAGCTGGTTCATATTACTATTTCAACAAATTCAGCAGAAGACTTGGGAATTGCATCACAAATACAAAATATGAAATATGTTACTGTCCTGCTTACGCTTGCTGCAATGTTCTGGTGGAAGAGAGTAGTGCCATAAACACAAAATTGTGGTGGGCAAGGAAGATGTGGCATTTACTTGGTAGAATTTGATTGGTTTAAATAAGTCTGATATCCATAAATATGATGATTTTTGTATTTATTCTTTATTAAAACTTTATTTGTTATATAATTCCTATAAATAGAAAAAATAGTTATTGACAAGACAGTACATGTTGAATGCATCATGAAGCATTGAAGGCAAACAACCGTAGCAGTATCTAGTGTTTCTTGTACTACAATAAGAAACAGTAGGATACAATCATCATAGAGAAAAGTGACCTAGCTTTCATCTTTTGATTTTCAACAAATTCTCTATTTTAAGAGACAGAGCATCTGTCTGGGTAAAGTAGAAACAAAACTTGTGGTTCTTTATTGATGGTCAGGGGAAGAACTAGGTACAACAAATTATGTGCAAAACAATGTGTGTCAACCACCACTGGCTTTAATGGCAGCTACTTATATCATTAGAAGAATCTGAATAAATATATCTTTTGATTAAATGTGAGCAAAATTATCTAAGTGCATCAAAAATTTTGTTCCTCTAGCCATGCCTATTGTTCTAAACCTGTTTTTTTAGGACATAGAGCTCTGTGGATCACATATTATATTTACATCCACGGAAAAACTAACTTCATGAATTTTACCAGCTACATCTTTTGCCACTATAAACTCAGTGAAATACCTGAATATTAACCAAGTATTTTAGATTTTGGTGCTTAAAGATAAAGAAACCTGAATTCAAGAAGGGAGCACTACATCTTTGTCTAATACTTTTGATTGTTGGATATGTGGAAAACAAAGGGTAAAATCAACGTCAGTTATGGTGAGAGCTGCTTTATTATATGTTTTATTATTTTTAATATTTAAAAATCCTAATGTGATTTATTATGCAGGAAAAGTTTTATGAAAGACGGGGTGATGCCACCAGTCAGGGACAAGAGCACTCTGCTGCATCCGACAACGCCATTTTCTTGGAGGTGGTGGGTGGTAAAAACAAGAAGGGTGTTGTGTATGGGTTGGGTCGGATGGGGGATGAGTACTTGACCTCATCGACGTCACATACTCAATCCGATCCTGGCCTTACCCCCGACGTACGAGAGGTTATCGCCAATCTCAATGCTGAGCTGGCAGCGAAGGACAACAGGATAAACCACTTGGAGAGGACGATGGATCAGACACAGAGAGAGATGCACGCATTGTTCCAGCACTTAGGATACAGGCCCGGTTCCTCTGGTACCGTTCCACAAGATGATTCGCATGCTGATCCAGGTGCCGATGATGAGGACGATGGCGAGGACGATAATGGCTGGATCCCCCCACCCCCCCCACCACATTGATATTATATTTGTTACATTTAGTTACTACCACTATTGTACTACATGTGTTGTTTCTATTTGGATATTGGATATTATATTAGATATTTATATATATGGTGGATTTATATTAATGTTTGAGTTGAGTATAATTTTATGTAATTTATCTCTGTTTTGGATGATTAAGCAGGATGGTAATTTTGGTAAAAGTTTGGTATTAATGCAAAAAAAAAAAAAATGATATTTAGCGACCGAATCGGATTCGGTAGCTAAATATAATTTGCAAATTTAAAATTTAGCTACCGAATCCTATTCGGTAGCTAAATAAAATTTGCAAATTCAAACGTTAGCTACCGAATAGGATTCGGTAGCTAAACCAAAATATATATTTAGCTACCGAATCCTATTCGGTAGCTAAACCAAAAATATATATTTAGCGACCGACTTGTATACGTCGCCAATTCGGTCGCTAAACTGGTAACAGATATGGTATACGTGACCATTTCAGCGACCACAATGTTTATATTTAGCTACCGAAATATTCCGTAGCTATTGGCGACCGTAATGAAATTCGGTAGCTAAATCGATTAGCTACCAGCACTTTAGTTACCAACTCCATTCGGTCGCTAATTCGGTAGCTAAACAATTTAGCTACCGAATTTTGGATATTAGCTACCGGAAAATTCGGTAGCTAAACATCATTTTTCTTGTAGTGAGACAGAAGATGTTGGATTGAGTACTTTTGTGAAAGGAAAGCCGCCACCGTTTAATGGTGACTTCAATCCGAAGGGAACAGAACTCTGGATACATGAGCTGGAGAAAATCTTTACGGCAATGCACTGTCGTGAGTACAGGAAGTTGACCTATGCATCCTTCATGCCGATGGGAGGTGCAGGGCTATGGTGGAAAGGCAAACAGAGAATGCTTGGAGCAGAAGGAAGAGGGATTGACCGAGGACTATTTCGGGAATGTTTTCTAGAGGAATATTTCCCCAGATTGATGACGAGAGAAATAGAGTTCGCTATAGATATCGTACCAGGAACTGGATCGATTTCGATAGCACCTTATCTAATCGCTCTAGCAGAGTTAACAGAGCTGAAAAAACAGTTGGACGATATGTTGGATAAGGAGTTTATAAAACCGACTACTTCACCATGGGGAGCGCCGGTGCTGTTCGTTAAAAAGAATGAGGGAAGTTCGAGGCTGTTTGTGGATTATCGACAGCTGAACAAGGCGACAGTCAAGAATAAGTATCTGTTGCCTAGGATTGATGATTTGATGGACCAGTTGAAAGGAGCAGTAGTATTTTCGAAGATTGACTTAAGATCTGGTTATCACCAAATTTGAGTCAAGAGAGAGGATATACCGAAGACGGCGTTTAGGAGCCGATATGGACACTACGAGTACCTGGTTATGCCTTTTGGCATAACTAATGCTCCAGCATTGTTCATGGATTACATGAATCGGATCTTCCGACCGTTCTTAGATAAGTTTGTTGTTGTGTTTATCGACGACATTCTTATTTATTCCCTCAATCACGAAGAACGTCAGGAACATCTTAGGATTGTGCTTCAAGTGTTAAAGGACCGACAACTTTATGCAAAGTTGTCCAAGTGTGAATTCTGGTTAGACGAAGTACAATTCTTAGGTCATGTGATTAATCGTGATAGGATAGCGGTAGATCCAGCAAAGGTTGAAGCCGTGGTACAATGGGAAAGTCCTAAGTCGGTAAGTGAGATACGGAGTTTCCTAGGACTAGCTGGATATTACCGAAGGTTCATCGAAGGATTCTCAAAAATCGCGTTGCCAATGACGTAGCTAACAAGGAAGGGAATATCCTTTGATTGGACGGATGAATGTGAGAAGAGTTTTCAGGATCTGAAAAGGAGGCTGACTACGTCACCAGTATTGACGTTATCGGATTCTTCAAGACCGTTTGACGTGTACTGTGATGCGTCATACCAAGGATTGGGTTGTGTTTTAATGCAATACCGGAGAGTGGTAGCATATGCTTCGCGGCAGCTAAGAATTCATGAGAGGAATTATCCGACTCATGATTTGGAGCTAGCAGCTATAGTGTTTGCTTTAAAGATATGGCGACACTATTTATATGGAGCTAAGTTTATAGTGTACAGTGACCATAAGAGCTTAAGGTGTCTATTTGATCAGAAAGAGTTAAATATGAGGCAAAGAAGATCGATGGAATTCATAAAGGATTATGAATTCGATCTACAATACCATCCAGGAAAAGCGAATGTAGTAGCGGATGCGTTAAGTAGGAAATCCTTGCACGTATCTGTCATGATGGTGAAAGAGCTGGAATTGGTTGAACAGTTTAGATATTTGAATCTAGGCATGGAATTATCTAGGGATAAGATACACCTAGGAATGGTCACAGTAACGAGCGACTTTTTGAAGACAATCAAAAAGAAGCAGGAGGTTGATCAGTATCTTCAGAAAGTAAAGGAACGAGTGACGGAAGGCAGAACTTCTGAGTTTAGGATGAATCAAGATGGAGTCTTGAGATATGGAGATAGAATTTGTGTGCCAATGGATATAGAGCTAAGAAGAATGATCTTAGAGGAAGGGCACAAGAGTAGGTTGAGTTTTCATCCAGGAGCTACCAAGATGTACCAAGATTTAAAGAAGATGTTTTGGTGGCCCGGAATGAAGAAAGAGGTAACCGAGTATGTGTTGGCTTGCTTGGTGTGTCAAAAGGCGAAGATAGAACACCAAAAGCCAGCAGGACTGCTACGATATTTAGATATCCCAGAATGGAAATGGGATGGAGTATCTATGGATTTCGTGGTTGGTTTGCCGAGGACTAACAAGAGGCATGATGCCATTTGGGTAATCATGGATTGGTTAATGAAGTGTGCTCACTTCCTACCTATTGGCGAAAGTTATACATTGGAGAGGTTAACCCAAATCTACATTAAGGAAGTAATAAGGTTGCACGGAGTGCCTTCTAGTATTGTTTCCGACAGAGACCCTAGATTTACAGCTAGATTCTGGAAGCAATTACATGAGGCTTTGGAAACTAAGTTAAGGTTGAGTTCTGCTTATCATCCACAAACGGATGGTCAGTCTGAAAGGATGATTCAATCGTTGGAGGATCTTTTAAGAGCATGTGTTTTGGAAAACACAGGAAGTTGGGACGAATTCCTTCCATTGATTGAATTCACATACAATAAAAGTTTCCACTCGAGCATTGGCATGGCGCCATACGAGGCACTGTATGGACGGAAGTGTCGAACACCGCTCTGTTGGTATGAAACCAGGGAAAATCAGTTGATAGGACCCGAAATGGTGCAGCGAACGACGGAGCAAGTTAAGAAAATTCGAGAAAAGATGAAAATCGCACGGGATCGACAAAAGAGCTATAGTGACAAGAGGAGGAGACCTTTGGAGTTCCAGGAAGGCGATCATGTCTTTATGAGAGTCACTCCAAGAACTAGAATCGGCAGGGCAATCAAATCCAGAAAGCTTACACCTAGATTCATTGGACCATTTCAAATTCTTCGCCGAATTGGTCCAGTTGCCTACCAAATTACCTTACCTCGCAACCTATCCAATATTCACAATGTATTCCATGTATCCCAACTCAGAAAATACCATCCCGATCCATCACACATGATAGAGCCCGAATCAATCCAGGTAAGGGAGAACTTAGAATACGAAGCATTGCCTGTACGGATTGAAGACACGAGGGTGAAAGAACTCCGCGGAAAGCAGATTCCCTTAGTCAAGGTCATATGGGATGCTACAACAGGAGATGCCACCTGGGAACGTGAAGAGGATATGCAGCAGCGGTATCTACATCGATTCTAAGGTACGTCGAATTTCGAGGACGAAATTCTTTTTAAGGGGGTAGTAATGTAACACCCCGATTTTCTTAATCTTTTAATTAATTAGTAATTAATCAGTAATTAAGTAATTGTATTTTATTTGAGGGTCTAGAAACTTTAATAAATTATTTCGAGGCCATAGTCACACTCTACGCCATCGTAGGAGACTACGTTTAAGTTTTGGGCCAAAAACTCAAACGGAGCCCGATCTATGTTTTTTCGGATGAAAGTGTTTTTCTACTATCATGACCTCATTTTGACTAACGGTCAGAATCATTAGTCTTAAATTTCAATCCTCTACCTTTTTGCTAAAATGTGTCCTGACGTCCAAAAATATAAATAATATTTTATATTCGGACTAAAAATCGATCGGGTAGACGATTCTAGTTGTTTTAGGGTTTTTCGAGAACCTTGAGCCAATAATTTTCATACCAGGGCTATGTTAAATTATTTGGGGACTCCTATCAGTGTCGTGAGGATTTTCCAAAATGTCGGGATATTAATTGACCAAATTGCCCTTGGTTAGTTTTTACTAATTACCTTTTACTTTTTTTTACTAAGACTTAACTCCTAAGTCTTCTAAATATCCATTATTCACCCTTATTTCCCCTTCACTCTCTCGACCAGCCCTCCCCCTCCTGACCAAAACCTCTTCTTCTTCTTTCTCTTCTCTTCTTTCTCTTCTTTTCTTCTTTTCTTTCTCACCATTTTTCTTCATTTTTGGAGCTTTAAACCTTGAGATTTCTTGAAGCAATCTTCACCAAACTTGGAGTAGATCATCATAGGAGGTAGAATCTCATCTCTATCTCTCTCAATCTCTCATTTTTATCCTCTAATTTCCATGATCATAAATGTTAGGGTTTTTACCCTTAAATCTTTAAAAATCCATGAAAAATTGTGGGAAAGTCATTTTGATACCAAACCAGTTTCTATGGCCTAGGTTTATGACACACTTGCATGATCCAAGAGATTATAGCCAATAAATCTCTCTAGCTATTTTTTTGAGAGAGAGGCCGAAACCCCCTATTGTGTAGGGTAGGGTTTTTGGTTGGTTTTTGATGTTTTGACTTGATATCTAGGGTTATCACATTTAGTTAAGGTGTTATCCAAGAAATGAGGATTTTTGGAGCTCCCTAGCTATTTTTCATATTTTTCATTCAATAGGGCTGAACCCTAGGGGTAGTGCAGTAGGAGAAATCTTTACTTTTTGAGCTAATGCCTTCATTGATTATGTTTAGGGATACCTAAGGATCATTGATCCAAAAGTTAGGAATTGTTCGACATCCCTAGCCTAATTAATTAAATAGGGGCAATAACTAATCTTAAGGAATTAGGGAGTTTTTGGTTTAACTATATTGATTTCTGGTTGTGTTTTGTTGTATAGACTCGGACAGGATTCGAACATCCGACAGCGCACCCGACTGACAGCTGCGGAGTCGTAGCCGGAGCTGCCCGAGGAAATCACTAAGGTGGGGAGAAAGAACTAATATCGTCGGGAAGGCAAGCTTAGTATAGAGTATATATATCTGTGTAGCGTAACCCTAAAACCCTACTAGAGGTTGAGCCCTGGATAAAGTGTCTAGACCCTAGGTGTAGATACTTTTGGGCTATCACCGCTAAGTTGATATTATGAATGATGAGACTGATTAAGGTTGATTGTGTTGAATTATTTAATTGATTACCTGTTGATTTTGTTTTGGTGAACTGTCTGTTTGATGAATTATTGCCTGAATTTATGATGATAGCTGTACTGGAAAGATCTTCTGTTGCGATGTTTATTGTGATTGGTTGGTTGAGTGTTGATGAGAGTATGATGAGCGATGATGTTGTTCGGGTTGATATCGTTGTGGTCCCGACCGTGGAGCCGTGGCTCGTAGGCGCAAGGCGTCGTGATGCTGATGCTGATATGATGTTGATGATGATGTGATGTTGATGTTGATGATTGATGTTGACGTTGATGTGATGCGATGTGTCGTGGTCGTGGTCGTGGACGAGTGTTTAGGCATGAGGTCCCGATATCAACCTGCGATGGATGTTTGTTGCATTTTCATAACATTTCATACCACAGCATTTGGTCCCAAAGAGGATGTCCAATTGGGGACGTTATGTAAAATCCCGAGGCGGGATATGATGTGATGTGATGTGATGTAATCCCGATGGGGATGTCCAATTGGGGACGTGATGTATCGGCCGACATGCATATAGGGAAGACAGCATATACATAGGGACTAGTATCCCTCCTATAGGCTTATTCGAGAGAACGATGTTTGAGATGATTGTGATTGGTGACTTAAGAGATGGATGAGGTTGTGTTATATATGTTATCTGTGTTGTGTGATGTATATATATATGCTGTACTGATGCCCCTCTCCCATATTGATGATATATGTTTCTTATCTCCCGCTATTTTTCTGTATGTGTTGCTCTTACTTTATGGGATGACCCCGAGGAAGAACCAGTTGTTGAAGAGCTGGACGACATTCCTTACGAGCCTGACGCTGGAGGACGTGCCACGGACCCTGGCCTCGAGAGGTTGGGCAATGATCGTGGCTAGCCGGAGAGTTATCTCTTGGCTTAGTTATGTATTTTGATCTCAGTCTGTACTGATATACACTATGTAGTACTTTATTACTATAGCCCTACTGATGGGGCAATGTTGTATGTGATATATTTCTTTATATTTGAATCTGTGTACTCTCAAGCGTAGCGTGCCGTTTATTGTTTTGCTTCCGCGCTAAATTTCCCGCTTCGCTTCGTTTTAATAAGGCGCGCTAACGTTTATTATGCGATTAAGATTAGTTAATATCTTAGGTTTTACTGATGGGACAGCGGGTCGTCTCATTCCTGCTGTCAATTAAATGTTTATTATTGAGATTGATGCCATGATATATATGAATACATATGTGATTTGGTTGAATTGACACACTATATATGCATTATTTGATGATATTTGTGATATTGGCATGATTCAATAACTGTTAATATGTTGAATGTTGTTTGCTGCAATACTGCCTATGATAGGGGTATCGAAAGTAACACTGCCAATGAATTGGGGTGTCGAAATATGAAATACTGCCATGATGGGGTATCGAAAGTAACATCGCCATACGTTGGGATGTCGAAATTAGTAATACCACCAGTGTACAATGGTTGGTATCGAAATGAGTAATGTCATTGAAGAGAAGGTGACATCGAAATACCTTCATGAGTAAGGTAGGCAATAGGACGTCATTGTTATGTGCAGTTTGAAAGTCATATGACATATGAGGATATTTGAGATTATTTGTTATATGAGATCTTGTCATACTTGATTTATGATGTGTTAATGATGACTATTGCTGCCAATAATAATTTTTATTATTATTATTATTATTATTATTATTATTATTATTATTATTATTATTGTTATTATTTTGAAAATAGTGGGTACCATGGACAGTTTTTTCGATTACCGCACCGGCTGAGAACAATGCTTTTGTGAAAATCTTTTAAACTGTATTTCTGTTCACTGTGATTTTATATCTCATTAGTAGTATTTTTTCAGAGCCTGAGGACATCCCTGTTGAGCAGCTAGACGATTTGAAGACCATCTCTTTAGTTTTAGAGCTTGATTTGTATTGTATGGCTTATGTCAGGAGGACCTCTATTATCTTTTAGTAATTTTCTTACGCGAGATGTTATAGACGCCCTGTTTTGAGGTTTTGAAACTGATTATGTTATTTCAGTTTTGAATTAATGTAAACAATTATTTTGGATTAATATTATATTAAATATTTATTCAGTATTTATTTAAGAAAATTTTTATTTACTTTCTTTTATTTAAATTATTAATTTGGGTTATTAATGTAACGAAGGGTGTTACATTTTTGGTATCAGAGCAGTTCAATCCTAAATTAGACTGTGGTAATTAGGTTTTTCAAAAATCAAAACTTGGGCGCATAGGATGCTTGTTAGAGTTGTAGATGCTACATACTATGCTTTGGGATATTGAGCCTAGCCAACTCAATGTTTCATTGGTAGTGAGCAGATTTATAACGACTAATAGGCGAGGGACGAATGATGCGCTTGTTACAGCTATGGATCGTGTGACCATAGATGTGCAAGAGCAAACAGAGACTCTCTGTCATATTAGGGGATATGGGGTGGTAGCATCCCAAGTATGTGGGGTTACCGCTTTTTCGAAGGACGAACCGCCATCCTTCCGGGACAGCTCAGATGCTGCAGAAGCTTGAGAAGCCTAAGAGGAATTGTTCTTATAACAAGAGGTTATCATATTGTTTGATTCAGGAGCAATCATTCCTTCATACCACATGCTTGTGTAAAAAATCTGTCTCTGTCTTTTTCTAAGATGCCTTCTGAGTAACATATTTCTACTCTTGTGAATGATGGAATAGTTACCTCTATTGTTTGTTTAAATTGTCCCCTAGTGCATAAAGACATGTCTTATAATGTCAATTTTGTTTGGTTGTCTATGTCTGCGATGAATGTCATTCTTGGTATATTTTGGTTATCTGAAATTATGTTGTCATAAACTATTCTGATAAAACTGTTTCTGTCAGATCACAACTTATGTCTATTTGAGTTCTCTGTTTCTGAACCTTATGGCGTCAATTGTCCATTGTAATAAGTGCTCAAGCATACATACTTCTCTTTTCTGCTAAGATAGAGGTTGAAAGAGATATTGCGACATTACCTGTTGTCAGTAAGTTTCTAGATGTGTTCTCTAAAGAGGTCCCTATTACATCCAATATGGGAGTTGAGTGTATCATAGAACTAGTGCCTGAAAGTGGAACAGTGTCAGTAGCGCCTTATGGAATGACACCTTTATAGTTAAGTAAGCTTAAGAAACAATTAGAGGAGTAGTTAGAAAATGAGTTTTTACACGTGAATTTGTATATTATTAAACAAAAAAAAAAAACTTGGAATTTTAAGATTGTTAATTCTTAACAATATATTCTTAAAATATATTTTTATGCCGTTTAATAAATTTGTTTGGTAGATGTATATTCCTTGTATTTATAAAAAAAAAATATAGTTTTACTTTCATTTATCGTTTTGTGTGCATAATCTTCTTGATAGAAAAATTACCAAAGAAAGTTTCATTTGATTTGAATTCACGTTTTTACTTTCCTTTTGCTTCAATGAGTTTTCAATTCATAAATGGAAATATCCTTTTGCGTCAGTGTTTGTTTTTTTTTAGTAAGACCATATTGATTCGGAATTAAAACTTTCTTACCCTGATGTATCTTTTCACAATTTATTTGAAGTTGCTATCGTTTTTATTTAGAATTTAATTCATTATTATTCGATTATAGCATATATCAAATCCTACTTTATTTATTGTTAAGAAATATATTTAATTTTGTGATAAGTTTTGAGTAGAGTGGCGTTTGATTCAAGTAAAGTAGATGCAGTGATAGGATGAGAGCAGCCTAAGAAGTGATAGGTATAAGAAGTTCCTGGAATTGAAAGCGTATTATATGAAGTTATAAATGGGTTCTCTAAGCTAGTCTTAATTCTGATCAAGTTGACTAGGAAAGGAAAATATCTTATATAGAATAAAATCGAAGTTATTAATGATCATAAGAGCCTTAAATCATTGTTAGAAAAAAAAAATAGAATTAAAAATAAGGCAAGGAAGTTGGATGAAATTTCTTAAGGACTATGAATTCGACTTGAAGTACAGTTTAGGAAAAGTTAATGTGGTGGTAGAGGCTCTAAATATAAAATCCTTACATATTAGTGCTAGAGAAAAATATCTTAGAAGGGTTTATGGACATGAATTTCAAAGTACCCTTAAATGCTTTAAGCTTGAAATTGAATAGGTTGGAATTTGTAATGACCTTAGAAAACAGATTAACCGAGAGCATTTTTAGACTAGGAATTGCAATCTCTCTAGGATCAAAAAAAATTATGTGTTGTCTACTGAAGGGCTAGTGATGTTTAAGAATAGGATCGTTGTTCCTAAGGAGTCTTAGAGGGGAAGTGTTAGAAGAAACACATAAGGGAAAGTTCACCTTACATCCATGAATAACCAAGATGTAAAAAGACCTCAAGAAAATTATTAATGGACAGTAATAAGATCAAATTTTATATTAAAGAATTTGTACTTATATGCTCATTTTTATTATGTTGTATTTTTGTATATTTTTTTTTTTAGAATTATCGTCCTTGGAATTCCAGATTGCTTCTCAAATGACCAAATAGTAATCGGGATTAATATACCCCTCGATCTTGTTTTCCATATAGATTAATGGCATATCTAATCATAACAAACTTATAATTCTTGTCAAAAACTTGAAAAAAAAAATGTTATTTCTTATTTGTGTTTGCTTACTCAAAAAAGAATGAAATTGATTTCTTAGTTCTACTATGGTATTTATTGGTGAAGTTAGTTTTGAAAGTCATATCTGCTTAATGACTGCATAGTTTAATTGCAAGTTAACTAAATCTTATTTTGTTTTTGTTACCAAATTTTGTTTTTAGTAAGACCATCTCTTAATAGAAAATGAAGCTATTTTTTTTCTTATGAAATTATCAACTTGGACTAGATAAGACTTAGTATGTGGATGTCTCTACTGTTTCTCCTTTCTTTCTTTGGCTCATTTTATTTGTTTATCTATTTAAAAAAAAAATTCCTCTGTACTGTAAAGAGTATAATAGTTTTGGTGTGGAATATAAGAGACTATAAGATCTACGCATGAATGATATAAAACTTTACTTCAATTTCTTTTATGAATTATTTATTATGAATATTTTCTGAGAATGCTTATAATGATGGAATGCAAGTGAAGATATTATGACTTTAGTATGATGGACAGAAACAAACGCTTAAGTGCATGATTTTAGTCTGTAAATGTTATCATTGATTCTCTTGAAAATTATGTTTATAGTTAACGTGCCTTGAATTATACACTTAATATGTGGTGAAATAGTTAATGACTATATGTATATTGATGGTGTGATTAGGATATGTAGTTTCTCTTTATGTTAGTATGTAGTAGATGAGGAGATCTTGTTAAGACTGGATTTAATCCAAGAGACCACAATTAGGATTTAGAGAGGAAAGATGCACACTGCGCAGAATAGATAAAGAGTGTTGTGTCAACTAGAAAAGAAAGCCTTTAGAATTTGAGGAAGGGGAACCTGTATTCTTTGAGAGTCACTCCTAAGTTTGGGATGAGAAGGTCAATGTCAGTCAGAAAACTAATTCTTTGTTTCTTGGGTCATTTTTTTTCCAAATTCTAAAAAAGTGTAGTCGGGCCTATTGTTTACCAATTAGCTTTTCTAATGTCGTAGTCAAAGCTTCATGACGTTTTCCATATTTCTAAGCTCCAAAAGTACGTATCAGATGTTTCATTGGTGATAGATCCTGAGTCAATACAATTAAGGGTTAACTTAATCTTTAAGTCAAGCCTAGTCAGATCATCGATAAGAGCACTAAGACTCTGCGAAACAAGACAATTCCTTTGGTGAAGATGGTTTGGGAGGGATTAACACCTGAGGAAGCTGCTTGGGAACTTGAGGAGGACATCATGCGCTGCATCCAGATCTTATCAGTCAAGATAGTTTAAAGGTTTTGCTCTGTGCATATGTAAAGTTTTGAGCGAGCATGTATGAGGTTAATTTCGAGGACGAAATTCTTAAAGGAGGGGAGAAAATGTAACATCCTAAAATTTCAATATAATTATTTTAATAAAAAGATTAAACTATTGTGAGGTTTAGTGTAGAAAATGGCTAGTATAAGAGTTTATTAGAATTATGTAGTAATTAAAAAGAGTGCAATATTGAAAGTGAGGCAACTATATTGATTTGAAATAAAATTAAAATTAAAATTAAAAAAAACATCAACAGTAACGTGAAATTGGATTCACATACTGGAGGCCCAAGAATGGGTCAATATAGTTATTAATTTCAAAACTTGGTTTTAGCCTATTTAAAAGAATTCATTCTGGTGGAGGCTTTTCTCGTAATGAGCAAGGTGGGCCACGTTTAGAATTAATAGGGGATGAGGTTCTTTCAATTGAAAGATAGAAAACCTTGTAACTTACCTGATGAAGCTTACTGCCGCCGAATAGCCAAAAGATAATTAAGCAGCGTGGATTGCAGTGCTAAGTGTGGAGCGAAGCGAAGAACGTTGGAGAAAAGAAGAAGAATTTTAGGTGAAATATGACGATTCGTCTAAGGCAAAATTTAGAGCTTTTGGAGGTCTACGAAAAGTGAGTAGAAATACTCTTTCTCACCCTTTCCATGATGCAAATTGATTTGGAGTTTGGGTTATGCGTTCAAAATGCGTTTTTGAAAAATAATCATGCGTTTGGTCAAATCCTGATTTTCTAAATTTGGGGGTTTTCCTTTTAAGGTGTTCCTGTTGTCAATTAAATATTTATTATTGAGATTGATGCCATGATATATATGAATACATACGTGATTTTGTTGAATTGACATGCTATATATGCATTATTTGATGATATTTGTGATATTGGTATGATTCAATAACTGTTAATATGTTGAATGTTGTTTTCTGCAATACCGCCTATGATAGAGGTATCGAAAGTAACACAGCCAATGAATTGGGGTGTCAAAATATGAAATACCGCCATGATGGGGTATCGAAAGTAACATCGCCACACGTTGGGATGTCGAAATGAGTAATACCACCAGTGTACAATGGTTGGTATCGAAATGAGTAATGTCATTGAAGAGAAGGTGACATCGAAATACCTTCATGAGTAAGGTAGGCAATGGGACGCCATTGTTATGTGCAGTTTGAAAGTCATATGACATATGAGGATATTTGAGATTATTTGATATAAGATCTTGTCATACTTGATTTATGATGTATTAATGATGACTGTTGCTGCCAATAATAATTTTTATTATTATTATTATTTTGAAAATAGCGGGTACCATGGATAGTTTTTCCGGTTACCGCACCGGCTGAGAACAATGGTTTTGTGAAAATCTTTTAAACTCTATTTTTGTTCAATGGGATTTTATAATTTTTTCAGAGCCTGAGGACGTCCCTGTTGAGTTGCCAGACGTTTTAAAGACCATCTCTTTAGTTTTAGAGCTTGATTAGTATTGTATGGCTTATGCCTGAAGGACCTTTATTATCTTTTAGTAATTTTCTTATACGAGATGTTATAGACGCCATGTTTTGAGGTTTTGAAACTGATTATGTTATTTCAGTTTTGAATTAATGTAAACAATTATTTTGGATTAATATTATATTAAATATTTATTCAGTATTTATTTAAGAAAAATTTTATTTACCTTCTTTTATTTAAATTATTAATTTGGGTTACCAATGTAACAAAGGGCGTTACAATACCTGTAATTGAAGAGTTGTTCGATGAGTTGTACGACGCCTAATTTTTTTCTAAATTGGACCTCTAATCTGGATACCACCAAGTACAAGTCAGACCTGAAGACGTGCATAAAACCGCTTTTCGGACTCATGAGGAGCACTATGAATGTTTGGTAATGTCTTTTGGATTGATGAACACTCCTTCTACCTATCAATCTCTTATGAATGAAGTGTTTTGGTCCATGCTAAGGAAGTTTGTGTTGGTTTTCGTTTATAGCCCGGATTGAGACACACACATGCTACATTTGACACAGCGTTGGATACTCTGCAAAAACAACAACTTGTGGCTAACCATAAAAGGTATGCTTTTGCTCAAACTTAAGTGGAATACTTGGGACATGTGAAATTGAATGAAATCATTCATGCTCTGCAGCAGGGTCAGGAGGTTAAAAAGGGCTTCCCTTGTAATAATGGGGTCTAATTGTTTGAAGGAAGCTTGGTGATTTTAGGTTATTCCCCTTGGGTGCCTATGCTATTGCAAGAATTCCACTATTCTCCTTAAGGAGGCCCCTCGGGTTTTTATAGAACCTATAGATGTGTGGCTTCCAATTTGTACTGGCTTGGGATGAAGAGATGTATCCAACAATTTGTAAGGGAATGTGACACATGCCGAAGACAAAAGTATTTAGATGCTTCACCCGGGAGCCTTTTGCAGCCTCTCAACATACCTGAAAAAGTGTGGGAAGAGATATCCATGGACTTCACTACGAGTCTTCCTAAGTCAAAAGGATTTGAGGCTAACTTTGTGGTGGTGGATAGGTTGTCTAAGTACAGTGACGTTGTTCCCTTGAAACACCCATACACAACAAGGTTGGTGGCTGAAATATTTACTAAAGAAGTGTTGAGACTTCATGAGGTTCCTTCCTCTATCCTTAGTGATTGAGATCCCATCTTTGTGAGTAATTTTTGGCAAGAAATATTCAAGCTGTAGGTTACTCTTCTCAAAATGAGCACAGCATATCACCTCCAAACCGATTGTCAAACCGTGGTGGTTAATCGGTGCCTAGAGACTTTCCTAAGATGTTTTATTGTTGATCAGCCAAAGACATGGGTGCACTGGTTACCTTGGGCTGAATATTGGTACAATACTACGTTCCATGGCTCCACAGGCACAATCCCATTTGAAACTGTTTATGGCAGAGCTCCCCCGATGCTTACTCGATTTTTAGCAGGGGAAACTAAGGTGGAAGCAGTGCAGCGGGAGTTATTGGACAGGGATGAAGCCTTGCGTCAGCTTAAGTACCATTTGCAAGGAGCTCAAAACCAAATGAAGGCATATGTTGATCGTAGGAGGAAGGATCAACATTTTTAGGAAGGGGCATGGGTTTTCCTTAGGCTGCAACCACATGGGCACCAAACCATTGGGGCAAGGTTATGTCCTAAAGTTTCCCCACAATACTATGGCCCTTTTTAGGTACATGAGAAGGTAAGCACACATGGCTTACAGGGTTCAGCTTCCGGATTCTGCTAGAATTCACCCTGTTTTTCACGTATCTATGCTGAAGAAAGCGGTTGGTAAATATAGAGTGGAACCTGACCTTCCTCTCGATCTAGAAAGTGATACTGAAAACCCACAGGAAGCAGGAGCAGTGCTGGCTTCAGGTGTCATTTCCAAGAATGGGGAATATGTTAATCAGTTGTTGATCCAATAGAAGGGCAAGGTTGTGGAAGAGGTTTCATGGGAGGAAGAATTCAACATTAGAAACCAGTTTCCCAAGTTCAGACTTGAGAACAAGTCTGCTTTTCAAGGAGTGGGCAATGATAGGATCATAGCCGAGCAATTGGGCTATAATGGGTTGTTAGCACAGCAGCCACATCGGCCCAAAGTGAGGAGAATTTATGTTAGGAGAAATAGGAAAGGAGTGAAAAAAGAATGATGATGTGGCGAAGAGAGAAATGAGATGACATTTTGTGGAAGCGAATTACAGTTATATGGGATTGTGTGAGGTAAGAGGGAGGTATGCAAAAATAATCATTAGTTTGTTAGAGCAGAGAGCTTTTTGGCCTCTGCTGGAGCTAGGCTCTATGAAAAGGAATTGATATTCCTCTCTAATCCTTTTTCTTTTCTGTTTTCTGAGTAATAGAAGCATACCCAGTTTCCGTTATTCTTCCTTATTCTACTGTTGTCATAACTATTTCCTATCATAAACATGTCATCTTGGATGGTTAAAACCCTCCTTAAGTAGAAAAGGAGACACCATCGAAGTTTTCACCTGATACTGAGGCTTTTACTTTTCTCTAAGAAATCTTGGATTAACTTAGCACCTTTTGCAAATGCCTTGTTCCATGATCTTAAACGCTTTCTTTATAGTATGTTGGAGGGTAGTTTCCACCTTTAAAACTTATGCATAACTCATGCTTAAAGTACATGTTATATTTGTAACTCTGCCTCATGATACCTATCTGAGAAAGTAGATTACTCAGCTTTTTTATTAGACCTCTAACATGCATTCATATATCTATCTGCTTTTGCCATTGCTTCAATATTTGCTTTTATCTTCCATCATCATGAAAAGTGTATCCAAGAATTTTCCTATAGATAAATTTGACAATTAAGAGGGTACTTAAGTAAGATTAAATCTTACCCAAACAACTCTTTTAGTAGAAGCTAATATATGAAGGTAAACTGATTAAATTGCACAAGAGCTTTTCTTATGAGAAAAAAGGTTTTAGAGAAACTAGAAATTTAAACATATCTAAAAAGTTATTAGATTATTTTGAAAACGATAATATTTTTTTCCATTTCAACCTACAAAACTAGCTACCTAACAAATATTGTTAAATTATACGAATAGCTTAATACTTTTTTTTATAATTTACTATATAAAAGTAATTTTTTTATACAACTAAAATGAAATAGATCATCCTAAAATCACTTTTCAACAAACACATCTAACATAAAATTGATTCTATTATAATCAATTATAAATATAATCGATTATTGAAATAATAATTTTTTCACAACTAATCCAAACACTCACCAAAATCATCCAGGGGTAGCAAAACATGAGGTTGGTTTCCGCTAAAGCCCAATGGGAAGGATTTAAGACTACAAATCTTTACACCTTTGTATATATATATAAAACTAGCAGAAGCTGAGATCATTTTTTCCCGCTCAAACTAAGGGCAATTTTGTGATTTCCATTTTTTTCCTTTTTTTAATTATTAAAACGCTACTTAATTAGCATTTATGGTATTTGAGTTTCAGTTCCCTATAGCAATTTTGCACTCTGCAGTAAATTGCTTTTGGAAAACGTGGAGCAACTCTGCGCTCTTAAATTTTGCCTTCTATAATTATTTTTTTAATTGTTAAAACGCTACTAACTAGCATTTATGGTATTTGTGTTTCAGTTACCAATACCAACTCAGCACTCTGCAAGTAATTTGCTTTTGGAAAATGTTCCCTCTTCAATGCACCTCTTCATTTACAGATGCATTATTATTTCCTATTTCCTATTCCTATTTTTCATTTTTCATATTTCAATAATTTGTTGAAAAAACAAAAGGGCGATGTAGTGTGTTAGGATCTGCAACTACCCGTGGCACCCTTTCTCTTCATTCTCGCACACTTGAGGGTTGATAATCAGAAACCCTTTACCCTTTCGGTTTTTTTGGAAAGAAAGAGTGAAGCTCGAATGTGATGGGAGAACTTTTGGTTGCGATTGGAAAGAGGTTGGAGGGTGGATGAATGGAGGTTGGGACAACGGGATTGGAACGAGAACGAAGCGTCCTCATCATCCTTGGAATCTAATCAGTCCAAAGCCTCACCAATTTCGGAATCTGAAGAACACGAAACCTCATCAATATGAGGGTGTTTATCTGGATCTGGAACGTCACCTCCGAGACGGAGATCCAGAAGCTTCTCGAAGATGCTAACGAGGCTTCCCATTTCATCAACCAACATCATCGTCCAGGCACAAAATATATGGTTCATGTTTTTTGGTATGTCCAACTTATTTATGTCTATTTTTTCAGAAAGGTAGTCTCAATCTCAGACTCTTCTACATAACCTAGAAAAAATATCGAGGGATTTCATTTTTGTATCAAAATGATTACATCTCCTTTATCTTTTGTGGTAGCATTGTACACTTTAAATATTGTTAACTGTTTGTAGTTAAAATGCATTGTAGTGTATTTAAAAATGTGTAGGAACCAAAGGAAGTTAAAGACACATCTCATAATTAAAATGAGAATGTAAGCATATATCAAGTGCAAGTCACGGTCACCAGACTTTTCAAAAGGGATGATTGCTTGGTTTGGACCCAATAAATTTTATTACTATAGCAACTCCAATCTTAATGTAAGGGGCGAAATATAGGTCTGTTCAGGACAATTGAATTATGGTTTCAGATACGTATAGAGTGCACCTTTTTTGTTGTAGGTGATCCCAAGACAAAGAAGACTCATGTCAAGAGTAAGAAGGATGCAAAAAGTAAGAAATTTATGTGATTCTTTCTAATTTAATGATTTTTGAAATTTCTGGGGCTTTGGTTTCTTCAAATTATCGTGGGTTGCATTTCTGATTTTGGGGTATTTTTATATGTTTGGAATTTTTTTGTGAAATTTTTCGTTGAGTATTTCATCAAAAGAAGGTTAGTCGGAATATTATTTTTATTAAAATCCTCCTTTGTGTTATTTTTTGTTGTTATTTATTTAGGGTTCTGTTGTTTATATGGGAGAGTGTTCTAATATTGGTTTATTAATGAATTGGGTGAATTATTTTTTTGCATGTGGTACCTCTGCACAATCTTCTTCGTCATCAGGTATGAATTTTCGTATGCAATTAGTAAAAGTTGTATACAATTAGTTTTGTTCGTTGGCATTCAACAATTTGCCTTATTTGATAGGACTAACTATTCTAGGAGTATAATATATATCTGATTTACTATTTAGTTTTCTCCCTATCTTCTTTCTTGTGAAGATGTTTACAAAAAGGAAGGATAAAAAAGTGTTAAAGAAAGAACACAAGAAGGAAGATGTGGGTACATGACTTACTGATATTCCTGTTTAATATATATTCCTTTGTGGAATGATATTTGTACTCATTTTTCCAGTGGTGATCATCTTGGTATACAACTCAAGACATGTGATGTCTTAGAAGTTAGTTTTCCTTGAGTAGTTCCTTATTCACGCTCTTAAATGCTGTAACCTGTTTGGCGTCCTAGATTACATTCTACTTAAAACTTGTTGTTTCATTTTTATAGTAGTTCTTCATCTGAGTGAGATATAAGATGCATCTAGAGTAGTCTTATTGATTTTTTTGTGTTGCAAATGCATTTCCATACTATATTGAATTGCATATCTACAAATTGTTTGGGTAGACTGACTTGGATACAGGTTCTGATAAGAAACAAACCCAAATGGATAAGCCTTTACTGGTTTATACACGTAGGCCCAAAGCTAGTGAGGCCCGAAGCTTCTGATTCACTAAACAGCTGGCGAGAGAATGGAATAAGGGGAATGGGAATTAGTTACAGGAGAGAGAAAATGGATCTAATAGTATATAGAATAGCATGAGAAGAGTGGGGAGGCATCTTTGGGAAATCAATTGTTGATTGGGAGTCCTGAGAGTGAAATCTCAGACTTGGGGGCTACGGCTCATTCTTTCCTTCTTAATTGTAAATTCACACTCATACATCAATACAATCATACTCCCCATTTCATCCCTTTCTGTTTCACTGCAATTTTATTTCCAAAAAACCTATCAATTGGTGCTTTCGTTGAGAGCTTTATATGCGCTCGAACATGGCTGCACAAAGATTGGACGCTTTGGAACCGCGAGTTGCTGTTGTTGAGTCCATGCTCAGAAACCAAGAGGCATTGCTACGGGGACAAGATCAATTGGTGCGCTCACACGATGTGACGTTGAAGGAGCACTCGGTTCAGCTGAGTTCCTTGATGACTAATGTCACGGAGATCACCAAGTCCCCTGCAAGCATTACATGCTGAGGTGCGAGAAGGATTCCAGCGTCAACAGAACGGTACCAATCGGTCCAGCTCCGGGCCGAATGGAGATTCAAACGGAAGTCCCGGTCCGACATTCACAGTCCACGACGAGTTCCGTTTATCTGCGAAACGAGTCGAGCTGCCTTCGTTCGGTGGAGACGATCCGGTCGGGTGGGTCGCTAAAGCGGAAACGTATTTCGCGGTACAGGGCACGCCGCCTGAGATGCGAATCCCGCTTGCTCAGATTTGCATGGAAGGTATGACTTGGCATTGGTTTAAAATACTTTATGATTCTGAGCCGCAGCTTGACTGGGAAATCTTCAAGCGGTCACTGATGGATCGTTACGGAGATCACCAATCGGGAAATCCATTTTCCCAACTCAAGCTTCTGCAGCAAACAGGAACAGTTGACGAATTTGTTGAATCGTTCGAAATCTTGATGGCTCAAATCCCTCCTGTTACGGAGGAACAATATATGGGTTTTTTTCTGGGAGGATTGAAGGAGGATATTAGACTTGAGGTGCTGGCGTTTGAACCCCAGAATCGTCACAAATTGATCTCTGTTGCAAGGTTAATTGAGCGCAGGCTTCATCGCAATGAGCGGCCACCCCAATCGAATGGATGGAAGAATTCGAATCAGCATCTCAAGAAACCCTTCTCCCCAATTAACCCGACCCGACACCAAAGAGACGCACAAGCAGGGACCAAAGGGCCATTGACTGAGAATGAGAAGGAGCAGAAGGGAAGCCAATCTCAGCCTAGAAAGGGAGTGCGGAATTTGCCCTATCACGAGTTGATGGAGAGGAGAAACAAGGGACTCTGTTTTAAATGTGGGCAAAATTGGAGTCTTACCCACCAATGTCCAGATAAGAATTTGAGGCTTCTCATATGGGAAGGTGATGAGCAAACTGATGAGACCCTACTGGCAGTGGAAGAGGTGGATGAGCAAGGGGACATGTCTTGCCAAATGCTTGATTACAGACAGTTTAATCCGAATGAGATGGTGAAATCCAAAACCCTTAAGTTGGAAGTGAGACTTATGGGATATCCTATCCTATTTCTTGTTGATAGTGGGGCTAGCCATAATTTTGTGGCAAGGGAATTGGTGGTGTCCTTGGGGTTGGAGGTTACTCAAACTCAAGAGTATGGTGTTACTTTGGGTAATGGCAGCAGGTGCTCGTCACAAGGGGTGTGCAAGGATCTCAAGGTTAAGGTGGGACAGAATATTATAACAGTGGATGCCTATGTTCTGGACTTGGGAGGAGTCGACCTTGTTCTAGGAGTTGCTTGGATGGAAACTCATGGAAGGACAACGTTGGATTGGGAAAATAAGGCAATCATTTTTGAGGATAAAGGAAAGATAATTACCTTGCAAGGTTACCACTTCCAAGACGAACAGCCTACTCAGGCCCTGCAGGGGCTGCTTCGGGACACCAGTGAGGAGGGAATTTCCGTGTTGGCTATAATGGAAAATGAAGAAGGACTCATTGGGGGTAAGAAAAACAGCCCAGATGCAGAACAAACTGCAGAGTTGCAGATATTTTTAGAGAAACATGCTGTGGTTTTTGAGGATAGGAAGGGTCTACCACCACATAGAGCTCAAGATCATGCAATTACCTTGCAACCTGGCTCAAACCCAGTAAGTGTGCGACCTTATCGTTATGCTTACCATCACAAAAATGAAATAGAAAGGCAAGTGGAACAGTTGTTGGCTGAAGGCGTGATTAAGCAAAGTATAAGCCCTTTTTCTAGCCCCGTAATCCTAGTAAAAAAGAAAGATGGAACATGGAGGATGTGCGTAGATTATAGAGCGTTAAACAAGGAGACAGTGCCTGATAAATTCCCAATCCCTACCATTAATGAGCTTCTTGATGAGCTCCACGGTTCACGGTACTACTCCAAAATTGATTTAAAGTCAGGTTTTCACCAAATCCGAGTAAGAGATGAGGATACACATAAGACGGCTTTTCGTACCCACGAAGGCCACTATGAGTACCTTGTAATGCCCTTTGGCCTCATGAATGCTCCCTCTACTTTTCAGTCCACTATGAATTCGGTTTTCCGCTCGTTATTGAGGAAGTTTGTGCTCGTTTTCTTCGATGACATCCTGGTGTACAGCTCTACTTGGCAAGAACACTTGGCCCATTTACATGAGGTACTCTCTATCCTTGCTCATAACCAATTTGTTGCTAACAAAAAGAAATGCTTGTTTGGACAGACCTCTATTGACTACCTTGGGCACATAATCTCCTTTAAGGGAGTGGAAATGGACCCCTCCAAGGTTCAAGCAGTAATCAGCTGGCCTACCCCTAAGAATGTTAGGGAAGTGAGAGGATTCCTTGGCCTTACAGGATACTATAGGCGTTTTATCAAGGGATATGGTAAAATTGCTCAGCCACTTACAATTTTGACTAAGAAGGAAGGCTTCCAGTGGAATGAGGCAGCCTAGCGAGCCTTTGCCCAGCTCAAGAATTGCCTTGCCACCTTCCCTGTTTTAGCACTTCCCGACTTTTCTAAGGAATTTATCATCGAGTGTGATGCTTCAGGATACGGAATTGGTGCAGTTTTGATGCAGAACCGCCAACCAATAGCCTATTTTAGCAAGGCCTTGTCATCACAGACTTTGTCTAAATCTGTGTATGAAAAGGAAATTATGGCATTGGCCCTAGCGGTCCAACATTGGCGCCATTATTTGCTAGGAAGGAGCTTTACTGTGTTCACTGACCATAGAAGTTTGAAACATCTTCTTCAACAAAGAATCACCACTGCAGACCAACAATGTTGGCTTTCTAAACTTATGGGATACCAATTTGAGGTGCAATACAAACCAGGGCCAGAGAATAAGGCAGCAGATGCCTTATCTAGGAGAGGAGGGGAAGTTGAGCTACAAGCTACCACTATGAGCCCATTTTGGGTGGATTTTCCCAAGCTAAGGGAGGAAATTGTTCAAAATGAGGGCCTGCAGCAGCTTAGAGAGAAGATTAAAGCAAATTCAGGGGCATTTCAGCATTACGCACTGAAGGAAGATTTGATTTTCTTCAAAGGAAGGTTGGTATTGCCACGGGAATCACCTATGATTCCTTTACTGATGGCAGAATTTCATGCAACGCCCATTGGAGGCCACTCGGGGTTTACTAAGACCTTCAAGAGGATTTCAGCCCATTTCTTTTGGCAAGGGATGCAGAAGCAAATTATGGAGTTCATAAGGGGATGTGAGGTGTGCCAAAAGAATAAATATCAAGCTTTAGCACCTGCTGGCCTGCTGCAACCGATCCCTATTCCTGAGATGGTTTGGGAAGATATCTCCATGGATTTTATTACCGGATTGCCAAGGTCACAAGGTTATGAGGTCATCTTTGTGGTGGTTGATCGTTTGTCCAAGTATGGACATTTTATCCCCTTGAAACACCCATTTACTGCAAAAACAGTAGCGGAGAATTTTGTCAAGGAGGTTGTGAAGTTGCACGGGTTTCCCAAGTCTATAATCAGTGATCGTGATCCTCTTTTCTTGAGCAAGTTTTGGAAGGAGCTCTTTAGAATTCAAGGAACTCAGTTGAGGATGAGCACCTCTTACCACCCACAAACAGATGGGCAAACAGAGGTGGTAAATCGCTGCCTTGAAACCTTCTTGAGATGCTTTGCTTCTGAACAGCCCAAGCAGTGGTCATTGTGGTTGTCTTGGGCTGAATTCTGGTATAACACTTCCTTCCACACTTCAACAGGCACAACTCCTTTCGAGATAGTATATGGTAGACCTCCCCCACCACTGATCCGTTACTTGAAAGGGGAAACTGCAGTAGATTCAGTGGCTAGAGTCCTTGTGGATCGTGATGAAGCCTTACGCCAGCTTAAATATCACCTACACCGTGCTCAGCAGACCATGAAAAAGCACGCAGATGCTCATAGAAGACAGCTCAGTTTTTCAGTGGGAGATTGGGTTTACATCAAGCTTAGACCACATCGTCAGCTCACAGTGGCCAGAAGAATTAATACTAAGCTGTCTCCTCGATATTTTGGGCCCTTCCAGATCATTTCCCGTGTGGGAGAGGTGGCATATACGGTCCAATTGCCAGACTCCGCGAAGGTTCATCCGGTGTTTCATATTTCACAGCTCAAGAAAGCAGTCAAGGATGGTGCTGCAGCTACTGCCTTGCCCCCTGAAATGTCAATTGAAGATCTGGAACCAATCATGCCTGAAGCCGTGCTTGCTGTTAGGGAGGGAAAAGTCAATGGTAAAGTGATGGAAGAGTGGCTTGTGCTCTGGAAGTCCTTGCCAGCAGAAGAAGCCACTTGGGAGACAGCAGCTGATGTCAAGGAGAGATTTCCTTCTTTCTGCCTTGAGGACAAGGCAAATGTTATAGGGGGTGGTATTGATAAGAAACAAACCCAAATGGATAAGCCTTTACTGGTTTATACACGTAGGCCCAAAGCTAGTGAGGCCCGAAGCTTCTGATTCACTAAACAGCTGGCGAGAGAATGGAATAAGGGGAATGGGAATTAGTTACAGGAGAGAGAAAATGGATCTAATAGTATATAGAATAGCATGAGAAGAGTGGGGAGGCATCTTTGGGAAATCAATTGTTGATTGGGAGTCCTGAGAGTGAAATCTCAGACTTGGGGGCTACGGCTCATTCTTTCCTTCTTAATTGTAAATTCACACTCATACATCAATACAATCATACTCCCCATTTCATCCCTTTCTGTTTCACTGCAATTTTATTTCCAAAAAACCTATCAGGTTCCTTCATCTTTTGTTTCGTTGATGCTGTCTAGCTTTCAGATATATTGCCTTCATTAGTTCTTTGTAAACATATTGGTCGTGTACACAAAGCAACTGATTGAGGTATTGTATATTGCTTGAAAATAAATACTCAAAGGTTATTGCTTGAAAATAAACTTTTTCTTATAGTTTCCTTCTTTCTTCACCCACTAACAGCATTTTACTATTTGAAACTAGAGTATGGTGTTGATGGACACCTAAGAGTATGGTTTCTTTTCTTTTAGTACCAAATAAAAGGGCACAAATGACCAAAGATCAAACTATTTCTTTTCTTTTAGTGGGATCGCGTTGCTGCATCATTGACTTAATAGTCCGATAAGGTATTTGTTATGCTCTCTGATATGGTACTTTGTAAACTCATGCATGTGATATTGAATAATACTGAAAGGCTATAGCTAAAATTACATTCTTGCATAATTGTTGATTCCCTTATGCTAAAATAAACTTTTTCCTTATAGTTTCCTTTTTCTTCACCTGCTAACAGCATTTTACTGTTTGAAACTAGAGTATAGTGTTGATGAACAGGCTTACAAGTGTTGCAGGTAGGATTCAGACGTTTGTTGGGGTCATAGCTACATAGGGGTTGAGATTTTAGTCTCTACTGAGCTGGAAATACCCTAGAGCAACCAACCTCTTTGAAGGATTTAGCTTTTGTGCAGCTGTGGTGCTCTATGCAACGCCATTCAGAGTAGTGACTTTGTATTATTTACAGCATCCAAAGTTTAGGAGCAAGCTACCTTATGCACCCAGTAATATCTTCAATTGACTACCAGCTAGAACAGATAGTTTACTACAAATTTGTTTTTTTCTTTGTTTTATGATAAGTTTACCATAATTCTGTTGCAGATAGTTTCAGTTTGTATTTTACTCATTTCCTTCTTTTATCTTCTTTTTACTTTAAAATAATTATTCCCTTCAAGTCCATCTCCTCGGCATTTGACCTGGCAAACACTCTAGATGTCATTGTGCATCAACAAATTTATCCTTGGATAGAAGTATTGCAATGTTAACTATCTGCACCTATCTCTTTCTTTTGAAGACTGTGTTTTGAGGATGATTTTGAATTTTAAATTAAATTTAAATTTTTATAGAGTGAAACCGCGTTAAAAGAGGGCCTTTTGATATAGCAGTCTGTTCAGTTTCATAGATTATTCCATTTGTTTTACCAGTTGATTTTAAATTTGTCTTATTTGTTTGATTATAATTTTTATTTTCTTATTAATCCTTATAATGGATTATCTTTGTATAATCTAAAGTTACGATCCGGAAGATATTACAATATGGAAAATTTATCATAAAGCTGAATTTTTTGAAGTATTATAATCAGAATCAAGAGCTCTAAATCATGTTGCAAATCTTTCATTTTTTTTTTCCTGCAATTAATATTAAAGGTGGAAATGAAGACAAAATCAAGCAAAAAGAAAACTACGAAGGCGGTGTATGGCGTGCTTAGCCTATATGTTTTCATCTGCTTTAGGCAATTGAGGGGAGAGGGGGACAAAGAAATCAAAATGATACTGAAAAATAAAAATGAAATTTATACAAAAATAGTAACTACTTAGCAGTTTATTCCTGTTATTATTTTTGGCTTATAAAATTTTATTGTCTTTTCAAATGATACATAATTGCCCCCAAACATTATTAGAATTTTACTCATTGAATAATATCATTATTTTCAACTTTAGATATAATTTGATTTTTAAGGTGATAAAAAGTATTATTCCCAAACATAAAACATTTGTGCATCGCACGAGTCAGTAATTTAACTAGTAACTAAACCTTTCACCGGTGTGATACATAGGTGAATTTAGTAGGTGAGTAATATTTTACATTGTTCAATATACGAAAAACAAATTTCCAAATAAAAAAATGCAGAATTATTCTCATTAACACTATTTCCCTGTGCATCGCACTAAATATCGTCTATTTTAATTAATTAAAGGCAGACAGTAATAGGCAATGATCCTAGGACCAAACTCACGAACTTTAAATGATAAATGATTTCAAAATCAAGTTAAAGTCTTGTAATCATCCCAGAAGTCTACAATTCATTATCGAGAAGGCATAAAAAAAAATAACATCAAGGTATGTCAGCAACAACTGTCAATTCCTAACTATCCATTCTGCCATTCTTTTCAAGCATTCTGAGTATTCCAGCCATTTCATGTAGCCCACATTAGATGTTGTATACACTCTTGAACCCAATCTTTGTGAATCATCGATGTCAAAGAGTACTATCTTCTATACAAAAACTTTGATAACGGGAACTTAAGGCTCCTTGCAACCTGCTTAACATAGAAACTATCATTATTTGTTTCTTTTTTTGTTTTTAATCTCCTTATATAAACAATACCAAAGGATTTTGTGGGAGTAATAAGTGAGACAGAGGTTACCTTCAACGCCAGGTCTTCAGATATAGTTGATCGATAGCGAGTTGAGCCCTCTATTGGACAGCTTCTTCCTTTGCATATAAAATTAGCATTGCAGAGACTGGAAAGCTGCAAAAGAACGTTGTACATCAGCCCACCGTTGCCACCTTGAACTCCTAACCCATCATTTTTTTGTTCTTCCTCATCAGATGGTTCTTCTGCAACTGATACAATACACTGAAAGATGGCTAACAACCTCTCCAATGGGAAAGTTCCAGGTCCTTTCATTAGTAATTCCTCTTCTAAACTTTCTTTCTGTTCCAGAACTTTCTCAGAGGGCCTTCTCATGAAAAAGCACAACTCAGATAACAAAATTAAATGCTTGACAAAAAGAGATCAAATGAAAGCAAAAATGTATTATGGGCAGACTTAATTTTTAACATCAACTACAAAAGGAATAACAAATCCAATCATATAATCAGATAATAGTTAGAAACTTAGTAAATAAATCCTACCAAGACAAAATTGAAAAGGAAAAAATGTAAAAAAAAAAAAACAGAAAAGGCTACATTCACAACAATAAGAAGAACTATTAAAGGCTGCAACCTGAGTACTAAAGTCTCAGAAAAGAACATGCATTCTATTTGTTGTCAGCACAGTACAAAAATTGTATTAAGTCACCATACTTACTTCCTCTTGCGCTTTCGATTATCAGATCCACCCTTGGAATCAAAAAGTGAAGCATCAAGAGTTGCTGGGTTTCTGGAGGCAAGAAATGCTGAAATAAGGAGATACTTTGCACTAGTAGACATATGAAAATCTGGCTCGCCAATTACTTCAAAATGCTCCAATTTCTTCAGATTCCCCTTATGCTTTGTCTCTTTACAGGTCTCAACTTCAGTTGAAGGAAGAGATGAAACCTTAAATATATCATTCAGAGAGGAGGCAATATGAGGCTTGATATGACCGAATAGCCTTCTTTTCATGTCTTCAGTAGGAACAACTCCCTTATCCCTTAAAGGTTCACAATATTTTTCATATAGTGGCTTGAAGGCAGTAGACAATTCGTCAACCTGCCTAGTGATTCTACAGAAAGGCCTTAGAGCTACACTGCATGAAAAGAAACAAAAGTCTTCACCTATATGAGATTATGTAAAGCTGAAAATGGAAATTGATATAGGGATTAAAGTGTCTTACTCCAGAAATGAGGAATACAGCTTCTGGTTAGGTTGGTTTCTCAACAATATTTGACGAATATCACCTTCTGTGTAATCAGGAAAATAGATGGGGATAGGCTCGACATAACCCATGTTAGAGTAAAAGGTATCCGGGGAAGTACTGCTGATAAAAATCAGACCCACCTCGGGCATCTTTAGCAGATCATAGAGATTAAACAGTAAGGGCAATATAGTAGAGCTCTTATCCCACTCCCTAACACGCTGAACATTGTCAAAAACCAAGTAGATCATATTTCCAATTCCCCCTTGTGTATTTGAGATCAACTTCTCAGACTTCTCCTTCAGATTGTTTATAACATTGGTCAATGCTTCACGAAGAAAATTGACAAAATCCGATGGTCTTTCACAGCGCTTTGCATTCGAATAACCATTAGAAGCATTTTTTCTATGGAGAAGTAACTGATTTAGAATAGATTCAAACAAGATACGCTGATTATAACACGTCCTACAACTAGAATAAACAAGAGGCCTGTTAAGATGCCTGAATGATTGAAGAATGATACTTGTTTTTCCAGTAGAAGCACCTCCATACACAAACAAAGGGAGTATTGGTGAATTTAAAGGTCCCAAATGACGCACAATCTCAAGAATCTGGCTACTCCTACCAGGGAAACTAGAAATTAAATCATCTAGGCTAATGGAGTCTCCTCCAACTAAAAGGTCATCAATTGTTAGAGGTTCAAGGCTATTTACTTTTGCTGCAGGTACAGTATTTGAAGTGGAAGCTGAAGACCTGGTTGTTCTCCTGGGGATTTGTGGGGCTTCGTCTTTATCCATATATTGCAGCTGCTGACGATCCTTAACTTCTGATCAATGAGGAAATCATCAATTAGAAATGATATTAAAAAGACAGGGCAACAAAGACAAACAATAAACAATTACCAAAATGAGGAAATCATCATTTAACCTCACTAGTCAAGGCAAGCAAACACCAAAATGACCAAATCAAAGACTGAAAGTTGGAGCTGAAACAATAAACAAATGAAAGACTAAAAGTGACCATAAAAATTCAAATCCGTATATGTTATCCAACATCTTAACTTAAAACAACTAAATGACAAAATTATCATCAAAAACCTTAAATGTGAAATCCATTGAATCCATAATTTGTTAGCTAGAACAGTGAAATTGCTAGTGCTGTAATATCCACAATATAATTAAAAGTAACAGAGATAAAAATGCTCCCTGAACCATTGCAAAACATGGCTACCCAAAGAATTGGAAAGTAAAACAATCTTAAAAATCTTGCAGCATTAACTTCTTGTCATGGAATACATGGGTTTCTTTTTGTATCTTTTTTTCACCCCATTTATTCATTCATAAAAGTCACTATGATCTCAAGGCATAACTTTAATATCAGAAGTATGCCTTTCTATCCCTGGTTGTCAAATCAAAACTTCCAAAAGCCTCAATTAGAGCATCAATATCAGAGAGAAACACGTTTTTCACCTTTAGAATTGGTGTCTTGTGAGATAGCATCAAAACGACTTCGTTTTAATTTGATAATAAAGTAATAAGGAGAGTACTTACGTTGGAGAGGGAGGGTTTGGAATGTAATAGAGAGGGAGAGGGAAATGAAAAAGGCAAGAAAGTCAATTGGGTTTACGTTTATCGGCGCATCAAACCCATCTTCTCTTCTCTTCTCTTCTCTTCTCTTCGCCTCTCACTGCTTAGCCGCTTCTGCTGTCTCTTAGACTGACTTTGCCTAATTCCAAATCCAGTAAACTGTAAAAGTAGTAAAGCAACCTTTTTATATATTAAACATAAATTAGATATGATTTTTAATTAGCGAGATAGCAATAGAAGGACGAGGCGGTGGATAGAGACCGTTAGGGATGCTAGTGCAGGAAGAGAATGTCTTTGATCTCTCTGTCTTCAGTTTCGGAGCTAAACGTTTGAAATTTTAGGGCAGGAAAGGAATGAAAGGGAGTAGAAAAGGAGGGAAGGGTGTTCACCGATCGGTTTAGTTCGGTTTTGAGATAAAAAATCATCTGATCCAAAGGTTAAAACAACACGCAGTTCGGCTCGGTTTGGATGACTCCCCTAAAAAATTTCGAACCAATCCAATCCAATTAAATGCAATTTAGATTGGTTCAGTTGGTTCGATTTTTACCGAGTCATTGCGTTTTTTTTTTAAAAGCAAAAAATTTCATTAAGGGTACCACTGTATCACTACTGTATTAGTCCCTGATAAAACAACTATCATCCTAGCAACCAAAGTATAAAAACCGAACCAAAGTATATCACTGTAGCACTATATTAATTATTACAACCCAACAAAGTAACATATTAAGGCTATGCGCTCACAGTAATAGTATAGCAGTTTCAGACTCCGTAACATCTCCATATCTAGTTTCAGACTCAATAAAAATTCAGAGTCAATAAAGTTCCAGAACATTTCAAGGTTCCAAAGTTAACAACATAGTACAAATACAAATTTCCAAAGAATGTGGATGCGAAACACTTGATCAGCAGCTAAAGAGTTGATGAAACTAGAGAAAATGCAACAGCAGTCTTAAACCATAGGAAGCAGTCTTCCTAAAGCTACGAAGGTTGCTATAGAGGAAAGAAAGAAAAGAGAAAATGCATCAGCTCAAAATAAAACAGCAATCCAGACCCTTACATTAGAAAAAATGCATCAGCTAAAATTAAAATTCATATTTGGTAGGTATTAAACAAACAACTCTAACTCACTAGAACTCACTAGCCTATTGTCACTAAAATGAACATAGCTGGCACTTGATAAAAGAATAAAATCAACATCTAAATGAGTCTGACCATCAAAACACGCAATACTACACCAATCACTTGCACAACCCACCAATAGAGAACCCAATATCTAAAACCAATCACTTGCACACCAAACACGGAATCTCAGGATGGCTCAGCCTGGCGGGTCTGAAGGAAGAAACCCCCAGAGGCGAGAAAATATAAAGATGAATCCTAAACGCCAGAATTCCAAACTCAAGATGTTTAAAATATAAATCTTACCAAAATCAAACGGAGGTCGGAAATGGTGACGAATCGATGGCTCAGAAAGGTGACCAAACTCAGCCGATTCAGAAGCAAATCGAACACGTGCAGCGGCGGGAGACGGTGAGGGGAGATTCGATTGGAGCCTCGGACGGAGACGAAGAGGGGAGATTCGAGCGCAGTGCAGCGCAGAGGCGGGCGACGGCGAGGGGAGGAAAAAGAGCGGGAATGGGTATGTGGGAAGGGGAAATTAATTAGAGAGGGATTGAAAAGCGAGGAATTAAAAACAATATCTAAATAGGTCTACAAAGTTTAACATAAAAAAATATAAAAGTAGGTAAATTCTTCGGTATCCCGAAGGTAATTTTATCCATCATAAGTGGCCTAATTAAACGGTGAGAATCATATGATTTGACTCACTAACATGACCCATTCAATTGTAATGACGCATTCTGGTTGGGCAGGGTAACTTTTACCCTAAAATTATTAGAGATACTAAAGAAGACACTATAAAAATATGATTAAAAAATTATAAAGAAATTTATTTGTTTTAATCAATGTTTTAAAAACCGGACCGATCATTGAACCGATAAAGACACTGATTCATGGTTCATTGGTTCAACCGTGATCCAACCATGACCGAACTGGTTATAATTAAATATACATATTTTAAATTTTATTTAATACGTGGAGCCATGTCATTGTTTTTGTAAATAAAAAATCCAAGTTCATCCCATCAATAACCTCTTCTTACATTGAGAAGAGATCTGCAAGTAGAGCTGTGTATACGGGCCAGTCCGGTCCGTTTAAGCCCGACTCACATATGCCCGCAATTAAACAGACCTGTGCGGGTTGTCCCGTGAAACTAACGGGTCTGATTTCTGTTGGCCTAAGTCCAGCCCTCCTAATTCGTGGATAAACGAGCTGGCCCGCGCACTTAAATATTTTGGAGTGTTGTCAATATCGGATATTGGAAAATTGTGGAAAGCCAAAAATCTGATATGTGAAATATCGGATATCGTTTCGGGCAAATATCGGAAGTCACATATCGGTTGAAATAAATCAGCTATATATAAAAAAATTAAGCTGTATACAGATAAAAATGAGCTGCATAAACATTAAATTGCACAAAAATCTCTTCTTTCCCCTCAAGTCTTTTTCATTCTAGTAATTCCACCCGACATGGCCTTCCCACAAACAAGGATAGAGAAAGGAGATGTAAGAAACCAAAAAAACGAAGGAAGAGAAGGGAGACTGGGGGAGGAAAGAAAACAAAAAAACAGAGGAAGAGAGGAGAGGAAAGAAGCCGAATAAAACAAATAGAAGAGAACAAAGAAATAGAAAGGAGGGTGAGTCGGTTATGTGAATAAAGGGTAAGTCAGTGCTGACTCTTCAGTATCAGCAATAAAAAGAAAGGGAAAAAAAACCTAAAAACCTATTTTCCGATATTTCCGATACAACCGATATTCTGATATGGCTGATATCTCCCATATACCACAACGGGCATCTCGTCTCGGTTTTCATATCGGGCACCGCAAATTCCGATACGATATACCGGTATATCGCCGATATATTCGATATTTGACAACACTCATATTTTGTACACTTTTTTTGTCATTTCTTTATATACAGTAATAAATAGAGGCAGTACGCATGTGAATGTCCTTTCTCTATATAGTTTTGCCAGCGGGATTAAAATAAATTGGGAAGTAGATCCATTCTTTTGTGGAAGTGCATATGCACCTTGAAATTAAAGGCATTGTCCAGCAAAGTAAAAAAAAAAATTGAGCAAGCTAAATGGCTTGGATAGAGGCGTTGTCCAGCAAGCTAAAAAAATGTGATGTGCATAAAATTACAAACTACAACAAAGAAATTACACCAAGTGAGCTTTTAGTGACTTGGATAAATACAAACAAAAGCCTTTCAAAATAAATGTCTCAAAGACAACAACTCTTGCAAACTAAATGACTCACATACAAATGTCTAAATGTCTCACAATACCAAGTAAATCAAATATTTAAAATCCATCAAAGAAGTCTTGCAAATTAAATGTCTCAAATACAAATGTCTAAATATTTCATAATACCAAGTACATCAAATATTTAAAATCCATCAAACAAGTCATCTATCAAATATTTTAGTAAGTTTGTAACCCTCCTATATTCAACAAAAGAGAATGGAAGGTCACGTTCTATTATAGTCATGGATATCATGTCACTTACCACTTTAAAGTCAACTTTTCTAACTCTTAATTTTCCATTATGATCAAGCAAAAGTTTACCACCCTTAGTATTAGCAAACCCTTTTGGCACTTTCTCACATTTGTTCATGTGACGTATTAAAGTCGAAGTTCCATATTTACTACAACCACTTACATATCCTGTCCCACAAGCCTTGCATTGAGCCCTCTCTTTCCCATCACTACCCACAGGATTTTTATCGAAATAATTACAGACAGAAGATGTGCAATTTCTAGACCTCTTGTTTGGGATTTTAGGTTCATCTTCTTTATGATGAGAACTAATTTGGGGTGACTTTTCAAGTTCAGAACAATCCACATGGACATTAACATTTTCATTCACATCAGAGGCACAGAAATACATAATTAATTAATCAAAGCTGGAAAAAAAATAACCCAAAGTAAAACAAGTAAGATTCACATAAAAAGCTTACCTGTATTGGGACTATTTCAGTAAAATTTATTCAAACCAATGAAACAATAACAAAAAATGTAATCTGATAAAAAATAGTAGCATACAGTAAGATAAAATACAAAGATTTTTCCCACAGAAAATACACCAACAGAGTTCTTCAAAAAAAGCAAAGAGCCACAATAACAAATATGATATGATTTTTAAGAGTTGTTACCCAGAAAGCACAGAATAAGAAGAGGGTAAGCACAAATCAAGGGAGCTTAAGTAGAGAGAATGGACACCCGAACCTATTGAAGAGCTAAGCGGTGGTCACAACTCAACTCAGTGAACTCACACGAACCTGTTGCAGTCTTCACTGGTCAGATTTATTTGATTAGTTATAAGGAGGGTTTAAATGAAATAATAACCAGATAAGAGGGGAAAGATTAAAGAGAAGAAACAAACATGTTCTTCAATAGGACCTTCAGCCGACGAGGGAGCTTCACGCGGTTACAGTCACATAATCGCAGACTTTGCAAAAAACAATCAGCCGTGACAGGGACGAGTGTGACGGCGGACTGGTCTCGGGCTCTCGAAGACATGGAGCTAAACGCCTGGAGCTGCGATGGTCACAGATTGATTTGTCATTTGAGGGATGAGAGGTTGAGAGGAATATAGGATATTAGGATTAGAGGAATGGTTGAATGAGGATTAGATTTAGCCGTGCAAATTGAAATGGATTTGGAGGTTGGAACTGGTGAGTGACTAAGTTGGCCCAATTTAATAGGGTCCAAAGGCATGCATGTATATATATATTTTTTTAAAAAAAAATAGTGGTTCGCAGTCCAACCCGCTACCCGACTGACCAAACCCGTTTAATCCGCGGGTTAAACGAGCCGGACTGAAAAGGCACGCATTTAAACGAGCCTACATTTTATCTAGTCCTAACCCGCACAGATCACGGGTTAAACGGACCCTCTACGGATCCCAGCCCATATACCCAGCTCTATATGCAAGAAGCATTTTCCATAATTAAAACCATATTATATTAGTTGTCTCATAGTGTTTTTTTTTCACCAACATATGGTTAGTCCGAGAGGTAAGAGACTCGGGCACGTTAAGCAAGTGATCAGGGGTTCGAATCCTGGTTCTTGCATATGGAGAAAACCTGGTTGGGAGGGAAGCACCCACTTTGTGTGCCCAACAGGTTCCCCGACGAAAATTAGTCACTGCTAACGGTGGTAGTTACTTCGTACCTAAGTTATGGTTATAAAAAAATAGTGTTTTTCTTTTCTGGTGTACTTACTTTCTTTTACCTCTAATATGGTGCACCAAAGAATGAGGCTCAAGGTGCTTATCCTCGTATTTTTGGCCATGCAGCTTCTGGGTAGGACATGTAAACATTGATATATATACACACATAATTTATATATATTTGTGACAAATTATATAACATGAACTGAGGTAATGGCTTTGAAATTGAAGGATTGTGCAGGGTGTGGGAGAAGGCGTGAGTGATATGGAAGAAGGGACATGTTGGGTTTGGAATTGGCCATAAAATTGAAAACCCATAAACTCACCCCATTAAAAGCCATAAAATCGAAAACCCAAGACCAACACAGTTGTGGGTTTGAAGAAAAAAAGATTGAGATTTGAAATGGGAAGGTTACTGTGACAGCTGAGATTTGCCATGATAGAGTGGGTTTCGAATTCGTGTCTATCTGTCTATGTGGGTGTTTGTTCTAGACTTCTAGTTGCCTCTGGGTGGATATGTTTGAGTCCCCCATCAGTGTGTTTAGGTGGAGCAATGGGAAAGGATGTATATAAAAATTAAGGGTGGTGAGATTGCTTAACATAATTATGGATTACATTAATTACATTAATTTTGTTGAACTGGTTCCAACCGTTTAACATCCGGTTTTGTACCGGTTTAGCTGGTTTACTCCTGATTTTTTAGAAGCCCGATTTTAAGGGCTAATAGGATCGGCCATTAGGCCAGTTCACTGATAAATTGGTGAATAGGCCGGTCCGATTTTCAAAATCATAATTTTAATACTTTTAATTTCTTCAATTTTTTCAATTTTGACTTTTTGTATCTCTAAAAAATTATATAGATAAAATTAAAAAAAAAAAAAAAAAAAGATTTGTTGATATAGTTATCTTGATAAGGAGGCATACTAATATATCTCATTAGAAAATTTGGAGATAAAATAGAGATAAATTTTAAGAGAAAATAAAGTTAAGAGATAATGATTAGGTAGAGAAAAAATAATTATAGAGTTTGTTAAGATGGCTATCTCATTATAAATGGTTGAAGGTTTAATATAAAGGGTGGTTATAAATATTTAAAATCACAAAATAGTTGAGTTTTAGTTAAAGGTGGTGAGAATGCATGTAATTTAGATTATTTTGGTGTCTTAAAAGATATTGTTAAATTAACTTATTTGAGTGGAAATAATGTTTCTTTATTTAAATGTGACTAGTGGGACGTGTCTTCTTGTGAATATATGATTAAATGAATTTTGATGAATGACAAATGTTAATCATAAGCATGCAAGACAAAAGGCAAAATAAGTCGAACAAGCATGTCGGGTGTCACTACCAAAGAAGTAAGCAAAGACGACCAAGTATCAAATCCGTAGGAAAATGGGTAAATCTTAAGTCTTAGATGCTTTGTAAGAGTGAGATGGAACTTTAATCGAAATGGCTCAAGATAATTAAAATAATCAAGTTTTTTAAAAGAAGGTCTTTAATCTCAAAATATTTTGTTTTCAAATGAAGCAAGTTTTTTATTTTTTTGTATCAAATACATTGATGTACAATTTAATAGATCAATGCAAACTATTTCTATATAGATGTACAATTATTTAATTTGATGTACGAGCCTTAAACTTGCTCAGGATGAGTTCTCGAATACAATACATCTATGTATGAATAAGTTACACCGATGTATTCCTTTTGAAAAGGCTTAGAATATAATTTGAAATAAAATATATCGATGTATTCAGTATATACATCGATGTACAAAAGTTAAAATCGTGTTTGAACTGAAACTCGGATTCATACATCCATGTAAGACCTGTATACATTGATGTATTCTTTATAAATTGAGAATTGAACAGTGCATTTCTTTTCATAAATCGATGTCGGTTCTTTGTACATCAGTGTACAAGCCTTAAAATTACCAAGTGAAGTTGCAAGACAGTTTACAACTTTCTATGATTTTGATGAAGACCTAATAAATGCAAGATATGGAACTTGAAGATATAAAGTGCAACATGCTATAGTTAATAGATAGCTTATATTGTGTAAATGTAATCAAGAGTGGAATTAATAAGCTAAGCAAGTGAATTATAAAGTGAAAAAGGTTTAGATATTCTAATTCAAGATTCTAAGTTAATTAGACAAAGTTCTGGACTTTTTTATAAAGGGAAAAATATATTTTTGAGTAAAATAATCGACTACTCTTGAGAAGTAATCAACTACTTTATAAGTCCAGAAGTTAGAACTTTGTTTTAGAACAAAGTAATCATTACTTACACGTGTTCTTGGATCTTGAGTTTCAGTTAGAACAAAGTAATCAACTACCTTGTTCAAGTAATCAACTACTTTGTGTCTGTTACAGAAAAATGAAGTTTCTTGAGAAGAGTAATCGACTACTCTCTTAAAAGTAATCAATTACTTGAAGTATTTTTTAAACAGATTTTTACTTTCAAGAGCTTCATTATCTAAACCACTTTCTTTATAAATTGGTATGAGTATGACACGAAATTTAACAAATTGATTACTATTGTTACTCTGCCAAAAACACACTTGAGCTTTTCAATTTCATACTTGAGATTAGATTCGTTTGTAATCATTTTTCTCTCTAGAATTTAGAGTGTCTCTCTTTCATCATTCACAAGATAGATGGGTGATCAATCAAGGTGAGGTATGCAACACCCTTTCCCGAGTGCCACATTCCCGAACGTTTATAGGGCCGAAAATATTTCTTAATGCGGAAAATACGGTTTTCTTTTTTTTTTTCCTTTTCACAAGATGCAATGGGATTTAGCAAAGGTAAATAATACTAATAAACGAACTTAGGTTCGCCATGCATTTCTAGAACATACCACAGAACAGAAACAGAAATGGAACGTCAACATTATTATATACAGACATAGGTCTAATGTATAACTAATACAATAAGAAATACAATATGTACAAGGAGTCGTAGCTCCCAAAAGTACTACAAAAACGACATAGTCTGGCCGACAACAAAACTAGACCACAAAAAGAAGCTCCTCCTCTGGCTCAAAGGAACTACTGGACTGAACCATCATCACGTCCATCTGTTCAAACAGCAACAGCAAGTACCAACAGAAAATATACAGATATGGGTGAGATTCCCGTTCATCAACACAGCAAAACAGCAATAGTAAAAACGGGACGACTCACCGGGTAACCACGTACCCAACATGCTTACGGGAATTCTCAGTGTCAAACATATTAAGCAGTTGACAGCATGATATCATGTTAAGCAGTTAACAGCATAAAATAAGGTATTCTTTAACAGTACAACGATGTATAACAGTAAATGTAAACATCAATAGCCGTGCAATGCAATGCAATGTATATGACTCAATGTCAATGTCACTGGGTACTACTCTAACCCCTACTCCATGGAGCTAACAAAACATTCGGAGAGAGTGAATGGGAGGACATGTTCCGTGCGCGCCAGCCTTGGGCAAGATGCTACAACATTCGTAACGTGCACGTTTCTGGCTTTTACGGAAACACTCTCGACCAAACATGAAAAGTACGGCATCTAGTAGAGGATATCAGTGTATTGCACGGATTCGCCATGACACAGAAGAGCTACCAACTGGTCACATGTCAGCCCTTCCAACCCTGATACCTCCCAAAAGACCATTGAAGATCGTCACCGTAAGATTCGCACCCGCATCAAGGTGTAAGCTCAACTCCTAGGCTCAAGGCCTTACAACTATGCAAATGATATGCCAATGCTTACATAAAGCAGATCCGATCACGCAATGTCTATCCCCCGGATAAACCTCAAAGTCTACTAAGGTTCTCTACCTTAGGAACTATACGTGTCTTTTGAAAGCATAACCTTTATCCACCGGATAAATCTCGTGATCCCTCCGGGATCGAGTCATCACAAGACTGAAACAATTGAACGACTGATTGGGGTCCGAATCACCGGTCCGTCATCGAACTACTGTCTCAAAACCCAAAACATTTGTAAACCAGAACAACTTCTCAATTGAAAACTCATTTGATTTGAAACAATCTTTGAAACACTTACTTGCTCTATTTTTTTGCATTTTCTGAACATGTAATTCGCTTAGCGAAACTTCATTCGCTTAGCGAAATTGAAACAAGAATGCCTCTTTTGGAACTCCTCTGGTTCGCTCGGCGAGACACAAATCGCGTAGCGAATGGTATTGTATTCGCGTAGCGAAAATGAATTCGCTTAGCGCAATTTCAGACGGTTAAACCTCTGTACACGCGAAATGTATTGTATTCGCTTAGCGAATATGAATTCGCTTAGCGAAAGTTCAGACGGTTAAACCTCTTTGTAAACGCCTCTGGATCGCTCGGCGAAACAGAATTCGTGTAGCGAAATGCATTGTATTCGCGTAGCGAAAATAATTTTCGCTTAGCGAAATGGAGGCGGTTATACCTCCTTTGGAGACTTCTCTGGGTCGCTCAGCGAGACGTAATTCGCGTAGCGAAACTCGTTTGATTGGCTTAGCGAATATGAATTCGCTTAGCGAAAGTGAGGCAGTGATGCCCAACTTAGACTTTCCCCTGTTTCCGCGTAGCGAGAGAAAATTCGCTTAGCGAAATGGTTGCCATAAACAAGACATCAACCTTAGGGAACCGTTTTGATTCTCTTCATGAAACCACTTCTTTTCTCATTTTGAGTCCCTTGATTAACTATATGGACTAAGGATAAGGTATAAAATATGTTTCACTTTGGTGAAAGCACTTTGAGCTTTAATTTCCATTCAAAGACACTTAGGGTTTTCTTTGAAAAACACAAGTTATTGAAAACACTTTCTTTACATCAAAACTTGACTTAATCAAGATCTACTCATGTTCTTCCTTTTCTCAAAGCCATGGCTAAAAGCCAACTAGGAATCAATGTGAAGTTTTACTCCATCAACCAAACAAAATATGGCTCACAATACTTACACAATCATGATAACCATAATACACATTACTACATCATACTCAAACATCCAAGTCCATCACACATTATGGTCTCATAATCAACAATAAAAGTCCATACTTGACCTAGTGATCAAAGTAGGTTTTTCAACATACATGAAAATGATTTTCATCAATCATATCATCATCAACTTATGCTAAAGCACACTACAACATACTCAAGCATAAACACATCATAACAATCTTGTTCTCCAAGAGAACTTAACAAAACTTAACACATAAAAGTGAACCCAAACTAAAGGGTTTCACCCACACATAAATTTAAACAACCATTCTCACTACCACCATCTTGGTGTGATGAGGTTCTTCTCCCCATACCTCTTGATGAGTAGATTCCCGGATCAAAGTCGGTTGATCGGTTTCTGAACCTCCTGATAATCGTCACCAACTACAGATAACATATATAACACAACCTCATCCATCTCTTAAGTCACCAATCACAATCATCTCAAACATCGTTCTCTCGAATAAGCCTATGGGAGGGATACTAATCCCTATGTATATGTTGTCTTCCCTATATGCATGTCGGTCAATACATCACGTCCCCAATTGGACATCCCCGTCGGGATCACATCACATCACATCACATCACATCATATCCCGCCTCGGGATTTTACGTAACGTCCCCAATTGGACATCCCCCTTTGGGACCAAATGCTGTGGTATGAAATGTTATGAAAATGCAACAAACATCCATCGCAGGTTGATATCGGAACCTCACGCCTAAACACTCGTCCACGACCACGACACATCGCATCACATCAACATCAACATCAATCATCAACATCAACATCACATCAGAATCAGCATCACGACGCCTTGCGTCTACGAGCCACAGCTCCACGATCGGGACCACAACGATATCAACCCGACCAACATCATCGCTCACCATACTCTCATCAACACTCAACCAACCAATCACAATAAACATCACAACAGAAGATCTTTCCAGTACAGTTATCATCATAAATTCAGGAAATAATTCATCAAACAGACAGTTCACCAAAACAAAATCAACAGGTAATCAATTAAATGATTCAACACAGCAACCTCGATCAATCACATCATTTATAATATCAACTTAGTGGTGATAGCCCAAAAGTACCCACACCTAGGGTCCAGGCACTTTATCCAGGGCTCAACCTCTAGTAGGGTTTAAGGGTTCCCCTACACAGATATATATACTCTATACTAAGCTTGCCTTCCCGACGATATTGGTTCTTTCTCCCTACCTTAGTAAAGCTTTCGAGAGATTCCGAACGCGGCTCCGCAACAGTCAATCGGGTGCGCGGTTGGAAGTTCGAGTCCTGTCCGATTCTATACCACAAAACACAACCACAAATTCATATAATTAAATCATAAGTTCCCTGTATTTTTTGTATAGGTTGAAATGAAGATGATTTAAGAAAGAAAGTAAAACGGGTAGAAATCCGCTAAGTGAAATTTGAAAGGAAGTAAAGCTGTCAGAATTCCGCTAAGCGATTTTATTTCGCTAAGTGAAATTTGAAAGGAAGTAAAGCTGTCAGAATTCCGCTAAGCGATTTTATTTCGCTAAGCGAAATTTCTCCAGAATGTAAAAAGCCATTTTCTCCAAAATATACATCCATTCGGCCTCTTTAAGAAAAATAGGCTAGAAAGCTTATTTGATTTCAATCTCTTGGATTATGATAGTAGGGGATGATACTAGCTCATAGGAATTGGTTTGGTCTCAAAATGATTTTTCTACAATTTTCTAGAGATTTTTGAAGTTTAGATCTAGAAATTGCAATTCATGAAAATAAAGGGAGAAAATAAATATTGAGAGCTCAAGGATGAAATCTATACCTTCTAGGTTGTAGAGGAGGATGAGAGGAGCAACTTTGCTTCACAAACTTGCTTGAAAAAGCTTGAGGAAGCTTGAGGAAAAAGAGGTTGAAAATGGAGGAAGAAGAAGGAAGAAGAAAGAAGAAGAAGGAAGAAGAAGAAGAAAGAAGAAGAGAGAAGCAGGAGAATAGCAGCTGCCCACGTGAAATGAGGGGGAGAAAAAGGTGAAATGGGGTATTAAAGGTAAAAGTAATAGTTGGTAATTAGTAAAAACTAACCAAGGGCAATTTGGTCAATTCACGTCCCGATAAATTTGAAAATCGTCACCACATTTGTAGGAGTCCCAAAATGATTTAACATAGTCCTGGTATGAAAATCATTGGCTCAAGGTTCTCGAAAAATCCTAAGATAACTCGAATCGTCTCCCCGATCGATTTTCGGTCCGAATATAAAATATTATTTATATTTTTGGACGTCAGGACACATTTTAGCAAAAAGGTAGAGGATTGAATTTTAAGACTAATGGTTTTGACCGTTAGTCAAAATGAGGCCATGATAGTAGAAAAACACTATCATCCGAAAAAACATAGATCGGGCTCCGTTTGAGTTTTCGGCCCAAAACTTAATCATAGTCTCCTACGATAGCGTAGAGCGTGACTATGGCATCGGAATAATTTATTTAATTTTCTAGACCCTCTAATAAAATACAATTACTTAAATACTAGTTAAATAAAAAGATTAAGAAAATCGGGGTGTTACATTACTACCCCCCTTAAAAAGAATTTCGTCCTCAAAATTCGACGTATCTTAGAATAGATGTGGATACCGCTGCTGCATATCCTCTTCACGTTCCCAAGTGGCATCTCCTGTTGTAGCATCCCATATGACCTTGACTAAGGGAATCTGCTTTTCGCGGAGTTCTTTCACCCTCGTGTCTTCAATCCGTACAGGCAATGCTTCGTATTCTAAGTTCTCCCTTACCTGGATTGATTCGGGCTCTATCACGTGTGATGGATCGGGATGATATTTTCTGAGTTGGGATACATGGAATACATTGTGAATATTGGATAGGTTGGGAGGTAAGGCAATTTGGTAGGCAACTGGACCAATTCGACGAAGAATTTGAAATGGTCCAATGAATCTAGGTGTAAGCTTTCTGGATTTGATTGCCCTGCCGATTCCAGTTCTTGGAGTGACTCTCATAAAGACATGATCGCCTTCCTGGAACTCCAAAGGTCTCCTCCTCTTGTCACTGTAGCTCTTTTGTCGATCCCGTGCGACTTTCATCTTTTCCCGAATTTTCTTAACTTGCTCCGTCGTTCGCTGCACCATTTCGGGTCCTATCAACTGGTTTTCCCCGGTTTCATACCAACAGAGCGGTGTTTGACACTTCCGTCCATACAGTGCCTCGTATGGCGCCATGCCAATACTCGAGTGGAAACTATTATTGTATGTGAATTCAATCAATGGAAGGAATTCGTCCCAACTTCCTGTGTTTTCCAAAACACATGCTCTTAAGAGATCCTCCAACGATTGAATCGTCCTTTCAGACTGACCATCCGTTTGTGGATGATAAGCTGAACTCATCCTGAGTTTCGTCCCCAATGCACCATTTAGACTCTGCCAAAACCTAGAAGTAAACCTCGGATCCCTGTCCGAAATTATACTCGAAGGTACCCCGTGTAATCTTACCACTTCTCTGATGTAAATCTGGGTTAATCTTTCCAAAGAATACCTTTGGTTGATCGGCAAGAAATGAACACATTTCGTAAGCCTGTCAACGATTACCCAAACTGCGTCGCATTTCTTTTGCGTCCTCGGTAATCCAGAAACAAAATCCATGGCAATGCTATCCCATTTCCATTCTGGGACGTCCAGTGATTGCAATAACCCTGCTAGTTTCTGGTGTTCAATCTTTGCCTTTTGACACACCAGACAGGATTGGACATATTCTGCTACTTCCTTCTTCATCCCAGGCCACCAAAACATTCCCTTTAGGTCCTGATACATCTTTGTAGATCCGGGATGAAAACTTAGTTTGCTCTTTTGTGCTTCTTCTAAGATCATGTTCCTAACTTCACTATCCTTAGGCACACATATCCTGTCTCCAAACTTCAGGATTCCATCAGTACCCTTCTTGAACTCTGAAGTCCTTCCTTCTTCTACCATCTGGTTCTTTTCCTATAGGTACTGATCTTCTCCTTGCCTTTTCCAAATCAAGTTCAGAAAATCACTAGTGATAGTGATCATTCCTAAACTTATCTTATCTTTGGATAACTCCACGTCCAGGTTCAGATTCCTGAACTGTTCCAGCAGTTCCAGTTCTTTCACCATCATAGCGGACATATGCAAAGATTTTCGACTCAATGCATCTGCCACCACGTTGGCCTTTCCTGGGTGGTACTGTAGATCAAATTCATAATCCTTTATGAATTCCATCCATCTCCTCTGTCGCATGTTCAACTCCTTTTGGTCGAACAAATACTTTAAACTTTTATGATCGCTAAACACGCTGAATTTAGCGCCATAAAGATAGTGTCTCCATATCTTCAATGAAAACACTATTGCGGCCAACTCTAGGTCGTGGGTTGGGTAATTCCGTTCGTGCACTTTTAGCTGTCTGGAAGCATATGCTACCACTTTCCTTTCTTGCATAAGCACACAACCCAAACCTTGATACGATGCGTCACAGTACACATCGAACGACATTGATGGATTTGGCAAGACTAGTATCGGAGATGTAGTTAGCCTCCCTTTCAGCTCTTGGAAACTAGCCTCACACTCTTCTGTCCATTCGTACACCTTTCCTTTCCTCGTTAATTGCGTCAGAGGTAACGCAATCTTCGAGAATCCCTCGATGAACCTCCTGTAGTATCCTGCTAGTCCGAGAAAGCTTCTGATCTCGGTTACCGTCTTAGGACTTTCCCATTTAACCACGGCTTCTACCTTTGCAGGATCTACTGCGATACCATCCTTGTCGATCACATGTCCAAGGAATTGTACCTCCTCCAGCCAGAACTCGCACTTCGACAACTTGGCATAGAGTTGTCTGTCCTTAAGAACTTGAAGTACAATCCTCAAATGCCCTTGATGTTCTTCCTTGTCCAAGGAGTAGATAAGGATGTCATCGATAAAAACAACGACAAACTTATCGAGGTACGGTCTGAAGATCCTATTCATGTAGTCCATGAACACTACCAAAAGGCATAACTAGATACTCGTAGTGTCTGTATCGACTCCTGAAAGCTGTCTTTGTTATATCATCTTCTTTCACCCTTATTTGATGATAACCGGATCTCAAATCGATCTTAGAAAATACCGTTGCTCCCCTTAATTGGTTCATAAGATCGTCAATCCTTGGCAACGGGTATTTATTCTTGATTGTCACCTTGTTGAGTTGTCTATAGTCCACACACAACCTTGAACTGCCGTCCTTCTTCTTGACGAACAGCACAGGTGCTCCCCATGGTGAAACACTCGGCCTGATAAATTGCTTCTACAGCATATCATCCAATTGCTTCTTCAGCTCTGCCAACTCTGTTAAGGACATTCGATAGGGTGCTATCGAAATCGGTCCGGCTCCGGGTGTAAGGTCGATTGCGAACTCCACCTCTCTCTTAGGTGGCAATCCTGGCACATCATCCGGGAAGATATCTGGAAACTCACGCACCACTGGCAAAGCATCAAGACTTGGAGTGTCTTTGGCTTCCAAAGAAAACAACACCATGCACTCTCCTGATTGTACACCTCCCGATATACCATCACTGGCAGGCAATGATCCAGATTGCTTGGAAAAGCAGAGGGTTTTATTTGAACAATCCAGTACTACATGGTTGGCCGAAAGCCAATCCATGCCTAAGATAATATCAATCTGCTGCATAGGCAGACAGACTAGGTCCACAAGAAAAGATCGGTTTTCCAACATAACCGGGCATTTTAAACAGACAAATAAAGTTGTCAGGGAATCACCCGTAGGTGTAGAAACAGTCAAGTTATATGGTAAGGATGAAATAGGTAAATTCAAATGATCCACACACGCTAAAGAAATAAAGGAATGTGTAGCCCCCGAATCAAATAAAACAGATAAAAGTCCCCCCGCAACTAGGCACTTACCTTGTATCAGATCGGGACATTGAGAGGCTTCAGACCCTCTCACGGCGAACACTCTTCCCATTGTCTGCGACCTGTTCTGCTGGCCCACCACTTGTTGTTCAGTCCCAGCACTCTGAGCCCTCCTGGCTTGCTGTTGAACTTGGCTCTTACCGGCGTCCCCCGTTCGACACTCGTTGGCATAGTGGCCCCACGCGCCACAACTGAAGCAAGTGACATTCGGTGCCTGGGCACAATCTTTCACTTGATGCGGCCCGCCATATCGAAAGCACTTGGAGAATCCTGGTTGCCCTTGACTGGCAATTCCTCTTCCATAGTTTGATGGTTGCTGATTCGGGCGACTGTACGGCTTCGCCCTCGGTTGGAACTTTCCTCCTCGGCCTTTCTGACCAAAGCTCCTGGCTGGTCCACCGCTTGTTACTGGAGTTTGTGTAATTCTCTCTTGATCGTGTCCTTCCAGTATGGTACATTTTTCCACTAGCTCTGGAAATGATCGGATACTCAACGGCAGCATGGCTCTCTTCAGCTCGGACCTTAGTCCGTCTTCGAACCTTCGGCACACCCAGTCTTCATCCGGGTACACTTGGTAAAATTGGGAGAATTTCAGCAGCGCCTCGAACCTCATTGTGTATTCTCCAACCGACTTCCGGTCCTGCTTCAGGCTTAGCAATTCTTTTTCTTTTTCTTGACGAACACTCCTTGGAAAATATTTCTCCAAGAAGCTCTCACGGAATACCTCCCAGGTCAGTAGTCTTCCTCCAGCCTCTAGCAGTCTCTGTTTGTTTTTCCACCATGCTTCAGCTGCTCCGACTAGCATGAAAGCAGCGTAAGTAACCTTCCTATCCTCTCTACACTGGATAGCCACAAAGACTTTCTCGATTTCTTGCAGCCATAACTCAGCAGCCTCCGGATTGTAGTCTCCATGGAATTGGGGAGGATTCCCCTTCATGAAAGCATTCAATCCAGTGTTTACCACTTCACCCCCTCCGACCGGATTCTGCTGCTGTCTAGCATCCCTCTCTTCCTGTCGCTGCATGAATTGAGCATTCTGCTGTGTTTGTTGCAGCATTGCAGCGGCCAAATCCCTCATGGCCCTCATCGCTTCGTTCTGATCTTCGCTACCTCCAATTCCTGAGGTATCCCCACTACTGTCGGGGCTCCCGGTTCCAACTAGTGCTCCCCTTCCTCTACCACGTCCCTTGCCATTCTTTCCTGGTAAAGGAAGCGTTAGTTTCAATCCATAAGACATACAATATCAATCAACAGATATACCTATCATATGCCTCACGAATAAGACAGTTATCACCCTCGATAACTCGCGCATCGGACACACTACCCTTTTCCTAACACAGTTAGTACCCAATGTGGATATAACTATCAATGCTAGCATACTTCCTAAACCAGCAGTAATGGTTCCAAACTCCACTATTTCCGTCTCCAACCTGGACTGTGTGGTTTCAACAACCCTCAAGGCCCGTTGTAGAACCAAACTGCTCTGATACCAATAAATGAGACGACCCGCCGTCCCATCAGTGAACCTAAGATATTAATTAATCTTAATCGCATAATAAACGTTAGCGCGCCTTATTAAAACAAACGAAGCGGAAAATTTAGCGCGGAAGCAAACAAATACACGGCACGCAACGCTTCAAAGTACACAGCTTAAAATATAAAGAAATATATCACATAGAGTATTGCCCCATCAGTAGGGCTACAGTAATACAGTAATACATACGAGTATACTCTTACAAACCAAAATAAAAGTATGAAAGGTAGGCCGAGAGATAGCTCTCCGACTAATCACGATCGTTGCCCAACCTCTCGAGGCTAAGGTCCGCGGCACGTCCTCCAGCGTCAGGCTCGTAAGGAATGCCGTCCAGCTCTTCAGCAACTGGTTCCTCCTCGGGGTCTTCCCATAAAATAAGAGCAACACATACAGAAAAATAGCGGGAGATAAGAAACATATATCATCAATATGGGAGAGGGGCATCAGTACAGCATATATATACATCACACAACACAGATAACATATATAACACAACCTCATCCATCTCTTAAGTCACCAATCACAATCATCTCAAACATCGTTCTCTCGAATAAGCCTATGGGAGGGATACTAATCCCTATGTATATGCTGTCTTCCCTACATGCATGTCGGCCGATACATCACGTCCCCAATTGGACATCCCCGTCGGGATCACATCACATCATATCCCGCCTCGGGATTTTACGTAACGTCCCCAATTGGACATTCCCCTTTGGGACCAAATGCTGTGGTATGAAATGTTATGAAAATGCAACAAACATCCATCGCAGGTTGATATCGGAACCTCACGCCTAAACACTCGTCCACGACCACGACACATCGCATCACATCAACATCAACATCAATCATCAACATCAACATCACATCAGAATCAGCATCACGACGCCTTGCGTCTACGAGCCACAACTCCACGGTCGGGACCACAACGATATCAACCCGAACAACATCATCGCTCACCATACTCTCATCAACACTCAACCAACCAATCACAATAAACATCACAACAGAAGATCTTTCCAGTACAGTTATCATCATAAATTCAGGAAATAATTCATCAAACAGACAGTTCACCAAAACAAAATCAGCAGGTAATCAATTAAATGATTCAACACAGCAACCTCGATCAATCACATCATTTATAATATCAACTTAGTGGTGATAGCCCAAAAGTACCCACACCTAGGGTCCAGGCACTTTATCCAGGGCTCAACCTCTAGTAGGGTTTAAGGGTTCCCCTACACAGATATATATACTCTATACTAAGCTTGCCTTCCCGACGATATTGGTTCTTTCTCCCCACCTTAGTAAAGCTTTCGAGAGATTCCGAACGCGGCTCTGCAACAGTCAATCGGGTGCGCGGTTGGAAGTTCGAGTCCTGTCCGATTCTATACCACAAAACACAACCACAAATTCATATAATTAAATCATAAGTTCCCTGTATTTTTTGTATAGGTTGAAATGAAGATGATTTAAGAAAGTAAGTAAAACGGGTAGAATTCCGCTAAGCGATTTTATTTCGCTAAGCGAAATTTGAAAGGAAGTCAAGCTGTCAGAATTCCGCTAAGCGATTTTATTTCGCTAAGCGAAATTTCTCCAGAATGTAAAAACCCATTTTCTCCAAAATATACATCCATTCGGCCTCTTTAAGAAAAATAGGCTAGAAAGCTTATTTGATTTCAATCTCTTGGATTATGATAGTAGGGGATGATACTAGCTCATAGGAATTGGTTTGGTCTCAAAATGATTTTTCTACAATTTTCTAGAGATTTTTGAAGTTTAGATCTAGAAATTGCAATTCATGAAAATAAAGGGAGAAAATAAATATTGAGAGCTCAAGGATGAAATCTATACCTTCTAGGTTGTAGAGGAGGATGAGAGGAGCAACTTTGCTTCACAAACTTGCTTGAAAAAGCTTGAGGAAGCTTGAGGAAAAAGAGGTTGAAAATGGAGGAAGAAGAAGGAAGAAGAAAGAAGAAGAAGGAAGAAGAAGAAGAAAGAAGAAGAGAGAAGCAGGAGAACAGCAGCTGCCCACGTGAAATGAGGGGGAGAAAAAGGTGAAATGGGGCATTAAAGGTAAAAGTAATAGTTGGTAATTAGTAAAAACTAACCAAGGGCAATTTGGCCAATTCACGTCCCAATAAATTTGAAAATCCTCACCACATTTGTAGGAGTCCCAAAATGATTTAATATAGTCCTGGTATGAAAATCATTGGCTCAAGGTTCTCGAAAAACCCTAAGACAACTCAAATCGTCTCCCCGATCGATTTTCGGTCCGAATATAAAATATTATTTATATTTTTGGACGTCAAGACACATTTTAGCAAAAAGGTAGAGGATTGAATTTTAAGATTAATGGTTTTGATCGTTAGTCAAAATGAGGCCATGATAGTAGAAAAACACTATCATCCGAAAAAACATAGATCGGGCTCCGTTTGAGTTTTCGGCCCAAAACTTAACCATAGCCTCCTACGATAGCGTAGAGCGTGACTATGGCATCGGAATAATTTATTTAATTTTCTAGACCCTCTAATAAAATACAATTACTTAAATACTAGTTAAATAAAAAGATTAAGAAAATTGGGGTGTTACAAGGTATCCTTGAAGCTATTCACAAGACTTTGGTGAGGCATCCAAAGCATCTTAATTTGGTGGGGTATCCAAATTGACTCTTAGGTGGGGTATCCTTAGAGGTAAGGATTGAGTATTGAGGGAGGTAACTCAATATCAATCAAGGTAAATGTTATAATTTTCTTTATTGGTTACTTGCTTGTAAAAGACAGTTTTTCAAGTTAGTGGAAATGTAACACCCCAGTTTTCGCTTGCTTGTTATAAAGTGTTGTTATATGTGTTTCTATAGTTGTTATGCTTGTGTTAGATGTTTAGGGACGTGTTTTTGGGTAGTTAACCTTTGAACAAGTCAAAACAGTGTTCTTGACAGGACAACATGCCCATGCTCCCATGCTCATGGTCAGCACGCCTGTGCTCTATGTGCGCACTAGAAACTTTTTATACCTCTTTTGCTCGACCTAAAACTCATAGCCGTCATTCCTAGAGTTAGAAACGGTTGTCTTTGACCTTTCTCTTGGGTTCCCATTGAATCCTTGAGCGTTCCAATCCTTGTTTGGGTGTTCTTCGTCAAGAACACATCCCTGTGGTGTTTTTCGTTGCGTTTGGGGATAAGTTGCTAGCTTGGTGTTACTCTGAGATAAGGTAACCAACCCTGTTAATCTTTTCCTTTGAATCCTTAAGTTTAGTGTTGAACCGTTTTCTCCCTATCAAACCAGACTCCGTTGTTCATGTGTCAGTGCTGTGAACGGCAACTAGCAAATTAGTTCCCCAAGGATCTAATTGAGGTATGTTTATAACCCTTGCGTTAATTCCCTTTTATTTTCCTTGTTTGGGGAATTAACATATCCTTTTGCCTTGGCGCTCTTGGTCAAAGCTCGCTGAACCTGTTAAACCCGTTGGAGGAGTCAAGTGTGGACTTCGCTCTTATTGGCTCACGGGCTGGAATTGTCACACCCGGTATAGGGAGAAGGGATTGTTGGGGTTTCAAGAAGGATAATTTTCAAAAAAAATTTTCAAAAACCTCTTGAGAGGAATAACCCCTTTACAAAAGGACTACACATAGCACATGAATCACAAGGATATTGTGTTTACCTTTTGAAGCGTAGCTTTTACCGTGAACATTGTGAGCGCGCCAACCACACCGGTTAGCCAAAAACGCTGCTACTTGCAATGCTCATAACTTTCGCTCCAGACCTCGTACCAAAAAACTGAACGATGAAGATGTAGAATCACATGTCACGAACCTGCTGTCCAAATTTCAGTCCGATCCAACAATTAACGAATCTCGGATCGCGAGATTACGATAATTGTCCAGCCACAACCACCATAAGGAAAGGCTTCTCTTTCACCAGTATTGCAAAGTAGCAATACATATACTCACTCCACGCGAGCAAACCAACGTCAGAGATAGCGTAGTGCTAGCTATCAGGATTGGGAAAGGCGCGGCACACTAAGAGAGAAAGGAGGGCACAACTGTCTAGAGTGTACAGCTGCCGTTATGAGTGCTCTGTGTTGTGCGTCACTTAAGTGATGTGCACAGCTTACTAATAGGTGCACAGCTTACTAATAGCTGTCACTCACTTAACTTAACCCGGTTGAGCTACTGTACGCTATAGGACCAATGTTTAATTATTAATTAAATCATATTTAATTAATTAATTAAATTAATTCTCTGAACATTTGCCCTAAGCATGTGATCCTATAGGCTCTTAATTAATTGACAATAATATTAATTATTATTAATCATATTAATAATTAATTAATATTATAAACAATGAGCGGCATCTAGCAATACATCATTGCTACCCAATTAATTAGAATATTGATGATACAATTAAAACCATATTGTAACCATATACATTGTGAAGTTAATGTCCTTTCATCTCAATGTCTTAATTGAACACAAGACATAAATGTATCATTCTTGTTAAGTCCAATTATTTATTTCTTGATCAAGTAATTAACATACGATCATGTGGGCCCAATATCTCATATTGTCCCACCTTAACATGGCCATGCATTTCTACATCGCGTACCATCAAGAGGCCTATAGACATTACTTCTGTTATGTAAGAGGGACGATCCTATCTACATCACTTACATTTCTCAACATGTTTCATTGCAGACCCAATAACTTTCTTTATAGTTATCCTGTTACAGATAACGTTTAATAGTATCCAAGCCTACAACTATATATGTTAGGAATCGTAGTGACTTCAAGTCGAAGGACTACTTCACTATGGTCACCATGAGAATTGATTATGACACTTACATAACTATTATACAACGTTCTCATAGCGGGTCACTCTAGTATAAATATTCCACTAATATTTATATCTATGTGAAGACTTGATATCTTATATCTATGACCCGCGAGATGTGATCATCAATACACTTACATAATAGTCTCAATGTATTATTATTGTCCTTATTAATAATAATACTTGACTATGGATATTTAAGAATAGTGTTCTATAATTTAATGACATCTCACGGTCAAATCATACTTGACATTCCATTAAATGAACTACCTATTCCAAAGACTTTATTATGCTATAAATATGATCATCAAATAAAACATAATAAATAAATGCCTTATACATATATCAAATATATGATCAAAATCATGATACAAATGATTATCTATTCAAAATAGATTGGCCACTAGGGCTTACCCCAACAAGGATTAGTATGAACATATAGTTCAAGGGTAGCGTAAGATGAGGGTTAACCCATGACCCTATTTGTGTGCTATATGCCTTAGTTGATGTATGAATTGGTTATGTTTGTTTATACATGATATTAATTGTTTAATTGGTTCATATGACTCTGGCATGAATTATATGATGTTGTTGATGATGATTGTTGGTATGTCATAATCATATGAATTGGTATGTTGAAGCTGCTGTTAAAATTATATTAAAAAAAGACATAGCGATGCTAGCGCTAAGCCTAAAAACTAGGATTAATTTAATTGATGTGCATAAAACATAAAGATGTTGATGAGGGGTGAGATTACTGCCAATGGATTAGTCAAGAACCTTAGGATTAATTTGAAGTGTTGAAATCTAGAGAAATTACTAAGTTCCCAGAACTTAGAACGCTATAACAACGTTGAGCACGCCCGTGCTCTATGCTCAGTAAAGCTAGCAAGACCGTGCTCTCAGCAACACACCCGTGTCGGAAAAACAATAAAAGTGACGTTGTTTAGCACGTCCGTGCTCTCATGCAGCACGCTTGTGCCAGATGGCCAGCACGCCCATGCTCAGGCTGTGCCACTATCAGAATTAAGAAAAACTCACAGTTTTAAATGAAGAGAAATTTAATAACCATTTTGGATAAAATATGACATAAGAGATTATAAAACATGACCTTGAGGATAGTTAATGAACTAGGATAATGATATGGTAAGATGTAATAATGAGGACTTAATAAAGAGATTAATTAAGGAGAAGATGATGTTATCAATAACGACGTAATGTTATCGGTGTTGTTAGTTAAATCATTCTTGATGCTTAATGGTCAAGATTGATGTTGATAAATCACTTTGATGCTTATTAGTTAAAGTTGATAACCTGTGTTAATGGTGTTGATGGAGGTGGTTGCCATGTTGTTTGTATGTTAGCATTGCATGCATCATGACATGTTGTTGTTAGTGTGGGGGAAGTTATGATGACTGGGAGTTTGCCGAGAGTATGGCGAACTGGCCATCCGCGATGATTCATCCGAGAGTTAGATGAATCAAGCGCATCCTTGGTGGTCCATCCGAGAGTAAGGTGAATCGGCTATCCAAGGGGTTCACCCGTGAGTTTGGTGAACTGCCGACGTTAGTGCTTATTGGCTAATATGGATATTTAACTCCTAAATCGTCTTCCTGAGTTAGTTATTGGATCCACATTGCATATGGAGTAACGGAGTAGTTTTTCATCGCATAACATGCCCATAATGGATATGATGGAATGCATTATAACATGTATGTTATATTATGATGTTTTATATGCTGCATGATCTTCTTGCCAACTGCTCTATTACCGTTTATGTTTATACGTACAGTTGCTTACTCCCTACTGTTGTTGTTGTTTTGCATGTACCTTTAGTTATGCAGAGGATGGCGAGCATCCGGCTGAGGAGTGATCCCGAGGAGATCGTTTGCTCATAGTATAGTCTAGTTTATGTTAATTGTTTTTTCGATGTATTATCGGTAGTGGTTACCAGCTCTAATATGTGATATCGGGATTTGGGTTATTTTATGTTATGTTTTCCGTAATTATTATTCATGTTTTAAACGTTTTGGATCATGTGGTACTTGTTACCCTTTGGTTTTAATTTATGCATTTTATTTATATGATATATTGTTATATTTATCGTATACGGGGTAGAGAGTGTCACAGAAAATACTCAAGCGTTGCTTGGGGACTGGATGTAGGTCACTAAGGTTGTGATCGAACCAGTATAAAATCTATTGTGTAAATCTTCTTAGCCTTATACTTTTACTTCTTGCAAGATATATTGGTATATATTTTAATATTTTGATATTGTGTATTCATTGTTATTGTGATATTATCAAATCTTTTGTGATTAATTTTCAAGAAAGATTTCATATGCTTGTTTGTTTTCAAACATCATTTTAAAAGGAGTGATTTGTTGAAGAAATTTTTAAAATGCTCAATTCAGGCCCTCTTGAGTTTGTCCATTATTCCAACAATTGATATCCAGAGCTAGGGTCTTGTTAAAAGCTTAATAGCTTTCAATTTTTCTTGTGAAAATGGCACAAAACTCGGGTAAAGGTCATAAACATATTTCTACAACCACTCCTCCTATTTTTGATGGTGAAAGCTATCCATATTAGAAAGCTAGGATGAAAATCTTTATTGAAGGCATAGATTTAGACCTATGGGATACAGTTTTAAATGGTCCTTTCATTCCAAAACATGGTGTTGCGAATGACGAAAAAGATAAGCCAAGGAGCTTATTGACCAAAGAGGAGAAAAGAAAGGTTCAACTCGATCTCGAGTCAAATAACATACTCACAATCGCGCTACCGGTTGATGAATTCTTTAGAATCTCAAATTGCCAAAGTGTAAAAGAGATTTGGGATACTTTACAAGTTATCCATGAGGGAACTAGTGAAGTGAAAAGAGCTAGGGTAAATACCCTAAATCATCAATATGAGTTGTTTAGAATGAAACAAGGAGAATCAATGAATGAAATGAAAAAACGATTTCAACTTGTTGTTAACCTATTATTTGCTATGGGTAAAAGCTTTACTAATGAGGATCTTATTAACAAAGTAAGATGTTTGAATAGATCTTGGCAACCAAAGGTAACAGCAATAGCAGAGTCAAAAGATCTTTCAAACATGACTTTAGCTACCTTGTTTGGGAAACTCCAAGAACATGAATTGAAGCTCAAAAGATTGAATGAGAGTGAAGAAATGGACAAGAAGAATAAAGGTATAGCTCTTCTTGCATCTTCCTCCAAACATGAAAATGATGATGAAGATGAAAGCTCCAATCATGAAGACCTTCAAGATGAGCAATTGAATATGTTGGTAAGAAGGTTTGGAAAGTTTATCAAAAACAAGGAAAATTGGAAAAAGTTTAACAATATGAAGTCATCCGAGAAGGAAAATTCTTCCTCGACACCTCTATGTTTTGAATGTGGAAAAGTAGGACATATAAAGTTTGAATCCAAACTTCCAAAAGAAGGATAAAGAAAAGGGTGACAAAAAGATCAAGAAGGAAAAGAAAAGTATATAGGTACGAAGTATCTACACTATTAGCAGTGACTAATCTCCATCGGGGAACTTGTTGGACATACAAGGTGGGTTCTCTCCTCCCAATCAGGTTTTCTCTATACATAAGAGTCAGGATTCGAATCCCTGACAACTTGCTTAAGGTGTTCGAATCCATTATCACTGGGACCAACCACATGTTGATACCCTTCAATCGGATTTAACTTGAAGCAATCCAAATATCCAAATTTAAATTATCGGGTTCATTAAGTCAAACTATTATGAACACAATATTGCAAAACAATGAATATCATCTTGAGCTACTCATAATTATAAGGACTCAATTTAGACCCAAATATAATGTAAAGCAATTCTACCATTTGAAATAACCCAGTGTGAGCTAACCCAATGTTAATGTATGTAATGATCTTCGGAAGAAAAATAATTCACAACCATGCAATTGTATAATTTAAATTATATAATTATTTCCTTAATTTGTTTTCATCAATCTCTTTTTAATTAGTATCTATCAATTTATATACATGCGCTCATATTAGAAGGTAGTCTATTAGAAGCTCATGTACACTGCCCATGAATGTGGTATATTTAATTGGCTTAGGGGCAGTAGCAACGATACTTTTTCATACTCGATCTTTAATACTTTCTCTCTTATTAGGCCACGTTTCATAATCTATTTAAAGTTTCATTTTAAAAAAAATGAAAATGTTTAATATGTGACTCAATAAAAGAGAAAGTATTAAAGACACGAGTTTAATTATCATGTACAATCAGTGTAAAGTTTTTTATATTGACAACTAATCAAAAATCATGGTGTGTGATTTTGAAGGTAATTAGGATAAGAATCAAACATTTTAACTTATGCGATAATTTTTGATAAGTTGACTGTGTAAAAATTCTTTAGAATGACAGTATATATCAATTAAATCCTAAAGAGAATGGGAGAAAGATTGTGTTAATAGTATTTCTTTTAATTGGATTCGCCTACTTCTGTCCCTTTAGCAAGACTGCCGCATAATAGGAAAATTTCTCCCAACCGGTGAAACACCTAGCTTTGGTGCATTAAGGGAAAAAAGAAAGCATGGTTTGGAAAATAGGATAGTCAGGTCTCAGATATCCAGTATACATCAGATCAATCGGATTTAACTTGAAGCAACTCAAATATCCAAATTTAAATTTTCGGGTTTATTAAGTCAAACTAATGGTATGAACACCTCTACTCTTGCAAAACGGTGAATACCATCTCGAACTACTAATAATTACAAGGGCTGAATTTACACCCAAATAACTATTTTATATGAACTTGTTCCTCCCAGAATTGTACAAGGCTCAATTCTTTGTCCACTAAACCAAATTGGGTCAGTTGGTCCATCAAGAAGGCTATATAAGAAGACTTTCACCTTCTCATGAAAAATGACTTTCTCCCTCACCCACTATTAGTCTAGCAATACACTTGTATCTAGGGGTATTCAATAAGTCACTCATGGCTTTTACAATCATATACACATCTACTAAAATATCTTTCCACCTGGTCGGAACTTAATGTTTCTATTCGGACGAAACAAGACCCATTAAATCACATGGACTAACTCTCTATTCAGCGTGGGTCTGTTTTGAAATCCATCCAATAATAAAAAATATGTTGAATGGAGCGTAGTAAAAAGTGTATTGCTAGCATTGATCTTTAAAATAACCCAGCATCATCCATTTGAGCTAAACCCGATAGGTTGACACTTGACATGTATGTAGGTGAATTTTGACAGAAAAATAATCCACAACCATGCAATTGTATTAATTACACAGTTTAAATTTCAAATAAGTACCATTTCCTTTATTTGTTTTCAAGAATCACTTTTTAAAATTATATTTAATATATATGTTAAAGTCATAATTTGGTCTCTATACGTGACACAGATTCTTCATTTAGTCCCTATACGTAAAAAATTTGGAAATGAGTCCCTACATGTGTAAACGTTAACAAATTTGGTCCCTACATGTGTAAACGTTTGCAAATTCGTCTCTACCGTCAGCAAATTAGTCCTTATCTGTGATATAAATTTTTGATTTGGTCCCTAAACTTGAAAAAAAAATTAAATTGGTCCCTGTATATGCAATCGATAATAATTTTGTCCCTATTGTCTGCCATGAAGCTCGAACCTAACTAAAAATTCTTTTCTTATTGATTATTTTTCATATATTATATCAAGTTATTTCTTCTATTGAGAGTTAACTTGGATAATTTCAGAATACAAAATCATTTATAGACCAAATCATATAACTTTTACTCTCAATAGAAGAAATAAATTGATATAATATATAGAAAATATTCAATAAGAAAAGAATCTTTTGTTGGATCTGAGCTCCTGGATAGACGGCAGGGACAAAATTATTATCGATTGCACATATAAGGACCGATTTAATTTTTTTTCAGGTTTAGGGACCAAATCAAAAATTTGTGTCACGTATAAGGACCATATTGCTAATGACAGGGACGGATTTGCTAACAGTTTGCACATATAGGGACCAAATTTGCTAACGATTACACATATAGGGACTCATTTCCAAATTTTTTACGTATAGGGACTAAATAAAGAATCTATACCATATATAGGGACCAAATTATTACTTTAACCTAATATATGTTATGATCGAGTATAGATGTGATTCCTTATGGAATAATATCAATCAATTCATATACATGCACTCATATTAGAATGCAGTCTATTACAAACTCAAATTCAGTCCCCGTGAATCAAAGGCATATTTAGTGTGTGTTTGGATGAACGTTTGATAAACGAAATCTTGAGTTAAATTAATTTTGTAAAATTAATTTAATTACAATTGATTTTGAAGTAAAGTGATTTATCTTATGAATATTTTTATTTTGAAAGCAAGTTTAATGTAAAATTTAGTGTTAATTTTTTAACACAATAAAAAAGTTATTTTCTGTAACTTCTACTAGAATTACTTTTGAAGACAAAATCAATTGTCTAACAGTAACCAAACAACTCTATTTTTACTAAATTCATATTTAATAGGTGGAAAACGCAATTCTAATTGTCTCCACCATGAAACCAAACATGCACTTAATTGGACCAGGGCTCTTTCATAATCTCTCTAATATTTTCTCTCTTACTTGACCACGTTTCATAATGTGTGTTTGAGAAAGCTGAAAAAAATAGATTATGTTGATAATCGATTATATGTATAATCGATTATTGTGATAATCGATTATAAATAGAATCTGTTTTTGTTTGGATATATTTGCTGAAAAACGATTTTAAGATTCGTTTGGGTGGTGCAAAAAAAATCACTTTTATATAATAAATTACAAAAAAGGATATGGAAGTATTTGTTTAGATTGATAACATTTTATATTTTTCATCTTTTTTCATTTAAAAAATTATATATTCTTTTTTCATCATTATTTAAAAATTTGTTAATATATATTTTTTTTGGATTACTTAAACCAAAAGAATAAATATCTAATTAATAATTAGCCATTTAAAAAATTTGTTATTTTTTTCTTCTATCAACTGGATGTGTGTGACTTACCCTCTTGTTTTGTACATTTCAACAGAGAGGTTAGAATTGGAATGAGAAGGTTGCTTTTCAAAGAATCCAATAGTTAGAGCATCAGACCATCCAATTTCTTAGATTCATCGAGAACAGCGTTTTTAACAAAGAAACGCTGTTTAGCTGATTCCATTTTATTTCCCAAACATGTTGGCTTTCACCAAAAACAGCTTTTTTTTTTTTTATCACAATAAGCTGTTTTCTAAGAATTTAATCGTATCCAAACATGCACTAAGTATGATTTTTTTTAAAAAAGACTGAAGGCTTAAATTAGTTCGCACCAAAAATGTAGGGACACTTTTAGAGGGAAACAAAAAAAATAATCAGTTAGTTCCTCAGAATGACAAACACACGATACATTAGTTCCTTAGTTCCCATATTACAACCCTCGTTAACTTGTTGATGTGTACGGTTACTTTGCCTATGTATACTGTTATTATTTCCAAAGTAGAAAATGATTTTTAAATTCGAAATTTGAGTCAAAATGTTGTCGTTTTGCCCCCATGTGAGGGACCAGGCTTCTTCTTCCTGCTGAAATTAAGAACCAAGCTTCAGTGCCTTCATTGATTTGCGCCAGAAACGCAACCTAGCTTCATTTTTTATAGCTTATAAGTTGATACTATTTGGAATTTGCCACAAATTATTAATCTGTATTTGTCAGTATGCAATTAATTTCTTAATAATAAACATAATTTGATGGTGTTGACCTACAAATCTAGCTCTCCTGCACGCATATGGAGAACTAGTTATATAGCCATAGAAAGAAAAAAGCCCCCTCCACAAGGAGAGATTGCTGTTCGTGAATTGATCTTGGCAAGGTGCGAAGCGCTCAGAAACAAGCAAACAAATGAAGGTTTTTAGATATTCATTTGAGGTTTCAAAATGTTTTTGAAATTTCCTCTTCCTTTCCCCACAGAATGAAATTTCCCCCTCTTGAGTTTAACTTGAAAATTTGTTCTTAATTTCAGTTACTTCAACCAGAGGCATCAATGCGTATAACGATATCACAACTATTCAGATTGCTCTATTCAAAGAAAGAAATGATGATTCTCACGGCGGGTCTTGATGAAGCTGGGAAAACAATACTCTACAAACTGAAACTTGGAGAAATCATCACTACCATACCCATAATAGGTTCCATTACTATTCTCTCAATTTTCAATATGATGGAAATCAATGGAGGCAAAAGTTCTGAGTTTCTATTGCAAATCATGAAGCCAAAACAGCTAAGATTCTGCCGCAAATCAATGGAGGCAAACCACCTAGGTTTCTGGTGCAGATCAATGGAGGGTTCTTGATTTAGAGGGAAGAACAAAATTAACAAATGCACAATCGTAAAAATCACTTGCTGCAATGGAGTTAGGGTTCTTGATTTAGAGGGAAGAGGAAGAGGCCTAGTGGGGCAAACAACACGTTTTGGCTCAAATTTCAAAAACCATTTTCCACGATAAAAATAAATGGCGATGCACATAGGCAAAGTAATGGTACACATCAGCAAGTTAACACAAAGTGCAAAACGAGAACTAACGTGTCTCGAATTTGTTATTTCGAGGGACTAACTAGTTAATTTTTTTTTAGGGACTAAGTGTCTCCACGTTTTTTGTGAGGGACCAATTTGGACCTTTATGAAAAAAAAAAAAAAAGGCTTAACACATGACCCAATAAAAGAGAGTATTAAAGATATTATATTACTCACATTTCACTTAATTGGATTCACCCACTTCAGTCCCATTAGCAAGACTGCCGCAGAGGTTAGAGTCAGGAAAAGTCGACACTATCATCAAAGCAATCAATTCATTTACATCTCATATTTGGTGTCTAAACTGCCAATTCCACATAATCAGAATACATAACTTATAACTCACTGAGTTGAATAACATTCAAGAGCTATACAATGCAAATCAAGGCAAAGATCAAGAAAGAAAATTCACGATATAAAATGTTTAACCGTATTCATAAATGGGAAGGTCAACCAAACCTAGTACCAAACCTGCACAACTCTAGCATTTCTCTTTCTCAACCTCTCTCTGACATGCAATTTTTCGTCATCATCTTAGCTTTTTGCCACAGCGGTGGAAGCCACATGCACTGAGTCACCTTTATCTTCTTAACTTTCACCAGAGGAGCTTCCCCTGATCAAGGAACCACGACGGTGGCCACCAATAATCACATCTTTGAGTCGAAATAAGGGAGCAAGCACCCTGCTCCTTGCCTATGTAAATAGTAACAATTGGAATGTTAGAATGTTTTGAAGCATAAAGAGGAATCAAAAGAGGCAGTTAAAGCATTGCACCAAAAAAGAATTCATGGCCATCCTCCTACTGGTGTAGTATGGCATCAAGTTTACACGAAATAACCTTTAATGTGTAGCGAGATATGCTTCTCTAGAGGAGGAGGTTCAATGATATAGCGCTTCAAAATTCGACTAGTACTAATAATTTTTTAAATAAGGAAAGTAAATAATTACACTGCTCAAAAATTAATAATAGCATTCTTAATATTTAAATTGGAATCGAGTTCATTCTTGTATCAAAATCGCAACACAAGGTCATTCGGTCTTAAGCCACAGTGCATTCACTGTATCACCACTGCAAGATCCTTAGCCCATAATAGTGCCATGACAAATTAGTGCACATCGTTGAAGATGCGCATGCTGCACACAGTTAGAATCAATGACACACGAGCCTGAATAAATCTGACGAACTCAAGTATCTTTCTATATAACGGATAAAAGCAGTGATACATACATCACTTTTACACTTCACTTTTATAGGATGCCTAATGCTTTAAAGTAGAAACTCTCTTTTGGCAATGTTACATCATTTGTCAAATGCATATATTTTCTTACCAGAGTAAAAAAAAAAAAAAAATTTGCCAGTTATTTACAGCATGACATTAGGGCTGTGATCAAACACAACATGATAACAGCAATCTGTAATTATTTGCTTTCCTTCTTTTTGTGATTTCTCATAGAACTTGGTCAACTTAATTACTGTATAAATATTATATCAGTACATCAATAGAATTCATTCCATTGGACACAATTGATCTCTTTATGCTAGGTCACAGTGACCTAGCAACCCCATTAGAAAAATCATGAGTGGTAAAGAAAAGGCAGAGTTGGAGTCAGGTGCTGATGCATCACCAAGCAAGGCAGCCAACGCCAATCCTGTATCCGCTACTGACACCAATTCTTCATACTACTTGCATCCTTTTGACCATCCAGGCCTTGTGTTTAGGAGTGTTCACGGATTGGTTTTATTTGATTTCACAAACAAAAAAACCGATCCAATCAAAATTAATTGGTTCGGTTCGATTCGGTTCGGTTCGGCTTTGCAATATTTTTTCAAGAAACCTTAATTGTCGGAAAGCCACCTTAATTGCGGTCTACCCCTATATGGATAGCAATGGATAGGGTCTGGGTAGGGTACTATAGTACCTGTCCCCATACCCGCGCTTGAAAAAAATTCCCGTACCCGTACCCGTGTGGGTAGTAACTTTAGTGTCCTTACCCATACCCTCTGGATACCTAAGTACCCATACCCACACCTATTACCCGCATTTTAACTAAGAAAACACAATAAATAACAAAAAATCATTATAATTCAATTAAAAAACATCAAAAGATCTTTCAAATCTACTCATAAAACATTACAAACCACAAAGTAAACATCTAAAACGTCCGAAACGAGTAAATATCACAATAAACATCCAAAATGGCACTGACTCGAGGATGAATGGCGTTGACTCGAGGAAGAACGGTTGAAAAGCTCAACCAAAAAGGGAAAAACACTAATGAACTAACTAGGTTTAGTACTTTTAGATTAATTATATTCTTAAAATTTATATATAATCATAATTATAATTATATGTAATAATATAAATAAATAAATATATAAATAAATATATATATGCGAGTGCGGGGCGGGGTGGGTACTAGAGTACCTGTACCCGCACCCATACCCATTCAAATTTGCGGATAATTATTCGTACTCGGACCCATACCCATAAAACGGGTATTTACCGTACCCATCGTAGGTATTTATTGTGGGTACCCAGCGGGTAGGGTCTAAATTGCCATCCCTACACCCCTAGCTGCCTTAATTGCGGCAACTTTAGGCTTTCTTCATTGCAGCCTCCAGCAACTTCATGGTGATGGGTGTGAGAGGGTATACTAAGTAGTGTTTATAAGGCTTGGGCAGTCTTCACCTTACAAGCCGATTTTGTAGGGGTTGAGTTAGGGCCAAGCCCAAACTCTGAGATGGTATCAGAGCCTATCCTAGATCCGTTTTGGGCTGTGCGCATCGTCCACCCTCCAAGTGCATAGCCCTGGACATTAGGGGGGGTGTCAGAAAGTTGCCTTATTTGCAGCAACTTTGGGCTGCCTTCGTTGCAGCCTCCAACACCTTTATTGTGATGGGGGTGTGTTCAGTCCCACATTGCCAAGAGATATGACCTAAGTAGTGTTTATAAGGCTTGGATAGTCCTCACCATGGTTGTCAAACTCGCGAGTTGACTCGTAGAATCGTCCGAGTCTACGTTTCTAGGTAGGCAAAACTGGTTAACTCGCAAGTAGATTGGTTTCTGAGCAAACTTGGTCAAACTCGGTTTGACTTGGTCAAACTCGCTCAAAATCGCGAGTCACCGAGTTTGCAACGCGACTAGACAGTCGCCTGAATCTCTATCACATACAGAACCGCAAACTGGCGCACCACCGCGGACCACCACCATGCGGCGCTGCTCCTCCCCATCCTTATGAGTTTGCCGCGAGCAACGTGTCTTGCTTCTTGCTGAGCTGTCCCTCGCCTGTCGCGGGCTCGCCATCCCTCGCCTACCCAAAGGTGGTCGCGTGAAGGGTTGGACTTCCCCCTCTTGTTGCACGCCGTTTCTGACAAGCCGATTTTGAGGAGTTAAGTTAGGCCCAAGCCCAAATTCTAAGACTAACAAAACAAACCCGATCAAGAACGGGGTTGTTCAGTTTCGTTCTACAAAAAAAATACCCAGTTCAAAAAATATGGAAACATGCATAAACCTGCCACAAAAAAATACATGATCAAGAGGGAAAGCTTTAAACTCATGAAAAGTTATCATATATGAGAATAGAAGTAACAAAGCTAATATGCTATAATGGAACTAAAAAGTGCGCGTATATATATATATATAATATATATATATATATAGGGGGCGACTCAAGTGAGAGGAGTGTGTTATTGTAAGAGATGAGAGGAGTAAATCTGGACCTTTGGATCACACATGAATGAGGTCAAGATTAGAACATAAAGTCATGTACTAGTGATCACATGATCACCAACTAACTTCTAACCCTGACCATCCATGTATGGTTTAATGGCCCAGATTTGTTCCTCTTACTCTCATAATAACACACTCCTCTCACTAGAGTCGCCCCTATATATATATATATATATATATATATATATAATCAGTTCGGTTCAGGTTCAACCAAACATGCAAAAAATCCTATTGGTTCGGTTCGGATTCCCGGGCTGATCCAAACCAATGAACACCCCTACTTGTGTTTGTGGGTCACCCCTCAATAGAAAATGGTCAAAACTACTTCACTCGGACGAGAACCTTCTTAAAGGCACTCCATTCGAAAAACAACGCAGGTTTTGTGAATTGATCGATCAAGAAACCAGTCGTTGCCTCACCAGATTGTAAACCGTGGACTCAATGCAATGTCACGATCCAAGCATGCCTGACTAATGTGTTGTGCAGGAAGCTTCAAAACATAGTCGCACATGTTGACTCTGCCAAGGAACTATAGAACCACCTACAAGAATGCTAAACACAAGGAATCACTCCTCGAGTATACGAGTTGAGACGTGCCATTGCGCTCCTATAACAAGAATTTTTTTTGTATCATCCTATTATGGGAAACTAAAGACGATATGGAATGAGATCCAATCTTTTCAATCCATTTTCCCATGTGTTCTGGTGGCTATACATGGGGAGCATTGAAGAAGGCGAAGGAAATGCGAGAAGAAAAATTATTTGACTTTCTCACAGGCTTCGGTGATGAGTTCTCTATGGTACGATCACAAATTTTGGGCACAGAACCATTGCCCAACATTAGGCGTGCATATGCTGCGGTGGCATGGGAAGAGAAGCAGAAGGTCGTGACTGGTGGAAGAGCATCAACAGTTGAAATGGCAGCATATCTAGCTAGTAATGCCACAGGAACACAACCAACAACACAAGCGGTTGCAGGGCATCGAGGAAGTGGTGGCATGAAACGTGGGGGAGGATCGTTAGATCGATCGTGATGCGCCCACTACAAAAAAAACAGGCCACGTAAAAGACCAATGCTTTGAAATTGTCGGGTACCCACCGGATTAGCCACGCCGGCAAGGGAACCAGTCAGACTAGCGACGACCAAATGCAACAAGACAACATGAAGATCGTCTAGCAGCTGAGCGGTTAGAAGTGGAGATGGCGACATGATGCCATTAACCCCGTTTCAGCAGCAAGTTCTGGGCCCTCGTTGGAAATAAACATCTACCGATGGGCAAGCAGCTCCTACAAACACTACAGGAGCAGTAGCAAATTTGACCGCAAATTTTCGGGTAAGGAAAATGAGTCTGATGCAGACCCATGGATTATAGATGCTAGAGCGACGGATCATATTGGCAGCAAGTTGGGATTTTTGAAGCAAGTGGCTGTCAAACCCAACATTGCTCCTGTCCAGATACCCAATAGTGAATCAGTACTAGTGCAGGCAGCTGGCCATGTACAATTGAATGATAAACTAACACTAAAGGAGTTTTTGGTGTACCAAAGTTCTGTTTTAATTTACTTTCTGTCAGTAAATTACAGAGGAATTAAATTATGTGCTCACTTTTTTTCGGATTACCATCTGATACGGACGCCAATTGGGACTGGTAGAGTGCGGGACGAACTATAATACTTGGAGACGGTGAGAGAAGGGAAGGCTTTGATGGCAAAGAACCTAAAAAATGCAAATATATGGCACCACAGATTGGGGCATTTACCAATGGACAGAATGTCTCTTGTTGATGGTTTATCTTTTCATACTAAGAATAATTGGTTGTGTGATGCTTGTTGCCGAGCCAAGCAAACTCCTTTTCCAATTAGTACGAATAAATTAGAGAGATATTTTGAGTTAATCCATATTGATATTTGGGGTCCTTATAATACTCCATCACTGTCAGATGCACATTATTTTTTAACCATAGTTGATGATCACAATAGACTAACATGGGTCTACCTCAAAGTTATCAATTGCGGATGGCGGACCATAGCGGAAGGCCAAAAATCCGCCATTTTAAGCCGCCTCAAAACGCCATTGCGGCCATGGCGCCGCCATCCTTCATAAATTGGCCATAGCGGTTGGCCAAAAATCCGCCACCGCAATCCGCCATGGCGCCGCCATGGCGGATTTTTGATAACACTGGTCTACCTCATGAGGTTCAAATCTGAAACACGCATGTACTTGCTGCAACTTTTTATATGGGTTCAAACACAGTTTGATCTGCAGGTGAAATGTGTGAGATGCAATAATGGCGTAGAATCTTGGCATAAAGAATGCTTGAATATTATGATGCAAACGGAGTAGAGCTTCAAACAAGTTGTACTGACACTCCACAACAGAATAGGAGAGTGGAGCCGAGGCATAGGCATATATTGGAGGTTGCTAGAGCATTGCAATTCCAGGGAAGCTTACCAATAAAATTATGGGGGGTGTGTGTTCTAACACCAGATTATTTGATAAATTGGATGCCATCAATTTTGTAAAATAAAACTCAATATGAAGTATTGTTCAACAAACTACTGTCTTATGCACACCTACGGACTTTTGGTTGTCTATGTTATGGCCATGTACATAGAAAACCTCGTGATAAGTTTGTGCCATGGTCCAAGCCCAGGGTTTTTGGGGGTACCCACATGGTTAGAAAGGATATCGATCTTTGATTTGGAGAATGAAAACATATATACCTCACGTCACGAGATGTTTATTTTTGTGAAGAAGTCTTTCCATTTGAAAACTCACATGAAACGGACACACCACAACCAGTAAATGTTGGAAGGCAGCCGAGATACCCGTTGGGCCAAATGTAAAGCTTCAACCAGCCAAACCCGAGGAAGTAGTGGATAGAGAAAGGTACCAAAGATTGTTGGGAGGCTGATTTATCTCTCCCATACTCGTCCAGGTATTGCCTTTGCGATTAGTGTGGTAAGCCAATTTATGCACTCACCTGGAGTTGAACATTTTGAGGCAGTCAATAGGATTCTAAGGTATTGATAGATTCAACTAGTATTTAGGGTAAAGAATCGGAAGAAATTAGGGTACTAGCCCGCAAAGGTATTATTGGATGAATATGAGCAAAGAACTCAGGAAGAATACAATGGAATTACAAGCTCAAGGTCACCTTTCTCTCCTCTAGTTCTCACTCACTTTCTAACTAACTAACAAATTCTGTTTTATTCCCTATTTATAGCCAACCATTAGTTATTTCCCTCCTTCCCTCTAGTGGTTTCCCCTTACACAAACCTTTTTAACCATCGGGTGCCTATCAGGTACCTAAAGGGAACTTCGGGAAGAGGACTGCTATATAGAAAAACTATATCCCTACAGGTGGAAGTATATACGGATGCAAATTGGGCTGGCAGTATTATGGATAGGAGGTCTACTTCCGGATACTGCACCTTTATTGGAAGGAATCTAATTACTTCGAGAAGCAAAAAATAGAGTGTAGTGGCTAGAAGTAGTACAGAGGCTGGATATAGATCAATGGCACAAGGGACTTGTAAAGTGCTATGGATTGACAAGTTGCTACAGGAGCTGAAGGTTCACAATTCCACAGCAATAAAACTGTATTTTGACAAGAAGGCTGCAGTCTCTATTGCTCACAACCCAGTTCTACATGATAGAACCAAACGTGTGGAATTTGACAAACATTTTATTAAGGAGAAGATAGAAAAGGGGCAGATTTGCATTCCATACATTCCAACCAAAGATTAAACTACGGATATTCTAACCAAAGGCTTATCTAGGAAGCACATTGATGACATAATTGGCAAGCTGTCCATGGAAGATATCTTCAAGCCAAGGAGTGTTGAAATCCGAAAATAAATTAATGTATGTCTTTGATTGTTGGAAATAGGAGAAATTAAATTGTGATTCATGTATATGTTGATTCATGCATGTAGAAAATAGGATTCATGTAGTAAGGAAGTAGCACTCTTATTTGTTCTCTTTGTAAATATAAGTGGTAATTAATTCCATGTATGTATAAATATTCAGCCTGTTGAGTGCTATTCACTCATGCAATTCATCACAAAATATTCAAGTGAGACAATTGATCTCTTTACCAATACCAAAAAACTAAAATACGACAAAGCAAAGTGTATATAATAGAAACAATTGAATGACAATCGATATACCTCGTCATTCACACTGGTCTGCCACTTCAGTTGTAAAGCTCGTTCGTGTTGCCAGCGCTGCCCAAGCATCACAAGGCCCATCACTGTAGCTGCGATGAAAACAGACCAGAATGCATTCGCCTCTTTTGCATGAGCATACAAAGAGGCAGCTCTTCGCTTCCACCAAGCTCCACAAGGAAGATGTGAAGGGCTATGATTATCATCTTTAGAGGGGTTCTTTGACTGTGATAAATCAGGGCAGACATTTGGCCCTTGCTCTGCTAATTCCATTGTTTCAGATTCAACTATGCTTTCCCCGTATGCTGCTACACCACCAATAGCTGTTTCACTGTGGAAAGAAGTGTATTTTGCAGAGTCATACATACTTTCCTCTTTTTCAGTCAAACCAAAACCTGGTAGAGTTGTACCTTCATCAAACTGTTTACCATGAACAGATAACTTGTTGATTTTCTCATCAAAATATTGTATACCATCAAACTCCTCTGAAACATTCAATCCTGCAAATGACAAGTTTTCTTCATCCTTTCCAGCTGGTCTGGTACCTTCTTCATTAGTCACTTCAGAGGCAACATCTTTGCCTCCAGATTCATCATAAGTCTCACTATAGTCAGGTTCCAATGGCAAGTTCTCATGCTGATTGGGTGGAAAGACAAAGTGATCAGACATGAACAAAGCGCATGATGTTTCTGCCTCGGTCTGCAGATATATATCTTCCTTGTCATCATCTTTCAACTCAACTTCATCAGGACCAGGAGAAGCAGCATATGTTGAAGCTGTGAGAGATACCACCTCCCACTCATTCCCGCGAGAAGTCTTTTCCTTTCCATCCTCATTGTCTGCCATCTTTTGTCTTCATCAGATAAATGATATCAGAGTTCCAATTCAAATAAGAGTTAATTTAAACATAAATAAATTCAAATGCATACATACATAACAAGCATATATACAGGGGAGGAGGGAATTTGATTCAACCCAAAAGAAGAGAACTGCTACTTTTGAGGGGGGGAAAATAGATCTGCAGAGGAATTGAATTGCATGTGCAGAAAAGTGTTGATAGGTAATTGGCAATGAAAAGGGGCGTGATTTTTTTCTTTTCTCTGTAAATGCGCAATGATGTAGCATTGCTCAACTTATAAACCAACACATCAGTACCAAAATTCTAAAACAGCTTCATTTCTACCAAGAGGCAAATCTATCCAACAAAAATGCTTGATGCAATTTCTGCCGCCAACATTTCTTGCTAAAAATTTCATGCGCCCTTTTTAATTTTCATTTTGTTTCATTTTCCTCGTATTCAAGTCAAAAACACCATGAAATGAAATCATTAGCTCTACCCTCCTTGTATCCAATCACAAATCCCATATTATAATAATAATTATTATTTTTCTCTCTTTACTCCCAAAATTCACAATAAACTCCATCCAACACGCACAAGCTCCATCAACCATCGATCCATTGAACTCAAATAACAACATATGCAAAGTCGCATACTAATACAAACACAAACACAAACACAAACAAAAGCATCCAAGTGCATTAAAACTCTACATATAGATCCAAACATGGCACCAACAACAAACACCAAACCCCCAAATCAAAATCATCATCATCATCATCCATCAGACATATCAGATTCCACAACCATCCATGAATTCTTACTTTATTCTCAAAAAGTTAAACAAAAAAAAAAAAAAAGACTCACAGAAGCTGAACCCGACACGATCTGCGACCAGAACAGACGTAAGATGTCGCTGAGGCTCCGATGAGGTTGAAACTGGACTGGTTCAGCAAATGGGGATTCTATATAGTGTGCTTAAAATTTATCGGGTAAGTTACCGACGGTATCGGTTAACGTTACCGGATGTAGCAGGTGGAGTGAAGGGTGGTGAAGGTGGGGGTTACCGACTTACCGGTTATCAGCGTTTGCATGGAGGCAGAGACATGGGATCTAACTGTCACGCGCACGGTTAATGAAACGTGTAGTATACCGACTGCAAGTAATTAAATAAATTAAATAATAATAAAATCAAAAATTGAACTTTTTTGCAGCTATTTTTTTTTACAATAGGTATCTTTTAATAATTAAAGTTGTATTTTTTGTGTGTTTCATTTATTTTAAAATATAATATAACTATAATAAATATAATAAGTTGTTTATTATTCATATAATAAGGATTTAATTGGTATATACAATGCTATCAACCAATTATTTTCTTGGTTGGAACCCACCGTAATTAGGGTCTTTGGTTCCTTAGTGGATCCACGGAGTATCCCTGCAAGTTTAGATTCTTTGGACCCGCTATGAGACTAATCTCCGTTCGGGTGCTTAGTCACAGTTAAGGTTCTTCGCCCCTCCCCAAGAATGTGTTTTGTGGGATTCGAAGCTAGGTCCTTCCCCACAAACTCAGTATGCGCAACCAACTGAGCCACACCCATTGGGTACACTGTCAACCAATTATAATTTTTCACATCATTAAAAATGTTTGACTCTTAACAACTACCTGAAGGCTATGTTTGGGAGGATGGAATGAGGTGGTTAATAATGGAGTGAGATGGTTAAAATGACTTAACCCATTGTTTTGGAGTTTAATAAGTAATGGAGTGGGATTGTTTAGGATTGTAACCCAAACCCCCAATTTTTATACGCTCCAAATTGGGGGATTTGGGATTCCTTTATTAAACTTCCAAACAATGGAGTGATATACTTCTACCTCTCCACTCCATTCACTACTAACCACTCCATTACTAACTACTCCATTCCATCTCCTTCAAAACTCTCAATCATAACCTAAGGGTCTGTTTGGGAGTTTGGAGGGGAAGGAAAGGGGTTTAAGGTGCAAGGGAGAGGGAAAGGGAAAGGGATGGGGAAGGGAGAATAGTCCCCCACCTTGCATGGGAGTTTATTTTCCAACAAAAGAACCAAACCCCCCAATTTGAGGGAAATAAAAAAAATGAACTAGGGGAGGGTTTTGGAGGGCTTTTAAATTTATTTACATCCTTCTTTCTTTTAAAAAACTCTCAAAATGTCTTCCTCTCCTCTCCCCTCCTAAATCCTAAACAAACCCTAAAAGTCACATATAAAATGATTTGTGATTTGTTGATAGTGTAAAAAACTTAACACTAGGGGTGACATCGGGTCGGGTTGGGTCGGGTTTGAGGGATTTTTGGACCCGAACCAATCAATATTGACCGGTTCGGTTTGTCGCAAAAAATGAATTGAACCCGAACCAACCCAACCCGATCATGTTTGTGGGAGAATATGCTATGAGGTTTGAGTCTTTGCTCAAACTCTCTAAGTTCTATCAAGTACATCCGGATGAGAACTGGATCTACAGAAGGTTTGAAGATGGTTTGAGACATGAGCCGCAACGGGCAATGTTTACCTATGATCTTGATATTTTCTATCTGTTGTTGAATTTCGAGGACGAAATTCTTTTAAAGGAGGTGATAATGTGACAACCCGATTTTTCTAGGCCTTAGTTAACGGTAATCAAGTGATTAATGAAGCTTAGATACGTGTTATCATATGGTTAAAAGAAAAGGTTGAAGAGGGCTTTGGGTTGGTGCAAAAGCTGAAAGAAATCAAGAAAAATTATCCTCACAGCGGGGTATGCGGAGAAATGCGAGAGAAAACACCCAGTTATGCTGACGGGACAACACGCGGCAACACGTGTGGGTGACATAAGTCACAACTGGACACATGTCACTAAGAGCTAAGGTGACATACAGGGGGCTGCCACCAAAGGACATATGGATTCCACTAATTTACATTAAGTTGACAGCTAACTCACCTAAGGCTAATCTAGTACATGTTACACCTAATAAAGGTAAATCTAATAAGTTAAAGCTAATAAAACTTTTATAATTGCCTCATTTTGTACCTGAACTCAAGGGAAAAAAACATAGGTACAGAGAGCAAAGAAGAAAATAGAAGAAAGAAGACAATCATTGTTGTTGTGTTTGGAAAGCTTGGTTGGGGTGTTATTGGAAAATCGCCACCACAGAAACGTCCACCGTTGGATCGTGCTAAAACTTGGTAAGAAGGTTCTGGACACTTGATGGTTCGAGAGTCAGAATGGGAGAGATTCAACTCGCACCGTGGGCCTTGAGTTTGAGAAGTTCATCCAGTATACCACCTACCCTGTCAGAGTAAAATCATTGTCGGAGATTCGTTCACTGTTGGATCGGGCTGAAACTTTGTAAGAAGATTCATAGCGTATATTTCTTCGTTTTCACCGTTCGGATTTGTAAGTCGAGGTCTGTAGCTTGAGATATGGAGCTCGAAAAGTAGCCTAGTTTTGGTACCTTTTCCCTTAGGTTCTTGAGCTCACTTTCGAATCTACCTTTGCCTAAGTCCAGCCGCTGTTCTTGTAAGTTTCTCCTTCAATTTTGTGTTATGATTCAATACGGTTCATTGATTGGAATCCTATGTAGATTTTGTTATTGTTTCTGTGTTTCTAGCTGTTTTTGGACCCCATGCGTGTGCTCGGGGCAATTTTTGGTCAAATGCACATGTCGGGGGTATCGATGGCAGTCTGGTGGCATTGTTGAAAAGCATGCCGAGGTTTTTCTGGTCACGAAGCTATGATCGAGGGTCAAGTTTGTTCGTTAGTTCAGGAGGTTACGTATATCTGTTACCAGGTGAGGAGGAAGGAACCTCAAGTATCGGGGAAAATGGGTGTAGGATATAACTGTTAACATGTGTAGGGGTCCTCAAACCCTACTAGTGAGTGAGTAACCAACAACACCTAACTTACATTGGTGACTATCGTGGGGTGGTACCAATCTAAGGTATAGGCATTGTAGGTTTACCGCCGATAGGATAATCTATGATATTGTTGATTGAGGTTGTGTGCCTATATGTTGTAATTGATACATTCTTAAATGATGTCATACGTGATAACATGATTAATTGATATTTTGGTATGCCTGCAATGATGACATGATGTTTGTTATGAACTGTTGATGTGACTATTTTGTAATTGCTTTTGATCTTGGTTGAATTTCGGAGATGATTAGTGTGATGTTAGATTGATAGAACTGTGGATGGTATCGGACTCATAGAATAAGTTAAGTTGATCCAAGTTGAACGGGGACTCTCACAGTTGGAGAGCGATTTCCTCGCAATTGGAGGATGTGGACCTTTTAGACATTAATCACGCCGTTGTTAAAATGTTGTTGAGGTGCTAGTTGCATACGTTGACTATGAACTAGTTGGTGATGGATGCATAATCTTGGCATTTGCATTGTTTTGGTGAAAAACCGTGTGTATAGTTGCCACAGCAGTTTGAGTGGTTGTCACACGAGGTTGGTGTTCGAGGTGGACATTCCAGGACGACCAAGATAGCTGAACTCACAGTTGGAGGGATGCAGGTGCTTTATCGCAGTTGGCGAACTTCTCGGGTCTTCTAACAGTTGGAGGGGCTCAGGAAGGCAGTGCTCCTCGCAATTGGAGGAACCATTGTTGCACTGTCTTGGGAACTCAAGAAGCGGTTACCTGAACGACTAACTCGAAGTCGTCACAGTTGGAGGCGATTTTCTTACTTTGGGGATTGGCCATTCTCACAGTTGGAGACTGGTTTGTCATTCCTCACAGCTGGAGGTTGACCGTTGCATTCCTATTGTTAAGAGTGCATGTTGTAGAATTGACCGATCATGTAGACTCAGTTGTGCATGTAGAGTAGGCGGTGATCCTTAGTTGTGATAATCTGGAGGTTGACTGTTGTGGTGATCTCGAGAGATGGCTATGCCTATTGGTTGTGCATATTGACGTGTTATATTCTATTTGTTTTCCCTATACATGATAGTTGTAGAGTTTCTTACCTCCCATGCATATTTTTCCTATTTCCTTTATATGTGTTGTTGGGTCGTGATCCGAAGACGGAGGTGCTGGTTGGCTGACGGGAGTGTTGTAGTGTGTGATGCTGAATCGATCTGGGATCCATCTTTTGCAACAAGGTTGACGTTGGTTCTTCTCGAGTAAAGAAAAGGACCCCAGAGGTGTCCTTGAGTCTTCTGTAGTGTTGTGCCACGGCTAGTGGGTGTCTTTATGGGAGTATGTTGTTTTACGCCATGACTTCCAAGCAAAACTCCGATGTGGTATTTGAGTTGCTATATATGGTTATATCTTTTAAGTTTAAAATGAAACCTTTTCTGGGTGTGTTTTAAGGTATCAGAGAGAGTATGGTTAAGGTTTTGGAGCATCACATTTAAGTGGTATCAGAGCAATTTGGTTCTAACCGGACTGTGAGGTTTTGTTGTTGATCTGACTATGTCTAGTTGAACCCGCAGAGGGTGTTGACTATGTTTAAAAGTTGGGTAGAGTGTCTGATTCGCAAGTTAACTATTGTTTCTGTGTTGGGAAGCAATGATAACTGATCCGACTATTCTTAAGATGTTTATACCTACATAATGATTGTGTTACATATCATATGAATATGAGTTAATGGTTACTTTTATAAGAACCTATGGCTCGTAGTGGAGAAGGTGAAAGAGGCATGGAGAACAATGATGAGGATGATGGGTTTCCTACGACGGAGGAAATGGAAGAATCTGAAGTCATGAGGACTTTAAGAGACATGGCGACAACTATGCTACAACAGTCACAACAAAATACACAGTTGATGCAACATCAACATGAATTTCTGCAACGATTGCAAGATCAAAATCAAGATAAAGAAGAATGAGTGGTGGATGTAGGATTGGTTGCATTCATGAAAGGCAAGCCACCACAATTCCACGGAGAGTATGACCCGGAGGAAACAGAACTATGGATGCAAGAGATAGAGAAAATCTTCGTGGCTATGCGCTGTAGGGAAGATAGAAAGGTCACCTACACATCTTTTATGCTCATTGGAGGAGCAGAATCTTGGTGGAAGAATCAGAATAGGATGTTGGAGACAAATGGGAAAATAATCAAATGGGATCTGTTCAGAGAAGGTTTTCTGGAAAAGTATTTTCCTGAAACTATCCGACATGAGAAAGAGAAGGAATTCCTTAGTTTGAGGCAAGGAAGTATGTTTGTGGGAGAATATGCTATGAGGTTTGAGTCTTTGCTCAAACTCTCTAATTTCTATCAAGTACACCCGGATGAGAACTGGATCTGCAGAAGGTTTGAAGATAGTTTGAGACATGAGCTGCGACGGGCAATGTTTACCTATGATCTTGATATTTTCTATCTGCTGCTGAATTTAGAGGACGAAATTCTTTTTAAGGGGGTGATAATAAAACATCCCAATTATTCTAGGCCTTAGTTAAGGGTAGTCAAGTGATTAATGAAGCTTAGATACATGTTATCATATGGTTAAAAGAAAAGGTTGAAGAGGGCTTTGGATTGGTGTAGAAGCTGAAGAAATGAGGAAAAAAAAATCCAAACAGTGGGGTACGCAGAAAAATGCAGGAGAAAACACCCGGTCATGCTGACAGGACAACACACGGCAACATGTGTCGGTGACACGCGTCATAACTGGACATGTGTCCGCAAGAGCAAAGGTGGCATAGAGGGGGCTGCCACCAAAGGACACATGGATTCCAGTAATTTACATTAAGTTGACAGCTATCTCACCTATTGCTAATCTAGTACAACTTACACCTAATAAAGCTAATAAAAGGCAAAATTAGTGCTTTGGTCCCTTAAGTTAATTTAATTTTTAAAATTGGTCCCTTAAGATTTTGTTGTGACAAACAGGTCCGTTAAGTTGTTATGACAATGTACGGTTTTGCTACTAAATCAGTGAATTATGATGTCATAAAAAAAACTTAAGAGACCTGTTTGTCACAAAATAAACTTAAGGGACCTGGTTTTCATGAAAAAAAAACTTAAGGGACCAATTTTAAAAATTGAATTAACTTAAGGGACTAAAGCACTAATTTTGCTCTAATAAAACTATTATAATTGCCTCATTTTATACCTGAACTTAAGGGGGAAAAACATGGGTATAAAGAGCAAAGAAGAAAATAGAAGAGAGAAGGCAGCCATTGTTGTTGAGTTTGGAGAGCTTGGTTGGGGTGTTACCGAAAAATCACCACCGGAGAGTCGTCCATCATTGGATCGTGCTGAAACTTGGTAAGAAGGTTCTGGACACTTAGTTGTGATAATCTGGAGGTTGACTATTGTGGTGATCTCGAGAGATGGCTATGCTTGTTGGTTGTGTGTATTGACGTGTTATATTTTATGTGTTTTCTCTATGCATGATAGTTGTAGAGTTTCTTATCTTCCGTGCATGTTTTTCCTGTTTCCTTTATATATGTTGTTCAGGTCGTGATCCAAAGACGGAGGTGCTGGTTGGCTGACGAGAGTGTTGCAGTGGGTGATGCTGGATTGAGGTGGGATCCATCGTTTGTAACGCGATTGACGTTGCTGCTTCTCGAGTAGAGAAAGGGACCCCAGAGGTGTCCTTGAGTCTCCTGTAGTGTTGTACCACAACCAATGGGGCATATTTATATAAGCATGGTGTTTTACGCCATGGTTTACAGGCAAAACTCTGATTTGGTATTTGAGTTGCTATATATGGTTATATCTTTTAAGTTTAAAATGAAACTTTTTCTGGATGTGTTTTAAGGTTTCAAAGAGAGTAAGGTTAAGGTTTGGGAGCATTACAGGTAGAGACAGTCAAATCGTATGGCAATGATGAAACAGGCAATCCTAAATGATCCATGCATTCCAGAGATATGAAAGAATGAGTATCTCCCGATTCAAATAGAACAGACAAGAGTTTACCTAAAACCAGGCACTTACATTGTATCAGATCAGGGCTTCGAGAGGTTTCAGATCCTCTCACGGAAAACACTCTTTCGATGGTTTGTGGTCTACCCTGTTGGCTTGCTCCTTGAGTTCTCATGCCACTACTCTGAGCCCTTACACTCTGCTGTTGAAACTGAGCCCTTCTGCTCACCCCTGGCTTGCAGTCTGCAGCATAGTGGCCCATCTGGCCACAACTGAAACATTTGATGTGTTGTGTCCTTGGGAAACTCTTGATCAAATGCAGTCCACCATACCGAAAACATGTTTGGATCCCTTGGTGTCCTTGACTTGAACTACGTCCTCCATAACCAATTGCTGAACTTGGCGATCATAGGGTCTCGCCTTTGCTGAAACCTTCCGCTTCTGCCTCTCTAGTTATTGCGAACTGGTCCACCACTTCTAGCTTGCGGTTGAACTATCCCCGGTCACTCATGTCTCTCCAGTACTGTGCACTTTTCAACTAACTCTAGGAAGGACCCGATGCTCAAGGGTAGCATCACTCTCTTTAGTTCGGGCCTCAACCCATCTTCAAATCTTTGGCTTACCCATTCTTCGTCAGGATGTACTTGATAAAATTTGGAAAACTTTAGTAATGCCTTAAACCGCATTGCATATTCTCCAACCAATCTCTGATCTTGTCTAAAGCTCATAAATTCTTTTTCCTTTTCCTGTCTCACACTCCTCGGAAAACACTTTTCAAGGAAACTTTCCCTAAACAGCTCCCAGGTCATAACTCTCCCCTCGGCCTCTAACAGTGTGGCCTTGTTCTTCCACCAAGCTTCGAATGCTCCGAACAGCATGAAGGCAACATATGTAACCTTTCAGTCTTCTCGACAATGTATAACCACAAAGATCTTCTCCTTCTCTTGCAACCACATCTCCGCAGCTTCTAGGTTGTATTCCCCGTGGAACTGTGGGGGATTTCCCTTCATGAAGGTATTCAACTTGGTGTCCACTGTCTCATCCACCCTCACTGGGTGCAGTTGATTCTGTCTTGCTTCCCTTTCTTCTTGTCGCTGCATAAACTGAGCAGTTTGTTGCGTCTATTGCAGCATCGTAGTAGCCAAGTCTCGCATGGCTCTCATAGCTTCTTAGGTTTCTCCACCACTTCCTACTCCGGAGGTATCACCATTTTGGTTTAAGTCTCTCGTCTCAGCAGGTACACCTCGCCCTCTAATACGTCTTCTTCCGTTTCCTTTAGCCATTTAATTTCCTGCAAGAAGGAATTATCAGCTTAGATTCATAAGACATACAATATTACTTAACAGGTAAACATATCATATGCCTTATGAATAAAACAGTTATCACATACGATAACTTGCACACTGGACACCTTACACAAGTCCTAATATAGTCGGTACATCGGGTGCCGACACAGTCTATGGTCCTTACCGGACTAAACCGTTCTTAAAACATAACCTCATAGTACCAAAATGAGACGACCTCACTTACGTAAGGTAATCCCATTAGTCCCACACTTAGATTATTAACTATATCTTAATCGTATTATAACGTTAACATGTTTTTTAGGAAGCGGGTAAAACAAAAATGATAAACATACAAAACAAGCATAACACGGTAAAGGTAAGCATATAGCGTGAAGTGCAAAATAAGTAAATATAACTATATACAGTAACATGCATAACCGGCCCCATCAGTAGGGCGATAATACTTTATACAAGCAACTGTCCAACTGAAAATGAAAACATAAACAAATACATCGAAGGACTCCAAAAACACTCAAACAGGCTCACCAGCTCTCCCCACCCACTCTCAAAATACATCAAAATATCCTCACCTCGCAAACCTAAAGTGGACGCACTGGCAGTACCACGACTCAGCGGCGTGGGTACCTAGAGCTACCTTGTCCCTCGTCATACGTATGCCTATAAACCCGCAAGGGTATGTACTCAGACGAAGAACTAGAAACGACGACTCTCCATCGCCGATAGGTCCTCAGATTCTGCTCTGATCTCCTCTGCCATCCTCGTTGTATGAACCCTCTCCTGCTAGTGACATGGGATGACTCTGGCACCGCCCACATAAATTCCTGCTCTCGCTGCCTTAGTGGGTGCCACATCTGAGTGAAGGGAAGAAACTGGATCACATTTTACGGTCCGACAATGTCCACGAAAGGTGGGTCACATCTTCTGAACAGCAAGCTGATAGGTCTGGTGTAAACGATCAAGAATGTACAGGTCGTCCACCCGGCACTCCTGATCATCGTGGTATATGATCTCAAGATAGCCCAGAACCGGCATCCATGGTGCCTCCCGGAGAAAAGGATGTGCTCTCGGGTCCATGAGTATCCTCCACTGGCCCGTCATCTTCTCGCGAAAGAACGGCGACAACATACAAAGAAAACGCATGCAGGGAGACAAGATAATTGTATCATCGATAAAGGGAAAACGACAATAGTAGTATAACAGCAACAACAGGTAGCACAAATATCGCATGTATAATTGGTAGAGCATACAGACAACCATCTCCCAAGACAATACATAAGCAATCATCTCCAACTGTTCTCACACTCAGATCAATCCTCTACTCGGGATACTAATCACATGCAGCATGTCGGCCGAAACTCTCAACACAAAGTTCCACATAGGAACAGGAGTCAGTTTGTCAAGGAAATCGAACTGCTATCCGTGACCAATAAAAGTGCTTCCCCTTTCCACACAGGAACAGGGTGTCTTGGTCACCTCGGAACGTTAACCTGTAACTTGGAATAGCTCAGGGATTAGTCGGGATAACTACGCTTGATCAGGCATCACGACACGATAGGAGCAACCCCATTCGTCATTGTAGATCGGTACTGAGTTTGGTTACATACCAAAGGCCACACAGACCGCCCCCTCCACTTTCCGTACCTGGACTAAGATACAACTAACCTCGTATGACGATTAGCACCCATAGTACCGTCATACGGTCCCGCCACTTGATCATTGATAAACCTCAATTCCATAAATTTTTAATTGGGTTGTATTTCAGTGCATTTAATGATAATTATTATTGTATTTCACTCTTTTTCCTATGTTTTTACAGAACTGATGTTTAAAGGCAGCTTAATGGACAATTAATGAAAGTTGGAGGTTTTTGAGCCGAAAAGAGGAAATTTCTGAGCATAGGAGCTCGAAGCACGGCCGTGCACAATGAATCATGGCCGTGCATACCTATCAGTTCAACCTGATCCAAACACGCCCTTACAAAAAGTCTCAAGTTGACCTCTGAAGAAAAAGCATGCCCGTGCTAAGAAGAAGCACGCCCGTGCTGGAAAGAAGCACGCCCGTTCTGAATGAAGCACGACCGTACATAATGTGAAGCACACCCGTGCTCAATCTCGTGCCTTAGTGACGCTGATTTACGAAGTTTGTACGCCCGTACTGAATTGAGCGTGGCTGCGTATGAAGGAAGCACGACCGTGCACCGTGAAGCACGCTCACGCTGGCGGCCCTGCCAAACTAGTTTTAGGGCTTTTTCTCCTATTTTTCTTATAAATAGAGGCCCTCAACACCACTCTCTTCATCAGTTTTTAGTTGTAGCTTTTATCAGTTATCATTCATCACTTTTTAGCTTTTAGTAGTTTGTTTTCCTTTCGTAGTTTAGATTTCTAGAGTAAGATTTGCTCTTGGGGGTTAAGTTGGAGACTTTTCTTCTTCTTTTTCTTAATTCTTCATGATGCATCTCCCGTTGTTGAATTTGGTTTTATCTATGTCTATGGGTAGCTAATTTCATCACTAGAGTTATGGTAAATCTAGTATTAGTAGAAACCTTTTTTGCTATGTCTTAACTTTAATTCAAATTCTGTTTGATTTCAAGGTTGCAATTTGAATAACGTTATTCTATTATTCTTCATCCCATGTTAGGATTGATCACCGTTTACATGCTAATAATCAATTAGTTGATCAACGGCCGTGCTGCAATTAATTGGTAGACCTATAGGACAAACAAAGTTTAAATTATTGCATGACTAAACTTGATTTATTCCTTTCAATCATTCAACCTCTTTGCTCTTTATGCTTTCTAATCATTTAAACTCTTTACCTGACAAACATTGCGTTCATCTAGGGGAAAAGAATATTAATTACCTGACAAACAGTTAATAGTTTTAGTAGAAGGATTGATATTCAAAATCAATGGCTAAATTGAATAGAACTAGGATTTGGGGGGTATCGAACGTACAAGTGAAACCACGACTCTAGACTTAACACTCTTGATTCCAAAATCGTTTTTCTCATTTATTCATCTTTTTACTATTGCTTACATCACAATTTTCTTACTATTTCAATTGGTCTAAATAGTATAAGGATTTCTCTATTCCGGTACTCACGCAAATATTACTCATTAATCCTTTGGGTTCGATATCTGGACTTCCGTCCGATATTACTTTTGCGACAACGTGCACTTGTCCTTTAGTGTGTTCATAACGCAACAAGTTTTTGGCGTTGTTGCCGTGGATTAATTTGTGATATGTGTGATATTGGAAGAAGGAAGTTATAGTTACGTTAGACATTTTTTTTATAATCTTTTTCTTTGTATGATAATGCCTTCCCAAAAGTTTGCTTGTAGTTGATCTTATTTTGCAGTTAGGGAATCAAGAAGAACCATGGGTGAAAGGAGAACTCTTGGAGATTATTTTACCAACGCAGTGTGGGGATCTAAACTAGAGGTTATTCCAAATCCTTGGGCTAATAAGAACCAGATCTTGAAGAGACTTGGGCTAAATTTATTGAGTGGAACGATAATCGACTTGAGATTTTGGAGACTCAAATCTCCAACCTTGTAACATTGATGTCTCAAGTCCAAGAATCACTGGCCTCTCAAGTTGAGCTTAAACAAGAGGATGAAAACGTAACAAAAAGCGAGCACTGTAACATCCCAATTTTCGTTTATACATGCATCGATTTGTTAATATATGTTTATATTTTGATTTATGTCCTTAGTTTTATGTTGGATGTTTAAGTATATGTTTTTGGTGGTTTAGCCTTAAAAAGGGGTGTATGCTGTCAAAACCGGACCATGATAATATTATGAGTTTAGAAAATAAGTCAGAAGAACAATAATCGATTATGACGGTTTTCGAGTACGCAAATTGACAATCAGAACAGTCATAATCGATTATGACTGCGTTTTTCTGCAGAAACGGGTTTTCAATCCTTATTTTGGCCAGTTTCGTCTTAACTCTTTTTTAAACCCGTTGAGCACGAAATAAACCCTATTTTAGCAGCCTCTAAACCTCTGATAACATCATTTCTCAATCTCTTAGGGTTCTCCCTTAATCCTTTGAGATTCATCAAGAACATAAACCGTTTTACCCGTTTTTGTTGGAAAATCACCGCAGTTGATACGGAGTCTTTGTGTAGCCGTTCTTCCTTGTTCTTGTTAACCTTAATAGGTTATGATTGAGGTAAATTCGTGTACCCTTGTCTTTCTCCAATTCTCTTTGAATTTTCTTGATTTGGAGACTGATTATAAACGTTTTTGGGTTCTTTTTGGCATCATCATGCAGCAAATGTATTGAACCAAAGACAAGGCAACTCTTCCTCTTCTTTGTTCTAGTAAGTCTTTTGGTTTGTGATCAAGGTAAGGTAACCAAAGTTTCATCCTTTTTCCTTCAATTTTTATTGGATTAGGAATTGAATCTATTTCTTTCGTTATGTTGTAATCTTGATCAAGCGCTTGAGCCCTGAGACGGAATCAAGAACGGACCTTGTATACTCTTCTTCCTTGGATTTCGTTTCGTCATACCAGGTATGGGGGGAGAAGGTCAATATGAATATAGGTGTTGGGGTAGCGTAAGATGAAGGGTTAACCCATGACCCTAATTGAATGTTGATATATGAAATATGATTTTTGTACCTTATCTATGTATTCATATATGCCTAGGGATGTTGATAAAGGACTATATGTGATATTCTTGATTCTTGTGATTATTGAATGTGAGTTATTATTGTTATGGCGTGATTATATGTGTTGATTTCATGTTTCATGTTGATGATGATGACTTATAATGGATGGCTATGTTGATTAAGCCTTGAAAGTTGATGTTAAATTAATCTTAAGCCATAGACCAAGTTATAGGTCCATGAAAGTTCTTAATGAATGGAGTTAGCATGAGAGGTGAGGATGATAACCCAAGGATTATAGTTTCAACACATAGGTGTTAATCTATGAGTGGTAGAAACGTTTAAGGTTAGCAATAATGTTTTACTAGGTTAGCAGTAATTGAATATAATAGGTAATAATTGATTATCGGGCATGAGTGAAATCACATGATCTTACAGATTTAAATAAAGAGAGTAAAACGTAACAAAAAGCGAGCACATCCGTACATCAGTCCATGTACGCCTGTACATACCAGACAGTGAATCAAAAGGGAGCAATTATGGGGAGAGCAAGCAAGTTGGATCAAAAAATTTTGATTTGGATAAGTATATTGGGATACATGCATGTGTGGATATTTCAAAGTTCGCACCAAAAGATAAACTTGTTATGCTTCATGAAGATTTCACTCGTGAAGAGGTTAAAAGAAGAGATTATCACTTGCCATTCGATAATGGAGGAATTAAAAATACCTTCACATTCGAAGTGGCCACCTTGCCTCTTAAGGATTTTCTCCTACAATTGTCTTGCTTTAAGCCATGGGATCCGGGAGAAGGCTCTTGTATTTTCTTCTACAAGGAATAGGATCCTCGAGGAAGATCTTATGTTTTGAGCACACCTTGGTCTTTCTACCACAAGCTATGGGATCCGGGCGGTTTCTAAACTTTCTCTTTATTTGTATCTTGCTATGAATAAATTAGTTGCATCAAATCTTTGTGTGGCTGCCTTGAGTAGAATAGGACTGTTTTGCTTAAGATTTGGCATTTTGCATTGTCAAGCACGATCGTACATACCTTGAGCACGGTCGTGCTTCGTGTTGTTCATCTGAAATTTTGTTAAGCACGACCCTTGAGTATGGCCGTGCTTCGACCCGTGCTCCACTGTCAGAACAGTTATTTTTTATTTTTGTCAGGAATGATTGTGCACACCCATTGCCGGCCAAATTACAAGCCAAACACAAGCTACTGATGGCCTATTTTATTTCAGGGCTCTTCTCTTCTCCTTCTCTCCACTTGTGCTTAACTTTATTTTTATTGCAATGAGGACCATGGAAATTTTAAGTGTGGGAAGGTAAATCAGTGATTTTATGCTGTATTCAATTAACTGGCTTATTTCTTTATTATGATACAAATTAGAGGACCCCTTACAAAAAGAAATTGGATGAATTGCTTTGATAGTCTCACAAGTAAATTTGAAAAAGTTTGTCTTTTGAAAACTGAAAATTAGCAAAAAGTTCTTTTTTAATAATTTTTCATTAGACTTAACTTCTAAATGTGAGATTTGGGCTTTTATAGGGATGAGGTTATAATGCTAAATTTGTTGATTATTAACCCCTTTTCTTTGATTAGTGTGATTTCTTAGGTGGATACATTCTAGAACTTGTCTTGAGGCCGTTTTATGACGAATTTGATTTGTGTGCATGTGGAAACATGGTTGGGGCAATCTTTGGTATTAAACCCTTCCACTAGCTGCCCAATGTGTTGCCTGCTTGATGTGATTGGTTGAACTACTTGAGTATATGTTTATCTGCTATATGATTGGCTGGAATATCTGTCTATTTGTTTATCTGTTATATTGGCCTATTGCTATGTAGTTTATGTTGTGAGTGTAATTGCAAGCTTGTTGTTTGGCTAAGCCATCATGAAGTGTTGTTGTGTTGATCGGGTTGATACCGTTGATGGTTGTGATGGTTGGAGTTGTGGCTTGTGGATGCGAGGCATCGTGGCTTTGGCCGTATTGATGCGAGGCATCAAGATGGTTTCTAAGCGTTTAAGTGTGAGGCTTCGGTATCAGCTTGTTTAGGATGTTTTTTGCATAGCATAGTTGCCAAGTGGCGGAGTCGTGTGATGGCAGTATGGGCTACCAATTGTCATGCGAGATCAGTTGTACCTGAGTGTGGGTACAGAAAGCGGATTGGCCGGACTGTGCGGCCTTGGGGATGTAACTAAACTTGGGACCGATCTATAATGATGACAATCTTAGGTATTTTTCTAGCCTACATTATTTTGATAAACACTTCCACTAGTTGCCTAATTTGAGCCTTTATGAAAATTAATTTCTTTGGTCCCTGTTTTAAAAATTGAAAATTGTTTTTGGTGACCTTTTAGAAGTATGTTGGAGCAATAGTTGGAATGTTTTGATGTGAATCGATTTTTGTAAATAAAAGTGTTAAAATAGGCTAGCAAGTAAAAAAAAAGGCTTATCTCTCTATATACAAAAGGAAAAAAATGGTGAAAATAAAGTCAGAGAAGAAGCAAGAAAAGAAAAAGAAAAGAAAAACAAACCTACAGTAACGGAAGGGAAAGAAAGGAAAGGTTGAAGAAAAAGTGGTAGGTTCTTGAAATGTTTGTGGAAAAAGTCTCAATTGCACTATATGCTCTTATTTATGCTTCAAGAGGTTATTTACTTATATTTTTTGTTAGTCATTTGCATATCCTTTTTTTTTTCTCTATCACACTTGACATCAATGCCTTGGCCTCGTTCCAACCCATGAAAGACCCCTTCCTTCTTTTGTATGCATGTGAATCATATTATGGAGATTTGGTCAATGGACAAGTCTATGGTAATGTATTTACTTTGTGGATCTTGAATGCTTAATGTTATTTACCAATACACTAACAGATTGTGAGTAGAGTGACCCATGCATGGTCTTTGGAAAGTTTGATTGCAAGGAATTTAAGTTTCTAATTGGGTAATCTCTTGACTTCTTTTGAAAAATATGAAATAAACTCAGTAAACACAAGAAGGGGGGTTGAATTCTGTTTACTTAAAACTGTTCAATTTAAAAAAGAAAATTTTTCAAAATGTTTAAACGTAAATTGCTGTTGGAACGAAGTATACGTCTGAAGAAGTGAAAACAAAGTATGATAAAACAAATAAGTTTGTTTTTAAGGATCAAAACACTTTCATCCCAGGTTAGATATAATCAGTAATCACAACAATAATAATAAAGAGTCGAAGGAGAGAAAGAATCATACTCAGCGATTTATACTGGTTTACTCCAACTTAGAACTGCGTCCAGTCCTTGGCTTAACCAAGAGTTTCACTATAACTAATTAGATTATAGACAAGTATTCTTTGCACAGCTAGCCTCTCCAGGCTCAAGTATTGTTTGCACACCTAGCCTCTTCAGACTCGATCAACAAGTATTGTTTGCACACCTAGCCTCTCCAAGCTCAACAAGTATTTTTCAGTAAGCCTCACCTCGCCTTAGCAAAACAAATGAATTGTTTTGAAGCAGCAGCTTCAGCTTAAATGAGCAAGTCAACCAGATTACACTCAACGAATGAATATGAAGTATGTAGGGTATGACTGCGCAATAACTTCTCTTAAGATTTACAAATGATTGAGAAGTAAATGAAGGAATGAAGAATTAAAAGCTATACAATAAATGAGAGTATGTTCAGCTTGCTTGATATATTCTTGTTCTTCAAAACTTCAGAGTCTTCTATTTATAGACTTCTCAGCAATAAATCCGTTGTGAGACATTCTGTCTTTGATGCTTTCTTTATCTCAAGTCTTCAGAGAAACCATTAATGCAATAGAGTCATTCTGATGAAGCATTAAATGTGTTGCAAGACGTTGAGGGTATTCTTGTACTGAGGATTGGAGCTCAAAGCACAGCCGTGCATACCTATCAGTTCAACCTGATCCAAACACGCCTTTACAAAAAGTCGCAAGTTGACCTCTGAAAAAGAAGCATGCCCGTGCAGAGAAGAAGCATGCCCGTTCTAGAAAGAAGCACGATCTTTCTGAATGAAGCATGGCCGTACATAATGTAAAGCACGCCCATGCTCATTCCCGTGCCTTAGTGATGCTGATTTACGAAGTTTGTACGCCCATACTAAATTGGGCACGATTGCATATGAAGGAAGCACGACCATGCACAGTGAAATAGAGGCCCTCAACACCACTCTCTTCATCAGTTTTTACTTGTAGCTTTTATCAGTTATCATTCATCACTTTTTAGCTTTTAGTAGTTTGTTTTCCTTTAGTAGTTTAGATTTCTAGAGTAGGATTTGCACTTGGGGGTTAAGTTGGAGACTCTTCTTCTTCTTCTTCTTCTTCTTCTTCTTCTTCTTCTTCTTCTTAATTCTTCATGATGCATCTCCCATTGTTGAATTTGGTTTAATGTATGGGTAGCTAATTTCATCACTGGAGTTGTGGTGAATCTAGTATTAGTAGAAACCTTTTTTGCTATGTCTTAGCATTAATTCGAATTCTGTTTGATTTCAAGGTTGCAATTTCAATAGCGTTATTCTATTGTTCTTCATCCCATGTTAGGATTGATCACCGTTTACATGCTAATAATTAATTAGTTGATCAGCGGCCGTGCTGTAATTAATTGGTAGACGTATAGGACAAACGAAGTTTAAATTATTGCATGACGTAACTTGATTTATTCCTTTCAATCATTCAATCTCTTTGCCTTTTATGCTTTCTAATCATTTAAACTCTTTGCCTGACAAACATTAGGTTCATCTAGGGGAAAAGAATATTAATTGTCTGACAAACAGTTAATAGTTTTAGTAGAAGTATTGATATTCAGAAAGCAACTGCGAAATTGAATAGAATTAGGATTTGGGGGGTATCGAATGTACAAGTGAAACCATGACTCTTGATTTCAAAATCGTTTTTCTCCTTTATTCATCTTTTTACTATTGCTTACATCACAATTTTCTTATTATTTCAGTTGGTCTAAATAGTATAAGGATTTCTCTATTCCGGTACTCACGCACATATTACTCATTAATCCTTTGGGTTCGATATCTGGATTTTCGTCCGATATTACTTTTGCGACAGGGTGCACTTGCCCTTAAGTGTGTTCATAACGCAACAAGTTTTTGGCATCGTTGCCGAGGATTAATTTGTGATATGTGTGATATTGCAAGAAGGAAATTCTAGTTACGTTAGACATTTTTTTTATATAATATTTTTCTTTGTATGATAATGCCTTTCCAAAAGTTTGCTTGTAGTTGATCTTATTTTGCAGTTAGGGAATCAAGAAGAACCATGGCTGAGAGGAGAACTCTTGGAGATTATTTTACCAACACAGTGTGGGGATCTAAACTACAGGTTAATCCAAATCCTTGGGCTAATTATTAGGAACAAGAACCCAATCTTGAAGAGACTAGGGCTAAATTTATTGAGTGGAACGATAATCGACTAGAGATTTTGGAGGCTCAAATCTCCAACCTTGTAACATTGTTGTCTCAAGTCCAAGAATCACTGGCCTTTCAAGCTGAGCTTAAACAAGAGGTTGAAAACGTAACAAAAAGCGAGCACGACCGTACATCATGTACGCCTGTACATACAAGACAGTGAATCAAAAGGGAGCAATTATGAGGAGAGCAAGCAAGTTGTATCAAAAAATTCTGATTTGCATAAGTATATTGAGGTACATGCTTGTGTGGATATTTCAAAGTTTGCTCCAAAAGATAAGCTTGTTGTGCTTCATGAAGATTTCACTCGTGAAGAGGTTAAAAAAAGAGATTATCACTTGCCATTCAATCATGGAGGAATTAAAAATACCTTCACATTCGAAGTGGCCACCTTGGCTCCTAAGGGTTTTCTGCTTCAATCGTCTTGCTTTAAGCCATAGGATCTGATATAAGGCTCTTGTATTTTATTCTGCAAGGAATGAGATCCGGGAGGAAGATCTTATGTTTTGAGCACACCTTGGTCTTTCTACCATAAGCTGTAAGATTCGAGTGGTTTCTAAACTTTTCTCTTTATTTGTTTCTTGCTATGAATAAATTAGTTGCATCAAATCTTTGTGTGGCTACCTTGAGTAGAATAGGACTGTTTTGCATAAGATTTGGCATTCTACGTTGTCGAGCACGACCGTACATACCTTGAGCACGGTCGTGCTTCGTGTTGTTCATCTGAGATTTTGCTAAGCACGGTAATGCACCCCTTGAGTATTGCCGTACTTCGACCCGTGCTCCACTGTCAGAATAATTATTTTTTATTTTGTTAGGAATGATCGTGCACACCCATTGCTGGCCAAATTTCAGGCCAAACACCGGCTACTGATGGCCTGTTTTATTTCAGGACTTTCCTCTTCTCCTTCTCTGCACTTGTGCTTAACTTTATTTTTATTGCATTAAGGACCATGGAAATTTTAAGTGTGGGAAGGAAAATCCGTGATTTTAAGCTGTATGCAATTAACTAGCTTATTTCTTTATTATGATACAAATTAGGGGACCCCTTACAAAAAAAAAATTGGATGAATTGCTTTGATAGTCTCACAAGTAAATTTGAAAAAGTTTGTCTTTTGAAAACTGAAAATTAGCAGAAAGTTCTTTTTTGATAATTTTTCATTAGACTTAACTTCTAAATGTGAGATTTGGCTTTTATCAGGGTGAGGCTGTAATCCTAAATTTGTTGATTATTAACCCTTTTTCTTTGATGAGTGTGATTTCTCCGGTGGATACATTCTGAAACTTGTCTTGAATTTGTGTGTATGTGGAAACATGGTTGGGGCATCTTTGGTATTTTTTTGGCCTACATTATTTTCATAGACACTTCCACTAGTACCCAATATGTTGCCTGTTTGATGTGATTGGTTGAACTACTTGAGTATATGTTTATCTGCTATATGATTGGCTGGAATATCTGTCTTTATGTTTATCTGTTAAACTGGCCTATTGCTATGCAGTTTATGTTGTGAGTGTTATTGCAAGCCTATTGTTTGGCTGAGCCATCATGAAGTGTTGCTGTGTTGAATGGGTTAATACTGTTGTTGGTTGTGATGGTTGGAGCTGTGGCTCGTGGATGCTAGGAAATGTGGCTGTGGTCGTGTGGATGTGAGGCATCTTGATGGTTTCTAAGCCTTTAAGTGTGAGGCTCCGGAATCAGCTTGTTGAGGATGTTTGTTGCAAAGTATAGTTGCCAAGTGGTGGAGCCGTGTGACGGTAGTATGGGCTACCAATTGTTGTACGAGGTTAGTTACGGAAAGCGGATTGGCTGGTCTATGTGGCCTTGGGGATGTAACTAGACTTGGGACCGATCTACAATGAGGACAATCTTAGGTATTTTTCTGGCCTACATTATTTTGATAAACACTTCCACTAGTTGCCCAATTTGAGTCTTAATGAAAATTATTTTCTTTGGTCCCTGTTTTAAAAATTGAAAATTGTTTTTGGTGACCTCTTAGAAGTATATTGGAGCAATAGTTGGAATGTTTTGCTATGAATCGATTTCCGTAAATAGAAGTGTTAAAAATAGGCTGACAAGTAAAAAAAGGCTTATCTCTCTATATACAAAAAGAAACAAATGGTGAAAATAAAGTTAGCGAAGAAGCAAGAAAAGAAAAAGAAAACAAAAACATGCCTATAGTAACGGAAGGGAAGGGAAGGAAAGGTTGAAGAAAAAGTTATAGGTTCTTGAAATGTTTGTGTTAAAAGTGTCAAATGCACTTTATGCTCTTATTTATGCTTCAAGAGATTATTACTTAAATTTTTTTGTTAGCCCTTTGCATATGCTTTTTCTTCTCTATCACACCTGACATTAATGCTTTGGCTCCGTTTCAACCAATGAAAGACCCCTTCCTTCTTTTGCATGCATGAGAATCATACTATGGAGATTTGGTCAATGGACAAGCCTATGGTAATGTATTTACTTTGAGGATCTTGAGTGCTTAATGTCTTTTACCAATACACTAAGAGATTGTGAGTAGAGTGACCCATGGTCCTTGGAAAGTTTGATTTCAAGGAATTTAAGTTTCTAATTGGGTTATCTCTTGTCTTCTTTTGAAAAATATGAAATAAACTCTGTAACACCCCACTTTAAGGGTCACGATTATTTAATACAAGACGAAAGAAATGCGGAAATATATTAACGTATAAAGAGCTTACCGAAAATATGGGTTTTTTTTTTCTTTACTCAAGTTTCGAAAAACAGATAAGTGTACTTGTACTCATAAGAACAAATATACGTAATCATAAACGACGAAACAAATAAAAGTTTCTCATAATACATATATATGAAACTAACAGTTTTCAACATCTGACTACAAAAAGTAACCAACATAAAGACAACTCAACCTACACTACTTGGAGACGCAGCTCTACAACATAAGGTGAAAGGGGTACATCATAAAAGTACAGATGCTGGGAAAAACACTAGAGACTGGCCAAAAACTGACACTGCACTACTCATCAGACTAGTACTCCTCTGGGTCCTCCTCCATGGCCTCCTCCTCCTCGTCCTCATCCTCTAAGGCCTGCATGTCATATCCACTCATGATCTGTTCCACATATCGGAGCATCTCCTCATCACTCTGTGTGACACCCGCTACCCTGCATACGATAAAATAAAATAAAGCATGCAAGTTAAATAAAATTTTAACATAAAAGGCAGCAAGTACCACATGATCCGGAAACATTTTAAACATAAAACAACTGCGGAAAAACGTTAACATAAACATAACCCGAAACCCGATGTCACATAATCAGAGTTGGTATACATATACCGATAATACATCGGAATAAAACTAAACAATTGAACGTAAATCCTATCTACTACTACTAAGAGAGATCTCCACGGGATCACTCCTCATCAACATGCTCACCCTCCTCTGCACATGCAACATCATATGCACAAGAACAACAAAAGATGGGGGTGAGAAATACGATCATAAATATATGTAAACGGAATGAAATAGTAATTAAGATGGCATACATCAATCAACACATGTATAATCAATATATATATATATATATATATATAGATATATATACATATCAAAGATGCATGTCAATGCGAATGCAACATCACTACTCCGTATGCATGTGGCCAACAACTATAACTCTGGAAAGACGATTAGGAGTACATGTCCGGTTATCAACGTGGATGTTATGCCAGACCATGGGCCATCCCCGAACACTCTCACTAATCCTGATAACGTATAGTGGCTAGTCAGGGTACTCAAGCTTATCCTTTAGGTCACTCCGACAATAGGTAGCTAGCCCATGTCACCTGGAATTTCCCTACTCAATGTACCCGCAAGGCCGGGATAACACCCATCGTGGCCTCCACTATCGCGATTCATCGTTTGCTTTCCACCCAACGTATCAACGTCAACGCATGATGCATGTTATGCTCAACAACATGCAAACACATGTCCAACCATCCACCATCAACACCATTACATGGCTATCAACTTTGACCAACAAGCATCAAAGATGATTTATCAACATCAAACTTGACCAATAAGCATCAAGAATGATTTAACCAACAACATCGGTAACAGTACATCGTTACCAATAACATCATCGTCTTATTAATTGTTCTCTTTGTTAAATCTTAACTTAACATCATCTTCATTAAGTATTATACTTAATCTTATTATCTAAACCTCAATTCATATCTTATTAAGTTATAACTTAATCCTAATATTTAAACCTCAAGTCATATAGTTATTAAGATAATAAATTAATCTTAATATCTAAACCTCAATTCATATTTTATTAAGATTATAACTTAATCTTAATATTTAAACCTCAAGTCATATATTTATTAAGATTATAACTTAATCTTAATATCTAAACCACAATTCATATCTTATTAAGATTATAACTTATTCTTAATATTTAAACCTCAAGTCATATGTTCATTAAGATTGTAACTTAATCTTCATAACACTATCCATCAATCATAAGGGGTCAAAACTGTTCCTGGGCACGTGAGAATCGATTTCCATTCTCTGGAATCGATTTCTCAAGCCTTCAAAATCGATTTCCAATCTCTGAAAATCGATTTCAGCATGTTCAAATCGATTTCCCCAATTGATTTTGAACAAGGGAAAATCGATTCTAAAAATCGATTTCTACAAGGCCAAATCGATTTCCACATTCTGGAAATCGATTCTTGGTCGATTCAAATCGATTTCCATGTGCTGGAAATCGATTTCTGGGTGTCAATTCATACAGCAGCGGGTTTCCTCCGCTATAGACCAGTCTATGTTCTCTAATTAACAGATCATTCGAGCTTAAGCTATTTATCATCAATTTGATTAGTTCAACACTCATGAATCATAACCTAAGGGTTCTCAAACTAATCCTTGGTCATCAATCTCACATTGCCTATTTATTTTTTCCCTATAACATGTTCTAATAGTATAGGATTAACAAAACACCATATCATGGCATAAACAACATGTTCATCATCATCCATTCATCAACATTCATGATAATCATGTACTCATAGTTATAAACATGTTATGACATCAGATTATCCATCAATCAATATTCGTACAGCCAGAAAACAACATAACAACATTCATAGGCACTTACAATGCATATAGGCAAACATATAGGGGTCATGGGTTAACCCCTTCATCTTAACCTATCCCAAAACCCACATACTCATGATCAATTTTCTCCCCCCATACCTGGTATGACGATTCACAGCCTAAGGGAAAGAGAACAGAGCCAAGATCTGCTACGGTTCCTTCTTACGGGTTCAGCACTTGATCACGATCGCAACACTGGAAAGCAGAGTCGATCTTTAAGTTAAGGATTGAAAGGGAAAATAAAACTAGGATTAGAAACTCACCTTGGTTTCTAACTTAGGAGATTAACTCTAGCAGCAGGGATAGACTAGCCAAACAACGGCGTGTTCTTGACGAAGAACACCAAAGCAGGATTCGTCCTTTGGGTTTTCTAGAGCAAAAGATCAATTAGAGCTCTTAGGGATGAGAAGAGGCAAAAAGTGTGTACAATAGGGTGTGGATACTAGGTTTAGGTCATACGCTATGTATATATAGCTGTTAGGGATGTTTTAGGACGAATGGGCCGTACACAGCATAGCCCAGTAACCCAAACGCGTACACAAGCTCTGACACGCATGGAAATCGATTTCAACATCCATGGAAATCGATTGGCCAAATCGATTTTCTTATCAAAGAAATCGATTTTGCCCTTCAAACAGTCGATTTCCACTTTCTGGGAATCGATTTCTTCACCTGAAAATCGATTTCCAAAATCGATTTCCCAAATCGATTTCCCAATCGATTTTTGCATCGACATATGAATAAAACTTGTAGGTAATCCTCTAAGATTTCCAACGCATCCTAGATCATCTTGATCGGATGTCTAGAACTCAAGATATGGCCAAAACCGTGAAACAGGTTATTTAGACTCGGATGAATTGATTATTCTAAAGGCTGAACTATTACAACTATGAACTTATGCACCAAAAACAAGCAAAAACGACATATGCAAGCATCTATACGTAAGTATAAACATATATATACATAGAAGTGAAAGAGCAGGGTGTTACACTCTGCATCCACCACGCATCCTAACTCGTGCTGGCAGCGGCTACCTCAGGAACGTCCTCCGGCACATATTGAGGCACTTCTTCTTCCTCATCCTCCTCCTCCATCTACTCATCGTCAGACGAGAGGATAACAAAGGGAGTAGAAAAGGATACCCTGGTATGGGCCGGTGTGCTCTTACGAGCAGTCATCCTCCAATTCGCTCGCTGGCGAGGAATCTGAGGATGTAGCTCGGAAGGATCATAGGTAGGCCCTGGGGGTGGGACAACAGGGATGGAAGGGTTGACAGTAGATACAGGGACAGCGGAAGTAGATGGTGCAGTAGGTGAAGGTGGCATGGAAGCAGGGTCGACGTACAAATCCCTGGTCTCCTCCCGGTGAACTGTAGGCTGGGCACTAGGTTGTCGGGGATGATCATCAAGTGGTGGTGGTGGCTGGGTAATCCCTGAGCTCCCCTCACCACTAATCCATAAAGTGCAAACTCTCTCGGACAGGCTCGTCATGGAGAAAGGTAACTCCCTCCTGCTCGTGAGACTCACTGCTCCAGTGTAGGTGCGACGTCCGTCAAGATGGATCGTCCAAGCGTCCGATCCATCATGAAGTGTCAAGTCCAAGGCCAAACGGGAAGGTGGGTCACTCGCCATATCTACTCACCATAGGAAGATGAAAACCACACAAGCAGCGTGACAGCAAAAGTAATGAGGTGAGATTCCGCATATCGCACAACCAGAACAGCAGTGATAAAAGTCACGCATACACGCACCCAATCGGCATATAGCGCATGGGCTTTCACAGCATAACAATTAATTACATGGCATCACAGTTAATATATCAATCAACAATAATATGGGTCAAATGTCAACTCAAGTATGCAATGACACCAATGCAACATGACTCAGACCGCTGCTCCATGGAGCTAAACATAATAAGAGTGAGTGATTGGGAGAACATTGTCTACATTATCTCAGCCCACTATGCCACATCCAAAGATTGCAATCATTATAACGGCTCACGCCAGACGTTCTTTACCCATATCATGATTTGTCCAGTGTCCAGTCAGGACGTCAGCGTTTTTCGACAGGTCACCCACGACACAGAGGAGCTACTCTCTACCCACATGTGGTCTCCCCAACCCCAATGTCCTCAAGATCTCCACGATCGTCACCTCCAACAATCGCACCCGCACAAAGGTGTAAACGTAACTCTCGGGCACAACGCCCAACTCATGTACAGATGCGTATGCAGGTCAAGAAAATGCCACAACACAGCACGTACTACTCCATCATTGTAGTACCATGTTTATCTCTTGATAAACCACAGGGCACCCCTACGGGACTCACTTTCACATGACTTGCCATCAGTCGCCTGTATTTGGTTCCGTTCCTTGCAATCACGTATGACCTCGTCGTTCGTAACATGATGTTTATGTCTTATGATATATTAGTCCATAACCTAGATGTATTATAGACGGTAGGATCCACAAGGATCGCCTTCATCAATCTTCTCAATTGTCTATCAAAGGAACATTACTTACTCTTTATTAGTAACTCTTAGTGATTACGCTTTATGGATTCCCTAGATGACCTAAATCATCAAGGGTGTGGATCGTGATTTTGTCATGACCACTAGATGTTAGTACATGTCTTTTACTAAATCTTTGTGAGTCCATTATAGAGTTCATTGGATACTTCTTAGGAAATAACATGCGTTTATACTGTTGTAGTAAAAAGCTTCAAAGTACTATCCTTATAGCAAAGTAGTTGATGAAATCTCCTTTATTAAGTATAATTTGAAAAACTCTATTCAAGTGTCCATAAGGCGTCTCATTGAGTGTAAAACTCTTTTGAATTGGTTTCCTAGTTCTATTACTTAGTGTAAAAGGAATATACTTCTTATTTGAAATCACCATTTCGTTTTCAAATGAAATATAGCTTATATAGTATTGGAAAGTTAAAAAGTAATAGTGGTATACAACTCTTGTTTTTAAAGAAAATCTTTGTAAGAATCCTATCTTCTCAAAGAAGACTTACTAACCAAAAATCCTTGAAAAACCATCTTGACTAACTATGAAACTCTTGGTTCTTGAAAATCTTTTCTTCAAAAACAACTTATGAAAATAAGTGGTTGATCAACATCAAACCAACATATTCTTAAAATAATTTTCACATGAAGTCAAAACACTTATTTCACAATACATGTTTCTTTGGAACCAAAACTTGATTTCTTTAGAAACTTCTTCAAATATATGACTCTTATACTTTAGTATGAACTCATTAAACCTCTTAACATTAACATTTTAGGGTCCTAACCCTATATTACATAGCAAGGTCGAATGCCCCAAGTAATAAGGGTAGGCTTTCTTTTATTAATTTTGCATAGTTAGAACCATTTTAAGTTCATTACACCATTACTTAAACATAGAAGCTTTGGCTTCCCTCATCAACATCATAAGGCTGAATCTCACACATCTCTATATTCAACCAAAATGAAGCCATTCAACAATAAACAAGTGACTAGAAAAAAATCATGCTAACACATAGACATATTATCAAGGCAACTTGGAACATAAACAAGTTCAACATTCTAAAATACCATCCTCAGGTCTTTGGACCTAAGAATAGTTTTTCACCATGCCAAAATGATTTTTCTACAAGCACATACAAGTATAATCATCATATCAACATCACAACATAAAACAAAATGACAATAAAGTAATGAACTTTTATGAAGAAATCCTAGATCTAGGTTTTTCCTTCAACAAACTAGGAGGCCTTTATCACCACCATTAAGGTGTTATATGGTTTACTCCCCCATTACCTTTTTGAAGCTCCTTAGAAGAAAAATGAAGAGAAACTTGGTCACCAAAATCAAGCTCAAAACCGTGGCCTATAGAGAAGGAAAACAAGACCATGAACTTTGATCCTTCATTAATATGATCAAGGTAAAACAAAGGTACATCTAAAGAGTAAGAATGTAGGAGAAACAAGGTTATAAAACTCTTAAGAAAGGTATAAAAAACTTCAAGAAGCTTGAAACCTCCTTGAATGATTCTTGAATAACTTTGGGTAAATAACTTCAAATGAAGAAATTCCAAAGATGAAAGTTGTTTAGATGAGTAAGATGAACAAGAATATAAAGTTAGAATGATGAAATAATATGAGTATGAGGACTCACCAAGCTTGGCCGAATGCAAGAGGAGAGGTGAGAGAAGAGAGAACTTGGACTTTGGTGTTTGAGTGAGAAATGAATGGAATAGTGATTTTTGGTGTTTTAACCACCATATGGCCGAATTCTCCTCTCCTTGTGGACTCCAAAACTTCATTCAATTTTGATCATAAGGAATGGCAGGCCAAGATGTAAAAGGATAGGTTTATTGTTGCTTATGGAGAGCTTAAGGACAAGATTTACCAAAAATGGCTAAAACACTTTTTCCATTTTCTTGGATGATGATAAAGTGAGATATTAGCTCTTCCAGAAGCAACATGGCCGAATGATTTAGTTAGGAATAAGGTGATTAGAGTTTTTACCAAAAATGGATAATTGATTTTTATTACTTTTGGTAAATTTTTGGATTTTAAGAAAGCTAATTCTCTTCATTAGGAATAATCAACAAGGTAATGGAAAATGTAATTCAACATTACATTCCACTCAATTTTCCGTTTCCCGGCCTCCGGCACGTAAAACGAGAAATTACCCGATACCGATCAAAACAGAACTTTTATCGATTTTCGTCTCATAACGATAAAAGAAATCTTCACCACAACATAACCATGGATATAAACCATCAAATAAACATCCACATATATCTAAATATGAAGTCATACCAAACATAAGGTAGCAATCACAATGTAATGGTGATTATAACCGGTTACAGGCAAACGGGGGTGTTACAAACTCAGTAAACACAAGAAGGGGGTTGAATTCTGTTTAATTAAAACTGTTCAATTTAAAAGGAAACTTTTTCAAAACATTTAAACTTAAATTGCTGTTGGAATGAAGTATGCGTCTGAATAAGTGAAAATGAAGTATGAGAAAACAAATAAGTTTGTTTTTAAAGATCAAAACACATTCACCCCAGGCTAGATATAATCAGTAATCACAACAATAACAATAAAGAGTAGAAGGAGAGAAAGATTCACACTCAGCGATTTTATACTGGTTCACTCCAACTTAGAGCTACGTCCAGTCCTTGGCTTAACCAAGAGTTTCATTATAGCTAATCAGATTATAGATAAGTATTCTTTGCACACCTAGCCTCTCCAGGCTCAAGTATTGTTTGCACACCTAGCCTCTTCAGGCTCGATCAACAAGTATTGTTTGCACACCTAGCCTCTCTAGGCTCAACAAGTATTTTTCAGTAAGCCTTGCCTGGCCTTAACGAAACAAATTGTTTTGAAGCAGCAGCTTCGGCTTAAATGAACAAGTCAACCAAATTACACTCACAGAGTGAATATGAAGTATGTAGGGTATGATTGCGCAATAACTTCTCTTAAGATTTACAAATGATTGAGAAGTAAATGAAGGAATGAAGAATTAAAAGCTATACAATAAATGAGAGTATATATTCTTGTTCTTCAAAATTTATGAGCCTTCTATTTATAGATTTCTCAGCAATAAATCCGTTGTGAAACATTCTATCTTTGATGCTTGCTTTATCTCAAGTCTTCAAAGAAACCATTAATGCAATAGAGTCGTTCTGATGAAGCATTAAATGTGTTGCAAGAGGGTATTCTTGTACTGAAGTACAACATTTTATCATAGAGCAGAGCGAAAAGTAGATCATTAGGATTTTTGCAGTGCAGATTTTCTTCTTTACTGTACACACTCAAAGTTATCAGTTGTAAAGTGATTTCGTTGCGTGCTAAGAGTAAAGGTGTCAGGTGCGATACTCAGATGATGTAGCTTTATTCCGATTGACTTTGCAAATGAAGAGTCCTTGAGAAGCTTTTTAAATATGTTCTCAACATAATTTAAAAAGATTCGTATTTGTTTCTTGAGAAATTGAGTAAAGACGCGTTAGGCAACACAAGAAGACTCGTCTGTCTCTTTAAGACTCTTGGATCTTATTCTTCAGTAATATCTGGCTCAGACGCTTGATATGTGGATAATAGATGATAGCGATAGCTCAGATAAGACGTTGTAAACAAGCAGATGCTTTGAATATAACTTTGAGTCATGTCTTATTTGATGATACGTTTGTACACTTGAATAAGATGATTAGAAGATAACACATGGTTTATTTAAATCATTCTATAAATGTTTGGGTTCATCAAAACTTTAAGGTTTAAAGCAATATCAGACGCTTGGAGACTCAACAAAATATACTTGTTTGACTATCTTTGCCATCCTAATGATTCTAATCATTTGGATTCTCCTGATTAATAAATCTGAAAGTTGTTTTGAAAATTCTTTTAAGCTAGATAATTGTTTGCGGGCAAGCAATAAGCAAGTGTGGGAAGTTTGATAAACTTCAATTCTGTGCATTTTATGGGGGTAATTAGGTTGTATTTCAATATATTTGATGATAATTATTATTGTATTTTACACTTTTTCCCAAGTTTTTACAGAATTGATGTTTAAAGACAGCTTGATGGACAATTAATGAAAGTTGGAGATTTTTGAGCTGAAAAGAGGAATTTTCTAAAGACTAAAGCTCGAAGCACGGTCGTGCACAATGAAGCACAACCATGCGTACCTATCAATTCAACCTAATCCAAACATGCCCATAGAAAAAGTCTCAATTTGACATATGAAGAAGAAGCACGCCCGTGCTGAGAAGAAGCACGCTCGTTCTGAATGAAGCACGGCCGTACATAATATGAAGCATGCTCATGCTCAAACCCGTGCCTTAGTGACACTGATTTACGAAGTCTGTACGCCCCTATTGAATTGAGCACGGCTACGTATGAAGTAAGCACGACCGTGCACCGTGAAGCACGCCCGTGCTGGTGTCGCTGGCAAACTAATTTTAGGGATTTTTCTCCAATTTTTCTTATAAATAGAGTCCCTCAGCACCACTCTCTTCATCAATTTTTAGTTGTAGCTTTTATCAGTTGTCATTCATCACTTTTTAGCTTTTAGTAGTTTGCTTTCCTTTAGTAGTTTAGATTTCTAGACTAGGATTTGCACTTGGGGGTTAAGTTGGATACTTTTATTCTTCTTCTTCTTCTTCTTAATTCTTTATGATGCATCTCCCATTGTTGAATTTGGTTTTATCTATATCTATGGGTAGCTAATTTCATCACTAGAATTGTGGTGAATCTTTGTATTAGTAGAAACCCTTTTTGCTATGTCTTAGCTTTAATTCAAATTTTGTTTGATTTCAAGGTTTCAATTTCAATAGCATTTGTCTATTGTTCTTCATCCCATGTTAGGATTGATCACCCTTTGCATGCTAATAAACAATTAATTGATCAACGGCCGTACTGCAATTAATTAGTAGACCTATAGGATAAACGGGGTTTAAATTATTGCATGACCAAACTTGATTTATTCCTTTCAATTATTCAACCTCTTTGCTCTTTATGCTTTATAATTATTTAAACTATTTGCCTGACAAACATTGGGTTCATCTAGGGGAAAAGAATATTAATTGTCTGACCAACAGTTAATAGTTTTAGTATAGGGATTGATATTCAGAAAGCAATTGCGAAATTGAATAGATCTAGGATTTGGGGGTATCGACACAAGTGAAACGACGACTTTAGGCTTCGCATTCTTGATTTCATAACCGTTTTTATCTTTTATTCATCTTTTTCTATTGCTTACATCACAATTTTCTTATTATTTCGATTGGTCTAAATAGCATAAGGATTTCTCTCTTCCGATACTCACGCACATGTTACTCATTAATCCTTTAGGTTCGATATCTAGACTTCCGTCCTATATTACTTTTGCGATAGGGTGCACTTGCCCTTCAGAGTGTTCAGAATGCAACAAGTTTTTGGCGCTGCTGCTGGGGATTAATTTGTGATATGTGTGATTTTAGAAGAAAGAAATTATAGTTACTTTAGACATTTTTTTTATTATCTCTTTCTTTGTATGCTAATGCCTTTCCAAAAGTTTGTTTGTAGTTGATCTTATTTTTCAGTTGGGGAATGAAGAAGAACCATGGGTGAGATTAGAACTCTTGGAGATTATTTTACCAACGCAACGTGGGGATCTAAACTGGAGGTTATTCCAAATACTTAGGCTAATTATAAGGAACAAGAACCAGATCTTCAAGAGACTTGGGCTAAATTTATTGAGTGGAACGATAGTCGACTAGAGATTTTGGAGACTCAAATCTCCAACCTTGTCATCTTGATGTCTCAAAAAGTCCAAGAATCACTGGCCTCTCAAGCTGAGCTTAAATAAGAGGATGAAGGCATAAAAAAAAGCGAGCACGACCGTACATCAGTCCATGTACGCCCGTACATACCAAACAGTGAATCAGAAGGGAGCAATTATGAGGAGAGAAAGCAAGTTGGATTCAAAAATTCTGATTTGGATATGTATATTGGGGTACATGCATGTGTGGATATTTCAAAGTTCGCTCCAAAAGATAAGCTTGTTGTGCTTGATGAAGATTTCACTCGTGAAGAGGTTAAAAAAGGAGATATCACTTACCATTCGATCATGGAGGAATTAAAAAAACCTTCACATTCGAAGTGGCCACCTTGGATCTTAAGGATTTTCTCCTAAAATCACCATGCTTTAAGCCAAGGGATCCGGGGGAAAGCTCTTGTATGTTAAGCATCATCTGGTTTTTTTCTACAAGCAATGGGATCCGGGTGGTATCTAAACTTTTCTTATTATTTGTTTCTTGCTTTGAATAAATTAGTTGCATCAAATCTTTTTGTGGCTGCCTTGAGTAGAATAGGACTGTTTTGCATAAGATTTGGCATTCTGTGTTGTCGAGTACGACTGTACATAACTTGAGCACGGCCGTGCTTCGTGATGTTCCTCTGAGATTTTGTTAAGCACGATCGTGCACCCCTTGAGTATGGTCGTGCTTCGACCCGTTCTCCACTGTCAAAATCATTATTTTTTTGTTTTTATCAGGAATGACCGTGCACACCCATTGCCGGCCAAATTTCAGGCCAAACATAGGCTACTGATGGCCTGTTTTATTTCAGGACTCTTCTCTTCTCCTTTTCTCCACTTGTGAATAACTTTATTTTTATTGCATTGAGGACCATGCAAATTTTAAGTGGGAAGGAAAATCTGTGATTTTATACTGCATGCAATTAACTCGCTTATTTCTTTATTATGATACAAGTTAGGGGACCCCTTACAACAAAAAATTGGATAAATTGCATTGATAGTCTCACAAGTAAATTTGAAAAAGTTTGTCTTTTGAAAACTGAAAATTAGCAGAAAATTCTTTTTTGATAATTTTTCATTAGACTTAGCTTTTAAATGTGAGATTTGGGCTTTTATAGGGGTGAGGCTATAATGCTAAATTTGTTGATTATTAACACCTTTTCTTTTATGAGTGTGATTTCTCAGGTGGATATATTCTAGAACTTGTCTTGAGACCGTTTTTAGGCGAATTTGATTTGTGTTCATGTGGAAATATGGTTGGGGCAATCTTAGGTATTTTTCTGGCCTCCATTATTTTGATAGACACTTCCTCTAGTTGCCTAATGTGACGCCTTCTTGATGTGATTGGTTGAACTACTTGAGTATACGTTGATCTGCTATATAATTGGCTGGAATATCTGTTTATGAGTTTATTTATTATACTGGACTATTGCTATGTTGTTTATGTTGTGAGTGTTATTGCAAGCTTGTTGTTTGGTTGAGTCGTCATGAAGTGCTGCCATGTGTTGATCAGGTTGATATCGTTGATGTTTGTGATGGTTGGAGATATGGATCGTGGACGCGAGGCATCGTGGCTGTGGCCGTGTGGATGTGAGGCATCAAGATGGTTTCTAAGCGTTTAAGTGTGAGGCACCGATATCAGCTCGTTGAGGATGTTTGTTGCATAGCATAATTTCCAAGTGGCAGAGCCGTGTGACAGTAGTATGGGCTACCAATTGTCATGCGAAGTTAGTTGTACTTGAGTGCGGGTACAGAAAGTGGAGGGGGAGGTCTGTGTGGCCTTGGGTGTGTAACTAGACTCGGGACCGATCTACAGTGACAGATGGGGTTGCTCCTATCGTGTCATGATGGGGTTGCTCCTACTGCGAGCGGAAGGGTTTCCTGGACAAACTAACTCCTGTTCCTAGGTGGAACACAATGTTTGAGAGTTTCGATCGACATGGATCATGGGATTAGTATCCCTAGTAGATGATTGATATGAGAGTGAGAACAGCTTGAGATGTTTGCTTACATATAACTTGGGAGATGGTTATTGGTGTGTTATCTGCTATATGTGATACATGCTACATGTTACGTGCTTTGTTGCTATACTACTATTGTTTTCTCATAGTTTCGATACAATTACCTTATGTCCTTGCTTATTTTCTTTGTATGTGTTGTTATTGCTCATTTACGAGACGACGACGAGCCAGCAGGTGATGGACCCGAGACAACATCTGTACGTGATGGCGGCATTGAGGATCCCGGTGCTGGGAGATATTGAGATTATCTACCATGATGACCAGGGCTGACTGGTGGATCCTACCACCTTCCTGACTATGTATACTGGCCCGATCAGTTTAAGCTTCAGACGAGTGCTCAGCCTTTTAGAGATGTCATCGGACCTTATCGAGTCATCCAGTTTTGGCCCTTCTCACATATATGGTACTCACCGAGACCACGCGCCCATGAACAGATCTGGGCAGCGCCAGCTTCTTCACACGTCACTAGCCTGAGGGCTTTGTTTTGCGTAGATGACACCCGATCAGTGAGGAGTACCTGAGGAACTACTATAGGCGGCAGATAGTGGTGTCTGTCTCTTCGTCAAATTATGTATCCTGGCAGATCTACCAGCGTACTTACGGTGAGGGCCAGGGTAGTTCCGGGTATCCGCATCACTGATGGCACGACACTACCAGTGCGTGCATCTTAGGCTGTTGAGGTGAGGTTATTTTGATGTATTTTGAGTGTGGGTGTGCGTGAGTTGGTGAGACCCTTTTTGAAAGCTTTTTGAGCCCTAGTTGTACTTTTCTTATCTCTTTACTCTTTTATTGTACAATGTATGTATACAGACCCGCTTCCTTCGTTTAACGCGTTAACCAATGTTTTAAGAACCGAATCAGAGATCGAACCGACGAGACCTTCGGGTCATGGTTCGATTGGTTCAATCGTTGGTTCAACCGAATGACTAATAAATAAATAAGTTAAATAATAAATATATATAAAAAAAATTATGAAAAAATCTTATAACTCAATTTTATTAAAATAAAAATAATGTGATTAATAAACTATAGAGTTCAAACTAAAGTCTCAAATAAGTAAAGCATAATACATTATAGTACATCTTCAATTTATTATTGGGCTGAATTTTGTCATTGAGCCCAAATGAAGTGTTAAATGCATAGTTGATTATTTGTTGCCTGCCTTATTTGTTTTAAATTTTATTATTAAGCTGATGTCTTAAAGCCCTAATCCAATTGATAATAAAGTAAGTGAGAAACCCTAGTAGCGAATAATATACTAGTCACTAAATCTTCAATGCGCCGCATAATGAAGCTGGAACGGTGTAACAGTCGACCAGTGCATGAACGGCGGAACACAATGGACTTGTGTGAGACGATAAAACACAGCGACCGGGAAAGCGATGGACTTGTGCAAGATGATGGAATGTAGTGACCGTGGTGATTCTCGCGACTGTACAGAGTTGGCACGATGGCGGATACGAGGACGACGGCAAGATGAAGGAGTTTTGAGTGGGTTTTTCGGTTCAGTTTTTGTTTTTACAGTAAGCAGATGGTTTTTCGTAACCGAGTCCGGTCTACTAGTTCTTCTGGTTTTAACCTGGTTCAAGCGGTTCCTCCGATTTTTTCCCGATCTTTCAAGTTATCGTGTCCGATAATTGTTTCATTCATAAGGCATATAGTATGTTTATTTGTTAAGTAGTATTGTATGTCTTATGAATGTGAGATAATAATTCCTTTTTGTAGGAACTTAAATGGCTAGAGGAAACGGCAGAGGACATGGTAGAGGAAGAGGTATACCTGTTGAGACAAAGGACTTCAATCATAACGGTGACATCTCAGGTGTTGGAAGTGGTGGAGAAACCTCTGAGGCGATGAGAGCAATGAGAGATTTGGCTACTGCCATGCTGCAACAGACGCAACAAACTGCTCAGTTCATGCAAAGGCAGGAAGAGAGAGGCAAGACAACAACAGTTATATCCAGTGATTGAGGATGAGGTTGTGGATACCGAATTGAATGCCTTCATGAAAGGGAATCCCCACAGTTTCATGGGGAGTACAACCCCGAGGCTGCAGAGCCATGGCAGTTGCAAGCAATAGAGAAGATCTTTATAGCCATACATTATCGGGAGGACAGGAAAGTTACGTATGCATCCATCATGTTCGTGGGAGCAGCAGAGGCTTGGTGGAAGAACAAGGTCAAACTGTTGGAGGCAGAAGGGAGAGTTATTACCTGAGAGTTATTCAATGAAAGCTTTCTCAAGAAGTACTTTCCGAGAAATGTGAGGCAAGAGAAGGAGAAAGAGTTTATGAAACTAAAGCAAAAGCAGATGTCCGTTGGGAACTACGCTATGAGGTTTGAGGCACTGCTAAAGTTTTCTCAGTTTTATCAAGTACATCCTGATAAGGAGTGGGTGTACAGGAGGTTCGAGGATGGGTTGAGGCCCGAGTTGAAGAGAGCGATGCTGCCTTTGAGCATCAAGTCTTTCCCAAAGCTCATTGAGAAGTGCATAGTACTAGATGGACATGACCAAGCGGGGATGGTTCAGCCGCAAGCTAGAAGTGGTGGACTAGTTCGTAATAGCTAGAGGGGTAGGAGTGGAAGGTTTCAGCTGAGGGCGAGACCCTATGATCGCCCAGTTCAGCAAGCTACCAATTATGGAGGGGGTAGCTCAAGCCAAGCTCAGCAAGGGATCTAGACATGTTTTCGGTGTGGGGGACCGCATCTGATCAACAACTGCCCAAGAACTCAACACGTTTTGTGCTTCAGTTGTGGTGAAATGGGCCACTATGCCAAGGACTGCAAGCAAGGGGTTAGCAGAAGCAGTCAGTTCCTATAACAGAGTGGAAGAGCTCTGAGTGGTGGCGTGAGATATCAAGGAGCAAGCCGACAGAGTATGCCACAAACAAGCGGAAGAGTGTTTGCCGTGAGAGGATCCGATACCTCTCAATGCCCTGGTTTGATACACGGTATATGTTTAGTTTCGGGTAAACTCTTGTCTATTTTATTTGATTCGGGGGCTACTCATTCTTTCATATTATTAGAGTGCATGGATTACTTAGGGTTGTCTGTTTCTTCATTACCATACGATCTAACTGTTTTTACGCCTACTAACGAATCTTTGACTACCCTGTTCGTTTATTTAAAATGTCCTATCACCATAGAAAATCGCTCTTTTCTTGTAGACCTTGTCTGTTTGCCTATGCAATAGATAGATGTCATTCTAGGCATGGATTGGCTTTCGGCTAACCATGTAGTGTCAGACTGTTCAAACAAAATCCTTCATTTTTCGGAGCGATCTGGATTGATGTCTGCCGACGAGAGTACTTCGATGGGTGGACGATCGAAGGAATGTATTGTGTTGTTCTCCTTGGAAGCATGGGAAACTCCTAGTGTGGAAGCATTGCCTGTTGTGCGAGAATTCCCGGAAGTATTTCCAATGATGTTCCCGGGCTACCACCGGAGAGAGAGGTGGAGTTTGCTATAGACCTTGTACCGGGGATAGGGCCTATTTCAATAATACCATATCGGATGTCTCCAGTAGAGTTGGGGGAGCTTAAGAAGCAACCGGATGAGATGCTAGGCAAAAAGTATATTAGACCTAGTGCATCGCCATGGGGAGCACCGATACTGTTTGTGAAGAAGAAGGACGGGAGCTCGAGGTTGTGTGTGTGGATGAATCGTCAGCTAAATAAAGTGACGATAAAGAGCAAATATCCATTGTCGCCGATAGACGATTTGATGGCCCAGTTGAAGGGAGCAGTTGTGTTTTCCAAGATCGATCTGCGATCTGGTTACCATCAAATCCGGGTGAAGAAGGATGATATGTCGAAGACTACTTTTCGGAGTCGGTATGGCCATTACGAGTATTTGGTTATACCTTTTGGTGTGACTAATGCTTCGGCTGTGTTCATGGACTATATGAAAAGGATATTCCGACCGTTCCTAGACAAGTTTGTTGTCGTGTTTATGGAAGAAACATTCTGAGGATGAGTACCTCAAAGAGGTTAACCGGTTGATAAAAGAAGGTAACACTTCGAAATTTAAAAGAGGTACTGATGGTCTTCTTAGGTTTGGTGAGAGAGTTTGTGTGCCTGCGGATAGCGAAGTTAAGAAGATGGTTTTAGAAGAAGCACACATAAGCAAGCTGAGTTTTCATCCGGGGGCTACTAAGATGTACCAGGACTTGAAGAAGTTGTTCTGGTGGCCAGGGATGAAGAAAGAGGTAGCAGAGTATGTCCTATCCTGCTTGGTGTATCAGAAAGCGAAGATTGAACACCAGAAGCCAGCATGGTTACTGCAATTGCTAGATATCCCAGAGTGGAAGTTAGATAGCATTGCCATGGACTTTGTTTCTGGGTTGCCAAGAACTCAGAAAAGGTGTGATACAATTTGGGTGATCGTGCATAGGCTCAAGAAATGTGTTCAGTTCTTGCCTATCAACTAGAGTTCTGGAGATATTGGCCCAGATATACATCAAGGAGATTGTGAAGCTGCATGGGGTACCTTCGAGGATAATTTCGGATCGAGATCTGAGGTTTACGTCAAGGTTCTGGAGGAGCTTGAGCAGTGCTTTGGGAACTAAGCTAATTATGTGTTCTGTTCATCATCCTCAAACGAATGGTCAGTCAGAATGAACAATTTAGTCTTTGGAGGATCTCTTAAGAGCGTATGTGTTGGAGAACATGGGAAGTTGGATCGAGTTCCTTCCATTGATTGAGTTCACTTACAACAACATTTTCCCCTCAAGTATTGGCATGGCGCCATACGAGGCACTGTATGAAAGAAATATAAGACTCCGTTGTGCTGGTTTGAGACTGGAGAAAGTCAGTTGTTGGGTCCAGAGTTTGTACAGGAAACAACGAAACAAGTTTGTAAGATCCGGGAAAAGATGAAGGCCGCAAGGGATAGGCAAAAGAGCTATGCCGACAAGAGGAGGAGACCTTTAGAGTTCCAGGAGGGAGACTATGTTTTCATGAGAGTCACCCCACGAACTGGAGTGGGCAGGGCAATCAAATCCAGAAAACATACACCTAAGTTTATCGAACCATTTCAAATTCTTCGCCGAATTGGTCCCGTAGCCTACTAGATAGCTTTACCACCTAACTACCCTGATCCATCACATGTGTTAGAGCCCGAATCAATTCAACTGAAAGAAAACCTTGAATACGAAGCTTTACCGGTACGAATAGTGGATAGAAGGATAAAAGCACTGCACGACAAACATATTCCCTTGGTAAGAGTAGAGTGGGACCCTGTGACAGGAGACTCAACGTAGGAGCATGAAGCAAACATGCGTCAGCAGTTTCTGTTTTTGCTTTCAGGTATGCAAAGGAAATTTCGAGGACGAAATTTTCTTTAAGGAGGGTGGTAATGTAACATCCCAAATTCCTGTAACTCTAATCGGGTTAGACAATCTTGATTAGGGGTTTGATTGTTGTGTGGTTGACTGTGTGTTAATTTAAGGTCTAGTTGGAAGCCTAGGAATAAGCAGGAATACTATTGTAAGTGCTTAAGGCATAACACGAGAAATGGGGGAAGTCAAAAGTTCGGAGGTGTCTTCCCAGCTATGCAGAATGCTCAAGCGTGGGGAAGAGGCACGTCTGAGCATGCCAATGCTCAAGCGTTGGCATGGAGCACGCTTAAGAGTGCTGAGTGCGTTTTCCAGTTGTCCTGAGTTTTGGCACGTGTTGGACACGTGTCAGACCCCGTAGAAGGCGAAGTGGATGAGGTGCCACGCATAAGTGTGGAAGAACCCCATGCTCAAGCCTGGGCACGCTCAGACGTGCAAAATCTGCACGCTAAAGCGAGCTGACCAGAGTGAAGTAAGTGAGTTTCACTTTTCACTTTCACCTTGCACGAATTAACCTTCGTTTCCCTAACACGTCAATACGTCGACTTTAATGTTTTTCATTTTCTTCAGTTTTCTCGAATCTTTCTTTGGTTTTGAGTTGCCCTAGGGTTAACTATAATGCCTTCATGTTGTTTCCGTGATTAGGGAAAAATTTGAGGACGTGATTTGCGAGTTGGAGAGGAGACCGTGGATGTTTGGTGGCTGAGATTGAGGCTGCAAGCGTGGTGTTGTTGGTGGTGAGATCTGTTCGTGATCGTGTGCTTACTCAGTTAGTGGGGAGAAAGATGTTGTTATCGTCGGGGAGGCAAGAGTAGTATCACATTTTTATTTGTGCGTAGGGAAAACCCTAAACCCTACTAGAGGTTGAGCCCTGACAAAGTACCTAAACCCTAGGTGTGGGTATCTTTAGGCTATCACCACTTTGAATGTACCCTAGGTTAGACGATTGTTGTTCGAGGTTGATCTGTGATGCCTTCTTGATGTGATTGGTTGAACTACTTGAGTATATGTTTATCTGCTATATGATTAGTTGGAGTATCTGTCTATGTGCTTATCTATTATATTGGCCTATTGTTATGTTGTTTATGTTGTGGGCCTTATTGCAAGCCTGTTGTTTGGCTGAGCCATCATGAAGTACTGCTGTGTTGATCGGGTTGATACCATTAATGGTTGGAGCTATGGCTCGTGAACGCGAGGCATTGTGGTTGTGGTCGTGTGGGTGTGAGGCATCAAGATGGTTTCTAAGCGTTTAAGTGTGAGGCTCCGGTATTAGCTCATTGAGGATGTTTGTTGCATAGCATAGTTGCCAAGTGGCGGAGCCGTGTGACGGTAGTATGGGCTACTAGTTGTCATGCGAGGTTAGTTGTACCTGAGTGCAGGTACGGAAAGCGGAGGGGCGGTATGTGTGGCCTTGGGGATGTAACTAGACTTGGGACCGATCTACAGTGACGGATGGGGTTGCTCCTATCGTGTAGTGATGCTTGATCAAGCCTAGTTATCCCGACTAATCCCTGAGCTGTTTCCAAGTTATAGGCTAACATTCTGAGGGGGCCAAGATACTTGTTTACTTCATTTAACGCGTTAACGCTACATTACGGTTAAGGCATAGTTATTATTTAAAGTGGGACTAATGGGATTACCTCATGTAAGTGAGGTCGTCTTAAGCCATCTTTCTTTTTAACTAAGAGGACAGGTGAGGAACATGGGCTAGTCTTAGGATGAATAATGCCCTCTTAGAGCATTTCTGCAATGAGTTTAGTGATAGTGTCTGCTTGGAAGTGAGGGTAGCGGTAAGGGCAGGATTTGACAGGGGATGATTGGGGTAGGAGGTGAATATGGTGGTCATGGGCTCTGTTAGGGGGAAGGCCATGGGGAATAGTGAATATGCGAGAATATTGTAATAGAAGGTTGGATAAGTCTGGTGGTAAGGAGTGTATGAGGTTAAGGTCCTCGGGTGCTAAGGTAGTGTGGGCCGGGATGTGTACAGTTTCGATTAGGGATTCTGGGTGGGCAGGGGCCATAGCAATAGAGTGAAAAGTTGCAATTGAATTAGTGTGTAACATTCTTGTAATTTGATGGAAGGTAGTGGGTGGAATGGGTAGTGTAGGGTTACCTTTTAGAGTGATGAGATTGCCTTGACAATAGAATTGCATTGAAGGAACAGTGTAGTCCGACACAAAGGGACTAAGGGTTAGCAGCCACTGTACCCCTAAAACCACATCAGCGCCCTGTATTGGAATTAAATAGAAAGATATGTGGAACTGATGTTGATTGACTAACAATGGCACATCGTGCAATAACCTATGCACTGAAGTTGCACGCCATTACCCAACATAACAGAGAAGGAAGGTAGGTCACAGACAGGGACACCCAAGAAGGTAGCAATGCGTGGTTAGATGATGTTATGGGAGCTACCGGTGTCAATGAGTTCAGACACCAATTGGCCCTGAATAGAGGTCTGAAAACGTAGTGTGCACGGGGATGGGTGGTCTGAAACCGCGTGCATTGATAGGTGGAAATGTAAGGAAAATCAGTAACCTGTTGGGATTGGCTTGGGGTAGGAGGCAGTGTGTCCGAGAGTAGGTTTGTAGGCATGATGGGTGGGGATTGCGGTGGTTGTATATCAGAGGTAGGGTTGGGGTCTTGTGGGGTGATATAAGAAGAGTCTTCCTCGGTCAGTAATAATAGGAATTGTTTGTTCTTATAGCGATGGCCCTGATGGAACCGTTCATTGCAATTAAAACACAATCCCTTAGACTTGTGGGCTTGCATCTGTTGCATTCAAAATATACTTAAGGGCAGTGTACCCTGTCGCAGAAGTAATATAGGACGAAAGTCCAGATATCGTACCCAAGAGATTAATTGTGATATAATATTGACAAAGCGAGTACCGGAATAGAGGAATCCTTATGCTATTCAGACTAATCAAGAACTAAAAAGTGATAAATAAAAATAAAGCAATACTAAAATATAACAAAAATATAAGAAGAGAGTTTAGAAATCAAGAGTAAAAGAGCCTAGAGCCGTGGTCTCACTTGTGCTTTCGATACCCCCAAATCCTAACTCTATTCAATTCTGCAGTTGCTTTTCGAATATCAATCCCTCTACGAAAACTATTAATTGTTTGTCAGGCAATTAAAATTCTTTTCCACAGATGAACCCAATGGTTGTCAGGCAAAGAGTTTAAATGATTAGAACGCATAAAGCGCAAAGAGGTTAAATGATTGAAAGAAGTAAATCACGTTTTCTCAAATCTAGATGTTAAACCCCGGTTATCCTATAGATCTACCAATTTTAATTGGGCTTGATAGCCAAAATATCAATCAATTGATTAAAAGCATACAAAGGGTGCGCAATCTTACTATGGGATGAAGAACAACAAAATAACACTATTCAAATTGCAACCTTGAAATCAAATAGAATTGAATTTAAGCTAAGACATAGCAAAAAGTGTTTCTATTAACACAGATCCACCACAACTCTAGTGGTGAATTTAGCTACTTATAGTAATAGAGAAAACCAAAGTCAACAATGGAAAATGCATCCTGGATAATTGAAGATGGAGAAGTAGTCTCCATCTTAACTTCTAGGTGTCAAATCCTGCTCTAGAAATCAAAACTACAAAAGCTATAAAACAGAAAGCTAAAACTAAGAATAAAAGAGTTCAAAGATAAAAAGGTGCAAAAAGATATTTCTCAAGTGGCACAGAGGGCCTCTATTTATAACAAAATATGTGAACAGGGCATTGAATTAGGTCTACTGCGCCATTAGCACGGGCGTGCCAATCAGGTGGCACGGGCGTGCTCTTTACTCAGCACGGGCATGCTCTTCAGGATGTCAGGCCGTGCTCGAATCTGTAAAGGTGTACCAACTTCGTAGAACAACGTTCTAGTGCACGGGCTGCAGCACGGGCGTGCTCTTCATCTGGCACGGCTGTGCTCTTCGCGATTGGCATCGTGCTAGCTTTTGCCAAGCCTTGCTTCTCTGAGTTAGGCCTTGCTTCCTTTGGCATGGGCTTACTCTCGCATGGCATAGTCGTGCTGAGTCTCAAGAGGCCAGCTTTAAGTATTTTTGTAAGGCTTTCTTTGGATGGATGGCTTTGGAGGTTGGCACGGGCGTGCTCTCGCATTGCACGGTCGTGCTACTCCCAGAACTTTAGTATTCTGTCTAATTAAGCTCTAAAAACCTTCACTTTTCTTCAAAAGTCCATCAAGTTGCCTCTGAACGTCAATTCTGTCAAAACTTAAGTAAAAGGGTGAAATACAATAATATTTATCTTTAAATGCATCGAAATTCAACCAAAATACCCCCTCTTAAATGCACAGAATTGAGGTTCATCAACATCTTGATGGGGGAAAGGCGTCTTATAGGAAAATATGGTGTAGGAATTGGTGCAGGTAAGGCTAGACGGGGTGGAGGTGCTGGCAATAATGGTGGGGGATGCGGGTTATGCAGGGGAGGTAGGTTGTATTTAGGTTGATGGAAGCGATGACCAGAGGTATTGGATCTGGATGCTTGCAACTTAGATTCAATCAGTTTAGCGAGACCAATAGCATGTGAAATGGAGCCAAGTTGGAGAATGGCCATTTCATGATTTATATCAGTTCGTAGCCCCGAGATAAAACAATCAAGTATAGTTGTAGGAGGTAGTCCGATGACCTGATTGCACAGCTTTCGAACTCCTTCTGATACTCAAAAATAGTGGAGGTTTGGCAGAGCTTGAACAAGGCTTGATGGTGTTTTTCAAAGGCAGAGGGTCCAAATCGGAGCTCCAAAGCGTGGGCAAACTCCTCCCAAGAAGATATGAGGCCATTATGATGCATCCACTAGTACCATCCCAGTGCATCGTCGGACATATAAAGTAAGATATGTTGAAGGCGCTGTTGCGGGGGAATCGAATAATGGCAGAAAAACTGTTTTGCTTGAAAATTCTAGTCCAAAGGTTCTGATCCATCAAAGATCTGTAGTTGGAGTTTAGGGTTTTGAAGGGTGGGTCATATGGTGGGGGTGGGGGTGGGGGTGGGGGTGGAGGGGGTGGACTAGGTGAGGAGGTGATGATTTGATTTTGTAAATTATGGAATGAAGAGAGGTATGAATCGTGCCTCTGATCTTGGCATTTTTAAACTATGTGAAAGCCAAGGTGAGGGCACGGATCGCATCCTGTAGCTAAGACAAATCTGATTTATCAACTTGGGATTTAGGCATTGTTCAAGGATGAAAACACCAATGATATAGAGTTCTTAGAAGGAATTGAATTTCCAGTATTGGGGGAAAAGCCTTAGGATGAGAGAGATATTTTGGAAATTTTCAAATTGCTTTTCTTTCATTCATTATTGGTTCATATAACCAGTGTTACAAATCAGTTTCCTGATTTACAGGGTCAACTGGCCTAACTAACTTTCATAAAAAAAGGCATAATACTAAAAGTTCTCTTTTCTGGAATATTCCTATGTAATACTCCTCTTTTGTGCATTTCAGATAAAATCAACCAGGTGTTGAGGCCTCTTCACGGTTCTTTTGGGCTTTTCACTTGGTAAAGGCCTAACTTTAGTCTTTATTACTGCATCTAGGCTAACTTGATTAGCTGGTGAATGTTGGCCCGTAACATATTGTCAGTATAAAGTTCTTTATACTGTCAACCAATCACAAACCATGGTATGAGTGACTTTTAAGGTAGTTAGGATAAAAGTCAAATTATTTTAATGATGTGATAAGTTATGATTGATGGACAGTATAAAAAATCTTTACACTGACAGTGCATATCAATTAAATTCGTAAAGAATTGTGAATGAAGTGATAACATTAGATAATGGTCGAAATGATTCAAGCTCATTCTCAACTTAGTTCTCAACGCACTATGTAAGCTTCTCCAAAACGTTGAGGTAAATCTCGGATCCCAGTCCGAAATTATACTCGAAGGCACCCCATGTAGCCTTACAACTTCCATGATGTAAATTTGTGTTAACCTTTCAAGAGAATAACCATGGTTGATAGGTAAGAAATGAGCACACTTCGTTAGCCTATCTACAATTACCCAATTGCATCACACCTCTTCAGGGTCTTTGGCAATCCTGATACGAAGTCCATTGCAATGTTATCTTATTACCATTCTGGGACATTCAAGGATTGCAATAGTTCTGCTGGCTTCTGGTGTTCGATCTTTGCCTTTTGACACACCAAACAGGATAGGACATACTCTCTCTCACTTCCTTCAACATCCCTAGCCACCGAAACATTCTCTTTAGATCCTGGTACATTTTTGTGGTTCCTAGGTGAAAACTCGGCTTACTTTTTTACGTTTCCTCTAAGATCATTTTCTTAACTTCAATATCCTCTAGCACATAGATCCATCTCCAAACCTTATAATTTCAACAATACCTCTGTTAAATTCTGAAGTCTTACCTTTCTTTATCGTCTGGTTCACTTCACGAAGGTATATCTTCTCCGTGCTTCTCCCATATCAGATTTAGGAAATCACCGGTAACAGTGACCACTCCTAAACTTATCTTATCCTTAGACAACTCCACCCCTAGATTTAGAACTCTGAACTGCTCCAACAACTCTAGCTCTTTTACCATCATCGCGGGCAGGTGCAAAGACTTCCAACTCAATGCATCCGCTACTACATTTGCCTTGCCAGGATGGTATTGTAGATCGAATTCATAATCTTTTATGAACTCCATCCACCTTCTATGCCTCATGTTCAACTCCTTTTGGTCGAACAAATACATTAAAATAACAAAACTCACCAACCCTTAGACCTAGGTGAGACGCATTGGCCGACCTCATATCATCAGTGATATGGAGGCCTAGAACTACCCTTTCCCTCGCCAAACCTACGGCGATATACTCGAGGTCCCCACTCTGATGATGAGGTACAAGCCATTGATGACAACCAAATGGTGTGGTTGCCTTTTTGACTATCTTATGGTTAAATTCTAAGCATATCAATTTCGTGCTCTTCTTAAGGAACAAGATTGTAACAACATAAAAATGAAGAAAATAAGAAAATGGTGACGAAAAAGATGGTGTAGGTGCCACAAACCAAGAAGGTTTGATAAGCCAAATAATGTTCGCCACAAGAACCTTGGATTCTTGATAAGAACTAAGTTTGGTTCAACCAAGAACCTAGGAGAAACAATTCTCACTCACAATGGAATTAATCCAAATTCAATATCCAAGTTGTCTTATTCCATGTTTCTAGGTGCATACATATAGTAGTGGAAGGCATGAAGATGCCATCAAAAGGTCACCATAAAGTGACTTGACCCCACCCATAACATAGAATAATTCCTACTAATAAACTAATTAAAAGAAAAGAACCATAACCACCAAATAAAGGCTCACTAATGTGTGGCTATTAACTCCATAACCTCCATATAATGACTCTCCAATAAGTGGCCAAAGATTCCATAACCTCCCAAGGAGTTACTAAGGCATGCAAGCCAAAAGTTAACCTCCTTCCTTATCATAAAATTCGACCTCACCTTCATACAATAGCCAAATAACATATTGAAATAAAAACTAAATACAAGCCTAAAACAAAATGGGTCAAATCCGTCCAGAATTTCATTCTTAAATTCTAGCCCTATTTTCTTCATGATAGAGATTATTTAGGTCTTGATGATAGAAATACAACTTTTAGAAATTTCCCTTAGCTTTCCAACGCCCCCAAGAACACGGAAATCGGATTATCAGAGAACAAGTTACAATCAAAACAAGGCATAAGGTCACTTGGACTTGAATGGTTTGGCCTCCTCTTGTTGCAAACTTGAATTGCCCCCCTTGGCTCATATAGGACATGATCACCTGTCTCTGTCTATAAATCTGGCGGTACTGCTCCCTGCAGCGACAAGATCCTCTATATGCAAACCCTCGTCTGCTCGTAGCGTGTGACGCCTCTGGAGAGTCCCACATACTGGCATGAGGACTGGGTTTGGGCGGGTACCACATCTGGGAAAAAGGTAAGTGTTGAGTGACTCTGAAAGTTCCGATGAGGTTCGCCATCGACGCAACACCAAAACGCATGTAGATACTCATAGGTCCTGTATATACTGCAACATCCCTACTTTCTGAAACCCTAATTAGGTGGATAATCGTGTCCGAGTGTTTGTATGGTTGTGTTATTTTTTATGTGTTAGTTTAAGGCCTAGTTGGAAGCTTGGGATTAGGCTTGAATCAAGTTGGAAGTGATTGAGGTGTAACACGAGAAACTGGGGAAGTCAGAAGTCTGAAAGGCTCTTCCCGGCTGAGCAGAACGCTCAAGCGTGGGAAGAGTGCACGCTCAAGCGTGCCAACACTCAAACGTTTGCATGCTGCACACTCAAGCGTGTCGAGTGCGTTTGCCAGCTAGTCTGAGTTTTGACAAGCGTTGGACACGTGTCAGGCCAGTGAGAAGGAGGAGTGAACGAGGTTCCATGCTCAAGCGTGGAAGAACCCCACGCTCAAGCGTGGGTATGCTCAAAGGTGCTGGTTTCCCATGATCAAGCATGGACAATAGAATCATTTAAGTGATTTCTTTCCCTTCTTCCTCATTTGTGAGAAAAATTCTAAGTTTCTGGAGTTCTTAGAGAGAGAAGTTGAGGTTTGAGGGAGATTGGAGCATCGGATCGAGATTTCGACAACACTATTGTGATCTTGACGACGAAATCTTTAATTTTAACCGATCGATATCTCGATTCGCCCAAGGTAAACTTGAATCTCTAACACGTGTTCTTCACGTGCTTCGAGTTTCTACCTTTTCTCTTTAAGCTTTGAGGTTGCCCTAGGGTTAACATTATTACATGCGTGTTGTTCTCGTGATTAGGGAAAGTTTGTGATCGTGGTTGCGCGAGTTAGAGGAGGATTCGTGTCCATTCTTGGAGCTGTTGGTGGCGGAACTTGAAAGTGGTGGCTACGTGTGGTGGTGTCGTGGTGTTCTCATCGAAGTTCGTGCCAATTTTCAGGTCTGGGGAGAAAGATTATTGTTGTCGTCGGAAAGGTAAGAGTAGCGTAGTTGTTATTGTTGTTGTGTAGGGGAACCCTAAACCTTACTAGAGGTTGAGCCCCGATAAAGTACCTAAACCCTAGGTTTAGCATACTTTGGGCTATCACCGCTAAGATTGAACCTTAGGTTAGACAACTGTTGATCAAGGTTGAATCGTCTGAAATGCACTATGTTGCTTGTTTTGATAATTGCTACCTGTCTGCGTGCCTATATGCCTACTTGACCTGTTGGTATGCTGTAAATCTTATGCTAGTTGTTGTTACTATTATTGTATTGCATATGGTATGCTACAGTTGTGTGCCGGTTGTGTTGTTGATTGACTGTGAGCCTTGTGCGATCGAGTTGATACTGTGGATGGTTCCGCTGATGTGCTGTGATGAGTTTGGAGCTGTGGCTCATGGACACGGGGCGCCCTGGCGGTGGTCGTGTTGATGCGAGGCATCGTGTTGAATTTCTCAGTGTTAGGCGTGAGGATCCGGTATCATCTCGTTGAGGATGTTGTCTACATATCATAGAGGCCAAGTGGCGGGGCCGTATGACGCTAGTATGGACTGCCAATGTCATGTGAGGTTAGCTGTACCTGAGTGTGGGTACGGAAAGCGGAAGGGGCGGTTTGTGTGGCCTTAGGGATGTTGTCGGACTCATGATTGATCTACAGTGACGGATAGGGTTGCTCCTATCATGTCGTGATGCCAGAGGCAGGCCGGTTTTCCCGACTAATCCCTGAACTTTTCCATGTTCCAGGCTAACATTCCGAGGTGACCAAGACACTATTGTTCCATGTGTGGAAGAGGGATGCACTCTTATTGGTCACGGTGAGCGGTTCGATTTCTTGGACAAGCTAACTTCTGTTCCTGTGTGGAACTTTATGTTGAGAGATTCGGACGTCATGCTGCATGGGATTAGTATCCCGACTTAGAGGATTGATCTGAGCGAGAGATCTATGGAGATGGATGCTTGTTGCATGTCTTGACTCGAGAGACGTTTGGATGTTTGAGTTATCTGTTGTACATGTCATACTTGTTATATGTGCTACTTGTTGTATGTGTTTACTATGCTACTATTATTATACCGATGTTATGACGCTGTATTCTTGTCTCCCTATTATTTCTATGTATGTCTGTTTCTGTTTTTCTTTCATGTGAAGATGACGAGCCGGTAGAGGATACCGATGGACCCAAGGTCACACCCCTTCATCACTGAGGCAACGCAGATACCGATGCTGGGGGAGCTGGAGATCATATATCATGATGACAGAGGGTGGTAGGTGGATCCTTCCACATTTCTGACGGTCTACACTGGAATGGCCAGTCTGCTATTCAAGAGTGGGACTCCACTTTACGAGGATATTATCGGGCCGTACAGAGTGGTGCAGTTTCTACCCTTTACTCAGATGTGGCATCCGCCGAGGCATCACGAGCAGGACTTCATGTGGGCGGTGCCAGCTAAATCTCATGCATCCATTATGAGAGGCTTCGTGCTGAGAGGCCAGAGGAGGAAGTCCGAGCCGTATCTGCGGACTTACAAGCGGCGCAGAGTGGTGGTGTCCAGTTCTTCTTCGAAGTATGTGCCTTTGAGGGTCTATAGGCGTACTCACGGAGAGGGGCCGGGTAGTTCCCGGTATCTATGTCGTTGATGGCATGATACTGCCAGTGCGTCATAGGATGTGAGATGAGCGCCTTTTTGATGTATTTTGAGAGCTAGGTGGGGCTAGTTCTGGCGAGCTTCTAAGAGCTTTATATTTTGATTGTATATGTTTTTTATCTTTCAGTCTTGATGTACAGTGATTTGCATATATACTGTATGAGCACCCTACTGATGGGGCCACATATGCATGGTGTTTTTTTGGTGAAAGACCTTTTTTTTTTTTTGTGAAAGCACAGATGCATGGTTTATGTATATAGTTATTTTACCTGTGTTTTACTCTGATTGTCTTTACCTTTGTCGTACGCATATTTGTATGTTTATCGTGTTTCTTTTGCTACCTTCCTGTTTAACATGCTAACGCTATAATATGATTAAGGTATAGTTAATAATATAAGTTTGGGAGTAATGGGATTATCCTTCGCGAGGAGGGTTGTCTCATTTTGGTGTTATCAGAGCAGTTTGGTTCTAACAAGGACTGTGGAGTCTGGAACCATAACTGCAAGTCTAGTAAGTGTACTGGCTTCGATGGTTGATACCTGAGTTGTATCAACTATGTCTAGAATTGGGTATAGTATCCAATGCGCAAGTTATCGAAGTGTGATAATCGTTTTATTCATAAGGCATGTAATTTGTTTAACTGTTAAGTGATATTGTATGTCTTATGAATCGGAATAATAGATCCTTTTTACAGGAAGCTAAATGGCTAGAGGGATGGAAGGAGACATACTAGAGCGGGAGGTGTGCCTGCTGAGACCAGAGACAACAACCATAACGGTAATGCTTCTAGAACCGGAAATGCTGGTGATACATCAAATGCTATGAGAGCGATGGGGGATTTAGCCGCTGCATTGCTACAACAGATGCAAGACATAATCGGCTACACCCTGTAACAAGAGATGAGACAGTGGATATGGGTCTCAATGCGTCTCAATACGTTTATAAAGGAAAACCCTCCGCAGCTCCACAGAGAGTACAATCCTGAAGCAGCTGAGATGTGGCTACAGGAGATCGAGAAGGTGTTTGTGGCAATCCATTGTAGAGAAGACCGAAAGGTGACATATGCTGCTTTCATGCTGGTTGGAGCAGCAGAAGTCTAGTGGAAGAATAAACTGAGGTTGTTGGAAGCCGAGGGAAGAGTTCTTACTTGGGATCTATTCAGGGAAAGTTTCCTAGAGAAGTATTTCCCAAGGAGTGTGAGACAATAAAAAGAGAATGAATTCTTAAGTTTAAAGCAAAGGCAGATGTCAGTAGGAGAGTATGCAATGCGATTTGAGGCTCTACTCAAGTTTTCTCAATTCTATCAAGTTCAACCAGATGAAGAATGGGCTTGTAGAAGGTTTGAAAACGGGTTGAGGCTCGAGCTGAAGAGGACGATGCTACCTTTTAGCATCAGGTCATTCCCCGAATTGGTCGAGAAGTGTACAGTGTTAGTGGGACATGAAAGGATAGGGACTGTCCAACCTTAAGCTAGAAATGGTGGAACAGTCCGCAGCAACAGTCAGAGGGGCAGAAATGGAAGGTTCCAACAAAGGGCGAGACCTTATGACCGCTCAGCTCAACATAACATCTACCACGAAGGGAGTGGTTCAAGTCAGACGCAGTCATGGATTCAGACTTGCTTTCGATGCGGCGGACTGAATCTGATTAAGAGCTGCACATGGACCCAACACATCAAATGTTTCAGCTATGGACAGATGGGTCACTTTGCTTCAGACTGCAAGCCAAGAGTTAGTAGAAGAGCTCAGTTTCACAACAGAGTGGGAGAGCTCAAAGTAGTGGTGTGAGATCACAAGTGGCAAGTCAACAGAGCCGACAACAAACCACTAGAAGAGTGTTTGTCGTCAGAGGATCTGAAACCTCTCGATGCCCTGATATGATACAAGGTAAATCTTTAGTCTCAGGTAAACTCTTGTCTGTTTTATTTGATTCGGGGGCTACTCATTCTTTCATATTCTTAGAGTGCATGGATTACTTAGGGTTGTCTGTTTCTTCATTACCATACGATCTAACTGTTTTTACGCCTACCGGTGAATCTTTGACTACCCTGTTCGTTTGTTTAAAATGTCCTATCACCATAGAAAATCGCTCTTTTCTTGTAGACCTTGTCTGTTTGCCTATGCAATAGATAGATGTCATTCTAGGCATGGATTAGCTTTCGGCCAACCATGTAGTGTCAGACTGTTCAAACAAAATACTTCCTTTTTCGGAGCGATCTGGATTGATGCCTGCCGACGAGAGTATTTCGATGGGTGGACGATCGAAGGAATGTGTTGTGTTGTTCTCCTTGGAAGCAAGGGAAACTTCTAGTGTGGAAGCGTTGCCTGTTGCGCGAGAATTCCCGTAAGTATTTCCAATGATGTTCCCGGGCTACCGCCTCTTGTCTGTTTTATTTGATTCGGGGGCTACTCATTCTTTCATATCTATAGAGTGCATAAATCATTTAGGGTTGCATGTTTCTTCATTGCCTTATGACCTTACTGTTTGTACACCTACGGGTGAATCTTTGACCACATTGTTTGTATGCCTAAAATGCCCTATCATAATAGAGAACCGTACTTTTCTTGTAGACCTTGTTTGTATGCCTATGCAATAGATAGACGTTATCCTAAGCATGGACTGGCTTTCGGCCAACCATGTTGTGTTAGACTGTTCAAATAAAACCCTTTGTTTTTCGGAGTGATCTGGATTGATGCCTGCCGATGAGAGTATTCCAACGGGTGGACGATCAAAGGAGTGTGTGGTGCTGTTCTGTTTGGAAGCTAAGGAAACTCTTAGTGTGAGAGCTTTGACTGTTGTGTGAGAGTTCCCAGAAGTGTTTCCCGATGATGTTCCCGGATTGCCACTAGAGAGGGAGGTGGAGTTTGCTATAGACCTCGTACCAGGGACTGGACCTATTTCGATAGCGTCGTATCTGATGTCTCCAGTAGAGCTGACGAAGCTTAAGAAACAGTTGGATGAGATGCTAAGCAAATAGTTCATCAGACCTAGTGCATCTCCGTGGGGAGCGCTAATGCTATTTGTGAAAAGAAGGACGAGAGCTCAAGGTTATGCATAGACTATCATCAACTAAATAAAGTGACAATAAACAATAAGTATTCGTTACCGAGGATAGATGATTTGATGGACCAGTTGAAGGGAACAACTTTGTTTTCCAAGATCGATCTGCGATCTGAATACTTAGTTATGTCGTTCGGTGTGACTAATGGTCCAGCAGTGTTCATGGATTATATGAACAGGATCTTTTGACCGTTCCTAGAAAAGTTTGTTGTTGTGTTTATCGATGACATTCTTATTTACTCTTCGAGTAAGGAGGTACACCAAGAGCATCTTCGAGTGGTGTTGCAAGTGTTAAAGGACCGATAGTTGTATACTAAGTTATCGAAGTGCGAGTTTTGGCTAGAGGAAGTGCAGTTCTTAGGCCATGTGATCAGTAAGGATGGAATCGCAGTGATCCTGCGAAGGCCGAAGCTGTAGTGAGTTGGGAAAGCCCTAAGTCTGCAGGCTAGGTGAGAAGCTTTCTTGGTTTAGCGGGCTACTATCGGAAGTTTATAGAAGGATTCTCAAAGATTACGTTACCTATGACACAATTGACTAGAAAGGGGAAGGCGTTAGAGTGGTCAGAGGCCTGCGAACAGAGTTTTCAAGAGTTGAACAGAAGGTTGACCACATTGCCGATGTTGCTTTTGCCTGATCCTTTAGGACGATTTGACGTATACTGTGATGCGTCTTATCAAGGTTTGGGGTTGTGTGCTCATGCAAGAAGGAAAAGTGGTGGCAAATGCCTCTAGGTAGTTGAGAACACATGAGCGAAACTACCCAATGCATGATCTGGAGCTAGCTGAGATAGTGTTTGCATTGAAGATATGGAGACACTATCGGTATGGTGCTAAATTCAATTTATTTAGCGACCATAAGAGCTTGAAGTATCTACTCGACCAAAGAGAGTTGAACATGAGGTAGTGTAGGTTGATGGAATTCATAAAGGACTATGAATTTGACCTGCAATACCATCCATGTAAGGCAAATGTAGTAGAGGATGCCCTCAGTAGGAAATCCCCACATGTATCTGCAATGATCGTAAAGGAGCTAGAGCTGATGGAGGAGTTTATAGATCTGAATCTTAGTGTGGAAATCGTCGAGGATAGGTTGAATCTTAGGATGATTAAAGTGACTAGCGATTTCCTGAATCTTTTGTGGAAGAAGCAAGCTGAGGATGACTACCTCAAGGAAGTGAATCGGTTAATAGAAGAAGGTAAGACTTCGGAATTCAAGAGAGGTACTGATGGTCTGCTTAGGTTCGGTGAAAGGGTTTGTGTACCAGCGGATAGCAAGGTTAAGAAAATGATCTTAGAGGAAGCGTACAAGAGCAAGCTGAGTTTTCATCCTGGGGCTACCAAGATGTATTAAGACCTAAAGAAGCTATTTTGGTGGCCAGGGATGAAGAAAGAGGTGGCGGAGTATGTCCTAACCTGCTTGGTGTGTCAGAAAGCGAAGATTGAACACTAGAAGCCAACAGGGTTGTTGCAATCGCTAGATGTCCCCGAGTGGAAGTGGGATAGAATTGTCATGGACTTTGTTTCTGGGTTACCGAGAACTCAGAAAAGGTGTTATACAATCTGGTTAATCATTGATAGGTTAACTAAATGTGCTCATTTCTTACCTATCAACCAAGGTTATTCTCTGGAAAGGTTGACTCAGATATACATCAAGGAGATAGTGAGGTTGCTTGGGGTACCTTCGAGTATAATGTCGGATCGAGATCCGAGATTTACCTCAAAATTTTGGAGAAGCTTAAATAGTGCTATGGGAACCAAGCTAAGTATGAGTTCTGTTTATTATCCTCAAACAGATGGTCAATTTGAACAAACGATTCAGTCATTGAAGGACCTCTTAGGAGCGTACATGCTGGAGAACACGGGGAGTTAGGACGAGTTCCTTCCCTTGATCGAGTTTACTTACAACAACAGTTTCCATTCGAGTATTGGCATGGCGCCATACGAGGCACTGTACGAACGGAAGTGCAGGACTTCGTTGTGTTAGTTTGAGACTGGAGAAAGCCAGCTATTAGGTCTAGAGTTGGTACAGCAAACAATGGAACAAGTCTGTAAGATAACGGAAAAGATGAAGGCCGTAAGGGATTGGCAAAAGAGCTATGCCGACAAAAGAAGGAGACCCTTGGAGTTCCATGAGGGAGACCATGTCTTCATGAGAGTTACCCCAAGAGCTGGAGTGGGCAGGGCAATCAAATCCAGAAAGCTTACACATAAGTTTTTCAGATCGTTTCAAATTCTTCGCCGAATCGGTCCCGTAGCCTATCAGATAGCCTTACCACCAAATCTTTCCAATCTCCACGATGTATTTCCTGTATCCCATCTCAGAAAATTCTACCCTGATCCATCACATGTGTTAGAGCCCGAATCAATCTAACTGAAAGAAAACCTTGAGTATGAGGCTTTGCCTATTCGGATAGTGAATAGAAGGATCAAGGACTTGTGCGGCAAACATATTCCTCTGGTGAGAGTGGAATGGGACCCAGTGACTGGTGATTGAACATGGGAGTGAGAAGCACTGATGCGCCAGCAGCATCAGTCTTTATTTGCAGGTATGAAAGGGAAATTTCGGGGACGAAATTTTCTCTAAAGGGGTGGTAATGTAACATCCTTACTTTCTATAACCCTAATTAAGGTGGATAACCTTGATCGGGTGTTTGTATGGTTGTGTTATTGTTTCTGTGTTAGTTTAAGGCTTAGTTGGAAGCTTATTATTAGGCTTGAATCAGGTTGGAAGTGATTAAGGTGTAACACGAAAAACTGGGAAAGTCAAAAGCATGGAAAGCTCTTCCCAACTGAGCAGAATGCTTAAGCATGGGAAGAGTGCACGCTCAAGCGTGCCAACGCTCAAATGTTGGCATGCTGCACGCTCAAGCGTGCTGAGTGCGTTTGCCAGCTGGTCTGAGTTTTGAGGCGTGTTGGACATGTGTCAGGCCAGGGAGAAGGCCGAGTGGACGAGGTTCGACGCTTAAGCATGGAAGAACCCCCCGCTCAAGCGTGGGCACGCTCAAGCGTGTTGGTTTCCCACACTATAGCATGAAGAGCAGAATTACTTAAGTGATTTGTTTTCCCTTCTTCCTCATTTGTGCGAAAATCTTCTCAGTTTCTTGAGTTCTAGACCAAAGAGAAAGTTTTGAGCTTTTAGTGAGAGAAGTTGAGGTTTGAGGGAGATTGGAGCATCGGATCAAGATTTTGACAACACCGTTGTGATCGTGACAACGAAATCTTCGATTTTGACCTATCGATTTCTCGATTCACCCAAGGTAAACTCGAATCCCTAAAACGTGTTATTCGTGTTCTTCGAGTTTCTACCTTTTCTCTTTAAGCTTTGAGGTTTCCCTGAGGTTAACACTATTACGTGCATGTTGTTCCCGTGATTAGGGCAAAGTTTGTGATCGTGGTTGCGCGAGTTACAGGAGGATATGTGGTTGTTCTTGGAGCTATTGGTGGCTGACCTTGAAGGTGGTGGCTGCGTGTGGTGGTGCCGTGGTGATCGCAATGAAGTTCGCGCCTATTTACAGGTGTGAGGAAAAAGAGTATTGTTTTCGTCAGGAAGGCAAGAGTAGCGTAGTTGTTATTGTTGTTGTGTAGGGGGAACCCTAAGCCCTACTAGAAGTTGATCCCCGATAAAGTATCTAAACCCTAGGTTTAGCATACTTTGGACTATCACATCTAAGATTGAACCTTAGGTTAGACAACTATTGATCGAGGTGGAATCGTCTGAAATGCGGCTATGTTGCTTTTTATGATAATTGCTACCTGTCTACATGCCTATATGCCTACTTGACCTGTTGGTATGCTATAAATGTTATGCTAGCTGTTATTGCTATTAATGTATTGCATATGCTATGCTATGGCTGTGTACCGGTTGTGCTGTTGAGTGACTGTGGGCCATGTGCGATCGAGTTGATATCGTGGATGGTTCCGCTGATGTACTGTGATGAGTTTGGAGTTGTGCCTCGTGGACGTGTGGCATCGTGGCAGTGGCCGTGTTAATGCGTGGCATCGTGTTGGATTGTTGAGTGTTAGGCGTGAGGATCCGGTATCATCTCGTTGAGAATGTTTGCTGCATATCATAGAGACCAAGTGGCGGGGCCGTATCACAGTAGTATGGGCTGCCAATGTCATGCGAGGTTAGTTGTACATGAGTGCGGGTACAGAAAGCGGAAGGGGCAGTCTGTTTGGCCTTGGGGATGTTGCCGAACTCGTGATTGATCTATAATGACGGATGTGGTTGCTCCTATCGTGTCGTGATGCCCGAGCTAGCCCGGTTTTCCCGACTAATACCTGAGCTATTCCATGTTCCAGGCTAACTTTTCAAGGCGACCAAGACACGCTGGTTCCAGGTGTGGAAGGGGGATGCACTCTTATTGGTCACGGTGAGCAGTTCGGTTTCTTGGATAAGCTAACTCTTGTTCCGGTGTGGAACTTTATGTTGAGATATTCGGTCGTCATGCTACATGTAATTAGTATCCCAACTTAGAGGATTAATCTGAGCGAGAGATCTATGGAGATCGATGCTTGTTGCATATCTTGACTCGAGAGACGTTTGGATGTTTAAGTTATTTGATATACCTGTCATATTTGTTATATGTGATACTTGCTGTATGTGTTTACTATGCTGTTATTGCTATACCGATGTTATGATGCTGTATTCTTATCTACCTATTGTTTCTATGTATGTCTGTTTTTGTTCTTCTATCATATGAAGACGACGAGCCAGTACAAGATACCGATGGACCCGAGGTCACACCCCTTCATCACGGAGGCACCACGGATACCGTTATTGGGGGAGCTAGAGATCATCTATCACGATGATAGAGGGTGGTGGGTGGATCCCTGCACATTTCTGACGGTCTACACTGGACCGGCCAGTCTGCTATTTAAGAGTGAGACTCCACCTTATGAGGATATCATCGGGCCGTACAAAGTGGTGCAGTTGCTACCCTTTACTCAGATGTGGCATCCGCCGAGGCGTCACGAGTGAGACTTCATATGGGCGGTGCAAGCTACATCTCATGCATCCAGTAGGAAAGGCTTCGTGCTGAGAGGCTAGAGGAGAAGGTTCGAACAGTATCTGCGGACTTACAGGCGCCGCAGAGTGGTGGTGTCCAGTTCTTCTTCGGAGTATGTGCCTTTGAGGGTCTACAGGTGTACTCACGGAGAAGGACAGGGTAGTTCCCGATATCCACGTCGTTGATGGCATGATATTGCCAGTGCGTCAGAGGCATGAGATGAGCGTCTTTTTGATATATGTTGAGAGCTGGGTAGGGGTAGTGTTGGCGAGCTTCTGAGAGCTTTATATTTTGATTCTATATTGTTGAATAAAATTGTGTGGTGTGCAAGTACACACAGTCGTGAAACAAGTAATAAAGTGTAAGAAAGATCGTCCCACGAGGATTATACGGTGTTTTTGCTTCCAAATTTAAACCAATGGTTTTCTAAGCTAGGATTAACAAAAGTAACAAATATTTAGTGTGTGGTAGTGATCAGAAAAACTACAACAATTAACAAGGAAAACGACAAAGACGTTTATAGCAATAGATATTGGGTAAAACAGCTACGGGTATGTTTCCTTTGTCACTCCAAACTAGTATCAGTTATGCTTCGGGATATGCTACAGCATATGGCTCCAGGAAATTAAAGCTATGTTTTCCAACACAATTAAGATAAGGTTCATTAAATGCTCATATTAATTACACCCTCTTCGAATTAAGCATGTTCCAACTAGCCTAAGGACTTGAAGATTATTCCTAATTCATTCAACGTTACTAACTTTCCAATTAGCAACTTAACCCTTATCTTTTAATCAAGTCCACTTGCATTACTTTTCCAAGTTTCAGCAAGCTCAAGTTCTAAATAAGCTGATCAGACTTAAAGAGAACACAAATAAAACAGATTAAAAGAAAATACATCAGCACACCTTTAACATAACTTCAACTAGAAATTCATTACAAATTTATCATACCCATAGCGACAGAAAATTTAGCTCATGATGAGCTTACAAACACTAAGAGAAAAATTTAAAATGGAGAATGAGTTAATTACAAAAGAAGATGACAAAATGGGGGACAAAAATGAAGGAGGCGTGGTTGATGTCCTCTTTGCAGTAACGTTGTCTGATGATGAAGATAAAGGGAATGTTCCCTTTTTAGGGTAAAATCCCCTTTCCTCTCTCCTCCACTTTTCGGCCAAAAAGGTTTGTACACTTTTGTCCTGACCCAAATTCCAAGTATAGCAACGGTAGAGTCTAAAGACACGTGTAAGCTCGCTGCCAGTCCTCTCAGGATACGTCATCAGGAGAGAGAAAATTGTAAGCTCATGTCCTTCAAGGGCCACCCTCTGACTAAGAATGTTGCAGCATATCCCGGAGCATTATTTTATTTTCAGCACTCAGTAAGCCAAAACCTGTTGTGCACCAGGAACACACTGTTAAGCTTCAAAACTAATAAAAATAAGAAAGTTATCCTAATGACATATGAAACTCTAAATTACTCTGAAACATATAAAACCTAAACACAAAACACTAAAAGACAACTAAAATTCAAGCTAAGAAAGCACATATAACTCTCATTTCTAAGAATTATCACACCCCCACACTTGAATCATTACTTGCCCTCAAGTGATGCCAAGAGAGATGAAAGGGCATACAAAAGAAAAGGCTAAAGAAAATTAGCAAACTAGCCTTACCACACAAACTACCCTGACTCAAACAGATATAACACCAAGGCAGACCCACAGATTAAACCTTTCACACGATCAACAATCATGCATCACAATCAAGTGGATTGTTACGACTCTAGCCATTAACAACAAAGGACAACATGCTACAGCGTTTCCCTCTCAGAACAGTTCCTTTTTCACTCACAGGAGCATTGGTTGCACTCAATCATTATTCACATGCATCTCTTTCTAAGATTGACAAGTTTCTAACACAATTAACAAAAACCATGCAACACACAACTAGAGGGCTTTATTGGGTTAAAATGGGGCTTAGGTCAAGGTGGGGGAAGCATTTGGGAAGTGGCTAACACTAGGTGGAGTTCAACTATACTTTTCCTTTTTTTTTTTTTTCATGGTTCACCCTTTTGTTTTCCATAACCCAAAACAGATTCTAACACCAAGGGGTGCTGGTTTCCTCCTTTTACACTTGCTTCCTTTCCTTTCATTCCTTCCTTATTTTCTCTTCTTTTTTTTTTTTTTCAGAGAACAGTTTCCAACATTTAAGGGCCCTTTTTGCCCTGATACAATCCTCTTCAGCTTTGCTTTTTGCTCTTTTATATATATATATATATATATGACACGGTGCTATTACCAGCAAAGATAATTTCTTTTTACATGACCAACTGTTAAGCACCCCTAAACTTAAAGTGGTGCATGTCCTCAAGCACCACCAAACTTATGCTATAACATTGCCATTAGGAAAGCATAGCTCCAACTAGTTGGGACAATTGGTTTTTCAGGGAGGCGCTTAAAATGTGGTTGCAGTAACAGAATAATGTGCTTATGGCTCAAACGGTTTAGCACAATGGAATTCACAGTAGGATGGTTAACAGGTTTTTAAATAAGTTACACACAAGAAACAAATGTGCCTCTAGCCAGGGTGTGTGCTGCAGAGATGTGACAACATGCATCAGAACCAAGTCAAACTCAGCAGAATTATGCACTAGAATGGCACACAATCAACAAAATTAACTACTGTTTGGGCTCAAATCTCACAGGCTAGCATAGTGCTACAACAATGGCCCTAAGCATGTTAATAACAAAGTCAATCAAACACACTCCAAAGATTTTTGCATTTGTGTGAACATGTGTTCAGTTCAAACAGTGGGTCCAAAAACTTGTTGTTCATTAAATATTTTTCAAAAAGCCCCCATGAGGGGGGCAAGTTGTAAATGGTATAAGCGGAGAAGACCCACACAAACTTGCATTAAAAACCAAAAGATTGGTCAAAATCTGTTGAACCTACAGAAACATTTGAACAACTAAAACTTAAACTAAGATGGTCCTAGTGACCGCAGTACATCGACAACAAAGAGCAGATATTCTTGGCAAAGAAAAAGAAAAGGTAAGGAAACAAAGAGGTCCTGATTGATTGCTGCAACATAACATTGCTGCAGCAACTGCAATGTAAGAACAGGTCATGGATTTCTCTTTCTGGAGATCCTCCTTGTGCTCCCAGGCTTACCCTAATCCTTCATTTTGAGGGGAGCAGAAGACTTTACCCCCTGTTACTTCCAACTCAAGTTCCTCAACTTGGTCCTGCTTACTATCTTTTTCTTCTTCCCCCTCCTCTTCCAATGCTCCAGCTTCTTCAGACATACCCTTGCCTCCCTCAGATGTTTTCAACTTTTTAATAGAGGAGGGAGTGTCTTGCTCCTGTTCTTCCTCGGAGGTAGGGTAATCTACAGCTATCTTCCCAACAAAGTCAGCATAGGGCACTCTATCTTTCCTTCGCTGCTGCTTTCTGGAAGTTGGAGGTGGAGGAGTAGGTCTTGGTTGCTCAACTTCTTCATCTGCTTCTTTTTCTTCATTACCCCCTTTCTCAGGCTGAGGGCTTGCATGCATCTTCTTCTTTCCTTTATCAATCTTGGTGGTGGTGGTGGCTGGCTGCTTTGACGGTGGGGTAGGCATCCAATCTGATGAATGGGACTTGTTGTGGGCAAAGTGAGTGGTTGGAAAAGGGAAGGGAACTTTTGTTCCACACACCACAGAGTGCATTTTCTCTGCACAGCCAATATTGGCATAGAACTCATGCACCCAGGGTGTGCAGAAGCCAGTGGGATGAGCCGCAAACCTTTTCCATTTCAGCTTGTCAATCATCGACGCCACTTCCTCAGTGAGGCCATAGTGTGGGTATCCAGAAAGCATAAACCCCTTTTCAGTATGGGGGTCCCTCTTCATCTTTTCAGCATTATGCTTCTGCAAGGCCTCAGCATCAACAAATTTGGGATACATTTCGAATTCGTCACTGGAGGTGGGCTGGGTCTTTTTCACGGCTGTGTTTGACCTTAGGCATGGTGGTTGGATGGGTAAAGGGTTGAGGGTTTGGGGAGGGCGAAGGCGAAAAGGTGGAAAATCAGTAGGGTTAGTGCTTCAGCGAATGGAAGAGTGGGGATGGTTGTGGGGGAAATGGGTGAGTGGAGGGAGTATTTATCAAGTTGGTGAATGAGTGATGGGAGTGGTTGAGTGATTGATGGGGGTGTGTATTGGCAGTATGCGGGTGATATTGGGAAGGGTTTTGGAGGTAAAGTTACCGCCCAAACTTTCCTGCTACAATTTGCTTTTTTTTTTTTATTACAATTTTGACCCCAAAATCCTTCAAGTTCCCACCTTTTTAGCTTATCAACTTGTCAACCGTGTTGATAGGCCTCTGACCAATCAAGCCCAAATTGCTAACACCACCACCACTTAGCATTGCTTTGATTCCTGCACTCACATATCTCATTTCCTTCTCCCATTATTTTGTTAGACAAAAATTAAAGCTAATTGACATGAAATTAAAATTAACTAAAAGAAAATGAAAAACAAAGAAATCTGGGTTGCCTCCCAGGAGCGCTTAATTTAGGAGTCCTCAGCCTGACTAGAGTCCTTTAGACCATCAAGAATTAACCATTATTGTGGTGGCCTATGCTCTAGCAATTGGCCCACCCCAATAATGTTTAATCCTTTGACCATTTACCTTAAAAGTTCTACTACTTGCTGCATCAAGTAGTTCCACTGCTCCATGAGGATAAACTTTAACAATTGTGAAAGGCCCAGACCACCTTGATTTGAGTTTGCCAGGGAAGAGCCTTAGTCTAGAGTTAAAAAGCAAAAATTGCTCTCCCATAGCAAACTCCCTATGTTGGATTTTTTTGTCATGCCATGCTTTTGTCTTAGCCTTGTACACCTCTGATCTCTCATAAGAAAACATTCTGTGCTCTTCCAATTCATTAAGCTGCAACATTCTTGAGGCTCCAGCCTGAGTCAAATCATAGTTGAGTTTTTTCGTTGCCTAGAAGGCTTTATGTTGCAGCTCAATGGGTAGGTGACATGCTTTGCCATAGACCAACCTATAGGGAGACATCCCTAAAGGTGTCTTATACGCAGTTCTGTAGGCCCAGAGTGCATCATCTAGGTGCAAAGACCAATCTTTTCTAGATGGGTTGACTACTTTCTCAAGGATCCTCTTGATTTCTCTGTTAGACAGCTCTGCCTGGCCATTTGTCTGGGGCTGTTATGCTGTAGCAACTTTATGCTTCACCTCATATTTTGCTAGAGCACCCGTAAACATCTTGTTACAAAAATGAGTGCCCTCATCAGAGATTATAGCCCAAGGTGTACCATATCTTGAGAAAATGTTCTTATGAATGAATTTGATTACCACCCTAGCATCATTTGTTGGCGATGTGCAGCCTCAACCCATTTAGAAACATAGTCAACTGCAACCAAGATATACAGATTTCCAAAGGAAGATGGGAAAGGGCCCATGAAATCAACCCCCTATACATCAAACAGCTCTACCTCCAAAATAGAATTAATAGGCAGCTCTTGTCTTGAAGAAATGTTTCCCACCCTTTGGCATTTATCACAATTCTTCGCATAGTTTTGAGCATCATTAAACAGTGAATGCCAGAAATACCCAGTTTGTAGAACTTTTGCAGCTGTTCTCATTCCTCTAAAATGACCCCCACATGGTGATGAATGACAGTGAAAGAGGATATTCAGGGTCTTATCTTCAGCCACACACCTTCTTAACAAGTGATTAGCACATTGCTTATATAAATAAAGCTCATCCCAGTAGTATTGCTTAGCTTGCCGGTAAAACCTTTTTCTCTGTTGTGAATTGAAATCCTTAGGGACAACGCCACTTGCAAGATAATTCATAGCGTACCAGGGTCTGCAGCATCATCCACTAAGAACAAGTACTCATCTGGAATCTGTTCTAAAATCTCAGAGCTCTTTATGGCTTCATTCTTGTCTTCCAATCTGGGCAGGTGGTCAGCTACTTGATTCTCTACTCCTTTTTCATCATGGATTTCCAGATCAAATTCTTGCAATAGAAGGACCCACCTAATCAGCCTGGGTTTGGCATCCTTTTTGGCAATCAGGTATTTAATGGCTACATGATCAGTATATACAATCACCTTTGTTCCAACCAAATATGCTCTGAATTTCTCAAAGGCAAACACCACTGCTAGTAATTCCTTTTCAGTTGTGGTGTAATTCTATTGTGCATCAATCAATGTTTTACTAGCATAGTAAATTGAATGGAATGCCTTGTCATGCCTCTACCCAAGAACAACTCCAACAGCATAATCACTTGCGTCACACCATTTCAAAAGGTTTAGACCAATCAGGGGCAATGATTACAGGGGCAGAAATAAGGGCTTTCTTTAAAATATAGAAAGCTTGCAAGCATTCTGAAGTAAAATCAAATATTTTGTCTTGCTCCAGCAACTGGCATAGTGGTTTAGAAATCCTTGAGAAGTCTTTTATAAATCTTCTATAGAAATCGGCATGGACCATAAAACTTCTCACTCCTTTGACTGACTTTGGGGGTGGCAGCTTCCCAATGACTTCTATCTTGGCTTTGTCTACTTTCATACCTTTTTGAGAGACCTTATGACCCAAGACAATTCCTTCTTGCACCATAAAGTGACATTTTTCCCAGTCAAGAACCAAATTCGTCTCTTCACATCTATCCACCACTTGCTCTAGATTACCAAGGCATCCCTGGAATGATTCCTTAAAGACTGAGAAATCATCCATAAAGATCTCCATGGACTTTTCAATCATATCAGAAAATATTGCCATTATACATCGTTGGAAGGTTGCTGGAGCATTACATAGTCCAAATGGCATTCTCCAGAAAGCAAAAGTGCCATAAGGACATGTAAATGTTGTCTTCTCTTGATCTTCAGGTGCTACATCAATTTGTTTGTAACAAGAATACCCATCTAAGAAATAGTAGAACTCTTTCCCGGAAAGCCTATCAAGCATTTGATCAATGAAAGGCAAGGGGAAGTGGTCCTTCCTAGTGGCTTTATTCAACTTCCTGTAATCCATGCAAATCCTCCACCCTGTAACAGTTCTGGTGGGAATCAGTTCATTCTTTTCATTTGAGATCATAGTGACTCCCCTTTTCTTAGGTACACATTGAACAGGACTGAGCTACACAGTATCAGAAATGGGAAAAATTATCCCTGCATCCAGCCACTTGATTATTTCTTTCTTCACCACTTCTTTCATAATAGGATTCAATCTTCTCTGGCTCTCTATACTGTTTTTGGCATCTTGCTCCAACAGAATCCTATGCATACACAAAGTAGGGCTGATCCCTTTTATATCTACCATCTGCCTCCCAATTTCTCTTTTATGCTTCTTCAATGTTGCAATTAAGCTGTCTTCTTGTGCAATAGTCAAAAGTGCAGAGATTATTACTAGTAAGGTCTCTAACTCCCCCAAATAGACATATTTCAAATGGGCAGGGAGTTGCTTTAGCTCTAGCACAGGTGGCTTTTCCATGGATGGCACATTGCTTTTAAAAGTTTCATCTGTTATCTCCAACAACTCAAATCGCCTAGTCCATCTTGGCTGTTCTATCTTGTTCTCAACTACTTCAGCAATATCTTCATCAAAGGACTCATCAGTTTCTCTTGTTGCTGTAGTATCTTCCAAAGCATTTTGATCATTTAGGAACTGATGCTGAACCAACATGTCAAATGACTGAACAAAAGAACATTCCTCCATCCCCTCATCTGGGTATTTAAGTGCATTAAAAACATTGAAGGTGACTGGCCGATCATTCACTCTCATAGTTAGCTCCCTTTTCTGAACATCAATCAGTGTACGACCAATTGCAAGGATTGGCCTACCCAATATGATAGGAACCTCTCTATCTGCCTCAAAATCCAGAATAATGAAGTCAAAAGGGAAAACAAACTTACCAACTTTTATCAAGACATCTTCAATTTTCCTTATGGGTGTGCTATGGACCTGTCTGCTAGTTGCAAAGTCACAGTTGTTGGTCTAGCTTCTCCAATTCCCACCTGCTTGAATATGGACATTGGCATTAGATTTATGCTCGCACCTAAGTCATAAAGTGACTTTCCATAGTAAGTGTCACCAATTGAACATGGAATTGTGAAGCTTCCTGGATCTTTCATCTTCGGAGGGACCTTGGTTTGTAACATCATGCAGCATTCTTTAGTCATGGCAACTGTCTCAAATTCCCCAATCTTTTTCTTTTGGTTAGCACATCCTTCATGAACTTGGCATAGTTGTGCATTTGCTGTAGCGCTTCCACCAAAGAAATATTAATGTGTAGCTGTTTGAGTATCTCCATAAACTTGCTGAATTGCTTATCCTGATGGACCTTCCTCAACCTTTGAGGAAAAGGAGGAGGGGGTCTCTCAGGGGTAAGCTTAGGCAGAAATGCTACAGTATTTCCTAAGTCAGTCTCCACAGCAGGTTTGCCACTATTAGTCTTCGTTTGCTCTAATATAGTTTCAAGTTCAGCTTGTTCTGTTTCTACTCTCTTTTTCTTCTCTATCAAAGCTGGTAATTCAGTCCCACTTCTCAATATAATGGCTTTGCACTGTTCTTTTCCACCTGAGGTAGAGGTATTCAGAGTTTCAGTAGAGGCTGGTAGAGTACCACTTTGTCTTGTGTTCAGAGTATTAGCTAGCTGTCCTACCCGAGTCTCCAAATTCCTCATGGAAAGCCCTTGATTCTGAAATTGTGCCTTGGTTTTTGACATGAAAGCTTTCAGAACAGCCTCCAAAGACATCTCCTGATTGGCTTGTGGAGCTTGCTGTTGTGTTGCAAAACCAGCGGGTGCATTTTACTTCTTGGAGGGAAATTGGAATTGGATGTCCCTGGTTGGAATGTGTGATTGTTGTTACTCCACTAGAAATTAGGATGCTTCCACCCTGAATTATTACCCATGTTGTTGTAGTTCCTCATGTAATTAACTTAAGCAGGGTTGCCAGAGCAGTTCTCAAATAAATGCTCTCCTCCACAGAACACACATGATACAACACTAGTCTGAAACACTTGTTGTTCATTCCCCACTGGTTCACTTGTTGCAGCTTGATTCTGAGCAGTGGCTTGATTTCCCATAGCCAAAATTTTCACCATATTTGTCAATAAGGCTAATTGAGTAGAGATAGCAGTTGCATCCGTCACTTCATGTCTTCCTGCTGCAGCAACAGTCTTGCCAGTACTTAGCCTTGCAGTAGGCCACGGATAGTTGTTGGCAGCTATGCTCTCTATCTGCTCGTAAGCTTCATTGTAGGACTTGTTTAACAAAGTACCACCAGCAGAAACATCCAGCATCATTCTCGCTGAGGGTAGCACCCCATTATAAAAGTGTTCTATTTGAATGCATATGGCAATACTGCAATTAGGGACTTCTTCAATAAATCCTTGAACCTTTCCCATGCCTCAAACAATGGTTCATCATCAAGTTGCTTGAAGGATGTTATATCATTTCTTAACTTGGCATTCTTCATTGGTGGAAAGAATTTGTTCAGGAATTTCTCTTCCATTCCATTCCAAGTATCAATGGAATTCAGCTCCAGGGAATTGGACCATTCCACTTAGAGAGAATGGAAACAGCCTCAACTTGAAGGAGTCATCAGTACATCCTTGGTTTCTGAAGTTGCTAGCCACGTTCATAAATTGCTTCAAATGAAGGTTGGGGTCTTCAGTGACAGCTCCACTAAATTGTCCCATGGCTTGCAACATCTGGAACATCACAGGCTTGAACTCGAAATGAGGACCAGTAATCTCAGGTACCATTATGCATGTGTTCATGGTCTGGGGATCAAACAAAGCATAGCCCCTTATAGAGCTAGTCCTGTCATTTGCTAAAGCCATGCTATCCATCTGTTCGTCCTCAGCCATCTTTGATGAAGTGTGAGAAATTTCTGGTGAAGGAGGAGGTTCAGCAAGTAACCTCCCTAACTCAACGAAACCTTGGTTCTCTCTATTCAACCTTACAAAAGTTCTTTCGATTTCTGGATCAAGGCTGTATTCAGGTGAGGTTTGCCTGTGCATGCAGATTTAAGTACCTGATGCTACAGCAAACACTTCACAAATCAGTTATCCTAACTACAGAACAATCAATTTAAAACTTGGAAATAAACACCGCTACTAATCCTCGGCAACGGCGCCAAAAACTTGTTGAATAAAATTGTGTGGTGTGCAAGTATACACAGTCGTGAAACAAGTAATAAAATGTAAGAAAGATCGTCCCACGAGGATTATAAGGTGCTTTTGCTTCCAAATTTAAACCAATGATTCTATAAGCTAGGATTAAAAAATATTTTGTGTGTGGTAGTGATCACAAAAACTACAACAATTAACAAGGAATATGACAAAGAGGTTTATAGCAACAGATATTGGGTAAAACAGCTACGGGTATGTTTCCTTTGTAACTTCAAACTAGTATCGGTTATGCTTCAAGATATGCTGCTGCATATGGCTCCAGGAAATTAAAGCTATGTTTTCCAACACAATTAAGATAAGGTTTATTAAATGCTCCTATTCCTATGCTCATATTAATTACACCCTCTTCGAATTAAGCATGTTCCAACTAGCCTAAGGACTTGAAGATTATTCCTAATTCATTCAACGTTACTAACTTTCCAATTAGCAATTAACCCTTATCTTTTAATCAAATCCACTTGCATTACTTTTCCAAGTTTCAGAAAGCTCAAGTTCTAAATAAGCTGATCAGATTTAAAGAGAACACAAATAAAACAGATTAAAAGAAAATGCATCAGCACACCTTCGACATAACTTCAACTAGAAATTCATTACAAATTTATCATACCCATAGCTACAGCAAATTTAGTTCATGATGAGCTTACAAACACTAAAAGAAAAATGTAAAATGGAGAATGAGTTCATTACAAAAGAAGATGACAAAATGGGAGACAAAAATGGAGGATGCGTAGTTGCTGTCCTCTTTGCAGTAAAGTTGTCTAATGATGAAGATAAGGGAATGTTCCCTTTTTAGGGTAAAATCCCCTTTCCTCTCTCCTCCACTTTTGGGCCAAAAAGGTTAGTACACTTTTTTCCTGGCCCAAATTCCAAGTATAGTAGCGGTAAAGTCTAAAGACAAGTGTAAGCTCGTTGCCAGTCCTCTCAGGACACGTCATCAGGAGAGAGAAAATTGTAAGCTCATGTCCTTCAAGGGGCACCCTCTGACTAAGAATGTTGCCGCATACCCAGGAGCATTATTTCCATTTCAGCACTAAGTAAGTCAGAACCTGTTGTGCACCTGGAACACACTGTTAAGCCCCAAAACTAATAAAAATAAGTAATTTATCCTAATAACATATAAAACTCTAAATTACTCTAAAACATATAAATCCTAAACACAAAACACTCAAAGACAACTAAAATTCAAGCTAAGAAAGCACATATAACTCTCAATTCTAAGATTTATCATATATGTTTTTATCTTTTAGTCTTGATGTACAGTGGTTTGTATATATACTGTATGAGCGCCCTATTGATGAGGCCACAGATGCATGGTTTATGTATATAGTTATTTTACTTACGTTTTACTCTGATTGTCTTTACCTTTACCTTACGCATGTTTGTATGTTTATCATGTTTCTTTTGCTACGCTTCCTGTTTAACGCGTTAACGCTATAATACGGTTAAGGTATAGTTAGTAATATAAGTTTGGAACTAATAAGATTATCCTTCGCGAGGAGAGTTGTCTCGTATACAGTGAGGAATGTGGTAGGGTCTATCTGCCAGCCGTCCTGGTCATGGTAGACGAACTCCAAATCCCGTAGTATCGGGATCTGCGGCGGTCATTGTTATACCAGTTAATTTTATTAAGAGTAAAGACCCAAACTGGTCCTCGATAAAAAAACTACGGTGACATTTTGGTCCCTGAGAAATAGAAAATACTAATTTGATCCTCAAGAATGTAAAAAGCGGGTCAAAATAGTCCCTGACAGGAACTAAAATGTCCCTAAAAAGGACCAATTTGACCCCCATTTTACATTCTTAAGGACCAAATTGGTATTTTTCATTTCTCAGGGACCAAAATGTCACCGTGATTTTTTGTCAGGGACCAATTTGGACCTTTACTCTTTTATTAATTTATTTATAAACTTTAATAGATGCTATATCAAATAAATTTAAAATTTTAGTTCATATAAATGTTATGCCTATAGTTTTAATAAGAGTAAAGGTTCATTTAAGTCTCTGACAATTTTTGAGGTGTCACTTTTTGTCATCGAGAAGAAAAAAAACTCATCAAATAGTCCCTGAGAATGATAAAGACGGACATTTTAGTTCCTCCATTTGTCTCCATCATGAACACGTCATTAAAGTGCTGATGTGTATCGTTAGTATATTAGGTGCCCAGGCAATAATCCTTGTATGCATAATAAACCATGAGAATAATTATGCATTGGCCCAACGAAGTCCCCAACTATTATTTAAGTAACTCAATTTAGTCCCTCACAATTTCTATTGTGAGACACATTAATCCCTACATGTTACAAGCAACACACCACATGCACCAGATGCACCACACTAGATATATCAACACAGGTCATATGGACGAGATTAATAAACATCTAGGCAAACTGACGGTATACATCAACACTTTAACACTATGTTTAGGAGGGAGATAAACGGAGAGACTGACGTGTCCCTCTTTTATCATTGTCAGGGACTATTCAGTGAGTTTTTTTTTCTCAAAGACGAAAAGTGATACCCCAAACATTGTTAGGGACTAAAATGGGTCTTTAGTCTTTTAATAATTATGATATGTCTTTAATTAATCAATTTTTGTAATTAATTAATTTTGTTACAAGTGCACTAATAAAATTAACTAAGGGTTGATGACATAGATATGATAGTAACTTTAGCAAGTAATTAAAATTTAATTAATAATTTAATGTTAATATTTGGATCTTATTCACAATGTTTTTTTTTATTTATTGAAACACATTATTGTCCAATGTGTTAAGATTTTTTTTAACCGGGAGCTCATCCCTCCCCCTCTCATTTAGAGCATGTTTGAAAAATATTAATTTTTTTCATTTTTGTTTTTTTTAATTAAAAAGTTGTTTCATATATAATCTATCATATTTGATAATTAGCATAAATTTATAAAAAAAGTATTTTTTGGGAAAAAAACTGTTTTATGTCATCTAATTTGTTTTAGCTTAAAATTTTTGTGATTTGATTATTTTTCATTCTCAAAACTCGCTTCCCTATTTATCCGTACAAAACTAAATTTCAATATTAAATTATATAAATAACTTTATATCTTTATTGATAATTTATTATGTAAAAATAATTTTTTTACATAATTCAAACAAAATTGATTATTTTAAAATCACTTTTCAACAAATATATTTAAATAAAAATAGATTCACATTATAGTAAATTATCAAATTATAGGCTTTCCAATTACACTCATATTGTCACATGTAAAAAGGTTTAGGGTTTGTGAAGAGAGAGCTTCGGAAGAAGAAGCCATTGGAGAAGCTTCAACCTTGTGCTCTTATTTCTTTCCTTCATTTTCGTTTTTAGCTTTGGAGGCTTAATAACATTAAGCAAGGTGAGTAATTTTTGTGTGGGTGCTTAGATTGATTTTCGGGTGGTTCGGTTGTTATATGAATCAGCTTATAAAATGCATTATTTTCTTTATGCTTTGTGTTTATGATTATGATTATTATTCCTGTGCTATACGTTGCTGTTGATATCTTTTTGGACTGTGATTATCTGCTAAAAAGAGAGACCGATAGAAGAAACAAAGTTGTGGAGGTAAGGGTTTTGTCGAGTAGAAATTTAGATGGATTGTATAGCCATATCTGCGTTTCTTTTCTTTGGCTGGCAGGGGCACCGATATTTTTTTTTCTCTGTTGCTGCACAAAAGTTAGCGTTCTGTTTTTAAAAGAAAATCACTCACTGGGCTCTATGTTACAATGATTAGTAAAATCTTTGAATAAGGATGATAATAGATATATGTGTATACAAAGATGACATTTGGGTCTGTTTGGATGCCACTGAAATATATTGTCACTGAAATATACCTCAATTTCATTCGGAAGGCAGTGGAAGGGATACATTGAAATGGGGGAGCTTTACGCTTTGGACTTCGATGGAATCCTCTGTGATAGCTGCGGGGAAAGCTCTCTCTCTGCTCTCAAGGTTCCTTCCTCTCTTCTCCATTGGGTTTCCTAGAAAGTGCAAGAAAACTGCACAAAAGAAAAATAAGAAAAGACAATCTCTGACCATTTCCAGTCAAAACAATTTCTGGGTTTTTTTTAATCATAAAGTTTCTAAATTTTCGTTTTTTTTCTCTAGATATTCGTAAGTGTGGTAAATTAAGCTGTTGATTACTTTGTTTGACAATTTGCAGGCTGCCAAAGCGAGGTGGCCTGGCTTGTTTGATGGGGTAGATTCAACCACAGAAGATTGGATTGTTGACCAGATGCATGCAGTAAATATTCTGAGGCTGCTTTGACTTAGTTTGAGCTGTTATGGATTTTATACAACTATGCTTTGGTTTACCTACGTTGCCAGTTTGGTAATTTGATTGAGGTATGATAGGGACTTGGGTATTATGAGGTGCCTAAGTCCCACATCGTGTAGTATGGGATGCTCGATGGAGTATTTAAGTGGCTTGGTTCTATCCCTTGATAGCTAGATTTTAAGGGAGGGTTCCCCAAATGCTTGGGTGCTTATCATTTGGTATCAGAGATTGGTTGTTGGTGCCTCAGAAAGGACTACCTACGGAGGGGCTGACCGGAAAAGGCTGAGTGAAGTGTCGTAGAGTGCAGCCGCCGGGACGTCGGCTTTCAAGGGCGGTGCTATGATAGGGACTTGGGTATTATGGGGTGCCTAAGTCCCATATCGTGTAGTATGGGATGCTCGATGGAGTATTTAAGTGACTTGGTTCTGCCCCCTTGATAGCTTTTAAGGGAGGGTTCCCCAAGTGCTTGGGTGCTATCATTTGGGGAACCCTCCCTTAAAAGCTAGCTATCAAGGGGGCAGAACCAAGCCACTTAAATACTCCATCGAGCATCCTATATTACACGATGTGGGACTTAGGCACCCCATAATACCCAAGTCCTTATCAAGATAGAAAAATTATAAGTAAAACATAGGGGGTAGGTAAGGAGGGTAAATCAGAGGGAGAGTAACCCAATAGTTAGAGGTAGAGACAAGAAAAACCATTAAGAATGATTTAGCTTTAAATTGTTTGTCAATAGACATGATCCACATAGCCGACCCCACCTAATGAGAAAAGGCTTGGTTATTGTTGTTGTATAATAGGAACAAAGCAAGAAATAAGCTTGATTTTGCATTTAGTTAGACTATATAATTAGTTAGTTAATGTATTTTAGGAGGCATTTGTCTTGAATCTCTGGGTTTTACTTCTTCCAATGGCTTTAGACATCAGGGGTTTTGATTTTGGATGAAGTGTTTGCCATTTGTCAACTTTTAGTTATACAACAAGGCAATTTGAAACCGAGGCAATGTAGTCTGTAAACATACAAAGGGCAATCTAGACCAAAAGGCCTTAAATCCAATGTTAATGTACTTTGAGGACTGAATGTAGCTGTAAATTAGATTTTTTTTATTTCTTTATGCTATAGAACTTTTTTCTTCTTATATTCCATTTTAATATCCTGTCTTGAAGATAATAGATTATATTAGTTTGATTGCTTCAATCATAGATTTGCCTTCAAACAGGGGCACTCGACTGATATTCAGACATTTAAACTGTTTGGTGTCATGAATTTTTATGTAATTATTCTGAGTGTTTTCAGTTTTAAGAATCAAGACTATTGCTATATGGAAGTATGGTTGACTTGTTTTCATTTTAGAGATGAACATCTGTAGTTGTTCATGTCAGGTGCGACCAGTGGTGGAAACTGGATATGAAAACGTCTTACTTGTGAGATTGTTGCTAGAGACCAGAACACCTTCCATCAGGAAGTCTTCGGTGGGTATAATCCCGAAGGCTTAGTTTTTTATCCTTTATTATTAGCAATGGGAAACCAGTGCCCTTGAATTTGCATCTGCTTTCAAATAACTAGTATGGACTCTGGACCTGTTGACTGATGTCATGGTTCCTGTGCAAGGTTGCAGATGGGCTCACAGTCGAGGGTATATTGGAGAATTGGTCCAAGTTGAAGCCCATCATTATGGAAGAATGGAATGAGAATAGGGATGCTTTGATAGATCTTTTTGGAAAGGTCAGAGATGAATGGTTGGAGCAGGATTTCGCTACTTGGATTGGTGCAAACAGGTATTCCAATCAAACCTCCTGACAGGGGATTTGTTTTTTATGCATATACTATAGGAGATGCATGATGAGAAACCTAAAGCAATATGCAGGGATAGCTTTAAGCATGAAACCATGGACATTCAATTTATAAAAAATGGAAGTAGGATATGCATGTTGTTCTAATTCTTAACTAATGTAGAACGGAAGTCCCTTCAAAATATATTCCAGACGGAACCAATTTCTGTTAGACTACATATTTTTTTTGGTAAGCGAAATTGAATTATTATGAGTATAAGGGTACTCCAACCTGTATACAAAATCACACTACATCAGGATACACTGCTCTCAATACAAGACAAAGGACAATTACACCAATCTGAAAATTGAAGGCTAGATCCTCCAAAATTAGCTATCAACCAGGATCAAGACCTAACTTTGATTAAATCAATGACAGATATGAAATCAAAGTTACAACTTTTAAAAATGACTATTTATTATGGTTATGCTTCAGGCTAGATACTGCTCTTACAGAAAGCATATAGATTTTGGTGCACTGCTGTTAACTTAATATTTGCATCTTATAAATCATTTTATGCAGTAATAAATTCTTATTGTTTGCACATGTCATGCATGAGATTACCGGTACTACTAATTGGTGATGCTTTGACTCTAGATTATATCCTGGTGTTTCTGATGCATTAAAATTTGCAAACTCGAGAGTGTACATTGTCACCACGAAACAGGTATGACCTGCACTATTTGTCCTTACCAAGGGGACAATAATCCTAACAGTAGATACTTTCACTTTCAGTATTAAGGAAAACAAGAGGGAAGGAAGATAATAGATCATTGTCACAATACCATCAATGCACATTTTTTCAATTTTACATCATACCTTCTTCCCTTTGTGTCTTCTTATTTCTCTGATTTCAGAGCCGCTTTGCTGATGCTTTACTTCGAGAGCTTGCTGGAGTGACCATTCCGCCTGAAAGAATATATGGTCTAGGAACTGGGTTAGCATTTCATATATTTTGCCAAAATAATGTGAAGTGGTGCATTTAAATTTCTATTATTGTTTCTTTTCTTTTTTCTTTTTGCTTGATTTTGATAAAAAATAATATTTTTCTTGGTTTATCGTTTTTTTTTTTACCTACAGTCCTAAGGTAGAAGTGCTGAAGCAGCTTCAAAAGAAACCAGAGCACCAAGGGTTGACACTGCAGTAAGATATTGTGCTATTAGCAGTTATTAAAGTCATTTTGGTTATGGCTATTTCTATGAATTGATTACTGCCCTTGCTTGTAAGAATAGTTTACAAGAAACTAATTCCAGTTAATTTTAACCAGCTTTGTTGAGGATCGGCTTTCTACGTTAAAGAATGTCATCAAAGAGCCTGAGTTAGACCAATGGAATTTGTATCTAGGTAGCATTGTTTTTCTCTGCCTGTTTATAGTTTCAACACGCTCTCTGATTTTGTCTCTGGTTCCATGATGTTGTTCATTATTGTGGTTTTTAAGACTTGAGTGTACTTGATAAGCTTGATTGTTTTAATCAGGGAATTGGGGTTACAACACTCCGAAAGAGAGAGAAGAAGCTACAGCTATCCGCAGAATTCATGTTCTTGAGCTGTCTGACTTCAGTAAGAAGTTGAAATAGTGGGCTTCATTGGATTGTCAGCTAAATATTTTCTTCCATCTCATTGGAACAATGGCAAATCTCTAGTGATTATAATTTTCATATCTAGAAAATTCTTCCTTTTTGTCTTGTCTAGCGTAGGTATTTAATCTTACAGTTGATTTTTATTTATATTAAATACAGTATTATATGTTAAAATAAAGTTCTAGGATAAAGTATCAAATAATTTTTGTATTTTATGAAATTTTGTACATTTGATTTACTTAATAAAAACTTTCAATTCAACCGAATTAATGATTTTTAATGTCCATAAAAAGTTATTAAATGGAGTATGACAAGACTTATTCTTGGAGCAATTAGATCTCCATTATTCCTATATATATATATATATATATATATATAATATATATATATAATGTTTTGATAACGTTTCATTGACTTGGTCTTGTGGAATGGATAGCCAGTGCAACCGATCCACCTTATCTATTCAGTGTTGGATCACCAAACTTTGGATTGAAAAATTCTATTAGCTCATTGCAATTTATCTGAAGTTTTACTATTAGAACAGAAAAGTAACAAAGGCACTTTCTTTTTCTGAAGTCTTGGAAACTTGAGTATATATAATTATGTTGGTTATGCGTGGATATTTTGAGTATGTATCAATTTATTTTTATTTTAATTTGGGTAGGCGGTTTGGGTAAACTATGTTTTTAGGTTAGGAATTTTTTTTTTCTTTTCAAGCCCATCACAATGTTGAATTTGACATAATTAGAGTTTAACTTTCATATTCATGCTTAGATTATGTAATGATGAACAATTTCAATATTGCAATTTTTTATTGTGAGATGTTTTTTTGTCATGTTAAACAATTTCGAATCTGATTTATAAATTCTAATTTTATTCTTAATCTTGTATTTCTTTCAAATGTTATAAATTCATTTAGTTCTTTCAAATCTTGTAAATTCTTATGATATAAATCTATTAAAATTCAAACATGAAAATTTTGATTATAACAATCTTTAAATATTTTTTTTTACAAATCATTATATTCATAACTAGTCTTTTAAAATTCACAAGACTTTTTTATGTCAAAATAATCTTTTAAAGTTCTAATTAAGTACACCCTCCTTAAGTCATACTCCCTCCGGATCTATATATAAGCAAAAAAACTAACTTTAAACATATTAAGAAAGTTAGTTATATTAGTTAATTGTCCTGATTTGTGTAAAAAATAAGTTATAGTTACTAAATTACCTTTTTGGGAGTGTATAATGCTCTTGGAAGTTGAGTCTTGGGAGTGTATAATGTTTTTGGAAAAATAAAAAAACAATTAACCAAAGGGTATTTTTGAAACACTGGCATTAAATAGGGTTGATTTGCTTGACTTTTTGCTTATATTTGAGTCCAAAAAATTTAGGTACTTTTTTGTTTATATATAGGTCCTGAGGAGTATATGTTATATGTTTTGTATATTGTGTCTTTTAATCTTTTATACAATTTTGTTATATATTAGAATATTATATTCTAATTTTATATATATATATATATATATTAAATTTTTAAAATTTAAATTGATGTATCCATACCTTAATTTTTTTTAAAAAAATGTATCTTGTACCCAAACACCGTTGGAGGTAAAAAAAAATGGTTAGGCGTTTTTCGTTGACCTCAGTCTTGAATTATTTGTTGTAGTGTGCTGTTCATACTCTTGATGTGTTCCTAGAATATCATTCTAGAATAGCCCGTTATATTCTTAGGAAGTCTTGCACAGTCTTAAGCTTTCCATTATGCCCGCATCTGCTCGGAGAACTAGCAGTCTAGCACTACCTGTTATAGTTTTTATTTTAGTTAAATTATTCTACTTAAAATATATAATAAAAGCCCATTTTGGTCCATCAGAAAAAAAAAAAGAAGCTCACTTTTAGTTCCTGACAAGAATTAATTAATCAGTTAGTCCCTCAGAATTATATAATCAGGACACATTAGTCCTTTCGTTCAATTCCGTTTGAGAACGTTCGTTAACTATCCTACATGGTATGTTAAATGTCTTACGTGACACAATGAGCATTTCCATCATGAAAAATAAAAAAAAATGCAAAAAAAATATAGGAAAACGACATCGTTTGATGTGTTATATGGGAGTTGAAGAAACAAACTTAGAAAAGTGACCCAAGTTAGTCGATAAAATTATTATTACTGACCCAATTTAGTTCTTGAAAATTTAATTGTCACCTCTGAGTGCATAACCCAAATTATTATAAATGATGTCTTGATGATATACTCCATCGACATGAGACTTAACTTTTTTATAAAAAGACCATGATAGAGTGAAAGGACCTAAAAAATGATGAATTAATCTTTTTCTGTACAGCAGAAAATATAGAACATGAACTCTACGTGATGCAAGATCGTCTTGTTTCAACAAGAGGTTTCTGTAGGTAGTATGCTTGTGACATAATACGCAGTCTTAAAATGATGTGTTATCCCGTTTTGATAAGTGGATAGGTCAAAGGACCCTAACTTAATAAGAAAATGTTTTGCACTGCTCTTGCAAGGCAGCAACAGAGTGCAGCTATGTAGGCTTAACATCATATTAATGTTATGTTATAAGTGTTGTTCAGTATGAATCAAAAGACAAGTAGAATAAATAATACAATAATGTCTTTCTTTTGAAGCCTCTCGCGGGGAAGCTACCACTAAAACCTATAGATTTTCTATAGCATATATTCAACCTTTACTGCATCATAAGTTTTTGTCGATAACAATTTTGATCAAGAAAAATGTCTTAAGCTATAACAAGAATTATAAAAAAAATATCTCATGGTTTAATTTGAACTGAGTCCTAAGCAATTATGAAATTTATCTTGGTGGAATGCACCCTCCGATGATAAGACGCATGCATCACCTCTTGCCCAAATTACACAAATTATGTTCATTTTTTTGTTAAGTCTCACATCGATGAAGTATATTAGGGGTGGCAAAACGGGCCAACCCGTTCCGATTCGTCATTGGTCCGCCTAAAACAGGTCGGGCGGGTTGACCTGCTTTAACAAAATGGGTTAGACCTCTTAACCCACCCCATTTAGTGGTGGGTTGGCGGAATGGCCCGCCAAAAAAAAAAAAACTAAAAAAATGGGTTGATGGGTTGACGGGTTGATACGTCAAAAAATAATAAAAAAATTAAAAATAATTATAAATGATAGAAAATTAAGCATAAAAAGTGAAAATGGGTTGGCGGATCAACCCGCTCCGCCTTCTTAGTGGGTTAAGCGGTACGGCTCAAAACGAGCTAGTGGGTTGAGAACCCCAACCCAATCCGTCAAAATAGGCGGGTTAAACAGGTTGGAATGTCGGGCCCAACCTATTAATATCATATTAATGTTATGTTATAAGAGTTGTTCAGTCGGAATCAAAAGACAAGTAGAATAAATAATACAATAATGTCTATCTTTTGAAGTCTCTCGCGGGGAATCTCCCACTAAAACCTATAGATTTTCTATAGCATATATTCAACCTTTACTGCATCAAAAGTTTTTGTTGATAACAATTTTGATCAAGAAAAATGTCTTAAGCTATAACAAGAATTATAAAAAAATACCTCATGGTTTAATTTGAACTGAGTCCTAAGCAATTATGAAATGTATCTTGGTGGAATGCACCCTCAGATGGCAAGATGCCTGCATCACCTCTTGCCCAAATTACGCACAATGTAGTTATACACACATTATGTTCATTTTTTTGTCAAGTCTCACATCGATGAAGTATATCATCAAGAAATCATTTATAATGATTGGGATTATCGTCCCCATGAGCAACTAGTTTTTGGTGCGTACTGAATTGTGCACTCAAGGACTAACTTGGATCACGATTAAATTTTTTCAGGGACCAAAATGGGTTACTAATAATAATTTAAAGGACTAACTTGGATCACTTTTCTGGGTTTGTTTTTCCTACTCTCACACAGCACACAAAACGACGCCATTTTGATATATTTTGTTGCGTTCTCTTATTTTTTATGGTGGAAATGCTGATTGTGTCGAGTAGGATTTAACAGGCCACGTAGGACAGTTAACGGATGTTCACAAACGGAATTGGACAGAGGGACTAATGTGTCTCGGTTGTGTAATTGTGAGAGATTAGTTGGTTAGTTAATTTTTGTTAGGGACTAAAAGTGAGCCCATGTTTTTTTTGTGAGAGACCAAAATGGGCCTTTATTCTAAAATATAAAAACATATCAAGATTGTAAAACCTAGGTAATCCGTGCTCCCTAAGCCAGGTTATGTAGTATTGCTCGTAAAAGTATTCTGAATGTCCATCGGGTTATATTTGTGTGTTTGTTGAAAAGCGATTTTAGGATAATCTATTTGTTTGAATTGTCAAAAAAGAATCACTTATGTATAGTAAAGTACAAAAAAAGGTAGCCGTCGGTAATGACCTTACCACTTTACCGACGGCCAGGCCATCGGTAAAGTGTAAATGCATGTACCGACAACTAGACCGTCGCTAAAGTGGTTAGGTTATTACCGATGGCCAGGCCGTCGGTAAGCTTCCGACTACATTTTATCTTGGCCGTCGGTATTCTACTGAGGACCTTCTTTCCGATAGATTTTTGGCCGTCGGCTAGCCATCGGAAATTTGCTATTAACGACGACTTTTGGTGATTATCGACGGCTAAGCCTAGCCGTCGGTAATGAGTTGTTTTCTTGTAGTGGAAGCTCAAATATTTGGCTCAGTTCTACTGTCTGCTTCTGCAGTGTTTGTCATGCAATTCTTTTCCACTAATGGATCATACTAGTGGCTTCTCTTTCCATCGACGATCATTACGGTGGTGACTCCTTTCCCACGGATGAATCATATTAGTGGTGACTTCTATTTCTGTTGACGATTGACTTATGTTAGTTATGACTCACACTAACCCAACTCTTTGTCTCAGATTCTCTGGCCTAAACTCTTTTTGCTAGATGCACTGGCCTCGTCTCAGTCCCGGAAGTAGTTGTCTGCCTTAATTTAAATTTTAAATAATTTGGGTCTCCGATAAAGTTCTTTGAAGCTTCCAAATGCGGTTTTGAGAAGTTCGGACCTTGCTTTGCTAGATTGCTTGCCAAGAAATTTCTGTCAGGCTGATGATCATTCCAGCTATCTTGCTAATGTTGAGTCTCCAAAATGTCTGATATGCATTTACCATAGTTTTGATGAGAGTAAAACAGTTATTCAATGATTTAATTGAACCCGTTTGTGGTGGTTAACTCGTCTACTCAGTGTGCAGATTAAAATGAAAAGCATTAAGTGTTTATATGAACTAAGCTTTAGCGTGTTATCACTCGTCTGGAACCAAGGAAAAGTTCACCCGTCTGAAGAAGCCAATCACCCGTCTAATCAAAGAAAGATCTACACAACCGACGTCATCCTTTTATTAAGAGTCAATCCGTCTAATGAAGTTACTCACCCGTCTGGTGACTAACGTTGAAGAAAACTCCCTTCAAGACTCCATCTACGTTGATATTGGATGAAAGCTGTCTCGTCTCTTGAAAAGGAAATCACAACAAAGTACTTTATACCTGAGTACAACTGCAAATTACACTTAAAGGGAAAGACTTCCCTCTGAGGACAAAAAGCATGTATAAAGACTTGCTAAGACCAAAGGTGTATCAGAAGTCTTTATCATTCTGATGATGATAGAGAACAAGCGAAGTTCTCAAACTTTAATGGCTGACCAGAACGACTCTTTTGCATTTAATGAAGATCTGCAAAAGGCCAAGCTTTCAAATATGTCTCTAACGGCTTTAATGCCTTGAAGCCTATTTAATGAAGAAGACTTTGAAGATCCAAGCAGGGAACAATCACAACATTAAAAGAGCAATTACTCTGTGCATTTATATCTTAATTCTTTCATTGTATATTCTTCAATCATTTGAAGTTATTACATAGTCTTTTAGAACTTCACATTTAATACACTCGTCTGAGTGCTTGTGAAAGACTTGCAAAGTGTAATTTATTTACAAACTTCTCTCAAACAATACTCGTCTGA